>JAHLJS010000003.1:42119127-43401657 GCA_038502445.1 Eremochloa ophiuroides
CAGAGAGTTGCCGGCGTTGGCGTAGCTCGGCGTGGCTCGGCAGTGGTCGGGGGTAGCTCGGCTGTGGTTGGGGTAGCTCGGCGGAGCTCGGCGGTGGTCGGGGGTAGCTCGGCGGGGCTCGGCGTAGCTCGGTTTAGCTCGGCGGGGCTCGGGCGAATCGGAGATTCGGGGCGCCGAGGGTGCCGCTCTCCCGAGCTCTGCCGGGGAGGCTCGGGCGAATCGGAGATTTGGTGCGCCCGAGGGTGCCGTTCTCCCGAGGTCTCCCGCGGAGGCTCGGGCGAATCGGAAATTTGGGCGCCTGAGGGTGCCGTTCTCCCGAGGTCTCCTGCGGAGGCTCGGGCGAATCGGACATTTGGGCGCCGAGGGGGCTGCTTTCCCGAGCTCTCCCGGTGGGGCTCGGGCGAATCGGAAATTTGGGCGCCCGAGGGTGCTGCTCTCCCGAGCTCTCCTGGGGAGGCTCGGGTGAATCGGAGATTTGGGCGCCGAAGGGGCTGCTCTCCCGAGCTCTCCTGGGGAGGCTCGGGCGAATCGGAGATTTGGTGCGCCGAGGGTGCTGCTCTCCCGAGCTCTCCTGGGGAGGCTCGGGCGAATCGGAGATTCGGTGCTAGCAGGGTTCCAGGGCGTCTGTTCAAGGCGGCGGTGTCTCTCCGGTGCGGCGGACGATGACAGGGCGGCGATGACCATATTTCGGCAAGACAGGGCTCGGCTTTCCCCAATTGGCGTGCTCAGGCAGTCGTCCGACCAGATGGTGGCAGGTTAGAGTCGTGGTATGGCCTCCTTCTCTCCCTCGGCATACGGCGGTTCTCCGACGAGGTGGAGGCGCACGTAGCCAAGGCGACAGACATGATTCGGGGCTCGGCTATCAAGCGGCGGTGCCGAGGCAGACTTGGCGAACCTCGGCGGCCTTTCTCCGCAGCGCGAGGCGACCGGGGGTACTCGGAACGGATTTAGGCGAGGCGGAACGTGTCGGCGGCGATGTGGTCGCGACTGTGAGGTTCCGACGGGGCTAAGGAGGTCTTCTAGGGGATGTATACGCGTCCAGGGTCTATGGCGATGGTATACCAACTACCAATTTTGGCTACCGAGCTTTCCAAGGTGCTCGGTTGTGGCGGCGGCGTGTCGCCGACGACGGCGGAAGGCGGCATCGCGGCTACGACCAAGTATTGGTTCAATCGAATGCGGTCTTGTCAAATTGGTGAGGCCAGAGAGGCATACAACACTCTGGTGGCGAACTTTAGCCATGGCATGACCTTCTTTTGGCGACGGCTCGCGGCGGCGCTCCGGTAAGGTCGCGACGCACGCGGCCAAGGTGATTCAGGCTTCCTCTAGCGCTTAGATCCGCGTAGCTAGCTCGAGGGGGTCGTGGCGGTGCTCCACGACGCTCTAACCTATACGGGTGCTAGTCGGATTGCTCGGAACGGGTGATTCGGCGTCGGAACGCGTCGGTGGTGAGCGCGCTCCGCCGAGAACGCGTCGTGCTGCGTTCTCGGTCTAGCAAGCTTGTAGTCTGGGGGTTTCGGCCGGTCGAATGAGTGCATGGTGCAGGTGATCTTCCCGAGCCGGTAAGGGCTCGTGCCTGCGCGTCCCGAGGGTGGAACGCCATGGCAAAAGCAGGGCAAGGTTCGGACATGGCGTGCGATGGCTCACCGTGGTGTCGGTGAAGCTAGGATGGCGGTGCAGTGGCGAGTCGGAGCCGTGCAGAGCGATCGCAGTGCCGTGCCGCTCCTCGTCCGCAGCTCGGGCTTCTCCTCCGTGTCCGGCTCCGGCGTGCTCCGCGGCGGCGGCGCTCCGGCAGCTTCTCCTCCTCTGCTCCGCCCTTCTCCTACGCTCTCTCTCTCGGTTTGGTGCAGTGTGCCGGTCTGTGCTGCGGTGGCGGCAAGGGGAAATGAGGGTAGGGCTTCGGGGTGCTCCAATTTATAGGTGAGCTTGGCCAGCTCCAATGGCGAACGGTCCTGATTGCGCTCGACCGATCGAAGGGCCGTGGCTCGAGTGGATCTAGGGCTCCGGATGGGCGCGGGTTCGCTTGGCGGCCAAGAAAGGAGGGGACAGGAGGGGGACAGCGGGGTCAGGGCTCTGCCATGCTGTCGGCTGTGGGACCGGGGTCACGCCATTCGCGCGACACCCCCGGCAGGCGCGTCGCCTTCGTGAGGAAGAAGAACAGTGGGGGGGCGAGAGCGGCTGACAGGCGGGGTCGGGTTGGCAGCGAGCGCGAGTGTGTGTGCCGGTCGCGCGCGCGCTGCCGAGCCGCAACGTGGGCCGCGCGCGGGTGAGATGAGGAGAGGAAGGTCGGGCTGGCTTGGGCTGGCTTAGCGACCCGGCTGGCCGAATGGCTGGCCTAACTCTCTTTCTCCTTTTCTATTTTCAATTTAGTGTATATATACATATATTGCCCATTTTAAATATTGAGTAAATACAAACATAAATTGTAATAAATCCCAAATGTGATGCATAAGTTATTATTCTATGTGAATGGAATTAAAATGCAAACTACACTCCTTTGTTTACCAATTTCATAATGAAACCTATATGCTTGCACAAGAAAAATGGGTTTTCACAATAAATAAAATGAAAAATTTTAATTGGTTGGGATTTTTAGATTGTGTGGATTTTTAGGGTTGTTACAGTTGGTTATCAAAAAAAAAAGATCATTGATATCTTTTGGGCATAATCTTTCGGTTATCTTTGACATAACTGACACTTAACAATGGTTGTTGCGTGTTGCTACAGATGGCACCTCATACCCGTCGTCATGGGTCAACCAGTGGTGGTGGGAACGAACATGAAGATGAGGAGTTGCCGCCTCCTCCACCGCGTACCCAGGAACAAATGTTTGCTCAGTTCTTGGACACCCAGCAAGCGATTTTGCAGCAGATGGTTGCTAGTAACAACCACAATCGCAATCGAGGTGGACGCCGCGGAAACGATGAGGACCAATACAGTAACTATAAGGACTTCATGGACACTAAGCCTCCGGTATTCAAGCAGGCCGTAGAGCCGCTGGAAGCTGATGAGTGGTTAAATACTATTGAACAGTCATTCTCTGTGCTGCGATTGACTGAAACCATGAAGGCTAGCTTTGCTGCTATATTACTGCAAGGCCAAGCTGGAATATGGTGGGCCAATCGTAAGACCGCCTACCCTGTGGTCGCTGATATCACCTGGGAGCAGTTCACCAGGGATTTCAGGGGGCATTTCATTCCAGCAGGATTGATCAAGATGAAGGTCAATGAATTCATGCAGCTTACTCAGGGTACCAAGACCCTCACTCAGTATCATCATGCCTTTAACAATCTGTCGAGGTATGCCCCGTGGATGGTAGATACAGATGAAAAGAAGATTGAAACCTTCAAGAGAGGTCTTAGTACCAAGCTTATGAAGACTCTGGCGAACAACGCTCGTACAACTTTTAACGAGTTCATCAGTGAAGCTTATATCCAAGAGAAACAGAACAACTTGCACACTGCTTCCAAGGGAGGCAAGAGGCCATTTGAAGGAAGCTCTTCTCAGTCAAGGACTCCAGCAGCTAGTCGTGCGGTGGCAAATCGCCCTGCTTACCGTCCGGCTGTTCCTGGAGCAAAATTCAGACCCCCTCCAAAGAAGCAGCCACCGCCTCAGCGCTACAAGAAAGGTTTCACAGTGCCTTTGAACAAGAACAACGCTCCTCCAAGCAACGCCGTTCCAGTGAGGACCAACCAAGGTCTGGGGCCATGCTTTAACTGCGGTCAACAGGGGCACCTTGCTCACTATTGCCCTCATCCAAAGCAGGCTCGAGTGCATCACACCACTATTGAAGAAATTCCAGAAGGTGAACCAGTCACCGCGGGTATGTTTTCTGTGAATCAGCATCCTGCTATTGTTTTGTTCGACTCTGGATCATCGCATTCTTTCATAAGTCAAGCATTTGCACAAAGGCATGCCTTTCAGATCGTTGATTTGGGCTGTAACTTCCGGATAACCTCAGCTGGGGCTGAAATATGCACACGTGAGGGTATCAAGCAGGCGAGTATTGAGATTAATGATAGAAGTTTTATCAGTCATCTCATTGTGTTGCCTGGGCTAGGTCTGGATGTAATTCTAGGGGTTAGCTGGATGAACAAATGGGGTGCGGTATTGGACGTTGCTAACCGAACTTTGACGTTGAAGGCGCCCCAGGGTGGGGGTACCTTTCAAGTTTCCTTACCTCGAAGAGGGGATCTTTTTAATCTCTATTTCGCAGTTGAGGGCAAGACCGTCCAAGGTATTCCGGTAGTGTGTGAGTTTCCTCATGTCTTTCCTGATGATCTACCTGGACTTCCTCCTGATCGAGATGTGGAGTTTGCAATAGAACTTATTCCCGGTACGGCACCTATTTCTCGAAGGCCATATAGAATGCCTCCTCATGAATTAGCTGAACTCAAGAAACAACTCCAGGAGTTATTGGACAAAGGGTTCATTCGCCCTAGTTCTTCTCCGTGGGGCTGTCCTGCAATCTTTGTTAAGAAGAAGGATGAAACTTTACGTATGTGTGTGGACTATAGGCCACTAAATGCTGTGACAATTAAGAACAAGTATCCTCTACCTCGTATTGATATCTTGTTTGATCAATTGTCCATGGCCAAGGTTTTCTCCAAAATTGATCTGAGATCTGGGTATCACCAAATTAAGATCAGACCACAAGATATTCCCAAGACGGCTTTCTCCACTCGGTATGGCTTGTATGAGTATTTGGTTATGTCTTTTGGATTAACCAATGCTCCTGCACATTTCATGTATCTAATGAATTCGGTATTCATGCCTGAGTTGGATAAGTTCGTGGTAGTCTTTATTGACAATATTCTGGTGTACTCTGAGAGCATGGAGGATCATGCTGAACACTTGAGGATAGTCTTGACTAGACTCAGGGAGCATAAGCTGTATGCTAAGTTCAGCAAGTGTGAGTTTTGGTTGACTAAGGTACCTTTTCTGGGCCATATCTTATCTGCTGAAGGTATTTCTGTAGATCCGTCAAAAGTTCAGCAGGTATTGGATTGGCAGTCACCAACAAATGTGTCTGAGGTTCGTAGCTTTCTGGGATTAGCTGGGTATTATCGCCGCTTTATTCAGGATTTCTCTAAAATAGCTAAACCTATGACCAAGCTATTGCACAAAGATACCAAGTTTGTGTGGAGTGAGGAGTGTGAAACAGCTTTTCGCACCTTGCAAACGTTGTTGACCACTGCTCCAGTTCTTGCACAACCTGATATTGAAAGGCCTTTTGATGTGTACTGCGATGCTTGTGGCACTGGGTTAGGATGTGTTCTCATGCAAGAAGGCCGATTCATTGCTTATGCCTCGCGTCAACTGAGAAAACATGAGCAAAACTATCCTACTCATGATTTGGAACTTGCCGCTGTAGTTCATGCATTGAAGATTTGGCGCCACTATTTGATGGGTCACAAATGTCATATCTATTCCGATCACAAGAGTCTCAAGTACATTTTCACTCAGCCTGAGTTGAACATGAGGCAAAGAAGGTGGTTGGAGTTGATCAAAGACTATGATCTAGAAGTACACTATCATCCGGGCAAGGCCAATGTCGTAGCCGATGCCTTGAGCCGAAAGTCTCATTGCAATGTATTGCAGCCTTTGCTAGCAGACGGGTTCAATCTTGTGCATCCAGTGGTGTTGAATAATATTACTCTCAGTTGTACTTTGGAAAGCAAGATTATTGAAGGTCAGAAAACAGATCCCGGCATATATCATATCAAAAGGAAGATGAAAGAACAAGAAATGCTTCATTTCCGAGTAGATGAAAAAGGTATATTGTGGTTCAAGGATCGATTGGTAGTACCGAAAGACCGTGAGTTGAGGAATCAGATTATGGATGAGGCTCATTTGTCCAAGTTGTCCATCCATCCTGGTAGTAGTAAGATGTATCAAGACTTGAAACCTAGGTTCTGGTGGACCAAAATGAAGAAGGAAATTGCAGCCTATGTGGCCAGGTGTGATACCTGTTGTCGCGTGAAGGCTATTCATCTTAAGCCAGCAGGCCTATTGCATCCCTTACCAGTTCCAGGTTGGAAATGGGATGAGATAACCATGGATTTCATATCTGGGTTACCTCTAACGCAAAAAGGCCACGATTCTATTTGGGTGATCGTAGATCGATTGACTAAGATTGCACATTTCTTACCAGTTCGAACTACAGATCGTCCTCATCAGTTGGCACAGCTCTACTTTGCTCAGATACTTCGGTTACATGGTGTGCCGAGGACGATAGTTTCCGACAGAGGCCCGCAATTTATTGCACGCTTCTGGGAGCATCTACACAAGTGTTTGGGAACCAATTTGGTTCGTAGCTCAGCTTATCATCCTCAAACTTCTGGTCAGACTGAAAGGGTAAATCAAATTCTTGAAGATATGTTGAGAGCTTGTGTTCTATCGTCTAAAGGTTCGTGGGAAGAATGGTTGCCTTTGGCCGAGTTCTCATACAACAATAGCTATCAAGAGAGTATTCAAATGGCTCCTTTTGAAGCTTTGTATGGGCGCAAATGTAGAACTCCTCTCAATTGGGTTGAATCAGGCGAAAGGAGATATTACGGGATTGACTTTGTGAAAGAGGCCGAAGAGAGAGTGCATACCATTCAAACACATCTCAAAGCCGCTCAGACTCGTCAAAAGAGCTATGCGGACAAGCGAAGAAGGCCATTGGAATTTGAAGTGGGTGACTATGTATACTTTAAAGTGTCACCTATGAAAGGCGTGCAACGCTTCGGAGTGAAACGAAAGTTAGCTCCAAGGTTTGTAGGTCCTTTTCAAATTCTGGAAAGAAGTGGGAAGGTAGCATACAAGTTACGGTTGCCACCACACATGTCCACTATCTTCAATGTGTTTCATGTATCTCAACTCAAGAAATGTTTACGAGTACCGGAAGAGCAAGTGGATTTTGGTGATATCAAGTTGAAATCAGATTTGATCTATGAAGAAAAGCCTATTGAAGTAATAGATTACAAAGAAAGAATCACCCGTAGCCGAGTGATCAAGTTCTATAAGGTGGTGTGGAACAACCAAAGTTATTGGGATGCGACTTGGGAGCGAGAAGATTACCTCAAGGAAGTCTATCCGTCTTTCTTTAAACAATGGTAATTAGCTCTAATCTCGGGGACGAGATTCTTTTAAGGGGCGAGGGCTGTAACACCCTAGTGTTAGTTACTATTTTCACACTTGCATTTGCATGTCATCAAGCATAGATCATGTCATTTCATGCATTATTATCATTGCATTTTATTTGATTCCCTTTTATTGCTATATGTTTGTTTATATGTCCATATTATGCAAAATGTGTTGACATGCAAATGTGATGCTTGTTTACGGTTCTAAATGCTTTATACATGTTTAGGATAACATTTGGAACAATGTTCATGTTGGTGAAATCCCCAAAATACCCCTCTAGCTCATAGTTGACTAGAGAACCCTTTAAAAGCTATTCTGTTTGACCAAACAAGAAGGGCATTTTAGAGATTCTGCATGTCAGTGCACCCTTAATAAAAGTTGTGTAGAATTTTATAAGCAACAAACTTTATTTTTGGGTCAACTCATGAAAATGAGTGGAAGAAGGTCAAAAAGTTGAATTAGTGCAGATTTGGAGCTGTTTTGGAAGTTTTCAAATTTTCCTAAGTCTAAACCGGTTTTCAGTTTCGGTGTACCCCTGTTCATCGACTTGTATCTCTCAATCCAGGCCGAACTAGAGTAAAGTACCTTAATATGAAATGATCTACTCGTATAGCTCTTCAACCCATATTAGTGAAGTTTTCGCTGAAACGCTCTGGATCGCGAGTTATAGATCGATGAAAATCGAGTTTCAGTCGGGTCCGCGGAGACTGAATCGGAGCCAATTCAGTTCGACCCTCGGGCGAATCGCGCGACCGCGTCAGGCCTCGGCCGCCAGGTGGCGCCGTACGCCGTCGTTGCTGCCGCGCGGTCGGCTTACAAAGGGGAACACGCAATCCTGTCTCCCGCACGCTCGCCCTCACTCTCCCCGCTCTCTCGCCCTCTGTTCGCTCGCTGCTCTCCTCTTTCCCCTCCGCCGTCGCCATTTCCGCCGCACGACTGCCGCGGTGAAATCCGCCGCCACCGAGCAGTCTCCGACCGCTCCACCCTCGGCGCAGCTGCGGCTTGCTCTGCTCTTCGTTTCCGACCCGTTGCCAACCTCAGCCGACCTAACGTACAGCTCCAGGGAGCTTCTCGCCGTCCGCCATTGCCGGAGCGCCGCCGAGTTCTCGGGTCGCCGCGACGAGGGCGATGCCGGGGTCGGCTTCCCTCTCTTTTGCTCGTCTAAGAGTCCCCGTTAGCCGTAGATCCATTCCACACCGTCGGTTAGGTCTATCTCGCCGTAGTTTCGCCGGAACCCGAGTTCGCCGTGAAACCGCTCACCACCGTGCCGCCATGCGAGCGCGGTCAGTGAGTTTCCGTGCGCAATAGTTCGATTAGTCGCGCGCACAGGTCCGCTAGGGTTGCAGGAACACGGAACGAGGCCGAGCCGCGCGAGCAACGGCCGGAATCGGCCGGCGCAAGTTCGCCGGACCACCGCCGTCCGCCATTGCCGCCGTCGAGCTTGCTCCGGTGGAGTACGACCCTCGGCAGTTGGTCCATCGGGTTCGTCTCGTTGCCGCGAGTCGGTAGGTAGCCTCGGCGTCACCGGAGACCTCGCCGTCGGCGAGCTCTCGCCGGTCAGCGCCGGCGGCTCTGTTCCGCTCTCTGACGCGTGGGGTCAGGTCGACCCCGGGGCCCGCGAGTCAGCCGTTCGGGTGCGCCTCTGGTTCACTGAGCCGGGTGCACGTAGCAGTTCTATCGGGTTTAGGTTTTTGATTTATAAAATAAATTTCCAGAAAATGTGTAAAACCTTCCAAAATTCATATCTGGAGCTAGGAATGTCCAATTGGTGTGAACCAAATTTTGTTGTGTTTGTATTTCTGAGCTCTATCAAGGAAAAATATAAAATGTACTTTTTGAATACTTTTTGTGTGCAGTTATAATTAAATTGTTAATTGCTTGTAAACTTGATAAATGCATAAGTAATTGCAGGAATGTGCTAAAAATGTGATTCTACTTGCATTCATCTTGTTTAGGGAAGTAGAATCTATGAAAAATATGTTTGCTGGTGTTTCATTGTTATTTATATGATGTCTAGTATAATGTGCCTTTTATGCTTTAATCTTGCAAAAATCACCATGCTTAATGTGTTAAGGTTATGGACATGAATATTTTTCCTGGGCTATGTTATGTTGGAAAGAAGCTAAGAAAATTAGGAAATCTGTTGTTTGATATTTTTCACTGTGTTAAGTATTTTCCATTGCTTAAAAGGCTGGTTGCTTGTTATTTTTGTGTAGACTGTTATACTTGTCCAAATGACTTGAAATTTTGTCAGTAGGCTAATCTGGATGTGTAATAGCTACTGTAATTTCTATTGATTTTTCTGGTCACAGTAAGCAGTAGGTCCAGTTATAGGCTAGGGTTTATTTAATTGTTTCTAAGCAAATATCTTTTGGTTGTGGTAGGTTAGTTGATGCATGTTAATTATTAAGTGCAGGTTGTAGACCTCTCACCCGGGACGAGAAATTGTTCTATGCTTTGCTTAAGAAGGGTGAGTATGAGTTGGTTGTCTAGGAAAGAAATAAATGAGTGTGGATTGTTAAACTGATTGCATATCATGGGTTAATTCGTGCATCTCTATCTTGCATTTCATGTGCATTCTCAGTTCTCATATATGCATATCATGCATACAGGATCGCCGGGAAGCGTGACGCTGTTGCAGTTCGATCCATCGGAGGAGGGAGTTCCGCCGGAGATTGAAGTGCCAGAGGTTCCCGAAGGTCAGGAAGAAGAAGCTGAACTTCCGGAGTGCCCGGATCACCAACCCACTAACTTTGTGAAAGGCAAGCCCCGGAGCATTCCTAAGTCTCCACCTACTCTTTTTACAAATACACTGGTCTTTATTAAATCGTATGATTGTGCACTTAAGTATAGGAGTTGATATGATACCGTTGCTGCATTTATTCCTTGTCCACTTATACTTGATCCTGAAGTTATTACTAGACAAGGGGATGGGTTCGATCTTATGCTTAGCCATGCTTAGACCGGTAGAAGTTGAGGGATTCCCTGTCCTTCGCGAGCATAGGTGGTTACTAATGATGATGGGGTTGGATTCCATATGATGGACTATATGTGCCACCATGCCACAGTGTCTAATGAGAGAATCAAGGCTAGGTAGCGGGGAGCCGCATGACATGGTTGAGGTCATGCCGTCTTCGGTGCTGCTTGCGGCCGACTAGGACCGAGGCCACCAGACATCAGTTGAGATTGAAAGACGTCGTCACATAGCTGGCCAGATAAGTCGTTCTGACCGCGAAGCCGAGTATTTCTTTCTGAGCCGGGAATTGGGCGTGATAAGGCAGACATATTCTGGAGGTAGGAAGGATGTGCGGAGACACCATCTTACCAAGGGCAGGTCAGGGACCTGATGCATCCTGGAAGTGGGTTTGTCTCTGAGAATATGGACCCCTCCAAGCCCGCGATACATATTATGTCTCAGAAAGATTTAACGGTGGCCCAAGAAGCCAGTGGCTCGGCTGACAGGGTTTGTGATTGGCATATTTGCCAACTGGTACAATCGATTCGAATCGCCATCTCTCCTGGTTAGTGAGAAACTGAACTGATCTTCTGGTGAGGTAGAGGCTAATAACTTGAACATAATGATTATGGTGAGATGAGGTTGATATCTGTGGATATCGGAAATCATATGGTTTTATTGATTGCTACAATATTCAGTGAATGCTTAGTATAGTGGCTAATCCTAGTAAATAGTTTAACTGAAATCGAAGCTTATCACAATTAAAATGAATAAGATGAGGTTCTACTGTAGTAATGCTTTTGATGCAAAAATGATGCTACCCTCTGAGCTCCACCAAATAAGCCTTGCATATCCTTGAGAGTCTTTTTATTTACTCTCTGTCGGGTAAGTCTAGCTGAGTGCAATTGAGTACTCAGGGTTTTATTCCCATTGTTGCAGATGGTGTAGTCTACTACGCGTATTGCAGGAATTGCTTCACCTCTGCGGGCGAAGAAGACTAGACCCGAGGGCAGGGTCATTATCTATCTTTAGTTGTTGTAAGAATGCTGTGACAGGGTCATGTGATGGTACTCGTATTTGAACTCTGTGGTGTAAAACTATGTTGACTTCCGCTACTACCCTATTTGTGTAAAAGACTATGTTGTACTCTGATGTTTAAATTCGGTTGTGAACTTATGTGTCATGTGATCGGGTATTGCTGAATGAATGATCCTTGGGGTATGAAATGTTTGAAATCCTTCGAGATTTCCGGACTACCGGGTTTATATTGGCTCAAGTGCGACTGGATTGCGGCTAAAATGCGATCGTTGTACTTGTGCTCGTATAAATTGGTCGGTTCTGTGACATGAACGGCATTGCTTGGAGGAGCGTTGTTCTTGTTCAAAGGCACTGTGAAACCTTTCTTGTAGCGCTGAGGCGCTGGCTGCTTCTTTGGAGGGGGTCTGAATTTTGCTCCAGGAACAGCCGGACGGTAAGCAGGGCGATTTGCCACCGCACGACTAGCTACTGGAGTCCTTGACTGAGAAGAGCTTCCTTCAAATGGCCTCTTGCCTCCCTTGGAAGCAGTGTGCAAGTTGTTCTGTTTCTCTTGGATATAAGCTTCACTGATGAACTCGTTAAAAGTTGTACGAGCGTTGTTTGCCAGAGTCTTCATAAGCTTGGTACTAAGACCTCTCTTGAAGGTTTCAATCTTCTTTTCATCTGTATCTACCATCCACGGGGCATACCTCGACAGATTGTTAAAGGCATGATGATACTGAGTGAGGGTTTTGGTACCCTGAGTAAGCTGCATGAATTCATTGACTTTCATCTTGATCAAGCCTGCTGGAATGAAATGCCCCCTGAAATCCCTAGTGAACTGCTCCCAGGTGATATCAGCGACCACAGGGTAGGCGGTCTTGCGATTGGCCCACCATATTCCAGCTTGGCCTTGCAGTAACATAGTAGCAAAGCTAGCCTTCATGGTTTTAGTCAATCGCAGCACAGAGAATGACTGTTCAATAGTGTTTAACCACTCATCAGCTTCCAGCGGTTCTACGGCTTGCTTGAATACCGGAGGCTTAGTATCCATGAAGTCCTTATAGTTACTGTATTGGTCCTCATCGTTTCCGCGGCGTCCACCTCGATTGCGATTGTGGTTGTTACTAGCAACCATCTGCTGCAAAATCGCTTGCTGGGTGTCCAAGAACTGAGCAAACATCTGTTCCTGGGTACGCGGTGGAGGAGGCGGCAACTCCTCATCTTCATGTTCGTTCCCACCACCACTGGTTGACCCATGACGACGGGTATGAGGTGCCATCTGTAGCAACACACAACAACCATTGTTAAGTGTCAGTTATGCCAAAGATAACCGAAAGATTATGCCCAAAAGATATCAATGATCATTTTTGATAACCAACAAATGGCACAATAATTCAATAATCATCACACAACCGCACAATAACAAGGCGCAACCAAAAAGGGTTGCCAAACTGCATAAGTTACCATTACTTAGTTAAAAATTTGATGGTTCTAGCCTGAACACACAGGGTTCTCTCATTACATGACATTAAAGGTTTTCCCAATACAAAAGGGTGCCGATCATGGCAAGATCACTAGAAAAAGCCTAGTCATCGTGGTCACTGTCCACGCCGGACACGTTCCCACCATGGTCATCACTCTCGTCAATAGGCACGATCTCCTCGGGGTCTTCTTCCTCACTGGCTTCACCATCATCAGCTGCAATGAAGATCTCAGGAGCGAACTCCGCTGCACCCGGAGGATGAAACGGATCAGCACGGTTGTTCAGATGATGAACATCCTGCTGCAACTCCCAAACCTGCTGCTGACTAGCACGCAACTCCTGCAGAAACTCATTGCGCTGACGTGTCAAACTCATATTGCGATTGTCAAGCTGGCGACGAAGATCTGCATTCTCCCTCTCAAGCACCTCGACACGGCGATCAGCTACAAACAAGGCGCCAGTGCATCGTAACAACTCATTGCGACAGGCAGTGAGAGCTACCACCAAGTCATCTGAGCTACGACGAGCCATACATGCCCACTCTTCAGCTTCTAACTTCTTCTCAACAGCATCATGCAGGGCTTCAACGCACTTCATCCAACCATCCCTAGTGGAATAGTGCATCCTCAGGACAGCAAACATAGCACTCATAGAAGCACCCGTGCTATGAGCACGCTCGTCCCTGCCTCGCTTCAAAGAAGCTTGGCTAGACTGAGTCCACTCACCCTGAGAAGCATCCACCCTGGGAAAAACATTTGCTGGCCCCAAATCAGCTCTCTTGTTGAACCGGCTGCAAATATCCGTCAACACCTCAAAAGCTGCAAGCTGCGCACCATCCCATGGCGTCCTCATGTCAACTTCCACCTTTATTCCTGGAAATGACCAACCCCTTTCAAGCACAGGGATAGTCACCCAAACATCAAACCAAGGCTGCACCATGTTTTCGCTGGCTTTCAGAAATACAGGGGTGGCTCTGCATATCCCACAGACTTCAACAACCTCCATAGCACCGTGGGTGTGCCAAACTGCTCCAGAAACTGACAACTCTGCGGCTCACCTTCAGCTGCCATCTGGTACATTACAACATCTTTCAGCATTTAGAATAAGATAGGACAGCACAAATTTTACCATAGGGAAGGAAATAGTACAAATAGCTTAAATTAATTTCATGATCATGATGCATGCACGTGCCAACGACCTCACACATAATATATTTTAACTAACGTTATAGTCGGTGGCATACCACGTGCTCTCATATATGTAACTAACCGTGCTATACGTTTTGCGTGGTTAGTGTACCTGCAGAAGATTCATTTCAGCCCAAATCCCAATGTATGCAGGGCAACAAGAAACACGTTTTGCCGGAAATGTTCCCATGAACATTTGCGACCCCAAAATTAATTACTCCACCCTACTTCAATAAGTACACATATGGATCACATGTACTCACTTCAGTAACCATACACTCACTATCGATCGATGGTTGTTCGATCTTACACTCACATCTCACCTTACCTTAGGCGACGTGGTACATTGACCCATAAGAAGCAATAAGAAACCGACAGTTTATGATTATCCGCACGATAAAACCAAATGAACCACAAATAGAAATATGATGCAATTTCCCCCAAGTCAGTACTTACATAAGCCACCTAATTACCACATATATATAGGGCTATAGGACTTGGTCATTGGTACTCATAAGTTTTGCAAACACTTGGTTTAAATCACCTATACACACTATCAGTTGGCAATTAGTTGGTAAAACTCAAAACTCTTTTAGTTTTTAAATAGTCAAGTGACGGTATATGCTGAATTATGCTCTGGTACCAGCTGTCACAGAACCGACCAATTTATACGAGCACAAGTACAACGATCGTATTTTAATCGCAATCCAGTCGCACTTGAGCCAATATAAACCCGGTAGTCCGGAAATCTCGAAGGATTTCAAACCTTTCATACCCCAAGGATCATTCATTCAGCAATACCCGATCACATGACACATAAGTTCGCAACCGAATTTAAACATCAAAGTACAACATAGTCTTTTACACAAATAGAGTAGTAGCGGAAGTCAACATAGTTTTACACCACAGAGTTCAAATACGAGTACCATCACATGACCCTGTCACAGCATTCTTACACATCTAAGGATAGATAATGACCCTGCCCTCGGGTCTAGTCTTCTTCGCCCGCAGGGGTGAAGCAATTCCTGCAATACGCATAGTAGACTACACCATCTGCAACAATGGGAATAAAACCCTGAGTACTCAATTGTACTCAGCTAGACTTACCCGACAGGGAGTAAATAAAAAGACTCTCAAGGATATGCAAGGCTTATTTGGTGGAGCTCAGAGGGTAGCATCATTTTTGCATCAAAAGCATTACTACAGTAGAACCTCAACTTATTCATTTTAATTGTGATAAGCTTCGATTTCAGTTAAGCTATTTACTAAGATTAGCCACTATACTAAACATTCACTGAATATTGTAGCAATCAATAAAACCATATGATTTTCGATATCCACAGATATCAACCTCATCTCACCATAATCATTAGGTTCAAGTTATTAGCCTCTACCTCACCAGAAGATCAGTTCAGTTTCTCACTAACCAGGAGAGATGACGATTCGAATCGATTGTACCAGCTGGCAAATATGCCAAGCACAAACCCTGTCAGCCGAGCCACTGGCTTCTTGGGCCACCGTTAAATCCTTCTGAGTCACAATATGTCGCGGGCTTGGCAGGGACCATATTCTCTGAGACCAACCCACTTCCAGGATGCATCAGGTCCCTGACCTGCCCTTGGTAAGGTGGTGTCTCCGCACATGCTTCCTACCTCCAGAATATGTCTGCCTAGTCGCACCAATTTCCGGCTCAGAAAGAAATACTCGGCTTCGCGGTCAGAACGACTTATCTGGCCAGCTATGTGACGACGTCTTTCAATCTCAACTGATGTCTGGTGGCCTCAGTCCTAGTCGGCCGCAAGCAGCACCGAAGACGGCATGACCTCAACCATGTCATGCGGCTCCCCGCTACCTAGCCTTGATTTTCTCATTAGACACTGTGGCATGGTGGCACATATAGTCCATCATATGGAATCCAACCCCATCATCATTAGTAACCACCTATGCTCGCGAAGGACAGAAAATCCCTCGACTTCTACCGGTCTAAGCATGGCTAAGCATAGGATCGAACCCATCCCCTTGTCTAGTAATAACCTCAGGATCAAGTATAAGTGGACAAGGAATAAATGCAGCAACGGTATCATATCAACTCCTATACTTAAGTGCACAATCATACGATTTAATAAAGACCAGTGCATTTATAAAAAGAGTAGGTGGAGACTTAGGGATGCTCCGGGGCTTGCCTTTCACAAAGTTAGTAGGTTGGTGATCAGGGCACTCTGGAAGTTCAGCTTCTTCTTCCTGACCTTCGGGAACCTCTGGCACTTCAATCTCCGGCGGAACTCCCTCCTCCGGTGGATCGAACTGCAACAGCGTCACGCCTCCCGGCGATCCTGTATGCATGATATGCATATATGAGAACTGAGAATGCACATGAAATGCAAGATAGAGATGCACGAATTAACCCATGATATGCAATCAGTTTAACAATCCACACTCATTTACTGAGTACGTGCATATTTCTTCCCTAGACAACCAACTCATACTCACCCTTCTTAAGCAAAGCATAGAACAATTTCTCATCCCGGGTGAGAGGTCTATAACCTGCACTTAATAATTAACATGCATCAACTAACCTACCACAACCAACTTATAATTAACAAGCGCGAGCAACATCATATGAACAAAATATTAACCTTGCTGCCCTAAGCTCAAAGTAGGATCAGCTCTACTGTTTAACACAGGTGGTAATGCTGGGCATCACAGAAATGCAAAAAAAACATTCCCCACCCAAAAGATATTTGCTTAAAAACAATTAAATAAGCCCTAGCCTATAACTGGACCTACTGCTTACTGTAACCAGAAAAATCCATCGAAATTACAGTAGCTATTACACATCCATACTAGCCTACTGACAAAATTTCAAGTCATTTGGACAAGTATAACAGTCTACACAAAAATAACAAGCAACCAGCCTTTTAAAC
The DNA here is from genome assembly GCA_038502445.1 of Eremochloa ophiuroides. Classification (NCBI taxonomy): domain Eukaryota; kingdom Viridiplantae; phylum Streptophyta; class Magnoliopsida; order Poales; family Poaceae; genus Eremochloa; species Eremochloa ophiuroides. The sequence continues at coordinate 42,135,829 of JAHLJS010000003.1, forward strand.
AATGGAAAATACTTAACACAGTGAAAAGTATCAAACAACAGATTTCCTAATTTTCTTAGCTTCTTTCCAACATAACATAGCCCAGGAAAAATATTCATGTCCATAACCTTAACACATTAAGCATGGTGATTTTTGCAAGATTAAAGCATAAAAGGCACATTATACTAGACATCATATAAATAACAGTGAAACACCATCAAACATATTTTTCATAGATTCTACTTCCCTAAACAAGATTAATGCAAGTGGAATCACATTTTTAGCACATTTCTACAATTACTTATGCATTTATCAAGTTTGCAAGCAATTAACAATTTAATTATAACTGCACATAAAAAGTATTCAAAAAGTACATTTTATATTTTTCGTTGATAGAGCTTAGAAATACAAACACAACAAAATTTGGTTCACCCCAAATGGACATTCCTAGCTCCAGATATGAATTTTGGAAGGTTTTACGCATTTTCTGGAAATTCATTTTATAAATCATAAAACCTAAACCCGATAGAACTGCTACGTGCACCCGGCTCAGTGAACCAGAGGCGCACCTGAACGGCTGACTCGTGGGCCCCGGGGTCAACCCGACCCCACGCGTCAGTGAGAGGGGCAGAGCCGCCGGCGCTGACCGGCGAGAGCTCGCCGACGGCGAGGTCTCCGGCGACGCCGAGGCTACCTACCGACTCGTGGCAACGAGACGAACCCGATGGACCAACTGCCGAGGGTCGTACCCCACCGGAGCGAGCTCGACGGCGGCAATGGCGGACGGCGGTGGTCTGGCGAGCTTGCGCCGGCCGATTCCGGCCGTTGCTCGCGCGGCTAAGCTTCGTTCCGTGTCCCTGGAACCCTAGCGGACCTATGCGTGCAACGAATCGAACTATTGCGCACGGGAGCTCACTGACCGCGCTCGCATGGCGGCACGGTGGCGAGCGGGTTCACGGCGAGCTCGGGTTCCGGCGAAACTACGGCGAGATAGACCTATCCGACGGCCTAGAATGGATCTACGGCTAACGGAGACTCCTAGACGAGCAATGGAGAGGGAAGCCGACCCCGGCATCGCCCTCGTCGCGGCGACCCGAGAGCTCGGCGGCGCTCCGGCAATGGCGGACGGCGAGAAGCTCGCTGGAGCTATACCTGAGGTCGGCTGAGGTCGGCAACGGGTCGGGAACGAAGAGCAGAGCAAGCCGAAGCTACGCCGAAGATGGAGCGGTCGGAGACGGCTCGGTGGCGGCGGATTTCACCGCGGCGGCGGCGCGGCGGAAATGGCGACGGCAGAGGGGAAAAAAACGGCGAGCAAAGGGCGAGAGAGCGGGGAGAGTGAGGGTGAGCGTGCGGGAGACAGGATGGAGTGTTGCCTTTTGTAAGCCGACCGCGCGGCAGGGCAACGACGGCGTACGGCGCCACCTGGCGGCCGATGCCTGACGCGGTCGCGCGGCGATGACCGACGGCCGAACTGAATCGGCTCCGATTCAGTTTCCGCGAACCCGACTGAAACTCGATTTTGATCGATTTATAACTCGCGATCCAGGACGTTTCAGCGAAAACTTCACTAATATGGATTGAAGAGCTACATGAGTAGATCATTTCATATTAAGGCACTTTACTCTAGTTCGGTCTGGATTGAGAGATACAAGTTGATGAACAGGGGTACACCGAAACTGAAAACCAGTTTAGACTTAAGGAAAATTTGAAAACTTCAAAACAGCTCCAAATCTGCACTAATTCAACTTTTTGACCTCCTTCCACCCATTTTCATGAGTTGACCCAAAAATAAAGTTTGTTGCTTATAAAATTCTACACAACTTTGATTAAGGGTGCACTGACATGCAGAATCTCTAAAATGCCCTTCTTGTTTGGTCAAACAGAATAGCTTTTAGAGGGCTCTCTAGTCAACTATGAGCTAGAGGGGTATTTTGGGGATTTCACCAACATGAACATTGTTCCAAATGTTATCCCAAACATGTTTAAAGCATTTAGAACAGTAAACAAGCATCACATTTGCATGTCAACACATTTAGCATGTTATGGACATATAAACAAACATATAGCAATAAAAGGGAATCAAATAAAATGCAATGATAATGATGCATGAAATGACATGATCTATGCTTGATGACATGCAAATGCAAGTGTGAAAATAGTAACTAACACTAGGGTGTTACAGTAACACTGGTTACAATCAAATATTGATGGCCGAAGAGGACACGTCTAAAACGGCCTTTGTTTGTCCTGGGATTGTTGGATTATTTGAGTGGATTGTCATGACATTTGGATTGAAAAATGCCGGTGCTACCTATCAACGTGCTATGAACTTAATCTTTCATGATTTAATTGGCGTGGTCATGGAAGTATATATTGATGATATTGTGATCAAATCGGCTGCCAATAATTCTCACTTGGCCGATTTGCGTATTGCTTTTGAGAGGATGCGCCGGTATGGTTTAAAGATGAATCCGCTTAAATGTGCTTTTGGTGTATCAGCAGGCAAGTTCTTGGGATTTATTATTCATGACAAGGGCATAGAAGTTGATCCCAAGAGAATAGAGAGTATCAAGCAAGTTCAGGCGCCTGCATGTAAAAAAGACTTACAAAAGTTTTTGGGAAAGGTGAACTACTTGAGAAGATTTATTGCTAACTTGTCCAGGAAAGTTATTCCTTTCACCCCCATATTGAGATTGAAAGATGAGACTGAGTTTGCTTGGGGGGCAAAGCAACAAGAGGCATTTGAGAGGATCAAGGAATACTTGTCGAAGCCACCGGTTCTTCGTGCTCCAAGGAGAGGAGTTCCTTTTAAATTATATATTGCTGCCGAAGAAAAAATAATTGGTGCGGTTTTGGCTCAAGAGGATGATGGCAAGGAGTATGTTATTGCTTATATTGGTCGTCGTCTTCTTGATCCCGAGACAAGGTATGCCCATATTGAAAAATTATGCTTATCATTATACTTTGCTTGTACTAAGATGAGACATTACTTGTTAGCTAGTACATACATTGTTGCTTGCCAGGCCGATGTAATTAAACATATATTATATCGGCCAATCCTTAGTGGAAGGATCGGTAAGTGGGCATATGCATTGGTTGAATATGACTTGGCTTTTGAGCCTTTGAGAGCCGTAAAAGGTCAAGTTCTTGCTGATTTTATTGTTGAGCATGCAATTGATTTAGGAGATGAGATCAATTACATAACTTTTACTCTATGGAAACTTTATTTTGATGGATCGGTTTGCAAACAAGGCCAAGGTGTTGGTATTGTTATTATTTCACCACATGGTGCTGAGATGGATGTGTCAAACCGATTAGAAAATTATTGCACTAATAATCAAGCCGAATATTTAGCTCTTTATTGCGGCTTGGAGATGTTGAATTCCATGGGAGTAAAACATGTTGAGGCTTATGGTGATTCTTTATTAGTGGTGCAACAAGTTTCTGGTGAATGCCAATGTTTAGAGGAATCACTTAATGCTCATCTTGATACTTGTCTTGATCTAATTGCATCTTTTGCCGAATTTAAAATTCGGCACATACCGAGACATGAAAATTCAAGAGCCAACAAGTTAGCTCAGCGAGCATCAGGCTTTGACGTCGGTGGGCGTAAAGATTTAAAGCCGGTGCAAAGCATCTTTTCTGGTTTCTGTGTAGGTACGTGGAAACCGGCCCAGCCGGGTCTAGGAGTCGGCCATGCCGGCTCTGGACAAAACCCGGCCAGGCCGGGTACAGAAGGCGGCCAGGCCGGTTCTGGCCAGGAACCGGCTAGGCCGGGTGTTGAAGCCGGCTCGGCCGGATATTGCGGCTTTGATCCAAATCGGCCAGAATTCTGCCAAGTTGATGGGCAGGCCGATTTGGAGGATTGGAGGACTCCCTTGTTAAATTTTCTGCGAGATCCCAGCACTAAAGCCGATAAAAGTATTCGACGGATTGCGTTTAAGTTCACTTTGCATAATGATGAGCTTTATCAGAGGACCGCCGATGATTTGTTGCTCAAGTGCTTGGGACCTGATGAAGCTAAAGTGGCTATGGGGGGAAGTCCATGAAGGTGTTTGTGGTACGCATCAATCGGCTCCTAAGATGAAATGGCTTTTGAGAAGGGCTGGTTTTTATTGGCCTACTATGATAGCCGATTGTTTTCGCTACTACAAAGGATGTGAGGAGTGCCAATGGTTTGGTAATATTCAGTTAGTGCCTGTTGCAATGCTTCATCCTATAATCAAACCGTGGCCTTTTCGTTGTTGGGGACTAGACTTCATTGGCCAAATTCATCCCCCTTCTTCAAAGGGTCATTGCTTCGTGTTGGTGGCCACAGATTATTTTACTAAGTGGACCGAAGTGGTGCCTTTGAAGAATATGACACATAAGGAGGTGATTGAGTTTGTGACTGAGCATATTATTCATAGATTTGGCATTCCTCAGACTTTGTCTATGGACCAGGGGAAGTCTTTCATATCAAAAGGGGTGCGAGAATTTGCCGAATCATATAAGATTAAGTTGCTCAATTCATCTCCATACTATGCTCAAGCCAGTGGCCAGGCTGAGTCTAGTAACAAGACCTTGATTAAGCTTATCAAGAAAAAGATAGAGGACAATCCAAGAAGGTGGCACGAGGTATTATCAGAGGCTCTGTGGGATCATCGTATATCTCGCCATGGTGCTACAAAGGTGACTCCTTTTGAGCTAGTATATGGACAAGAGGCCGTGTTACCCGTCGAGGTAAATTTAAATGCATATCGGCTCGCTAAGCAAGATGACTTGTCTGCCGTTATGTATCATGATTTAATGATGGACAATATTGATGAGGTGACAGATAAAAGGTTAATGGCTCTAAAGGAGATAGAGAAGGACAAAGCATGAGTTGCCAGAGCTTATAATAAGAAAGTGAAGATCAAGTCGTTCCAAGGTGGAGAACTAGTATGGAAAACAATATTACCAATTGGGATCAAGAGCAATAAGTTCGGCAAGTGGTCGCCTAGTTGGGAAGGTCCTTACAAAGTGGTCAAGGTGATATTCGGTAATTCTTATATGCTAGAGACATTACAAGGTGATCGTCTCCCAAGGGCAATTAACGGGAGGTATTTGAAAAAATACTTTCCAAGTGTTTGGCAAGAAGCCTAAGTGCTCTCCAAGCAATGGCCGGTACATGTATCGCCCTTAGAACAAAAAATGGCTGATGTATACATCGCCCTTAGTCACTAAACAGCTGTTGGGTTAAGTATCGTCGCTGTTTGGTTTTGCTTGTGTTTTCAGGTCCATATGTAGCAATTCACCTGAAAACAGGGGGGCATATGTTCGCACTCAAATTTGGCGTAGTCTGCAAAATAGGCTAGGCCGGGTATCGAACCCGGCTAGGCCAGGTTTTGGCCCTTGTGCCAGGCCCCGTCAGCAGGACACGTGTCGCCCCAGGAGACCCCGTGAAACCCGGCTTGGCCGGGTTTGGACCCGGCTTGGCCGTGTTTGGTCGAGTCCGAGCCGATTAATAGATCTAATCGGTTTTTGGTAGTTTTTTTACGTGGGAAACTTGGAGACTTACCTAAATGCGTGTTTTCTACTGGGATAAGACCACCCCCCTCTATATATATGGAGGATCATGGCCGATTGAGATCTTAACCATCCAATCGTCCAAACACATCTACCAAGTAGATTCTCGCGGTGGTTCATCTCTATCCTGCTGTTCGGCTCAACTCTCCACGAGTTTAGTCGGCGTTCTAGGTGATCTCCGCGATCTCTAGGGCAACCTCTACGTGCATCTCTCCAACGGATCTTTCCGAGGGATGTTCGGGAGTTTTCGGCGAAGGACGGGCGCTACATCGACCACCAAACGTCCTCTGCTGCTAAAGACGGTCGTCCCGACGACCAGAAGACCGGAACCCTAGCTTCCTCGGTGAACCCGAGGAAACCGGCCCAGCCGACTATCAAAGTCGGCCAGGACGGGTAGGCGGCTGGGCCGGGTTCTCAAACCGGCCAGGCCGGGTTTCTCGGGCGTGCTGCTCCGTGCTGTTTCGTTTCGTACGTGACTGTGCGATCTAGCACCTTGCTGTGTGTTGTCCCGTTTCGGCGTCAACACATCTTAAGCTCACCCCTTGGGTCATGAATAGGATTGGATTCTACCCTTGTGCTAAGAGATTGGGAAGACCAAACAGGTAGATATTCCTTGCCTATTCTATGACCAAGCTTCTCATTTCCAATGTCCTCCAAGATTCGCATGATTGGCCTTCCAATGAATGTGAGATGAAAGGAAAGTCCAGGAAGGTCAAAGATGTAAAAATCTAGGGAGATCTTTAGATCATCAATCACTATAGGTACGCCTTGAAGGACTCCTAAACAATCAAGGATTTGACCATTTGGGAGTCTAAGGTGTTTTTGGGATTGTAGCAGGTGATTCTTTGATGAACCTTGAACATGGAAGTGAGGAATGATGTTAATCCCAAGGGTAGGATCATAGCAAATTTCACTATAGATGCCCATGACTTGACAAGCTATTCTCCTTACATGAATGGGCATCTTAGTGATTTCATTAGAATCTTTGGTCTCCTCTAACCATTCTTGACTTACAACAGTGGGTGGATTCTCCAACTGTTGTTGTTTTTCTTCTTGGTTAGATTTATGGGCCTGATGACTCTCATGCCTTGGGTGTCTTAATGAATCCCCAGAGTCAATGACCGGATCATCATAAGACGTTGGAGGAAGGGCACAATTGGAATCATTGGGATCAAGGACGAGTTTAGAGATGGGTTCAAAGGGCGTGGTGGATATGGGCATAGAAGGGAAGAGTATAGATTTTTCTTCTAAGCATTTTAGTTCTCCTTCTATGGTCACAGTCAGCATTCCTTTTGGAGGTTCATCCAAGATCCTAGATGTTTTCCTATGTGCAACATGGGACATCGAGGCGTCAGATGATGCTAATTTGGGAAATTTTTGAAGAGATCCTTCCTTGAAAGGTTTTGAATGAAGTTTCTTAAAAGGTTTCCTTTGGATAGGATAATTGTAGGCATTCCCAAAACCAGTAAGGTCAGATAGGAGATTAGCCTCGTAATCGAAGGAGCGATTTATATGATGAATTTCTTTCTCCCTCGATATTTGTGGTATTTATGGTTCAGGATCGATGGCAGAATCATTGGATGAGACTGATTTTGATTCGGCTATCGGGATTTCTTTATGCTCGGGGATTAATTCCTTTTCTTTCTTAGGAGGTTCATTATACCCTTGGGTGTGGGGAGTGTTTTCAAGGATTTTAGCATGAAGTTTCTTCCCTTCACCAATGGTACAATGAAGAAATGCTCCTCCAGAAGATATATCAAAGAATTGTGCGGAATCTTTGCTAAGACCAAGGTAAAGATGTTGTAATAGTGCTGGCTCGGTTATGGCAAGATCAGGACCAAGGGATACTAGATCTGTGAAACGGGCCCATGCCGCACATAGAGTCTCCTTTTTCCTTTTGTTTGAAGTTTAGGATCTCTAGTCGAAGACGAGCAACACGAGAGATAGGGAAGAAAGCTAAGCAAAGTTTAGATTGAAGGCTTTCCCACTCTCCATGTGCACTCTCTATGTGTCGAGCATACGTTTAGCTTCTCCCATCAAAGAGAACGGGAATAGCTTCCATTTCAAGGTATCTCGTGTCATGCCTTCAATTTGAAGACATGAACACAATTGCTCAAGATCGCGTAAGTGAGTGTAGGGGTTTTCATCTTCTTCCCCAGCAAATGATTGTTCCTGAACCTTAGCTATGAAACCAGGGCGAAGCTCATAGCTAGGTGAAAGAATAGGATTGGATGATGGTGGTGGCTCTAAACTAGCGCCCTTTGGAGCGGCGAGATGAGAGACGGGTGTTTGGTTCATGGTGTGGAAAGGATAAAAAGAAAAGAAAGATAAAAGAAGGGTAACTCGGACGACTCGATTCTAGTTAAGACAGCTACCGTTCCCCGGCAACGGCGCCAGAAAGCTTGTTGACACCAGAAGTGGCAAACGGATATACCGCAAGCGTACGGTAGTCAATGTAGCCTTCACCGGGAGTATTCCAGGTATCGTATTTTCCACAGGGAACGTGAAGTGTTCTAACTAGGTTCAAGACCGTCCAGTGATGAGAGAAAGGATCTATGATAGATAGGTAGAGAGGTTCCTATGTAGCAAAAGATATTTGGTTTTGATGTTCTAAGTATAAAGAGCTTAGTCAGCTCCTCCCTTCACAAGAGGTGATAGGCAAAACAGTAGGAGACAAAACCCCTACCCGAGACGGCTGTACTATTGTCTTGATGCCTTGCCATTTTAATAACTTGTCTTACACATGTGGTGGAATATGAAGACCAGACAAGGCTGTCACCACTTGCTGGCTACCACAAACAATCCGTGCGACAAGCGGCCTACACTGGCAAGATATAGTCTAGACACCGCATCTACACTAAACTTACTACTCTAACCTTCGCGAAAGATGATGAGGACATCATTGGCTTGGATATGACCATATTAAACATTTCTAAACCAAAGGTGCAACGGTTCTATATGTTTCTTATTATTCATACATTTGATGAATTGGTGCTGCACCATAAAGTGTGTGTATTTTCATTTGCAGAATTACGTACATGGATCAAGGGAAGGTTTGAGGGTAAGGGTTGTCCCGATGCGTTGTCAAACCGAGATGCGTTGTCAAACCGAGATGCAAGATAGGAGCACAGTTTGCTATGTACCTACCATAGGGACGAAAACTATTTGCTTTGCACTCCATGAAGCTCACAGGTGTCATGGGAGAAGTGGAACCTTGTTTGTATTCATTGTGAAACAAAGATGCAAGATAGAAGCACGGTTTGCTTCGAACCTACCATAGGCTCGAAAACTATTTGCTTTGCACTCCATGAAACTCATAGGGGTCAAGGGAGAAGTGGAACCTTGTTACGATGCGTTGTGAAACCGAGATGCGAGATAGGAGCACGGTTTGCTTCGAACCTACCATAAGCACGAAAACTATTTGCTTAGCACTCCATGAAACACATAAGCATTGTCAAACCAAGATGCAAGATAGGAGCATGGTTTGCTATGTACCTACCATAGGCATAAAAACTATATGCTTTGCACTCCATGAAACTCATAGGTGTCATGGGAGAAGTGCAACCTCATTTGGATGCGTTGTAAAACCGAGATGCAAGAGAGGAGCACGGTTTGCTTCAAACCTACCATAGGCAAGAAAACTATTTACTTTGCACTCCATGAAGCTCATAGGTGTCATGGGAGAAGTGGAACCTTGTTTGTATGCGTTGCGAAACAAATATGCAAGATAGAAGCACGGTTTGCTTCGAACCTACCATAGGCTCGAAAACTATTTGCTTTGCACTCCATGAAACTCATAGGTGTCAAGGGAGAAGCGGAACCTCGTTACGATGCGTTGTGAAACCGAGATGCAAGATAGGAGCACGGTTTGCTTCGAACCTACCATAAGCACGAAAACTATTTGCTGTGCACTCCATGAAACTCATAGGTATCATGGGAGAAGTCGAACCTCGTTTGGATGTGTTTGGATGCATTGTGAAACCAAAATGCAAGATAGAAGCAGGGTTTGCTTCGAACCTACCATAAGCTCGAAATTTATTTGCTTTGCTCTCCATGAAACTCATAGGTGTCATGGGTGTGACAGAACCGCCTTAATCATAGGGCCCACGTGCACCGTCATCGTCCCTAAGGACCCACGATCAGTCTGCATGAGTTCCCCTTAACCTAGGTAGCCTGCCGGGTTCCCTAGGAAACCCTAACTTCCTGAGGATCTCATTGTAAGCATTGGAGTATTACAACAGCTTACACAAATAAAATGAATCAGAGTAAAGAGTGCGGAAGTATTACATAACCATAGGTTTACAAATATAGATTACATTAGCCCGGACCAGAGTTTCGTAGTGGATAAGCAGTGTACAACTATACCCTTGCCCAAGGGTTATATCATATACACATTCTTGATCATGCGCGATCCGTCAACCAACACGGTCCCAAGCCGAACTGTACACTTGACTCACCTGCAATAGGGGTTAACAAACCCTGAGTACTGGGGTACTCCGCAAGACTTACCCGACTAAGAAAAAGGAATGAGACTCAGGAATGCAGGCTGAAGGGAGTCAAGGTAAGGCTTGAGCAAGAGTCAAAGGTTTTGCAAAAAAGCATTACTATCCTATTTCAATATTTTACTCAATTTTATTTTAATCATAATCCATAATTCCAAATTCATTCTCATATATCATCATACTTTCAAATTCTTAATTATTCTCAAAAACACCTAGTTCCGAACCACTTTTCAATTGTAGGTCAAAGGATCAAGTCTCCATATCCGAGGAGCAACGACGATTCGAATCGATTAGTACCCAGCTGGGGATCCCTATCCACACTGCATATGTAGAACTTAAGCTTGCATATACCAACCCCGCCTACCGCAGCTTTTCTACTCCTGAACCAGTCCTGCGCCACCCGAGAGCACAGTCATTCTGTTGCACAGATCACACACGACGTGACGGGAGAACGACGAGCACCGCAGGCGAAAGTACACCAAAATAGAAGCAACCGACGCACAGATCACACACGACGTGACGGGGCACTAACGGCCACCAGGAGGGGTCGGCCGACCCCTGCCTTAGGTCGACCGATCCACCCCAGTGCTGCCTCACCGCAAGCTTCGTCCACGGTCAGGTACGCACCCTGAACATCCTATCTTCTCGTATGCCACTCGCTGTTTTGCACTGAATTGAAAATCTTATGATTAAACAACTTTAAAACATGAAAGGATTAACCTAAGTAGCCTTGACTTAAGGATAGACACACATAACACTTTTCCTGGAAGTCTTGCTGCTATTGGGAACTTAAATTAGGGACCCCATGTTGCTTAAGTTGTTGTGGAATACGAGATAGCAAGAATAATGAAAGCTTGATTCTTGATATCTAGTTGTTGGAGAATTTTATTTGCAAAACTTAAAAACCAATAGCTATGCTTCTCCTTCGTTGTAAAAGCATTTACCTACCAGAGCCAAAAATAGAATAGAATCAACCTTCTATATTCATTACTTGCTATTGCTTTGAGTTTTGTCAAACCGAGTGACCCTTGTTGAGAAATTTATCATGCTCCTAAGATCAAGATCACGTACACTCCACATATACCAACTATTCCTAAACTGGGAATATGCAACAACATGCCTTTCCACCCAAAAATGTTTCACTTTGATATTGGAGGAAGCACAAAAAAAGAAGTTAGCAATAAATGCTCCAAAGTTCTTGCTATCATCTCTCAAAAAGTATGCAGAGAAGAGGCATGTGGCTATGCAAAAGTTTGAGAAGAGAGAAAACAATGGGTACAAAGATGCCTGCCTGAGAGGTTAAAATGTACAAGTGTCCGAAATTCCAAAACAATGGGTACTCTGATGCTTGCCTGAAAACAAGAGAGAAAAAGAAAAAAAAAGAAAAAGAGATAGCCCATGTTGTCCTGCAGAAGAAAAAGAGAAAATTCTCAAAAGGAGCATAGATAGCCACCATATATTCCACGCACATGAACATCTTAATCTAAGAGTATGACATCTTTCTCTTGGATCCTTATTTTGACTTTACAATATATGCAATACAAGTATGTTTTCACTTTACCCCTACCTCAGCTCCACATAAGCTTTAGAAGTAAGCAACAGAGAAGGCAACATCATCTATGCCTTGGTAAGGATCAGCACCACCACATATGAGTGACATGAGAGTACTACAAAGAAGGAGAAGGTAAGCTATGCTTTATTTTCAAAAAATATTCAAAAACCTCCAACTACTTGATTGATAGAGGAAGGTGATCAGTTTCTGGCTCTTCTATTCTTCAACCGCTCAAAGTTTCGTGGTAGACACAATGAATCCCGCAGTACAGGTATGACTAGGAATGGTGAAATGATGATGTCTAGTCGTAGGGTTAAGATTGCTTAATTCCATCCTTTACTTGGGACGAGCAAAGATCTAGTGTGGGGAGCTTGTTAACGGTAGTTATTGTATGATTTTACCCTCAACCAATCATGAAAAGGGATATAAATAAGAGCCAACACCTAGAACAGGGTTTAAACTAACAGAATTCCACGAGTTTTGGTGAATCTATGTTTTCCAGGGACTATACAGGAAAAGAACCAAAGAGGACCCACACCGCAGAGAAAACTACCGAATTACTGCCGCGTCAGGAGATCTAGAATATTCTAGAGAACACCAGAGACACGCCTGCCGAGGGAGGGCGCACAAGTCAGCCAGGGAGGATCGACCAATCCCCCTGATAGGTCGGTCGCTCCCCTTGAGAGTCCTTTTCGTCTATGTTTCGACATGGACCCACATCCCGAAATTTCATGCAATCTACACCGTCCACCGATGTCGGTTTGATCCAAGGGCTACGGTTCATCTCACTGGCCTATATAAGGACCCCCAGACCCCCAGGGTTTTGAAAGGGATCGAGAAATCAATCCAGGATTTTAGAATTCCACCGACATATCTCAAATAGTGTAGAAACCCAAGATAGGATCTAGAGCCAAGCATCAAGTAGAAGATTAGCCTTGTAGTCTCTCTAGATTAGGGCTATAACAGAACCGCCTAAATCACATGGCCCACAGGCACCTGTCATTATCACTAACGACCTCCGACAGCTGGGCCCGTGTCCCAAATGATCTAGAAGGTCCTGCCGGGCTACATTAGCGCCCGATTTCCTCCGACAGGATCCCATTGCGAAGCCATTACAGAATTACAACATTTCATAACAAATTACATCAGAGTAAAAGCGCGGAAAGATTATAGGCTACGTAGATTACAAACCATTTGTCCAAATAAGAGTAAGGTGCAAATATTACAGATCATAAATAAAATAAGTAGCAGTGGAACGACGATACAACATAATTAAGTATTTAACGATAAGAACCCTGCCCATGGGTTCAACCTTACTCCTCCTCACTTCCCTCCTGGACCACTGTCACAGAGCAGGGGGTGAGACAAACCTCCGACTGCTGTATCCCTGCAACATGGGTTTAACAAACCCTGAGTACTGGGGTACTCCGCAAGACTTACTCGACTAAGAAAAAGGAATGAGACTCAGGAATGCAGGCTGAAGGGAGTCAAGGTAAGGCTTGAGCAATAGTCAAAGGTTTTGCAGAAAAGCATTACTATCCTATTTCAATATTTTACTCAATTTTATTTTAATCATAATTCATAATTCCCAACTCATTCCCAAATATCATCATACTTTCAAATCCTTAATTATTCTCAAAAACACCTAGTTCCGAACCACTTTTCAATTGTAGGTCAAAGGATCAAGTCTCCATATCCGAGGAGCAACGACGATTCGAATCGATTAGTACCCAGCTGGGGATCTCTATCCACACTGCATATGTAGCACTTAAGCTTGCATATACCAACTCCGGCTACTACGGCTTTTCTACCCCTGAACCGGTCCTGTGCCACCCGAGAACACAGTACTCCTCTCCTCTCCAGGCATGCCAGCCACGAGGGTACACGCTGCTCTCGCCATCTCTCCACTCCCAGTGCGTGGTTGTCGGTTCAAGTAGTAGAGCCACCGGAGTCAGAGCTTTCTGTAGTATGTGGCTAGTTGCAAAGTCTCGATCACAGCAGGCCTACAATGAACGGTCCCTAATTCTTTTCCGCCGGCGACATTGCATTGGGACTCTAACCCAAATACAAGTGTCCCAACGGTTTTCAAATCCCTTTCCTGCCGATGGTCAAGCATTGGGACTCTAACCCAATTTCACAACCAACGAACGGAAAACCCCTTTCCGTCGGTTATGATGCATAGTCCCCGAACGGACTCATGTCCCTTTCTCCTTTCTCATGATTCATAGTTATCACATTCACATAGGTCAAAAATAGCCTTTTTATGCAAATCTAGATTGATTAAGCAGGGCTAAGCATTTTTGAACATTTTTATTTTTAAACAGGTTTCCGGGGTATTATATATCAAGGCAGGTAATGCAACAATATAGGCGACAAACAACTCCTAACAACCTAATGCAATAATAGACTCAAGTTATAAATATTTTATAAAGCACAAGGGCGGGTTGAATGCACCGGGGCTTGCCTTGGATTGCGTACAACGTCGGGTCGAGCCCGGTTCTGCAGATGTCGAATCCCTGGACGACCTCCGGAGTGACCTCCTTAGCAGTGGCCTCGACTTGGACTTCCTCGGTGACGGGCACTACACGTATGCAATGATGCATGCTTAGCATGGTATGAAGATAATGAATGAACTGCTCAAAAGTAAACCATTTAGACCTTGAGTACAACTTTCCTTCATGGTTAAGTTGTAAACGTTTTACAGAAAGCAAAACGGTGTTTTCATATTTTGTTTTATCGAGCATTATAACAGTCATAGAAAGCCGCTGCACAGCTTTGCTACAACTAACAAGTGACATAACTACTTTTGTCAAGGATCACCATGGTGAAAGATCCATGAACCCAATCAATCCAAAATCACACACATTACAGGGATTATGTGCTTAAATCAATTTTATTATCCAATTAACCCAATATTTAATTAACAAGGGATCAAACAGTTTCCAATTGAGCCCAAACATAACCAACAGACAGGTTCTACCCTAAAACAGTGCCATATAAATCTTCATGATTTTTGGATTAATCTGGAATTTATTAAAATTGCCCAAAGTTGTATTTATTAATTAATATGTTGATTTTTAGTTACTACAGAAGGTGTCCAAATCTTATATTTAATGTTTTTATAAAAAACTAAATACTTCAGAGAGCATACACAATTATTTTGATGATTTTTAGTTCAACAGAAATATTCCTATGAAAACAACAAATAGCAGTACTATTCCTTAAAAAATCAAAATGGAAAAGTCCTCATTAAATCCCCGGGAAAATAGAAAAGAAATTCAGCCCTTGGCGGCCCACGAGCGAACAGGCCGGCCCAACTCGGCCTGCCCACGCGGTGCCCTGGCCATTTTGCCAGAAACCCCCCGGACAACGCAGCAATCAACCCGCAGTCCAAAGCCCACTATTCACATGAGTCTTCCATTTTACAAATAACCCCCTGAACTTTGGTTTCTTCTAACCCGAGGTCCCTCTCGCTCTCTCACACGCGCTGACCAGTTGCCTGCCAACTCTGACTGGCGTTAGCTCGCCGCAGGCGAGGTCTCCGGCGAAACCAACCGGCCCAACACACTCACAAGACCCTAGCGCATCCATCGAGGTAGGTTTTGAGGCTACTGGGGCCCAGGGTTTCGCCCAGCCGCGAGCACGGCGGCTCGGCCTTGGCGGCAAGCCGTACTCCGGCGAGGTCAAAGCGGTAGCATTCAAAGTTAGGGGCGTAATCGACTCAGGAGCTCACTGGGACTTCGTTCGGCTAGAAGGTGGAACTCGAGGCGGTATTGAAGCGCGAGCGTGATGACGACAGCAGCTGCAACGGAGTTCACCGACAGCGTGCTTCCCGTTCCGACGATCCTACGGGACAAGGTGGGAAACCGATGCAAGCATGAGCTTAAGCATGAAACAGAGAGTCACAAACAGGAGGCCGAGGGAGGAGAGACTCACCACAGCTGGCTAGTCGCGTGAGGGATGGCTGCGGCGGCGCTCCGGTCACCCGCGGAGACGGCGACGAACGTGCCGACGCGCACAGACCACTACGGCTCGCACCACTAGAAGCAAACATCACGCAAGGGAGCTGGCTAGTCGACTGTAAGCTGGAGGCAATGGTGATGGCTCAGTGAGGGCGAATTTTACCGTATTCCGAGGCGGGCACGATGGTGGCCGGGAGAGGAGAACAGTGGAGAGCAGGTGACCGTCGCCTTTTAAGGAGCTGGAAGGGAGGGGACAGGTCGATCCAGGGTGACGCGGGGTCCTCCACACGCGCGGCCGCGCCGGGGAGCAAGATCCCGGCCGGCACGGGCAGCGCCGCGCACGCTCGGCGCGGGCGGCTGCCGGCGCTGTGGCCGAACAGGAGAGAGGGGCAGGGCACTGTAGCACTTAAAGCCTCCCTCTCACACGGTTTTTGACCAATTTGACCAGTTTTTGTACAGGAACATGAAATTTCGCCAAAATAAAAGTTGTAGGATTTTGAATTCTGTACAACTTTGGTTTTGGGACCAAGTTCAGATTTTGAATAATTTTGAAGATATTTAAAAGGGGGTAAAACTACTATTTGAATGCTATTTATATTCCAATTAAATTCTCGAAATTTTTCTCTACAAAATGAAAATCCCCCAAAATAAAAGTTGTTCTATTAGTGGAGCTTGGCAACTTTCATTAAGGCAGTTTAGTCAGATTCTCAATAGTTTTCAAATTGGCATTTCAAATTTGAATTTCAAAGTAGTAATTAAGGTTTAATTTAAATTTCTATTAAAGGACTTTAAAACACCCAAAATAAAATTTGTTCCATTTTAAAAGATCTACAACTTTTGTTGAGACACCATCTCCTGATTCTGAGTAGTTTTTGAATTAGGGTTTTAGGGTCCGATTAGGGCTTAAATTCAGATTCTTCTTTTGATTTATTTTTACTTGCCAATTAGGGATTCAATTGCAACACCAATAACATTCATAAATAAGCCACTCTAAAGTCCCTAAGCACAATCATATGCAGATGCTTAATAATAAACATGATGACATGGGATGATTAATTAGTCGTAATACCCGGGGTATTACAAGGGCTATTCTTGTTCCAGAAGTAGTGTGGTAGTAGAGCTGGAGATAGTTGGAGGAGTTGCCGGCCTATCGGTGACTGCTCTATGACTTGTACCTGCGGATTCAAGTCCTTCTTTGGGACTTGTTTCTGAAGATTTTTTCGGAGTTCAACTTCTAATCCAAGTGAGTAACGTTGCTATTATTGTTCTTAAGGTTTATGATTCTTTTGAGTGCTTTAGTCTTGGTAGCTGTTAACGGTGGATAATGTCAACTTTTATTAGAACTTTAGACATGAAAGGACATATGAATACACACTAGTCTAGGGTTTTAACTGACAATTTCCACGAGTTTTGCATACTCTGTATTTTCCAGGGATTATTCCAGAAAAACGTAAAAGAGGGATTAAAGTGTGTAAAAGACACGAAACTTCACCGCGAAGGCAAACATCATCATCAGGACCCTAGAAGCCATTGGAGGACACCCGAGCAACGGGGCTCCGGACCCTTCCAGGTAGGGCCGGCCGGCGCCCCCCTGCTAGGGTTTGGCCCCCGCCTTCCGGAGTCTTCCTATACTGCCTATGAGGAGTCATCTCGGCCCTTGGTTAATTCGGTTTGATCCTGCAGCGCACGTTCATCCCACCGGGCTATAAATAAAGGGGCAGACCCCTCCCTGGAGGCATCCCTATTCCTGAGCTTCAGTTCAATATTTCCAGTTAGGGTTAGATGTAGCAATTAGGAGAGACTAGTTCTTCTAGATCTAGTCTTGTTTAGAGATTAGAGAGATAGAGTAGGAGAGTATGGATTCTAGAGGAGTTCCAGCCTGTCGGTGCTTCTTCATGGCTGTATTCTTCTGGATTTAGCTTCCTTGTCCGGAGCTGCGTTCTGAGGTACTTTTCTATTCAACATTCTAATTCAAGTAGGCAGTTGTTCTTATTTGTTCTTAAGTTTGCAATTCATATTGAGTGCTTTGATCTTTAGGATCCTATAGATTGAAGTAGTATTTCATAGTGTTGGCGTGGTGCCTAGGCTAGGTTTACTTGTGAATGTCCCATGATTGGCCGGATAGTGGTAGTTCGCGTAGGTGATAACTACGTTGAGTCCTCTGTAGTCCACTTCCCGTTGATAGGATCGATAGGTGTATAAGTTCTTGGTAGGAGAGAACTTCTGATTTCTGCTCTTATTCAAGTCACTGCCGAATTAGAACGGTATTACACAAAGCTTACCGGTTATTGGAACTAGATAGTCAATAGCTATTTCCTCTTTCTTAATATTATCTAGCCTAATTGTTGGGTTAAGTCTACAGTCTTGGTCATTATCACCTACTGTTCCCTGTGGATAGGATATAAAACCTCCGGGTAAAATGCTACATCGGTATTGTATCTGTGCGCTTGCGGATAATCTTATTTAATAGATTGTAGTTAATTTATACCAACAAACATTTTTGGCGCCGTTGCCAGGGAACAGTTTGCTAATTTTGACCTTAGTTTAGCTTAATCTTTTATTATACTTTTACCTTTTATTATACTTTTACCTTTTATTATCCTTATGGATCCTTTAAATTCCGCGCCTAACTGTCTTTATGGCATGCGCAAAAGCTTTGAGCCACCAAAATCTGTAGAGCCTATCATAACACGTGGCTATTAGCTGCGCCCATGTCTAATTAATATGATTCGGGATAAACCCTTCTCGGGAGAAGGAAACGAAAACCCATACTTACACCTACGAGAGTTCGAGTAGACCTGTGCATGCTTGCACATTGCTGGCTTGTCGGATAAGACCTTAAGATGGAAGCTTTTTCCGTTCTTGTTGACGATCGTTAAGTACCAATTTTATACCGTCAACTAATGCTTGGAAATGGACAATGATAGCAACATAAGGGTTATTACTGACAGATTCCACGAATTTTGGTGAATTGTCTATTTTCCAGGGGATTATCCAAAAAATCTTAAAAGAAGGATTAAAGTGCATAATTATCACGAAACTTGATCGCGAAGGAAACAAATGTCATTGGTAAGAAAGAAGCATCTAGAATGCACCCGAAGTAAGCGGGGCCCACCGGGAAGGTGGTGGGGCCAGCCGGCCCCAAAGGGGCCGGGCGGCGCCCCCCAGGGTTTTGCCGCCGCTTTCTGGAGTCTTCTTCCACCGCGTCCGAGGAGTCATCGCAGCCCTATGTTTAAGTCAATTTGATCCAACGACGCACGTTCACCCCACCGGGCTATAAATAAAGGGGCAGACCGCCCTCCCAGGGCACCAATTCATTTCTCCTGCTTCATTTGTCAAGAGTAGACAGAAGTTAGGGTTTCCAGAGATTAGAAGTAGAGCTCTAGTTCCTCAAGTTCATTAGTTTAGGCGTCTAGCAAGGTTCAAGTAGAGTTAGGCGCTACGCTCGGGATTCCGGATCTATTCGTCTGGAGATCGGTAATATTATCTTGTATCTCATTATGACTTTGCTCTATTTTAATATATTGCTACTTATTCATTTCTTAGTTTATTCTAGTTGCATATTCGATATAGTTGTGATTGGTGATGATTATTGTCATATGATCGTAAAGCGCCTAATTCAGTACTCGAGTGAGTTAGGTGGTATGTATTATGTAGACGTGGTGTCTAGATATATTACGTACCTACGGAGGCACCTTGACGTGCCAGGTCGTATGGTAGTCCGCGTAAGTGACAGCTGCGTTGGTTCCTCTGTAGTCCACCCCCCGTACGTAGGACGAGCAGAGCGCGGTTGCGAAGGAGGTGACCCTTGTGTCTTAATATCCTCATTAGATGATGCTCCTTATTGTTGATGCTCACTAAATGCACATTTTAGCCATCAACATTGATAAAATTGAGTAAGGAAATGGCACATAGAAGGTAGGAATTTGGTTTAAACTAACGGAGTTCCACTTGTACTTGAAGAATTGTGGTTGCAGGTGAAATACAGGTGAAAATGAAACAAACAAACACACATCTGAGCAGTACACATGACAAGAGCCACATTGGGCCCAAGTCATAGGGCGCCCGCCCCCCACTTGGCGCCGTCTGCACTCTGCCACGTCACGGATCCGTGCCCCAACCTTCTAAACAGAGTTTGGCATGTTGATTTAACATCAATGGCTCAAATTCACCTCACCTAGATCCGGTAGCCCTGTTGGGCAGGGCGCCCGCCCTGTCCATTTGGCCTGCCACGTCGACAATCCGGCAGAGAGGCATCCAAGCACTTGTGGCCGTCCATTTGAAGTCGGTTTTCATCCAAGGGAGATCAAAGGTGGTGTCAAGGATTCATGGACCTACTTGTCATCCTCCAAGGGCCACAAACCACCTCTCCAACCGCCAAAACGTGCTCAACCGACCTTGCAACCGCCATTGGGGAAGATCCTGGAGCGTTGGATGGCGAGGCGGTAGAATCCCCCGGGCGCCCGCCCCCTTAGCAGGGCGCTCGCCCTACAAGTTCAGCCAACTGACCTCCGGCCACCTCTACAAGTACCCCTATGGTCTCAAGTGCTATAAATACCCCCCGAATGCTTCAGATGTAATCAGCTTAGAAAGAATAGAGAGAAATTTGGAGTTTAGTCCATCCTAGCTCATCTAGTGAGAGCCTCCTAGCAAGGCTAGAGTGTGAGTGTGAGTGAATAGAAACTGAAGAGCAGGAGAGCTCTGCGAAGGTCTCTCTCTCAGGCACTTCCTCTGTAAGGTACTCTTTGATTCGGTAATATAATTTTCTTTCTAGTACTTACATTTTCTGCATTACTTTTAGTATTTACTTCCAAGTATTTACTTTAAGTATTACTTTGAGTGCTCTAATTGTGGTAGTACTAGGGGATTAATTATCGGTTTTCATACACTTAGTGTGGGATCTTCGCCGCTACTCGGTGCTCTAATCTTAGCGCGAGGTTAGAGTAGTAGACTATAGTGTAAGCATGGTGCTTGGACTAGAAGTTACCTTGGATTGCGGCTAGACCCACGGATAGTAGTGGTAGGTCTTAGGTGGTGACAGCCCTAAGATCCTCTGGATTCCACCACGTTCGGTCTAGAAGTTGGCGTAGGGCTTTTCTGTTTCTGAGTAATCCCAATCTCTTGGGACCGCGCATTCGCCCCCAAGTGCTAAGTGGAGTTAGCCTACCGTGTTGCCTTGCATTCCACTCTTGAGCTCATCACTATCTATGCCGTTGCTTGGCTCTATCTTAGACTAGATTATTTGGATTAGTTATCACTACACTAGTTCATTCTTATCATAATTCGTGATTGTTCTTAGTTTACCATTAGATATCTCTAGCCACTAGAAGCTTCCCTATGGAAATAAATATGATACTTGGTTACTCCTAAGTGAAGTGCTACATCGATAGATTCTGTGCGCTTGCAGAATTCTGCAATAGTCATAGGAATTATCAATAAGCATTTCTAACGCCGTATCAGGAATATCTATTCTTGGTAGTGAGCTTAGAAACGCCAACAAGCATTTCTGGCGCCGTTACCGAGGAAGCAATTGGCCTAAATTTTCTTTTGTGTTTGCTATAGAACTAACCCCGTTCTTTAGCGGGATCACACCTATCGGTCTTTTTGTGGTGACTGTTAAGCTAGATAGCTAGAATGGCTGGATTCAATCTACCTGAAGATTTTCATGAAGACCCTGAGCTAATTCTTAGAAGAGCGAGAGCTAATCTCACTCCTCCAAGAATGACTTCTAGATCTCGCCCATCTTCATCGAGGGAACCTACAGTGCAAGATCATCCATCAGATGAGTCCGAGCATCCTAGTACATTGGAGCCGACCAGTTCATCTACATCAAGAACAATTTGTGAGTATTCTACTCCATCTATTTCCAATATTGCTACTATGCCTAATACTGATAGCGGAAGTAGAGAATTCGAGCTCAAACCCGCATTGATCATGATGGTGCAAGCAATTGCATTTCATGGCAACCCTTCAGAGGATGCCAATGCTCACCTCCAGAATTTTCTGGAGATATGCAATACAATCTCTATTCCAGGAATTTCGCAGGATACAATCCGTCTATGCTTGTTTCCTTTCTCATTGTTTGAGAAAGCGAAACAGTGGTTCTACATCAACATGGGATCCATGAACACTTGGGAGAAGTGCTCCAACCACTTCTTGACGAAATTCTTCCCTGTTGGTAAGACAAATTTTTTGCGTAGCAAGATTTCTAACTTTCAATAGGAGATTCGCGAATACGTCCCCGAAGCATGGAGTGCATGCAAGAATACATACAAGCCTGCCCTCACCATGGCGTTGAAGACTAGGTGTTAATCCAAAGCTTCTATCATGGACTCATGATGGATTCTCGACAACATCTTGATGCCGCCGTCGGAGGTGCATTCTTGTCTCTCAAGGTGAGTCAAACCAATTGAGAAGATGGTGGATAATCCAGGATGGACCGAAGATCATTTCAAAAGTAATTCTAATACTTTCGAAATTAATTCTTTATATTTTGAATGCCTTTTGAAAAAGTTAGAAGATAGAACTAATTGGAAAAGAGATCGTGCTGCTATAGAATATTATGCAAATGCTAAAACACCATGTGCATTATGTGGAAATAAAAATCATAACATAGATATCTGTCCAATAAAAGATGCTAAATCTCTTTTAAATGGTTGTCACACCCGTATTTTAAGAATAAAATAGAATGCATAAATGACTCATATGTACCCCAGGAATAGTTGCACATATAAGCTGACAAATTACAAATGTATCATCATAGTGTTTACATAACGAATAAATATTTATTACAGAGTCTCGAACAAATATAAATAATAACTAAGATGTCACACTCGTGGAAGCTCCATCACAGGGACAAGGTCGACTGGGAGACACCAAGCCTAATACTCATTTCGGTAGTCCTCATTCCAATCTTCATCATGTTGTGGTGGTAATAGCAAGAGTGAGCACATCTCGTACTCAGCAAGTACAACACGGGTTCATGAGGCACAAAAGGCTAGACACTGTTTGACTGTATTTAGCTTTTAAGATTCATGTTCATTTTAGCAATTGAGTAGCATCAAGTAATCCAATTCCCGTATCATAAGCCAAATGATCAATTGTAATAAGGTTAATAAATAGCAAAGAAATTAACAATAATAATAAACATAAAATAACTAACATTTATCATCTAGCGGAACATGTGCCCAAGGCCGCTCATGACCGCGAGCGCGGCTGTTATAATAGATTATTAAACTCTGTGCAGAGGTGTACACTTTACCTGTGAGTCATGATTTTCTAATGCATGGGTTAATTACGCCCAAACACTAGCTAACCATATAAAGCCATTTAAAGGTTCGTCTAACAAGTTAGGGCCGCAATGGTGAGTGGCAGCGAGATGTAGGAACCCCCCTTTTCAATATGGCACATTCCTTCTCGGCTATACACATAAGACTAGAGGTTGTACTACACCCAAGGTGGCAAACCCCCAACTGCACCCTTTCAGGTAACCTCTAACAAGCTAGAAATGGTCCTTCAAATAACTAGAGCCAGAGCCATGTAGCCCTCACAGCTGTACTGTATGCCCCGGTTCATCACGTTCAGAAGGTCCTATGGAGAGAAACTAGAGCCACATAATCCCCGAGCTCTAGCCCCCTTTGAACAGGAATAAAATCATCTTAAATTGCTCATTGCATCATCCATTAATCATATCACAAGATCATTGGCACTAATAAAGCACTACCAAAAGCTACCCAATGCATATCCCAATAGGTGAACAAGGAATCAAGATACAAATCTATGTTATGATCTCTAAGGTTGTCAAGGTGGACACATGCATATATGAATGTGATTATTATGAATAGGACAACAAGGATGGTCCATGTTATACTTGCCTTGATCAAAGAGTTCTTGCGGGTCCTGTTCTAATAAGTATTCTTGATCGCCCACAATCTACTCACCGTCTATACTCGATCGATCACCACATCAACAAACAACATCTAGCCGACATGCACGAAGCAAACAAAGATAATAATTAAAACAGTACACCAATGACAGTAGAAAAATAGATTGAAAAGGTTATAAAACTATTCTACTCGTTCTCACGATCGTATCGACATATAGACCACGAAAAATGGATTTAAAACGTACATGTTATGATCTTCAGAATAATTCCTATAGAATAAATATTATTTTAATACTAACTCGAATTTTAAATATGGAAAAATTACTGTAAAGCAGTATCAATATGCTACACAGGAAGGCGCAGGAGGCGTGGGGGAAGGCGGCCAGGGGCAAAGGGAGGTGGCGCACTGGGGTGGGGAGCCACGGTGAAACCTGCAGCGCCAGCGAACGAAAGAGAACGATGGTCATCCATGAAGGAGCTCGCCGGAAAAGTTTACCGGAGAACAAAAACGGATGGGGAACGGTCGAACGGACATGTATTTGAGAAAACGAATATACTATGATGTAGGGAACGGAGAGGGCTACCTCGTGGTGGTGGTAGTTTTCGCCGGAGACGGTTGACATGGCCGGAAAAGCTCGCCGGAGAGTTCGCCGGAAACCTAATTTTTCCAAACTTCGGCTTTAGATCTAAGAGGCTACGAGCAACGGCTGCAAAAACGGGCCGTACTTTCGGAATCAGCGCGTCGAGAGCTTCACGGCCATATATATAGTTGTAGGGTTTGAGGTTGGCACAAAATAAGATATTTTTATTATTTTCGGAATTATTAAATATTCTAAATTAAATAATTCCAGAAAAATCCAGAATTGATATTTGGGCCTTGAAAAATATCCTGAAGGCTCCGAAAATTATAGGAAAATCCTCGGTGACATTTTGGAACATGGTGAACCCAAATAAAAAACTTGGAGATGATGAAAAGATATTTTGGAGCATCTAAAAATTAGATTTTGTTTGGAGAAAAATAGAAAAAGACCGGAAAAAGGCAGAAAAATTCCCGAGAAGCTTTTAGATAGAAGTTGATGAATGATGAGTACCAAAGAGTGATTTAGAGCTATAGAAAAGGTTCTGATAAACTCGGATTGAAGGGATTGAGTTAGAAAATAAGAAACTGGATTACATAAAAAGATAGAGATAGGCTATAGAGAAGATCGTTGTACTAAACGCATTTTAAAACTTTACTCACTCAGATCATAAAATCATTTACAAAAGAATTTCAATAATTTTTAGTTTTGGCAAAGACCACTCAACCAAAATCGTATGCAAGAGCATGAGTGCACAACCATGTTGCTAATTTCCTATATAAATTTTTAATTTAATAAAAACTTTTAATTCCCTATGTTTTATGAGCACAAAAATACAAAATTAAATCAATTTAGCTCTATTTCAAAATTAGCAAAATTTGTGGTGTTACATGCTGCCAGATCTAACTATTAATGCTCTATTCCAACCTACTGGTCAAACAAAGGACAAAAGTGACATCACCATCACCATGGGTGCAACCATCAAGACCTCCATCTCTAAGATGGAGAGATACACGAGAGTGGAAGAAAAAGTCCTAACGGTAGACTTTAAATCCCGCACCTTTACCATAAGGTAATATGGTAGTTATCTAATTAATTAGTATTTCTATCTAAATTAGTAATTTTACTTTATCATATTCATCTTTATGCATATCAAAAGAAAAAGAAAAATCTTTATTGTCTTATTTACTGCATTACAAAGTATTAAGGCCCCACGTGAATAAACTTAAGAAAACCTCGTAGGAATATTTACTGTGGTGGTATAAAAAAATGATAATAGCATCTATATTTACTTTCTTGCATTCTGAAAATCCTAAGCCCTATGAGAATAAATATTCTCACTGGTGGCATAAAAATAAAATATACATCATGCATACATATTTACTTTTCTGCATAAGAAAATGAGAAAATCCTATAAAGAATCTTGTTAGAACCTATCAATTTAAAATCAACTCAAAAGAATAATCAATTACTTATTGGCTGATCGCTAACCTCTTATTAAATTCGAGCCTTGAGTTTCAGTTTTCTTGTTGGAGTATAATTCTGCAGGAATGACACTATGACTGAGGAATGAGTCCATCAGTGGAGCCCACTAGGACTGTTGCTGACAAGCTTGCTCTAAAGATCATCGGCACCAAGTATTGCAAATATCTAGCTTGGGGGAGGAGCATCCCCTAGTTATCAGGTAACTATACCTATGCGATTATCGAGTCTATTTTATAAAGTCATAAAATACCAAAAAAATATGCGAGCACATGAAGGTTCACAATAGTATCATAGGAATATCTAAAAATACCAAAAATATGTGGGCACATGAAGGTCCACACATTTTAGAAAAAACCAAAAAAATATGTGGGCACATGAAGGTCCACCCAATTAGAAAACTTCTACTGAAAATATAAAATCGATCACTTACCATGGAGTGGTACTAAACCTAACCCCTCTCCATGAGATTTGGTATTTTTGTTGAAAATTGAGTTTCACAGGAAAATACAAGATCAAAGAGCTAGTCAACTCGACGCCCTTACACTGCCAATACACTTCCTCCCATAAGGATCACTCAATTTACAACATCAAAAACCCTGTCAAACATCCAGTTTGGGGGAGACCACCCTCCATTTAAAATCCAGCTAAGTATAACTTTCCCACCTTATTATTATTATACCATATCGCTTTTTCACGTGAGTTAGCTAGTAAGATAAAATTTGAAAACCAAATAAAAACTTAGCTATATATTAGAGTGGTCTTAGAGTGTGTCTATAGTCAGTCTAGGTTAGAGTCAAATAAAAACTGGAGAACATTAAAATTTTATCTTGGAGATGATGAATAGTTGCTCTACCATAATTCCTTTCAAGTGCCTAGTTTTCAACCTTAAATTCTCCCGAGTTTTGGATACAACTGTTTTGGCTTAAGAATTTACTCTGAACCTGAAACTTGTGGAGCCATATGCTTAAGCTAAGTCTAGGTGATTGATTGATATGATACATGAAGGTTGAGCTGCTATTTATCTCATTCCTAGCAATACTAAGTTCTGTAGATTTATGTTGAAAATTTAAAATCTTACATGATGAGCTCTTGTATGACAAAGTGTGAATTCCTACCAAAGCCATATATGATATATTTAGAGATAGGAAAACCTTTGCACATTTATGCTGCTTGCTTTGCATTGAGTTTAGTCAACCTTTGTTGTATACCTTGTGAAAGTATTGTCAAGCTTTTAAAATTAAGATAACTTACACACTCCACCCACATATGCATTACTCCTACTTTGGGAGTAAGCGCAATCATTTTCCACTTCCAACCAGATCCACCTTAAAAATGTTTTTCTCCTACACTGGGAGTAAACACCCAAAAATATACCCTATAGGACAACCCCTGTTTAATTACTCTATGTTCTTATCATTATATCTCCAATTATTTATATTCAAAGGATGCATGCGGCTATGCAAAAGTATTAAAAAAAGAGAGAGAAAAAAAGAAAAGGGAGTAAAAGATGGACAAGTGTCCCAACAATTAAAACAATAGGTACTTAGATGCCCACCTCCCAATGAAAAAAAGAGAGAGAGAAAGAAAAGAAGAAAAAGTGAATAAAAGATAGCCCATGTTTCCTACGAAAGTTCTAAGTTCCAAAAAGGAGAGTGAATCATTTTCAAAGAGCAAAAGTAGAATTAGGATTAGCCACCTTATATACACCTATCCACCATATTCCATACACATGCACATCTTGGTTTGATTGTATGACTTGACTCTCTATGGATCTAATGTTTGACTTTACAATATATGAATTGCAAGTATGCTCATCCTTGTTATTGCCACTCCTATAAGCTCCATGTTGACACTTCTTAGCACAACCACCAGAGACAGGGTGTTAGGCTATCTTTGATAACGGCGTCAGAAGTGCCTGGGGTATTTCTTATATCTATTGGATAATTCCGCAAGCGCACATAATATATCGCTGTAGCACTTCACCCGGGAGTATTTCAAGGTATCGTTATTTATTTTTATCCCAAGGGAAAGCGGTTGCTAGGAATAATTAATAAAAAGAGAGAGATCCTTAAGTCTATAACAACTTAGTATCAACTAGTGATAGGTGGGTAAATCGATATATAGAGGAAAGGGTAATGACACCAAGACACGACAAGGTTTTTGGATAACTAAGGATAACTAGTAGAGTATAGCTAGTTTGGAGGACAACGAGTGAGTATAAGACTCCTATGACACTTACTTTACTCTTGTGAACTATCTTATCAAATAGATGAAGTATACCAAGATAGCTACCTTACTTCCGGTGTGTAGGGGATGGTCGAGACAGTAGGGGATATAACATCTACCCGAAGCGGCTATTCTCTTATGGGAGCCTACCTTTTAAGAACTTGCCTAAAACACGTGGAGGGATACTAAGACTAGACAGGGCTGTCACCACCTGCTAGCACCCACAAACAATCCGTGCGACAAGCGGCATTAAAAGGCAAGATCTAGTCTAAGCAACACGCTTAAACTAAGCCTTACTACTCTAGTTGCGTACAAACAACTAAAGCACCCTATGACAGGCGATGAACTACACACGTGAGCTGGTTACAGGATCACTATCCAATATAACTCAACTATAAGTTAAGACAAAACACAACAATACTATAAAGAATAGTAATGCACTAAGTAGAGACTTAGTAATGTAAAGTAAAGATAATATATTAATAAAGATAAAGTCTTACAGAAGGAAAGGTACAAGAGCTATACCGGACTCTCCAGCAGACGACTCTGGAGACTCCGAGCGTAGCTCGACTCGACTCTAACTCCGACATGAGACTAATACTATTACTAAGGAGTGGAACTCTTGTGACTTGTGTCTCTTGGGTGTCTTGTGTGTCTTAAAGAGGGTGATGGCAGCCTCTATTTATAGGGGAGAGTTGAGGGGCACCACGTCAGCGATCCGCGTGCTCCTTGCCTCTCCACCCTTGGATGAACCGTCTCAATACCACCTCAAGATGGACGAAAGAGGTGAATTCATCACGTGGACATCATGCTGGAAGGCGGTGGAGGCCAACCGACCTGGCTGGGCACCAGGGGGTTCGGGCGACCCCCCATGCCTGGTGGGCCCAACCAGGATCTTCTAGAAGGAGTCCCCACCAGTCAGGGATTGTGCAGGTGTCTGAGGCCCACCAATAGTGGTTCGGCCGACCCACTCCTGGTGGGTTGGGCCTACCACTGTGGTCCCCATCTGTCACAGACTGTCCCCTTGTGTTGGTTCCACTTCGTTTGCATGTTGTCACGTTGAATCCTTGTGCTTTGCTTCTCAACCGTTGAATAGAAACACATGTTGATCTGAGGGCTGAAATGAGCTGAGTGGAAGGTCACACGGATCCTGCCACATCACCAGAGCCAGGGGGCCCCATCGGCAGTTCGGCCGACCCATGGGTGGGCCCACCCTTGGCTCTCCTCTCTTGCAAGTGATGTTTTGCACCATGTCTTGATGTGTGATGACTTGGTTCCCAAATACATGGTTCGGCCGAACCACATTATTGGGCTCCAAGTGTTCATTTCTGCTCTGTTTCATCTTCCCTGCGTTCACAAGCTTAAAAATACATGTGGAAGTAGTTATTGATAAAATATGCTCATGATACGTTTATCTTCCCTTGAATCCGAGGCCTGTTGACGGTGTTTGAATGTGGAATTTTAGGGTATATCCACTGTCAACAAGATCCTCCAAGCTTAACGTTTGCTCGTCCCGAGCAAGTAATTAAACTTAACCTCAGTGGATCAGGAGTTGCTACAATGTTCATGTTTCAATAGTACCATGTGTACAACTAAATACTTCTCTTTTGAATGGAAAAATTGGCTATAAAAATTCACCCATTTTACCTTAGTTCTTTATGGGGCTAATGACTTTTCCTTTGCCTTAGGTGGTTGAGAGACAGAACAGTTTAACTTGAGCACTACTTTTCTCATTCTTTGCAAGTTTCATACTGGAGGTTTTAGCAATGTTTTGCAAAAGACAACTTAATGTTCCTCATATGGTTCTCTCATGTTGCTTAAATGGTGTATGATTCCTTACCAAGACACAAAGTAAATGTTGCCTTCTTTATTATCCTACTTCTAAAAATGGCTTATGTGGAGCTTAAAGTAGGAATGAGAAGAATATAGCATACTTACTTTGCATATGTTGTTGAGTCAAAGTTTGGATCCAAAGAGAGAAGTGTCATGCCCTTAGATCAAGATGTGCAAGTGTGTGGAAATATAAACTATAATGCTCCTCTATTTGAATTGTATCTCTCTACTTTGTTTTTGAGACATGGCTATCATTTTTCTTTCTTTATTCATGAGCCCAAACCTGCTCATATATATATATTTCTTTTCTGTGGACTCTCTTGTGTCCATCTTTCTTTCCTTTTTATTTTTATTTTGCATAGCCTTTTGTCTCTTCTAACATAATAACTAAGTGAGATTTTCTATGACATTAACGCATGGAGCATTTTTTTGGTGGAAATGAAAGGCATGTAGCTGCGTACTTCTAGTGTAGAAGCAACATATATATGTGGTGTGTACGTGATCTAGATCTTGGGAGCATGATAAGTCTCTCAATAAGGGTCAACAAGACTTGACAACACTCAATACAAAGCACATAGCTTATGTGGAAGGTTTTAGACATGTGTGGCTTATATGGCTGTGGTAGGAATTTATCACCATTGAGGAACAATAAGGTTTTGTTGTTTAAGAAATAAATCTCCAGTAATCATGCATGCTATTGACATTTTTTAGCGCAACCACTAGAGACAGGGTGTTAAGCTATCTCTAACAACGGCGCCAGAAGTGCCCTGGGGTATTTCTTATGTCTATTGGATAATTCCGCAAGCGCACAGAATATACCGCTGTAGCACTTCACCCGGGAGTATTCCAAGGTATCGTTATTTATTTTTATCCCAAGGGAAAGCGGTTGCTAGGAATAATTAATAAAAAGAGAGATCCTTAAGTGTATAGCAACTTAGTATCAACTAGTGATAGGGGGGTAAATTGATATATAGAGGAAAGGGTAATGACACCAAGACACGACAAGGTTTTGAGATAACTAAAGATAACTAGTAGAGTATAGCTAGGTGGGAGGACAACGAGTGAGTATAAGACTCCTATGACACTTACTTTACTCTTGTGAACTATCTGATCAAATAGATGAAGTATACCAAGACAGCTACCTTACTTCCGGTGTGTAGGGGATAGGCGAGACAGTAGGGGATATAACCTCTACCCGATGCGGCTATTCTCTTATGGGAGCCTACCTTTTAAGAACATGTCTAAAACACATAGAGGGATGCACAGACTAGACAGGGCTGTCACCACCTGCTAGCACCCATAAACAATCTGTGCGACAAGCGGCATTCAAAGGCAAGATCTAGTCTAAGCACCACGCTTACACTAAGCCTTACTACTCTAGTTGCGTCCCAACAACTAAAGCACCCTATGACAGGCGATGAACTACACACGTGAGCTGGTTACAGGATCACTATCCAATATAACTCAACTATAAGTTAAGATAAAACACAACAATACTATAAAGAATAGTAATGCACTAAGTAGAGACTTAGTAAAGTAAAGTAAAGATAATATATTGATAAACGTAAAGTCTTACAGAAGGAAAGGTACAAGAGCTATACCAGACTCTCCAGCAGACGACTCCAGAGACTCCAAGCGTAGTCGACTCGACTCTAATTCCCACACTAGACTAATACTACTACTAAAGAGTAGAACTCTTGTGACTTGTGACTTGTCATGTGTTGTGTAGTGTCCGTTGAAGAGGAGTGGGCAGCCTCTATTTATAGTGGAGAGTGGAGCGATGCCACTTCAGCGATCTGTGTGCTCCTCAACTCTCCACCCTTGGATCCACCGCCTTGTAACCGTCTCAAAATGGACGGTCTTGGCAATTTGAGCACATGGGAAGCATGCTTGGAGTCGGTGGGGAACGTCGGTGGCTGGGGGCCACACCACATGGTTCGGCCGACCCCTATGATGGGTGGGGCCAGGCTAGGTGTGGTCCCCACTAGTCATAGGGTCTCCCCTGGTACTTATCCTGTCTTGATTGCTTCGTTTCATGCCTCAATCCGTGTGCCTTTGATCTCCACCGTTGAATGAAAGCACAAGTTGATCCGATGGATGAAATGACTTGGTTGGAGTGTCACACGGATCCTACCACGTCACCGGAGCCAGGTGGGCCCCATGGCCAGTTCGGCCGACCCATGGGTGGGCCCACCCTTGGCTTGGATCTGTTCCATTTGATGTTGTATGCACCATGTTGAAAGGTGGTGGCCTGGGGCAACATGACATGGTTCGGCCGAACGATGTAGTTAGCCCCTAGCTGCTCACTTTTGCACTGTTTTGGTGTTCCCTGCAATCACAAGCTAAGAGTACAAGTGGAACTCGTTATTGACAAAATATGCTCATGTTGTATTTATTCTCCCTTGGATCCGAGGCCTGTTGATGGTGTTTGAATGTGGAATTTTAGGGTATATCCACCGTCAACAAGATCCCCCAAGCTTAACCTTTGCTCGTCCCGAGCAAATAATTAAACTTAGCCTCGGTGGATCAGGAGTTGCTACAATGTTCATGTTTCAATAATACCATGTGTACAACTATATACTTCTCTTTTGAATGGAAAAATTGGCTATCGAAATTCATCCATTTCACCTTAGTCCTTTATGGGGCTAATGACTTTTCCTTTGCCTTAGGAGGTTGAGAGACAGAACAGTTTAACTTGAGCACTACCTTTCTTATTCTTTGCAAGTTTCATACTGGAGGTTTTAGCAATGTTTTGCAAAAGACAACTTAATGTTCCTCATATGGTTCTCTCATGTCGCTCAAATGGTGTATGATTCCTTACCAAGGCATAAACTAAATGTTGCCTTCTCTTTATCATCCTACTTCTAAAAATGGCTTATGTGGAGCTTATGGTAGGAATGAAAGAATATGGCATACTTACTTTGCATATGTTGTAGAGTCAAAGCTTGGATCCAAAGAGAGAAGTGTCATGCCCTTAGATCAAGATGTGCAAGTGTGTCGATGATGATGGAATATAATGCTCCTCTATTTGAATTGTATCTCTCTCTAATAAATTTTAGAGACATGGCTATCATTTTTCTCTTTTATTTATGAGCCTAGACTTGCTCAAATATTTTTCTTTTCTTTTCTATGGACTCTCTTGTGTCCATCTTTCTTTCTTTTTATTTTCATTTTGCATAGCCTTTTGTCTCTGCCACCATGATGACTAAGAGAGATTTTCTATGACTTTAACACATGGAGCATTTATTTAGTGGAAATAAAAGGCATGTGGTTGTGTACTTCCAGTGTAGAAGCAGCATGTATATGTGGTGTGTACGTGATCTTGATCTTTAGAGCATGATAAGACTCTCAATAAGGATCAACAAGACTTGACAACACTCAATACAAAGCAAATAGCTTAAGTGGAAGGTTTTAGACATGTGTAACATATATGGCTGTGGTAGGAATTTATCACCATTGAGGAACAATAAGTTTTTGATTGATTTAGAAATAAATCTCGAGTAATCATGCATGCTTAGAACAATATTATAGTAGCTCTTGTTTCAGTATATAATATCTCACAACAACTTAGACTTGGTTCTAGTGCTTAGCATCCATAAAGTTTTCAGGTTCATGATGATTTAAATGAGCTAAGTAATCCATACTCAAAGAAAGACTAAGTTGTAAACTAGGCGTTAAAGAAACATTAACAGAGCAACTATTCATCATTTCCATGAGGAAGATAAATATTTATGAGACATATGGAAATAAGGGAAATATTTTTGATATTTTTATCTTATGCATTTCTTTTTTATATGCTGTAAATAGCTAGGATAGAATACTTACCTTGGTGGGGGAGAGGATCTCCCCCAAGCTTGTCGTTTTGCTCATTGTGGTGGCGGGTAGTATTGGAACCATCCCGCCTAGCGTTGTGCTTCTTCGTCTTGGATAGCTTGCAATAGTTGAGCATTTTGTTGTGCCATATTCAGAGTTGCATCTTGCTCAACTTGCATAGCGCCCATGTCATTGATGAGTTGGTCCATTTCCGATCCTTGGCTTCGACGGCCCCTCGCCCGTGCGGACGGACGGGGAGTGCGCACTCTTGGAGTGTGCTATTGAGGCCGTTCCGTGGACCTTGAAATGTCCATGGAACTTGCCTCATCGCCTTCTTCTTCATATCTCCCTGCAGCTCGTGATGTGCCGCCTTGCTCAAATTGGGCAGCTTGTGACATGCTCCTTGTCACCCTTCTTGATCCTGCAATGTTTTGACTCCTTGCCTCTCGGTCCCAATTTATGGTTAGTGTGTGCAGCGCATACAACCGACGCCTCTCACAAGGGAGAGAGATTTCGGCTGTATGGCCAGAATAAATCATTTTTATATCACAATTTTCATCTCTTTTTAGGACTTGAGTACATATGAAGAAATCTTCAGTTACAACATCTCTAGGAGAAACAATGTATTCAAAGTAATGTTTTCCATCTAACAAGTCCATTGTTTCAGCAATACGCGTGATAAAAGAAGTGAAGAATATGGGCTCGCTTCTATGGAAAATACCAAGCCAAAAGTGGACTAACATCTTAGCAGGTGAAACTTTTATTTTCTTTGTCATGGCATAGAGCATTCTTAATTCATCATCGTAAAGAATTTGCACATTAGAGCCAGGAAGAAAAGTTATAGCCATCCAATAGCGAATCAAACGCAAAGTAGGATTATGGATTTCTTCGGTTTTAGGATCGGAGCAATCATTAGATTCTGTTATAGCTTTCCAAAATTTAGCTTTATCAAATCTTCTTGTTCCATTAACAAGGTCTAGATGACAGTCATTATCAAAGCTAAGTGCCATGCTAAAAACTCCCCATGTTAAATTATGCTATTGGTTGAACATGCGAAAGTAGATATTATTTTCAGTGTCTTGTAAAGAGCATAGAAATTCAATGGTGAGCTTTTCTATTCCAAGTTCTTGCACTTCCCAAAAAACTTCCCCAACCGATTGTATTGAAAATAGTATTGAATTCCGCGGTCATACCTATGCTGTCCAAAAGGATAGGGTCGATGATGCCGGTATGTTCATACCCTCGATGTCGGATGGAGGTGTACCTTTGGTACTCTTCTTGATTTAGCATGAGGCCGCTCTCGGGGTTGAACGTCCTCTCGGAAGGCACTCCAAAGCTTTGTCTTGGTGGAGCTTCTCTTCCTTCATCTTCATCATGGCGGGGTCATCGGGAGGAACTCCCTACGACACTCTTGGCCTTCTTAAGTGTGGAGGAGAATTTCTTCATCCTGCAGCAATGAGATCACACAAGAACACTCTACAACAACAGGGATTAGCGTTAGCGTTAGCGTTAGCTATCCCACTGTTAGTAGTCCTTGCGGGGTATGGTTACCTCCACAAACAAGAATTTGAGAGCAAAGATGAGAGTGAGACAAGCTCCTACTACTACAATATTTTTGGGTTTTTGGTTTGAGTGGCTAAACTTAAACTAAACTTGAGAAAGATCTTGCTCAAATGGAGAGAACAGGGGAGATTGTGTGCTTGAGAAGATTCAGCTGGTTTGGGTGTGGATTTGAGCACACAATGCAAGGGTATTTATAGGGGGAGAAGGGCTGGTAGCCAGGCCACTAGGCCTAGTTCGGCCGACCCCCCATGGCCAGATTTTTGTTGTTTTCTCCTTTGGACATGGAATCTAGGTGATCTCAAATTCAAATTTGCCGACAGGGCTTTATTGATGGGTCGGCCGAACCCACTTTGTCATGATAAGAATTGATTTTAGCTCTAGTCAGGGAATCTATTTGAATTCAAACACAACTTTGCAGACTAGGCTTTGATCATGGGTCGGCCGAACCACCCTTGGCCCACTTTTGAGCTTTAAACAATGTGTGCTGCTTTGTTCAACAAAGCACAAACTAGTGGTGGACCAAAAGTTTGAAAAATTCAGAGATTCCTTTGTCTAGTGTTTTGTGAAAGTGAAAGGTGAATGACAAAAGTGGGGACATGTTTAAAGTGATGCCCATGGACCATGGAGCACTCATGCATGCCAAGGTGTCCACTTTTCAAAATTTGGATGGATGTGGGTGTTGGATTCTCCTTGAAGCATATGAGAGTGGTCATGACAAAAGAATGGTCGACCAAAATTCAAAAGGAGCTGGTGTTCAAATTTTAGGAGCATGATCAGGACACCAGGCCAACACCACCAGAGGTGGGTGGGCCCCATGGTGGGGTCGGCCGACCCTACCTAGGTGGTCCCACCACCTCAGGTGTGAGCAAAAATAATCTTTTTCAAGTTTTATTCATCTACTTATTTTATTTTGTCGAAATAAATTATTGCCAAAATTAAACATGAAATGCAATGCAGGAAATTTAAAAATTAAAATGCAAGAATTAAATATGGGGTAAATATTGATTTACCTTACCAGCAAGGGCTCCATGTTTTTGGTCCGTAGAGTGGGACCTCTCCGTTCGGGTTTATTTTTTGGGTGCTTCGATCGGTCCCGGAGACGGAGACCGTGATGATCGCACCTCTTTCTTCCGCCATTCCTTCTCGGTTGATGCTTGTGATTCAGCGGAGTTCGCCTTGTTTACCACCTCAGCCTTACTTACCAGTTCGGCCTTTTTGGACCTTGGCGGTTGATTCTTTCGGCGGGGTGCATATTGTGGCTTATTTCTCACAGATTCTTCCTTGCCTGTTGCATCGATTTATAACCATTGAAAGGACATTTAATTCTCTTACCTGGGAGTTGGAAGTGGACTTGGCCAGATCCCACGTAGATGATGGCATTCATGGTGTTGAGGAACGGCCTTCCCAGGATGACGGGGACTTCGTCATCGGCCCCCATGTCAAGAATGATGAAGTCGGCGGGGATGTATTCATCTTGAACTTTTACAAGGATGTGCCTTGCTAATCCCTCGGGGAACCGGATTGATTGGTCGGCCATCTGCAATTTGACAAAAGTGGGGTACAAAGGTCCCCCTAGCAAATTCTCATACATTACCTTGGACATGATGTTCACTCCAGATCCAAGGTCGCAGAAGGCGTTGTTGAAGGTGTGCAGGCCGATTTCGCAGGTGACGGTAGGATGACCGGGGTCGCTCTTCTTGGCCATGAATGGCGGATCAAGAAGACAACCCGGGTTTTGCCTAACCGGAGGCTTACCAAACCTCGTGGAAATTAACTTAACACCCTCAATTGGTTTCTCAGGTTTCCCTGGGATCTTACCTTGTTCGAATGATGGGACAGCTGCTGCTATTTGAGCTAATTGGGTTTCTAACATTTTATTAAATCTTAATTGATTTTTCATGATAGTGTTAAAGCTATCCATTTTCTCACTAAGATTTTCAAGAATCTTATCATTAGCCATTATTTTCTTGTTTATGCTATCATTAATTTTAGATTGGCCTAAGACAAGATCTTTAAGAGAAGGTTGGTTACCATAAGAATTATTGAAATTATTGCTGTAACCATTATCTTGATTTCCTTGGTAGAAGGGGCGCGAGTTCCATCCTCCTTGTTGCTGGGGTCGATACCCATTGTTATTGCTGTTGTTGATTTAGCTCACTTCCTCCTTCGTCTCGGGACAGTTGTTTCCCGAGTGATCTTCTCCACCACATACCTCGCACCATGGATCAGCTTCGATTGCTAGTGCGGTGGCAGTGGGTCTAATGGCCTCTTGTTCCTTCTTGGAACTTTCCTCGATCTTTTTCATAAAGAGGTCTATTTTTGCTGAGAGCATGTCTACCTCATGAACGGTGTGCATACCCCTTTTCTTGGGCTGGAGACGCTCCTCATTCCATCCTTGGTTGATAACCATCTTTTCAATGAGGTCTTTGGCGTCTTTGACATTGTATTGCAAGAATG
This sequence comes from Eremochloa ophiuroides, assembly GCA_038502445.1. NCBI lineage: Eukaryota > Viridiplantae > Streptophyta > Magnoliopsida > Poales > Poaceae > Eremochloa > Eremochloa ophiuroides. The sequence goes on from JAHLJS010000003.1 coordinate 42,173,211, forward strand.
CTCCTCCAGTGGCAGCATCAAGGTGACTACGGGCTACTCCAGTCAGCCCATGGTAGAAACCTTGGATTAGGAGCCATTCTTCAATCCCATGATGACGACAGGCATGAATGTATTCCTGGCGACGTTTCCATGCTTCGGGAATCGTCTCGTCCGCTTGTTGTTGGAAGCTTGAAATTTTGCCACAGAGAGCGCTTGTTTTGCCCATTGGGAAGAACTTCACTCTTGTTGGCATAGAACCATTGCTTCGCCTTCCCAAGCAGTGAGAATGGGAACAGGCGAAGACGGATGGCGTCAGCCGAGACATTTTTGATAGTGAAGGTACCACACACCTCCAGGAAGTGCCGGAGATGGGCATTGGCGTCTTCATGCGGCTTCCCTCGGAATGGATTGGCTTGCACCATGTTGATGAGTGTAGGCTTGAGCTCAAAGGTAGCATCTCCAAAGTTGAGATGCGTTCCGGTGGCAATGTTGTCAGCGGACGGCGCAGAGACCTCAGAGATGGTATTTTGGGCCATAGCTTCCTTGATTGATAATGCGGAGCCTCTTTCCTCGAAAGGATTCAGGTTTGAGATGAACCTTTGAGGTGGAACTTGACGGCGTCTAGTTCTTCTCAACAATTGCTCGGGATATTCAATATAATTTGATAGCAATTGGAAACCATTCATGCACTGTCTAGCTTCACGATAACAAGAAACACAGACAGGGGTAAGCCCCTAATACTACTCGATAACTAAATTGATTGTAGATTCCGGATTCAATTTTTTTATTAATATTCCCAGACTGATGCTTTCCCCGACAACGGCGGCAGAAATGCTTATTGACACTTCTTAGTGCAACCACCAAAGACAGGGTGTTAGGCTATCTCTGATAACGGTGCCAGAAGTGCCCTGGGGTATTTCTTATGTCTATTGGATAATTCCGCAAGCGCACAGAATATACCGCTGTAGCACTTCACCCGGGAGTATTCCAAGGTATCCTTATTTATTTTTATCCGAAGGGAAAGCGGTTGCTAGGAATAATTAATAAAAAGATAGAGATCCATAAGTCTATAGCAACTTAGTATCAACTAGTGATAGGGGGTAAATCGATATATAGAGGAAAGGGTAATGACACCAAGACACGACAAGGTTTTGAGATAACTAAAGATAACTAGTAGAGTATAGCTATGTGGGAGGACAACGAGTGAGTATAAGACTCCTATGACACTTACTTTACTCTTGTGAACTATCTTATCAAATAGATGAAGTATACCAAGATAGCTACCTTACTTCCGGTGTGTAGGGGATGGTCGAGACAGTAGGGGATATAACCTCTACCCGAAGCGGCTATTCTCTTATGGGAGCCTACCTTTTAAGAACTTGCCTAAAACACGTGGAGGGCTACTAAGACTAGACAGGGCTGTCACCACCTGCTAGCACCCACAAACAATCCGTGCGACAAGCGGCATTCAAAGGCAAGATCTAGTCTAAGCAACACGCTTAAACTAAGCCTTACTAATCTAGTTGCGTACAAACAACTAAAGCACCCTATGACAAGCGATGAACTACACACGTGAGCTGGTTACAGGATCACTATCCAATATAACTCAACTATAAGTTAAGATAAAACACAACAATACAATAAAGAATAGTAATGCACTAAGTAGAGAGTTAGTAAAGTAAAGTAAAGAAAATATATTGATAAAGGTAAAGTCTTACAGAAGGAAAGGTACAAGAGCTATACCAGACTCTCTAGCAGACGACTCCGGAGACTCCGAGCGTAGCTCGACTCGACTCTAACTCCCACACTAGACTAATACTACTACTAAAGAGTAGAACTCTTGTGACTTGTGACTCTTGGGTGTCTTGTGTGTCTTGAAGAGGGTGATGGCAGCCTCTATTTATAGGGGAGAGTTGAGGGGCGCCACGTCAGCGATCCACGTGCTCCTTGCCTCTCCACCCTTGGATGAACCGCCTCAATACCGCCTCAAGATGGACGGCAGAGGTGAATTCATTACGTGGACATCATGCAGGAAGGCGGTGGAGGCCAACCGACCTGGCTGGGCACCGGGGGGGTTCGACCGACCCCCCTATGACTGGTGGGCCTAGCCAGGGTCTTCTAGAAGGAGTCCCCACTAGTCAGGGAGTGTGCAGGTGTCTTGGGCCCACCAATAGTGGTTCAGCCGACCCACCCCTGGTGGGTTGGGCCTACCACCGTGGTCTCCATCTGTCATAGACTGTCCCCTTGTGTTGGTTCCACTTCATTTGCATGTTGTCACGTTGAATCCTTGTGCTTTGCTTCTCAACCGTTGAATAGAAACACATATTGATCTGAGGGCTGAAATGAGCTAAGTGGAAGGTCACACAGATCCTGCCACGTCACCAGAGCCAGGTGGGCCCCATGGGCAGTTCGGCTGACCCATGGGTGGGCCCACCCTTGGCTCTCCTCTCTTCCAAGTGATGTTTTGCACCATGTCTTGATGTGTGACGACTTGGTTCCCAAATACATGATTCGGCCGAACCACATTATTGGACTCCAAGTGTTCATTTCTGCTCTGTTTCATCTTCCCTGCGTTCACAAGCTTAAGAGTATATGTGGAACTAGTTATTGATAAAATATGCTCATGATATGTTTATCTTCCCTTGAATCCGAGGCTTGTTGACGGTGTTTGAATGTGGAATTTTAGGGTATATCCACTGTCAACACTCCACTATAATCCTTAGTTGTAAGAAGGCATAATAACATCATTAATGCCTCAGTGAGATCCATAAATACCACATATATTAAGAGACTTGAGGGTGTCATACAATTAAGCTCTGAGTTTTATTTCAAAAACTTGCAAAACTCTGAAATATTGATACTGTGAAGAATTTGAGACATAGTGCTTGACTTGATTGTTCTATCTTTCGATTGCTCAAGACTTATGCAAAAGCTGAGAAGCTCCATAGTTAAAGGTACAATGGGTAAGTTTGAAAGTTAGAGCAGTTTTGTCTAAATCCAGAGGAAAATTTCTGTTTGAAAGCATGTGTACTTGGAAGGCATGAAAGCATTGTAGGAACTCCTGATCCAAAAATACTAGTAATTAGGCTTAGGTTGTTTGGCAAGGGACTGGCAAAAGGTAAGATTGGGGGAGTTATTGAAGGTCGATAACGTCAACTTTTATTAGAACTTTAGACATGAAAGGACACATGAATACACACTAGTCTAGGGTTTAAACTGACAATTTCCACGAGTTTTGCATGTTCTGTATTTTCCAGGGGCTATTCCAGAAAACCGTAAAAGAGGGATTAAAGTGCGTAAAAGACACAAAACTTAACCGCGAAGGAAACATCGTCATCGGAACTCTAGAAGGCTCTGGAACACACCCGAGCAATCGGGGCCCGAGACCCCACAAAGTGGGGCCGGCCGGCCCTAGGGTGGGGCCGGCCGGCGCCCCCATAGGGTTTCGGCCCCCGCCTTCTGGAGTCTTCTTCCACCGCCTCCCACGATGCATCTCGGCCCTTGTTTTAAGTCGGTTTGATCCAACGGCGCGTATTCATCCCACCGGGCTATAAATAAAGGGGCAGACCCCCCAGGAGGCATCCCTATTCCTGAGCTTCAATTCAATATCTCTAGTTAGGGTTAGATGTAGCAATTAGGAGAGACTAGTTCTTCTAGATCCAGTCTTATTTAGAGAAGTAGAGAGATAGAGTAGAGGAATAGAGATTCGGAGGAGTTTCGGCCTGTCAGCGCTTCTTCGTAGCTGTATTCATCTGGATTCAGCTCCCTCACCCGAAGCTGCGTTCTGAGATACTATTGTATTCAACTTCTAATTCAAGTAAGCATTTATTCTTATTTGTTCTTAAGTTTGCAACTCATATTGAGTACTTTGATCTTGGTAATTGCTTGATTGAAGTAGTATTTCATAGTGTAGGCGTGGTGCCTAGGCTAGGTTTACTTGTGAATGTCCCCTGATTGGCCGGATAGTGGTAGTTCACGTAGGTGATAGCTACGTTGAGTCCTCTGTAGTCCACTTCCCGTTGATAGGATCAATAGGTGTATAAGTGCTTGGTAGGAGAGAACTCTGATTTCTGCTCTTATTTAGGTCACTGCCCAGTTAGAACGGTATTATTCAAAGCTTACCGGTTGTTGGAACTAGATAATCATTAGCTATTTCCTCTTTCTTGATATTATCTAGCCTAATTGTAGGGTTAAGTTCATCGGCTTGGTCATTATCACCTACTGTTCCTTGTGGATTCGATATTTAAAACCTCCGGGTGAAGTGCTACATCGGTATTATATTTGTGCGCTTGCTTATAATCTGATAATAATAATATTTAGTAGAGTGCAGTTAATTTATACCAACAAGCATTTCTATTGATGGTAGTTATTGCTCATTTTTACCCATCAACTAAACATGAATCAAGGGCACAAAACAATCCACAACATAGTTATAGGGTTTGATTCTAACAAGTTCCACGAGTTTTGGTATTCTCACTTGTTTTGCAGGGTATGAAGGGATATTCAATTTTTCACCGATTAAAAGTATCTCTAACGAGGAATTGGAGTTCACCCTTGCATTGAGCTCGTCGAGACGATCGAAACGGACCTATGGTTTGCTATTTTTGGAGTCCGGAATAAAGAGATATGGATTTTACAAATACTGGAAGATTCTAGAACTTGAGCTGCGGGATTAATTAAAGGCTGCGAGATTAATTGGGCCTAAATCAGAATTTGGCCCATTAAAACCTATGTGCATATGGTGGAAAGGCTTAGTACCATATCGCTTGCCCAAGGTGGAGGGGAGGCCAGGCACCCCCATATAAGGAATCCAGGACCCCCGAGTAAAGTGCACCATTATGGAGTTGTAGAGGCATCCCTCAAATGGATAACCTCTCAACTCTAGAGAATTAGGGCTAGACTTTCCAATGTAGTAGATTAGTTCTAGTTGAGAGTCAGGGAGAGCGGAGCTGCGCTTCGGTTCTGGAGAAATCTTCAGGGGTCTGGAATATCTTTTGATCTCATCTTGTAAGACTTATGTATTAATATATTTATCTTCTCTATTTACTTTATGCCTTGAATTTGATTGGTTAGTATAGTTGTTATACTTTGGCATGCTCGCATCGAGTACTCTAGTTTTCATATGGGATTAGAGTAGTAATTAATTGTGTAGGCATGGTGTCTAGGCTACAGGTTACATGAAATTGCACTCAACCTTACGAATAGTTGTGGTAGCCCCAGGAGGTGACAGCCCTGATGGCCGACGTATTCCACCTCATGTAGGTTGATGATTGTAGGACCGTAGTCAGAACTTCCTAGTCCCATTCTCATCCCATTCCGTGGCTAGTGTTCTGATGTCCTGAAGTGTTATTGTGTGATTGCTTTATCTACCATGAATTAGTTATTATAGAAGCCCAGTAATAGAGAAGTATTTAGGAACCTTGAACTCTCCCGTTGTCCTCTCACTTTAGCTATCTACTCTTTTATCATAGAATTCTCCTATGTGTCTATATCATTTAAGCATAACTCCTATTATTTATCGTTACCCCTACTATAGTCTAGTTGATGCACTAAGTTAGTAGACACATGATGGTCAACTATCAAACTTCTTTAACCATTGTTTCCCTGTGGTAAAATATAAATAACGATACCTGCAATACTTTTGGTAAAATGCTACAATGGTATTCTGTGCGCTTGCGGAATCTTTCATATTCTATTTGCACTTAATAAATACCAACAAGAATTTTTGGCGCCGTTGCCGGGGAAGCAATTGGCATAAGAGTTTTATAGTGATCTTGATGTCTGCTAATTTAGTGTACTACTAGATTTAGTATGGTTACCCCTGTTCTGTTGAGTTGTGGAATAAGACAGGACAACAGAAGCCGTCTTGACCTTCCGGTAAGTTTTCACAAGACATGAAGATACATCGAAGAGCCCAGGGTGCCTGAACATTTAAGATTCATCAATAATGGAACCCTGCCATCTCACTGGTTTACGCACATATATATATTTCTTTCTAACCTTGTGTAGATAGGAGAAGGAGGTCGTCGTCACAACAATTCAAATCACATCTCAAATGACGAATATAGAGGCTGTGCTACACACAAGTCATGGTAAGTATGATCAAGAAGGTGAGAAAGTCTTACTCATGGACTTTAAACTTTTGAGTAGTTATCTTTTAATTCTTGCATCTCATTGCTTATTTATTTTAATCCATGCATTCACACCATTTAGTTTATATTCCCTCATATCAAATGCATAGCATGTTTAGTTCTTGCATACATCCATACCACTTGCATAATAAAAAGAAATATATATATATATAATCATATTATTTTATCTCTATTTGAATAAATCCTTGTAATGCTTTCATGCTACCTTTACTTACTATAGTTTATGGCTGGAATAATTTCATACATCTCTTAAATGAAGCATGGTGCCAAGTTTAGGAGTGTTTGATCTTACTTTCAAAGGTTTTTAATCTAAGTTTATTAAATAAAAGTGTAATAATTAGAAGGTCTTTCAAGAACGACTTTGTGTCCTAAAGTAACCACTTGAAAAAAATAATGTGAGCTTGTACCTTTTGATGTAATAGCCTTGAGAATTGAGCATAGAATTATAATTATAAAAATATTCCCTCGGGTATTTTTTGTCACTAACCATTCCAGGCTTGAAGTAGAAGGATGACATCATTAGGTATGTACAACCAATCATCATGCAACATTAATCCATCAGAACTTAACTTTGCCTTGCAAAATTCAAGCTTGGGGGAATGGGCTTATTTAGAAAATCTTATGTTGCTAATATTGGTTGTCTCTACCTTGTCAATCCATGTTCAAATTGTTAATCAATGATCATGCTCTTTCGTCTCTATTTGCATAACTCTCTATAAACTTTCATGTTACCTTTGTTCGCTATAGTATACTTAAGGTTTGGAGAAATTTCATACACCTTTTAAAATTAGGCATGGTGCTTAGTTTAAACTATTTTCTGGAATCATAATTAGACAAGGTGTTTAGTTTGATTTCTGAACCAAGAGGTATGATGATTTTACTTTCAAAGGATTTTTGAATTAAGCGTGGTGTTTAGGTTAAAATGCCTTCCTAAGTCAAATTGGACGTGGTGTCTAGGTTAATTTTTGAGCCGTCGTATGCTTTAGTAAACATTGGATATTCTGTTGGACTAACCCTTGCAGAAAACTTCTAATTTAATTTGGAGGAAGACATAGCTCATTCATTATGGATGGAAGAACTATGAGTATTAATGATTCATTCACTTTATCTTCTGCTGCAAGTTACTTGAACTCAAGTCATGCCGGTATAGAACACGATCTATGCTAAGATAATATCAATCCTACCTTCTTAGTAGCGTAGATGGAACATGATAAAATTCTGGACAAACTACCTATGTTCCAAAGTTGTACATCCCTTTGGGTATGTGTTGTCTACTAATCTGTTGCAGGCATTAGAATGAATGAAGTGACAAGGTGTCATAAGATCAAAGAAGCAAAAGATGGCAAAGAGAATAAGCAACAAAGGAGACAAGATGCTCATGAACAACTCAAGATGCAAGAGAAGGAAAGGACCACCAGTCATCCACCCTTCATTAATTAGTGCCATCCCGCTCTAATAATGAAGGTAATATCTTAAGGTAAGTGGTCACTATTTCCTCTTGATCTTGTAATGCAGATAAATAAAGACACAAATATGTTAGAGTTACATCTTTAATTGATTAACCTAATTAACTCAACATGCTTTGTCCTCTAAGATTATTCATGGCATCATTCTTTTGATCTCAATCTTAACCAAATGTGCTAAAACATTGTATCCTATCTTTGGAAGATGATAGTCATACTCATGTGAAAATTTATATATTATGTAGAGATAGACAACCATTCCATTGGTTAAGCAATTTAAATCTTTTCTACCATATGAACTTAAATGCAACATTAATGCTTAATTGTCTGATCTTACCACTCATGTCATGAGTAAAACAAATTATGTAACACCAACTTTATCTTGTTCAATGTGCCTAAAGTTAGAGAAGAATAAATAAAGAAATAGATTCGGTTCTGTTGATGTTTTTCCACCAGCAGTGCCCATGTACTTGATCTCTACCTTGGTTTTGCAAACAGGACAACACTTCAAGCAAATTTGTTAATTCCCAAAATTCTACAAGTGAAAGTTCTATGAACATGCACGCTGAGCAAGATGCTACTAGCTTCCACTATTAATGCTCTACTTCAACCTGCTGGCCAAGCAAAGAACAAAAGTGACATCACCATCACCAGAGGTGCAACCATCAAGACCTTCATCTCTAAGATGGAGTGATACACAAGAGTGGAAGAAAAAGTCGTGTCGGTAGACTTTAAATTCCACACCCTTGCCATAAGGTAACATGGTAGTTATCTAATTAATTAGTATTCATATTTTACATTAGTAATTTTACTTTAGCATATTCATCTTTATGTATATCAAAAAAAAAGAAGAAGAGAAGAGAAAAATCTTTATTGCCTTATTTATAGCATCATAAAACATTAAAGCCCCATGTGAATAAACTTATCGAATATTCGCTATGGTAGTCTAAAAAATAAAAAATGATAATAGCATTTATATTTACTTTGTTGCATTATGCAAATCCTAAGCCCCATGAAAATAAATATTCTCCGTGGTGGCATAAAAATATATAGCATGCATACATATTTGATTGTTGCATAAGAAAGTTAGAAAACCCTAAAAAGAGAATCCTGCTAGAATCTGTCAATTAAAATCAACTCAGAGAATAATCAATTACTTATTGGCTGACCGCTAACCCCTTATCACATTCGAGCCTCGAGTTTTGGTTTTTCAGTTGGAGTATAATTATGCAAGATAACACTATGACTAAGGAGTGAGTCTATCAGTGGAGCCCACCAGGACTACTGCTGGCAAGCTCGCCCTGAAGATCATCAACACCAAGTATTGCAAACATCTAGCATGGGGAAGGAGCATCCTCTAGTTATCAGGTAACTATACCTATGCGATTATCGAGTCTGTTTTATAAAGTCATAAAATACCAAAAATATGTGAACACATGAAGGTTCACCATAGTACCATAAGAAAATCTAAAAATACCAAAAATATGTGGGAACATGAAGGTCCAACCTTTTTAGAAAAAAACCAAAAATATGTGGGCACATGAAGGTCCACCCAATTAGGAAACTTCTGCTGGAAATATAAAATCAATTACTTACCATGAAGTGGTATTAACCTAACCCCTCTCCATGAGATTTGGTATTCTTGTTGGCAATTGAGTTTTACAAGACAATACAAGATCAAGAGTTAGTCAACCTAGCGCCCTTACGCTGCAGGTATGCCTGCTCCCAGAAGGATTGCTCAACTTGCAACATCAAAGACCACGTCAATATCCAGCTTGGGGGAGGGCGCCCTCCATTTAAATCCAGCTAAGTATAAGTTTTCCATCCTTATTATTGTACCATATTGCTTTTCGCGTGAGTTAGCTAGTGAAATAAAATTCAAAAACCAAATAAATAGTGTTTAGGTTAGTTAGTGTGTTTGAATAAAATAAAAAGAGAGTGCTTACAATAATTTTGCTCGGACTTAACGGAAACCATGCTCAGGAATTTGATAAGTAGCACCCCACCATGATTCCTCATTCCAACTTAGTTTTCAACCTTGAGTCATCCCAAGTTTTAGACGCAACCATTTTAACTTGAAGATTTACTTTGAACCTGAAACTTGTGGGTAGCAAATGCTTGATCTGAGTCTATGTAATTGAGGGATATGATATAAAAAGTTTGAGCTGCTATTTATCTTGTTCCTAGTGATACTTGAATTCTGGAGATTTATTTTGAAAATCCTTAAAACCACATGATGAGTTCCTGTATTACAAGAGCTTTATAATCCCACCATAGCCATACAAGCTAGATTAGGAAAACATACACATTATATGCTACTTGAATTGTTTTGAGTTTAGTCAAGCTTTGTTGATACCTTAGGAACTTGGCATGCTTTTACAATCAAGATCACATGCACTCCACCCATAATGCACTACTCATATCCGAGTGGGCGCATCCACATTCCACATTTTCCATCTAGATCCACCTAAAAATGTTCTACTCCTACACTAGGAGTGAACACTAAAAATATCCCATTGAGATCAATGCTCCAAGGTTCTTGTTGCTATCTCTCAAAAGAAAAAGAAAAAGGGAAGTATTGTTGCAGAGAAGAGGCATGTGGCTATGCAGATGAGAGAAAACAATGGGTACAAAGATGCCCGCCTGAGAGGTAAAAATGGACAAGTGTCTGAATTTATCAAAACAATGAGTACTATGATGCCCGCCTGAAAAAAACGACGAAAAAGAAAAGAAAGATAGCCCATGTTGTCCTGCAACACCAATCCCTAGTGTTTGAAAGAGAGAAAGAGATGTCTTAAGGAGCAAACGAGTAGAATTAGGATTAGCCACCATATATATCCACGTACCACCTCACATCCACACACATGCACATCTTGATTTGATTGTATGTCTTGTTCCTTTAGATCCATTGTTTGACTTTACAATATATTCATTGCAAGTATGTATGAGCTGTCTCCTTACCCATAAGCTCCACACAAGCTATTAGTTATAGGGTGAGAGAGAGAAGAGAAGGCATGCATCACTATTGCCTTGGTAAGGATCCACAAATATCACATATTGAGAGACTTGAGAGAGTCATACAAAGAAAATTCTGAGTTTTATTTTGAAAACTTGCAAAAGCTACAGGATAAGAGCTGAACGACAGAGCTTAAGACATAGTGTTTAACTTTGACATTCTATCCTTCAATTACCCAAGACTCAAGAGAAAGCTACAAGCTCCATGATAAAGGTAATACAGGTAAGTCTAAAGGTTAGCTTGGTCTACTCTAATCCTTGAGTACTTCTTGGTTTAAAACTGAATACTTGCGAGGGGTAGCTATAACTTTTGATTTATGCTAAAGTTTGGCTTTGCTAAGGGACTAGCAAAGGGTAAGCTTGGGGGAACTCAGAAGATGAGGTAGTTCTAAAAATAAAGGAGGGCCGTTGTATCATAAATATGAGGAAGCAGTTTTAAAATCAGTTTTTTGATGTTGCAAGTTGAGCAATCCTTCTGGGAGCTGGCATACTTGGCCGCGTAAGGGCGCCAGATTGACTAGCTCTTGATCTTGTATTGTCTTGTAAAACTCAATTGCCAACAAAAATACCAAATCTCATGGAGAGAGGTTAAGTTAATACCACTCCATGGTAAGTGTTTAATTTTATGATTCCGGCCAAAAGTTTCCTTTACTTCACCCCTTAGGGAGCTTTCTAAAAAAAACGTGGAACTTCATGTGCCCACATATTTTTGGGTTTTTTCCAAAAAGTGTGGACCTTTATGTCCCCACATATTTTTGGTATTTTTAGATTTTCTTATGGTACTATGCTGAACCTTCATGTGCTCATATATTTTTGGTATTTTATGACTATATAAAATAGACTCGATAATCGACTAGGTATAGATAACTGATAACTAGGGGATGCTCCTCCCCCAAGCTAGATGTTTGTAATATTTGGTGTTGATGATCTTTAGAGTGGGCTTACCAGCAGCAGTCTGATGGGCGCCACTGATGGACTCACTCCTCAGACATAGTGTTATCCTGCATAATTATACTCCAACAAGAAAATCAAAACTCGAGGCTCGAATGTGATAAGTGGTTAGCGGTCAACCAATAAGTAATTGATTATTCTCTGAGTTGATTTTGATTGACGGATTCTAGCAAGATTCTCTTTTTAGGGTTTTCCAACTTTCTTATGCAACAATCAAATATGTATCATGTTATATATTTTTATGCCACCACGGAGAATATTTATTCTCATGGGGCTTAGGATTTGCATAATGCAAGAAAGTAAATAAAGATGATATTATCATTTTTTATTTATTATATTTTTTATGCCACCATAGCGAATATTCTATAAGTTTATTCACATGGGGCTTTAATGTTTTATGATGCAGTAAATAAGGCAATAAAGATTTTTCTCTCTTTTTTTTGATATGCATAAAGATGAATATGCTAAAGTAAAATTACTAATGTAAATTATGAATACTAATTAATTAGATAACGAACATGTTACCTTATGGCAAGGGTGCGGAATTTAAAGTCTACAGACAGGACTTTTTTTCCACTCTTGTGTATCTCTCCGTCTTAGAGATGAAGCTCTTGATGGTTGCACCTCTAGTTATGGTGATGTCACTTTTGTTCTTTGCTTGGCCAGCAGGTTGAAGTAGAGCATTAACAGTGCAAGCTGGCAACATCTTGCTCATCGTGTATGTTCACAGAACTTTCACTTGTAGAATTTTGGGAATTAACAAATTTGCTTGAGGTGTTGTCCTGTTTGCAAAACCAAGGTAGAGATCAAATGCATGGGCTCTGCTGGTGGGAAAACACCAACAGAACCGAATCTATTTCTTTATTTATTCTTCTCTACCCTTAGGCATATTGAACAAGACAAAGTTGATGTTACATAATTTGTTTTACTCATGACATGAGTGGTAAGATCAGACAATTAAGCATTAATGTTGCATTTAAGTTCATATGGAAGAAAAGATTTAAATTGCTTAACCAATGGAATGGTTGTCTATCTCTACATAATATATAAATTTTCACATGAGTATGACTATCATCTTCCAAAGATAGAATGTAATGTTTTAGCACATTTGGTTAAGATTGAGATCAAAAGAATGATGCCATGAACAATCTTAAAGGACAAAGCATGTTGAGTTAATTAGGTTAATCAATTAAAGATGTAACTCTAACATATTTGTATCTTTATTTATCTGCATTCCAAGGTCAAGAGGAAAATAGTGACACTTACCTTAACATATTACCTTCATTATTAGAGCGTGATGGCACTAAGTAATGAAGGGTAGATGATTGGTGGTCCTTTCCTTCTCTTGCATCTTGAGTAGTTCATGATGCATCTTATCTCCTTTGTTGCTTATCCTTTTTGCCATCTTTTGCTTCTTTGATCTTATGACACCTTGTCACTCCTTTCATTATTATGCCTGCAGCTGATTAGTGGACAACACGTACCCGAAGGGATGTACAACTTTGGAACATAGATTGTTTGTCCAGAATTTTATGATGTTCCATCTACGCTACTAAGAAGATAGGGTTGATATTATGTTAGCATAGATCATGTTCTATACCGGCATGACTTGTGTCCAAGTAACTTACAGCAGAAGATAAAGTGAATGAATCATTAATACTCACAGTTCTTCTATCCATAATGAATGAGCTATGTCTTCCTCTGCAAAGTTATTGAAGTTCAGCATGTGCCCTGTCTCATCTCTGATTTGAATTTATCTCGTGACTTACCCAAATTAAATTGGAAGTTTTGTGCAAGGGTTAGTCCAACAGAATATCCAATGTTTGCTACAGCATACGAGCGGCTCAAAAATCAACCTAGACACCACGCCCAATCTGACTTAGGAAGGCATTTTAACCTAAGCACCACGCTTAATTCAAAAAGCCCTTGAAAGTAAAATCATCACACCTCTTGGTTCGGAAATCAAACTAAACACTTTGTCTAATTATGATTCTAGAAAACAGTTTAAACTAAACACCATGCCTAATTTTAAAAGGTGTATGAAATTTCTCCAAACCTTAAGTATACTATAGCGAACAAAGGTACCATGAAAGTTTATAGAGAGTTATGCAAACAGAGATGAAAGAGCATGATCATTGATTAACAATTTAAACATGGATTGACAAGGTAGACGCAACCAATATTAGTAACATAAGATTTTCTAAATAAGCCCATTCCCCCAACCTTGAATTTTGCAAGGCAAAGTTAAGTTTGGATGGATTAATATTGCATGATGATTGGTTGCACATACCTAATGATGTCATCCTTCTACTTCAAGCCATGACTATAGCCTCTATGTTCGTCACTTGAGATGTGATTTGAATTGTTGTGACGATGTCCTTTTCTCCAATCTACACAGGGTTAGAAAGAAATACATATATTTGTGCAAACTTGTGAGATGGCAGGGTTCCATTGTTGATGAATCTTGAATGTTCAGGCACCCTGGGCTCTTCAATGTGGAAACTTGCCGGAAGGTCAAAATGGCTTCTGTTGTCCTGTCTTATTCCACAACTCAACAGAACAGGGGTAATCATACTAAATCTAGTAGTACACTAAATTAGCAGACATTAAGATCACTATAAAACTCTTATGCCAATTGCTTCTCCGTCAATGGCGCCAAAAATGCTTGTTGGTATTTATTAATTGCAAATAGAATATGGAAGATTCCGCAAGCGCACAGAATATCATTGTAGCATTTTACTGGAAGTATTCCAGGTATCGTTATTTATATTTTACCACAGGGAAGCAATGGTTAAAGAATTTGATAATTGACCATCGTGTATCTACTAACTTAGTACATCAACTAGACTATAGTAGGGGTAAACGATAAATGATAGGATTTATGCTTAAATGATATAGACACACATGAGAATTCTAGGATAAAAGAGCAGATAGCTAAAGTTAAAGGACAGCGGGAGAGTTCAAGGTTCCTAAATACTTCTCTATTACTGGGCTTCTATAATAACTGATTCATGGTAGATAAAGCAATCACACAATAACACTTTGGGACATCAGAACACTAGCCATGAAATGGGATGAGAATGGGACTAGGAAGTTCTGACTACGGTCCTACAATCATCAACCTACACGAGGTGGAATACTGTCGGCCATCAGGGCTGTCACCTCCTGGGGCTACCACAACTATTCATAAGGTTGAGTGCAATCTCAGGTGACCTCTAGCCTAGACACCATGCCTACACTATTAATTACTACTCTAAATACTAACCAATCAAATTCAAGGCATACAGTAAATAGAGAAGCTTACAAAGATGAGATACAAAGATATACCAGACCCCTGAAGACTTCTCCAGAACCGAAGTGCAGCTCCGCTCTCCCTAACTCTCAACTAGAACTAATCTACTATATTGGAAAGTTTAGCCCTAATTCTCTAGAGTTGAGTGGTTATCCATTCGAGGAACGCCTCTACAACTCCATAATGGTGCACTTGACTCGGGGGGTCCTGGGTTCCTTATATGGGGCCCCTGGCCTCCCCTCCACCTTGGGCAAGCAATATTGTACTAAGCCTTTCCACCATGTACACATAGGCTTTAATGGGCCAAATTCTGAGTTAGGCCCAATTAATCCCGCAGCTCACGTTCTAGAATCTTCCACTGTTTGTAAAATCCGTATCTCTTTATTCCGGACTCCAAAAATAGCAAACCATAGGTCCGTTTCAATCGTCTCGACGAGCTCTATGCAATGGTGAACTCCAATTCCTTATTTGAGATACTTTTAATCAGTGAAAAATTAAATATCCATTCATACCCTGCAAAACAAGTGAGAACACCAAAACTCATGGAACTTTTTAGAATCAAACCCTATAACTATGTTGTGGATTGTTTTATGCCCTTGATTCATGTTTAGTTGGTGGGTAAAAATGAGCAATAACTACCGTCAACACTGACAGGACTTTCTTTTCCACTCTTGTGTATCTCTCCGTCCTAGAGATGGAGGTCTTCATGGTTGCACCTCTAGTGATGGTGATGTCACTTTTGTTCTTTGCTTGGCCAGCAGGTTGAAGTAGAGCATTAAGAGTGGAAGCTGGCAGCATCTTGCTCGGCGTGCATGTTCACAGAACTTTCACTTGTAGAATTTTGGGAATTAACAAATTTGCTTGAAGTGTTGTCGTGTTTGCAAAACCAAGGTAGGGATCAAGTGCATGGGCTCTGCTGGTGGAAAAACACTAACAGAACCAAATCTATTTCTTTATTTATTCTTCTCTAGCCGTAGGCACATTGAACAAGACAAAGTTGATGTTACATAAATTGTTTTACTCATGACATGAGTGGTAAGATTAGACAATTAAGCATTAATGTTGCATTTCAGTTCATATGGCATTAAAGATTTAAATTACTTAAGCAATAGAATTGTTGTCTATCTCTGCATAATATATAAATTTTCACATGAGTATGACTATCATCTTCCAAAGATAGAATGCAATGTTTTAGAACATTTGGTTAAGATTGAAATCAAAAGAATGATGCCATGAACAATCTTAAAGGATAAAGCATGTTGAGTTAATTAGGTTAATCAATTAAAGATGTAACTATAATATATTTGTGTCTTTATTTATCTGCATTGCAAGATCAAGAGAAAAACAGTGACCACTTACATTAAGATATTACCTTCATTATTAGAGTGTGATGGCACTAAGTAATGAGGGGTAGATGATTGGTGGTCCTTTGCTTCTCTTGCATCTTGAGTTGTTCATGAGCATCTTGTCTCCTTTCTTGCTTATCCTCTTTGCCATCTTTTGCTTCTTTGATCTTATGACACCTTGTCACTTCATTCATTATTATGCCTGCAACAGATTAGTGGACAACACATACCCGAAGGGATGTACAACTTTGGAATATAGGTTGTTTGTCCTAAATTTTATCAAGTTCCATCTACGCTACTAAGAAGATAGGGTTGATATTAAGTTAGCAAAGATCATGTTCTATACCGGCATGGTTTGAGTCCAAGTAACTTGCAGCAGAAGATAAAGTGAATGAATCATTAATACTCACAGTTCTTCCATCCATAATGAATGAGCTATGTCGTCCTCTGCAAAGTTATTGAAGTTCAGCATGTGCCCTGTCTCATCTCTGATTTGAATTTATCTCATGACTTACCCAAATTAAATTGGATGTTTTCTGCAAGGGTTAGTCCAACAGAATATCCAATGTTTACTACAGCATACGAGTGGCTCAAGAATAAACCTAGACACCATGTCCAATTTGACTTAGGAAGGCATTTTAACCTAAGCACCACGCTTAATTCAAAAGGCCTTTGAAAGTAAAATCATCATCCTCTTGGTTCGGAAATCAAACTAAACACCTTGTCTAATTATGATTCCGGAAAACAGTTTAAACTAAGCACCATGCCTAATTTTGAAAGGTGTATGAAATTTCTCCAAACCTTAAGTATACTATAGCGAACAAAGGTAACATGAAAGTTTATAGAGAGTTATGCAAATAGAGATGAAAGAGCATGATCCCTGATTAACAATTTGAACATGGATTGATAAGGTAGACAACCAATATTAGCAACATAAGATTTTCTAAATAAGCCCGTTCCCCCAATCTTGAATTTTGCAAAGCAAAGTTAAGTTTGGATGGATTAATGTTGCATAATGATTGGTTGGACATACCTAATGATGTCATCCTTCTACTTCAAGCCTGGAATGGTTAGTGACAAAAATACCCGAGGGAATGTTTTTATAATTATAATTCTATGCTCAATTCTCAAGGGTATTGTATCAAAAAGTACAAGCTCACATTATTTTTCAAGAGTGGTTATTTTAGGACATAAAGTCGTTCTTGGGAGACCTTCTAATTATTACACTTTTAGTTAATAAACTTAGATTAAAAACCTTTGAATGTAAGATCAAACACTCCTAAACTAGGAACCATGCTTCATTTAAGAGATGTATGAAATTATTCTAGCTATAAACTATAGTAAGTAAAGGTAGCATGAAAGCATTACAAGGATTTATAGAGATAAAATAATATGATCATAGTCAGGTATATATATTTCTTTTTAATATGCAAGTGGTATGGATGTATGCAAGAACTAAACATGCTATGGATTTGATATGAGGGAATATAAACTAAATGGTGTTGATGCATGGATTAAAATAAATATGCAATGAGATGCAAGAATTAAAAGATAACTACTCAAAAGTTTAAAGTCCATAAGCAAGACTTTCTCACCTTCTTGGTCATACTTACCATGACTTGTGTGTAGCACAGCCTCTATGTTCGTCACTTGAGATGTGATTTGAATTGTTGTGACGATGACCTTTCAGAAAACTTGTTGACGTTTCCTAACGCAAACAAATTAATCCACAAGCGCACGGATACCGCTGTAGCTTTCACCCAAGAGTATTCCAGGGTATCGATTTCCACGGGGCACGCGAAGTGTACTAATTAGGTCCTAAGATCGCCCAAGGATAAATATATAAGTTTTTGTAGGGAGAGCGAGAAAGATTTCCTAAGTTCTCTAGATGATCTAAGAATCAAGGATACTATAAGTGTACTTATTTTGGGATATCAAAACACTAGCCTCAGACTGAGATAAGAAGGGGACTAGGAAGTTCCGACTACGGTCCTACAAACTCTAACCCGAACGTGGTGGAATACGTCGGCCGTCAGACTGTCACCACCTGGGGCTACCACAACTATACGTAGGGCTAGGTGCAATTCCATGTAATCACAAGACTAAACACCATGTCTAATCTATTAATTACTACTCTAGCGTTGCAAAGACTAGAGCGCTTGATGCAAGCAGGAAACTAATAAATAACTTAAAAGTAAATACTGAAAGTAAGTAAAGAACTCAAGAATTAAGAATTGAAGAACCTGAAGATTGCTGAAAGATGAACCAGATACTGCAAAAGTACAATATTAGAGGAAGATCCGACAGACCCGGCTCCTCCTCCACTCTCTCCTCTTCTCTTTCCCTCTTTACAACTCGAAGAACTAAAACTAGATCTAAAACTAGAAGTAGATGAACTAGAACTAGATCAACTAGAGGGACCCTACTAGCCCTAATTTATGTAGAGAGTATGAAGCTCCGGGATATAGAATGCCTTCTGGAAGGGGCCTGGGGCATCCTTATATAGGCCGAGGTGGAGTAGGGGGCAAGGAACCGCCACGTCATCGATCCGCGTCTCATGTTATATGCACCATCGGATCAAACCGACCTTAGATCATCGTCGGGATACTTTGCTTAGGTGCCAAGGAAGCATGGGAGGAAGTTTCCAGAAGCCGGAGGTGAGGCGGCGCAGTGGAAGGCCGCCCGGCCTCACCCTAGGGCCGGCCGGCGCTACCCTGGGCCCAAACAGGCTCCGCTTCGCCGACGTGTCTTCTTCGGTCTCCCGCAGTCCAATGGTGTATGTTGGGTCGCAGATTTTGAGTCCAAACTTCGAATATAGCAAATGATAGGTCCGTTTTGATCGTCTCGACGAGCCCGTCACAATGGTGTGTCCAATTGCTTATTTGAGATACTTTTATTGATGGAAAATTAAATATACCTGCAAACATCGGGAGAAAGCAAAACTCGTGGAACTTGTTAGTATAAACCCTACAACTATTGTCTATAATTTATTTTATCTCTTTTTTATGCAATAGTTGATGGTTATATTTAGAGCTTAACGACCGTCAACAAGTTCCCCCACACTTGCTCTTTGCTCATCCCGAGTAAAGGTTAGGATAAATATAAATATAACTATTCAAGAATGGAACTAGTATGTAGATTATTCCAAAAAATTCCTTGCACCTGTGGAGTGGCTAATATATTTTCTTGAGTGGTTGAAAAGTGGAACAGCTCTTAAAGCAAAGTCATTTTCCTGAATTCTTATCTCGGCAACTTGGAGTTTTTTTTTTAAGTTTTCACAAAAGAAGACATAGATCACTTTATACTCCTCGAATGGTACTCTCAGTCACTCAATGGTGTATGATTCCTCACCAAGGCATAAATGAGTATTGCCTTCTTTTCCTCCCTACTTCTATAAAGTTTATGTGGAGTTTTGGGTAGGAAAATATATAGCATACTTACCATGCATATGTTGTAAAGTCAAACCCTGGATCCAAGGAGGGAAATTTCATACTCTTAGATCAAGATGTGGATGTGTGTGGAATATTTGGTGGCCAACCTAATTCTACTCTTGCTCCTTGTAAACAAATCTCTCTTTTTGAAACTTTGAGGCTTATGTTGCAGGACAACATGGGCTAGCTCTTTTTTTCTTTTCTGCTATTTTTTTCAGGCAGGCATCTGAGTACCCATTGTTTTATTTATTCGGACACTTGTCCATTTTTTCCTCTCTGGCGGGTATCTTTGTACCCATTGTTTTCTCTCACATCTCACACTTTTGCCTAGCCTTATGCCTCTTCTCTGCAACTTGATTCTTCTAAGAGATAGTAACAAGAACTTGGAGCATTTATTTGTATAAACCTATCAAGAATATTTTTGGTGTTCACTCCCAGTGTAGGAGTAGAACATTTTGAGATGGATGAAAAAGCCTGTTTTTGTGTACTTCTAGCAGCATATGGATGTGGGTGTACGTGATCTTGATCTTGGGAGTATGATAAATCTCTCGACAAGGGTCAACAAGACTTGACAAAACTCAACACAAAGCAAGCAGCATGTGGAAGGTTTCTATCCTGTAAGTATGGCTCTGGTAGGAATTTCTCACCATGGAGGAGTATGTGATACTATGGTTTTTATAATTTTTATCAAAAGAAAATTCTCCAAGCACCTTGGTTAGAATCGGTAGGATTTCTAAGCCAGAACCATATCACACTCCACAACAACTTAGTCAATATGATTGCCCTATGTGATATTTTGCCCACAAGCAGCAAGTGTATGATGCATGCCAATCTTAAAAAGCTATAGTCATATTCTCTTTCAAGTTTTTAAATCTAAGTGTGGAATTTGGTTCTTTTTATTTAGCATGTTTAAACCAGTGCAAGAATTGCAAGTAGAAGGTAAACATATGAACAAGTGAAAGAGAATCAAACTGATTTCTAGAAGTTATGTGCAGTCCCTTTTATCGTTCATGATGTATACTTCAGCGCCTTGTTCACCATGGGAGTGTTGCACTCCCCACACTTCTCCAAAACTATACCTGGCTTTTATTCATAGACAGAAAACAGTGAAAGCAAAGGAACTCTTCTGGTGAGAAGCACCAGAGAGTCAACGTTTATTCAACTAACTAATAAAGACAAAATCTAAATTCGAAAACTCTAAACTAAAGAAGGGTTCTAATTTTATGAGAAAGGTTGAGTGAGTTTTAATGTGAGAATTCTATGAACTCAATCACATCTACTTCCTCACCTATGTTGATTTGTGGTTCAAAATAGACTTCAACTGTTGGCCATTTACTTTAAAAAAATTACCTGTATCATCTCGGATGGCGATGGCTCCAAGGGTTGAAGTGTCTACGGCATCACAAGGTCCATCCCACTTACTTCACAGCTTACCATGTCCAAAGAGCTTTACTCTTGAATTGAGTAGTAGAACTTTGTCTCCAACCTTGAACTCCTTGTGCTTTATCCTCTTATCATGCCATCTTTTTGTTCTTTCCTTGTAAATCTTGGAGTTGTGATAAGACTTTTCCCTCCATTCTTCAAGCTCAGAGAGTTGCATTTGACGATTCTTGCCAGCCAGATGAAGATCCATGTTCCACTTCTTGATTGCCCAATGAGCCCTAAACTCTAACCCAACAGGCAAATGGCATGTTTTTCCATATACAAGTTGGTAAGGTGACATGCCAATCGGTGTCTTGTATGTAGTCCGGTATGCGCAAAGTGCATCAGAGAGTTTATCCTTCCATCCCCTACCCATCTCATCTACGGTCTTTTGCAGAATATTTTTGATTTGTTTGTTGGATGTTTCTGCTTGACCACTCATCTGAGGATGGTATGGTGTTGCGATATTGTGATGAACTCCGTGTTCCGCTAGGTACCTCCAGAAGACCTTATTAATGAAGTGATACCCTCCATCGCTTATGACCATCCGAGGTACACCAAAGCGAGAAAATATGACTTCATGGAACATTCTCTTGGCATGTTTGGAATCAGCAGCTCGACATGGCAGTGCTTCTACCCATTTGGATACATAGTCAACCGCTACCAAGATATACTCACAATTTCCGGACTTAGGGAACGGCCCCATGAAATCAATCCCCCAAATATCAAAGAGTTCTACTTGGAGTTTATTCATGAGAGGCATCGCATCTCGCGAATTTATATTCCCTTGTTTTTGACATCGGTGGCATCTTCTGACAAACCCCTTTGTATCTGCATACATCGTTGGCCAGAAAAAACCACTTTGCCAAATCTTGGCATGTGTCCGAAATGCTCCATAATGTCCTCCATATGGCGAGGCGTGACATCTCTCCATAATCTTAACAGCCTCCGCCATTGGGACACATCTTCTCAACAATCCATCAGAGCAAACTCGATATAGGTATGGCTCGTCCCACAGGTGAAAATGACTCTCATGGATCAGCTTTCTTTTGTCCTCACCAGGTGGGACATAGCCTGCCACCATAAAGTTCACGATGTTTGCATACCATGGATCTGAGTGTGTTATCTTGAGAAGGGTTTCATCCCTTAGGTAGTCATTGATGGGTAACTCATGTGTTTCCTTGTACTGAAGCCTAGACAAGTGGTCGGCTACCTAGTTCTCTACTCCTTTCTTATCTCTTATTTCTATGTCAAACTCTTGGAGTAGAAGAATCCATCGAATTAGCCGAGGCTTAGCATCTCTCTTAATGAGGAGGTATTTAAGAGCAGCATGATCTGTGTAAATGATTACCTTTGCTCCCACTAAGTAGGATCTAAACTTGCCTATCACAAAGACAACAGCCAAAAGCTCTTTTTCAGTGGTAGCATAGTTGAGCCGAGGTCCAGACAAGGTTTTGCTAGCATAGGATATAGCAAAATGGCTCTTATCCTTGGTTTGGCCTAAAACGGCTCCAACCGCAAAGTCACTAGCATCACACATGATCTCAAATGGAAGGTTCCAATCAGGTGGTTGAATAATCAGAGCTGAGATGAGCGCCTTTTTGAGAGTTTGAAAGGCTGCATGGCACTCATCGTTGAAGATGAAAGGGGCATCCTTAGCTAAGAGACTAGTCAGGGGTCTAGTAATTTGAGAAAAGTCTTTAATAAAGCGCCTATAGAACCCTGCATGTCCTAGAAAGCTACAAATTCCTTTCACATTCCTGGGAGGTGGAAGTTGTTCAATAACTTCAATCTTTGCTCTATCCACCTCTATCCCATGTTCGGACACCTTGTGTCCTACCACAATTCCTTCCCGAACCATAAAATGGCATTTCTCCCAGTTCAGGATTAAGTGCTTTTCTTCGCACCGCTGTAAGACTCTATCTAAATTCTCCAAACAATCAGCGAAGGTTTTTCCATAGATAGTAAAGTCATCCATGAATACCTCCATGATTTTCTTGATCATGTCAGAGAAAATAGACATCATGCACCGTTGGAAAGTAGCTAGAGCATTGCATAACCCGAACGACATTCGTCGGTATGCGTAAGTTCCATACGGGCATGTGAAAGTAGTCTTACTTTGGTCATCGGGGTGGATCGGGATTTGATGATACCCAGAATACCCATCAAGAAAACAAAAGAAGGAATGGTTCATGAGCCGTTCTAACATCTCGTCTATGAACGGTAGCGGAAAGTGATCCTTCTTAGTGGCCGTGTTTAGCTTCCGGTAATCAATACACATCCGCCACCCAGTGACGGTTCATTGAGGGATGAGTTTATTTTTCTCATTCCTAACGATTGTCATGCCTCTCTTCTTTGGCACTACTTGGACCGGGCTAACCCACTAGTTATATGGCATGGGATAAATAATCCCTGCATGCAAGAGTTTGAGGACCTCTTTCTTAACAACCTCTCGCATAGCGTTGTTAAGTCTTCATTGTGGCTCCTTGAAGGTGTGCAATCTTGCTTGATAGGGATGCGATGTGTGCAGAGAGCAGGGCTAATGCCCTTGACGTCTTCAAGTGAGTAGCCTATGACAGGCCTATGTTTCTCTAAGATGGTGACAAGCTGTTGGGTTTCATCATTGGATAGTTTGTCACTAATGATCATAGGGGTGTTCCGATTGTTATGGAGAAAAACATATTTCAGGCCAAGTGGGAGAGGTTTGAGCTCGATCGAAGGAGGTGATGGTTCCTCATTTTTGTCGAGCTCAATGGGCTCTGCTAACTCTTCCTCTTCTTGAACAAAGTGTTCATCATCGAAGGTAGGTTGAGCCAATTCTTCTAGTGTTGCCATCATAACTTCCTCTATGGGGTCTTGTTCAGGTTTGGGTTCCACAAATGTGTTAATGGATCGGGCAAGAGGAATGTCAATAGTGGAATTCCCAACCTCGAAGTCTAAGTGACCTCATAGGGGTTTTTCCTGTAGTAGCCTCATGATTGGAATGCCAATCAAGAGAGGAATGTCTGAGATGTCGAAGATATGAAAATCTAAATTTATCAAAGAGTTCTTGATAGGGATAGGAACAGCCCTTAAAACCCCCAGGCTTTCAAGAATGAATCCTGATGGACTTTGAAGAAGTTTTCTTGATGGTGTTAAGGAAGCATCAGGGAAAAGAATATCAGCAAATGCCTTTGAAATGAAGTTTATCCCGATGGATGAATTATAATGGATGTTCCTAGCGGACCTTTGAATTTGGCACAGAAGAATGGTTGAAGGAGAGGTGATTTGAGCTACCTCAGGAGATAACTCAGCTTCTCTTAGCCATTCATAACTCCAGACTGAAGATAGGCTTTTGATGTGTTCTATGTGGGCCAATTCTTCATCATGGTCAGGTGGTGTTGTCAGCGCCAGAGGTTTCGCTTGGACAGGAAAATTCAAGGTATTTCCATATTCTTCAAATATATCTTCCTCAAATTCAAAGGGAAACTCTAAAGGATATGGTTCA
Source organism: Eremochloa ophiuroides (assembly GCA_038502445.1). Classification (NCBI taxonomy): domain Eukaryota; kingdom Viridiplantae; phylum Streptophyta; class Magnoliopsida; order Poales; family Poaceae; genus Eremochloa; species Eremochloa ophiuroides. The sequence goes on from JAHLJS010000003.1 coordinate 42,197,749, forward strand.
TTATCCTCTAGTTTGTTTAGTGTTCCCTTATTGGGAGGTTTTTCAATAACCAAATCACGAGATGAATCAATTGGAGTTTCTAATTCGGCTGCGTGTTCCTCCTCTTTTGGTTCGGGGCTTGGCTCGACTTCTTCTTCGGGGAATTCATCATAGACGCCAGTGTAGGGGGTGTTTTCAAGGATTTTATCAAGGATGACTTTTCCTCCACTAACGGTCTTATGAGGGAATGATCCTCTAGAAGTGACATCGAGAAAAAGAGCAGCTTCTTTGCTATGGCCATAATGGAAGTGTTGTAAAAGAACATGGTCAGGCATAGACAAATCCGGGCCAGAAGTGATCAAACTTGAAAATCGTGCCCAGGCTACTCCTAAAGTTTCCTTCTCTTTTTGTTGAAAAGAAAGAATTTCCAAACGAAGAGTGATAATCCTAGAAATAGGGAAGAAAGCAAGACAAAATTTGTCTCGAAGTTCATCCCATTTTCCATCTACACTTCTAACGGTATGAGCATACCACTTTTTTCGCCCTCTTAGAAAGAGAGAACGGAAATAATTTCTATTTTAGGGTCTCATGTGCCATGCCCGGAATGTTCAAGCACGAACACAGTTGCTCAAATTCTTGTAGGTGGATGTATGGATTTTCACCATCTTCTCCAGAGAAAGTTTGCTCCCGAACCATGGCTATGAAAGCAGGGCGAAGCTCATAGCCATCTGTAAGTATAGGATGTGATGATGGTGGAGGCTCCAACAACTCGCCCTTTGGAGCAAAAAATTTATATATAGGAGTTGAATCCATGTGGTAAGATAAAAATGGTGGTAAAATATGAAAAGGACAAACTTGTTGAAACTGATGACGATAGTTTTTGATAAGAGTTTTGTTTTCATAAGAGTTTTGTTTACACTTTAACAATGCCTTTTTCTTTTCTCCTGCACTGGGAGTGAACACCAAAAAAATATAAACCCCATAGGACAGCCCTGTTGTAAATGCTCTAAGTTTTCACTATTGTTATCTCTCCAAATCATGTATTGGATGCATGTGGCTATGCAAAAGTATGAAAAGAAAAGGGAGTAAAAGATGGACAAGTGTCCCAGCATTAAAACAATGGGTACAAGATGCCCGCCTCCCGAATGAGGGAAAAAAAGAGAGAGAAAGAGAAAGAATAAAGATAGCCCATGTGTTCCTCCAAATTCCAAAGGAGAGTGAATCATTTCCAAAGAGCATAAGTAGAATTAGGATTAGCCACCTTATATACACCTATCCACCATATTCCATACACATGCACATCTTGATTTGATTGTATGACTCGATTCTCTGTGGATCCATTGTTTGACTTTACAACATATGAATGGCAAGTATGCTTAACCCCTAGGGTTTCGGCCCTCGCCTTCTGGAGTCTTCTTCCACTGCCTCCCACGATGCATCTCGGCCCTTGTTTTAAGTTGGTTTAAAGAATATTTATCCGCAACGCAATTATAATAAGATTTCAAATTATAATTTTTTGGTTAGGTCCCTTGTGGCATTACCCCAACACCGTCTGTGACACTGGATCAGGCGTCAACGTAATATCCAAAAAGGTATATGATGAATTATTTGATAATTTACCATTATACCCAACATATATTCAGTTGCAGATGGCAGACCAATCACTGAGATTCTCTGAAGGCGTAGTCAAGGACGTCATGACCGTTCCTCTGCACCGCCAATGCTATCATCTACATCGGGTCTAGATAGATCCACTTCAACCTACCGACTGGAAAGGTACGCTGTTAATTTAGAACACATCTTAACCATGAGCAGATCAGGAAGCAACACAACAGGAGGACACGCCAAGCCCACCGTCAGGCTGCCCAGCCTCACTGTGGATGGGAGGAGTTCCCTGGTAAGATTGTGAAGTATGAAGACTGCTAAAAGGAGCAACAAGAAGTCGTACAAGCACCACGCTGGAGTGAGTGGGAAGCAAAAGCTGAGAGAATGGACCAGATTGCTAAGGCAGAGAAAGAAGAGATCCAGGCACAAGTAGAAGAATGGATGAAGAGAGATGAAGAATCAAGAGAAGCATACAAGGAAGAGTTGGAGCTAGAAAAGAGAGAAGCAGAAGAGACAGAAAAGAGATGGAAGGAGAAACAAGAAGCACTTATTACACCACCGTAAAATAGGGAATTGACTGAGGTAACCTTAGACGATGAACCTACTGAGTAAGTACTCTCCTCTATCTAAGTCCTATTGGTAGATTTTAAATTCTGTACCCTAGCCATAAGGTTAGAATGGTAGTTATCTAATTAAGTTAGCATTCATTAATAATTTTACTTTAACACATTTAGTACAATCATTTTTTGCATATTAAAAATAAAACAACAAAAATATTTACTGCTTTATTTACTGCATCAAAAATATTAAAGCCCCATAGGAATGAATATTCCCTATGGTGGCTTAAAAAAAACTATATATAGCATGCATACATTTTTTGATTGCTGCATAAGAAACTTAGAAAAACCCTAAGAAGAGAATCTTGTTAGAATCCTGCTAAAATCTATTAATTAAAATCAACTCAAGGAATAATCAAAGTGCTCAATGGCTGACCGCTAACTCCTCGATAAATTCAAACCTCGAGTTTTGGTTTTCTTGTTGGAGTATAACTATGCAAGAATAATATTATGACTAAGGAGAGAGAGTCTATTAGTGGCACTCACCAGGACTACTATTAGCTCACTCTGAGAAACATTCTAGCACCAAGTATTGCAAACATCAAGCTTGGAGGAGGAGCATCCCGTAGTTATCAGGTAATTTTACCTATGCGCTTATTGAGTCTACTTTATACAAGCACAAAATACCAAAAATATGTGAACACATGAAGGTTCACCATAGTATCATAGGAAAATCTAAAAAATACCAAAAATATGCGGGCACATGAATGTCCACGCCATTTAGGAAAAAAACCCAAAAAATATGTGGGCACATGAAGGTCCACTCAGTTAGGAAGCTTCTGCTGGAAATATAAAATCAATCACTTACCATAGAGTGGTACTAAACCTAACCCCTCTCCATAAGATTCGGTATTTTTATTGGCAATTGAGTTTCATAGGGAAATACAAGATCACAGAGCTAGTCAACCCGACACCTCTACGCTGTCGATACACCTGCTCCCAGAAGGATCACTCAATTTACAGCATCAAAGACCCTGTCAAACATCAAGCTTGGGAGAGGGCGCCCACCATTTTAAGTCCAGCTAAGTATCAGTTTCCCACACTATTATTCTTATCATTATTACTATATCGCTTTTTCGCGTGAGTTAGCTAGTAAGATAAAATTTGAAAACCAAATAAATATTTAGCTATATATTAAGAGTTTGTTTAGAGTCAATCTAGTCTAGAACCAAATTAAAATTTATGAACACTAAAATTTTGTTTTGGAGATGATGAATAGTTGATCTGCCTAATTCCTTTCAAGTGCCTAGTTGTCAAACTTAGATTCTCCTGAGTTTTGGATACTACTGTTTTAATCTGAGAATTTGCTCTGAACCTGAAACTTGTGGTGGCATATGCTTGAGCTAAAGTCTAGGTAATTGATTGATATGATTCATGAAGGTTGAGCTACTATTTATCTTATTCCTAACATTACTAAGTTCTGGAGATTTATTTTTGAAAACCTAAAATCTACATGATGAGCTCTTGTATGACAAAATGTGAATTCCTACCAAAGCCATATATTATACATTTAGAGATAGGAAACTTCACACATTCATGCTGCTTGCTTTGCATTGAGTTTAGTCAAACTTTGTTGAATACCATATGAGAGTCTTGTCATGCTTTTAAAACCAAGATCATGTACACACTTCAGCACAGATGCATTATTCCTACCCTGGGAATAATCGCAACCATTTCCACCTTCATCTATGTTCATCATAAAAATGTTTTCTCCTGTACTGGGAGTGAACACCAAAAAAATATAAACCCCATAGGACAGCCCTGTTATAAATGCTCTAAGTTTTCACTATTGTTATCTCACCAAATCATGTATTGGATGCATGTGGCTATGCAAAAGTATGAAAAGAAAAAGGAGTAAAAGATGGACAAGTGTCCCAACATTAAAACAATGGGTACTAGATGCCCGCCTCCTGAAAAAAAGAGAGAGAAAGAGAAAGAATAAAGATAGCCCATGTGTTCCTCCAAATTCCAAAGGAGAGTGAATCATTTCCAAAGAGCATAAGTAGAATTAGGATTAGCCACCTTATATACATCTATCCACCATATTCCATACACATGCACATCTTGGTTTGATTGTATGCGTCGATTCTCTGTGGATCCATTATTTGACTTTACAACATATGAATTGCAAGTATGCTTAAACCTTGTTATTGCCACTCCTATGAGCTCCATTATAATCTTTAGTTATTGGAAGGCATAACATTATTGCCTTAAGTGAGATCCACAAATACCATATATAATGAGAGACTTGAGGGTGTCATACAATTAAGTTCTGAGTTTTATTTCGAAAACTTGCAAAATCCCGTTTTGGTACTGTGAAGAATTTGAGACATAGTACTTGACTTAATTGTTTTATCTTTTAATTGCTCGAGACTTATGTGAGGGTTGTAAAGCCCCATAGTTAAAGGTAAAACGAGTAAGTCTGAAGGTTAGAGTAGTTATTGTCTAATCTGGAGGAGAATTTCTGTTTGAAAGCATGTGTACTTGGAAAGAATGAAAGCATTGTAGCAACTCCTGATCCAAATACATTAGTAATTAGGCTTAGTTTGTTTCCAAGGGACTGGCAAAAGGTAAGCTTGGGGGAGTTGTTGATGGTCGATAACGTCAACTTTTATTAGAACTTTAGACACAAAAGGATACATGAAAACATACTAGTCTAGGGTTTTAACTGACAGTTTCCACGAGTATTGCATGTTCTGTATTTTGCAGGGACTATTCCAGAAAAGCATAAAAGACGGATTAAAATACGTAATTATCACGAAACGTAACCGCGAAGGAAACTTCATCACGAAGACCCTGGAAGAGTGTAGAAGGCACCCGAAGCAACCTGGGGCCGAGCCCTGGCCAGGTGGGGCCGGCCGGCCCAGGGGTAGGGCCGGCTAGTGCCCTCCTAGGGTTTCGCTGCCGGCTTCTGGAGTCTTCTTCCACCGCCTCTTAGGAGTCATCTCGGCTCTTGTTTCAAGTCGGTTTGATCATATGGCGCACGTTCATCCCACCGGGCTATAAATAGAGGGGCAGACCCCCTGGATCAATCAATCAATCATTTATCGAAGGCAACAAGTCTTCAAGCCATCAAGAGCCTACTAGTTCATCAAGAGCCTTCTAGTTCATAGTTCTAGCCTAGTTAGATTAGAGAGTAGAGGAGATCTAGTTCTTTGGCGGGATCTGGAGCCCCGGCGATCGTCTGGAGCACAGAGTTCGGTATAATTCTAGTTCTTTCTCTATTATTGTATTCTTCATTATGATTAGGGAAATATTGTTCTTAATAGTTCATATGTTCTTTATTACATTAGTCTTTATCTACTTTAATTATATGTCTAGTATAGTTGGTTTGATCTTATTGAATTCATGTAATTGCTCGTATAGCATTTATCCAATCGATCGTTGGGTAGATGATGAACAATGTGTAGACGTGGTGTCTAGATATTTCGTTTATTTGCGAGTGCACCCTGATGTGCTGGGTCATGTGGTAGTTCGTGTAGGTGACAGCTACGTTGATTCCTCTGTAGTCCACTCCCCATATGTAGGCAAGCAGGCACGGTCGTGAAGTTGGGTGATGACTCTGTTTCACACCTTTCCTAGATGATGCCCTTTGCATGTGATCATGATATAGGACTAATCTGACAATGATTGCTAGATGTAATTGCACTAGTTAGAGTTATTCATTGACGTAGTTATAGAATTACCTTAGATATTAATTCCTTAGTTTATCCATTGCCTAGCTATTACTATGACTAGAAAGTGCTCTGATGTTTATCTTTATTAATGATGCTTGATCATACTTATCACCCTATTTATCTTTATTTATCTTGTGAGCTCTACCTGTTATGAGTAGAGTATATGACATCGGTAATTTCACTTATTCATTGTATATGGTTATTATCAATATAATAGATTGCAGTTTATCCAAGTCCTTCCCAGTGGTATAAATATAAATCGACAACCTGGTAGAACTCCTAGGTAAAATGCTACAATGGTATAATTATCTGTCCGCTTACAGAATTGTTCTTAGTTTGTATTTATTTATATTTCTGCCTAGTCACATGGAATAATATGTAAAACCTTTATTTATTCTTAGCATATATAATTAGGATTGACAACCCAGTTCATGCTAAAGAATGTTGTTAATAGATAAGTGGTTAGTTGCTAATGATCAGTTAATTAAATACCATACATCTTCTAATCTTGTCCCTATTGTTAAAAGTTATAAAGTTATATTGGGCGACGTTAGTAGATGTCAACAAGCATTTTTGGTGCCGTTGCCAGGGAAGGCACATTAAACTTAGAAAATATTGATAACACATATGCATCATGGATAAGATTGTATTACCGATTGATCTCTAACTCGAACAGGCACACCCCTGTTTTTATCATTTACTTATCTTATGCAGGGTGATGAATGAATGGTTTTTCTCTTCCAAACAATTTCACTGACGATCCAGAAAAACTCCTGAGAAGAAAGAAGTTTGTAGAGGCGAGGGACAATTTCAAGCTACCATCAAGAACACCCATCGCTGCTCAAGTTAGTCATCAATGGAGCCAGCTCCAACATTGGAAGAAGAACACTTAGGAGAAGATTTATCTCCTGTGTTTGAAGACATGGCTGAGAAGACACTGCGCTAATTCTCTGCCCCAACAACAGAAAACATCCGGACTGAATCAGCAATCAACACGGGGGAGAATGGATTCGAGCTCAAGCCTGCTCTTATCACCATGGTTCAAGCCAGCCAGTTTTGTGGAAAAGCTCATGAAGATGCAAGTGCACACTTACAACACTTTTTAGAGATCTGCAGCACCTTGACGATCAGAGGAGTACCAAGACATGCTATTTTACTCCGTCTTTTCCCATTTTCACTTTTGGGGAAAGCTAAGCAGTGGTTCTATACCAACAAAGACAAGAACACTACATGGGACTGATGCTCAACTGCTTTCCTGGCAAAGTTCTTTCCTATAGGTAAAACAAATGCTCTGCGTGGGAAAATCTCAAGTTTTCAACAACAACATGACGAATCATTCACTGAAGCATGGGAGAGATTTCAAGATTACATTGAAGACTGTCCTCATCATGGGATAGAGGATTGGCTACTAATGCAGACCTTCTACCACGGGCTTATTGCAAGCACCCGTGAGTCCATAGATGCTGCAGCTGGAGGAGCTTTCCTGTCACTGAAGCTTCCAAAAGCTCAAGCACTTGTGGAGAAGATGATAGGCGCACGCGCGACGGATCACGCGTGAGCTGCTGTTGTTGCCCGATCTTCATGGTGGAGTAAGGAGAAAAGATAACTATCGCTGCACGACCTGATGGAGAGGTAGTGCACCACGAGATGTTGCACCCGCGACGAACTGCCTAGACATCCACCCTTCCATGCATCGACGAAAACCAGCCCACGCAATCACGCCGTAAAGACGTGAAGCACAAACTGGGTGAACCGTAGTTCGGCGTTCTACAACCCCCTCAGGAATCGAAAGAACTAAGTTGCAAAGCACTCATGCCTTACCATAGATTTCCAAATATTCTCTCCATCGGAGAAGAACACACACAAGGTGGCTATCTTATCATTATCAAAAGTCTCTTATCTTATCTTATTACAATGGAGGATTACATGGATATTTATACTCAGGAACATCTCTCCTGGTTGGGTGTGAACACAGGCATAAATAAAAGCAAGTGGATGGTATTCTTGGTGGAGAAATTGAAGGGTCTTCTTTGATTCTCGCGCAGCCACCAACAGCTAGTGCTATCTCCACTAAAACAGCCATAACTCCTAGCTCGGAAGTCCAAAAGATACACCGTTTGTTGCATTGGAAACTAGACTTCGATATCTATCTGTTGATATAGATAAAGGATGCTGAAACGTGGCATAAATTTGCAGGTATTGCTGTTGAAATTGACCCTGTGTTGTAGCCATAATTGTCTGATCAAATTTGCAGCTGAGTTATCCTTGTTCATATCAGAAGATGGCCTCAAATCCGAGCTATAATGAAGAACGTACTCAACCTCGCAAGGGAGGAGGAGGCATCCATCATCTGAAGGAGACTGACATGGTCACTGCCAAGCTAGACCTCATCATGAAGAAACTCGACATAGAGAAGAAGGAAGTCATGCATATTGATGATTCCCACATGACCTGTGAAGAATGTGAAGATTATGGGCATTTAGCTGTTAACTGCCCTACGTTGCAAGAGGATGTGAACTTCATCAACAACAACACCTACTATCATCCTCAGCAAGGTCAAGGATGGAACCAGCCAAACCAGGGATGGAATCAACAACCTCGACAAGGTAATTACTAAGGTAACAACCAAGGTAATAATTACAATAATTACAATCTTCCACCTTTAAGAGATTTAGTTGCTGGTCAATCTAAATTGATAGATCAAATGTCTAGAAAGGTAGCCTCTAATGATAAAGCATTAAAAAACATAAATACTAGAATGGATACCTTTGCTTCTGCTATAAAGAATCAGCACAGCTTTAATAAAATGTTAGAATCACAATTAGCTCAGTTAGCTACTGTTGTCCCTCCATTTGAGAAAGGTAAGATTTCGGGCCAGCCGGAAGATTTGGAAACTACTAACCTTGTTGATATTCATAATGTAACACAATACCAAATTGAGCCTGCAGATATACAGTGGGTAGATCACTCACTACCTGAAAAGATGAGAGACCCTGGAAGACCTGTCATTCCTATCTCCATAGGATGTCATAGCTTTCCAAAAGCTATCTGCGATTTCGGCGCAAGTGTCAACATAATGCCTAAGGTAATCTATGAAAGAATATTAGGTGATCCTTTGTTGTCCACAGATATGTGTTTGCAGCTTGCAGATTAATCTATTTGCTACCCCGAGGGAGTACTAAAAGAAGCTGTTATCAGAATGGGGCAATCATATGTCCCAATTGACTTTGTGATCATGGATACCGGAGGAGATGAGAAGGCACCCATTATCTTGGGACGACCATTCTTATGCACAACCAAAGCCATCATCTATGCGGAACACGCCAAGATTGTCCTCTCCATCAAGGACAAGAAGGAGAGATTCTCGTTCAAGAACCGCATCCTGAAAAATCCAGTAGTCCCAAAGCAATTCCATCAACAAGAAGAGCAACAATAACAAGTGCCCAAAAAGAAGAACAATAGAAGATGGAGGAAGAACAAGCCCCGACATGTACCTAAAGAAACCGCTCAACTAATCAATGCTATCAACACAGAAAATGATCATATGCTCCCGAAACCATTTCCTATCAAGAAAGGTGACCTAGGTGTACCAATCATTGAATGCACAAATAGAGACATAACTTTTCCTAACACCGTCTGCGACACTGGATCAGGCGTCAACGTAATGTCCAAAAAGGTATGTGATGAATTATTTGATGATTTACAATTATACCCAACATATATTCAGTTGCAGATGGCAGACCAATCACTGAGATTCCCTGAACGTGTAGTCAAGGATGTCATGGTAAGAATTCAAGATAAATATATACCCGCAGATTTTCTAGTTCTGGACATGCAAGAAGACAACGAATCGCCTATTCTTTTAGGAAGACCGTTCCTCTACACCGCCAATGCTATCATCTACATCGGGTATGGACAGATCCACTTCAACCTACCCACTGAAGAGGTATGCTGTCATAACCCTTGTGGCAACAACAATGGTTAAAGAAGTTTGATAGTTGACCATCATGTGTCTACTAACATAATACACCAACTAGACTATAGTAGGGGTAAACGATAAATGATAAGAGTTATGCTTAAATAATAGAGACACACAGGAGAATTCTATGATAAAAGAGTAGGTAGCTAAAGTGAGAGGACAACGGGAGAGTTCAAGGTTCCTGAATACTTCTGTATTACTGGGGTTCTATAATAACTGAGTCATGGTAGATAAAGCAATCACACAATAACACTTCGGGATATCAGAACACTAGCCATGGAATGGGATGAGAATGGGACTAGGAAGTTCTGACTACGGTCCTACAATCATCAACCTACACGAGGTGGAATACGTCGGCCATCAGGGCTGTCACCTCCTGGGGCTACCACAACTATTCGTAAGGTTGAGTGCAATCTCAGGTGACCTCTAGCCTAGACACCATGCCTACACTATTAATTACTACTCTAATCCCATATGAAAACTAGAGCACTCGATGCGAGCAGAGATCCTATGCCAAAGTATAACAACTATACTAACCAATCAAATTTAAGGCATAAAGTAAATAGACAAGATAAATATATTAAAGCATAAGTCTTACAAAGATGAGATATAAAGATATACCAGACCCCTAAAGACTTCTCTAGAACCGAAGCGTAGCTCGGCTCTCTCTAACTCTCAACTAGAACTAATCTACTACATTGGAAAGTCTAGCCCTAATTCTCTAGAGTTGAGAGGTTATCCATTCGAGGGACGCCTCTACAATTCCATAATCGTGCACTTGACTGGGGGATCCTGGGTTCCTAATATGGGGGGCGCCTGGCCTCCCCTCTACCTTGGGCAAGCAATATGGTACTAAGCCTTTCCACCATGTGCACATATGTTTTAATGGGCCAAATTATGATTTAGGCCCAATTAATCCCACAGCCTTTAATTAATCCCGCAGCTCAGGTTCTAGAATCTTCGAGTGTTTGTAAAATCCATATCTCTTTATTCCGGACTCCAAAAATAGCAAACGATAGGTCCGTTTCGATCGTCTCGACGAGCTCTATGTAATGGTGAACTCCAATTCCTTATTTGAGATACTTTTAATTGGTGAAAAATTGAATATCCTTTTATACCCTGCAAAACAAGTGAGAACACCAAAACTCATGGAACTTGTTAGAATCAAACCCCATAACTATGTTATGTATTGTTTTAAGCCCTTGATTCATGTTTATTTGATGGGTAAAAATGAGCAATAACTACCGTCAACAAGTTCCCCCAAGCTTACCCTTTGCTAGTCTCTTAGCAAAGCCAAACTTAGCATATATCAAAAGTTATAACTATTCCTCATAAGTATTCAGTTTTAAACCAAGAAGTACTTAAGGATTAGAGTGGACTAAGCTAACCTTCAGACTTACCTATATTACCTTTACCATGGAGCTTGTATCTTTCTCTTGAGTCTTGGGTAATTGAAGATAGAATGTCTAACTTAAACACTATGTGTCAAGCTTTGTCGTTCAACTCTTATCCTGGAGCTTTTGCAAGTTTTCAAAATAAAACCCAGAGTTTCCTTTGTATCACTCTCTCAAGTCTCTCAATATGTGATATTTGTGGATCCTTACCAAGGCAACAGTGATGCATGCCTTCTCTTCTCTCTCTCACCCTATAACTAATAGCTTGTGTGGAGCTTATGGGTAAGGAGACAGCTCATACATACTTGCAATGAATATATTGTAAAGTCAAATAATGGATCCAAAGGAACAAGTCATACAATCAAATCAAGATGTGCATGTGTATGGATGTGAGGTGGTACGTGGATATATTGGTGGCTAATCCTAATTCTACTCGTTTGCTCCTTGAGACATCTCTCTCTTTTTCAAACACTAGGGAATTGTGTTGCAGGACAACATGGGCTATCTTTCTTTTCTTTTTCTTCTTTTTTTCAGGCGGGCATCAGGGTACCCATTGTTTTGATACATTCGGACACTTGTCCATTTTTACCTCTCAGGCGGGCATCTTTGTACCCATTGTTTTCTCTCATCTCACTCTTTTTCATAGCCACATGCCTCTTCTCTGCAACAATACTTTCCTTTTTTTTCTTTTGAGAGATAGCAACAAGAACTTTGGAGCATTGATCTGGGGTAACCAATGGGATATTTTTAGTGTTCACTCCTAGTGTAGGAGTAGAACATTTTTAGGTGGATCTAATGTGGATGCGCTGACTCGGATATGAGTAGTGCATTATGGGTGGAGTGCATGTGTTCTTGATTGTAAAAGCATGACAAGTTCCTAAGGTATCAACAAAGCTTGACTAAACTCAAAACAAAGCAAGTAGCATATAATGTGTATGTTTTTCTAATCTAGCATGTATGGCTGTGGTAGGATTATAAAGCTCTTGCATACAGGAACTCATCATGTGGTTTTATGGATTTTAAAAATTAATCTCCAGAACTCAAGTATCACTAGGAACAAGATAAATAGCAACTCAAACTTTGCATATCATATCCCTCAATTACTTAGACTTAGATCAAGCATTTGCTATCCATAAGTTTCAAGTTCAAAGCAAATCTTCAAGTTAAAATAGTTGTATCTAAAACTTGGGATGATTCAAGGTTGAAAACTAAGTTGGAATGAGGAATCATGGTGGGGTGCTACTTATCAAATTCCTGAGCATGGTTTCCATTGAGTCCGAGAAAAATTATTGTAAGCACTCTCTTTTTCTTTTATTCAAACACACTAACTAACCTAAACACTATTTATTCGGTTTTTAAATTTTATTTCACTAGCTAACTCACGCGAAAAGCAATATGGTACAATAATAAGGATGGGAAACTTATACTTAGCTGGATTTAAATGGAGGGCGCCCTCCCCCAAGCTGGAAGTTGACGTGGTCTTTGATGTTGCAAGTCGAGCAATCCTTCTGGGAGCAGGCATACTGGCAGCGTAAGGGCGCCAAGTTGACTAGCTCTTGATCTTGTATTGTCTTGTAAAACTCAATTGCCAAAAAGGATACCAAATCTCATGGAGAGGGGTTAGGTTAATGGAGAGGGGTTAGGTTAATACCACTTCATGGTAAGTGATTGGTTTTATATTTCCAGCAGAAGTTTCCTAATTGGGTGGACCTTCATGTGCCCACATATTTTTGGGTTTTTTCTAAAAAGTGTGGACCTTCATGTGTTCACATATTTTTGGTATTTTATGACTTTATAAAACAGACTCGATAATCGCCTAGGTATAATTACCTGATAACTAGGGGATGCTCCTTCCCCAAGCTAGATGTTTGCAATATTTGGTGTTGATGATCTTTAGAGTGGGCTTACCAGCAGCAGTCTGGTGGGCGCCACTGATGGACTCACTCCTTAGACATAGTGTTATCCTACATAATTATACTCCAACAAGAAAACCAAAACTCGAGGCTCGAATGTGTTAAGGGGTTAGCGGTCAGCCAATAAGTAATTGATTATTCTCTGAGTTGATTTTAATTGATAGATTCTAGCAGGATTCTCTTTTTAGGGTTTTCTAACTTTCTTATGCAACAATCAAATATGTATCCATGCTATATATTTTTATGCCATCACAGAGAATATTTATTCTCATGGGGCCTAGGATTTGCATAATGCAAGAAAGTAAATACAGATGCTATTATCATTTTTTTATTTATTATATTTTTTATGCCACCATAGCGAATATTCTATAAGTTTATTCACATGGGGTTTTAATGTTTCATGATGTAGCAAATAAGGCAATAAAGATTTTACTCTCTCTTTTTTTTGATATGCATAAAGATGAATATGCTAAAGTAAAATTACTAATGTAAATTATGAATACTAATTAATTAGATAACTACCATGTTACCTTATGGTAAGGGTGCGAAATTTAAAGTCTATCGACAGGACTTTTCTTTCATTCTTGTGTATCTCTCCATCCTAGAGATGAAGGTCTTGATGGTTGCACCTCTGGTGATGGATATGTCACTTTGGTTCTTTCCTTGGCCAGCAGGTTGAAGTAGAGCATTAATAGTGGAAGTTGGTAGCATCTTGCTCAGCGTGCATGTTCACAGAACTTTCACTTGTAGAATTTTGGGAATTAACAAATTTGCTTGAAGTGTTGTCCTGTTTGCAAAACCAAGGTAGAGATCAAGTGCATGGGCTCTGCTAGTGAAAAACACCAACAGAACCGAATTTATTTCTTTATTTATTCTTCTCTAGCCATAGGCACATTGAACAAGACAAAGTTGATGTTACATAATTTGTTTTACTCATGAGTGGTAAGATCAGACAATTAAGCATTAATGTTGCATTTAAGTTTATATGGCAGAAAAGATTTAAATTGTTTAGCCAATAGAATGGTTGTCTATCTCTGCATAATATATAAATTTTCACATGAGTATGACTATCATCTTCCAAAGATAGAATGCAATGTTTTGGCACATTTGGTTAAGATTGAGATCAAAAGAATGATGCCATGAACAATGATGCCACAAGGAAATAGCCACGGCAACGGCGCCAGAAATGTTTGTTGGTATAAATTAACTGTACTCTACTAAATATTATTATTATTATCAGATTATCCGCAAGCGCACAGATAAAATACCGCAGTCATATTTTACCCGGAGGTTTTAAATATCGTATCCACAAGGAACAGTAGGTGATAATGACCAAGCCGATGAACTTAACCCTACAATTAGGCTAGATAATATCAAGAAAGAGGAAATAACTAATGATTATGCAGTTTCAACAACTGATAAGCTTTAAATAATATCGTTCTAACTGGGCAGTGAAATGAATAAGAGTGGAAATCAGAGTTCCCTCCTACCAAACACTTATACACCTATCGATTCTATCAACGGGAAGTGGACTACAGAGGAATCAACGTAGCTGTCACCTACGCGAACTACCACTATCCAGCCAATCAGGGGACATTCACAAGTAAACCTAGCCTAGGCACCATGCCTACACTACGAAATACTACTTCAATCAAGCAATTACCAAGATCAAAGTACTCAATATGAGTTGCAAACTTAAGAACAAATAAGAACAAATGCTTACTTGAATTAGAAGTTGAATACAAAAGTATCTCAGAACGCAGCTCCGGGCGAGGGAGCTGAATCCAGACGAATATAGCTACGAAGAAGCGCTGACAGGCCGGAACTCCTCCAGAACTCTACTCCTCTACTCTATCTCTCTACTTCTCTAGACAAGACTAGATCTAGAAGAACTAGTCTCTCCTAATTGCTACATCTAACCCTAACTGGGGATATTGAATTGAAGCTCAGGAATAGGGATGCCTCCAGGGAGGTCTGCCCCTTTATTTATAGCCCGGTGGGATGAACGTGCGCCGTAGGATTAAACCGACTTAACCAAGGGCCGAGATGACTCCTCAAAGGCGGTGGAGGAAGACTCCAGAAGGCGGGGGCCAAAACCCTAGGAAGGGCGCCGGCCGGCCCCACCCTAGGGCAGGCCGGCCCCACTTTGTGGGGTCTCGGGCCCCGGTTGCTCGGGTGTGTTCTAGATCCTTCCCACGTCCTGATGACGATGTTTCCTTCACGGTTAAATTTTGTGTCTTTTACGCACTTTAATCCCTCTTTTATGCTTTTCTGGAATACTCCCTGGAAAATACAGAATATGCAAAACTCGTGGAAATTGTCAGTTAAAACCCTAGACTAGTGTGTATTCATGTGTCCTTTCATGTCTAAAGTTCTAATAAAAGTTGACGTTATCCATCGTCAATAACTCCCCCAAGCTTACCTTTTGCCAGTCCCTTGGCAAACAACCTAACCCTAATTACTAATATATTTGGATCAGGAGTTTCTACAATGCTTCGTGCCTTCCAAGTACACATGCTTTCAAACAAAAATTCTCCTCCGGATTAGACAAAACTTCTCTAACTTTCGAACTTCCCCATTTTACCTTTAACTATGGAGCTTCTCAGCTTTTGCATAAGTCTTGAGCAATAGAAAGATAGAACAATCAAGTCAAGCACTATGTCTCAAATTCTTTACAGTACCAATATTTCGGAGTTTTGTAAGTTTTTGAAATAAAACTCAGAGCTTAATTATATGACACCCTTAAGTCTCTTAGTATATGTGGTATTTATGGATCTCACTGAGGCATTAATGATGTTATGCTTTCCTACAACTAAGGATTATAGTGGAGTTTATTGGAGTGGCAATAACAAGGATGAGCATACTTGCAATTCATATATTGTAAAGTCAAACAATGGATCCACAGAGAGTCAAGTCATACAATCAAACCAAGATGTGCATATGTATGGAATATGGTGGATAGGTGTATATAAGGTGGCTAATCCTAATTCTATTTTTGCTCTTTAAAAATAGATCTCTCTCTTGGAACTTAGAACTTTCGCGGGAAACATGGGCTATCTTTATTTTCTTTTTTTCTTTCTCTCTCTCTCTTTTTTTAGGGAGGCGGGCATCTCAGTACCCATTGTTTTAATTGCTGGGATACTTGTCCATCTTTTACTCCCTTTTCTTTTTTTCAATACTTTTGCATAGCCACATGCATCCTTTGAATATAAATAATTGGAGAGATAATGATAAGAACTTAGAGCAATTAAACAGGGGCTGTCCTATAGGGTATATTTTTGGGTTTTTACTCCCTGTGTAGGAGAAAAAATTTTTTAAGGTGGATCTGGTTGGAAGTGGAAAATGATTGCGCTTACTCCCAAAGTAGGAGTAATGCATATGTGGGTGGAGTGTGTAAGTGATTTTAATTTTAAAAGCTTGACAAGACTTTCATAAGGTATACAACAAAGGTTGACTAAACTCAATGCAAAGCAAACAGTATAAATGTGCAAAGGTTTTCCTATCTCTAAATATATCATATATGGCTTTGGTAGGAATTCACACTTTGTCATACAAGAGCTCATCATGTAAGATTTTAAATTTAAAATAAATCTCCAGAACTTAGTATTGTTAGGAATAAGATAAATAGCAGCTCAACCTTCATGTATCATATCAATCAATCACCTAGACTTAGTTCAAGCATATGCCTCCACAAGTTTTAGGTTCAGAGTGAATTCTTAAGTCAAAACAGTAGTATCCAAAACTCGGGAGAATTTAAAGTTGAAAACTAGGCACTTAAAATGAATTACGGCAGAGCAACTAATCATCATCTCCAAGATAAAATTGTAATGTTCTCCAATTTTTATTTGACTCTAACCTAGACTAACTATAGACACACTCTAAGACCACTCTAATATATAGCTAAGTTTTTATTTGGTTTTCACATTTTATCTTACTAGCTAACTCACGCGAAAAAGCAATATGGTACAATAATAATAAGGTGGGAAACTTATACTTAGCTGGATTTTAAATGGAGGGTGCCCTCCCCCAAACTGGATGTTTGACAGGGTCTTTGATGTTGCAAATTGAGTGATCCTTCTGGGAGCAAGTGTATCGGCAATGTAAGGGCGTCAGGTTGACTAGCTCTTTGATCTTGTATTTTCCTGTGAAACTCAATTGGCAACAAAAATATCAAATCTCATGAGAGGGGTTAGATTTAGTACCACTCCATGGTAAGTGATTGATTTTATATTTTAGAAGTTTCCTAATTGGGTGGACCTTCATGTGCCCACATATTTTTGGGTTTTTCTAAAAAGTGTGGACCTTCATGTGCCCACATATTTTTGGTATTTTTAGATATTCCTATGATACTATTGTGAACCTTCATGTGCTCATATATTTTTGGTATTTTATGACTTTATAAAACAGACTCGATAATCGCATAGGTATAGTTACCTGATAACTAGGGGATGCTCCTCCCTCAAGCTAGATGTTTGCAATACTTGGTGTTGATGATCTTTAGAGTGAGCTTGCCAATAGCCGTCTGGTGGGTGCCACTAATGGACTCACTCCTCAGACATAGTATTATCCTACATATTATACTCCAACAAGAAAACCAAAACTCGAGACTCGAATGTGATAAGGGGTTAGCGGTCAGCCAATAAGTAATTGATTATTCTTTTGAGTTGATTTGGAATTGATAGGTTCTAGCAGGATTCTTTTTAGGATTTTCTGATTTTCTTATGCAGAAAAGTAAATATGTATGCATGATGTATATTTTATTTTTATGCCACCACTGAAAATATTTATTCTCATGGGGTTTAGGATTTTCATAATACAAGAAAGTAAATACAGATGCTATTATCATTTTTTTATGCCACCACAACAAATATTCCTACGAGGTTACCATAAGTTTATTCACGTGGGGCTTTAATACTTTGTGATACAGTAAATAAGATAATAAATGTTTTTCTTTTTCTTTTGATATGCATAAAGATGAATATGATAAAGTAAAATTACTAATGTAGATAGAAATACTAAATAATTAAATAACTACCATATTACCTTATGGCAAAGGTGCGGGATTTAAAGTCTACTGTTAGGACTTTTTCTCCCACTCTTGTGTATCTCTCCGTCTTAGAGATGGAGGTCTTGATGGTTGCACCTCTGGTGATGGTGATGTCACTTTTGTCCTTTGTTTGGCCAGCAGGTTGGAGTAGAGCATTAATAGTTGGATCTGGCAGCATCTTGCTCAGTGTGCATATTCACAGAACTTTTACTTGTAGAATTTTGGGAATCAATAAACTTTGGTCGAAGTGTTGTCCTATTTGCAAAACCAAGGTAGAGATCAAGTGCATGGGCTCTTTGGGTGGAAAAACACCAACAGAACCGAATCTATCTCTTTATTTTCTCTATCCTTAGGCACATTGAACAAGACGAAATTGGTGTCGCATAATTTTTTTACTCATGACATAAGTGGTAAGATCAGACGATTAAGTATTTAATGTTGCATAAAAGATTTAAATCGCTTAACCAATGGAAGGGTTGTCTATCTCTACATAATATATAAATTTTAATTGACAGATTCTAGCAGGATTCTATTTTTAGGGTTTTCTAACTTTCTTATGCAACAATCAAATATGTATGCTATATATTTTTATGCCACCACGGAGAATGTTTATTCTCATGGGGCTTAGGATTTTCATAATGCAAGAAAGTAAATACAGATGGTATTATCATTTTTTTATTTATTATATTTTTTATGTCACCATAACGAATATTCTATAAGTTTATTCACATGGGGCTTTAATGTTTCATGATGCAGTAAATAAGGCAATAAAGATTTTTCTCTCTCTTTTTTTATATGCATAAAGATGAATATGCTAAAGTAAAATTACTAATATAAATTATGAATACTAATTAATTAGATAACTACCATGTTACCTTATGGCAAGAGTGCGAAATTTAAAGTCTACCGATAGGACTTTTTTCCACTCTTGTGTATCTCTCCGTCTTAGAGATGAAGGTCTTTATAGTTGCACCTCTGGTGATGGTGATGTCACTTTTGTTCTTTGCTTGGCCAGCAGGTTGAAGTAGAGCATTAATAGTGGAAGCTGGTAGCATATTGCTCAGCGTGCATGTTCGTAGAACTTTCACTTGTAGAATTTTAGGAATTAACAAATTTGCTTGAAGCGTTGTCCTGTTTGCAAAACCAAGGTAGAGATCAAGTGCATGGGCTCTGCTAGTGGAAAAACACCAACAGAACTGAATCTATTTCTTTATTTATTCTTCTCTAGCCTTAGGCACATTGAACAAGATAAAGTTGATGTTACATAATTTGTTTTACTCATGACATGAGTGGTAAGATCAGACAATTAAGCATTAATGTTGCATTTAAGTTCATATGGCAGAAAAGATTTAAATTGCTTAACCAATGGAATGGTTGTCTATGTCTACATAATATATAAATTTTTACATGAGTATGACTATCATCTTCCAAAGATAGAATACAATGTTTTAGCATATTTGGATAAGATTGAGATCAAAAGAATGATGCCATGAACAATCTTAAAGGACAAAGTATGTTGAGTTAATTAGGTTAATCAATTAAAGATGTAACTCTAACATATATGTGTCTTTATTTATCTGCATTCCAAGATCAAGAGGAAAATAGTGACCACTTACCTTAAGATATTACCTTAATTATTAGAGCGTGATGGCACTAAGTAATGAAGGGTAGATGACTGGTGGTCCTTTTCTTCTCTTGCATCTTGAGTTGTTCATGAGTATCTTATTTCCTTTGTTGCTTATCCTATTTGCAATATTTTGCTTCTTTGATCGTATGACACCTTGTCAAGTTCTTCCATCAATAATGAATGAGCTATGTCTTTCTCTACAAAGTTATTGAAATTCAGCATGTGCCCTGTCTCATCTCTGATTTGAATTTATCTCGTGACTTACCCAAATTAAATTGAAAGTTTTTTGCAAAGGTTAGTCCAATAAAATATCCAATGTCTACTACAGCATACGAGCGGCTCAAAAATCAACCTAGACATCACGTCTGTAACATCCTAGTGTTAAGCATACATTTCACCTACATTGCATGAGCATCATTTGCATCTTTGAAGTGCATGTGATGATTTTCATTAAGTGAGCGTGAAATGTCCTTATATATGTATGCGCTTACAGGAGCTTGAGTAGTAAATTTCAGGTAAATATGTCTTTACATGGAATTGGAGTGTTTAGTATTGATTTGAATGCTTAACCAAATATATTTCATGTTGTGAAGTTCAATTGATTTGGTTTTTAATTAGGGTTTTACCTAGGGTTTCATATGAGTACTTTTGCTTTATTAAATCAAAGGTGCAAATTAATATGTTTAAATGTTTTTGTGCCCTAAATAAAAGTTGTAGGAAATTTAATTTGGAACAAATGTTATTTTGGGTTCAAGTCATGAAAATGACTTTTTTTTCACGGTCAATTTAATTCCAAAACCAGATCACGGTTTGGATTCTCTATTCTGAATTTTTTTCTAAGTTTTGGATCGAGTGCAGTTTCAAAGTAACCTACTTTGGGCATCTGCGTTCGTGCCCTGCTCTGCCTTGCGTTCTGGGGAAGAAAGGAGCCCGCTTCCCTCCTCTCTCTTCTCCTCTGTGTGTGACAAGTAGACCCAAAAACACCGGCAGGCCCCACTGGTCAGTGGTCCGTGCGCTGGGCTGGATTGGCTTAATAGGCCGGCTGTCCCTAGCAGTGTCGAGTTTGAATTGATTTTTCGTTTTTGCTTTATGCAGATTTTGTGCCAAGTTCAAATATCCGTAACTCGAGATCTAGAGCCCCAAAAATGGTGAGGTTAATCTTGTTCGCTCTGTCTTGAAGTTTTCTAGCTGATGAAACCATAATATGGTCTGTGTTTTTGGAATTCCTATGCTATATAAATAATCTTTGTTAAGTGGTATTAAGAGTATATTTAAGCTTGTATAAATAATATCGGGAACTGCGAACCTTAGACAAATATGATTCCAGTGGTGGTTTGCTTTATTTTGGCATGTTCTAGCTAGGAAAAATAGTATTCATGCAGGTTGTGTAAGAATTTTGTGATGACATGAGCCATTTTTGATTAGTGGTGTACTATAGCTCTCCTGGATTATTATTTTTACAACTGTTGTTATAGGGGTCCAACAAATATGAAATTTTTGTAGTAGTCTACTGAGAACATAAGTGACCTTCTGTAATGTTCTCAGAATTTTCGGAGTACAGAAAGTGGGCTTTCTCGTTTTCACATATAATTAAAGAGTAAATAAATAAATGTTTATGAATAATTATCTTGGGCTGCAACCTTGACTTTTCTGGGATATGTAGACAATGTCCTTGCTTCTGTAAGGTCTGTAGACCTGCAGGATGCTATTTGGGTGTATTTCCCTATTTTCCATGATTGCTCCATGTATGTTTGCCTAATTTTTAATGATTGATTTAAGAGTATTCCATCCTGCATGTGTGCCTTGTAACAAACATGTTGTGAGCATGTTTAGACATGTAATTAAGATGCATTATGATTAATGTGAATTAAAACTTGTTGTCCTCTCTACCGGAGAAGAAATATGCACATCTTTCTTAAATAAGTAACCTATGTATAATCTCATTGTCACCTTGATGAAGTGCTTTGTGTTGGGTGTGCTATCATCGTAAGTGCTTTGGTTTGCAACATCTACAATATTTGCATCATATCATGCATATCATCCATCTCATTGCGAGTGCATTTCATGTAGGTACGATAAATGCACTATAAGGAGACTATAACGTGGGAGGTCCAACATGAAGACGATGTTCATTGGATTCTCTCAATGATGGACGAAACAAGCAAGTGCCACACTCCTAGAGATGTCACCAAGACGGTGCAAGCTAACTAAACTGACTTTGAGTCGGATGCCAGGCAAGCCCCGGTGCATTCTTATTACCTACGTTTTCGAATGAAATGATTTGAGTATAGTGATTGTCGCATTAAGTATAGGAATTGTTTGAAAACGTAGTTGCATATATTGGATAACTCTATATCCTTCACCTAAATAGGTTCAGGATCGTATTTTTGCTTAGCCCTGCTTAGAACCGGTAGATATGGTGATCCCGGTCACCAAAATAAGAAAGTGAGAAGCACGGTTGGCTATATTTGCTATCGTGATATAACCATGTGAGCTGAGGGAGGAAATGAGTGGGGCGGGATGATGATTTGGATACAACAAGACATGGAGGTCTTGGTTGTGTGCTAATCCTCGCCAAGTTAAATAGGAACAAATCCCTGTGGGACATCAGTCGAGATTTAAAGACGACATCACTTAGCTGGCCGGATAAGTCGTTCCTACCGCGAAGCCGAGTAGCTCTATTTGGGCCGGGAACTGGTTAGCTGGGTTTATATACTGGACCACGTAGGGTTTTGGGAGTTAGATCGGACCATGGGCAGGTGGATTCCTGAGCTTCCTGGCCACTAGTCAGTCCCCAAGTATATGGCTTCACCAGACCCGCGGAGGAACCCAAATAGTACCAAGGGTGACCTAAGGGACCCCGTACAGGTCTGTCTGGGTTTATGATGGGCATTTGACACCAGCTGGTTTGCAATCGATTCGAATCGCCATCTCTCCTGAATAGTGAGAAACTTGACTGATCTTCCCTCATGGTAGAAATGGATAACTCTGAACATGAACATGGTTACGAAAGAAAGAAAGAAAGAAATGTCAAAACTGCTATGGTTATTATATTGCTCGTATAGAAATAATCAAGTGTTTGCATTAGTATGGGTCCTAATGTAGAAATAAGGAATTTAATATTACTAAAAGCAGTTGCTAGTATTGAAACATGGAGTTAAACTAAAAATGGTTTTTTTATGCAAAATGAGTCAAGCCAACTCCAATCAAATAGCCTGGCATAATCCTTACGAGTCTTTTATTTGGTAAGACGGGTAAGTCTTGCAGAGTACAATTGTGTACTCAGGGTTTATCCCAAATTGTTGCAGGTGGGTATATCTTCTGTGGCTATGGCAAGGGATGTCTCTATCTTATTGTTGATATTAGATGAAGCTTGGGCAGCTGATATCTGTACTCTACTTATCTCGCTTAAGAATGATCCACTCATGGCACTGTAATTGCAGCAATAGGTGTGAGTAAATGTAGTTGCAAAACTATTTGGCTTCCGCAATTCCGAGTTTGAATTCTGTGTGTAAGAACTCTTGTGTGAACTCCGTATTTGTGAATCTATGTAATATGAATAGGTGTTGTTGAATCATGTACGATCTTGGTTGTGTTACCATTTGGTTTGAAATCCTTCGAGATTTCACAGACTACCGGGTTTATATGGGCTCAAGTGTGGTTAATTAGCTGTTTCGACGTCTATCGCCGTACTTCTGCACTTATGAATTGGTCGGTTCTGTCACAGCTGGTACCGGAGCAAGGTTCAACACACATCATTCATACTAGTATATTTTAAAATGTAAAATGGTTTTGATTTGCAAAACTAATTACCCATTATTGGTTAGTAGGTTTCAAAAGTGAGTTGAAAAGTTAAGTGTGCCAGGGATCATACTTAGTGTAGCCCTAATATAGGACTATAGGTGGCTTATTAAAGTACTAACTTGGGGGAAATTGCATCATGTTTTGTGAATGCTTCTTGTCGTTGGGACGACTTGCTTTTGTTTCATTTTTTTTATCGACGCCCAGGTAAGGTGAAGACGGGCCAAATGTGCCACTTCGGACTGAGGTAAGGTGAGTTGTGAGAGCATGATCGAACAATCGTGGATCTAAGGAGAGTGCTTATTATTAATACTGAAGTAGGTACATGTATCCATATGTGCCTATGGAAGTATCCATGTGTGGAGTAATTACTTTTTGGGGTCGCAAGTGCTCATGGGAGCATTTCCGGCAAAAAGTGCTTCTTATCGCTATGCATACATGTGGGATTGGGCTGAAATGAATCTTCTGCAGGTACGCTAACTACGTGTAGTACGGATTAGTTACGTATATGAGAGCGACTGTATGCCACCGCTTAGTACGGTAGTATAGTTAGGTGTGAGGACGTATGGAACGTTCATGCATCATGGTCATTCATGTTCTGTTCTTATCTGAATCCTTCACACAAAAATAATTAAAGTGAAATGTTAATGGGAATAAATCTTTTTCTAATCACATGCTTCTCTCACCTTTATTCTGTTAAAAAAAAGAAATCACTTGTTGTATCATGTGATTCTTTTAATGTGCTAGTTTCCTTATAGAGGCTAGAAAGGAATGTGATTGCTTAACTAGCATTGGTAGCCTTGCTTGAATGGTTGCTATGTTACCTTAGTGCTATCCTAGTAAATCCAACTTTTGTCTTTGGAGAAGCATGAATTGTTGTCTAACTTAACCTAAAATAACACCAGATTCAAACGATCTCACGCTCCTTTGAGTGAACCCTAAGTTGGAGACCATGTGTTTGTGATTCCCTACCCGATGCATGTTGTACCATAGAGAAGGGTGCTTATGCATCCAATTGGTCTGTCATTGTGATTTATTAGACCAGTAGAGTTTCCTCCGATGTTTGCCCATACCTTTGGTCTCTATGTTGGTGGGTAAATCATTATTACATCCTTGTTGGCCTTTCCTTTGATCATCTTCGAATTATCAAATGATCTGTCTTTTCACCTCTCGCAAGTCTTCTCGTTATGACCCATGTTGTGGCCTTATTAACTCAATCTCCTAATCACGAAGTGAAGATCTTGTCATTTATCTACTCTCTTTTGAGACTTAGATTGTGCTCCATATAAATCTTTGGTGTTGCCCATTAATATCTAAACTTATGCATTTTGGATTGGTATGAAATTTCCTCAAATGAACACAAGATATGTGGCAAAACTAAAAGCAGAAATTTCATGTCGCTTGATCTTGGTTGCTGATCCATGATTCTCTTGTGCCATGTCTCTATTTTGGGACTGTGTCCTTGGCATGTTTTATCCTTGCAACCCTCCTTGTTTGTTTATTTTAAAAGAAAATCTCTAGTAGATTTTCTCTATGATGTTTATACTTTGGATATAAAAAAAATATATACCTTTTGGTACCTATATTCCAAAGTTATTAATTTAACTTATTTAGTGCTTAGTAAATGGTTTAAAAGGAGATTATGAACTAAGTATAGATGGTATATCGATATTATGTAACATTGATGCATAATGGAACCATGTGTTGCAAAAAAAAAGGGGATTGAATTTAATTCATATATAAGAGATGCGTGCAACATCACTGATAGTTGATATACATGTTTTATGTATATATGACTAGAGCAAACTTGATAATATATAATGCTTCTAGTGATGCATGGGTTGAGTTTTGATCTGATTGGAAGGTGTACCCATACGCCAAGATGGTTTAATGTTATATATTAGCTACAATTCGTTCTGATCTTGCCTCGAAATCAAGTAAAACATCACCTTGCACTTGTGCTAAAATGGCTGCATGTGTAGTTTTAGTTGTATTGGTGTTTTCTTAATGTTAATTGTGTTTTATGAAGAAGTAGTAAATACCAAAGTTGTAGGTAACCTCTCCACCTTGCTTCTCCTAAAATTTTGTGATTTTAGGTTAAGTAATTTGAGAGTTGTGCCCTTCACAAGTTGACAATATGAAATTGCTTGTGTTTCGAACAGTTTTGCAAAATAGTGTTGTTTGACTAAGTTCAGCCCTGAACTACCTCTTGGTGATAACTAAAGAGTTGTAGTGATTTCTTCAACCTTTCTAAAATTTTAACAAATACCAAATTTGGTATCTTACAACTCCGGATATAGTTGTTTTAAGTTTGGTTTCCAAATCTGTCCAACTCTGGACAGCAACTTATAGTTTGTATTAATTGACTTTGTTAAGTGTTAAACCACCTTAAGAAGATAATAAGAAAGTTTTAGACAATCTGATTAGCTTTCAAGAAAGTTAAGATTTATAATTGTTGGATACCTGAAAGTCCAGTTAAGCTTCTCTGAAGCTTTGTTAACCATTTTCTGTCTATGTAAGGCAAATCTGATTCTTTGCGGTTTTTGACTGTGTTAATTTTCAAATTGGTCTTAGATGGCAATAACAAAGTTGTAGATTATTTTAGTTTCTTTCTAAAAAGTCCATTATCGTCCTTTTTGGATGAATATAACCCTAATTATAATCAAATCATGTAACTAATGTATTGCTGTCCTGAATGTATTCGATTTGTTGGATTGGTTGGCTCGCCTTTGTTTTGATAAGTCATGTGAGATAATGTTAGTTCTGGATTCAGCCATGATAAAATTGTGACAACTTAACTTTTCGTAAGTAATTAGTATATAGATAGTCGGATGTGTTAAAACTTAACTTGAGTAACCATTGGGTTATGCTCGATGCACTTTGATCTCTGGTGCTTAGCTAACAAGTGTTATGTTGGTTGTTCCCTTGAACCTCAATGTTGCTCTAGTTCTCTCTCCTATCTTGGGATATTTATCAATCTTTATCATATATTTTTGTCTCTTTGTACTTGATCCCAAGCTAATCATTCTTGGGTAGGAGTGAAGCCAAAGTCTCATGTTTCGGTAGCCAATCTAAAATCTTAACTTTTGGTTTATCCCCATGACTATATCATGTTTTTGTCGGCCCTAGCCTTGTGATCATCATGCTTGTCAAAATCCTTATCTAAGATTACCTATATCTTCATCTTTTGTGCCACGTGGGATTTCTTGTTGGTTGTCAGTATGGTAATGTATTATCGTTAATAACTGATGGTGCCGCGACGAAACCGAGAGCCCCCTGTGGGCGCGCGCACATGGTGGTGCTGCTCGGCACGCGCTGGTATCGTGGTTGTTAGTCATAATTCATTACAAACCTACACCAATATGTTATCTTACATGAATCTTTTCCAATCTATTTTTTTGATGTTTCGTCAACCTATCTCGAATCAGGAAGTAAAATTTCCTATCATTGCTGAAAAAAATTAACCAACCAATTCTTTATGGGAGTTTCCGCCAAGTGAGTGATCGAAGGGAAAGTCACTGCTGTAATCATTAATAAACTATAAAAAGTGAGAGACAAAAGACTCTTGAGTGATACCATCGGAGGATCAAGCACCAAAACTAACACAGTTGATTGCAAAGGGTACGCAATAATTCGATTATGGGACAAGTAACTATCGACTAGTTGACAACAAAGGATATATTTTCTGATAAGTTGTTAAAAAGTTTTGGAGTTCCCCTCCCAATGCAATGCTTGTCTCGATACTGAGCATAACGAATCAATTTTCTAAATTGTTACCTGTTCTCTACTAACGTTGATGGTGATTGTGTGTATATCTAACCTCACCAGCTCCTTCCTGCTAAAGCTGAAGTCTTGAAGCCTTTTTAGCGTTGAGAGACAACTAATTAGTTACCTCTGTGAGAAGGCAAATCTTTAACAATGAAACGAATTGTGTAACGTGCTTGTACCAAGAAAGAGTAAGACCACATTTTCTTCATGTCCTGCAAGTTGAGATAGATTCCTTTGCTAATAAACTGCAGGAGTTTGTTTATTTGCTTTCTTTTATGAGCAATGTACTCTCCAATTAAGTCAATCAAGCTAACATAAAGTAATGGAAGAAAGATATGTCTGCGTAAATATTCCTATCACAAAGAGCTGCATCATGCAAGCAAAAATATTTGCTAGGAGTGCAATAGAGTGTCTTAATTCAACAATAAAGATTATGTACTCTAAAAAAAAACCTTGTTAGGCAAAAGTTATCAAACCACTCCGCAGTGCTGTTGTGAACCCAATTCCATCTTGGATAATTAAATAAACAGAATAAGAACTTATATTGGACCGATGAGGATCTGCATGAGACACTGTCCAATGAAGACAGCACCAGTGTACATGTCAGTATGATTTAAGATCCTGTTAGATGCCTTATTGAGCGAAGTATATAAGGATAGTTAGAATCAGTCCCTTATTCTTGAGCAGACAAAATATCCCACACAAATTACTCATGAAAGTACGCGTTGTTAAAAGTTGAATAGTGTCCGGCAACAGATTTTTGATTATGTAGGGGAATCCTTGAGGCTTTGATTGACGATTTCTTATAAGAAGGTATACTTTATATTAAAAGTAGTTCCACCAGTTGGTTTTATTGATCGGTAGTGGTGTCGAAAAGGAAAGTTTTACTCAAATTGTTGGTAGGAGACTGCTTCTAAAATTTTATGAGTAAACAGCCAACCTCAAATAGGAGTATTCTCCAGAATCAGACACCTAGAATACGTCAATTGTTTGCAACTTTACCTGTCCTAGGCTGAATGTGTGAAGAGATGAATATGGATTTCATCATCGGCAAGCAATCGTCTCAAAATGGTTTTAGTTTAGGAGAGGAATTGTGGACCGTTGTATTTAGGTTTACACCCTCTATAAGTATCCGATCGGACAAAACTTAATCAACTTTTGGAAAACATATTGAGAGCCTGTACGCTTTCCTCGGAGAAATCTTGGGAGAAATCGATACGGTTAACTGAGGTATTTGTCAGCAATAGCTAGCAAGAAGTTGTCCAAATGTCACCGTTTGAAGTTATGTTGATAAGGGAACGTAAAGAAACTCTTTGCATGTACTATCCGTTAGGTGCAAGTTAATCTTTGTTTCAATTCTTAAAAAAAAGGATGAATACATCATATTCCCAAGGAAATGTAGGTGTTCACAAGTTGGGAAACTTGTGATCTAAATCATGTCCAATATCTTGTAAGCGCTGTGTTTTGGGAGACTGTTGCTTTGGATCCCTTTAAAGGTAACAATGTTTCATGGGAGTCAATGAAGGAAAATTCTCCAAACAAAGGAGTGAGTCACTAGAAGACTGAAAATATGAGCAAAGGTCATGTTTATTACAATCTCTCTTGTTTGTAATCTCAAATAATTGGGATCTTTGGTCCATTTGAATGCTAACTAAATATTTCTCTTGGCCTCTCTCATGAGCCGCTAAGTTAACCCCCCTATCATGTTAGGATTACAAAATTCTAACTTAGCCTTGCTTTATTCTTATTTTGAAAAGTTAATGTCTTGTTTTCTCCTTCCTTGAAATTTTTCACTCTAATCTCGAGGACGAGATTCTTTTAAGGAGGGGAGGGCTGTAACATCCCAATGTTAAGCATACATTTCACCTGCATTGCATGAGCATCATTTGCATCTTTGAAGTGCATGCGATGATTTTCATTAAGTGAGCTTGAAATGTCCTTATATATATATGTGCTTACAGGAGCTTGAGTAGTAAATTTCAGG
The DNA here is from genome assembly GCA_038502445.1 of Eremochloa ophiuroides. NCBI lineage: Eukaryota > Viridiplantae > Streptophyta > Magnoliopsida > Poales > Poaceae > Eremochloa > Eremochloa ophiuroides. The sequence continues at coordinate 42,227,140 of JAHLJS010000003.1, forward strand.
TAAATATGTCTTTACATGGAATTGGAGTGCTTAGTATTGATTTGAATGCTTAACCAAATATATTTCATGTTGTGAAGTTCAATTGATTTGGTTTTTAATTAGGGTTTTACCTAGGGTTTCATATGAGTACTTTTGCTTTATTAAATCAAAGGTGCAAATTAATATGTTTAAATGTTTTTGTGCCCTAAATAAAAGTTGTGCGAAATTTAATTTGAAAAATGTTATTTTGGTTCGAGTCATGAAAATGACTTTTTTTTCATGGTCAACTTAATTCCCAAACACACGATTTGGATTCTCTATTCTGAATTTTTTCTAAGTTTTGGATCGAGTGCAGTTTCAAAGTAACCTACTTTGGGCATCTGCAGTTTCTATTTTAGACCGAATCAGGGCAAAATGTCTTAATACCGGCGATAGATTTCATGTAGTTATATATCCCATATTAATGATTAATGAGGAGATAATGGACGCCAAATAAATCGACTGTCAGTCGGATGGGTTAGTACTGTAATGAACTGAAGCTAGTTCTTCAGTTTGGACAGAGCCACGTGTCCGTTCGTCGCCATGCCACCGGCCGTGCCTCGTGTCACCGGGCCCTGCTTTCCACCGCCCGTCGAACCTCTAGAAGCGACGCAGGTCGTCTCCCTGGACTTATCCAGTCTATTCTCGCTGCTGTCTATCCCATTCAGTCTCTCTCGATTTGCTCATCCTCTCTCGGCCGGCAATGGCGAAGCCGACCGGAGCAAATCATCGTCGTCCACGAAATTCACCACAACCATACCCTCAGTGTCCAATCCATCTCCACCATAGCAGATATCCGCCACTCTCTGGACCCTCGACCTGTTAGCGCCATGCCTTTTGCTTGGGTTCCACCGGAACGCGGCTTGCCGCCACCATGGACGGTTGTCGGTTGGAGCGAACTCCGAGTCGCCGTTGTTCTTCCTCCTTTGGCACCCCTCCAACCAAATAGACCACGCCACCACCATATCCTCTCCGTGCTGCGCTCAGATGACTGTTTTTCTGTGCCCCTCGTCGCCGGCGGGCAGCTCGCCGCGGTTGTCGCCGCCGCCGCTGCCGTGCACGCACGTATAGGGCGCCTCGGGCAACCTCTGGCCAGGAAGAGACCTATCATGGGGGCGCCCTTCCAGCAGGCATGGCTGGGATCACTCTGCCTCTGTGCCACCGCCGCCGGGCCGCTGGGCAGCCGGCCTGGCCGAGCCGGCTGCGTTCGTGCCCTGCTCTGCCTTGCGTTCTGGGGAAGAAAGGAGCCAGCTTCCCTCCTCTCTCTTCCCCTCTGTGTGTGACAAGTGGACCCAAAAACACCGGCAGGCCCCACTGGTCAGTGGTCCGTGCGCTGGGCTGGATTGGCTTAATAGGCCGGGTGTCCCTAGCAGTGTTGAGTTTGAATTGATTTTCGTTTTTGCTTTATGCAGATTTTGTGCCCAAGTTCAAATATCCATAACTCGAGATCTAGAGCCCCAAAAATGGTGAGGTTAATCTTGTTAGCTCTGTCTTGAAGTTTTCTAGCTGGTGAAACCATAATATGTTCTGTGTTTTTGGAATTCCTATGCTGTATAAATAATCTTTGTTTAGTGGTATTAAGAGTATGTTTAAGCTTGTATAAATAATATCCGGAGCTGGGAACCTTACAAAAATATGATTCCAGTGGTGGTTTGCTTTATTTTGGCATGTTCTAGCTAGGAAAAATAGTATTCATGCAGGTTGTGTATGAATTTTGTGATGACATGAGCCAATTTTGATTAGTGGTGAACTATAGCTCTCCGGGATTATTATTTTTACAACTGTTGTTATAGGGCTCCAACAAATATGAAATTTTTGTAGTAGTCTACTGAGAACATAAGTGACCTTCTGTAATGTTCTCAGAATTTTCGGAGTACAGCAAGTGGGCTTTCTCGTTTTCACCTATAATTAAAGAGTAAATAAATAAATGTTTATGAATAATTATCTTGGGCTGCAACCTTGACTTTTCTGGGATATGTAGACTATGTCCTTGCTTCTGTAAGGTCTGTAGACCTGCAGGATGCTATTTGGGTGTATTTCCCTATTTTCCATGATTGCTACATGTATGTTTGCCTAATTTTTAATAATTGATTTAAGAGTATTCCATCCTGCATGTGTGCCTTGTAACAAACATGTTGTGAGCATGTTCAGACATGTAATTAAGATGTATTATGATTAATGTGAATTAAAACTTGTTGTCCTCTCTACCGGAGAAGAAATATGCACATCTTTCTTAAATAAGTAACCTATGTATAATCTCATTGTCACCTTGATGAAGTGCTTTGTGTTGGGTGTGCTATCATCGTAAGTGCTTTGGTTTGCAACATCTACAATGTTTGCATCATATCATGCATATCATCCATCTCATTGCGAGTGCATTTCATATAGGTACGATAAATGCACTATAAGGAGACTATAACGTGGGAGGTCCAACATGAAGACGATGTTCATTGGATTCTCTCAATGATGGACGAAACAAGCAAGTGCTACACTCCCAGAGATGTCACCAAGACGGTGCAAGCTAACTAAACTGACTTTGAGTCGGATCCCAGGCAAGCCCCAGTGCATTCTTATTACATACGTTTTCGAATGAAATGATTTGAGTATAGTGATTGTCGCATTAAGTATAGGAATTGTTTGAAAACGTAGTTGCATATATTGGATAACTCTATATCCTTCACCTAAATAGGTTCAGGATCGGATTTTTGCTTAGCCCTGCTTAGAATCGGTAGATATGGTGATCCTGGTCACCAAAATAAGAAAGTGAGAAGCACGGTTGGCTATATTTGCTATCGTGATATAACCATGTGAGCTGAGGGTAGAAATGAGTGGGGCGGGATGATGATTTGGATACAACAAGACATGGAAGTCTTGGTTGTGTACCAATCCTCGCCAAGTTAAATAGGAACAAATCCCTATGGGACATCAGTCGAGATTGAAAGACGCCATCACTTAGCTGGCCGGATAAGTCGTTCTGACCGCGAAGCCGAGTAGCTCTATTTGGGCCAGGAACTGGTTAGCTGGGTTTATATACTGGACCGCGTAGGGTTTTGGGAAATAGATCGAACCATGGGCAGGTGGAATCCTGAGCTTCCTGCCCACTAGTCAGTCCCCCAGTATATGGGTCCCCCAGACACGCGGAGGAACCTAAATAGTAAGGGTGACCTAAGGGACCCCGTACAGGTCTGTCTGGGTTTGTGATTGGTATTTGATGCCAGCTGGTTTGCAATCGATTCGAATCGCCATCTCTCCTAGGTAGTGAAAAACTTGACTGATCTTTCCTCATGGTAGAAATGGATAACTCTGAACATGAATATGATTACGAAAGAAAGAAAGAAAGATGTCAAAACTGCTATGGTTATTATATTGCTTGTATAGAAATAATCAAGTGTTTGCATTAGTATAGGTGCTAATGTAGAAATAAGGAATTTAATATTACTAAAAGCTGTTGCTAGTATTGAAACGTGGAGTTAAACTAAAAATGGTTTTTTTATGCAAAATGGGTCAAGCCAACTCTACTCAAATAGCCTGGCATAATCCTTAAGTGTCTTTTATTTGGTAAGATGGATAAGTCTTGCGGAGTAAAATTGTGTACTCAGGGTTTATCCCAAATTGTTGCAGGTGGGTATATCTTCTGTGGCTATGGCAAGGGATGCCTCTATCTTATTGTTGATATTAGATGAAGCTTGGGTAGCTGATATTTGTACTCTACTTATCTCGCTTAAGAATGATCCACTCTTGGCGCTGTAATTGCAATAGTAGGTGTGAGTAAATGTAGTTGCAAAACTATTTGGCTTCCACAATTCCGAGTTTGAATTCTGTGTGTAAGAACTCTTGTGCGAACTTCGTATTTGTGAATCTATATAATATGAATAGGCGTTGTTGAATCATGTACGATCTTGGTTGTGTTACCATTTGGTTTGAAATCCTTCGAGATTTCACAGACTACTGGGTTTATATGGGCTCAAGTGTGGTTAATTAGCTGTTTTAACGTCTATCACCGTACTTGTGCTCTTATAAATTGGTCGGTTCTGTCGCGACGTATAATTTGACTTAGGAAGGAATTTTAACCTAAGCACCACGCTTGATTCAAAAAGCCTTTGAAAGCAAAATCATCGCACCTCTTGGTTCAGAAATCAAACTAAACACCTTATCTAATTATGATTCCGGAAAATAGTTTGAACTAAGCACCATGTCTAATTTTAAAAGGTGTATGAGATTTCTTCAAACCTTAAGTATACTATAGCGAATAAAGGTAACATGAAAGTTTATAGAGAGTTATGCAAATAGAGATGAAAGAGCATGATCATTGATTAACAATTTGAACATGGATTGACAAGGTAGAGACAACCAATATTAGCAACATAAAATTTTTTAAATAAGCCCATTCCCCAAGCTTGAATTTTGCAAGGCAAAGTTAAGTTTGGATGGATTAATGTTGCATGATGATTGTTTGTACATACCTAATGATGTCATCCTTCTACTTCAAGCGTAGAATGGTTAGTGACAAAAAATATCCAAGGGAATATTTTTATAATTATAATTCTATGTTCAATTCTCAAGGCTATTACATCAAAAGGTACAAGTTCACATTATTTTTTCAAGAGTGGTTACTTTAGGACACAAAGTCGTTTTTGGAAGACCTTCTAATTATTACACTTTTCGTTAATAAACTTAGATTAAAAACCTTTGAAAGTAACATCAAGCACTCCTAAACTTGGCACCATACTTCACTTAAGAGATGTATGAAATTATTCTAGCCATAAACTATAGTAAGTAAAGGTAGCATGAAAGCATTACAAGGATTTATTCAAATAGAGATAAAATAACATGATTATAGTGAGGTATATATATATTTTTTTCTTTTTAATATGCAAGTGGTATGGATGTATACAAGAACTAAACATGCTATGGATTTGATATAAGGGAATATAAACTAAATGGTGTGAATGCATGGATTAAAATAAATATGCAATGAGATGCAAGAATTAAAAGATAACTACTCAAAAGTTTAAAGTCCATGAGCAAGACTTTCTCACCTTCTTGATCATACTTACCATGACTTGTATGTAGCACAGCCTCTATATTCGTCATTTGAGATGTGATTTGAATTGTTGTGATGACGACCTCCTTCTCCTATCTACATAAGGTTAGAAAGAAATATATATATGTGTGCAAACTTGTGAGATGGCAGGGTTTCATTATTGATGAATCTTGAATGGTAGGCATCTTGGGCTCTTCAAAGTATCTTCTTGTCTTGTGGAAACTTGCCGGAAGGTCAAAACGGCTTCTGCTGTCCTGTCTTATTCCACAACTGAACAGAACAGGTGTAATCCTATTAAATCTAGTAGTACACTAAATTAGCAGACATCAAGATCACTATAAAACTCTTATGCCAATTGCTTCCACGGCAACGGCGCCAAAAATGCTTGTTGGTATTTCTTATGCACAACTAAAATATGAAAGATTTTGCAAGCGTACAGAATACCATTGTAGCATTTTATCGGCATATTCCAGGTATCGTTATTTATATTTTACCACAGGGAAACAATGGTTAAAGAAGTTGATAGATCAGTATCATATATCTACTAACTAGTATAACTAATAGACTAAAGTAGGGGTAAACGATAAATGATAGGAGTTATGCCTAAATGATATAGGCACACAGGAGAATTCTATGATAAAAGAGTAGATAGCTAAAGTGAGAGGACAACGGGAGAGTTCAAGGTTCCTAAATACTTCTCTATTACTGGGGTTCTATAATAACTGATTCATGGTAGATAAAACAATCACACAATAATACTTCGGGACATCAGAATACTAGCCATGGAACGGGATGAGAATGGGACTAGGAAGTTCTGACTACTACAATCATCAACCTACACGAGGTGGAATACATCGGCCATCAGGGTTGTCACCTCTTGGGGCTACCACAACTATTCGTAAGGTTGAGTGCAATCTCAGGTAACCTGTAGTCTAGACACCATGCCTACACTATTAATTACTACTCTAATCCCACATGAAAACTAGAGCACTCGATGCGAGCGGAGATCCTATGCCAAAGTATAACAACTATACTAACCAATCAAATTCAGGTCATAAAGTAAATAGAGAAGATAAATATATTAAACCATAAGTCTTATAAAGATGAGATACAAAGATATACCAGACCCATGAAGACTTATCTAGAATCGAAGTGCAGCTCCGCTCTCCCTAACTCTCAACTAGAACTAATCTGCTATATTGGAAAGTTTAGCCCTAATTCTCTAGAATTGAGAGGTTATCCATTCCAGGGACGCCTCTACAACTCCATCATGGTGCACTTGACTAGGGGGCTCCTGGGTTCCTTATATCGGGGCGCCTGGCCTCCCCTCGACCTTGGGCAAGCGATATGGTACTAAGCCTTTCCACTATATGCACATAGGCTTTAATGGTCCAAATTCTGATTTAGGCCAATTAATCCCGTAGCCTTTAATTAATCCCGCAGTTCAGGTTCTAGAATCTTCCAGTGCTTGTAAAATCCATATCTCTTTATTCCGGACTCCAAAAAATAGCAAACCATAGGTCCGTTTCAATCGTCTCGACGAGCTCTATGCAATGGTGAACTCTAATTCCTCATCTGAGATACTTTTAATCGGTGAAAAATTGAATATCCCTTTATACCTTGCAAAACAAGTGAGAACACCAAAACTCGTGGAACTTGTTAGAATCAAACCCTATAACTATGTTGTGTATTGTTTTATGCCCTTGATTCATGTTTAGTTGATGGGTAAAAATGAGTAATAACTACCGTCAACAAGGAGGTAAGTCTACACCTGATCCACCCTACCCAAAAGGGGTACGTAGACCATCATATTTAGTGCAGGTAGAAGAAGAGATTGAAAAGAACAACAGAGATGAAGAAGTTATACCACCTTCACCACCAGTTGTACTACAAGATCAAGAATTAACTCAAGATTTTCATGACACAACCCTCCTACCGTTTCCACGCAGAAGAAGAAGAGCTAAAACGGATGATCAATTTGGTAAGTTTGTAGAGATAACTCAGAAGTTATATGTCAATATTCCGTTATTAGATACCATGCAGGTACCTACATACGCGAAGTATCTTCGAACCATCCTCAACAACAAAGGACCACTACCTTCTACTGAAGTTATCAAGCTAACGGAGGAATGTAGTAAGGCAATTTTGAGTTCTTCTCCTACTAAGAAGAAGGATTCAGGGTGTCCCACTATTGATTGTTCAATAGGAGACCAGATGTTCGAGAATGCCTTATGTGATCTTGGAGCAAGTGTCAACGTCATGCCCAAGACCATCTTAGACAAACTGAACTATTCTACGCTCACATCAACCACGATATGTTTGCAATTAGCTGACCAATCGGTCCGCTATCCTGCAGGAATCGCAGAAAATATTCCGGTAAAAATCCGTAACTTTTTCATTCCTGTAGATTTTGTAGTACTTGACATGCAGGAAGAGAGGAAGATACCCCTCATCCTCGGGCGACCATTCTTAAACACTGCAAATGCAACCATCAACGTCGGAGCTGGAGAGATCACATTCACCATCAATGGGCAAGAAGAGCGATTCGCATTCAAGCCAAGACTGGAGCAATGCCAAACGTTGAAGTGTCATGAAGAACAAGATGCAACAAACATCTCCGACACCGGAGATGAACCATGAAGAATAATTCAACTGGAGAAGTCCGGATCGGCGGACTCAAAAACCCCGAACTTTCACCAGGAGGTAACTCGGTAGTTATCGGTAATTTAATTCTTGCATTAAAATTTGCATATTTACTTTCTCTTAAATTGCATTATTAAAAAGAAACAAAAATAAGCATAGCATGATTAAAGCTTAAGCCCCATGTGATTATTACTAACGGAGTGTTAAACCCCCGTCAGTGAAATTTACTGTAGTTGCAGAAAATTATAAAAAGACCATCATTAGAATTCTAATTTTTCATAGATTTATAAACGTAATTTAGTTTTTCATTCTTGTGTCATTATACGGTATAAATACGGGAAACATATGAGGCCCACCATCATTACATCAAGTCATCTCAAGCCTTATCACCAACCACTACCTTTCACTACAATCCAAACACCATTATTCACACATGCACTATCCATCATTCATCCATTTCACCAGAGAAAGCATACACACACATGCATTTGGAAGGGCATCTAGACAATGTTGACACCAGCTAAAGAAGAGGGCCAAAACACACAAGATGGGGCCGGCTGGCCCCACACCCACGCCGGCCGGCGCCCCTCCTCCTCTTCTCTGCCTCCCATTTCTTTCACTCACTCACTCACTCATTCACACACCAGAGAGCACATAGCTACGTTGCCTTGCAGCTCGTGACTTCAAACTTTCACAAATCCTTCATTTGATTCAAATTTAAGCAAGGGAAGGAGTAGAGAAGAGGATTAGCAAGAAGACCTAGAAGAGAGATCACCACCTTGATTCCTTCTCTTCAATTGTTCTTACTTGTTCTTATTTTGTTCTTGTGTTCTTGTTTATTCTTGCCGTGTTCTTCGTGTTCTTCATTTTACAGGCAAGATGAGCAATAGAATGAAAGGTGCCATTCGATCCCTTGGAAGAGCCTTCTCACGCCGCACAACAAGAAGTCAATCATCATTACAAGTGCCATCGTTCGTCAGCTCCGACATGAATATCGATCCTCCATCACCCTTCACGTATGACAACCCTTCATCCTCTTCCCAACCGGAAGAGAGGTATGAGCTCACAAGCATCACTCAAATTTCATTAGCAACTAGATCGCAGAGGGAGATATTAAATGTGGTTAAAAACAAAGAATTTACGCATACTCCAATTTTTGATGCCACATTGCTCCATGAAACCGGAATGGATTCCAAGTTTGAGCTTATTTTTGGAAATGTTGGATAGGAAGGTGCATGGCAAATTAATGAGCAGGGTAGCAAGTTACTCACTGTAGAATTTATTAGCACCCTAGACTTTGATGATGATGAGGTTAATTTTAGAATGTTTAATAAACCTTTCACCATCTCATGGAAAACTCTTAGTTTAGCACTAGGATTCAATAATCAGTGTGTGGTCAATATAACTGAAACTCTCCAAGACTTTGATAAAGATGATTTTTTGGGAGAGCATAACTGCAAAGAAACTAGAAAGAAAACAAAAATATACTACTGAAGAAGTCCATCACTCCACACTGAGGTTTATGCTTAAATGGCTAGCTTTTACATTCTTTCCTATAGAGGAGTTAAATACTATCAAATAAAATGAGCTGCATTTGTTATATATCATGATTAAAAAGAGGAAGGCATCGCCTATGAAAATGATGTTGAATTATTGGAGAACTGTCACTTCCATGAAAAAGTACAGTATTTCTTTTACTTCCTGGATTACACATTTAGCTGCAGGGCTAGGATTATTATCAAACGCTTCAATTGTTTACATTTCTGATGCCCGCAGAATTATTGGTCAAGATTTTTTCTTTCGTGCTCACATGCTCAAACGCCGAAATAATAAAATAGTTATGATTTATAAAAATTATGACAATGAGTACGAACTATCAGACAGGGAGTTAGGAATTTATTCTGTTCAAAATTTTATTTTTTCCAGCTGTTAGAGCTAATGTTGGCAGGTGTCCGTCCACACGCATCAGCAGGGCGCCGAGAACTAATTTCACTGGAGCTGACCCAGCACCATCTGGGCCAGCTTATTCCCACTATGTTAGTTTTGGTGAACAGGTATCGGCGCAGGAGCCACGCCAGCAGTGGACTGCACATGCAGGATGGGAGGAACAACCCACATTTCAGCAAGGAGAATCTTCGTCAGCAGCAGCTGCAGCGGGTTGGGGAGCAACTGATTTTCAGAGAGGACGAGCATCTTTTTCTGCACGTGGGAACACGGACTTCACCACCGGTGGACCATATCCGTTTCACACACCACCAGAAGATGACTACTATCGGCCACCTGAGCAGCACTTTACAGATACCGCTAATGATTTTCCACCTTTATCTATGCGTCTCACTAACATTGAACAAGGACATAATGTAATAAGCGACACACTGCACCAGCACGAGCAGTGGCAGCAGCAGGTCGACTACAGGTTCTACCAGCATGAACAATGGCAGCATAGCACGAACCAACGACTTGATCAGATCTATCAAGGACAGCAGGAGACGCACGGCGGAATGGAGTATTTGATACATCAGATGGGATACCCGCCGCCACCTCCACCACATTATAGAGCACAGCAACATCCAGCTTGAGGGAGATCCCCGCTAGGTGAGTACCTCTCACCTTTATATATGCTCTTTATTTTAGTATTTAGTTTGATCTTTAATTCTATCAATTTTAATATTGTTAAAAACAACAAAAAAACCAAATAAAAATTTATATACTGCTTTCTTTAGTTACTGCATTGATTTCTTGCTTAAAAATGAAAATCCAAAAAAACAATAGATTGTATAATTAAGTTTGCTTTAAATTCCGCATTCAATTTGTCTTTAAATAATCAGAACTTGAAGCTAGAGAAAAATCAAAAAGATATTTAAATTATTTAAATATAATTTCCTGCAATTGCTTAGTGTTTAAATTTAAATTTTCCTACGAATTGCATGAAGTTTATCTACCATGAAAATTTATTCTGAAACTTGATATCGGTGGGTAGCATAAGCTTTTCTAAGTAATTGACGGATATGATATAAGAAGGTTTGAGTTACTATTTATTTCATTCTGAGTGACACCTAAGCTCCAGACATTTCAAAAATCAAAATCAAAATCAAAATAAATATAATAATAATTTGTTCTGCTAATATGATTTAAGCATACTATTCTGTTATGCATTCATGATTGAATTCACATACACAAAAAGTTTTCGCTTTATGCACAAGTCTCTCTCTTAGAAGTCCAACAGAGAGTGTGGGTTATAAAATTAAAAGATACCATACCAAAGAAGTATGAGCCTGAAAGATGCCATATCAAAAGGGTATGTGCCAAAAAAAAGAGAGAAAAACAATGGGTGCAAAGACACCCGCCTGAGAGAAAAAAATGGGTACAAAAAGTATCTGCTAGGGAGATAGCCCACACTCTTCAGAAAGACAGAAAAGAGAGGATAATGCATAGGAGTTTAAAAATGAAATTTGATCACATTCACACATTCAATCATGATGTATAGCATAGTAGTCCTCTGCAATCTTATTAGTAGGCTCTCATTATTTCCTAAATAAAAATTATATACTTATTCAGTAAAAAAAACCTGGAGCAATGGTTAAAACAAAGGATGAAAGACATAGTGCTTGCTTGATTATTCTGTCTCTCAATTACCTAAGACTTAGTTTAAAAGTTCCACGATTGAAAAAGAATACGAATAAGTTTGAAAGATGGATTAATGAATTTCAATCCGGAGAAGAATTTCTGTTTAATATTTAAGTATTTGTTGAGAGTTATACATTTTATGGAACCCTGAATAAATCATTTCAAGTCAACTTTGCTAAGGGACTAGCAAAGACTTAGCTTGGGGGTGTTGTTGACGGTCGTTAAGTACCAATTTTATACCATCAACTAATGCCTAGGGAAGATCAATAATAGAAGCATAGGGGCTATTACTGACAAATTCCACGAGTTTTGGTGAATTGTGTATTTTCTACGGATTATTCTAGAAAGGCTTAAAAGAAGGATTAAAGTGCTTAATTACCACGAAACTTAACCGCCAAGGAAACATCATCACGAAGACCCTGGAAGAGTGTAGAACACACCCGAAGCAAGCGGAGGCCCGCACCTAGCCAGGTGGGGCCGGCCGGCCCTGGGGTGGGGCCGGCCGACGCCTCCCTAGGGTTTTGCCGCCGCCTTCTGCAGTCTTCCTCCACCGCCTCTTAGGAGTCATCTGAGCCCTTTGTTTAAGTCGGTTTGATCTCACGGCGCACGTTCATCCCACCGGACTATAAATAATGGGGCAAACCCCTCTCCCAAAACACCAATTTATTCCTCCTGCTTCATTTGTCAAGAGTAGACAGAAGTTAGGGTTTCCAGAGATTAGAAATAGGGCTCTAGTTCTTCAAGTTCATAGTTTAAACATCTAGCAAGGTTCAAGTAGAGTTGGGCGCTACGCTCGGGATTCCAGATCTGTTCGTCTGGAGATCGGTAATCTTATCTTGTATCTCATTATGACTTTGCTTTATTTTAATATATTGCTACTTATTCAGCTCTTAGTTTATTCTAGTTGCATATTTGATATAGTTGTGATTGGTGATGATTATGGTCATTTGATCGTAAAGCGCCTAATTCAGTACTCGAGTGAGTTAGGTGGTATACATTATGTAGACGTGGTGTCTAGATATATTGTGTACCTACGGAGGCACCCTGATGTGCCGGGTCATGTGGTAGTCCACGTAGGTGACAGCTGCGTTGGTTCCTCTGTAGTCCACCCCCGTACGTAGGACGAGCAGAGCGCGGTCGCGAAGGAGGTGACCCTTGTGTCTTAATATCCTCATTAGATGATGCTCCTTATGATGTTTTCTGAGTTGATTATGCTATAAATGAAAATGTATAATGTGGAGTAGGCTATAGACTTTGTATTTAATAATTAGATAGGTTTCCTTTACTTTAGCCGAATCTCAAGATTCTCTTACTACATTAGTGAGTCTCTATATTCTATCTCTGGAATACCATTTACCTCATTTACTCAGTTATCATTTACCATTTATCATTGACTTATTTATCGCTAAAGCACTAGAGTTACGGGTTATCATAGGTTTGCACATTTATCTTTCCAATCATTATTGTAGATTATCCTAATGAGTAGAATGCCTCTTTATCCTTTTGGCATAAAACAAATCAACGATATTCGGAATACTTACCGGGTGAAGTGCTACAATGGGAGAATTATCTGTGCGCTTGCGGATATATTCTATAGTATTATTTTTAGGAGGCAAGTGAAGATTATTTTACCTTTGGTTTTTGGCATCATGTTAGGCATGACAACTTAACGAGAAGTGATGTTAAAAATACCAATAGGGTGTGGAAATGAGCACAGAATGCAGGGATATAAATAGAGGGAGAAGGGCTGGCCAGGCCACTAGGGCCAGGTCGGCCGACCCCATTATGGCAGTGTCAGAGCTACTTTCACCTTTAGACAGCAAATCTATTTTAATTCAAACACAATTTTGTAGAAAGGGCTTTAAACATGGGTCGGCCAACCCATGTTTGGTCCTCTTTTCAGTTTTAAATAGTGTGTTTCACTTTGTCCAGTAAATTAAAGATTAGTGGTGGACCAAGTGGAGAAGTTTTCAGAGATTCCCTTGTCTAGTGTTTTGTGAAAGAGAAAGGTGTATGACAAAAGTGGGGACATGCTTTAAAGTGATTCACATGGACCATGGGAGCACTAATGCATGCCAAACTTTCCACTTTTCAGAATTTGGATGGTGCTGAATGTTGGATTCTCCTTGGAGCATGTGAAAGTGGTCATGACCAAAAAGTGGTCGACCAAATTCAAAATGAACTGGTGATTAAAGTTGAGACAATGATCAGGATACCAAACCAACATCACCAGAGGTGAGTGGGCCCCATGGTCGGGTCGGCCGACCCCACCTTGGGTAGTCCCACCACCTCAGGCGTGAGCACTACAGTTCTTTTCAAGTTTTATTTATCTAACTTCTTTATTTTGTTGAAATAAAATATTGCAAAATTTGAATATGAAATGCAACGAGGAAAATGCAGGAATTGAAATGTAAGAATTAAATATGAGATAAATACTGATTTACTTTACCAGCAAGGTCTCCATGTTTTAGGTCCGTAGAGCAGGACCTCTCCTTTTCGAGTTCATTCTTCGGGCGCATCGATTGGTCCCGGAGATGGGGATCATGATGATCGCACCTCTTTCTTCCGCCATTCCTTCTTGGTTGATGCTTGTGACTCAGCAGAGTCAGCCTTGTTCACCGCCTCATCTTTACTTATCAGTTCGGCCTTTTTGGCCTTCGGCGGTTGATTCTTCCGGCGGGGTGCATATTGAGGCTTCTTCTCCCGAAGGTTCTTTCTTGCCTGTTGCATAGATTTATAACCATTGAAAGTACATTTAATTCTCTTACCTGGGAGTTGGAAGTGGACTTGGCCGGATCCCACGTAGATGATGGCGATAACGGTGTTCAGGAACGGCCTTCCCAGGATGACGGGGACTTCATCATCGGCCCCCATATCGAGAATGATAATCAGTCGGCGGGGATGTATTCGTCTTGAACTTTGACAAGGATGTCCCTTGCCAATCCCTCGGGGCACCGAATGGATTGATCCGCCATCAGCAATTTGACAAAAGTGGGGTACAAAGGTCCCCCTAGCAAATTTTCATACATTACCTTGGACACGATGTTGACTCCAGATCCAAGGTCACAGAAGGCGTTATTGAAGGTGTGCGGCCTGATCTCGCAGGTGATGGTAGGATGGCCAGGGTCACTCTTCTTGGCCATGATTGGCGGGTCAAGAAGGCAACTCGGGTTTGGCCCGACCGGAGGCTTACCAAACCTCGTGGTAATTAACTTGACACCCTCAATTAGTTCCTCAGGTTTCCCTGGGATCTTACCTTGTTCGAAGGATGGGACAACTGCTTCTATTTGAGCTAATTGTGTTTCTAGCATTTTATTAAAGCTCAATTGATTTTTCATAGCAGTGTTAAAGCTATCCATTTTCTCACTAAGATTTTCAAGAATCTTATCATTAACCATTATTTTCTTGTTTATACTATCATTGATTTTAGATTGGCCTAAGACAAGATCTTTAAGAGAAGGTTGGTTACCATAAGAATTATTAAAATTATTGTTGTAACCATTACCTTGATTTCCTTGGTAGAAGGGGCGCGAGTTCCATCCTCCTTGTTACTGGGGTCGATACCCATTGTTGTTGTTGTTGTTGATGAAGCTCACTTCTTCCTTCGTCTTGGGATAGTTGTTGCCCGAGTGATCTTCTCCACCACATACCTCGCACCATGGATCAGCTTCAATTGCTCGTGCGGTGGCAGTGGTTCGAATGGCCTCTTGTTCCTTTTTGGAACTTTCCTCAATCTTTTTCATCAAGAGATCCATTTTTGCTGAGAGCATGTCCACATCATGAACGGTGTGCATACCCCTTTTCTTGGGCTGGAGACACTCCTCATTCCATCCTTGGTTGATAACCATCTTTTCAATGAGGTCATTAGCATCCTTGACATTGTGTTGCAGGAATGCTCCTCCAGCGGCAACATCAAGGTGACTACGGGCTAATCCAGTCAGCCCATGGTAGAAACCTTGGATTAGGAGCCATTCTTCAATCCCATGATGAGGACAAGCACGAATGTACTCCTGGAGACGTTCCCATGCTTCGGGAATTGTCTCATCAGCTTGCTGTTGGAAGCTTGAGATCTTTCTATGAAGAGCGCTGGTTTTACCCACTGGGAAGAATTTCTTGAGAAATACGTTGGCGCACTTCTCCCAAGTGGTAGCTTCATTCTTGTTGGCATAGAACTATTGCTTCGCCTTCCCAAGCAGTGAGAATGGGAATAGGCGAAGGCGGATGGCGTCTGCCGAGACATTCTTGATAGTGAAGGTACCACGCACCTCCAAGAAATGCTGGAGATGGGCATTAGCATCTTCATGTGGCTTCCCATAGAACGGGTTGGTTTGCATCATATTGATGAGTGTTGGCTTAAGTTTAAAGGTAGCATCCCCCAAGTTGAGCTGCAGACCGGTGGCAATGTTGTTAGCCGACGGTGCAGAGAACTCAGAGATGGTCTTTTTGGCCATAGCTTTCTTGATTGATAGTGTAGAGCCTCTTTTCTCGAACGGATTCAGGTTTGAGATGAACCTTTGCGGTGGAACTTGACGGCATCTAATTCTCCTCAACAATTGCTCAGGATCTTCAATAAAATTTGATGGCAATTGAAAACCGCTCATGCACTGTCTAGAGAAACATAGACAGGGGTAAGCCCCTAACACTAATCGATAACTAAGTTCATAGTAGACTCCGAATTCAATTTTATTAATATTCCTAGACTGATGATTTCCCCGGCAACGGCACCAGAAATGC
Source organism: Eremochloa ophiuroides (assembly GCA_038502445.1). Lineage (NCBI taxonomy): Eukaryota > Viridiplantae > Streptophyta > Magnoliopsida > Poales > Poaceae > Eremochloa > Eremochloa ophiuroides. The sequence continues at coordinate 42,243,206 of JAHLJS010000003.1, forward strand.
TTGTTGATACTTCTTAGCACAACCACCAGAGACAGGGTGTTAGGCTATCTCTGATAACGGCACCAGAAGTGCCCTGAGGGGTATTTCTTATGTCTATTGGATAATTCCGCAAGCGCACAGAATATACTGCTGTAGCACTTCACCCGAAAGTATTCTAAGGTATCGTTATTTATTTTATTCCAAGGGAAAGCGGTTACTAGGAATAATTAATAAAAGAGAGAGATCCTTAAGTCTATAGCAACTTAGTATCAACTAGTGATAGGGGGGTAAATCGATAAATAGAGGAAAGGGTAATGACACAAAGACACGACAAGGTTTAGGATAACTAAGGATAACTAGTAGAGTATAGCTAGGTGGAAGGACAACGAGTGAGTATAAGACTCCTATGACTCTTACTTTACTCTTGTGAACTATCTTATCAAATGGATGAATTACACTAAGACAGCTACTATACTTCCGGTGTGTAGGGGGTAGTGCGAAACAATAGAGGATATAACCTCTACGTGAGGCATCTACGCTCTTATGGGAGCCTACCTTTTAAGAACTTGTCTAAAACATGTGGAGGAATACTAAGACTAGACAGGGCTGTCACCACCTACTAACACCCACTGATAATACGTGCGACAAGCGGCATTCAAGGGTAAGATCTAGCCTAAGCACCACGCTTACACTAATTCTCACTACTCTAGCTGGGTACCAAACAGCTAAAGCACCCTATGACAGGCAATGAACTACACACGTGAGCTGGTTACAGGATCACAATCTAGTGTAAATCAACTATAAGGCAAGACAAGACACAACAATACTATAATGAATAGTAAAGCACTAAGTAAAGACTTAGTAAAGTAAAGTAAAGTAAAGATAATATATTGATAAAAGTAAAGTCTTACAGAAGGAAAGGTACAAGAGCTATACCAGTCTCTCCAGCAGACGACTCCGGAGACCCCGAGCGTAGCTCGACTCGACTCTAACTCTAACACTAGACTAATAGTACTACTAAAGAGTGGAGCTTCTATTGTCTCTTGTGTATCTTGTGTGTCTTGAAGAGGGTGATGGTAGCCTCTATTTATAGGGGAGAATGGAGGCATGCCACGTCAGCGATCCGTGTGCTCCTTGCCTCTCCTCCCTTGGATGAACCGACCCCGACCTTGAACCGCCTCAAGATGGACGGCGTTGGTGAATCCATCATGTGGGAATCATGCAGGAAGGCGGTGGAGGCCAACCGACCTGGCTGGGCACCAGGGGGGTCAGCCGACCCCCCTATGACAGGTGGGCCTAGCCAGGTCCTTCTAGAAGCTGTCCCCATCTGTCAAAGGGTGTGGACCTTTGCTGCGTGTTTGTCACGTTGATTTATCCCTTGATCCTTGTGCTTTGATTCTCCACCGTTGAATAGAAACACATGTTGATCTGAGGGTTGAAATGAGCTGAGTGGACTGTCACGAGGATCATGCCATGTCACCAGAGCCAGGTAGGCCCCATGGTGGGGTCGGCCGACCCACACATGGGCCCACCCTGAGCACTCTTCTCTTCTACGTGATGTTGTGCACCTGATCTTGATGTTTTATGGACTGTTTGATCTTTCCTGCATTCACAAGCTAAGAGTACAAGTGGAACTAGTTATTGATAAAATATGTTCATGTTATGTTTATTCTCCCTTGAATCCAAGGCCTGTTGATGGTGTTTGAGTGTTGAATTTTATGGTATATCCACCGTCAACAATGAGTGGTCTTGGCTTCAAGGCAAGCAAAGTCAACATACAAAGAAGTCAAGATACAAGTGGCATTCACTTCAACAAGAGCAGGATCAAAGGCAAAATATGGGGTAAAAGAACATATGAGAGAGAGATGAAGAAGCTAGAGCAAGAACGGCTTGCTCATTTCATGTGCTTTGTAGGCCATGAGATTTGCCACTTAGCTTCATCATGCCCCAATCAAGAGAAGCTCAAGTTGAAGAATGAAGAAAAGAGGTTCACACGCTCACAAAGCCTATACAAGAGATTTGTGAAGCCTCAAGATAACATACCCCAAGATCAAGTCAAGATCAACCATGAAGCTTGCTATAGTGACTTGAAGAAGAAGACAAGAAGGGTAGTGGAAGAGGAAGGAATTTAACTCATATTCATGATGCCAAGTTGATGATGAGCAAGATTCAAGAGAAGAACAAGATGGCTCACATCAAGTGCTTCAAGTGTGAAGAAATGGGTCACTTTGCCTCGAAGTGTCCTACCAAACTTGAGAAGAAGGCTCAAGCAACCCAAGATAGTCAAGGCAATGAGAAGCACAACATGAGCAAGAAAGAGAAGGCTAAAGGAAGCAAAAGTGCTACTCATGCCGGGAAAGGTGACACATGGCTAATTCATTTCCCCTAGGTAACACTCCTAAGCCTGTTTCAATTAATGGAAATATTACGCTTGGGAAGGATGAAAATGGTACCTTGGTTGCTATTGCAAAACATTATGCTATCCATATTAAGGCTATGCCTTAGTATGTTGCTCCTAATTTTAGAGGACCCAAACTTGTTTGGGTACCATCAAATGGTGGATGACTGTGTGTAGGTACCATGGCATTGGAGGCTTGATTCAATTGGTTTTTCGTATTGATCATCATATGTTGAGTCAAGCAATGAAGCTTAGTGCATATCCAAACCAATGCCTAGTCAAATCAAGTGAAGTCCAAATGCTACATTATACTAGTAAAAAAACAAGTTGTGGGTGCTTCATGGGTTAATTATTTGATGACTTGCAAAGAAACAAGTTGAATCTTGCAAATTGATGATCATGAACCTTCAAGATATATCTTTTGTTGATCAATTACATTTGGATGCATATGAGTTGATTGAATTGGATATATATGCACATGTTGCTTGCTATGAGATGTTTGAATGGATTAATTGTTTAGTGATCAAATTTGGATAAATTTGGTTGGATATAATCATGAGATGACTTTTAGTAAGTGAATTGAATGAATTTATGTCTTTTGAAAATATTCAAACAAGTTTAGTTCAAGTTTGATTCAATTTGATGAAGTATAGCTAAATTGTCAAAATCTGTCCAAAATCTGAAATCTGAGATAGCTGAGAAGAAAGCCATGTTTGAGTGATCAAATATAATTGGATTGGCTTGAAATTTGGTATGCATGCTTTGTACTTATGGTATAAGTTGTTGTACAAGTTTCATGAGTATTGGATAAGGATTGCCTTGGTTTTGGTGTAGTTCTTGTCAACTATAGTGCTGCAGTTTTCAGCATGTAGCAGTGTGAAGGAAATTGATGGTTGGCAGTTCATACTTGATCAAATGAATCTCAAATTTTTGTGGCTGCTAGTAGACACATAGAAGGTTATCTTCACAAAATTTCATGGTAATTGGCAAGTACTTTGGCAGTTATAGCATATTCTTTGAACGGTACAGAATCTTTCCATAAGACCAAAATATTGCAAATATTTGGTATCTCTTGCATTGAAAGGCTCTCAAATTGAAAATATAATTACAAGTGGTTGAGAGTCATTTGTTTGGTTTTGGATCATGAGGATTGGTACTCAAGTGAAGATCAAGACCAATTAATGAAGAAGAAAGAAAAGGACCTAAAGAAGGAATCTAGTTAATCATCATGTTATGTCCTTGGATCAATCAATCAATGGCAATTCAAATGAGTGTTGAAGATGGTTCTTTGGAGAGAGATCACTTCTCCCGAGTGTCGGGGCATGCCGCCTTGTGTACGTAGACCAAGTGGATTATGCTTGGATGGCTAACATGGAAGTGGTGATCCGAAAAATCATTGGAGATGATTAGTTAAAGAAATCAAAAGATTGATCTAAAGAGCAAGCAACGACCAAATGAGAAGAATTCATATACATACATGTGGTATTCATGCTTATTCAAGTGGTATTCTTTCATGCAAGCTTGATCAAGAAAAGAAGCAAGTCAACCACAACATTGAAGCTAGCACTTGATCATAAGTGGTTTCAATTTATATGGTGAAGAATATATTTCTCTATTGATGATTGGCCTTTACCAACCTTTCAAGTGGACTTCACATTTGCTATTATTGGAGATTGATTGATAATGACTATCCTCTACTCCGAAATAGCAAAGGTATCATTGTATGGCATATGGATCAATATTTGTGCTAAGAACATGTTTAGAGCATATAGTCATACATAGATGAGCATTCATGAAAAATCAAATAATTTTGAGTTCATATTATGCCACTATTGCTTCTATGTCTTGTTTGATCTAGTGGCTAAATATGACTTGTTCATGAGCATGTGAACCTAGTGTTTGAACTACTTAAATGAGCAAAAAGGATATAATTCAACATAGGCAAGATAACCCCTAGTGGCGTGAAGAAGCTTGTCTTTGGTTCAAACCGAGTTAGATTACTTGTGCAAGTTTGCTAGTTTAAACCAATCGAGAAAGAAGCTCATGACAACAAAATAAGTTCAAGAAGCACAAGAAAATAATGAAAATGGATATCAAATTATTCTTTCCAAGTGATATCTAGACTCACCAAATCACTAGTAATATGCACACAAACTTCAAGTGGTACTTTATTCATCATGATGGCATCCATGCAAGTGGTATAAGTCCAACCCAATGGTACTCACAAGTGGTGTCTAGATCAAGCATACAAGTGGTATCCAACAAAAATTGCAAGTGATCCTCAACTTTAAGTGATCATCAAGATGAAGACTTCCAACAAGGTGTCCATCAAAATGTGCAAGTATCTACCCTCAACATCCCTACCACAAACCTTTGTCATAATAGAGCATGACCTTTTATGGAAATTGATGACAAAGGGGGAGAGATTTGGACAAAGATATGAAATTGTGTGATAAGGGAGAGATATTGGATTACATGATCAAGGGGGAGAGATGACATATCAAGATGGATGGAAGTACGCAATGAACCATCATGGATGGCCGATAATGGGAGAGCAAAAGGTCAACAAGAAGGATGATCCACAAGATTGAAGATTACAAGGGGATCAAAATTCTTGGACAAGAGAGAAGCACACAAGTAGGGGGAGCAAGCTCATGGACATGGTTGATTGCATTTGAATGAGCATATTCATATGATTGCTTATATTTGCATATAGTTTATTTACATATGGTATCTTACTTGTGTGGTGTATGCTAGTATAGGTTTGAATGATGATTTGATAACTAGTATGCATAGGTTGTTAGCTAGACTTGTGTTTTTTAAGTATTTACTAGAACCTTGCTTATAATGTTGATCTCATGGGGTATCTAGTATTTTTGCTTGTCTAGCAAATCATGATGCTAAGGATGGACTTAATGGTGCAACTTCAATTAGCTTCAAGCAATTGCGATCGAGCAATTGGTACCACGCGACAAAGGTTTATTCTATGCACCTTAGCATCACTTAGTAGTGTTGGCACTCCCACAAATTCCATATTTATGCATGTATGAGAATTTGAAACCAAACCATTTGAACACACATGTAGGGGGAGTTAACACTACCAAGTTGGGTTTTATGAAGCTTGTCCAAGTCTAAAGATTTGAGCTTAAAGATGGATAAGTAACATAAAATCTAAACCCAAGTTAGTAACATACACTTGTGTGAAGAGCTAACTTGGTTATTGCGCTTAATTTCCATATCTTTGTAGAGTTGTCATCAATTACCAAAAAGAGGGAGATTGAAAGGTCCTTGTTTGGTTTTGGTAATTGAGTGACAACTTAGATGGACTAATATGTGTTTAAGTGTTGATTACACAGGTGATTAGTCCACAGGTACATGTGTGTGAGCATCTATGCCATGGAGGTGAGAATGGCTTGAAGATGATGCTTAGCTCACACATGTGGAGATGAAGGAGCTAAATGCATGATACATGACATGGAGTCATGTGGCTAGGTGGAGAAGATCAAGACATGACTTGGCGTCGACAGACCAATTGCAAGTGTGAAGGGCAAGCTAGTGGGCTTGGTGCCGATGGACCAACGCAACAGTGAAGAGCAAGTGAAGTTGAGGATCGATGGACCAAAAGCCACGTGATGACATGAAGTGGATCATATCATTGTTGAGGTGTTGGTGCATGTGTTGCACCGACATCGATGGTGTCGGAGACGGTGATGAAAGCGGTGATCGGAATGGAAAGCGCGAGGAAAAGGTATAAGCTAGGGCATTTCCATTTCACCGGTCTAAGGTTGAGTAGAGAAGTGCTTGACCGGATTTAGAATAGATGGCCGTACTATCAAGAGGGGCAAACTTGTTTGCATATCGGTCGTCTAGTGCCACTCGGAGTGATCTAACTTTCCATGACTAGGATCGAGTGGTGTGGCAAGAAAGAGTGGAAAACCTTTTGAAAAATGTTTGTGAAAATGCTAATTCACATGCACAAGGTTGTGGAACACTTTGGAGTTGGCACATTTGCAAAAGGGTTAAAGTTTTGAACTTGTAGGAAGCTTGGTTATATCTTGGATGGATAAACTGCTTTTATCCTTTGTGTTTTGGATCAAGCAATCATGTGGGTTGTGTAGCCCTCTGAATAAGATTTCCAAAAATTCCAAGATCATTGAAATCGGAGTTCAGAGCTAAAAGATATCGCCGTTTGAGTGAGCGGGGGCAGGCGTTGGACGCTGAGAAGAATAGTCCGACGCTACGTCCGATGGTAGTATCCGACGCTCTAAAAATACCCATTCGAAGGGGTTTAATCATCAGACGTTGGAGTATTAGTCCGACGCCTATCCCAGGAACGTCCGATGGTAGCGTCCGACGCTATTTTGCTCTCGGAAACTTCTCTGTAGACCGTCGGACGCTAAGCAATGGTCCGACGGTAGTGTCCGACGCTCCGTCCGACGCTCACAGAGAGCCGCTAGAGCGCGGTAACGGTCGGATTCAAACGGCTAGTGACATGTGGCGCAAATCTAGGGCGTTGGACGTTGGACAATAATCTGACGGTCTCGTGTGCGAGCGTCCGACTCTCCATCCGACGGTGTTTTTAAGTGGGCAACGGCTCCTTTGGCTTGAGGGCTATTTATAGGAGTGTGTGGCCGGCTGTGAGAAGGGTGTTGCACCTTGGGAATGTGTTTCCCGTGCTTGTGCATGACTTAGTGCTCTCTAACTCACTTGTGCTCATATAATTCGCATTCAAGAAGTGAGTGATCGATCCTAGTGCATTGCATTGTGAGATTGCTTTGAGTGGCACTAGGTGATCGAGTTGCAAGCCAGTGGTGCTTGTTACTCTTGGAGGTCGCCACCTCCTAGACGGCTTGGTGGTGAGAGGCTCCGTGGAAGCAAGCAAGAAGATTGTGCTTGGCTCCGTAGAAGCTTTGTGAGGGGATGGAGCTCACCCCGCGGGACATCGTGAAGAGCATCACTAGTAGAGTGAGACATGAAGAGCGACAAGTGGTCCGGCCGAGTCAAGTGCTAGAGCTTGTGGTAAGCACTCCACGTCGGAGAGTGTGACTTGCGGGTCACCACTAGCAAGAGGACCGGCGGCAACCTTGAGCTTGTCTCAACGGAGGACGTAGCTTGTGGTGACAAGTGAACCTCCGGGAAATAAATCACCGCATCAACATCTTCCCATCCTTCACGGCGGTTTGCTCCCTTCTACACAAGTTACTTATTTTGCGCATTACTTTACTTGTGTAGTTGTAGTTGCTCTTGTGAGACCGGTTAGCTTGTATAGCTTGCCACTCACCTTCTTAGCTTATGTAGCTTAGAAGTAGTTCTTGTTTAGTTTGTGTAACTAAACAAGTTGCCCTCCTTGATTAGGATTGTGTATCCTTGTCATTGAGCACTTAGTGAGCTTAGGTGCTTAGTGCGCTTTTGCTTGCTAGTTGGTAGGAGTTTCCCCCGTGCTTAAAGTACTAGTGCTTAGGTTTGTGTGAACTTGCGCTAGAACGGTTTAGGAAAGCTCAAGCTAGGCTTGCACCTTTATTTCTTGCTAGGATCTTTGATAAGGTGCTTAGAGTCTTAGTTAGATGGGTGAATTGTCGCTAGAACAGAATAGGTTTTATTCCGCTACGATTAGTTGTTAAAAAGGACTATTCACCACCCTCTAGTCCGCCATCTCGACCCTACACCACACCAGCAACATCAACTTCACCAACCAGAAGGGAATGGAGGAAGAAGGAGTCACCTTTCAGCTCATCTTCAGAAGTGCAACTAGGTTCATCTCAACCCGACAATGCACCTGATAAGGAATGAATAGACAAGGAGTCCTGTCGGAGGACTATAAACCACTGAGCCTTCGCCAAAAGGTAAAAATTGGTACTTATCCATATTTACTTTTAGTTGCATTAATATCTCGGTAGTTGCATATTTACTTTCCTGCATTTAAAAGAAAGTAAAAATATTTATTACTTAGCATAATAAAATCTAAAAGCCCCATGTGACTAATTTTGTGTCATAGCCCATAAAGACTATTCACTGTGGTGGCACAAAAATAATTTTGCATCTAGGATAGATTTCTGCATCATATTTAATTCCTGCAATTATAAAATTAAAAATACCAAAAATATATGGGCACATGAAGGTCCACACTTTTTAGAAAAATACCAAAAATATGTGGACACATGAAGGTCAACCCATTTAGGGAACTTCCTGCTCGAACTGTAAAATCAATCACTTACCAAGGAGTGGTATTAACCTAACCCCTCTCCATGAGATTTGGTATTCTTGTTGGCAATTAGGTTTTACAGATAATATATGATCAAAGAGCTAGTCAACCCGACGCACCTACGCTGCCGATACACCTGCTCTCAGAAGGATCACTCAACTTGCAACATCAAAGACCCTATGAAACATCCAGCTTGGGGGAGGGCACCCTCCACTTCAAATCCAGCTAAGTATAAGTTTTCCACCTTATTATTGTACCATATTGCTTTTCGCATGAGTTAGCTAGTGAGATAAAAAAATTGAAAACTAAATAAATAGTGTTTAGGTTAATTAGTGTGCTTGAATAAAACAAAAAGACAGTGCTTACAATAATTTTGCTCAGACTAGATGGAAACCATGCATAGGAATTGATAAGTAGCACCCCACCATGATTCCTCAGAACTTAGTTTTCAACGTTTAATCATCCCAAGTTTTAGACACAACCATTTTAACTTGAAGATTTACTTTGAACCTAAAACTGGTGGGTAGCAATTGCTTGATCTAAGTCTAAGTAATTGAGGGATATGATATGCAAAGTATGAGCTGCTATTTATCTTGTTCCTAGTGATACTTGAATTCTGGAGATTTATTTTGAAAATCCTTAAAACCACATGATGAGTTCCTGTATGACAAGAGCTTTACATTCCTACCACAGCCATACATGCCAGAATAGGAAAACACATATTATATGCTACTTGCTTTGTTTTGAGTTTGGTCAAGCGTTGTTGATACCTTAGGAACTTGTCATGCTTTTACAATCAAGATCATGTGCACTCATCCATAATGCACTACTCAATTCCTGAGTAGGTGCATCCACATTCCATACATTTCATCTATTCCACTCAAAAATATACCCAATTGGTTACCCCAGATCAATGCTCCAAAGTTCTTGTTGCTATTTCTCAAAAGAAAAAGAAAAGGAAAAAGGGAAGTACTGTTGCAGAGAAGAGGCATGTGGCTATACAAAAGAGTGAGATGAGAGAAAACAAAGGGTACAAAGATGCCCCTGAGAGGTAAAAATAGACAACTGTCTGAATTTATCAAAACAATGGGTACTCTGATGCCCACCTGAAAAAAGAAAGAAAGATAGCCCATGTTGTCCTGCAGCTCAATTCCCTAGTGTTGAAAAAAAGAGAGAGATGTTTTCAAAGAGCAAAAGAGTAGAATTAGGATTAGCCACCACAAATATCCACCTACCACCTCATATCCACATACTTGCACATCTTGATTCAATTGTATGACTTGTTTCCTTTGGATCCATTATTTGACTTTAAAACATATTCATTGCAAGTATGTATGAGCTGTCTCCTTACCCATGAGCTCCACATAAGCCATTAGTTATAGGGTGAAAGAGAAAGATAAGGCATACATCATTATTGCCTTGGTAAGGATCCACAAATACCACATATTGAGAGACTTGAGAGAGTCATACACAGGAAACTCTAAGGTTTATTTTAAAAAATTGCAAAAGCACCAGGATAAGAGTTGAACAACAGAGCTTGAGACATAGTGCTTAACTTAGACATTATGTCCTTCAATTGCCCAAGATTCAAGAGAAAGTTACAAGCTCCATGGTTAAAGGTAATAAAGGTAAGTCTGAAGGTTAGCTTGGCCTACTCTAATCCTTGAGTACTTCTTGGTTTAAAGCTAGATACTTGTGAGGGGTAGCTATAACATATAATATTTGCTAAAGTTTGGCTTTGCTAAGGGACTAGCAAAGGTTAAGCTTAGGGGAGCTTATTGACAGTAATTATTGTATGATTTTACCCGTCAACTAAATATGAAATAAGGATATAAATGCAAACACCATCATAGAATAGGGCTTTAACTGACAGAATTCCACAGTTTTGGTGAATTAGTGTTTTGCAGGGGGTTATCCAGAAAAGAACCAAGGGAGGCCCACATGCCAGATTGAAATAACGAATTCCACAGCGAAAGGAGATCAAGAATATTCTAGAGAACACCAGAGATACTCCTGACGAAGCGGGGCCCACTTGGTAGTGGGAGAGGGTCGGTTAACCCACTGCCAGAGTCGGCCGACCTGTCAGAAGGTCCAATCCGCGTGCGCATCGACGTGGACCCACATCCCAAAATTTCACGCAATCTCAACCGTCCGTCAAACTCGGTTTGATCCAAGGGCTACGGTTCATCCCACCGTCCTATATAAGGACCCCCAGACCCCCCAGGGTTTCATATCAATTCAATCATCAATCAGTTCAACCCAGTTGTAGAGAGCCAAAAACCCTAGAATCAGTAGAGCTTCACCATCTAGAGCATAGCTACATAAGTTAGAAGTAGGAGGCGAGTTCTACTTGAGTTCCAGATCTGTCTGGAGCTAGAAGGCTTTCCAGAGCCATTGTAAGCTCTCTCTTGTATCTTAAACCTCTCTTGAGTGCTTGAGATAAAGTTGATTGACATTGTTCTACTATTGATTATGTTCTCAGTTATGCTATTCATTGCTTATCTAGATTGTATACTTTGCATAGTTAGGATGCATTCATATTCATACATAGGTTTGTATAGCGCTCGTTCATTGATATCATGGGTGGGTGATCAACAGCATGTAAGCATGGTGCTCAAATGTGGTTTGTCTGCAAATGCGCCTTATATTCTGGGTTATGTGGTAGATCGCGGATGTGACACTCCCATTGAGTCCTTTGTAGTCCACACTCCGAATGTATGGAGAGTAGGAAGTTATTATTACTTTAGAAGGCTGGCTATGATGTTGATCTTCCTTAGTAATATTCCCTTAAGTATGAATATGAAGTGTCTTCGCCATGATTGCTAGTATAATTGCACCAATCTATTATGTCTTTGAAAGTATAGTTAGAATGACTTAGGATATCCTTATTCTTCAACCTAATCCATGCTAGTGCCTAGATAGGAAGTGCTCTAAGTGATCATTATTATATACTGATTGATTGGATTGATCATTATGCTTATCATATATATCATTATTATTGTGACATAACCCCTGTTCTGAGAATATGGGTCATGCATAGTTATCTCCATATTTGCATATGCATATGACATCTATCTATCTACTTACATCCCATTCATTGCCAACCCTTTCCAGTGGTAAAATATGAATGACAACCCGGAATACTCCTGGGTAAAATGCTACAATGATATAATTAATCTGTGCGCTTGCAGATACTTTGAACTTGATATTTTATATCCTCTTTAGTCACTTGCATTCATAATAACTGCTTAGTATTATTCTAGGTAGTTTCCATTCTTGTCTTTTATATTCATGCTAGGGATGACAACTTAGTTATTGTAAGAGATATAGGTTTAAAAGAGGTGGCTAAGTAATTTATCAAGTGACACTTAATTAATACCAACACACTCCCATGGGCACTAGTGGAAACTTGGATGAGGATAAGTGTGGCAATATGGTTGATCAAAAGGCATATCGGTCTGTAATTGGAAGCTTGCTCTATGTCACCGCATCAAGATCGGATGTCATGTTTAGTGTGTGCATGTGTGCTAGATATCAAGCATCTCCTAAGGAGAGTCATATGAAGGCCGCAAAGAGGATATTGAGATATTTGAAGCACACTCAAGATGTTGGATTGTGGTATCCTAAGGGTGCAAAGTTTGAGTTGATTGGATATGCCGTTGCGGATTATGCCGGTTGCAAGATCAATAGAAAGAGTACACATCGGGCACATGTCAACTCTTGGGAAGATCTCTTGTCTCATGGTCATCAAAGAAGCAAAATAGCATAGCACTCTCCACCGCCGAGGCCGAATACTTGAATGCAGGGAGTTGTTGTGCCCAAATCTTGTGGATGAAGGCAACTTTGAGGGATTATGGAATCAATTTCAAGAAAATGCCATTGCTATGTGACAATGAGAGCGTCGTCAAGTTAACCAACAATCCGATTCAGCATCAAAGAACCAAGCACATTGATGTGAGGCACCACTTCATTCAGGATCATCAACAAAAGGGTGACATTGACATTCAAAGCATTGTAACCGATGATCAATTGGCCAATATACTCACCAAGACACTAGATGAGAAGAGGTTTTGAAAGTTAAGGAATGAATTGAATATTCTTGATTTCTCTAATATGAGTTGAGACCATCCCACACATATATGACATGCCTCTACTCCGACAAAGCAAGGTACAAGTTGTTTGACATGGCATTCATACTTGCTAGGACATGTTTAGAGCATATAGACATACTCTTATCTTAGGTCCTTTCATGCAAATCAAATGATTTTAATGTATATATGCTACCACTATTGCTTTTCTTGACTTCTAAGGACTAGTGGTAACATATGACATGTGTATGTGCTTCATCCCCTAGTGTTCAATCTAGTTTGTGAGCTCAAGGTGTATAACTTAACATGGGCAAGATAACCCCTTGTGGTGTGTAGAAGCTTGTCCTTAGATAAAATTTAGTTATATATCCTAGGTAAGTGCACTAGATTGAGCCAAATTGACAAATGAACTCCCTTTCCAAAATCAAATGAACTTGACTAACTCTCTCCACTAAAATTAACCTTTTTGCGAAATTGTTGACAAAGGGGGAGAGAAAGTTACAAAAGAAAGAGAAAGCGTGATTAACCATCATTAGGCCAATGATGGGAGGATAATAGGCTAAAGGAGAGGAGTAATTAAAATTTTGAAGCACACAAGTAGGGGGAGCAAGCTCTTATGCAAGTTGTTGCATTTGGATGCGCATTAATCATATGCTTGCTCATTGCATTTGTATTTACTTTCAATATACATGTTTGTGTGGTGTATTGCTAGTAGTAGGACATGAATGATGATTTGAACAACTAGCATGAGTAGGGGTAACTAGTTGGTCTAGTGCTTACATGTGGTAACTAGAGCTTGTTTATAATGTGATCTCACGGTATGCTGTAGTGTTTGTGACCTTCTAGTTACTAAGGTGCTAAGGATGGTGTATATGGCAACTTCAATGGTATCACACTTCAAAGGTCCATTCTATACACCTTAGCACAATTTTGGTAGAATTACTCTCCACTTGAATGCATATGTGCTAGCTTTTAATCCAAACTCGATGCACATATGTAGGGGGAGCTAAGGCTACCAAAATAGAACTTGTGATGGTTGTCCAAATCTTTTCATGATCAACTTATGGACAAGCATGATAAGTTCAAAATCTTAATGCATATTTCTTTTGTAAAAAAGGGGTTATCATCAATTACCAAAAAGGGGGAGATTGAAAGTCTCTAGTTTGGTTTTAGAAATTGATGAAACCTAGCTACTAACCTAATTGCTAAGTTTGTATAGCTAAAGAAAGGTTAGTAGGAGGTGATGTGATTGTCAAGTGGAGATCAAGTCAAGAACTTGTGGAAAAGCAAAGGATCAAAGGGCTAAAGGTAAAGGTATAAGTATAGAGCTCTTTAGTTTGGTGATCAAGGCACTTAGTGAGTGCGACCACATTAAGGATAGTTGGCCGGACTATTAAGAGGAGAATTATTTCGTGAACCCGGTCGGCAAGTGCTCTAGGTGCATATTAGTTGCATACACTTGATCTAACCTAGAGTGACTAACTCTGCGATGCAAACGTGCATAAAAACTTGCCAACATACGTGCCTAAGGTGCGAAACACTTAGATGTTAGCATATGAGAGCAAGGGCGGTGAGAAAGTCTTGGAAAAGCACTCAGAGGTGCACCGGACACTGGGCGCGTCCGGTGGGTGCGCACCCGACGCGTTCGGTGTGCATCTAACCTTTCTGGAACCTCTCTGAGTAAGCACCGGACACTAGAACAGTAACTCCAGCACGTCCGGTGATGTTTTTTGAGCATCCGGTCAATTCTTTGCGAATCTGACTCGGTGAGTGCATCGAACGCTGGTAACGTCCGGTGACCTAACAGCGGACGCGTCCGGTGTCGTTTTGAGCTCTTTGGATGCTCTCTGCATGGACACCAGACGCTGGTGTCAGAGCGTCCGGTGTGACTGCTCCGCGTCCGGTGCAAGCGCGCACAGTGAAGAAATTCAAACGGCTAGTACACGTGTCAGTAGGCGATACACCGGATAACCACCGAACACGTCCGGTGTGAACTTAAAGAGTGTCCGGTGTGCACGATTTCAGTGAGAAACAGCTAGATCTTTGAGCACGCTTATAAATAGGAGTGTGGCTGGCTTGGGGCATCTCTCTTGTGCATTTTGATCTTCCTAAGCCTCTTGTGAGCCTAGCACACTCCCTCCAACTCTCTCCCTTTGATTCAACTCAAGATTTTGATTGAGAGAGAGTGAATCAAGTGTAGTGATCATCATCTTCCATCCTAGTGCACTTGGTGGCTTGGTGGCGGAGTAATTCTTGTTACTCTTGGTGATTGCCGTCACCTAGCCGGTTTGGAGGTGGAGAAGGTGTGGAGAAGCTTTGTGATTGTGCTTGCTCGCACCGGTGGATTGTGAGGGGTTTGTGCCTACCCCGAGCGGAGTGCTCAAAGGTAACTTAGCATGTCATTGAGTTACTTCCTCCGTGGTAGGTCCTTGTGGCGCCTTGTGTAGGCTCGGTGTATGATACCGATTAGCCACCGGACCACCGGTTGAAGTTGACACAACGGGGACGTAGCGTGCCGGCAAGCCGGCAATCATGTGAATCCCGGGGATAAATTTTGGTGTTCATATTGATTTCCTCACCTTCGAGTGAGTGATTGTGATTATCCCGGTGATTTGCTTCATCTCAAGGCAAAGGTATAACTTACAAAGCTCTCCTCTTTACCTTGTGCAAAGTAGTTAGCTTCCTAGCTTGTTTGTCTTGTGTAGTCGTCTTAGCTCTCTTGCTTGGGCTAGCTAGCTTGTGTGGCTTAGGGCTTAGATAAAACTAGAATTGAGTAGGTGGCTTGCATAGTATAGTTGTCGCCATAGCTTTGCAATTATAGCCATTTGTTGTACTAATCTCTTGATCTAGTAATTTGTAGAGTTTTAATTTAGGCTATTCACCCCCTCTAGCCAACTCGGACCTTTCAAACAGGCATCTTGGCATCTTTGATTTCAACCCTCAGATAACCATAGTGCAGCCAAACAAGTGCCCTGGAGCCACCCCTATGTCTATGGTGCCCAAAAGCCCTCCTTTTGGTGCTTTCGGTGGCCCACAGGCCTCCATGATGTCCCTAATGACAGTCAGCGTACCATGTAAGCTAGTGGATAAGTCAAATCTATACAAATGTAAGTTCCTCAAAAATTATACTCGGTCGCTCAATGTGTATAAATTCCTTAGCAAAGACTTTTTGACTTTGCCTTTCTTTCATCTTGCCATTTTAAAAGGCTTATTTGGATCTTTAGGTAGGTATGAAGAAGGCATACTTGTACCATGCTATGTTGCTAAGTCAAAAATCTGACCTTATGGAGAGACTAGTCATACACTTTGATCAAGATGTGCAAGTGTGTGGAGTATTTTTCTAAGTGTTTCAACTCCTTTGTTATGCTTCTCTTTCTTTTGTTTTTGGACCTTTGAAAAGTGTGGGCTATCTTTTATTTGTTTCTCTTTTTTGGCTCATGCTTCTTTGGCATGGCATCTTTTCTCTCTTTTCTTTTTTTGGCTCATGCTTCTTTGCCATGGCATCTTTTCTCTCTCATGCTCTTTGTCATGGTAATATTTTGCATAGCCCACATCTTTTGCAAAGTGAATGATTTTTAAGCGAGAAGTTCGTAGCACAAGTGATGGAGTTTTTATTTTGGTGGATGGATTGGCATGTTTTGCTTAACTCTTAGTGCAAGAGTCAACATTTTATATGTGGTGCATGTGAATCTTGATCATGTGTGCATGAAAAGAATCTTAATATCGATCACAACAATTTGACAAAGCTCAAACATGAGTAAGTAGCATATGACTAGGTTTCTGTATATGCAAGGAATGTTCCATATGGCTTTAGTAGGAATTATGAATCATTGAGGACCTTTTGATTTAAAATTTTGACAATAAACTTCTTTCTTGGAATGAAATCATAGCAAAATCTATTTTACTATACCATGTCTTGCAACAACATAGACTAGATTAAGTATATGCAACCCACAAGTTTCAAACTTTTAGGGTGAAATAGATAAGCAACTATTCATAATTTCAACAAGGATTGAACTAAACATTTTTACAACACATATATAGAGTGGAATTATATTTTCGGGCCTTTTGTATTTTGTAATTTGTTAATCATGAATAATATGCAAAAGGGGAGATACAATTGCAGAAAATCAAATGTGCAATACAAGGAATTTAATATGCAATGCAAGATACCTTTGCGGGATCCTCTCCCAAGCTGGCTTGAGGCCTATGGTCCAAGGTTGTATCCCTGGGACCACCAGTAGGCCACATGCTGATCATGTTGCTACTTCAGCATCGCATCCATTTGAGCCCAATGTTGTTGTTGCAAAAGGTTTGTTGTTGCCAAGCAGTTGTGTCGTGCACATGAGTATTGAGAGTTTGTTGGATCTCACCTGTGCGGACATCAAGCCCTCCAAGGTGCTTGTTAACGACCTCTAACTTTGAAACAGAGTGTCGAGGTTGGATTCGTGGGGGTAAGCCTTCGGAGTTGTTCGACTGGCTGGCATGGCACCACCTGCCATGATCCCACTCGCTGCTGTCAGCCTCTTGAAATCCCATATCCACGACTGGTTGTGGGGGTTGGTCCCGGTTAGGGTTACCCATAGGGTGTCCCCAGGTATCCCCCCTACCGGTGACCATCCCGCTTGATACATTGGTGGATAGGCCATAGGATAGGGAGGCGTTAACACCCCAAAATTTACTCATTTTTTAAATAGAGTTAAAAAATATAATTTTGAATTTTTGTGCTCATGAAAACAGAGAATTATTTCACTAAATTAAAGTTTATCTTGGAGTTTAGACACTCGATTGTGCATTCATGCTGTTGCATTTGCATTTTTGTGTTGGGTGGTCTTTACTAAACTAAACAAATGATCCAAAAATATTTGTCAATGACTTTATGTTGTGAGTAAACAAAGTTTTAAAATGCGTTTAGTATAACGATCTTCTCTCCAGCATGTCTTTATCTCTTTTTTCAATCAATTTTCTGATTTCTCAAATCAATCCACTTCAATCAAAATTTATCAAACCCTTTTCTTCAGCTCTAAATCACTCTTTGGTGCTCATCATTCATCAACTTATGTCTCAAAACTTCCCGGGAATTTTTCCTGCTTTTTCTGGCCCTTTTTTCCTATTTTTCTGCGAGCAAAATATAATATTGAGATGTTCTAAAATATCTTTTCATGAGCTCCAAATACTATATTTGGGTTTATCATGTTCCAACATGTCTTCGAGAATTTTCCCATAAGTACCAGAGCCTTGGGACATTTTTCAAGGCCTAAATATCAATTCTAGACTTTTCTGGAATTTTTTATTTTGGATTATTTAATAAATCCAAAAATAATAAAAATATCTTATTTTTTGCCGACCTCAAACCTCCAACTATATATATCACCGCGTAGCCCTTGACGCCCTGATTCCGAGAGTACGGCCCGTTTTCGCAGCCGCCACTCGTAACCTCCTAGATCTAAATCCGAAGTGTGGAAAAGTTAGGTTTTCGGTGAACTCTCCGGCGAGTTTTCCCACCTATCTCGGCCGTCTCCGGCAAAAACTACCACCACCACGAGGTAGCTCTCTTCGTTCCCTACGTCATGTTATATTCGTTTTCTTGGATTCATCTCCGTTTAACTGATTCCCATTAGTTTTTTGTTTTTCGGTGTGTTTTCCGGCGAGCACCTCCATGACAAAGCTTCGTTTTTCATCTTCTCCAGTCAGCAGGCATTGCAGCCCCTTCCCTGGCCAACCCAGCCCCATCCTGTGGCCGTGTCCCCGCTGTCCGCATTCCCCCGTGCCTCCTGCGCCTTCCTGTGTTCTCGCAGGCAGCGTGCAGCATCAGCAGAGTACGGCAATCAAGCAACACAAAGCAGCAGCAGGACCCTGCCGGCGTCCACCGGTTCCTCCGTGCCACGGCCAAGGGCCAGGGCACCAAGCCGAGCAGCTGGCTGGTGCAGGCCCCAGCCGAGTCCTCCCCTCCTCCCTGCGAGTCCGAGCATGCACCAGCCAGCTGCTCGGCATGGCGCCCTAGCCCTTGGCCGTGGCAGGGAGGAACGGCTAGACGCCGACAGGGTCCTGCTGCTGCTCTGCGTTGCTTGCTTGCTTGCCGTGCTATGCTGATGCTGCACGCTGCTGCCTGCTGTAAGCGAGAACACAGGAAGGCGCAGGAGGCGCGGAGGAAGGCGGCCAGTGGGGACATGGCCACAGGATGGGGCTGGGTTGGCCGGGGAAGGGGCTGCGATGCCTGCTGACTGGAGAAGATGAAAAACGAAGTTTTGTCATGAAGGTGCTCGCCGGAAAACACGCTGGAAAACGAAAAACTAATGGAAATCAGTCCAACGGAGATGGATTCAAGAAAACAAATAAACTACGACGTAGGCAACGAAGAGAGCTACCTCGTGGTGGTGGTAGTTTTTGCCGGAGACAGTCGAGATGGGCGAAAAAGCTCACCGGAGAGCTCACCGGAAACCTAACTTTTCCACACTTTGGATTCAGATGTAGGAGGCTACGAGTGGCGGCTGCGAAAACGGGCCGTACTTTCGGAATGAGCGCGTCAAGGGCTACGCGGGGATATATATAGTTGTAGGTTTGAGGTCGGCAAAAAATAAGATATTTTTATTATTTTTGGATTTATTAAATAATCTGAATTAAATAATTCCGGAAAAGTTCAGAATTGATATCTGTCACACCCATATTTTAAGAATAAAATAGGATGCACAAAAGACTCATATGTGCCCCAGGAATAGTCGCACAAATAAGCTAACAAATTACAAAAGTATCATCACAGTGTTAAATACATAACGAAACAATATTTATTACATAGTCTCACATAAATATAAATAACAACTAAGATAACTTTCTTGCGGAAGCTCCATCATAGGGACAAGGTCGACTTGGAGACACCAATCCTAATATTCGTTGCGATAATCTTCAGTCTAATCTTCAGTGTGGTGGTAAAATTGCAAGGGTGAGCACATTTCGTACTCAGCAAGTACAGCACGAGTTCATGCGGCTCAAAAGACTAGACACTGCTTGACTGCATTTAGCTTTTAATAGTCATATTCTTTTTTTAGCAATTTAGTAGCATCAAGGTAATCCAAATCCCATAATTAATTCAATTATCAATTGTAATAAGTTTAACAAATAGCAAAGATATTAATAACAATAATAATCATAGCATGACGAATAATATGTACATCTAGTGGAACGTGTGCCCAAGGCCGCTCATGACCATGAGCACGGCTATCGTGACAGATTATTAAACTCTGTGCAGAGATGTACACTTTACTTATGAGTCATGATTTTCTAATGCTTAAGTTAGCTAGGCCCAAACACCAGAGAACCATGTAAAGCCATTTACAAGTTCATCTGACAAGTTAGGGCCGCAAGGTTTCATTGGCAGCGAGATATAGAATTCCTCCTTTTCAATATGGCACATTCCTTCACGGCTATACTCATAAGACTAGGAGCCGTACTACACCCAAGGTGGCAAACCCCTTTTGCGCCCTTTCATGTAACCTCTAACAAGCTAAAAGAGCCAGAGCCATATAGCCCTCACAGTTGTACGGTAAGTCTCGGATCATCAGGTTCATAAATCCTATGGAGAGAAACTAGAGCCACATGACCCCGAGCTCTAGCCCCTTTGAACAGGAATAAAAAATCATATTAAATTGTTCATTGCATAATCCATTAATCATATCACAAGATCATTGGCATCAAAAGGTGATAAGGAATCAAGATAGCAAATCTATGTCATAATCTCTAAGGTTGTCAAGGTGGACACATGCATATATGAATGTGATTATTGTGAATAGGACAATAATGATGGTCCATGTTATACTTGCCTTGTACTTGAGATCATTTCTCTGATCCAAATCTTCAACTGATAGCTCCAAGAATCACCACGAACTGCTCACCGTCTATACTCGATCGATCACCACATCAACACACAACATCCAACCGATATACACGAAGCAAATAAGGATAATAATTAAAACAGTACACCAAACATTAACAAAATAGTTTGAAAAGGTATAAAATTATTCTACTCGTTCTCACGATTAAATCGATATAAAGATCACGAAAAACGGATTTAAAACGTGAAAGTTATGATTTAAACAAGATTTACTTTTGTAAAATAAAATATTAAATTTAATTACGAAATTTAAAAGTGTCAAAATTACAGTGGTAAAAACATTTAGTGGAAAAAAATACGAACAAGTTGAATGAATCAAATCCGAATTAGAACGGAGAAACGACGGAAAAAATAGAAACCGGTGGCAAACTCGTGAGTACGTCGTCTTCTACCTCAGGACATCTTCTTCCTCAAGTTTGTACAGGTCGTCACATCCATGGCCATGGCTACTATTTGCTCGGACTCACAGGAAGGAGGGGAGGACTCGGCTGGGGCCTACACCAGCCAGCTGCTCAGCTTGGCGCCCTGGCCCTTGGCCGCGGCAGGGAGGAACGGGTGGACGCCGGCAGGGTCCTGCTGATGCTGCATGCTGCGGCCCGCTGCCTGCAAGAACACAGGAAGGCGCAGGAGGCGCGGGGGAAGGCAGCCAGTGGGGACACGGCCACAGGATGGGGCCGGGTTGGCCGGGGATGGGGCTGCGATGCCTGCTGACCGGAGGAGATGAAAACGAAGCTTTATCATGGAGGTGCTCGCCGGAAAACATGCCGAAAAATGAAAAACTAATGGAAATCAATCAAACGGAGATAGATTGAAGAAAACGAATATAACATGACGTAAGGAACGAAGAGAGCTGCCTCGTGGTGGTGGTAGTTTTTGCCGGAGATGGTCGAACTGGGCGAAAAAGCTCGCCAGAGAGTTCGCCGGAAACCTAACTTTTCGTACTTCGGATTTAGATCTAGGAGGCTACGAGTGACGGCTGCGAAAATGGGCCGTACTTTCGGAATCAACACGTCAAGGGCTACGCGGTGATATAGTTGTAGGTTTGAGGTCGGCAAAAAATAAGATATTTTATTATTTTCGGATTTATTAAATAATCCGAATTAAATAATTCCAGAAAAGTTTAGAATTGATTTTAGGCCATGAAAAAATGTTCCGATGGCTCTGAAAATTATAGGAAAATTCTCGAAGACATGTTGGAACATGATGAACCCAAATAAAGTATTTGGAGCTCATGAAAAGATATTTTAGAACATCTAAATATTATATTTTGCTCGCAGAAAAATAGGAAAAAGGGCCAGAAGAAGCAGGAAAAATTCCTAGGAAGTTTTGAGACATAAGTTGATGAATGATGAGCACTAAAGAGTGATTTAGAGCTGAATAAAAGGCTTTGATAAATTTCGATTGAAGTGGATTGATTTGGGAAATTAGAAAATTAAATGAAGAAAGAGATAAAGACACGTTGTAGAGAAGATCGTTATACTAAACGCATTTTAAAACTTTATTCACTCACATTATAAAGTCATTTACAAATAATTTTGGATCATTTTTTTAGTTTAGTAAAGACCACCCAACACAAAAATGCAAATGCAACAGCATGAATGCACAATCAAGTTTGTAAACCCCAAGATAAACTTTAATTTAGTGAAAATATTAATTCTCTGTTTTCATGAGCACAAAAATTCAAAATTAATTTTTTTAACTATTTCAAAAATGTGTAAATTTTGGGGTGTTCAAGGCGGCTGCTGGGAGCTGGAGGGTACTTCTCTTATATCCCTGCTCCATGTCATCCTGCTAGAAAAATTGTGCCTGCGAGCTTCAACCCCATTCTCAAGATCAAAGGTTAACTTCTGACAATATACAAGCGTAAATTCGGGTTAGGTAACTAGATTACATTTGTATGGCTAGGGAAGTTAAACAAGAGCTCTCCAACTGCAGTAGTCTTTAAAGGGTGCCCTTGTATCAAGGATTTCTCTTTGATGATGATGTGTGGAATTGTCATATATTCAACAATTTCCTCATCCAACGTACCAACGGCGTCAGCAATCTCAGTTACAAGGGAGGTACAAGTAATAGCAATGGAGGTCTTGATAACTTCAAACCAATGATAAAACATTTCTTTTATGGGTGCAACCTTGATCTTTTTAACTACGGCATAAAACAACTTTAATTTTATGGTCCTTACCCATCTAATGCGCTGGCTAGGACACAAAGTCATAGAATTCCAACTTTGTATGAACCTCAATATAGGATGTTGAATTTGAGTATTTTGTGATTTAAAATTTCAAACAACAACTTCATTCGAGATCCCCCTGAAAGTCCCTAGTTTGGTTTTGGCAATTGATGAAACCTAGCTACTAACCTAAGTGCTAAGTGTGTATAGCCCAAAGAGGTTAGTGATAAGGATGAAGATGACATGAGCTAAGAAGTAAAAATCAAGTGAAGATCAAGTGATGGAGAAAAGAAAAGGACTTAAAAAGGAAAGAAAGAGGCCAAGGTATAACCCAATAGGGCTTTTCTTCGGGTGATCAAGACTCCAAGTGGAAGTGATCACATTTATGATAGATAACCGACTATCAAGGGGAGAGCTAAGTGATTGGATTTCCTTCAAGTGCTCTAGGTTGCATCTCATTGCATTGAAGTAACTCAACCTAGCATGAAACCTTGAAAACCCTTGTGAAATGTTTGAAAAATGCTAACACACTGTGCACAAGTGTGGAAGATCTTGAATGTTAGCACATAGAAATAAGGGGTGAGAAACTAACTTGAAAAGAGCTGTTTTCAGAGCGTGGACGCTTAAGTGACATAGCGTCGGACCATTGTTGGTGAGCGTTCGACGGTTCCCCAACACTGTTGCTAACTGTCAAAAGGCATCGGACGCTGTGGTTGGTCTGAAGGTGGGCGTAGGACTGCTTCCGAGCATTTCTGGAGCTCTCGGTGTAAAACTGCATAGCGTTAGACGGTGAAAAGCATTAGTCTGACGCACTAAAACGCGAGCGTCCGATGGTGGCTGAGTGTGCTGATCATTGTGAGAGTCGGACAGTCCGACGAAGTTTGAAGGGAGAGTGTCGGACCATTGGCTCTCGGTCCGACGCGTGGCGTGCGCGAGTTCACGCTCTGGCTAACTGCACGGCCAAGCGAGTTCACGGCGTCGGATGCTGGTCGTTGGTCCGACGCTGAGCGTCGGACAGTGTTTGACGAGTTATTTCCTCTCTGCATAGTTTCTGTTAGCATCGGACTCCCGTGATCTTTGGTCCGACGAGGTGGCGTCCGACGAGTTGCTTTTTGGCGTGAGAAGTTGACTGTTGAGATCGTTCGGCTGAGGTTAAACAATGGTGACATGTGGCGCAGATCTGAGCGTCGGACTTGGCGGATTGGTCTGACGGATCAAGTCCGACGGTAGTGTCCGACGCCCCTAAAAGCGTGCTAACAGCTGGTTTTCAGTGGGTAACGGCTAGGATTGCACTTAGGGGTATTTATACTCCTTCCCTGGTCACTTGGTGTCTCTCTGGCACATTTGGTTCATTGACATACACTTTGGTTGCTTTCTAGCCTCCCACTCTCTCAATTGTTCATCCTTTGTTCATCCTTGTGAGATTGAGTGAACCTCAAGTGCATCATTGCTTATGATTTGCATTCTAGAGCACTTGAGAGCAAGTCATTGCTAAGTTCTTATTCTCTTGGGACATTGCCGTGTCCCTAGACAGCTTGGAGGAGAAGAAGGTGTGGAGAAGCTTGGTGATTGTGCTTACTCACACCCGGTGATTGTGAGGGATTCGTGCCTTCCCTGAGCGAAGAGCTCAAAGGTAACTCTAGTGGATTGCTCGTGTCATTGAGTTACTTCCTCTGTGGTAGCTCCTTGTGGCGCCTTATGTAGGCTCGGTGTGTGATACTGATTAGCCACCGGACCACCGGTTGAAGTCGACATAACGGGGACGTAGCGTGCCGGCAAGCACATGAACCGCGGGGATAAATCATGGTGTTCATATTGATTTCCTCACCTTCGAGTGAGTGATTGTGATGATCCCGATGATTGAC
This sequence comes from Eremochloa ophiuroides, assembly GCA_038502445.1. Classification (NCBI taxonomy): domain Eukaryota; kingdom Viridiplantae; phylum Streptophyta; class Magnoliopsida; order Poales; family Poaceae; genus Eremochloa; species Eremochloa ophiuroides. The sequence goes on from JAHLJS010000003.1 coordinate 42,267,796, forward strand.
TTCATCTATGGGCAAAGATATAACTTGCAAAGCTCTCCTCATTACCTTGTGCAAAGTAGTTAGCTCCCTAGCTTGTTTGTCTTGCGTAGTTGTCTTGCTTGTGCTAGCTGGCTTGTGTGGCTTAGGACTTAGTGTTAACTAGAATTATGTAGGTGGCTTGCTTAGTCTAGTGGTTGCCTTACCTTTGCAATTATAGTCATTTGTTGTACTAATCACTTGTTCTAGTACTTTGTAGAATTTTTATTTAGGCTATTTACCCCCTCTAGCCAATTCGTACCTTTCACCCCCTCCCCAAATTTGTGGCGATTAAAACCAGCGATTGCATGATCTAACTCAATAGAGCATCTTCTATGGAACCCTAGATGCAAACTAAGATCTTTGCAAGAAACATAATATTCTTTTCATAAACAAAAAGTAATCCCCTCTTTAACTTCCGCTAGTGAGCAAAGAAACTGAATAGTTAGGAGGCGAGAATCTTGTTCCTCCATAGGACCAACATTTTCCCACCCCAACGGCTTTCTAAATAGATGCAAATTCAGAATCCAAACCTATTCTATGAAGGAGGTTGGGGTAGTACATTGGCGTGTGGACAAACAACTAGTTCTTGACGTGGTTGTATGCCTGCATCTCTCGTTCTCCTTCCTAGTCGAGGTAGGGTGCATCCCAATCTATGTTTTACTGCGCTTGCGGGGCTCTGGATGGTGAAGCTTCTTCTTGCACTTTGCTTTCTTTACTTATGACATAGCTTGAGCTTTTGTGCTTTTGTGGGAGCTCCCCCCATGACTCTCTTTACTTATGACATAGCCTTCCTGAATCCTCTCCTAATTGTGGCAAGAGAAAGACATGAACAATGATTTCTTGAACGTAGAAGGGTTAGTGAGGAGATGAACTTCTGCATTAGGGGGATAGCTCATGCTTAGAACACAGGCTTTTGGGTGGCTCTAAACTTTGTTGGAGGTGCAAGTGCAAGATAAAGGAAATAGCCTCTATCATTTTTTTACTCCCTTTTCTTTTGCATAGCTCATACCTATCTTGAATTTAGTAACTGAGAGATCTTGACGAAACATAGAGCAATTATTTGGTGGCTATATGATTATTTTTGGTGTTTTTTCCCAGTGTAGGAGAGAAACATTTTCAGTGGAATGATTCACTATTACTCTGGATTAGAGTAATGCTTATGTGAAAATGGCACTTGATTCGAAAATATGACAAATTTCTTCAACGGGTTGACTGAACTCAACACCAAGACAAGTATTAAATGTAGAAAGTTTCTATCCTATATATGGCTCTGGTAGGATATTATCTTTACCACAAAGGAGAGGTATAACTAATTGTTTTAAACATTTTGAAATAAAATCTCCAAAGACAAAACATTAGGGATTGAGTTCTTATTATTCTGCTATCTCGTATTCCGCAACAACTTAAGCAATCATGGGGTCCCTATAAATAGTTTCCAACAGTGACATGACTCCTAGAAAAGTGTTATATAATTTATTCTTAAGTCATGAATTAAACAGTCTTTTCCTCTTTTAAAAAAATGATTTGACATGTGAATTTTAATTCGAATCGAAACGAAAATCGAAACATATGCAATTATACTTGTATTGGACTCAAACCTGACCATGGCCGAGGCGTGGATGCAGAGGAGGTAGGGAGGCACCGGCCGGCCCAGGTAGGGCACCAAGCGGCGTGCCTCTGTGGCCCCTCGGGGCCCACTTCGGTGCGCGTGGTCCTGATTCGATTGTTTCCTGAATTACGTGATTTTCCCGAGCGAATTATTTCTGTGGTCGCGATGTGCCTCCCCCACACTTGTTTTCCTATATACTTTTTCTGCGCAACATGTGGAGACAACATGCGCACCAAAAATAGAGAGTAGAGTAGATAAAGAAATATTAAAACATTACTAAGAATAAGGCACTTTATTCATTAATAATAATAGATAACTTTAGCAACTGACTGAGCTAACGACTACCCTAGCTCATTAGGCCTTGTTCTAATATATAACTAAGCAAACTCAATAACATAATCAAACCTAACACACTTGTGCCTTATTACATAGATAACTAGGGTAGCTTAAGGCTGCCCTTTCTTCGTGAGATCCCTGATCTCTTCCTTAAGCTCCTCAATCTCTTCTTTAAGCTTATCTTTATCGCGCTTGAGACTGCGGATTAACTTGACGTTGATTTCTATCTGCTTAGTCATGTTGCTCATAATCTTAGTCCTCATCTCATCAGTCTTCTCTATACCCTTAATAGAGTTTGAGAGGGCTTCAATCTTCTCACTGAGGATTCGTAGAGAGAGAGGGGGCTGTTTAGGGCTTTTCTCAAGTGCTAATGCTGATGCAGCCCTCTGTCTCTTGGGCGAAGGTGGTATGAAATCAGTGTAGCGGACTTGGCCTGGACGTGCACGAACTCCATTGATGGCAGGGCGAGCAGTGGTGTATTTCGCACACACTAACATCCCATTCTTGTCGATCTTGACCGACAGAAGTTGTTCATTGTCTCTAGGTGGAAGAAGCTAGGTGCCTTGGGGAATAGCGACCTGTTTTCCCTTGGTACCGTCTTCTAGCAGCAGCCTTGCGGGTGGTGATGGCAGAGCAGGCTGAGCTTGCGCAAAGTAGACTTGCTCGTATTGCGGGGGCACTGTAGCGAGGTGCTTCGGTGGCGCGATGGCGAGAGGCTTCGGCTGCGCGAGGACGATGGCCTTCGAGTCGTCGTCTTGGATCTTGCCGGAGTCAGCGCCAACTACCACTTTGCCTGCCATTACTGCTAGATCTAAACTAGAAAGTTTCTTTGGAGGAGAGAGAGGCGGCTGTTGATGGGATGCAATTGAGGGCGATATAGGTGCATGTTTATATGGGTTTTCAGGAGACAGGATAAGGTCAAATCTAGGTTCTACAGGCTTCGTACGAAAGAATATCCGCACGTGTCGGGAATCTACGTGAAAGTGTTTAGGAAGGATGTAGAAAGAAAAGAAAACGAGAAATGGGACGAGAGGGGATAGGGGGCGCCGGCCGGCCCCACCTGGTGGATTCTCGTGGTGGCCGAGCTCGTGATGCCTCTAAACTCTATCTACTTCCTATTAGTTGCGATGCGCGATAATTTTTCGTAACGGATGATGACGGGACTAAAAAGTTGGTAAATGGACAAAGTCCAGCCCGTTAACAACTTCTGAATTAAATGGCTCTAAAAATAATTTAAGTCGGTGACCATTTACCTTGAATAACATACCTTCATGCGATTGTAGAGTTACTGCTCCATGTGGCGATGCGTTCACAACCGTAAATGGTCCTTCCCATTTGCTTCGTAACTTTCCAAACCCGAATAATTTAAACTTGGAATTAAAAAGTAATACCTTATCTCCTGGTACAAACTCTTTCTTCTTAATCCTCTTGTCATGCCATCTTTTTGTTCTTTCTTTGTAAATCTTTGAATTGTGATAAGCCTTTTCTCTCCATTCTTCTAATTCTGATAATTGCATCTTTCTCTTTTCTCGAGCGGCTTCAAAGTCCATATTCCATCTCTTAATGGCCCAGTGAGCCTTATGCTCTAATTCCACTAGTAAATGACAGGTCTTACCATACACTAACTGATAAGGTGACATGCCCAAGGGTGTCTTGTAGGTAGTCCGATATGCCCAAAGTGCTTCGGTTAATCGATCCTTCCATGCAGTACCCATCTCATTTACTGTTTCCTGTAGAATATTCTTAATCTATTTGTTTGATGTTTCTGCCTGGCCACTTGTCTGAGGATGGTATGGAGTAGCAACATTATGACGGATCCCATGAGCTTGTAAGTATCGGTGGAACTTCTTATCAGTGAAGTGTGTTCCTCCATCACTAATGACCATCCTTGGTGTCCCAAACCTTGAAAATATAATTTCTTCGAACATCTTCTCTGAATATTTGGAATCAGTATTCATGCATGGCATAGCTTCTACCCACTTGGATACATAATCAACTGCCACCAGAATGTATTCATAGTTTCTTGATTTCACAAATGGTCCCATGTAATCAATTCCCCAGACATCAACGAGCTCGGTCTGGAGATTGTTGGTGAGTGCCATAGCATCTCTTGCATTGATATTTCCGTGCCTCTGACATGATCCACGTCTCCGGACAAAATCTTCGGTGTCTTTATACATAGTTGGCCAAAAGAACACACTCTGCTAGATCTTAGCATGAGTGCGGAATGCCCCATAACGACCTCCATATGGTGACGCATGGCATTTCTGAATGATCTGCATGCCTTCTTCTACTGGTACGCATCTTCTAAGTAACCCATCTGAGTAGATTCTGAAGTGGTATGGTGGATCCCATATGTGCAGACGACTTTCATAAATGAGCTTCTTTTTATTTTCCCCTGGTGGTACATAACCTGCAACCATAAAGTTGACAATATTCGCGTACCAAGGGTCTGACTTGGTCACTTTAAACAACATGTCATCTTTTAATGAGTCATTAATAGGTAGTTCCTAAGGTTTCTCAAAGTGTATTCTAGATAAGTGATCAGCAACTGGATTTTCTATTCCTTTTCTATCTTTAATTTCTAAGTCGAATTCTTGAAGTAACAGAATCCATCTTATCAAACGTGGTTTAGCATCTTTCTTAGTGAGCAAATATTTTAAAGCAGCATGACCAGAATAGACAATTACTTTTGCTCCTTCTAAGTAAGATCTGAATTTATCAATAGCAAAAACAACAGCCGGGAGCTCTTTTTCAGTTGTTGCATAATTTAGTTGTTGTTGGCACAAAATGTGGTTCTTGCGTCTCAACACACCAGCGAAGCCGGATATGATCTCAAGAGCGTCGGAGCTTCCAAGATCCAGCTAGCTTCAAACCCGGTCAGAGAGTGCAGATAACCCCAGGCGTGCCAGTCAATTTGACTTGCAATTGACAAGGGAAAGATAATAATCAGTAATCACATGGCGGAACTAACCGGTGTGTCCAGATAGTTCCAACTATGTGGCTCTGAGAGCCGATTCAATCGGAAATCGACTAAAGAGTCGATTCCGGCATATATGCATGTTTTGTTATAGAAACAGATGCTGAACTGATCATAATCGATTGGTATGTGTGATCAAATAGAACAATCTACATTAAACAAATCTATGTAGATAGTTGTAATAGATTAAAGCTTAATCGATTGCTGTAAACAGGTCAAATCATTCAGTTCAGGCTGTCTGAACGTCAAACAGGCAGAAATCGGCTACTTAGCCGATTTGGCAGAATGCGATCGGTTAATTGATTTTTCTCGAGAAAGCACAACTGTATCGGCTAATTAGCCGATTCGGGTTTCGTGAAGCAGAAAACTTAGTGGTGATTAGTTCCAAGTGTAAATCTAGTACTAATATGAAGCTGGTCTAGAAGGCCTGCGGCTTTGCACCAGTTTAAATATATTTTCGAAAATAATCACAAGCAAATCTAGAAGGAATACAGAGCTGGTCTAGAAGGCCGGCGGCTCTGTGTTCATTTAGATCGGCTCTTGTCAAGCATCCACAGCACGTACGAGCAAGATTACGATAATACTGGCCGAATCAAGCGATATCGTAATAAAGCATAAACATGAACGAGACATAAATGACATTTTTCATGTGAATCTAAGGCCAATACTACGCAATCCTGATTGGGCAGAAAGATGTTATATTAATAAATAAACAATAAATGACAAATAACATCTTAATAACTTAATGAATCTAACAACGATACCAAATTAGTTAGAGCCAATAACTAATCCATGCACATAATCAAGCTTAACCTAAGCCTTCGTCCACCGGATGACGTTAAACATAGATTAAACAGGAAAAACAAACATGAATCGATAACTAACCCTTATTTGAGCTAAACCCACGTCCACCGGATGACGCTAAACTTATATCAAATAAGATTCAACCCAGATCTACGATGCTCCCATGTCCACCGGATGACATTAAAGAGACAAAACTTAGCAAAGCATGACGGTACTTACAAGCAAGCCTGCGTCCACCGGATGACACTCAGTACGATTGAAGAACTCGCCGAGATCTACGTTACTCCTACTCCTAAGTTTTGGCCGGAGCCGAAAGATGTGTTGTATTGATGTGTGTATTACAATGGCCGGGGCTTATATTTATACCCAGGGCTTTGATAGAGTCCTATCCGAGTTACAACTCAAGATAAATACGGAAACTAACAAACTTTCCTAAATTAAAGGTAACTTGGAGCCCAATCTTTCCTTTCCTCAACGGACTCCGAACGTGATCGTTTTCCTGGCCGAAGATCCACACTGACATCATCAAATCGGCGATTCGCGCCGTCTTCACCTCCAGCCCACAATCGATTCCGGGACCCGATCGACTATCTCTGCCTTGACCTCTGTTCCCGAAAATCGGCTATCTGTATCCGGCATCAGTTATCCGCACTCAGTCCAGATTTTGGTGTAAACGCCCCCCAATTTTGGGATAAAATTGTTTTATTCCAAAATTAGCATTGAGTCTCGATTCAGTCCACTCTTGAGCCAAAATCGCAACCTCCCGCTCATCGCTTCAAACTCCGGCGGCGAACTGAAACCCTAGCTTCGAGAAAATCCTCTGTTCCATCTCCGGCCTCGATCCACTGTCTTCAAGAAATCTGCAAGCAATGGCGACTCCGTCCGAGATTCCCAAGGTATGAATCTTGCCAACCTGTCTTCCATTCATGAATCCCCACTCGATTGGTCGAACCTATCATCCATCCGCCTCAGGACCTAAAAAATGAAATCTTGATTCCGCTAAGGGACGCTCCGATCGCTTTCTTCCTGGGCCCGATGGGCGACTCCAACCCCGCGGAATTCATCAATCAAGAGACCAACCAAATCCCCTGTAGAGGCCCGCTAGTGGATGCATCTTCATGGTCCAGGCAGCCCTTTAGGAATTGGCCAAGCATGCCTAGCGGATGGAGAAATTGGTTCCGCCGCATCTCAGAAAGGAAAAGGGGAGACTGGGAGCTGCGCAATCTGGGCCAGTGCCTTGACCTTTCTCTGTGTGATATGAAAAAGAATGAACCCCTCTTGATCGCTGCAAGCTACTTTTGGTCCAATTCTTTGAACGCCTTTGTATTTGAAGATGGGCCAATGAGCATCACCTTGGGTGATATCCATATGCTGACTGTAACACTCGAAAAATTGCATTCTTTTAAATAGTGGGAATTTATTTAATTATGCAATTAGTTGATCATTCCAATATAGGGAAATAATAATTTTTCTCAAATATAAAATCAAACCTAGGTCATACACATGTATGATGCATTCATGCTGGAGCATTTCTTCTTTGTACTGTTGTAGATTATTTGAATCTCTCAAATATTTCAAAACCCAATTTGAAAATCCTTTTGGAAAATGGAAAAAGAAATTTGAGCAGAGCCCTTCCCCTCTCTTTTCTGGCCCGAGCAGCAGCTTGGCCTGTTTTCCACTCCCTGGCCCCCAGCAGATCCAGGTCGGATGGCCCGAGGACAGCTCGGCCGACCAGCTCCCTCCCTTCCCCTTACCCCATCTGACTGACGAGTGGGACCCACGGGTCAGCCCTTCCTTCTCCACCTCCCCCGCCGCGCGATCAGAGACGCCGCTGCCGTGTTCATCCACCGCGGACGAACGCGCGCGCGAAGTGTCCCTCTGCTGTGACTGCCAGCCCGACCCCAGCGCTCGGTGCTACCGACCTGTGGACCCACAGAACAGCCCCTCCCCTGTTTCCCTCTGCTGCTCGCCGAGAGTCCTACGCGGGCAAGAAAGAAACAGCCGAAGCCGAGTTCGTCGCCGCGCCAAGAGTCCGTAGCAGAGAAGAAACGGCCGAAGCCGATTTCTCCGCTCGCCGAGTTTGTTTCAATCTCCGAGATTGTCGTCACACCTCGGGAGTATTTAAGCAACGCTACACCCCCCGTAGCCGTCACCTAACCCTAGCCGCCTCTTCTCGCCGCCATTGCCGAGCTCCCGCGAGAACCGAGCAGCCGCCGCCGCGAGCAATTAGCTCGATTCGCCACCAATTTCCTCTCGGTAAGCCTTTGAGGAGCTTCGCTGTGATCTTGTGAAGTTCCCGAGCACTTTCCCCCTTCGATTTGTGCACTGACCGCCTTCGCCGCCGTTGCAGAGATCCACCGTCCGCCGGATCACGCCACGAGCTATCTCCGAGTCGATTTCCGACCTTCCCATCACCCTAGGTGAGCTTGCGATGCTCTTCCCGATCTATGGGTACCCTTCCCGACCTATTTCATGCATCGAAGGCCGAGTTCGCCATCTCCGGCGGCCCTCTGGCCATGGCGCCACCGTCGGCCTCTGTTTTTCGGCCGAGAGCACCGCCACCCCTCCTCTCTGTTAATCTGATCCGCCGATTTTGAATCGGACGGCCGAAGAGCAGCCCATACCGATTCGGCCGGCGTTTTTGCGAATAACCCCCTGCAGTTTTTAATGCTTAGCCCGCAGCCCTTAGCGTATACAGTAGATTACGTTTGAAGGCGTATTTATTTTCGGTATATATGAAAATGTGTTTTCAGATTTGAATTCAAAATTGTTTCATTTATAATTTCCACGTTTTAGTTCCGATTTGAACGATTCAAATTGCGTTAGATTCGTAATTTCATAATCTATCTGATGGTACCACTGTTTAATATATTTTCAACTTTGAAAATTCGAGATTATATTTAATCTATTATTATTCTATTATAAACCTTGTAAAATTCATATCTTCCTCGTTTTAAATCCGATTTGCGCAAACTTTATATCGATGTGATCGTAGCAACGCGTAGATTTGTTTTATAACCTTTTTAATTTATTTTCCCTCTGTTGGTGTACTGTTCTAATGAAAACTCTTGTTTGTATGCATGTTTGCCCCTGTATGCGTGTGTGTTGTTATGATGGGTCGAGTATAGACGGTGAGCCATACGCGGGTGATCAAGATCAGTACTGCGACAACCCGGATCACCAGGAGTTTGCTGATCAAGGCAAGTATTAGCATGGATCATCCTTGTTGTCCTATTCACTAAATAACTAACTGCATTTGCATGTGCCTTCCTTGTTAACCATAGTTACTTCCTAGTTTTGTTATCCTGTTCCTTGCAACCTTTGGGATTATGCATGTGGTAATTGATGCTAGTGCGTTATTGATATCATGATCACGTAAACTTGATTAATTGATTATGCAATATGATTAAAAGATGCCTTTTTAGCAACATGGAGCTAGAGGATTGGAGCATAGTTTTGTGATGCACCATATCCTTCCCCCTTGGTAATGATCTGTCAGCAAAAGCTGGGACTTACAGTGCAACTATGAGGGCTATATGGCTCTAGTTTTAGCTCAGTATGAGGACCTTTTCTAGCTTGTTAGAGGTTACCGAAAGGCGCAAGAGGGGCTTGCCGACTCGGGTATAGTGCGGCCTCTGTCCATATGTGTATAACCTGTGTGACCTTGTGCCATATGGAAGGGGGGCTCTACATCTGCTTGCCGAGGAAACCTCGCGGCCCTAACATGTTAGACGAACCTTTGAAAGGCTTCATAGTGAAACCCTGCTCTCTCACCTTGGTAGTGTTATGGGAGTAATTAACCCGAGCAAATGGGAATCACGGCTCATAGTGAAAGTGCACAACCTCTGCAGAGTGTAAAACTGGTATACTAGCCGCGCTCACGGTCACGAGTGGCCCGGAAAACTCACGGAGTAGTTATCTTTTGGGGTGATGTTTACTTGTTGCTTATCTATTTGTTGCTACTCATTAATTATGTTTACTGCGATCATGAGAATGGGCATATTAACTTGTTGCTATCCAACTGCATAAAAGATGATTAATTAAAAGCAACCTGCTGTTAAACCGTGTCAACCTTTTGAGTCTCATGAACCCATGCTAGTCTTGTTGAGTACGACATGTACTTACGCTTGTTTATTTTTCATCACTTGGTTAAAAATCCCGGATGGGTAACAGATGGTGATAGTGATGAGGACTACCCAGAGGACTACTAGACTTGTGCTTCACCAGTCGACGTCCCTGTGCTATGGAGCTACCGCGAGAGTTATCTTTATTTTCCGCTGTGTAATGACTTTGATATTATTCGCTATGTATTAAACATTGGTTATGATACAATTTATGCAATTTGTTGGCTTATGTGTGTGACTGATCTCTGGGCGCACATAAGATTATGCATCCCATTTTATCTTTAAAATTCGGTGTGACACTGACTGGCCTTCAAATCACCGGGTCTTTCCAACTATGGGATCTTCTTTCAGCTGGCGAAAAGAAGTTCCCCAAACTGAACGAGTACAAGGGCTGGACTGGCTATATCAAAACCCATCAGCAAACCACCTCCAGCATCAGCGACAAGGAATACATAGCCTTCTTGATCTTGTGGCTGGAAAGATTCGTCTTCTGTGGCGCTTCCTTGGGGCCGTCCTATCCTTTCAAAGCCCTTGCAAAAAAATTAGCCGAAGGCAATTCAATCCCTTTAGGTAAAATATTGCTGGGATCTGCCTACAGATTGCTGAACCGAGTTGCCAGCTATCTGCTAAAAGGGGAAGAAGTACGGTGCATAACAGGTCCCTGGTGGTTGATTCAACTATGGCTCAACTTGTATTTGCAAAAGATGGTCAGGCCAAACCTCAACAACCTCAATTACCCTTCTATCAACTATGCAGAAGAGGACAGCAACCAGATCACCAGGGGCTGTCAGAATTTTGGAGAAGCTGCCTCAGCCATCACTATTAACATGAACCGAGGGAACTTACTTGAGAAACTTTACAGAGGCTTGGGACCAGACACCTTGATTTGGTTCCCATATGCAGATGATGATGAATTCCTAATGCCCTATACCTTCAGGTTCAGTACAGGATGCTCTAATGCTGGAGCTACTGAAATCTTCAATGTCATCATAAAGCCTTGCACACTGCCAGTCCAGCTGGCCTTCATATGAATTCTATCACCCCAACGTTGCAGCAAGACAACTGGGCTTCGGCCAACTGTCCCCCAAGCTTACATTTCTACACCTTCTGAAGCCCAGAGATGAAATCACCGAGATAGTAGAAGTCGACAGGGTCTTCTCATTAGGAGTAGACTTGCCAGTTCATACTGTAGAGCATTGGAGTCAAATTTCAATGTCCCATGAGACCTTTGATTACTGGTGGCAACAATGGCACGCTCATCTTTTCTGTCAAGGGATCCATGATAGATGTAGAGCCCTGGACCCAAGCTTCAACTCTATCTCGGCAGTAAGTACTTTAACCAATTCCAATCAAACCGGCTGCAAATTGTGTTCTAACTTTTGTTAATGCAGGACCTAGAATCCAGCCCACCAGAGTAGATCAACTATTATCCTTCTTGCCCAACTGCCAGGCTAGGCTCTCAGGCCCCATCCTTGAAAAAAATGATGAAGGCCCCTGCCAGTATGGCAACTGCTCCGGCTTCAAAAAGAAAAGCTTCATCAGGTCTTCAAAAGACGACCACCAAGAAAAAGAGATCCAAGAGAAAATCTGTCCAGGTACTTGGATGCCTTCAAATATTCTCCATTATTTACTCAGCTTACCTGACCGAATCGGCTATATGATAGGCAAGCATTTAGCCGATTCAGACTCCTAATAATCCATTTCATCTTAAGAGCCGATTGGTGAGCACCACAGACTCCTTCATGAACCTCACTCATCAACTTCATCGATTCTTCGACCCCGAGACATCTCAGCAGTACCCCCTCGACAGTCTTATAATACAACTGATCGTCTAGCAGTACGAACTTGATAGCTTTATACCTCAGCTTTCTACTAACTTTCTGTGAAGGATTTGCAAGGTACCTTGTTATCCCACCCCGCCAGTCATCAGTTGATTGCTCAGTATTGAGGATTTCCTGCATCGATCTGTAACCCGAAGCACTCTGTGCTAGCCGATTAGCTTCCTGATTCTGAGCTCTGGGAACATGATATACTGAAACTGCTAAGAACCCTCTGATCAAAGCTTGGCACTGATCATAATAGCCTCGGAGTACGTCATCTTTACACTCAAATAGGCCGAGCAATTGGTTGATGACTAGTTGTGAATCTCCAAAAACTTCAACTACGTCGGCCTTTGCTTCATGCAGAAGCTGAAACCCCCTCCAAATCGCCTCATACTCAGCTTGGTTGTTTGTCACCGTTGGCCCGATCTGGAAAGCGTATTCAAACTGTTGACCTCGAGGTGATATCAGTATTACTCCAGCACCTCCACCTTGCTTGCAAGATGATCCATCAAAGAACATAGTCCACGGGGCCACATCAATTATACTGATGTCACCCTCATGATGCTGGGTGATGAAATCGGCTATTGCCTGACCTTTGGCTGCCTTAGCCAATTCGAACCTCAAGTCGAACTCAGAAAGAGCCAAGATCCATTTCCCAATCTGCCCAGTTCAGGATAGGCATTGACAATATATGCTTGATCACATCAGCCTTGAAAACTACCACACAATCGGCCGATAGCAAATAATGTCTCAGCTTGGTGCATGAGTAGAATAAGCATAAGCACAGCTTCTCTGTTAGTGTGTATCTTGTCTCAAGATCCAAAAGCCTTCTGCTCAGATAGAAAATTTCCCTCTCCTTTCCTTCAAATTACTGAAAAAGGGCCGATCCAATTGTATGGTCTTCGGCCGTCACGTACAGCTTGAATGGCTTACCTACCTGTGGCGGTACCAGAACAGGTGGAGACTTCATATATTGCTTGATTTCATCGAAAGCTTTTTGCTGTACGTCACCCCATTTGAACTCCTGAGTATCTTTTAGCTTCAATAGTGGCGAGAACGGCAGCACCTTTTCGGACAGATTGGCAATGAATCTTCTAATGAAATTGATCTTGCCAAGTAAAGACTGCAATTCCTTCTTGTTAGTTGGTGGCACAAGTTGATCGATGGCCTTCCTGCTTTTGCTGCCGACCTCGATTCCCTTGCGGTGTACCATGAAACCCAGAAACTTGCCAGCCGATACCCCGAAAGCACATTTATTAGGATTCATCTTCAAACCATGCTTCCATGTGCACTCCAGTGTAGCCTTCAAATTGGCTAAGTGTTCGTTGTAACTTCTGGACTTCACAACTACATCATCGATGTAAATTTCTACAATCTTGCCGATTAACTTATGAATAATATAATTCATAGCCCTCTGGTAAGTTGCACCGGCATTTTTTAAACCAAACGTCATTACAACCCATTCGAACAAACCGATAGCGCCCGGATATCTGAAAGTAGTCTTAGGAATATCTTCATCAGCCATAAAAATTTGATTGTAGCCAGCATTACCATCCATGAAGCTGATGACCTGGTGACCTGCAGCCAAATCGACTAACATATCGGCTATCAGCATTGGGTAGCCGTCCATCGGGGTAGCTCTGTTCAAATTCCTGAAATCGATGCAGACCCGTAACTTGCCATTCTTCTTTTACACAGGGACAATATTCGATACCCACTCGGCGTATCGGCAAGCTCGAATGAACTTGGCTTCCAGCAACCTTTCAATCTCGGCCTTGATATCAGGTAATGAATCCTGCTTGAATCGTCGTGGTGGCTGCTTGAAAGGCCGAAACCCGGGCTTGATAGGCAATCTGTGTTCGACAATCGATTTGTCCAAGCCGGGCATCTCGTAGTACTCCCAGGCGAAGCAATCTTTGTATTCCTTCAATAAGTCAATCAACTCTTGCCTGAACTCAGGGTCAAGATTGGCAGCAATATACGTCGGCCTTGGCCTATCACCAGATCCAATGTCCACATCTTCAAGTTTATCGGCCGACGTGAAACCTTGGCCAAGCTTGCCCTCGGTGCCATCGATTGGGTTATCCATTAATAAAAAGACACAGAGCCGATTGCCTTGACTGGCTGTTGACTCTCATCGCTGACCTTGATGGAGCCTTCCTCCTAAGTCTTGCCAGAAAAACAGTCATGATCCCCAGCTTCCCAGTAGGCAGCATCCGCTGCGGCTATACTCACCGAGTCGTCAGCCGGGACCACTTCGACCTCCTCACCATGCCACCGCATCACACATTGGTGCATGGTCGATGGCACGCAGCAGTTAGCATGAATCCAATCACGCCCTGTAGCAGACTGTAAGAACCCTTGCTATCAATCACGAAGAAGGTGGGGAGCAGCGTCTTCTTCCCGATTGTTAGCTCGACATTGATTGCTCCCCGGGTATTTGAAGAGTCACCCCCGAAATCTTTGAGCATCATGTCGGTCTCAATTAAATCATCAGGGCCCTTACCCAGCTTGTGGAATGTGGTGTAGGGCATGAGATTGACAGTGGCACCACCATCGACTAGCATCTTGGTCATGGGCATCTCATCGACATATCCTTTGAGATATAGGGCCTTTAGGTGCCGGTGCTTGGGCGGCTTGTCAAAGGCAGCCTGCTGTGCGAAAACTAGCTTGGCAATGGCCTGCTCAGACTCCAGGCTCATCAGAATCAGAGAGAACCTCAATCTTCTTAGCTCGAGACGCCCTGAATTCAGTCGGAAGCACAAACACCATCTGCGCATCGGCTGTTGCCTTCCCTTTGTCCTGAGGAAGCTTCTCCTGCCAGATTTGCTTCGTGCGGCCTTCTGCTTTGAGCTCCCTATTCCTGAGGCGTTGCACGTGGCGTCTCTGGCTCTTGGTCAAGTCCCCAGGGCACCATTGATTCTCCTGCCAAACCGGCTCTTGGTGATCAACTGCCGCTTCGCTAAGCCGATCGCGCAGGTCTCTTTTTTCGCGCCGATCCTGCATATCATGTGGGCGTTCAAGCCTCTCATGCACAGACCGACGGTTGGTCTGAGAGTGTCTGTACTCTCGGTATTGATCACTGCACTCCGGGCAATTGCGCAGGGTCGGCAATCTTAGACCTTCATTCCAACAATGCCTGAAAAATGGGCAATGCCAATGACTTTCTTCTTCCTCCCGGTGGTGAGCCAGTTCTTCCTGGTAGCGGGCCTCCTCATCACGAACCCATCTTTAGTATTCTTCCTCTTCGAGCTACTTCCGGTGGGTCTTCTCCTTCTCCCGACGCCATTTGTTCAGCAGATCGTGGGAGGTAGGTCTGATCTTCTTGGTACCACTAGATTCTCCCTTTTCATATTACCTCTGGCTTTGCTCCTGCCTTCTCTTGATCTGCGTGAGCTCCTCAGCCGATATCTGCATATCAGGGTCGACTGATGCATTCCTTCTAGCTTGGTTGGAGGTCAGAACTTTCATCTTGCCTGCAGGGGCCGACACCTCTACCATATTCTAGCCCTTTGGGAATGGGAACTTATCAATCTTCATTTTTCCTTTAGCAGGACTGTCAAACTTCAATAAGTCATGGGAGATAGCCCTCTGAATTTGAGTTCTGAACGGGCGGCATCCATTGCTGTCGTGTGAGGTGAGGACATGGTACTGGCAGAAAGTCTTCCCTTTCAAGTCTTCAGGAGAGGGCCTTACATAATCAGCAGGGAAGGTGATCTGCCCAGCACTGACCAGCAAATCGAATAATTTGTCTACCTTATTTGTATCAAAATCATATTGATCCTCTGAGCTCCAATTTTTGGGTACAGCCATGGGCTTCTTGCCCTATCTCAGCTCGACAGCGGCGATTTCATCTTCATCTTCATCCTCTGAGTCTGAATTACTGACCAACACCGTCTCTTTGTATCTCCCCTCCTTACGGAAGGTCTGGGCTTGCAGCTCCAAGGCCATCGCTCGCTGCAACACCTGGCTAATGCTATTGAAGTCAATGCCCACCAGCTTTTCCTGAATGTGCGGGAGCATCCCACCAATGACTAAGTGAGCGAGCTGCTTGTCAGGCAGGTTCAGTGAATAGCACATGTTCTTCATCTCCCTGAAGTGCTTGATGAAGGCTAATCCGGTCTCGCTACTCTTCTGGCGCATGCTAGTCAAATCAATAATAGTTTTCTCCCCTGTGCCAGAGAAGAAATAACCGTGAAACTTGCTTTCCAGGTCTGCCCAGTTTTGGATTGTCCCGGGCTCCAGAGTGGTGAACCAACTGAAAGCTGGCCCTGTCAAGGACAACGAGAAGAAACGGACCTTGTGAGAATCCTCATAAGATGCCTCACCAAGCTGAGTCATGTAGCGGCTGATGTGCTCTATGGTGGATATGTCGTCTTGATCGCTGAACTTGGCGAAATCCGGCATGCGGTACCTCTGTGGTAATGCCACAAGATCAAACCATTCAGGGTAGAGGCGCCTGTATCTGATCGACACCCCCGCTTTCGGCTGCAAGCCGAATTGGTCCCTGAGCATTGCACTCATCTTGTCTACTAACTCGTCTTGAGGCGACTGCGCATAACCAGGATGTGGCGCTGATGTGAGCTCATCATAGGTGTGACCGATGTGATAGTTTGGAGTTGCCGAAGTCATGTTTCCAGTCTGCACGTTCCCGACCGGCATGTTCCTAGTTGTACGCATATAAGCGGCAATCTTCTCAGGAGAGTAATCTCTGTATAACTTAGGCTGCGGAGCTATTTTTGGAGCCGAATCCGTCGTCATATTGGGATGTTGATCGGATGACTTTGACGGTTTCGGCTGTTGCGGTGGAGGATCGGATGTTCCGGCCACTGCATCTGATTTGGTATCTTCTGGGGGAATATTGAAGTATGTTGGGCCCAAAGATTCCCAGTCTTGCTTCTTGATGACTGTCTTCATGATGTTGTAGAATGTCTATAGGAAAACGTTGTGATGGTGCCCGACGGCCTGGTGCGAAGCGTTCCAGATGGCGCTCTGGATGAACTCTTTGAACTCTTGCTCCTCCTTGTCGGTGTCGCTAGGCATGACCCTCCTTGGGTAGGGGTTTTTCTTGAACACGTGGCCATCGCGATTCTTGGCAAACGACAGCATACAGGAATCAGTGAACTCTTCGATGATCTGCTCCAATACCGCAGCATCCTCGGGGTCGATCTCTTCACGCTTGACTCTGATGACGCCGTCGTCCCTAGGAGCCACGGTCTCCGGAGGCTTTCCCTCAATCATGAGTGAAACGGTCCCACCAGGCGTGCCAAAAAGTGTGTTGGCACAAAATGTGGTTCTTGCGTCTCAACACACCAGCGAAGCCGGATATGATCTCAAAAGCGTTGGAGCTTTCAAGATCTAGCTAGCTTCAAACCCGGTCAGAGAGTGCCGATAACCCCCAGGCGTGCCAGTCAATTTGACCTGCAATTGACAAGTGAAAGATAATAATCAGTAATCATAGGGCGGAACTAACCTGTGTGTCCAAGTAGTTCCAAATATGTGGCTTTGAGAGCCGATTCAATCGGAAATCGACTAAAGAGTCGATTCCGGCATATATGCATGTTTTGTTATAGAAACAGATACTGAACTGATACATAATCGATTGATATGTGTGATCAAATAGAACAATCTACATTAAACAAATCTATGTATATAGTTGTAACAGATTAAAGCATAATCGATTGCTGTAAACAAGTCAAATCATTTAGTTCAGGCTGTCTGAACGTCAAACAGGCAGAAATCGGCTACTTTGGCGATTTGGCAGAATTTGATCGGTTAATTGATTTTTCTCAAGAAAGCACAACCGTATCGGCTAATTAGCCGATTCGGGGTTCGTGAAGCAAAAAACTTGGCGGTGATTAGTTCCAAGTGTAAATCTAGTACTAATACGAAGCTGGTCTAGAAGGCCTGCGGCTTTGCACCAGTTTAGATATATTCCCGAAAATAATCACAAGTAAATCTAGAAGGAATACAAAGCTGGTCTAGATGGCCGGCGGCTCTGTGTTCATTCAGATCGGCTCTTGTCAAGCATCCACAGCACGTACGAACAAGATTACGATAATACAGGCCGAATCAAGCGATATCATAATAAAGCATAAACATGAACGAGACATAAATGACATTTTTCATGTGAATCTAAGGCAAATACTACGCAATCTTGATCGGACAGAAAGATGTTATATTAATAAATAAACAATAAATGACAAATAACATCTTGATAACTTAATGAATCTAACTACGATGCCAAATTAGTTAGAGCCGATAACTAATCCATGCACATAATCAAGCTTAACCTAAGCCTTCGTTCACCGGATAACGTTAACATAGATTAAACAGGAAAAACAAACATGAATCGATAAACTAACCCTTATTTGATCTAAACCCACGTCCACCGGATGACGCTAAACTTATATCAAATAAGAATCAACCCCGATTTACGATGCTCCCATGTCCACCGGATGACATTAAAGAGACAAAGCTTAGCAAGGCATGACGGTACTTACAAGCAAGCCTGCGTCCACCGGATGACACTCAGCCCGATTGAAGAACTCGCCGAGATCTACGTTACTCCTACTCCTAAGTTTTGGCCGGAGCCGAAAGATGCGTTGTATTGATGTGTGTATTACAATGGCCGGGGCTTATATTTATACCCAGAGCTTTGATGGAGTCCTATCCGAGTTACAAATCAAGATAAATACGGAAACTAACAAACTTTCCTAAATCAAAGGTAACTTGGAGCCCAATCTTTCCTTTCCTCAATGGACTCCAAATGTGATCGCTTTCCTGGCCGAAGATCCACGCTGACGTCATCAAATCAGCTATTCGCGCCGTCTTCACCTCCAGCCCACAATCGATTCCGAGACCCGATCGACTATCTCTGCCTTGACCTCTGTTCCCGAAAATCGGCAATCTGCATCCGGCATCGGTTATCCGCACTCAGTCCAGATTTTGGCATAAATAGTTGTGCTCCTGTCGTAGTTTTACTAGCATAAGCAATTGCATGATGTTTCTTATTCTTTGTTTGTCCTAACACTGCCCTACAACATAATCACTAGCATCACGCATAATTTCAAAAGGCAAAGCCCAATCAGGGGGTTGAATGATTGGTGCTAATGTAAGTGCTTCTTTAAGAATATTAAAAGATTTTAAACATGCATCATCTAATTCAAATGGAACATCCTTAGCTAATAAGTTAGTCAGTGGTCTAGCAATATGTGAAAAATCTTTTATAAATCTACGATAAAAACCACAATGACTGTCACAGAACCGACCAATTTATACGAGCACAAGTACAACGATCGCATTTTCGCCGCAATCCAGTCGCACTTGAGCCAATATAAACCCGGTAGTCCGGAAATCTCGAAGGATTTCAAACATTTCATACCCCAAGGATCATTCATTCAGCAATACCCGATCACATGACACATAAGTTCGCAACCGAATTTAAACATCAGAGTACAACATAGTCTTTTACACAAATAGGGTAGTAGCGGAAGTCAATATAGTTTTACACCACAGAGTTCGAATACGAGTACCATCACATGACCCCGTCGCAGCATTCTTACAACAACTAAAGATAGATAATGACCCCGCCCTCGGGTCTAGTCTTCTTCGCCCGCAGGGGTGAAGCAGTTCCTGCAATACGCGTAGAAAACTACACCATCTGCAACAATGGGAATAAAACCCTGAGTACTCAATTGTACTCAGCTAGACTTACCCGACAGGGAGTAAATAAAAAGACTCTCAAGGATATGCAAGGCTTATTTGGTGGAGCTCAGAGGGTAGCATCATTTTTGCATCAAAGCATTACTTACAGTAGAACCTCAACTTAATCATTTTAATTGTGATAAGCTTCGATTTCAGTTAAACTATTTACTAGGATTAGCCACTATACTAAGCATTCACTGAATATTGTAGCAATCAATAAAACCATATGATTTCCGATATCCACAGATATCAACCTCATCTCACCATAATCATTATGTTCAAGTTATTAGCCTCTACCTCACCAGAAGATCAGTTCAGTTTCTCACTAACCAGGAGAGATGGCGATTCGAATCGATTGTACCAGCTGGCAAACATGCCAATCACAAACCCTGTCAGCCGAGCCACTGGCTTCTTGGGCCACCGTTAAATCTTTCTGAGTCACAATATGTCGCGGGCTTGGCGGGGACCATATTCTCAGAGACCAACCCACTTCCAGGATGCATCAGGTCCCTGACCTGCCCTTGGTAAGATGGTGTCTCCGCACATACTTCCTACCTCCAGAATATGTCTGCCTAGTCGCACCAATTCCCGGCTCAGAAAGAAATACTCGGCTTCGCGGTCAGAACGACTTATCTGGCCAGCTATGTGACGACGTCCTTCAATCTCAACTGATGTCTGGTGGCCTCAGTCCTAGTCGGCCGCAAGCAGCACCGAAGACGGCATGACCTCAACCATGTCATGCGGCTCCCCGCTACCTAGCCTTGATTCTCTCATTAGACACTGTGGCATGGTGGCACATATAGTCCATCATGTGGAATCCAACCCCATCATCATTAGTAACCACCTATGCTCGCGAAGGACAGGAAATCCCTCGACTTCTACCGGTCTAAGCATGGCTAAGCATAGGATCGAACCCATCCCCTTGTCTAGTAATAACTTCAGGATCAAGTATAAGTGGACAAGGAATAAATGCAGCAACGGTATCATATCAACTCCTATACTTAAGTGCACAATCATACGATTTAATAAAGACCAGTGTATTTGTAAAAAGAGTAGGTGGAGACTTAGGAATGCTCCGGGGCTTGCCTTTCACAAAGTTAGCGGGTTGGTGATCCGGGCACTCCGGAAGTTCAACCTCTTCTTCTTGTCCTTCGGAAACCTCGGGCACTTCAATCTCCGGCGGAACTCCCTCCTCCGGTGGATCGAATTGCAGCAGTGTCACTCCTCCCGGCGATCCTGTATGCATGATATGCATATATGAGAACTGAGAATGCACATGAAACGCAAGATAGAGATGCACGAATTAACCCATGATATGCAATCAGTTTAACAATCCACACTCATTTATTTCTTTCCTAGACAACCAACTCATACTCACCCTTCTTAAGCAAAGCATAGAACAATTTCTCGTCTCGGGTGAGAGGTCTACAACCTGCACTTAATAATTAACATGCATCAACTAACCTACCACAACCAAAAGATATTTGCTTAGAAACAATTAAATAAACCCTAGCCTATAACTGGACCTACTGCTTACTGTGACCAGAAAAATCCATAGAAATTACAGTAGCTATTACACATCCAGATTAGCCTACTGACAAAATTTCAAGTCATTTGGACAAGTATAACAGTCTACACAAAAATAACAAGCAACCAGCCTTTTAAGCAATGGAAAATGCTTAACACAGTGAAAAGTATCAAACAACAGATTTCCTAATTTTCTTAGCTTCTTTCCAACATAACATAGCCCAGGAAAAATACTCATGTCCATAACCTTAACACATTAAGCAAGGTGATTTTTGCAAGATTAAAGCATAAAAGGCACATTATACTAGACATCACATAAATAACAGTGAAACACCAGCAAACATATTTTTCATAGATTCTACTTCCCTAAACAAGATGAATGCAAGTGGAATCACATTTTTAGCACATTCCTGTAATTACTTATGCATTTATCAAGTTTACAAGCAATTAACAATTTAATTATAACTGCACACAAAAAGTATTCAAAAAGTACATTTTATATTTTTCCTTGATAGAGCTCAGAAATACAAACACAACAAAATTTGGTTCACCCCCATTGGACATTCCTATCTCCAGATATGAATTTTGGAAGGTTTTACACATTTTCTGGAAATTCCTTTTATAAAATCAAAAACCTAAACCCGATAGAACTGCTACGTGCACCCGGCTCAGTGAACCAGAGGCGCACCTGAACGGCTGACTCGCGGGCCTCGGGGTCGACCCGACCCCACGCGTCAGAGAGAGGAAACAGAGCCGCCGGCGCTGACCGGCGAGAGCTCGCCGACGGCGAGGTCTCCGGCGACGCCGAGGCTACCTACCGACTCGCGGCAACGAGGCGAACCCGATGGACGAACTGCCGAGGGTCGTACTCCACCGGAGCGAGCTCGATGGCGGCAATGGCGGACGGCGGTGGTCCGGCGAACTTGCGCCGGCCGATTCCGGCCGTTGCTCGCGCGGCTCGGCCTCGTTCCGTGTTCCTGCAACCCTAGCGGACCTGTGCGCGCGACTAATCGAACTATTGCGCACGGAAACTCACTGACCGCGCTCGCATGGCGGCACGGTGGCGAGCGGTTTCACGGCGAACTCGGGTTCCGGCGAAACCACGGCGAGGTAGATCTAACCGACGGTGTGGAAAGGATCTACGGCTAACGGAGACTCTTAGACGAGCAAAAGAGAGGGAAGCCGACCCCGGCATCGCCCTCGTCACGGCGACCCGAGAGCTCGGCGGCGCTCCGGCAATGGCGGACGGCGAGAAGCTCGCTGGAGCTGTACCTTAGGTCGGCTGAGGTCGGCAACGGGTCGGAAACGAAGAGCAGAGCAAGCCGCAGCTGCGCCGAGGGTGGCGCGGTCGGAGACGGCTCGGTGGCGGCGGATTTCACCGCGGCGGTCGCGGCGGAAATGGCGACGGCGAAGGGGACAGAGGAGAGCAGCGAGCGAACAGAGGGCGAGAGAGCAGGGAGAGTGAGGGCGAGCGTGCGGGAGACAGCGTTGCGTGTTCCCCTTTGTAAGCCGACCGCGCGGCAGCAACGACGGCGTACGGCGCCATCTGGCGGCCGAGGCCTGACGCGGTCGCGCGACTCGCTCGCGATTCGCCCGAGGGTCGAACTGAATCGGCTCCGATTCAGTTTCCGCGGACCCGACTGAAACTCGATTTTTATCGATCTATAACTCGCGATCCAGGGCGTTTCAGCGAAAACTTCACTACTATGGATTGAAGAGCTATACGAGTAGATCATTTCATATTAAGACACTTTACTCTAGTTCGGTCTGGATTGAGAGATACAAGTCAATGAACAGGGGTACACCGAAACTGAAAACCGGTTTAGACTTAGGAAAATTTGAAAACTTCCAAAACAGCTCCAAATCTGCACTAATTCAACTTTTTGACCTTCTTCCACTCATTTTCATGAGTTGACCCAAAAATAAAGTTTGTTGCTTATAAAATTCTACACAACTTTGATTAAGGGTGCACTGACATGCAGAATCTCTAAAATGCCCTTCTTGTTTGGTCAAACAGAATAGCTTTTAAAGGGCTCTCTAGTCAACTATGAGCTAGAGGGGTATTTTGGGAATTTCACCAACATGAACATTGTTCCAAATGTTATCCTAAACATGTATAAAGCATTTAGAACCGTAAACAAGCATCACATTTGCATGTCAACACATTTTGCATAATATGGACATATAAACAAACATATAGCAATAAAAGGGAATCAAATCAAATGCAATGATAATAATGCATGCAATGACATGATCTATGCTTGATGACATGCAAATGCAAGTGTGAAAATAGTAACTAACACTAGGGTGTTACAGCCCTCCCCCCTTAAAAGAATCTCGTCCCCGAGATTAGAGTTAATTACCATTGTTTAAAGAAAGACGGATAGACTTCCTTGAGGTAATCTTCTCGCTCCCAAGTCGCATCCCAATAACTTTGGTTGTTCCACACCACCTTATAGAACTTGATCACTCGGCTACGGGTGATTCTTTCTTTGTAATCTATTACTTCAATAGGCTTTTCTTCATAGGTCAAATCTGATTTCAACTTGATATCACCAAAATCTACTTGCTCTTCCGGTACTCGTAAACATTTCTTGAGTTGAGATATATGAAACACATTGAAGATAGTGGACATGTGTGGTGGCAACCGTAACTTGTATGCTACCTTCCCACTTCTTTCCAGAATTTGAAAAGGACCTACAAACCTTGGAGCTAACTTTCGTTTCACTCCGAAGCGTTGCACGCCTTTCATAGGTGACACTTTCAAGTATACATAGTCACCCACTTCAAATTCCAATGGCCTTCTTCGCTTGTCCGCATAGCTCTTTTGACGAGTCTGAGCGGCTTTGAGATGTGTTTGAATGGTATGCACTCTCTCTTCGGCCTCTTTCACAAAGTCAATCCCGTAATATCTCCTTTCGCCTGATTCAACCCAATTGAGAGGAGTTCTACATTTGCGCCCATACAAAGCTTCAAAAGGAGCCATTTGAATACTCTCTTGATAGCTATTGTTGTATGAGAACTCGGCCAAAGGCAACCATTCTTCCCACGAACCTTTAGACGATAGAACACAAGCCCTCAACATATCTTCAAGAATTTGATTTACCCTTTCAGTCTGACCAGAAGTTTGAGGATGATAAGCTGAGCTGCGAACCAAATTGGTTCCCAAACACTTGTGTAGATGCTCCCAGAAGCGTGCAATAAATTGCGGGCCTCTGTCGGAAACTATCGTCCTCGGCACACCATGTAACCGAAGTATCTGAGCAAAGTAGAGCTGTGCCAACTGATGAGGACGATCTGTAGTTCGAACTGGTAAGAAATGTGCAATCTTAGTCAATCGATCTACGATCACCCAAATAGAATCGTGGCCTTTTTGCGTTAGAGGTAACCCAGATATGAAATCCATGGTTATCTCATCCCATTTCCAACCTGGAACTGGTAAGGGTTGCAATAGGCCTGCTGGCTTAAGATGAATAGCCTTCACGCGACAACAGGTATCACACTTGGCCACATAGGCTGCAATTTCCTTCTTCATTTTGGTCCACCAGAACCTAGGTTTCAAGTCTTGATACATCTTACTACTACCAGGATGGATAGACAACTTGGACAAATGAGCCTCATCCATAATCTGATTCCTCAACTCACGGTCTTTCGGTACTACCAATCGATCCTTGAACCACAATATACCTTTTTCATCTACTCGGAAATGAAGCATTTCTTGTTCTTTCATCTTCCTCTTGATATGATATATGCCGGGATCTGTTTTCTGACCTTCAATAATCTTGCTTTCCAAAGTACAACTGAGAGTAATATTATTCAACACCACTGGATGCACAAGATTGAACCCATCTGCTAGCAAAGGCTGCAATACATTGCAATGAGACTTTCGGCTCAAGGCATCGGCTACGACATTGGCCTTGCCCGGATGATAGTGTACTTCTAGATCATAGTCTTTGATCAACTCCAACCACCTTCTTTGCCTCATGTTCAACTCAGGCTGAGTGAAAATGTACTTGAGACTCTTGTGATCGGAATAGATATGACATTTGTGACCCATCAAATAGTGGCGCCAAATCTTCAATGCATGAACTACAGCGGCAAGTTCCAAATCATGAGTAGGATAGTTTTGCTCATGTTTTCTCAGTTGACGCGAGGCATAAGCAATGACTCGGCCTTCTTGCATGAGAACACATCCTAACCCAGTGCCACAAGCATCGCAGTACACATCAAAAGGCCTTTCAATATCAGGTTGTGCAAGAACTGGAGCAGTGGTCAACAACGTTTGCAAGGTGCGAAAAGCTGTTTCACACTCCCCACTCCACACAAACTTGGTATCTTTGTGCAATAGCTTGGTCATAGGTTTAGCTATTTTAGAGAAGTCCTGAATAAAGCGGCGATAATACCCAGCTAATCCCAGAAAGCTACGAACCTCAGACACATTTGTTGGTGACTGCCAATCCAACACCTGCTGAACTTTTGACGGATCTACAGAAATACCTTCAGCAGATAAGATATGGCCCAGAAAAGGTACCTTAGTCAACCAAAACTCACACTTGCTGAACTTAGCATACAGCTTATGCTCCCTGAGTCTAGTCAAGACTATCCTCAAGTGTTCAGCATGATCCTCCATGCTCTCAGAGTACACCAGAATATCGTCAATAAAGACTACCACGAACTTATCCAACTCAGGCATGAATACCGAATTCATTAGATACATGAAATGTGCAGGAGCATTGGTTAATCCAAAAGACATAACCAAATACTCATACAAGCCATACCGAGTGGAGAAAGCCGTCTTGGGAATATCTTGTGGTCTGATCTTAATTTGGTGATACCCAGATCTCAGATCAATTTTGGAGAAAACCTTGGCCTTGGACAATTGATCAAACAAGATATCAATACGAGGTAGAGGATACTTGTTCTTAATTGTCACAGCATTTAGTGGCCTATAGTCCACACACATACGTAAAGTTTCATCCTTCTTCTTAACAAAGATTGCAGGACAGCCCCACGGAGAAGAACTAGGGCGAATGAACCCTTTGTCCAATAACTCCTGGAGTTGTTTCTTGAGTTCAGCTAATTCATGAGGAGGCATTCTATATGGCCTTCGAGAAATAGGGGCCGTACCGGGAATAAGTTCTATTGCAAACTCCACATCTCGATCAGGAGGAAGTCCAGGTAGATCATCAGGAAAGACATCAGGAAACTCACACACTACAGGGATGCTCTGAAGTGTCACGGCCTCAACTGAGAAAGAGAGACTAAAAAGATCTCCCCTACGGGGCAGATGAACCTGAAAAGTGCCTTCACCTTGGGGTTCCCTCAGTGTCAACATCCGGTTAGGGACGTCCAACACCGCACCCCGCTTGTCCATCCAACTAACTCCCAAAATAACATCCAGACTCAACCCTGGTAGCACAATAAGACTACTGATGAAAACCCGATTACCAATCTCGATGGTCACATCCCCGACACCATGACGCGTACAAATTTCAGCCCCAGCTGAAGTTATCCGGAAACTATGGCTCAACTCAACAATTGGTAATGCATGCTTTTGTGCAAATGCTTGACTCACGAAAGAATGCGACGATCCAGAGTCAAACAAAACAATAGCAGGATGCTGATTCACAGAAAACATACCCGCGGTGACTGGTTCACCTTCCGGAAGTTCCTCCGCAGTAGTGTGATGGACACGACCCTGCCTGGGATGAGGACAATAACGAGCAAGATGTCCCTGTTGGCCACAGTTAAAGCATGGCCCCAGACCTTGGTTGGTCCTCACTGGAACGGCGTTGCTGGGAGGAGCATTGTTCTTGTTCAAAGGCACTGTGAAACCTTTCTTGTAGCGCTGAGGCGCTGGCTGCTTCTTTGGAGGGGGTCTGAATTTTGCCCCAGGAACAGCCGGACGGTAAGCAGGGCGATTTGCCACCGCACGACTAGCTGTTGGAGTCCTTGACTGAGAAGAGCTTCCTTCAAATGGCCTCTTGCCTCCCTTGGAAGCAGTGTGCAAGTTGTTCTGTTTCTCTTGGATATAAGCTTCACTGATGAACTCGTTAAAAGTTGTACGAGCGTTGTTCGCCAGAGTCTTCATAAGCTTGGTACTAAGACCTCTCTTGAAGGTTTCAATCTTCTTTTCATCTGTATCTACCATCCACGGGGCATACCTCGACAGATTGTTAAAGGCATGATGATACTGAGTGAGGGTCTTGGTACCCTGAGTAAGCTGCATGAATTCATTGACCTTCATCTTGATCAAGCCTGCTGGAATGAAATGCCCCCTGAAATCCCTGGTGAACTGCTCCCAGGTGATATCAGCGACCACGGGGTAGGCGGTCTTACGATTGGCCCACCATATTCCAGCTTGGCCTTGCAGTAACATAGCAGCAAAGCTAGCCTTCATGGTTTCAGTCAATCGCAGCACAGAGAATGACTGTTCAATAGTGTTTAACCACTCATCAGCTTCCAGCGGCTCTACGGTCTGCTTGAATACCGGAGGCTTAGTGTCCATGAAGTCCTTGTAGTTACTGTATTGGTCCTCATCGTTTCCGCGGCGTCCACCTCGATCGCGATTGTGGTTGTTACTAGCAACCATCTGCTGCAAAATCGCTTGCTGGGTGTCCAAGAACTGAGCAAACATTTGTTCCTGGGTACGTGGTGGAGGAGGCGGCAACTCCTCATCTTCATGTTCGTTCCCACCACCACTGGTTGACCCATGACGACGGGTATGAGGTGCCATCTGTAGCAACACGCAACAACCATTGTTAAGTGTCAGTTATGTCAAAGATAACCGAAAGATTATGCCCAAAAGATATCAATGATCATTTTTGATAACCAACAAATGGCACAATAATTCATTAATCATCACACAACCGCACAATAACAAGGCGCAACCAAAAAGGGTTTCCAAGCTGCATAAGTTACCATTACTTAATTAAAAGTTTGATGGTTCTAGCCCTGAACACACAGGGTTCTCCCATTACAATTCAGGTTCTACCCCTTACATGACATTAAGGGTTTTCCCAATACAAAAGGGTGCCGATCATGGCAAGATCACTAGAAAAAGGCCTAGTCATCGTGGTCACTGTCCACGCCGGACACGTTCCCACCATGGTCATCACTCTCGTCAATAGGCACGATCTCCTCGGGGTCTTCTTCTTCTTCTTCCTCACTTGCTTCACCATCATCAGCTGCAATGAAGATCTCAGGAGCAAACTCCGCTGCACCCGGAGGATGAAACGGATCAGCACGGTTGTTCAGACGATGAACATCCTGCTGCAACTCCCAAACTTGCTGCTGACTAGCACGCAACTCTTGCAGAAACTCAGTGCGCTGACGTGTCAAACTCATATTGCGATTATCAAGCTGGCGGCGAAGATCTGCATTCTCCCTCTCAAGCACCTCGACACGGCGATCAGCTGCCAACAAGGCGCCAGTGCATCGTAACAACTCATTGCGACAGGCAGTGAGAGCTACCACCAAGTCATCTGAGCTACGACGAGCCATACGTGCCCACTCTTCAGCTTCTAACTTCTTCTCCACAGCATCATGCAGGGCTTCAATGCACTTCATCCAACCATCCCTAGTGGAATAATGCATCCTCAGGACAGCAAACATAGCACTCATAGAAGCACCCGTGCTATGAGCACGCTCGTCCCTGCCTCGCTCTAAAGAAGCTTGGCTAGACTGAGCCCACTCACCCTGAGAAGCATCCACCCTGGGAAAAACATTTGCTGGCCCCAAATCAGCTCTCTTGTTGAACCGGCTGCAAATATCCGTCAACACCTCAAAAGCTGCAAGCTGCGCACCATCCCATGGCGTCCTCATGTCAACTTCCACCTTTATTCCTGGAAACGGCCAACCCCTTTCAAGCACAGGGATAGTCACCCAAACATCAAACCAAGGCTGCACCATGGTTTGCGCTGGCTTCCAGAAATACAGTGGTGGCTCTGCATATCCCACCGACTGCAACAACCTCCATAGCACTGTGGGTGTGCCAAACTGCTCCAGAAACTGACCACTCTGCGGCTCACCTTCAGCTGCCATCTGGTACATTACAACATCTTTCAGCATTTAGAATAAGATAGGACAGCACAAATTTTACCATAGGGAAGGAAATAGTACAGATAGCTTAAATTAATTTCATGATCATGATGCATGCACGTGCCAACGACCTCACACATAATATATTTTAACTAACGTTATAGTCGGTGGCATACCACGTGCTCTCATATACGTAACTAACCGTGCTATACGTTTTGCGTGGTTAGTGTACCTGCAGAAGATTCATTTCAGCTCAATCCCAATGTATGCAGGGCAACAAGAAGCACTTTTTGCCGGAAATGTTCCCATGAACATTTGCGACCCCAAAAATTAATTACTCCACCTTACTTCCATAAGTACACATATGGATAACATGTACTCACTTCAGTAATCATACACTCACCATCGATCGATGGTTGTTCGATCTTACACTCACATCTCACCTTACCGTAGGCGACGTGGTACATTGACCCTTAAGAAGCAATAAGAAACCGACAGTTCATGATTATCCGCACGATAAAACCAAATGAACCACAAATAGAAATATGATGCAATTTCCCCCAAGTCAGTACTTACATAAGCCACCTAATTACCACATATACATAGGGCTATAGGACTTGGTCATTGGTACTCATAAGTTTTGCAAACACTTGGTTTAAATCACCTATACACACTATCAGTTGGCAATTAGTTTGTAAAACTCAAAACTCTTTTAGTTTTTAAATAGTCAAGTGACGGTATATGCTGAATTATGCTCTGGTACCAGCTGTCACAGAACCGACCAATTTATACGAGCACAAGTACAACGATCGCATTTTCGCCGCAATCCAGTCGCACTTGAGCCAATATAAACCCGGTAGTCCGGAAATCTCGAAGGATTTCAAACATTTCATACCCCAAGGATCATTCATTCAGCAATACCCGATCACATGACACATAAGTTCGCAACCGAATTTAAACATCAGAGTACAACATAGTCTTTTACACAAATAGGGTAGTAGCGGAAGTCAATATAGTTTTACACCACAGAGTTCGAATACGAGTACCATCACATGACCCCGTCGCAGCATTCTTACAACAACTAAAGATAGATAATGACCCCGCCCTCGGGTCTAGTCTTCTTCGCCCGCAGGGGTGAAGCAGTTCCTGCAATACGCGTAGAAAACTACACCATCTGCAACAATGGGAATAAAACCCTGAGTACTCAATTGTACTCAGCTAGACTTACCCGACAGGGAGTAAATAAAAAGACTCTCAAGGATATGCAAGGCTTATTTGGTGGAGCTCAGAGGGTAGCATCATTTTTGCATCAAAGCATTACTTACAGTAGAACCTCAACTTAATCATTTTAATTGTGATAAGCTTCGATTTCAGTTAAACTATTTACTAGGATTAGCCACTATACTAAGCATTCACTGAATATTGTAGCAATCAATAAAACCATATGATTTCCGATATCCACAGATATCAACCTCATCTCACCATAATCATTATGTTCAAGTTATTAGCCTCTACCTCACCAGAAGATCAGTTCAGTTTCTCACTAACCAGGAGAGATGGCGATTCGAATCGATTGTACCAGCTGGCAAACATGCCAATCACAAACCCTGTCAGCCGAGCCACTGGCTTCTTGGGCCACCGTTAAATCTTTCTGAGTCACAATATGTCGCGGGCTTGGCGGGGACCATATTCTCAGAGACCAACCCACTTCCAGGATGCATCAGGTCCCTGACCTGCCCTTGGTAAGATGGTGTCTCCGCACATACTTCCTACCTCCAGAATATGTCTGCCTAGTCGCACCAATTCCCGGCTCAGAAAGAAATACTCGGCTTCGCGGTCAGAACGACTTATCTGGCCAGCTATGTGACGACGTCCTTCAATCTCAACTGATGTCTGGTGGCCTCAGTCCTAGTCGGCCGCAAGCAGCACCGAAGACGGCATGACCTCAACCATGTCATGCGGCTCCCCGCTACCTAGCCTTGATTCTCTCATTAGACACTGTGGCATGGTGGCACATATAGTCCATCATGTGGAATCCAACCCCATCATCATTAGTAACCACCTATGCTCGCGAAGGACAGGAAATCCCTCGACTTCTACCGGTCTAAGCATGGCTAAGCATAGGATCGAACCCATCCCCTTGTCTAGTAATAACTTCAGGATCAAGTATAAGTGGACAAGGAATAAATGCAGCAACGGTATCATATCAACTCCTATACTTAAGTGCACAATCATACGATTTAATAAAGACCAGTGTATTTGTAAAAAGAGTAGGTGGAGACTTAGGAATGCTCCGGGGCTTGCCTTTCACAAAGTTAGCGGGTTGGTGATCCGGGCACTCCGGAAGTTCAACCTCTTCTTCTTGTCCTTCGGAAACCTCGGGCACTTCAATCTCCGGCGGAACTCCCTCCTCCGGTGGATCGAATTGCAGCAGTGTCACTCCTCCCGGCGATCCTGTATGCATGATATGCATATATGAGAACTGAGAATGCACATGAAACGCAAGATAGAGATGCACGAATTAACCCATGATATGCAATCAGTTTAACAATCCACACTCATTTATTTCTTTCCTAGACAACCAACTCATACTCACCCTTCTTAAGCAAAGCATAGAACAATTTCTCGTCTCGGGTGAGAGGTCTACAACCTGCACTTAATAATTAACATGCATCAACTAACCTACCACAACCAAAAGATATTTGCTTAGAAACAATTAAATAAACCCTAGCCTATAACTGGACCTACTGCTTACTGTGACCAGAAAAATCCATAGAAATTACAGTAGCTATTACACATCCAGATTAGCCTACTGACAAAATTTCAAGTCATTTGGACAAGTATAACAGTCTACACAAAAATAACAAGCAACCAGCCTTTTAAGCAATGGAAAATGCTTAACACAGTGAAAAGTATCAAACAACAGATTTCCTAATTTTCTTAGCTTCTTTCCAACATAACATAGCCCAGGAAAAATACTCATGTCCATAACCTTAACACATTAAGCAAGGTGATTTTTGCAAGATTAAAGCATAAAAGGCACATTATACTAGACATCACATAAATAACAGTGAAACACCAGCAAACATATTTTTCATAGATTCTACTTCCCTAAACAAGATGAATGCAAGTGGAATCACATTTTTAGCACATTCCTGTAATTACTTATGCATTTATCAAGTTTACAAGCAATTAACAATTTAATTATAACTGCACACAAAAAGTATTCAAAAAGTACATTTTATATTTTTCCTTGATAGAGCTCAGAAATACAAACACAACAAAATTTGGTTCACCCCCATTGGACATTCCTATCTCCAGATATGAATTTTGGAAGGTTTTACACATTTTCTGGAAATTCCTTTTATAAAATCAAAAACCTAAACCCGATAGAACTGCTACGTGCACCCGGCTCAGTGAACCAGAGGCGCACCTGAACGGCTGACTCGCGGGCCTCGGGGTCGACCCGACCCCACGCGTCAGAGAGAGGAAACAGAGCCGCCGGCGCTGACCGGCGAGAGCTCGCCGACGGCGAGGTCTCCGGCGACGCCGAGGCTACCTACCGACTCGCGGCAACGAGGCGAACCCGATGGACGAACTGCCGAGGGTCGTACTCCACCGGAGCGAGCTCGATGGCGGCAATGGCGGACGGCGGTGGTCCGGCGAACTTGCGCCGGCCGATTCCGGCCGTTGCTCGCGCGGCTCGGCCTCGTTCCGTGTTCCTGCAACCCTAGCGGACCTGTGCGCGCGACTAATCGAACTATTGCGCACTGGAAACTCACTGACCGCGCTCGCATGGCGGCACGGTGGCGAGCGGTTTCACGGCGAACTCGGGTTCCGGCGAAACCACGGCGAGGTAGATCTAACCGACGGTGTGGAAAGGATCTACGGCTAACGGAGACTCTTAGACGAGCAAAAGAGAGGGAAGCCGACCCCGGCATCGCCCTCGTCACGGCGACCCGAGAGCTCGGCGGCGCTCCGGCAATGGCGGACGGCGAGAAGCTCGCTGGAGCTGTACCTTAGGTCGGCTGAGGTCGGCAACGGGTCGGAAACGAAGAGCAGAGCAAGCCGCAGCTGCGCCGAGGGTGGCGCGGTCGGAGACGGCTCGGTGGCGGCGGATTTCACCGCGGCGGTCGCGGCGGAAATGGCGACGGCGAAGGGGACAGAGGAGAGCAGCGAGCGAACAGAGGGCGAGAGAGCAGGGAGAGTGAGGGCGAGCGTGCGGGAGACAGCGTTGCGTGTTCCCCTTTGTAAGCCGACCGCGCGGCAGCAACGACGGCGTACGGCGCCATCTGGCGGCCGAGGCCTGACGCGGTCGCGCGACTCGCTCGCGATTCGCCCGAGGGTCGAACTGAATCGGCTCCGATTCAGTTTCCGCGGACCCGACTGAAACTCGATTTTTATCGATCTATAACTCGCGATCCAGGGCGTTTCAGCGAAAACTTCACTACTATGGATTGAAGAGCTATACGAGTAGATCATTTCATATTAAGACACTTTACTCTAGTTCGGTCTGGATTGAGAGATACAAGTCAATGAACAGGGGTACACCGAAACTGAAAACCGGTTTAGACTTAGGAAAATTTGAAAACTTCCAAAACAGCTCCAAATCTGCACTAATTCAACTTTTTGACCTTCTTCCACTCATTTTCATGAGTTGACCCAAAAATAAAGTTTGTTGCTTATAAAATTCTACACAACTTTGATTAAGGGTGCACTGACATGCAGAATCTCTAAAATGCCCTTCTTGTTTGGTCAAACAGAATAGCTTTTAAAGGGCTCTCTAGTCAACTATGAGCTAGAGGGGTATTTTGGGAATTTCACCAACATGAACATTGTTCCAAATGTTATCCTAAACATGTATAAAGCATTTAGAACCGTAAACAAGCATCACATTTGCATGTCAACACATTTTGCATAATATGGACATATAAACAAACATATAGCAATAAAAGGGAATCAAATCAAATGCAATGATAATAATGCATGCAATGACATGATCTATGCTTGATGACATGCAAATGCAAGTGTGAAAATAGTAACTAACACTAGGGTGTTACAATGACCAGGTGGAGGTAGTTGTTCAATTACTTTAATTTTTGCCTTGTCTACCTCTATACCTCTTGCAGACACTAGGTGTCCTAGCACTATTCCTTCTCTAACCAAGAAATGACATTTCTCCCAATTAAAGACTAAGTGCTTTTTTTCACATCTTTGCAAAACTTTATCTAGATTTTCTAGACAATCATCAAAAGTTTTTCCATAAACTGAAAAATCATCCATAAAAACTTCCATGATTTTCTCTATCATTTCAGAAAATATAGACATCATACATATTTGAAAAGAAGCAGGTGCGTTACATAATCCAAAAGACATTCTACGATAAGTATAAGTTCCATAAGGACATGTAAAAGTGGTTTTGCTTTGATCATCAGGGTGGATAGGAATTTGGTGATATCCAGAATAACCTTCAAGGAAACAAAAGAAAGAATTATTTGCTAAACGCTCTAACATCTCATCAATGAAGGGTAGCGGCAAATGATCTTTCTTTGTTGTTTTATTAAGTTTTCTATAATCTATGCACATTCGCCGTCCAGTGACAGTTCTCTGGGGTATTAATTCATTTTTATCATTTTGAACTACGGTCATTTCACCCTTTTTAGGTACAACTTGAACAGGGCTTACCCACTCACTATGCGTCATAGGATAAATAATCTCAGCATGCAAAAGTTTTAAGACCTCTTTCTTAACGACTTCCCTCATCGCATTTTGAAGCCTACGCTGGGGCTCTCTAGAAGGTGTAATTTCTGGGTTGGTTGCAATGCGATGGGTGCACAAAACAGGACTAATCCCCTTAAGGTCTTGGAGTGAATAACCAAAAGCAGAACGATGTTTTTCTAAAATAGTTATTAATCTAAAAGATTCTTCATCAGAGAGTTTATCACTTATAATTATAGGAGAATTTTGATCATTATTCGGAAAAACATATTGAAGACCAGAAGGTAGTTGTTTAAGCTCAATAGAAGGCTTAGGTGGCTCTAGTTGTTCACCCAGAGGTTCAGGATCAATAGGATCCTCCTCAACTTCATTAATGAAGAACTGGGTATCATCTTCTAAATCAGGTCAATAAACTCTTTAAATGACACAACCGTAACCTCTTCTATTGGATCTAACTCATGAAGTGGCTCTGCCTTAGCTTTTAATGCATGTGTTATAGGCACAGAGAGATTAACTCCTTTCCTAAGTTTAAAGTCTAAATTGCCCATACAACCTTCTCGCAAAAGTTTTCCTATTGGTAATCCAATCATTACATCATAATCCCAAATATTAAAGATATACAAATTCAGCAAAATTCGGAATTCATTAATCACAATAGGAAGAACACATAAAACTCCTGAACTAGGAATAATATGTCCTGAATGACTTTTCAATAATTTATTTGTAGAAATTAATGGCATATCTTTCAAGAACTTTTCAGCAAATGTAAGAGACATAATATTGACACCTACTATTGGATTATAAAAGGCATCAAAAGGATATGCATCAATTTCGCATTTAATAGTAATGGCAGAAGAATTTAAACGAATTATATCATTTGAAAGTTCAGATTCTATCAACCACCCAGACAAAAATTTAGAATTGAGTAAAAAAATTCATCTTCTAACAACTCTTCTTTTTCTTTAGGGAGATCATTTAAGATATTAGTAAGAATAGTTTTAGCATGTGTAGCAGTAATATGCATAAATGCTCCACCCACGGCCAAATTAAGATATTCTTTATTTTTATCATTAAGGCCTAAAGGGAAATGTTGCAAAAGCATAGGTTCTGGCAAAGCAAGATTAGGTTCAGAATTTATAAATTCATCAAAATGTTCCCAAGCCTTGCCTATTGATTCGTTATCTAATTGTTTAAATCCAATAATTTCAAAACGAAGTTTAGCGATTTTCTCGATAGGGAAAATTTAAGACAAAAATTAGCACGCAATACTTTCCAATCTCCTTGGCTACACCCAACAAGGTGATTATACCATTTCTTTGCTTTTCCCGTTAATGAAAACGAAAAGAGTTTCCATCTTAAAGTTTCATCTGCCATGCCCTTAATATGTAGACATGCACATGTCTGCTCCAAACCAGCTAAATGCGAATAGAGGTTTTTGCTAGAACTACCAGAAAAAACGTGTTCTTGAACTAAATTAATCCCGGGCGTAACTCATAGCCAGATGATGTAATAGGTTTAGATGATTCTTTTGGATGGAGATACGATCCCGATGGTGCTCCGTATTGATATAAAAGTTGGGATATGGGTTCCATATTTAAAAAGGTAAAAGATCAAAGATAAAAGTAATACAAGATTAAGATAAACTATAGTCAAGATCAGCAAACCGTTCCCCGGCAACGGCACCAGAAATGCTTGTTGGTATAAATTAACTGCACTCTATTAAATATTATTATTACCAAAGTATTCGCAAGCGCATAGATAGAATACCGATGTACACTTCACCAGACAATTCCGGTTTTAATATCGAACCCAAAGGAACAGTAGGTGATGACTAAGTCTATTGATTCTTAACTCAATAACAGAATCAATCCAGAGAATATCAAGAATAAGGAAATAACTACTGACTATCTAGTTCCAACAACCGGTAGGCTTTGAATAATATCGTTCTAACTAGGCAGTGACCTGAATAAGAGCAGAAATCAGAGTTCTCTCCTACCAAGCACTTATACACCTATCAATCCTATCAACAGAAAGTGGACTACAGAGGACTCAACATAGCTATCACCTATGCGAACTACCACTATCCAGCTAATCAGGGGACATTTACAAGTAATTATTGCCTAGACACCACGTCTACACTACCAACTACTACATCAATCTAGGAGCTACCAAGATCAAAGCACTCAATATGAGTTGCACACTTAAGAATGAATAAGAACAAATGCTTACCTGAATCAGAATGTTGAATACAAAAGTACCTCAGAACGCAACTCCGGGCGAGGGAGCTGAATCCAGACGAATACAGCTACGAAGAAGCTCCGACAGGCCGGGACTCCTCTGAATCTCTATTCATCTACTCTATCTCTCTAATCTCTTTCTTGATTGTTAGCCTAGATCTAATGGATATCTATCTAATGCTTCAGGCTCTTCAGCTCTTGATCTGGCCTCCTTCAGGGGGGTCTGGCCCTCTATTTATAGCATGGTGGGATGAATGTGTGCCGTAGGATCAAACCGACTTAACCAAGGGCTGAGATGACTCCTCAAAGGCGGTGGAAGACGACTCCAGAAGGCGACGCACGAAACTCTAGGAGGGCGCCGCCTAGTACCCCTTGGGGCCGGTCGGCCCTACCACCTGCCAGGTGTGGTCCCGGTTGCTTCGGGTGGCTTACAGAGGCTTCTACTTTGTCGATGACGTATGTTGCCTTGGCGTTCATGTTTCGTGATAATTAAGCACTTTAATCCCTCTTTTAAGCTTTTCTGGATAATCCCCTGGAAAATATACAATTCACCAAAACTCGTGGAAATTATTAGTAATAACCCTATTCTACTAGATATTCATGTGTAATGCAAGGATAATTGATAATAAAAATTAGACGTTAAGAAGTGTCAACACTCGTGCCGGCGTGGTCGGAGATGACGTGGTCGGGGCGGCGCAGCAGACGTGAGAAGCTAGAGGTCGTGTTCTGTAGGCCAAAAGGCATGTAGCCCCTTGGGAGGTTGTGGACGGAAGCCCTTGGAGCCGCGGCTGATCGGGACTGGAGCTCGATGATGCGCCCTCACGGGGTGGCGGTGATGACCAAAGTCGTGTCCCACCGAGCCGGGGGTGGAGAGTGGCGTCATGCCACCGGTGGGTTTTGGAGGCGATCTATAGCAAGTCGATCTGCAGCTGACTCCAAAATCTAGATGCTCTCGGACAAGCCTTGGGAGACCCGATCTATAGATCCGATCAGGTCGCTGTTGTGGACTGTCCTCCGGACATAGCGTGGCAGCCTTCTTGCCGGAGTGGAGGCCGTCGGTGAAGCCGGAGTAGATGCAATCTGAGCTGCATCCAAAATCTTCCCTTTGCCGTCGGGGCCGATGACCTAGGTGATGGATCCCACCATGAAGATCTGGCCTGGTGTCGGGAGCACTATGGAGCTTGAAAAATCACCATCTTGCTCGCCATGGGATTAGGATGCACACCCCCTACCTGGCGCGCCAACTGTCGATGGAATATCGTCGATAGTCTACTGAGGGGTATGCCCAAGGTAGTAGATTGATCGGTGAAGGTGCGCCTGAGATGAGCAAGCGTGACACATAGAGCGTAGGACACAAGGTTTATATAGGTTCAGGCCACCGTGAGGCGTAATACCCTACGTCCTGTGTTCTTGTGGATTGTATTGCTATGAGATGATCTGTCTTGAGGGGATCCTCTACCTGCCTTATATGGTCCGGGGGGCAGGGTTACAACTCGGTTTTACCATGTATA
This sequence comes from Eremochloa ophiuroides, assembly GCA_038502445.1. Taxonomy (NCBI): domain Eukaryota; kingdom Viridiplantae; phylum Streptophyta; class Magnoliopsida; order Poales; family Poaceae; genus Eremochloa; species Eremochloa ophiuroides. The sequence goes on from JAHLJS010000003.1 coordinate 42,306,230, forward strand.
TCAGATTACAATCCTAGCCGAACAAGAAAACTAATCGGCTAGATATTAGAAAAGCTATTTTCTTGGTCGCCAACACTTCTAAGCCGGCGGATATACATGATCTTTTGGAGAACGTGTAGACGATGCGTCCTTGGCCGTCCCGGCCTGATCGGATGATCTGGCCCATGTAGTGCCATGCGGGTATATGGGTTTATACCCCACAAACGATGATTCGAATCGATTAATACCTAGGTGGGGATCCCTAACCACACTGCAAATGTAGCACTTAAGTTTGCATATACCAACCCCGTCTACCACGGATTTTCCAAAATCTGAACCGGTCCTGCACCACCCGAGAGCACAGTACTCGTCTCCAATCCAGCACGCCGGCCATGAGGGTACATGCTGCTCTCACCATCTCTCCACTCCGAGTGCGTGGTTGTCGGTTCAAGTAGTAGAGCCACTGGAGTCAGGGCTTTCCGAAGTATGTGGCTAGTTGCAAAGTCTCGATCGCAGCAGGCCTATAACGAACGGTCCCTAATTCATTTTTCCGTTGGCGACAATGCATTGGGACCCTAACCCAAGTACAAAGTAACCGAACAGTTTCAAATCCGTTTTCGTCGGTGATAAGACATTGGGACTCTAACCGATGTGCACACCGACTGAACAAAATCGATCTATTTCCATCGGCAGCAATGCACTGGGAGTCTAACCCAAAGTGTAAAGCCATCCGAATGGTTTTCAATCCGTCGGCGATAATACATTGGGACTCTAACCCAAGTGCAAATCCTTATTCATTTTCATTTTTTTCATGATTCATCAATAGTATATCACCATAGCTCAAAAAATAGTATTTTGAGCAAAAACTAAATTAATTAAGCAGGGCTAAGAATTTTTCAAATATTTTCATTTTCAAGGATGGTAAGGAATCAATTGGGTTATCACTCAACTCCTACCAACTTAATGCAATAGTTTAACTCAAAGTGATAAACATTTTATAAATCACAAGGAAGGGTTTAAATGCACCGGGGCTTGCCTATGTTGCAGGGAAGTTCAGTCTCACAGAAATCACGGAGTTAGACTTGACATCACCACCATAGATGGATGCATCTCCTCCGAAGATTGATCACACGGACCTCCTCATTCTCGTATACTACACGTGATAATAATGCAATGCTTAATATGATGATATGTATGCCATGATGGATGAGGTGCACTAAATTAAAAGTAATTTTAATTTAGAAAGTTGAGTACAAGATTCCTTCATGATAATGTTGCAAGCCAACAAAATCAACTTGATTATTATTCAATGTTTGATAACATTTAATTATTTCATAAAGCCAGTCATTCTATATTTACCAATGAAAGGACACAACCCTAACATGAGAAACACACTTAACCAATGCTTTTTACCCAAGAGGTTGCATCCTTGAGATAATCAATATCACATACATGAATTAACTAATGGAATGCTTAATTGAACTAAAAGGCATTTAAAATTTTTCATTATCTCAATTAGTTATGAGCACAGCAAAACAAATAATCAAATGCCATGGAACAGCAAGAGTTTCGTGTTCCAAGGTCCACAATCAACTCAAAAAAATCACCCAAGTCATATCATGATTTATGCTTATCATTTCTATAATTATCAACTAATCATTAAAGCATATAATTAAGGGTATAACTAAACATTGTCAAATTAATCCCAAACTTTTTTTGAAGGGAGATATTGACATAAAACAGACACACACAAAATTTCATGACCATTGAATATATATTTTATCCTATAAAAATTTGGGAAGGTCTATTTATTAATTAAAATAGGTAATTTTAAAACATACAAAAACTATTCAAATTTCAAGTTTCATATTTTTCCTAAGTATATCTCATCATAAATAGGCTACACTTAAATTTTCATGATTTTAACCTGCACCAATAAATAGATATGAAATTCACAATTTCAACATATATTCTGAAAAGGAAAAAAACTGCACTATTGGTACTATTCATATGAGTCATAGTCTATGAGTTAGCCCCCTAGGAAGAGTTGTCTTCTCACTTGGGGTCCCTGGTCGTGAAAACAGTACAGAGGGCGCGCTGCAGCTTGTCAATACCGGCCGGAGGAGGCTCGCCGGCGTTGATAGAGTGGTAGGGAAACAAGAGGGAGCCCGTGCGCACTCGCTAGTCGCCATGGCTTGACCGGAGGTGGCCCATGGCATCCTGGCCATGCGTGCACGCAGTGCTCAGAGGTGTGGCTCCGGCGACTGCTAGTTGCAGCGGCAGGTGAAGCCGGAGAGGGGGTTCGTCGGGGTGGCGTGTGTTGGGGAAAGCGTTGCGGTCGTCATCGGGGCGTGAGGAAGCTCGAAGACGGAGAACACGGCAGTGACAGAGCTTCAGCTCCGCGGCCATGGCGGACGTCCGTACTAGCAACCAATGTTCTGGCGCGTTGGATGTGACAGAGAGCTAAAGGGCAAGCTGATGAGCTTCAACACCTCAAGAGAAAACTAGAACAAGAGAAATTAAGGAGATAAAGCTACCGGAATGCCCTGGCCACGCGAGGATGGAGACTCGGCGGCCATGGCTGCTTGCCGTGATGGGCACCATGCGTTCAGTTGATTCCGGCAACGAGAGCGGACGTGACCGAACTCAAACAAAGGGTAAGGATGTGGTGATTTTGTTGGCTCACTTAATTGGATGAAGATGGAGCACACACACGACGAATTTCGTCGCCAACCGCGAGCTCAACGGTGGCGAACAGAGAGAGAATAGAGAGAGAACGACGATGCGGCAACCTATATAGGGCAGAGGAGAGATGTACGACATGTAGGGGACCCCCCACGGACCTATCCACTTCAACGGACAAGCGGTCGGCAGCTAGGACGACCGGCGACTTGTGTCCTGGCGCTGTCGCTGCACACGAACAGAGAAAGGGATGGGCGAGTACTGTAGCACCACACCCCCATGTTCCTAGACACTTTATCAAATTACTTTTTACTTTGTGTAGTAACTCAAAAAATTACCAAAATAGAAGTTATGGGTAATTTCTTGTTGAACAACTTTGGTTTTTGGACCATTTTCAAATTTTGAATGAATTTTGAAATATATGAAAGGGGGTAAATATCCCTTTTGAATTTCATTTCGAATTCACTTTAAAACACAAAATGTTTCTCAAAAACTTAAAAATCTTCAAAAATAAAAGTTGTTCTATTTGTTAAGATTTACAACTTTCATTAAAGATGTTTGGGCAGATTCTTGATAATTTTTTGAAATCACATTTTAAATTTGAATTTTTAAGTATAACTTAGGGTTTTATTTGAAATTTTATTTAATAACTTCAAAATTTCCAAAAATATAAGTTTCTTAACTTTTAAAGCTTTAAAACTTTTGTTTAAGGCCCAATACCTAATTCCTTTTACTTTTTGAATTAGGATTTTGAGTCCGATTAGGGTTTTATAAGTTGTTTTTATTTGAATTTTTACACACAAGAACTTAGACATTCAATTCATTCTAGATCACCTATGCACAATCACATGTGGGAATAAAAATTTATTTTAGTGAATACACAGTAGGAGATTTATGCGAGATGAATTGCAATGCATATGATGACATGGCCGATTTTAGTTACAGTAACACCAGGGGTGTTACAATAGTCCTCCGAACAGGACGTCTTGTCTTGTTCACTTGGGTTGAGATGGTGACCCTGGTTACACCTCTGATGATGTGCTAGAAGTTGACTTCTCCTTCCTCCATTCCTTTCTAGATGGTGAAGTTAATGTTGATGTTGAGGTTAGGGGCTCATCCTTCATAGTCTCCTTTTCCTTACTCTTCTTATCTTCTAATGTTGTGGTCTCATCTCTCATCACTCCTTACAACTTCTCCTAACCATCCTTGGGCGGTTGGTTGACGTTTGGATGAACGGCATCTCCTTCTTGATATGTTTTTAACTGCTCATAAGTTGTATAGCTATTGAAGTAGTAGCGCTCCTTTTCTGTGTGGAATTGGAACTAGACCTTTCCTGCTCTCATATAGATGATTGCTCATGTGGTGTTTAGGAACGGTCTTCCAAGTACAATCAGTGGATCGCACTATTCCTCTTCCATGCCTAGGACCAAGAAGTCAAGGGGACATAATGATTTCGAATCCTCTCTAGGAACCTAAACGTCTGGTCTGCCATCTTTTCCATTATGTTGACGTTCGATCCAGTGTTGCAGAAGGTCTTGTAGAAGAATCTCTGGTGCACCCGATCGTTGGCACAATTGGATCGTCTAGCCTTGGCAGGTGTGGTGATGCAAGGAGGTGATCATATTCAGCCCAAACCAAGTTGATCATCCTCGTTGCTTCAGTATGTGTCTGCTTGGGTGTTGGTATTTATTAAGTGCAAATAGAATATAAAAGATTTCGCAAGCGCACAGAGTACCATTGTAGCTTTTACCCAGGAGTATTCCAGAGTATCGTTATTTATATTTTACCACAGGGAACCAATGGTTAAAGAATCCGATAGCTACCATCATGTATCTACTAACTTAATACACCAACTAGACTATAGTGGGGGTAAGTGATAAATAATAGGAGTTATGCATAGTAATCACTTGTAAGATAAATGAGTAGTTTAGTTAAGTTGAGAGAACAACGGGATAGTTCAAGGTTCCTAAATACTTCTCTATTACTTGGGTTCTAAGATAACTGAACGATAGTTAGATAGGGAATCACACAATAGCGCTTTGGGACATCAAAACACTAGTCTCAGACTGAGATGAGAATGGGACAAGGAAGCTCTGACTACAGTCCTACAATCATCAACCTACACGAGGTGGAATATGTAACACCCTAGTGTTAGTTACTATTTTCACACTTGCATTTGCATGTCATCAAGCATAGATCATGTCATTTCATGCATTATTATCATTGCATTTGATTTGATTCCCTTTTATTGCTATATGTTTGTTTATATGTCCATATTATGCAAAATGTGTTGTCATGCAAATGTGATGCTTGTTTACGGTTCTAAATGCTTTATACATGTTTAGGATAACATTTGGAACAATGTTCATGTTGGTGAAATCCCCAAAATACCCCTCTAGCTCATAGTTGACTAGAGAGCCCTTTAAAAGCTATTCTGTTTGACCAAACAAGAAGGGCATTTTAGAGATTCTGCATGTCAGTGCACCCTAAATCAAAGTTGTGTAGAATTTTATAAGCAACAAACTTTATTTTTGGGTCAACTCATGAAAATGAGTGGAAGAAGGTCAAAAAGTTGAATTAGTGCAGATTTGGAGCTGTTTTGGAAGTTTTCAAATTTTCCTAAGTCTAAACCGGTTTTCAGTTTCGGTGTACCCCTGTTCATCGACTTGTATCTCTCAATCCAGGCCGAACTAGAGTAAAGTGTCTTAATATGAAATGATCTACTCATATAGCTCTTCAACTCATATTAGTGAAGTTTTCGCTGAAACGCTCTGGATCGCGAGTTGTAGATCGATAAAAATCGAGTTTCAGTCGGGTCCGCGGAAACTGAATCGGAGCCGATTCAGTTCGACCCTCGGGCGAATCGCGAGCGAATCGCGCGACCGCGTCAGGCCTCGGCCGCCAGATGGCGCCGTACGCCGTCGTTGCTGCCGCGCGGTCGGCTTACAAAGGGGAACATGCAATGCTGTCTCCCGCACGCTCGCCCTCACTCTCCCTGCTCTCTCGCCCTCTGTTCGCTCGCTGCTCTCCTCTTTCCCCTCCGCCGTCGCCATTTCCGCCGTCGCCATTTCCGCCGCGACCGCCGCGGTGAAATCCGCCGCCACCGAGCCGTCTCCGACCGCGCCACCCTCGGCGCAGCTGCGGCTTGCTCTGCTCTTCGTTTCCGACCCGTTGCCGACCTCAGCCGACCTAAGGTACAGCTCCAGCGAGCTTCTCGCCGTCCGCCATTGCCGGAGCGCCGCCGAGCTCTCGGGTCGCCGTGACGAGGGCGATGCCGGGGTCGGCTTCCCTCTCTTTTGCTCGTCTAAGAGTCTCCGTTAGCCGTAGATCCTTTCCACACCGTCGGTTAGATCTACCCCGCCGTGGTTTCGCCGGAACCCGAGTTCGCTGTGAAACCGCTCGCCACCGTGCCGCCATGCGAGCGCGGTCAGTGAGTTTCCGTGCGCAATAGTTCGATTAGTCGCGCGCACAGGTCCGCTAGGGTTGCAGGAACACGGAACGAGGCCGAGCCGCGCGAGCAACGGCCGGAATCGGCCGGCGCAAGTTCGCCGGACCACCGCCGTCCGCCATTGCCGCCGTCGAGCTCGCTCCGGTGGAGTACGACCCTCGGCAGTTGGTCCATCGGGTTCGTCTCGTTGCCGCGAGTCGGTAGGTAGCCTCGGCGAGGTCTCGCCGGTCAGCGCCGGCGGCTCTGTTTCCTCTCTCTGACGCGTGGGGTCGGGTCGACCCCGGGGCCCGCGAGTCAGCCGTTCAGGTGCGCCTCTGGTTCGCTGAGCCGGGTGCACGTAGGAGTTCTATCGGGTTTAGGTTTTTGATTTTATAAAATGAATTTCCAGAAAATGTGTAAAACCTTCCAAAATTCATATCTGAAGCTAGGAATGTCCAATGGGGGTGAACCAAATTTTGTTGTGTTTGTATTTCTGAGCTCTATCAAGGAAAAATATAAAATGTACTTTTTGAATACTTTTTATGTGCAGTTATAATTAAATTGTTAATTGCTTGTAAACTTGATAAATGCATAAGTAATTGTAGGAATGTGCTAAAAATGTGATTCCACTTGCATTCATCTTGTTTAGGGAAGTAGAATCTATGAAAAATATGTTTGCTGGTGTTTCACTATTATTTATATGATGTCTAGTATAATGTGCCTTTTATGTTTTAATCTTGCAAAAATCACCATGCTTAATGTGTTAAGGTTATGGACATGAATATTTTTCCTGGGCTATGTTATGTTGGAAAGAAGCTATGAAAATTAGGAAATCTATTGTTTGATACTTTTCACTGTGTTAAGTATTTTCCATTGCTTAAAAGGCTGGTTGCTTATTATTTTTGTGTAGACTGTTATACTTGTCCAAATGACTTGAAATTTTGTCAGTAGGCTAATCTGGATGTGTAATAGCTACTGTAATTTCTATGGATTTTTCTGGTCACAGTAAGCAGTAGGTCCAGTTATAGGCTAGGGTTTATTTAATTGTTTCTAAGCAAATATCTTTTGGTTGTGGTAGGTTAGTTGATGCATGTTAATTATTAAGTGCAGGTTGTAGACCTCTCACCCGGGACGAGAAATTGTTCTATGCTTTGCTTAAGAAGGGTGAGTATGAGTTGGTTGTCTAGGAAAGAAATAAATGAGTGTGGATTGTTAAACTGATTGCATATCATGGCTTAATTCGTGCATCTCTATCTTGCATTTCATATGCATTCTCAGTTCTCATATATGCATATCATGCATACAGGATCGCCGGGAGGAGTGACACTGTTGCAATTCGATCCACCGGAGGAGGGAGTTCCGCCGGAGATTGAAGTGCCCGAGGTTTCCGAAGGACAAGAAGAAGAGGCTGAACTTCCGGAGTGCCCGGATCACCAACCCGCTAACTTTGTGAAAGGCAAGCCCCGGAGCATCCCTAAGTCTCCACCTACTCTTTTTACAAATACACTGGTCTTTATTAAATCGTATGATTGTGCACTTAAGTATAGGAGTTGATATGATACCGTTGCTGCATTTATTCCTTGTCCACTTATACTTGATCCTGAAGTTATTACTAGACAAGGGGATGGGTTCGATCTTATGCTTAGCCATGCTTAGACCGGTAGAAGTCGAGGGATTTCCTGTCCTTCGCGAGCATAGGTGGTTACTAATGATGATGGGGTTGGATTCCACATGATGGACTATATGTGCCACCATGCCACAGTGTCTAATGAGAGAATCAAGGCTAGGTAGCGGGGAGCCGCATGACATGGTTGAGGTCATGCCGTCTTCGGTGCTGCTTGCGGCCGACTAGGACTGAGGCCACCAGACATCAGTTGAGATTGAAAGACGTCGTCACATAGCTGGCCAGATAAGTCGTTCTGACCGCGAAGCTGAGTATTTCTTTCTGAGCCGGGAATTGGGCGTGATAAGGCAGACATATTCTGGAGGTAGGAAGGATGTGCGGAGACACCATCTTACCAAGGGCAGGTCAGGGACCTGATGCATCCTGGAAGTGGGTTTGTCTCTGAGAATATGGACCCCTCCAAGCCCGCGATACATATTATGTCTCAGAAAGATTTAACGGTGGCCCAAGAAGCCAGTGGCTCGGCTGACAGGGTTTGTGATTGGCATATTTGCCAGCTGGTACAATCGATTCGAATCGCCATCTCTCCTGGTTAGTGAGAAACTGAACTGATCTTCTGGTGAGGTAGAGGCTAATAACTTGAACATAATGATTATGGTGAGATGAGGTTGATATCTGTGGATATCGGAAATCATATGGTTTTATTGATTGCTACAATATTCAGTGAATGCTTAGTATAGTGGCTAATCCTAGTAAATAGTTTAACTGAAATCGAAGCTTATCACAATTAAAATGAATAAGTTGAGGTTCTACTGTAGTAATGCTTTGATGCAAAAATGATGCTACCCTCTGAGCTCCACCAAATAAGCCTTGCATATCCTTGAGAGTCTTTTTATTTACTCCCTGTCGGGTAAGTCTAGCTGAGTACAATTGAGTACTCAGGGTTTTATTCCCATTGTTGCAGATGGTGTAGTTTTCTACACGTATTGCAGGAACTGCTTCACCCCTGCGGGCGAAGAAGACTAGACCCGAGGGCGGGGTCATTATCTATCTTTAGTTGTTGTAAGAATGCTGTGACGGGGTCATGTGATGGTACTCGTATTCGAACTCTGTGGTGTAAAACTATGTTGACTTCCGCTACTACCCTATTTGTGTAAAAGACTATGTTGTACTCTGATGTTTAAATTCGGTTGCGAACTTATGTGTCATGTGATAGGGTATTGCTGAATGAATGATCCTTGGGGTATGAAATGTTTGAAATCCTTCGAGATTTCCGGACTACCGGGTTTATATTGGCTCAAGTGCGACTGGATTGCGGCGAAAATGCGATCGTTGTACTTGTGCTCGTATAAATTGGTCGGTTCTGTGACAGCTGGTACCAGAGCATAATTCAGCATATACCGTCACTTGACTATTTAAAAACTAAAAGAGTTTTGATTTTTACAAACTAATTGCCAACTGATAGTGTGTATAGGTGATTTAAACCAAGTGTTTGCAAAACTTATGAGTACCAATGACCAAGTCCTATAGCCCTATGTATATGTGGTAATTAGGTGGCTTATGTAAGTACTGACTTGGGGGAAATTGCATCATATTTCTATTTGTGGTTCATTTGGTTTTATCGTGCGGATAATCATGAACTGTCGGTTTCTTATTGCTTCTTAGGGGTCAATGTACCACGTCGCCTAAGGTAAGGTGAGATGTGAGTGTAAGATCGAACAACCATCGATCGATGGTGAGTGTATGATTACTGAAGTGAGTACATGTTATCCATATGTGTACTTATGGAAGTAAGGTGGAGTAATTAATTTTTGGGGTCGCAAATGTTCATGGGAACATTTCCGGCAAAAAGTGCTTCTTGTTGCCCTGCATACATTGGGATTGGGCTGAAATGAATCTTCTGCAGGTACACTAACCACGCAAAACGTATAGCACGGTTAGTTACGTATATGAGAGCACGTGGTATGCCACCGACTATAACGTTAGTTAAAATATATTATGTGTGAGGTCGTTGGCACGTGCATGCATCATGATCATGAAATTAATTTAAGTTATCTGTACTATTTCCTTCCCTATGGTAAAATTTGTGCTGTCCTATCTTATTCTAAATGCTGAAAGATGTTGTAATGTACCAGATGGCAGCTGAAGGTGAGCCGCAGAGTGGTCAGCTTCTGGAGCAGTTTGGCACACCCACTGTGCTATGGAGGTTGTTGCAGTCGGTGGGATATGCAGAGCCACCACTGTATTTCTGGAAGCCAGCGCAAACCATGGTGCAGCCTTGGTTTGATGTTTGGGTGACTATCCCTGTGCTTGAAAGGGGTTGGCCGTTTCCAGGAATAAAGGTGGAAGTTGACATGAGGACGCCATGGGATGGTGCACAGCTTGCAGCTTTTGAGGTGTTGACGGATATTTGCAGCCGGTTCAACAAGAGAGCTGATTTGGGGCCAGCAAATGTTTTTCCCAGGGTGGATGCTTCTCAGGGTGAGTGAGCTCAGTCTAGCCAAGCTTCTTTAGAGCGAGGCAGGGACGAGCGTGCTCATAGCACGGGTGCTTCTATGAGTGCTATGTTTGCTGTCCTGAGGATGCATTATTCCACTAGGGATGGTTGGATGAAGTGCATTGAAGCCCTGCATGATGCTGTGGAGAAGAAGTTAGAAGCTGAAGAGTGGGCACGTATGGCTCGTCGTAGCTCAGATGACTTGGTGGTAGCTCTCACTGCCTGTCGCAATGAGTTGTTACGATGCACTGGCGCCTTGTTGGCAGCTGATCGCCGTGTCGAGGTGCTTGAGAGGGAGAATGCAGATCTTCGCCGCCAGCTTGACAATCGTAATATGAGTTTGACACGTCAGCGCAATGAGTTTCTGCAAGAGTTGCGTGCTAGTCAGCAGCAAGTTTGGGAGTTGCAGCAGGATGTTCATCGTCTGAACAACCGTGCTGATCCGTTTCATCCTCCGGGTGCAGCGGAGTTTGCTCCTGAGATCTTCATTGCAGCTGATGATGGTGAAGCAAGTGAGGAAGAAGAGGAAGAAGACCCCGAGGAGATCGTGCCTATTGACGAGAGTGATGACCATGGTGGGAACGTGTCCGGCGTGGACAGTGACCACGATGACTAGGCTTTTTCTAGTGATCTTGCCATGATCGGCACCCTTTTGTATTGGGAAAACCTTTAATGTCATGTAATGGGTAGAACCTGAATTGTAATGAGAGAACCCTGTGTGTTCAGGGCTGGAACCATCAAACTTTTAATTAAGTACTGGTAACTCATGCAGCTTGGAAACCCTTTTTGGTTGCGCCTTGTTATTGTGCGGTTGTGTGATGATTATTGAATTATTGTGCCGTTTGTTGGTTATCAAAAATGATCATTGATATCTTTTGGGCATAATCTTTCGGTTATCTTTGACATAACTGACATTTAACAATGGTTGTTGCGTGTTGATACAGATGGCACCTCATACCCGTCGTCATGGGTCAACCAGTGGTGGTGGGAACGAACATGAAGATGAGGAGTTGCCGCCTCCTCCACCACGTACCCAGGAACAAATGTTTGCTCAGTTCTTGGACACTCAGCAAGCGATTTTGCAGCAGATGGTTGCTAGTAACAACCACAATCGCGATCGAGGTGGACGCCGCGGAAACGATGAGGACCAATACAGTAACTATAAGGACTTCATGGACACTAAGCCTCCGGTATTCAAGCAGGCCGTAGAGCCGCTGGAAGCTGATGAGTGGTTAAACACTATTGAACAGTCATTCTCTGTGCTGCGATTGACTGAAACCATGAAGGCTAGCTTTGCTGCTATGTTACTGCAAGGCCAAGCTGGAATATGGTGGGCCAATCGTAAGACCGCCTACCCCGTGGTCGCTGATATCACCTGGGAGCAGTTCACCAGGGATTTCAGGGGGCATTTCATTCCAGCAGGCTTGATCAAGATGAAGGTCAATGAATTCATGCAGCTTACTCAGGGTACCAAGACCCTCACTCAGTATCATCATGCCTTTAACAATCTGTCGAGGTATGCCCCGTGGATGGTAGATACAGATGAAAAGAAGATTGAAACCTTCAAGAGAGGTCTTAGTACCAAGCTTATGAAGACTCTGGCGAACAACGCTCGTACAACTTTTAACGAGTTCATCAGTGAAGCTTATATCCAAGAGAAACAGAACAACTTGCACACTGCTTCCAAGGGAGGCAAAAGGCCATTTGAAGGAAGCTCTTCTCAGTCAAGGACTCCAGCAGCTAGTCGTGCGGTGGCAAATCGCCCGGCTTACCGTCCGGCTGTTCCTGGAGCAAAATTCAGACCCCCTCCAAAGAAGCAGCCAGCGCCTCAGTGCTACAAGAAAGGTTTCACAGTGCCTTTGAACAAGAACAACGCTCCTCCAAGCAACGCCGTTCCAGTGAGGACCAAGGTCTGGGACCATGCTTTAACTGCGGTCAACAGGGGCACCTTGCTCGCTATTGCCCTCATCCAAAGCAGGCTCGAGTGCATCACACCACTATTGAAGAAATTCCAGAAGGTGAACCAGTCACCGCGGGTATGTTTTCTGTGAATCAGCATCCTGCTATTGTTTTGTTCGATTCTGGATCATCGCATTCTTTCATAAGTCAAGCATTTGCACAAAGGCATGCCTTTCAGATCGTTGATTTGGGCTGTAATTTCCGGATAACCTCAGCTGGGGCTGAAATATGCACACGTGAGGGTATCAAGCAGGCGAGTATTGAGATTAATGATAGGAGTTTTATCAGTCATCTCATTGTGTTGCCTGGGCTAGGTCTGGATGTAATTCTAGGGGTTAGCTGGATGAACAAATGGGGTGCGATATTGGATGTTGCTAACCGAACTTTGACGTTGAAGGCGCCCCAGGGTGGGGGTACCTTTCAAGTTTCCTTACCTCGAAGAGGGGATCTTTTTAATCTCTCTTTCGCAGTTGAGGGCAAGACCGTCCAAGGTATTCCGGTAGTGTGTGAGTTTCCTGATGTCTTTCCTGATGATCTACCTGGACTTCCTCCTAATCGAGATGTGGAGTTTGCAATAGAACTTATTCCCGGTACGGCGCCTATTTCTCGAAGGCCATATAGAATGCCTCCTCATGAATTAGCTGAACTCAAGAAACAACTCCAGGAGTTATTGGACAAAGGGTTCATTCGCCCTAGTTCCTCTCCGTGGGGCTGTCCTGCCATCTTTGTTAAGAAGAAGGATGAAACTTTACGTATGTGTGTGGACTATAGGCCACTAAATGCTGTGACAATTAAGAACAAGTATCCTCTACCTCGTATTGATATCTTGTTTGATCAATTGTCCAAGGCCAAGGTTTTCTCCAAAATTGATCTGAGATCTGGGTATCACCAAATTAAGATCAGACCACAAGATATTCCCAAGACGGCTTTCTCCACTCGGTATGGCTTGTATGAGTATTTGGTTATGTCTTTTGGATTAACCAATGCTCCTGCACATTTCATGTATCTAATGAATTCGGTATTCATGCCTGAGTTGGATAAGTTCGTGGTAGTCTTTATTGACGATATTCTGGTGTACTCTGAGAGCATGGAGGATCATGCCGAACACTTGAGGATAGTCTTGACTAGATTCAGGGAGCATAAGCTGTATGCTAAGTTCAGCAAGTGTGAATTTTGGTTGACTAAGGTACCTTTTCTGGGCCATATCTTATCTGCTGAAGGTATTTCTGTAGATCCGTCAAAAGTTCAGCAGGTGTTGGATTGGCAGTCACCAACAAATGTGTCTGAGGTTCGTAGCTTTCTGGGATTAGCTGGGTATTATCGCCGCTTTATTCAGGACTTTCTCTAAAATAGCTAAACCTATGACCAAGCTATTGCACAAAGATACCAAGTTTGTGTGGAGTGGGGAGTGTGAAACAGCTTTTCGCACCTTGCAAACGTTGTTGACCACTGCTCCAGTTCTTGCACAACCTGATATTGAAAGGCCTTTTGATGTGTACTGCGATGCTTGTGGCACTGGGTTAGGATGTGTTCTCATGCAAGAAGGTCGAGTCATTGCTTATGCCTCGCGTCAACTGAGAAAACATGAGCAAAACTATCCTACTCATGATTTGGAACTTGCCGCTGTAGTTCATGCATTGAAGATTTGGCGCCACTATTTGATGGGTCACAAATGTCATATCTATTCCGATCACAAGAGTCTCAAGTACATTTTCACTCAGCCTGAGTTGAACATGAGGCAAAGAAGGTGGTTGGAGTTGATCAAAGACTATGATCTAGAAGTACACTATCATCCGGGCAAGGCCAATGTCGTAGCCGATGCCTTGAGCCGAAAGTCTCATTGCAATGTATTGCAGCCTTTGCTAGCAGACGGGTTCAATCTTGTGCATCCAGTAGTGTTGAATAATATTACTCTCAGTTGTACTTTGGAAAGCAAGATTATTGAAGGTCAGAAAACAGATCCCGGCATATATCATATCAAGAGGAAGATGAAAGAACAAGAAATGCTTCATTTCCGAATAGATGAAAAAGGTATATTGTGGTTCAAGGATCGATTGGTAGTACCGAAAGACCGTGAGTTGAGGAATCAGATTATGGATGAGGCTCATTTGTCCAAGTTGTCTATCCATCCTGGTAGTAGTAAGATGTATCAAGACTTGAAACCTAGGTTCTGGTGGACCAAAATGAAGAAGGAAATTGCAGCCTATGTGGCCAGGTGTGATACCTGTTGTCGCGTGAAGGCTATTTATCTTAAGCCAGCAGGACTATTGCAACCCTTACCCGTTCTAGGTTGGAAATGGGATGAGATAACCATGGATTTCATATCTGGGTTACCTCTAACGCAAAAAGGCCACGATTCTATTTGGGTGATCGTAGATCGATTGACTAAGATTGCACATTTCTTACCAGTTCGAACTACGGATCGTCCTCATCAGTTGGCACAGCTCTACTTTGCTCAGATACTTCGGTTACATGGTGTGCCGAGGACGATAGTTTCCGACAGAGGCCCGCAATTTATTGCACGCTTCTGGGAGCATCTACACAAGTGTTTGGGAACCAATTTGGTTCGCAGCTCAGCTTATCATCCTCAAACTTCTGGTCAAACCGAAAGGGTAAATCAAATTCTTGAAGATATGTTGAGAGCTTGTGTTCTATCGTCTAAAGGTTCGTGGGAAGAATGGTTGCCTTTGGCCGAGTTTTCATACAACAATAGCTATCAAGAGAGTATTCAAATGGCTCCTTTCGAAGCTTTGTATGGGCGCAAATGTAGAACTCCTCTCAATTGGGTTGAATCAGGCGAAAGGAGATATTACGGGATTGACTTTGTGAAAGAAGCCGAAGAGAGAGTGCATACCATTCAAACACATCTCAAAGCCGCTCAGACTCGTCAAAAGAGCTATGCGGAAAGCGAAGAAGGCCATTGGAATTTGAAGTGGGTGACTATGTATACTTGAAAGTGTCACCCATGAAAGGCGTGCAACGCTTCGGAGTGAAACGAAAGTTAGCTCCAAGGTTTGTAGGTCCTTTTCAAATTCTGGAAAGAAGTGGGAAGGTAGCATACAAGTTACGGTTGCCACCACACATGTCCACTATCTTCAATGTGTTTCATGTATCCCAACTCAAGAAATGTTTACGAGTACCGGAAGAGCAAGTGGATTTTGGTGATATCAAGTTGAAATCAGATTTGACCTATGAAGAAAAGCCTATTGAAGTAATAGATTACAAAGAAAGAATCACCCGTAGCCGAGTGATCAAGTTCTATAAGGTGGTGTGGAACAACCAAAGTTATTGGGATGCGACGTGGGAGCGAGAAGATTACCTCAAGGAAGTCTATCCGTCTTTCTTTAAACAATGGTAATTAACTCTAATCTCGGGGACGAGATTCTTTTAAGGGGGGAGGGCTGTAACACCCTAGTGTTAGTTACTATTTTCACACTTGCATTTGCATGTCATCAAGCATAGATCATGTCATTTCATGCATTATTATCATTGCATTTGATTTGATTCCCTTTTATTGCTATATGTTTGTTTATATGTCCATATTATGCAAAATGTGTTGTCATGCAAATGTGATGCTTGTTTACGGTTCTAAATGCTTTATACATGTTTAGGATAACATTTGGAACAATGTTCATGTTGGTGAAATCCCCAAAATACCCCTCTAGCTCATAGTTGACTAGAGAGCCCTTTAAAAGCTATTCTGTTTGACCAAACAAGAAGGGCATTTTAGAGATTCTGCATGTCAGTGCACCCTAAATCAAAGTTGTGTAGAATTTTATAAGCAACAAACTTTATTTTTGGGTCAACTCATGAAAATGAGTGGAAGAAGGTCAAAAAGTTGAATTAGTGCAGATTTGGAGCTGTTTTGGAAGTTTTCAAATTTTCCTAAGTCTAAACCGGTTTTCAGTTTCGGTGTACCCCTGTTCATCGACTTGTATCTCTCAATCCAGGCCGAACTAGAGTAAAGTGTCTTAATATGAAATGATCTACTCATATAGCTCTTCAACTCATATTAGTGAAGTTTTCGCTGAAACGCTCTGGATCGCGAGTTGTAGATCGATAAAAATCGAGTTTCAGTCGGGTCCGCGGAAACTGAATCGGAGCCGATTCAGTTCGACCCTCGGGCGAATCGCGAGCGAATCGCGCGACCGCGTCAGGCCTCGGCCGCCAGATGGCGCCGTACGCCGTCGTTGCTGCCGCGCGGTCGGCTTACAAAGGGGAACACGCAATGCTGTCTCCCGCACGCTCGCCCTCACTCTCCCTGCTCTCTCGCCCTCTGTTCGCTCGCTGCTCTCCTCTTTCCCCTCCGCCGTCGCCATTTCCGCCGTCGCCATTTCCGCCGCGACCGCCGCGGTGAAATCCGCCGCCACCGAGCCGTCTCCGACCGCGCCACCCTCGGCGCAGCTGCGGCTTGCTCTGCTCTTCGTTTCCGACCCGTTGCCGACCTCAGCCGACCTAAGGTACAGCTCCAGCGAGCTTCTCGCCGTCCGCCATTGCCGGAGCGCCGCCGAGCTCTCGGGTCGCCGTGACGAGGGCGATGCCGGGGTCGGCTTCCCTCTCTTTTGCTCGTCTAAGAGTCTCCGTTAGCCGTAGATCCTTTCCACACCGTCGGTTAGATCTACCCCGCCGTGGTTTCGCCGGAACCCGAGTTCGCTGTGAAACCGCTCGCCACCGTGCCGCCATGCGAGCGCGGTCAGTGAGTTTCCGTGCGCAATAGTTCGATTAGTCGCGCGCACAGGTCCGCTAGGGTTGCAGGAACACGGAACGAGGCCGAGCCGCGCGAGCAACGGCCGGAATCGGCCGGCGCAAGTTCGCCGGACCACCGCCGTCCGCCATTGCCGCCGTCGAGCTCGCTCCGGTGGAGTACGACCCTCGGCAGTTGGTCCATCGGGTTCGTCTCGTTGCCGCGAGTCGGTAGGTAGCCTCGGCGTCGCCGGAGACCTCGCCGTCGGCGAGCTCTCGCCGGTCAGCGCCGGCGGCTCTGTTTCCTCTCTCTGACGCGTGGGGTCGGGTCGACCCCGGGGCCCGCGAGTCAGCCGTTCAGGTGCGCCTCTGGTTCGCTGAGCCGGGTGCACGTAGCAGTTCTATCGGGTTTAGGTTTTTGATTTTATAAAATGAATTTCCAGAAAATGTGTAAAACCTTCCAAAATTCATATCTGAAGCTAGGAATGTCCAATGGGGGTGAACCAAATTTTGTTGTGTTTGTATTTCTGAGCTCTATCAAGGAAAAATATAAAATGTACTTTTTGAATACTTTTTATGTGCAGTTATAATTAAATTGTTAATTGCTTGTAAACTTGATAAATGCATAAGTAATTGTAGGAATGTGCTAAAAATGTGATTCCACTTGCATTCATCTTGTTTAGGGAAGTAGAATCTATGAAAAATATGTTTGCTGGTGTTTCACTGTTATTTATATGATGTCTAGTATAATGTGCCTTTTATGTTTTAATCTTGCAAAAATCACCATGCTTAATGTGTTAAGGTTATGGACATGAATATTTTTCCTGGGCTATGTTATGTTGGAAAGAAGCTATGAAAATTAGGAAATCTGTTGTTTGATACTTTTCACTGTGTTAAGTATTTTCCATTGCTTAAAAGGCTGGTTGCTTGTTATTTTTGTGTAGACTGTTATACTTGTCCAAATGACTTGAAATTTTGTCAGTAGGCTAATCTGGATGTGTAATAGCTACTGTAATTTCTATGGATTTTTCTGGTCACAGTAAGCAGTAGGTCCAGTTATAGGCTAGGGTTTATTTAATTGTTTCTAAGCAAATATCTTTTGGTTGTGGTAGGTTAGTTGATGCATGTTAATTATTAAGTGCAGGTTGTAGACCTCTCACCCGGGACGAGAAATTGTTCTATGCTTTGCTTAAGAAGGGTGAGTATGAGTTGGTTGTCTAGGAAAGAAATAAATGAGTGTGGATTGTTAAACTGATTGCATATCATGGCTTAATTCGTGCATCTCTATCTTGCATTTCATGTGCATTCTCAGTTCTCATATATGCATATCATGCATACAGGATCGCCGGGAGGAGTGACACTGTTGCAATTCGATCCACCGGAGGAGGGAGTTCCGCCGGAGATTGAAGTGCCCGAGGTTTCCGAAGGACAAGAAGAAGAGGCTGAACTTCCGGAGTGCCCGGATCACCAACCCGCTAACTTTGTGAAAGGCAAGCCCCGGAGCATCCCTAAGTCTCCACCTACTCTTTTTATAAATACACTGGTCTTTATTAAATCGTATGATTGTGCACTTAAGTATAGGAGTTGATATGATACCGTTGCTGCATTTATTCCTTGTCCACTTATACTTGATCCTGAAGTTATTACTAGACAAGGGGATGGGTTCGATCTTATGCTTAGCCATGCTTAGACCGGTAGAAGTCGAGGGATTTCCTGTCCTTCGCGAGCATAGGTGGTTACTAATGATGATGGGGTTGGATTCCACATGATGGACTATATGTGCCACCATGCCACAGTGTCTAATGAGAGAATCAAGGCTAGGTAGCGGGGAGCCGCATGACATGGTTGAGGTCATGCCGTCTTCGGTGCTGCTTGCGGCCGACTAGGACTGAGGCCACCAGACATCAGTTGAGATTGAAAGACGTCGTCACATAGCTGGCCAGATAAGTCGTTCTGACCGCGAAGCCGAGTATTTCTTTCTGAGCCGGGAATTGGGCGTGATAAGGCAGACATATTCTGGAGGTAGGAAGGATGTGCGGAGACACCATCTTACCAAGGGCAGGTCAGGGACCTGATGCATCCTGGAAGTGGGTTTGTCTCTGAGAATATGGACCCCTCCAAGCCCGCGATACATATTATGTCTCAGAAAGATTTAACGGTGGCCCAAGAAGCCAGTGGCTCGGCTGACAGGGTTTGTGATTGGCATATTTGCCAGCTGGTACAATCGATTCGAATCGCCATCTCTCCTGGTTAGTGAGAAACTGAACTGATCTTCTGGTGAGGTAGAGGCTAATAACTTGAACATAATGATTATGGTGAGATGAGGTTGATATCTGTGGATATCGGAAATCATATGGTTTTATTGATTGCTACAATATTCAGTGAATGCTTAGTATAGTGGCTAATCCTAGTAAATAGTTTAACTGAAATCGAAGCTTATCACAATTAAAATGAATAAGTTGAGGTTCTACTGTAGTAATGCTTTGATGCAAAAATGATGCTACCCTCTGAGCTCCACCAAATAAGCCTTGCATATCCTTGAGAGTCTTTTTATTTACTCCCTGTCGGGTAAGTCTAGCTGAGTACAATTGAGTACTCAGGGTTTTATTCCCATTGTTGCAGATGGTGTAGTTTTCTACGCGTATTGCAGGAACTGCTTCACCCCTGCGGGCGAAGAAGACTAGACCCGAGGGCGGGGTCATTATCTATCTTTAGTTGTTGTAAGAATGCTGTGACGGGGTCATGTGATGGTACTCGTATTCGAACTCTGTGGTGTAAAACTATGTTGACTTCCGCTACTACCCTATTTGTGTAAAAGACTATGTTGTACTCTGATGTTTAAATTCGGTTGCGAACTTATGTGTCATGTGATAGGGTATTGCTGAATGAATGATCCTTGGGGTATGAAATGTTTGAAATCCTTCGAGATTTCCGGACTACCGGGTTTATATTGGCTCAAGTGCGACTGGATTGCGGCGAAAATGCGATCGTTGTACTTGTGCTCGTATAAATTGGTCGGTTCTGTGACAGAATACGTCGGCCATCAGGGCTGTCACCTCCTAGGGCTACCACAACTATTCGTAAGGTTGAGTGCAATCTCAGGTAACCTCTAGTCTAGACACCATGTCTACACTTTTAATTACTACTCTAATCCCATATGAAAACTAGAGCACTCGATGCGAGCAGAGATCCTATGCCAAAATATAACAACTATACTAACTAATCACATAATAAAGCATATAAGTAAATAGAGAAGATGAATATATAAAAGCATAAGTCTTACAGAGATAAGATACAAGTCATACCAGACCTCAGATGACTCCTCCAGAAGCCGAGCATGGCTCCGCTCTCCCTAACTCTCAACTAGAACTAATCTACTACATTGGAGAGAGGTTATCCTTCAATGGGACACCTCTCCATCTACTAGAGAATATGAATTATAATAATAATAATAATAATGAAAGGGGATGGAGCCTAGGGGGTCCCTGGGGCTGTAGATATAGGGGGCGGCCTCCCCTCCTCCACCTTGAGCAAGTCATGTGGTACTAATCCTTTCCACCATGTCTCATTAAAGTGCACATAGGCCATAATGGGCCAAATTATGATTTAGGCCCGATTAATCCCGCTGCCCTCAATTAATCCCGTGGCTCATGTTCTAGAATGTTTCGGTGTTTGTAAAATCTATATCTTTTCCTTCCGGACTCCAAAAATAGCAAGTAATATATCCATTTCGATCGTCTCGACGAGCTCTACACAATGGTGAACTCCAATTCCTTATTTTAGATATTTTATTCAGTGAAAAATTGAATATCTCTTCATACACTGCAAAGTACGTGAGAACACCAAAACTCGTGAAACTTGTTAGAATCAAACCCTATAAATATGTTGTGGATTGTTTTATGCCCTTGATTCATGTTTAGTTGATGGATAAAAATGATAGATTACTACTATCAACAAGTTCCCCCACGCTTACCCTTTGCTAGTCCCTTAGCAAAGGCAAACTTTAGCATATATCAAAAGTTATAGCTACCCCTCACAAGTATTCAGTTTTAAACCAAGAAGTACTCAAGGATTAGAGTAGACCAAGCTAACCTTTAGACTTACCTGTATTACCTTTAACCATGGAGCATGTAGCTTTCCCTCGAGTCTTGGGTTATTGAAGGACAGAATGTCTAAGTTGAGCACTATGTCTCAAGCTCTGTTGTCCACTCTCATCCTGGAGCTTTTTGCAAGTTTTTTTTTGAAATAAAACTCAGAGATTCCTTTGTATGACCCTCTCAAGTCTCTCAATATGTGGTATTTGTGGATCCTTAATGAGGCAATAGTGATGCATGCCTTCTCTCTTTCTCTCACCCAATAACTAATGGCTTATGTGGAGCTCATGGGTAAGGAGTCAGCTCATACTTACTTGCAATGAATGTATTGTAAAGTCAAACAATGGATCTAGAGGAACAAGTCATACAATCAAATCAAGATGTGCATGTTTGTGGATGTGAGGTGGTAGGTGGATATATATATGGTGGCTAATCCTAATTCTACTCGTTTGCTCCTTGAAGACATTTCTCTCCCTTTTTCAAACACTTTTCTTTCCTTTTTCTTTTTTTAGGCGGGCATTAGAGTACCCATTGTTTTGATAAATTCGGACACTTGTCCATTTTTGCCTCTCAGGAGGGCATCTTTGTACCCATTGTTTTCTCTCATCTCACTCTTTTGCATAGCCACATGCCTCTTCTCTGCAATAAGACTTCCCTTTTTCCTTTTTCCTTTGAGAGATAGCAATAAGAACTTTGGAGCATTGATCTGGGGTAACCAATGGGATATTTTTAGTGTTCACTCCTAGTATAGGAGTAGAACATTTTTAGGTGGATCTAGATGGAATATGTGGAATGTGGATGCGTCCAGTCGGATATGAGTAGTGCATTATGGGTGGAGTGCATGTGATCTTGATTGTAAAAACATGACAAGTTCCTAAGGTATCAACAAATCTTGACAAAACTCAAAACAAAGCAAGTAGCATATGTTGTGTATATTTTCCTAATCTAGCATGTATGGCTATGGTAGGAATTTAAAGCTCTTGCATACAGGAACTCATCTTGTTGTTTTAAGAATTTTTAAAATAAATCTCCAGAACTCAAGTATCACTAGGAACAAGATAAATAGCAGCTCAAACTTTGCATATCATATCCCTCAATTACTTAGACTTATATCAAGCATTTGCTACCCATAATTTTCAGGTTCAAAGTAAATCTTCAAGTTAAAATGGTTGTGTCTAAAACTTGGGATAATTCAAGGTTGAAAACTAAGTGTTATGAGAAATCATAGTGGGGTGCTACTTATCAAATTCCTGAGCATGGTTTTTATCTATGGAGTTCTTTTTATCTGGGCAACAACTTCGGTAAGCATTCTCTTTTATTCAAACCTAAGCAAACCTAAATAATCAAACTAAACAAATCTTTATTTGGTTTTCAAATTTTATTTCACTAGCTAACACACTCAAAAAGCAATATAGTACATTAATAGGATGGGAAGCTTATACTTAGCCGGATTAAGTGGAGGATGCTCTCCCCCAAGCTAGATGATTGCGTGGTCTTTGATGCTGCAAGTTGAGTGATCCTTCTTAGAGCAGATGTGCTGGCAGCGTGAGGGCACCAGGTTGACTACCGCTTTAATCATATATTGTCCTATAAAACTCAATTGCCAACAAGAATACCAATTCTCATAGAGGGGTTTAGGATAATACCGCTCCATGGTTAGTGGCAAAATTCCAAACAAAAAGCTCCCTTAATGAGTGGACCTTCTTGTGCCCACATATTTTTAGATTTTTCATAAAAGGTGTGGACCTTCATGTGCCCACATATTTTTGGTGTTTTTAAGTTTATGAATGCAGAAAGTAAATATGATGCAGAAGTCTATCCTAGATGCATGCAAATTATTTTTGTGCCACCACAGTGAATAGTCTTTATGAGCTATGCCACAAGATTAGTCACATGGGGCTTTTAGATTTTATTATGCAAAGCAATAAATATTTTTATTTTCTTTTTAATGCAGGAAAGTAAATATGCAACTACTAAGATGCAAATACAATTCTGAAAAGGAAATATGGATAAGTACCAAGTTTACCTTTTTGGCGAAGGCTCGGTGGTTTAAAGTTCTCCGAACAGGACGTCTTGTCTTGTTCAGTCCTTGCTTGGTGCATAGTCGGGTTGAGATCATGACCTTGGGTGTACCTCCAATGATGATGAGCGGGAAGGTGAGTCCTTCTTCCTCCAATTTTTTGGTTGGCGAGTTGATGTTGATGCTGAGGTTGGAGTCTCATCCTTCACAGTCTCTTCTTTCTCACTCCTCTTTCTGCGCCCTTGTTTTGCGATGATTAGTGGCAGGAGCTTCCTCTAAACTTGTCTTATTAATGGCAAAAAGTGAATCTCCCCCAAGCTACTCTTTTAAGTGCCCTTGCATCACCATGGTGTTTGCTTGAATTTTCACAAGAACCTTACTTCATGTCACCTTATGTCTTGATAAAATTCTACTCAACACTTATTGCACCTTCTTTGACAGCGTCTTGAGTTTGTCTTGATCCGGATTATTTGTCAGAAAGGGCTTCTTTGTGCTTGAGTAGGACCATCTCATTCTTTTGCATCATCTGATCCAGGAGACGTTGATGTGGATAGTAACATGCTTCTTCATTGACTCTTGGTTGATGGGTTGAAGATCATTGGAGATACATACCCAAGTTCATCCTTGATTGTCCTTGTCTTTAAACGACGGGTGAAAAGTTATTCTTCTCTGATGATACGCCAACCATCTTGATGTTCGAAGAAGGGAACTCACTGTTACTTGTGCGAGTGCTTCATCTCAAATGACTTAGGGATGTCATCCTGTGACCATAGTTTCTCATGGCTTCATGAGACACCACCGACAGACCACCCATGACCAATGAGGTGTGGAAGATGCACACTATGATGTAGTGGCATCTCATCATCCTGGTCTGTGCCATCGGCGTATGAGTTGCTATCTTCGAAGATGATGAGAGCAGGCATCGATTTGGCCATACGACAGAAATTGCATCCTGCTTGCCATCATCATCCTAGCTTAAGCCTTGGGAACACTCAAGGTTAGGCTGTCTTTGATGATGCTCATGATCCATCAAGTGCAGCCACTTCTTGTTGTTGTGCCTTGGTTTTCGATAGGTTCATCCCAACTCATTTACAAGAATAGCTTATATTGGTTCCTGCAGAATGTTAGTATACACATACCCGAAGGATTTCAACGAGTTCAAAACATGGGTTGTTGTCTACAATTTTTATCCACGCTAATGAGAAGATGATTATAAGATTACTTTAGCATCGATTTCTTTTTGTCATTTTTTTATTTGTTTGCTGCATTCTGACATGGTTCAAGGCAAAGGTAACTTGCAGCAAAAGACAAAGTGAATAACTTTGATACTTACAGTTCTTCCATACATGAAGGATGAGCTGATGTGTCTTCTTCGTGCAAAGTTGTTGGAGTTCATCACACGCCTTGATTCATCTCTTATATGAGTTCATCTCGGGACTTTCCCAGATCGAAATTGAAAGCTTCTGCAGGAGTTAGTCCAACAAAATATCCGATGTCTACACTATCAATTTTTAGTTCAATAACCAAACCAGACTCCATGTCTAATTTGACTAAGGTAAGCTATTTATCCTAAGTACCACGCTTAATTTAAAAGCCTATGGAAGTATGTCGAGTACTTCCAAACAAAAACTTGCAAGCATAGAAAAATGGAAGCATGAAAGCATTACGGAGATTTACTCAAAAATAGAGACAAAAGAGTATTATCATAGTGAGGGATATATTTTTCTTTTTAATATGCATGTGGTATGGATGTATGCAAGAACTAAATATGCTATGGATTTGATATGAGGGAACAAAAACTAAATGGAGTGGATGCATGGATTAAAGTAAATATGCAAGAGATGCAATAATCAAAAGATAACTACTCAAAAGTTTAAAGTCCATGAGCAAGACTTTCTCACCTTCTTGATCATACTTACCATGATTTGTGCATAGCGCAACTTCTATGTCCGTCACTTAAGATGTGATTTGAATTCTTGTGATGATGACCTTCTTTTCCAATCCACACAAGGTTAGAAAGAAATATATATGTGTGCAAACCTGTGAGATGGCAGGGTTCCATTGTTGATGAATCTTGGATGTTCAGGCACCCTGGGCTCTTCAAAATTTCTTCTTGTGGAAATTGCCAGAAGGTCGAAACGACTTCTGCTGTCCTGTCATATTCCACAACTCAACAGAACAGGGGTAATCCTACTAAAGCTAGTGGTACACTAAATTAGTAGACATAAAGATCACTATTAAACTCTTATGCCAATTGCTTCCCCGGCAACAGCACCAAAAAGCTTGTTGGTATTTATTAAGTGCAAATAGAATATAAAAAATTCCGCAAGCGCACAGAATACCATTGTAACTTTTACCCGGGAGTATTCCAGAGTATCTTTATTTATATTTTATCACTGGGAAGCAATGGTTAAAGAATCCGATGACTACCATCATATATCTACTAACTTAATACACCAACTAGCCTATAGTGGGGTAAGTGATAAATAATAGGAGTTATGCATAGTAATCACTTCTAAGATAAATGAGTAGTTTAGCTAAGTTCAGAGAACAATGGGAGAGTTCAAGGTTCCTAAATACTTCTCTATTACTTGGGTTCTAAGATAACTGAACGATAGTAAGATAGGGAATCACACAATAGCACTTCGGGACATCAGAACACTAGTCTCAGATTAAGATGAGAATGGGACAAGGAAGCTCTGACTACAGTCCTACAATCATCAACCTACATGAGGTGGAATACGTCAGCCATCAGGGCTATCACCTCCTGTGGCTACCACAACTATTCGTAAGGTTGAGTGCAATCTCAAGTAACCTCTAGTCTAGACACCATGTCTACACTATTAATTACTACTCTAATCCCATATGAAAACTAGAGCACTCGATACGAGCAGAGATCCTATGCCAAAATATAACAACTATACTAACCAATCACATAATAAAGCATATAAGTAAATAGAGAAGATGAATATATAAAAGCATAAGTCTTACAAAGATAAGATACAAGTCATACCAGACCTCAGATGACTCCTCCAGAAGCCGAGCATGGCTCCGCTCTCCCTAACTATCAACTAGAACTAATCTACTACATTGGAGAGAGGTTATCCTTCAATGGGACACCTCTCCATTCAAGCCCTAACTAGAGAATATGAATTATAATAATAATAATGAAAGGGGATGGAGCCTAGGGGGTCCCTGGGGCTGTATATATAGGGGGCGGCCTTCCCTCCTCCACCTTGAGCAAGTCATGTGGTACTAAACCTTTCTATCATGTCTTATTAAAGTGCACATAGGCCTTAATGGGCCAAATTCTGATTTAGGCCCAATTAATCCCATAGCCCTCAATTAATCCCGCAGCTCATGTTCTAGAATCTTCCGGTATTTGTAAAATCTATGTCTTTTCATTCTGGACTCCAAAAATAGCAAGTAATATATCCGTTTAGATCGTCTCGACGAGCTCTACGCAATGGTGAACTCCAATTCCTTATTTGTGATACTTTTATTCAGTGAAAAATTGAATATCTCTTCATACCCTGCAAAATACGTGAGAACACCAAAACTCGTGGAACTTGTTAGAATCAAACCCTATAACTATGTTGTGGATTGTTTTATGCCCTTGATTCATATTTAGTTGATGGATAAAAATGGTAGATAACTACCGTCAACATTGGGCAGGAGTTTGTAGTGTCTTGTTCGTGCGTGGTTTGTCTACTATGACATCCTTTTGTTTTTGTGTTCGGACCTTTTGCTTCTCTCATTGTTCTAATCTGTAAACAATTAGTGGACAATAGATACTTGAAGGAATATAAAGTAATGACAGGGATAGTATTGTCTAATGGTCACTTTCTATGATGTAGATAAGTTGTTTGAATATAGAACATTTATTATTCACCATTACTTCTTTTATGGAGGATTGATTTTATGTTGTCTTAAGTTTGATTTTCATATATGGCATTTGTAGAACTAATCAAACTTATGGAAGTAAAGTAATGGTGAGTAGAGGGATTGCAAACCAGCGTGCCTGAGCGACGAGAGGTTGAGAGGAGGAAGACCATGGTCAGATCAACTTTGGCCTTCCTTTTCTTATGCTTCAACCGGAAAGCGATGGCTCCTGGTTCTTAGGTCTGTTGAGCAGGACCTGTCCCTTGCATTAAATGTTCTTTGTATCATTTCATTCCGTAGTTGTGTCTTCCTTGTGCAATGTTGTTGGAGTTCATGTCTTGCTTCATCTCCAATGTGAGTTCATCTCTAGACTTTCCCAAATTGATTTGAGAGTTTCCTGCAAGGGTTAGTCTAACAAAATATCCAGTATCTACTACACCATTGACCATACTATCAGCTCAAAAATCAACCTAGACATCACGTCTAATTTGATTCAGGAAGGAATTTTAACCTAAGCACCACGCTTAATTTAAAAGCCTTTGAAAGTAAAATCAACACACTCTTTTGGTTCAAGAATTAGACTAAACACCATGTTTAATTTAATTCAGTAATACAGGTTAAACTAAGCACCATGCCTAATTTAAAAGGTGTATGAGAATACTCTAAACCTTAGCATACTATAATAGATAAAGGTAGCATGATAGCACCAAAGAGATTTACTCAAGTGGAGATGAAAAAGCATGATTGTTATTTAGCAAATTGAGCATGGTTTAAAGGTAGAGAAAACCAAAATAATCTAGCAACATGCAAAATGTGATTCAATGTTGCTAAGTGAGTGGTTGGACATACCTTACATTGTCATCCTTCATTTTTTTGCTTCAAACCTGGAATGGTTAGTGACAAAAATACCTGAAGGAATATTCTCACAATTATCTCTATGCTCATTTCATCATAGTGTTGGTATTTCTAAGTGCACACAGATAAATCCGCAAGCGCACGGATACAGTTGTAGCTTTCACCCGAAGGGTTTTAAATATCATATCCACATGGAAACGAGCTTGGTTAACTACGATCTAACTTAACCAGGGGTAGTCAATAAGTAAAGGTAAAAACTAGGTTAATAGGTGGTAGTCAATGATGGATATAGTGATGCAATTAAAGATGGTGGTGTTGCAACTAAGGTGATGGCTAATAGGTGTAAAGTAATCAAGGGTGTATATGATATGGTTATGGTGATCTATCTAGGTTGTAGATAATAAGAGTGTAGAGACGACAACTAGGGGTTTCTACTTCTAACTTGGGCAAGCTTATGTCTTCTACTGTCTATCCAGGAAAATCACTATAGGGAAAGAGATCAACAGAGGATGTTTCCCTTAGCAAAGCTATCCTACTATTCCTTCTGATGGGAGGTGGACTTTGTAAGACTCAACAGGCACAGTCACCCATGTTGACACTTCTTAGCGCAACCACTAGAGACAGGGTCTTAGGCTATCTCTGATAATGGCGCCAGAAGTGCCTGAGGGTATTTCTTTATGTCAATTGGATAATTCCGCAAGGGCATAGAATATACCGCTGTAGCACTTCACCCGGGAGTATTCCAAGGTATCGTTATTTATTTTGTCCCAAGGGAAAGATATTGCTAGAAATGTTAATAAAAGGAGATCCTTAATTCTATCTCAACTTAGCACAACTAGTGCAGAGGGGGTAATCGAAGTATGATAGGAAGGTGATGATTCAAAGATAAGAAATGAAATGCTAAAGATAACTAGTGTAGTGTAGCTAGGTGGGAGGACAAGTAGCTAGGTGGGAGGACAACGAGTGAGAAAGGTTCTTGTGATTCAAACTCTACTCCTGTGATCTATCCTATCAAATGGACGAAGTACACTAAGACTGCTACCTTACTTCCGGTGTGTAGGAGATAGTGCGAGACAATAGAGGATATAACCTCTACCCGAAGCGCCTATTCTCTTATGGGAGCCTACCTTTTAAGAACTTGCCTAAAACACGTAGAGGGATACTAAGACTAGACAGGGCTGTCACCACCTGCTATCACCCACAAACAATCCGTGCGACAAGCAGCATTCAAAGGAAAGATCTAGTCTAAGCACCACGCTTATACTAAGCCTTACTACTCTAGCTGTGATCAAGGCAACTAGAGCACCCTATGACAGGCGATGAATTACACACGTGAGCTGGTTACAGGATCACAATCTAATGCAAACCGACCAAGTAATATGATAACTCACAACAATACTATTAAAGTAATGCACTAAGTAAAGACTCAGTAAAGTAAGCCGGAATAATATATTAAAGTAGATAAGTCTTACAGAAAGAGAAAGATACACGGGCTATACCAGACTCTCCAGCAGATGACTCCGGAGACCCCGAGCGCAGCTCGACTCAACTCTAACTCCCACACTAGACTACAACTACTACTAAAGGTGGAACTACACCACTCTTCACTTGTATCTTGAATGAATCATGTCTTGAGAGAGTGGAGGCAGCCTCTATATATAGGGGGAGGTGGAGAGGTGCCACGTCAGTGATCCGCGTGCTCCTTCATTCTCCTCCCTTGGATAAACCGTCATTGAAACCGCCTTAGATGGACGGCAGTGGCAATACCATCACGTGGGAAACATGCTGGAAGGCGGTGGAGACCAACCGACCTGGCTAGGCACCAAGAGGGGTCGGCCGACCCCCTACGACAGGTGGGCCTGGCCAGGTGTGGTCCCCACCAGTCATAGAATGTCACCTTGTGCTGGTTCTGTCTTGATTGTGTTGTTTCACGCCTTGATCCGTGTGTTTTGATTCTTCATCGTTGAATGAAAACACATGTTGATCTGATGGTTGAAATGAGCTAGGTGGAGTGTTACACGGATCATTCCATGTCACCAGAGCTAGGTGGGCCCCATGGTGGGGTCGGCCGACCCACACATGGACCCACCCTGAGCTCTCCTCTCGTCTACGTGATGTCTTGAGTCATTTGTTGAATTGTGATGCCTTGGTGCCCATATAAGTGGTTCGGCTGACCCACTTAATTGAGCTCCAAGTGTTCATTTCTACTCTGTTTTGATCTTCCCTGCATGCACAAGCTAAGAGTACAAGTGGAACTAGTTATTGATAAAAATATGTTCATGTTATGTTGATCTTCCATCAAAACTGCGGCTGTTGACGGTGTTTGAATGTGGATTTTTATGATATATCCACCATCAACAAGATCCCCCAAGCTTAACCTTTGCTCGTCTCAAGCAAATAATTAAACTTAGACTCGGTGGATCAGGAGTTGCTACAATGTTCATATTTCCTTAGTACCAAGTGCACAACAAAAATATTTCTCTTTTGAATGGAAAAATTGGCTATAAAAATTCACCCATTTTACCTTAGTCCTTTATGGGGCTAATGACCTTTCCTTTGCCTTCGGTGGTTGAGAGACAGAACAGTTTAACTTAAGCACTACTTTTCTCATTCTTTGCAAGTTTCATACTGGAGGTTTTAGCAAAGTTTTGCAAAAGAAAACTTAATGTTCCTCTTATGGTTCTCTCATGTCGCTCAAATGGTGTATGATTCCTTACCAAGGCACAAAATAAATGTTGCCTTCTCTTCATCATCCTACTTCTAAAAATGGCTTATGTGGAGCTTAAGGTTGGAATGAAAGGGTATGGCATACTTACTTTGCATGTATTGTAGAGTCAAAGCTTGGAGCCCAAAGAGAGAAGTGTCATGCCCTTAGATCAAGATGTGCAAGTGTGTGGAAAATATTGAATTATAATGCTCCTCTATTTGAAGTTGTATCTCTCTATAATAAATTTTTGAGACATGGCTATCATTTTTCCTTTCTTTATTCATGAGCCTAAACTTGCTCAAATTTTTCTCTTCTTTTCTATGGACTTTCTTGTGTCCATTTTTCTTTCTTTTTTTTCATTTTGCATAGTCTTTTGTCTCTTCTACCAAATTAACTAAGAGAGATATTTTAAAACTTTAACACATGGAGCATTTATTTGGTGGAAATGAAAGGCATGTTGTTGCATACTTCCAGTGTAGAAGCAGCAAATGTATGTGGTGTGTACGTGATCTTGATCTTAGGGGCATGATAAGACTCTCAATAAGGGTCAACAAGACTTGACAATACTCAATGCAAAGCAAATAGTTTAAGTGGAAAGTTTTAGACATGTGTAGCATATATGGCTGTGGTAGGAATTTATCACCATTGAAGAACAATAAGGTTTTGATTGTTAAGAAATAAATCTCCAGTAATCATGCATGCTTAGAACAATATTATAGCAGCTCTTGTCTTACCATATCATATCTCACAACAACTTAGACTTAGTTCTAATACTTGCAACCCACAAAGTTTTCAGGTTCATAATGATTTTAAATTAGCCAAGTAATCCATACTCAAAGAAATACTAAGTGGTAGACCAGGCATTAAAGAAATATTAATAGAGCAACTATTCATTATTTCCAATGAGGGAGATAAACATACATGAGACATATGAAACAGAAAATATTTTTGGTGTTTTTATTTTATTTTCTTCAAATGCATTAAATTAAAAATAATATAAAATACTGAGTTAAAATACTTACCTTGGTGGGGGAGAGAATCTCCCCAAGCTTGCACTTTTGCAGATATCTCACTGAGGTGGATGTGGTGGATATGGTGGTGGATAGTGAGGAGGATATTGTGGTGGATACGCTGGTGGATATGGCCCGGGAACTGCTATGGGTGCTGTGGAATATATGGTGGTGGAGGTATGTTGTGATGTGCATAGAGGGCAGCCCACTGTCTGCCAGTCTGCTCTTGAAAATTTTGGAGCTGCTGCTGAGTTTGTGCAGTGATGTTGTGAATGGCCTCATGGCCAGCCCGCAGCACACCAAACTGGTGCGTGAGCAACTCCATGTCATGTCGATGGCTTCGCTGTCCCTGCATCCTGCATAGATGAGTGAGGGAATCTGGCACTTTGTGCCCCTGACCGGTGCCCTCCTCTAGAGTTGGAGGCCTGCATGGCATTTGAGCTGCCTGCATAGGTGTTGTCATCTTCTTCGGACGAGTCATTACGCTGTGCAGCGCGTGTTCTTGCGCGGGTAGCAAATCCTGAAAAACTCCAACGGCCGCCTACTCCTGCAATGTTAGGCACTAAAGGGTGGCCCCCGTATAATTTTAATTCGGGCATGGCAAAGTGAGTCTTGCATCTCTATTATGGAATTTAAATTCTATTGTTCCTTGGGGACCACCGGCAATAATATGAGCTTTAATGAAATATTCCTCACCCAGGATGGTTCTATGTGCAGGTATATAATCATCAAATCCATTTAGCAGTTCAAGGTAGCTACACAGTTTTGTGATGATGGATGTGAAATCAAATGATCCAATTCTTGATGGTGCAGAAATCCAATGTTCCACCATGGCTTTTACAAGCGATACTCGGATTTTATATACCGTGGCATACATTATTCTTAAATCAATTTCTCTCACAATTCTAACATCATCCTAGGGAAATAAAGTTATTCCTAGCCATCTATGTAAAAAGCGCAGTGTGGGGTTGCAAATGTGACTAGTGCGTGGTTTCCCCATTTTATTTTCCCCTGTTATGTCATGCCAAAATTCAAGTTTATTGAACCTACAGGTAGCAGATTCTAAATTTGAGGTGCAATTCATGAAGCCTAGGCAAGCACTAAACTGGTCCCAAGTAAGATCATAAACTTGATTAAACAGGCGAAAATAGATGTTGTCTCTAGTTGCTTTTACTGTGCACATAAATTCTAAGGTGAGACTCCTGCTACCTTGGTACCCAGAAAAATCCCAAAATTCACCCTATCCTATTACACCGAAAACATCAAGAACTCCTCATACATACCTATGCGTTGGAGGAGTCCTAAATCAATTACCTTGGTGTGTTCAAAGTCGCGGTTGCGGATGGAGTTGAGGATGAGAAGTTCTTGTGGAGTGACCCAAATGCCTGTTTCTTGGTCTTATGTTCTAACATGCTGTTCTTCTTCTTCGGATTCTTCATTGACTTCTTCATGATCATGAGGAGGTTATTCAACATTTTCCGTGTTGTTGCTTGGCTCAGTTGCTTTAGACACGTATTCATCCTGTGACCCCGAGAGTCGTATCTCAGTGTTGTGGGAGGATGATCGTCGCGATGAACTCCCGCTCAATGCTGAGCGCACTTTCTTTGCTGCGGCCTTGAATGGGTTCTTCATATTTGCACAAAACAATGAGAGACGAGCCAAACCTTGGATGATCGGGGTTAGCTTAAATCAATGATCCTTCTTACCTGGGATTACCTTTCTTTACTCCTTGGGTGATGAACTCTTGAATGAAGAACAAGGATGAGAGGAAAATATTTTTGTGTTTTCTTTTTGGAAGGAAAGAGCATTGTTGGGAGGTGAGAGAGAGTTTAGAGTGTCAAAGTGCTCTGCTGGTGGTCTGGTTGGAGAAATGTGCTCATGAGCATGGCAATGAAATGGAGAAGGAGGCAGAGGTGCAGGGGGTACATAGCCTGGTTCGGCCGACCCCCTTTCTGCCTCAACTTTGGGCAAATAATTGGAGGAATCTCTAGTGCATTGAAAGGAACAAAAGTTGGAGTGATGGGGCTCAATTGATGGGTCGGCCGAACCCTGCCATTTCTCCATTTGCTATGTGCCAAACAATGGTGTCAATGGTGGTCATCTCTTGCCTGGTAGAGCACTCATCTTTTCTCTCCTTTGGATGCTTGCTCATGGAATCCTTTCTTGGAGTGAGTGGTGAATGGAAGAAAGGGCCAAAGGAGGGGGCAAGACTTGACCATGGCTGGTGGATGTTTGCTCATGAGATGCTTCACGGGAGGAATTCTTTAGAGAGGTGATTTGCTTAAGGGTTTAATCAAGAATCTTTCCCATGATTAGCAAAAGGTGTTTTGATCAAGGTTTACATGAGTGGAATTAAGGAGAGAGAGAATGGACTTTGTCATGACAAAATTTGCTCTCGACCCACTCATGGTTGTTGTGTGTGCATTCCTTTCGTCAGCATTTTATTAAAGCAAGAGCTGAGAGGGAGAAATTCTAGCTCCTAGAGTGCAAGTTGACAGATATGTCTTGCAACACTTTATAGAACAATTCACATGAACGTAGACTAGTACTAGACATGTGAAAGCACAGAAAAGTGACTGAGAAAATTTCTAGGTTGCCATGCTAAGTTTATTTAGATGATCAAGATTGACATGCCATCTTTCAGCTGTTGTCGTGAGTGGAATTTATCAGGACATTGCATGCATGGAAGTGGAAAAAAGGTGGCAGGTGAGAGAGACTAGGGTAGGGTCGGCCGACCCCACCATGGGCCCCACCTGGTGTCATCTTTACTCAGAAGGTTAATTATTTGATTATTTAATGGTGAGCTTGATTATTGGTCGACAGAAAGAGGAGATGGAAATAAATGCTAAAATGAAGCAAGCAATTAAATGAAGTAAACTTTAATTAAGTGTTAGTGTACTTACCTTGATGGAAGAGTTATTCCCTCAGGTTATTGCAGTAGGATCTCCCTCTTGGGCTGGTGTAGGAATTTTCTTCGGAGGCGTCGCCGGTTGTATTACCTTTTTCTTCCATATTTGCTTGCTCTTTGCTCGTGGTTGTGATTTGGGCTTCTTCAGATCTCTCACGAGAGCGAAAGCATGTATTTCCCTTAGCATGATCAATGAGCATTGCTCAATCTTCGGTCGGAATTTGAATGTCTCCAGGGTCCCATTGATAGTAAATTGAATTTCTCCAGCTCCAACACCAATATGTGCATTGGCGGTGCTGAGGAATGGTCACCCCAAGATGAGTGGAGTCTTTTCATCCACCTCCATGTCCAGGACCACGAAGTCCACGGGGACGAAGAATCCACGTATCTTGACGGGGATGTTTTCCACTATCCCCGCCGGATAACGGACCGATTGATCCGCCAGCTACAAACGTATTGATGTAGGGGACAAAATAGTGTGATTGAGTTTGTCGAACACTACCTCTGGCATGACGCTGACGCTTGCTCCCAAGTCGCACAGTGCATGCTCAAAGTATTGTGTCCCAATAGAGCAATCTATAGTGGGACATCTAAGATCCTTCTTCTTGATTGGCAGTTGGTTCAATACGGCCGCACTGTATTCCTCTGTCAATTTGACAATTTCCGTCATAGGCAGCGGCGCTTATTGTTGAGGATGTCTCTTAAGTACTTGGCGTAGGTTGTTACCTGCGTTGCGTCAAGTAATGGAATATGTAAATAAAGATGACGAATTACATCGACGAATTTCCTGAATTGTTCGTCGGTGGTTTGCTTCCTTGTTCTTGGGAAAGGTAGCAGCACATTGGTGTCATAATATTCATGTGGGGCTGTCTTTCCCTAGAATTTGGTGTTGTCATTAGACGTTGGCAATTCTTTGTCTTCTTCCTCATCTTCCTTGTCTTTTCTTGCAACCTTCCCTGCCATGTTAGGATGTGGTGGATCGCGAGTGGACTTACCTCCCCTCGTGGTCACCGCATTGATATTTGAAGTATTGCAAGTATTTTTAGGAGATGAAGTAATAGCAACAAGATGAGCTAATTGAGATTCTAGCATTTTATTAAAACTCATTTGTTCTTTAACAGAAGAAGCGAGAGCATCCATTTTAGTATTTAAGGTTTCAAGTGTCTTATCATTTGCTATCAATCTTTTATTCATGTTTTCATTTATTTTAGCTTGATTCATAACAAGATCTTTTAATGATAATTGATTACTAAAATTTGCCTTACCTTAAAACTTGGAGTTTGACGCCCATCTTCCTTGTTGAGGATATTTTGAATTGTTGTGGATGGCGTCTACCTTCTCAGGATTTAATTCGGAATAAGATACACTACATACCTGATTCCATTGATGCTTGGAAGCATAGTGTTGAATGGCCTCTCGGTCTTTCTTGAAATTAGCACATTCTTCCAGCCTTCTTAGTAAGAGGTCCATCTTCTCAGAGATTGCATCTACTTCATAGATGGTATGTGTGTTCTTCTTCTTGGATTGGAGTCGATCTTCATTCCACCCTTGATTTGTCACCATCTTTTCTATCAGATTCTTGGCTTGTGTGACATTGAGTGAAGCGAATGCTCCTCTTGCAGCGGCATCAAGGTGACTACAGGCTATCGGAGTTAGCCTATGGTAGAAGCCTTGGATCAGGAGCCATTCTTGGATGCCATGGTGAGGACACTCCTGAATATATTCTTGGAGATGTTCCCATGCTTTGGGAATCATCTCGTCCACTTGTTGTGTAAAACCTGAGATCTTTCCTCGAAGAGCAGTGGTTTTGCCCATCGGGAAGAACTTCTTGAGGAATGCATTGGCACAGCTCGTCCAATTGCCAATGTCTTCAGGATAAGCATAGAACCATTATTTTGCCTTTCCGATCAAGGAGAATGGAAAAAGGCGAAGACATATGACGTCCACTTTGACTCCTTTTATGGCAATGGTGCCACACAATTCTAGGAAATTCTGGAGATGTGCATTTGCATCCTCATGGGGCTTTCCACTGAATGGGTTGGCTTGCACCATTTTGATAAGAGATGGCTTAAGCTCAAAAGTGGCATCCCTGAAGCTAAGCTGCGGGCCGGTGGCGACATTGTCGGCCGACGGTGCAGAATGCTCGAAGATGGTCTTTTGGGCCATAGCTTCCTTAAGTGACAGTGCTGAGCCTCCTTCCTTGAGTGGTTCCAATACCAAATCGGACCTCTGATCGGAGACTGAACGGTGTCAAGAACTCCTGGTGGATGTCTCTGGATTTTCTATTGCTGTGGCTTGAAACTGAAATCCACTCATGTATTCCTTGCTTTACGATAAAGAGAAGTAAAGGCAAGGGTAAGCCCCACTACAACTAATTGATACTAAATTGATGATAGGTTCCGGATTCGATCTTATTAAAATTTCAAGACTATGCTTTCCCCGGCAACGACGCCAGCAATGCTTGTTGACACTTCTTAGCGCAACCACCAGAGACGGGGTATTAGGCTATCTCTGATAATGTCGCCAGAAGTGCCTGAGGGTATTTCTTATGTCTATTGGATAATTCCGCAAGCGCACAGAATATACCGCTGTAGCACTTCACCTGGGAGTATTCCAAGGTATCGTTATTTATTTTATCCCAAGGGAAAGCGATTACTAGAAATGTTAATAAAAGGATATCCTTAATTCTATCTCAACTTAGCACAACTAGTGCAGAGGGGGTAATCGAAGTATGATAGGAAGGTGATGATTCAAAGATAACAAATGAAATGCTAAAGATAACTAGTGTAGTGTAGCTAGGTGGGAGGACAACGAGTGAGAAAGGTTCCTGTAATTCAAACTCTACTCCTGTGATCTATCCTATCAAATGGATGAAGTACACTAAGACTGCTACCTTACTTCCGGTGTGTAGGGGATAGTGCAAGACAATAGAGGATATAACCTCTACTCGAAGCGCCTATTCTCTTATGGGAGCCTACCTTTTAAGAACTTGCCTAAAACACGTGGAGGGATACTAAGACTAGACAGGGCTGTCACCACCTGCTAGCACCCATAAACAATCCGTGCGACAAGCAGCATTCAAAGGCAAGATCTAGTCTAAGCACCACGCTTACACTAAGCCTTACTACTCTAGCTGTGATCAAGGCAACTAGAGCACCCTATGACAGGCGATGAAGTACACACGTGAGCTGGTTACAGGATCACAATCTAATGCAAATCGACCAAGTAATATGATAACTCACAACAATACTATTAAAGTAATGCACTAAGTAAAGACTCATTAAAGTAAAGTAGGAATAATATATTACAGAAAGAGAAAGATACAAGAGCTATACCAGACTCTCCAGCAGACGACTCCGGAGACCCCGAGCGCAGCTCGACTCAACTCTAACTCCCACACTAGACTACAACTAATAGTAAAGTGGAACTACACTACATGTCTTGAGAGGGTGGAGGCAGCCTCTATATATAGGGGGAGGTGGAGAGGTGCCACATCAACGATCCGCATGCTCCTTCATTCTCCTCCCTTGGATAAACCGTCATTGAAACCGCCTTAGATGGACGGCAGTGGCAATACCAACACGTGGAAAACATGCAGGAAGGCTGAGCACCAGGGGGTCGGCCGACCCCCTATGACAGGTGGGCCCGGCCAAGTGTGGTCCCTACCAGACATAGAGTGTCGCCTTGTGCTGGTTCTGTCTTGATTGTGTTGTTTCACGTCTTGATCCGTGTGCTTTGATTCTCCATCGTTGAATGGAAACGCATGTTGATCTGATGGTTGAAATGAGCTGGGTAGAGTGTCACACAGATCATGGCACATCACCAGAGCTAGGTGGGCCCCATGGTGGGGTCGGCCGACCCACACATGGGCCCACCCTGAGCTCTACTCTCGTCTACGTGATGTCTTGAGTTATTTGTTGAATTGTGATGGCTTGGTGCCCATATGAGTGGTTCGGCCGACCCACTTAATTGAGCTCCAAGTGTTCATTTCTACTCTATTTTGATCTTCCCTGCATTCACAAGCTAAGAGTACAAGTGGAACTAGTTATTGGTAAAAATATGTTCATGTTATGTTGATCTTCCATCAAAACCGAGGCTGTTGATGGTGTTTGAATGTGGATTTTTATGATATATCCACCGTCAACAACCCCCGCGATCTAGCACCGATCCGGCCAGGCAGGACGCAGTTATGAGTAACTATAGTCTAAGCACCACGTCTACACTCGAGATTACCACTCTATTCCCCTTGGAACAAGAATAAAGCACTCAAAAGAGAGACATAAACCAGATAAACAATATGAACATAGACATACGTGTATCAGAAGTTGGTTGCCCGAGACATCTTAAGAACTAGCCCAAGTAGAGCTAGATCCTACCGAAATACAAGCCGTAGAGGGGTCATCGACAGGCCAGCGACTCCTCCTAACTCTTTCCTTGCTCTCCATCTCTCTACTATCTAGTCCCTAGATCCTAATGAGAAGTTATCCTTTCATGGGACACCTCTCGATTAGGGTTTACATATGATGGAATGAATTGGTATGAAACCCTGGTGGGTCTGGGGCCGCTTATATGGGCCGGTGGGATGAACCGTGGCCCTCGGATCAAACCGACTTCGACGGACGGTGGAGATTGCTCTAAAAATCGGGATGTGGGTCCACGTCGAAATGGAGGCGGTTCCGTGACACTGACTGGTCGGCCGACCAAGGTGCCATGTCGGCGGACCCACTTCGGAGTCCAAACGGGTCCCATCTTCTCTAGCGAGTCTCTGGTGTCTTCTAGATTTTTCCTGATCCACTTTCGCGGCAGAATTCGATTTTTATACCGACGTCCTTGGTATTTTCTTCTTTTCCTGATAACGTCCTACAGAAACACAGATTCACCAAGACTCGTGGAATTCTATCGGTTCATTCCCTAAACCTATGTTGGTGTTTACTTTTATACCCTAATTTTCATGTTTAGTTGACGGGTAAAATCATACAATAACTACCGTCAACAAGCTCCCCCAAGGATACCCTTTGCTAGTCCCTTAGCAAAGTCAAACTTAGCAATGGATATAGGAGTTCATTAGAATATAATAGAAACTCCTCAAAAGCACACCTGTATTCAAGCAAGAGTTCTCCTCGGGATTTAGAGTAAACTATTCTGACTTTCAAACTTACCTTTGTTACCTTCAACCATGGAGCATGTAGCCTTTTCTTGGGTCTTGGGTAATGGAAGGACAGAATGTTTAAGTCAAGAACTATCGCTCAAGCTCTTTTGCTCAATTCTTATCCTGGAGTTTTTGCACATTTTTCAAAATAAAGCTCAGAGATTCCTTTGTATGACCCTCTCAAGTCTCTCAATATGTGGTATTTGTGGATCCTCACCAAGGCAGTAGTGATGTGTGCCTTCTCTCTCTCCCCCTATCACTAATGGGTTATGTGGAGTTCATGGGTAAGGAGACAGCTCATACATACTTGCAATGCATATATTGTAAATTCAAACAATGGATCCAGATAAAACAAGTCATACAATCAAATCAAGATGTGCATGTGTGTGGATATGTGGTGGTAGGTGGATATATGGTGGCTAACCTAATTCTACTTTTGCTCCTTGAAAATATTTCTCTCTCTTTTTCATACATTGGGGAAATTGTGCTGCAGGACAACATGGGCTATCTTTTTTTTTCTTTCTTTTTTTCAGGCGGGCATTGGAGTACCCATTGTTTTGATAATTCAGACACTTGTCCATTTTTACCTCTTAGGCGGGCATCTTTATACCCATTGTTTTCTCTCATCTCACACTTTTGCATAGCCACATGCCTCTTCTCTACAACAATACTTCCCTCTCTTTGCATTTATTCAGGGATATCCTATAGGCTTATTTTTTTGTTGTTTACTCCCAGTGTAGGAGTAGAACGTTTTTAGATGGATATGGAAGGCATGTTTTTGCGTACTCCTTGTGTAGGAGCAGCAAGTGTATGTGGTGTGCACATGATCTTGATTTTGAAAGCATGACAAGTTTCTAAGGTATCAACAAAGCTTGACAATACTCAATGCAGAGCAAGTAGCATATAAATGTGTGGGTTTTCCTATTCTAGCATGTATGGCTGTGGTGGGAATTTAAGCTCTGTCATACAGGAACTCATCATGTGGTTTGAAGGATTTTCAAAAATAAATCTCCAGGACACAAGTATCACTAGAAACAAGATAAATAGCACCTCAAACTTTCCATATCATATCCCTCAATCACCTAGACTTAGATCAAGCATTTGCCACCCACAAGTATCAGGTTCAAAGTAAATCTTCATATCAAAACAGTTGTATCTAAAACTTGGGATAGTTCAAGGTTGAACACTAGGTATCAAAAGGGATTCTAGTGAATGTGCTAGTTATCAATTTCATGCATGATGTTGATCTATGGAGTTAATTTTATCTGGGCAAAAACTTCTGTAAGCATTCTCTTTTATTCAAACCTAAGCAATCCTAAACAAGTTAAACAAATCTTTATTTGGTTTTCAATTTTATTTCACTAGCTAACACACTCGAAAAGCAATATAGTACAGTAATAGGATGGGAAGCTTATACTTAGCTGGTTTAAGTGGAGGATGCTCTCCCCCAAGTTAGATGATAGCGTGGTCATGATGTTGAAGTTGAGTGATCCTTTTTAGAGCAGGTGTGTCAGCGGCTTGTAGGCGCCACGTTGGACTAGCTCTTTATCATGTATTGTCCTGTAAAACTCAATTACCAACAAGAATACCAATTCTCATGGAGGGGGTTAGGATAATACCACTCCATGGTTAGTGGCAAAATTTTCAGCAGAAATCTCCCTTAATGAGTGGACCTTCATGTGCCCACATATTTTTGGTATTTTATGTTTATGAATGCAAAAGAGTAGATATGATGCAAAAGTCTATCCTAGATGCATGCCAATTATTTTTATGCCACCACAATGAATAGCCTTTATGAGCTATGCCACAAGATTAGTCACGTGGGGCTTTTATTTTTTCATTGCAATGCAGTAAGTAAATATTTTTATTTTCTTTTCTATGCAGATGCAGCAAAATAAATATGCAACTAATTATACTGTGCAATGCTAAAAGAAATATGGAGAAGTACCAAATTTACCTTTTGGCGAAGGCTCAGTGGTTTAAAGTCCTCCAAACAGGACTTCTTGTCTTGTTCATTCCTCACTTGGTGCATCGTCGGGTTGAGATGGTGGCCCTGGTTGCACCTCTGATGATGTGCTAGAAGGTGACTCCTCCTTCCACCACCCTTTCAGGTTGGTGAAGTTAATGTTGATGTTGAGGTTGTGCACCCATCCTTCACAGTCTCTTCTTCCTCACTCTTCTTGTCTTTTGATGTAGTGGTCTCATCTCTCCTTATAACTTCTCCTTCATAGTCTGCCTAACCATGCTTGGGTGGTTGGTTCTTTTGACGTTGGGATGAATGATGTCTCCTTCTTGGTCTATTCTTCTTTGGCTGCTCATAAGTTGTATAGCTGTTGAAGTAGCAGCGGTCCCTTTTCTGTGTGGAAATGGAAGTGGACCTCTCCTGATCTCATATAGATGATTGCTCATGTGGTGTTAAGGAACGGTCTTCTAAGTATAATTGGTGGATCTTACTCTTCCTCTCCTATGTCTAGGACCAAGAAGTCAGAGGGGACATTGTGATTCTGATTCCTCTCTAGGAACTTGAGCATCTGGTCTGCCATCTTTTCCATTATGTTGACGTTCGATCCAGTGTTGCAGAAGGTCTTGTGGAAGATTCTCTGGTGCACCCGATCGTTGGCATAACTAGATTGTCTAGCTTTGCCAGGTGTGGTGATGCGAGGAGGTGATTGTATGCAGCCTGAACTGAGTTGATCATCCTCACTGCCTCAGTATGTGTCTTCTTGGGCAGGAGTTTGTAGTGTCTTGTTCCTGAGTGGCTTGTCTCCTATGAAATCCTTTTGTTCTTCCTTTTTAAGTGGTGTTCAGACCTTTTGCTTTTCTCATTGTTCTATTCTTGCAAAGCATAAGTGGACAACACATACCCGAAGGAATATACAAGTAATGATAGGGACAGTGTTGTCATAAAGCTAAAGGTCATTTTCTATGACGTAGAGAAGTTATTTGAACATTAGCATAGAATATTTATTATTCACCATTACTTCTATAAATGATTGACTTTATGTTGTCTTTAAATCTAATTTTCATATATGGCATTTGTAGAACTAATCAAACTTATAGAAGTAAGGCAATGGTGACTAGAGGGATTGCAAACCAACGTGTCTGTGCGATAGGAGCTTGAGAGGAGGGAGACCATGGTCAGATCAACTTGATGGAATTTAGTCTTCCTTATACTTCAACCGGACATCGATGGCTCCTAGTTCTTAGGTCCGCTGATCAGGAACTCTCCCTTGTGCACAGCTATTGGAATTCATGTCTTGCTTCTTCTCTGATTTGAGTTTATCCTTTGACTTCCCGAAATTGATTTAAGTGTTTTCTGTAGGGGTTAGTCTAACAAAATATCCCAGTGTCTACTATAGCATATTATTAGTTCAAAAATTAACTAGACACCACGTCTAATTTAATCTTGGAAATCATTTTAACCTAAGCACCACGCTTAATTTAAAAGCCAATGAAATAAGATCACCATTCCTAAACTAAGCACCATGCTTCATTTAAGAGATGTATGAAGATACTTTAAACCTAAACATATACTATGGCAAGCAAAGGCAGCATGAAAGCATTATAAGGATTTATTCAAATAGAGATGTGAGAGCATGTTTTGAGGGTAGCGACAACCAAGATGTATTAGCAACGACATGGTGTAGGATTTTTCAGAAAAGCCCATCCCCCAAGCTTGAATTTTACAATTTAAAAATCAAGTCTAGATGGATGTGATCAATGTTGCATGATAATTGGTTGGACATACCTTGGAGTCGCCATCCTTCATCGCTTTTGCTTTAGTCCTGAAATGGTTAGTGACAATAATACCCGAAGGAATATTTTCACAATTATATTTCTATGCTACAAAGACATCACAGCAAAAAGGGGTGCAAGTTTGTTCTTTGGCAAACCTTCTAATTGCATCTATGTTGGTGAAGTGGTTTCCCCTCCAACACCAACCTTTAAGGTGGCTATCTCAAGATTGACAGCTCGAGATTTGCAATGTTTATGATAAACATATGCATCCACAACCACCCTTTCAAAATCTTTATGAATCGGAAGCATGAGGGGGTTGAAGATCTTGTGCGGGACAACGTTAGAGAGACCAAATGATTCACAAGTTTTCTCTTGTGAGCAAGGATTTGATGTGGTGCTCATGAAATAACTTTCATGCTCACTGATGTCATCATCGATCTCAATATCCAAGGGTGTTTCTACATTAATGTCTATTGGCAAAGGCATTGTTTCTATTATTCCGTGCCTAAGACAGTCATTGGACATGTCATTGTCCAAGATCTCCTTTGGATGGGTGTCCCTCAGGTTGATCTCGCCCTAGGCCTCCATACTTGGATGAGTTATAAGTTCATCATTTGGATCTGAACCAAGTACAGATTCCATCCATAAGGCTTCATATGTGTCCATCCATTCAACATATTCCTGCCATTGTTGTAGCTCTTCCTGATCTTCCCTGTGGCCTTGATGACTCCTATGCTTTGGATGTCTGAGCGGGTTTCTAGGATCATCATGAGTCTTAGGAGAGAGCACAAGAGGAGTAATTGGGGTCAAGGATGGGTTCAGAGAAGTCATCTATTGTGGCCATAGAAGGGGAGAAGATAGGGTTGGCTTCTAATTGGCTTGGCTCTCCTTCTATGACATCAGTAGACATGTCATCCTAAAGTTCCCCCAATGTCCTATGCAAGGATGCTTTCTAAGAGACTCCTCCGAGAAAGGATTCGATGCAAATTCACTTGGAGGTCTCTTATGTGGAAAAGAGTTCCCAAAATCATTGAGGTTGCCCTCAAATTCAAAAGGGTTTTCCAAAAGTGGAATTCCTCTTTCTCTTAG
Organism: Eremochloa ophiuroides; assembly: GCA_038502445.1. Taxonomy (NCBI): domain Eukaryota; kingdom Viridiplantae; phylum Streptophyta; class Magnoliopsida; order Poales; family Poaceae; genus Eremochloa; species Eremochloa ophiuroides. The sequence continues at coordinate 42,350,533 of JAHLJS010000003.1, forward strand.
GGGATTTTGAGATATTGATGATGATTTTGGATGGATAGCTAGGTCTTGGAATTGGAATGGTTGTGGTTTGGCTATCAAAACATCCTCTTCTTGCTTGGGAGATGATTCCTTCTCTTCCTCTAGGAGTTTATCATGAATGAAGGTGATGTGTCCACTGATCTTGTCAAGGACAAGCCTTGCTTCCCTAAGAGATAAATAAAGGAAAGATCCTCTAGAGGCTAAATCAAGGGATTCCCTGGAATTCTTACTAAGACCCATGTAAAAATGTTGAATGAGTATTGGATCTAGAATAGCAAGGTCCGGGCCAGTGATGATGAGTTCATTAAAACGATCCCATGATGTATCAAGAGATTCTTCTTCTAGTTGCCTAAAAGTTAGGACCTCTAAGCGAAAGCTAACAACTTTATGGATGGGAAAGAAACATAGACAAAAGTTAGAGCATAGCTTCTCCCAATCTCCATGCATTCTCTGTATGGTGAGTTTATACCACTGTTTAGCTATTCCCATCAAAGAGAATGGAAACAACTTCCATCTTAAGGTTTCGTCATACATGCCAACGATATGCAAGCATGCACAGGTCTGGTCAAACTCCCGTAGGTGAGAGTATAGGTTTTCATTGCCTTCTCCCGAGAAGGTTTGATCCTGAATCAATTGTATAAAGCACGGGTGCAGCTCATAAGCAGGTGTTAGGATAGGCTTTGAAGATTCTGGTGGCCTATGGTTGGTGTTAGTGGGTGCTTCATACTTGCAGATTGGAGTGGAATTCATGGTAAAGAAAAATAATAAGGCTAAGCTAGGCTTGTAGCTAATTCAACAACCGTTTCCCCGGCAACGGCACCAAAAAGCTTGTTGGTATTTTTAAGTGCACACAGATAAATCCGCAAGCGCATGGATACCACTGTAGCTTTCACCCAGAGGATTTTAAATATCATATCCACAGGGAAACAAGCTTGGTTAACTACGATCTAACTTAACCAGGGGTAGTCAATAAGTAAAGGTAAAAACTAGGTTAATAGGTGGTAGTCAATGATGGGTGTAGTGATGCAATTAATGATGGTGGTGTTGCAACTAAGGTGATGGCTAATAGGTGTAAAGTAATCAAGGGCGTATATGATATGGTTATGGTGATCTAGGTTATAGATAATAGGAGTGTAGAGAGGACAACTAGGGTTTTCTACTTCTAACTTGGGCAAGCTTATGTCTTCTACTGTCTATCTGGGGAAATCACTATAGGGAAAGAGATCGACAGAGGATGTTTTCCTTAGCAAAGCTATCCTACTATTCCTTCTGATGGGAGGTGGACTTTGTAAGACTCAACAGGCACGGTCACCCCGCGATCTATTCCCCCTAGGAACAGGAATAAAGCACTCAAAAGAGAGACATAAACTAGATAAATAATATGAACATAGACTTACGTGTATCAGAAGTTGGTTGCCTGAGACATCTTAAGAACTAGCTCAAGTAGAGCTAGATCCTACCGAAGTACAAGTCGTAGAGGAGTCACCGACAGGCCGGCAACTCCTCCTAACTCTTCCCTCAATCTCCATCTCTCTACTATCTAGTCCCTAGATCCTAATGAGAAGTTATCCTTTCATGGGATACCTCTCGATTAGGGTTTACATATGATTGAATGAATTGGTATGAAACCCTGGGTTTACTGGGGCTGCTTATATAGGCCGGTGGGATGAACCGTAGCCCTAGGATCGAACCGACTTCGACGGGCGGTGGAGATTACTCTAAAAATCGGGATGTGGGTCCACATCGAAACGGAGGCGGTTCCGTGACACTGACAGGTCGGCCGACCAAGGTGCTAGATCGGCTGACCCACTTCGGAGTCCAAACGGGTCCCGTCTTCTCTAGCGAGTCTATGGTGTCTTCTAGATTCTTCCTGATCCACTTTCGCGGCGGAAATTCGATTTTTTTACCGACGTCCTTGGTATTTTCTTCTTTTCCTGATAACGTCCTGCAGAAACACAGATTCACCAAAACTTGTGGAATTCTATTAGTTCGACCCCTAAACCTATGTTGCTGTTTACTTTTATAACCTTTCCATGTTTAGTTGGCGGGTAAAATCGTATAATAACTACCGTCAACACATAGCAAAAGGGTTGCAAGTTTATTATTTGGGAAACCTTCTAATCATGTTGGTGAAGTGGTTTCCCCTCCAACACCAACCTTTAAGGTGGCTATCTCAAGATTCACACAACGAGATCTACAGAATTTATGATAGACATGCGCATTTACAACCACCCTTTCGAAATCTTTATGAACAGGAAGCATGAGGGGGTTGAAGATCTCATACGGGACAATGTTAGAGAGACCAAATGATTCACAAGTTTTCTCTCCTGAGCAAGGATTTGATGAGGTGCTCATGAAATAACTTCCATGATCACTGATGTCATCATGAATGTCTGTAGGCAAAGGCACTATCTCTATCATTTCATGCGTAAGACAATAATTGGACATGTCATTGTCCAAGATCTCCTTTAGATCGGTGTCTCTCAGGTTGATCACGCCTAGGGCCTTCATACTTGGATGAGCTATAAGTTCATCATTTTGATCAAGTATGGATTCCATCCATAAGGCTTCGTATCTGTCCATCCATGCAACACATTCCTGCCACTGTTGTAGCTCTTCTTGATCTTCCATGTGGCCTTGATGATTTGGATGTCTGAGTGGGTTTCTGTTGGCATTTCTAACGTCACCACCAAAAATAGAGTTAGACTCTATTCTCAGCAATGACGCTAAAAATGATGGGAGATATAAATTAATGTGCCACTTGATTAGTCTACAGATCACTTGAACTCTTATCATCTATCTCTTAGAAGTAACTAGGTTGTCATCCCCCACATGATTCTAAAAGATCTCTCCTTCTAGCAAGTGATTGAAAAATATATTATATTGTATCCGCAAGCGCACAGATAAAATATACACCATTATAGCATGTTACCCAAGAATATTCTGGGTTGTCATTTATATTTTACCACTGGGAAGGGTTGGCAATAAATGTGATGCGGGTAGATAGATAGTTACCATATGTATATACAAATATGGAGATAACCATGAATGATCTACTTACTCAGAACAGGGGTTATGTCACAATAATAATGATATATATATGATAATCATAATAATCAATCAATATATAATGGTCACTTAGAGCACTTCCTATCTAGGCACTAGCATAGATTAGGCAGAAGCATAAGTATATCCTAAGTCATTCTAACTATACTATCAAAGACATACTAGATTGGTGCAATTATACTAGCAATCATGGCAAAGATACTTCACATTCATACTTAAGGGAATATTACTAAGGAAGATCAAGATCATAGCCAGCCTTCTAAAGTAATAATAACTTCCTACTCTCCCTACATTCCAAGTGTGGACTACAAAGGACTCAACGGGAGTGCCACATCCGCGATTGAAAGCCCATGTTTGGTTTTGGGTAATTGATGAAACCTAGTTTGGTAATGTTTGCTCTAAGTGTTTCATGAGATTAATTAGCAAACAACAAGATGGAGCAAAGGACCGGGTCGGTGGAGGCCACAAGCGTAGGGCAATGACGGCGTCCATGCAAATAGTGTAAGTCCATCAACAAGAGGACAAAGCCCTAGTGACGGCATCCATGCAAATGGTATTAAGTCCATCATTAAAAGGTGTCCACAAGCTTCATCAAGAGAATAGAAGGAAGATGGAGAAAAGCTAGGGCTCAAGGCAAAGGTATAACCTATAGGAGCTCTTTTGCTTTGGTGATCAAGACTCTATAGAGAGAGTGATCACATTTATGATAGATAGCCGTACTATCAAGAGGGGAGAAATAGTTTGTGAAATGCGGTTATCAAAGTGCCACTAGATGTTCATATTTATTGCATATGCATGTAGAAGCTAGTGACACTAACAAAACCGGTGGAAAACTCTTTGGAAAATACTAACGCCTTACACACGTGCACTAAAGTGAGAGACACTTTGGAGTGTTAGTGCCTTTTAAAACGGGGTAAAGTTTGAGAGTTACAGAGGGGTTTGAGAGACACTAGCATGCATAGGTGGTAGCTAGATGATCTTGTTCTTTTCATTTGGTATTTGAGCATTGCTTATAATGTTGATCTCACAGGTATGCTCAAGTTTTGTGATCATCTAGTTATCTAAGTGGTAAGGATGGAGTTTCCAAAACTTCGATGATTAATTCATTTGGTATCACGCTTCAAAGGTTTATCCTAACCATCCTAGCACATCTCGGTGGAAATTTACTCTCTAAATATGCATATGTGCAAGCTTTCAAATCCAAACTCATGCACATATGTAGGGGGAGCTAAATAGCCACCAAATCAAATTTGTGTTGTTTGTCCATTCCAAAACATGATAATCTTGTTTGGACAAGCTCACAAGTTCAAAAACAAACTTAACTCTTATCTTTGTATAGGATGTCATCAATTACCAAAAAGGGGAGATTGAAGGCCCTAGTTTGGTTTTGATAATTGATGACACCCTAAGGACTAACCTACTTGCTAAGTGATGGCTAGGTGTAGGTAGTCCCATCCATGGAGTAACGAGCCAAGTGATGGTGATAATCAAGATGGCTTAACCATGGATCAAGTGTAGATGATCATGGTGAAAAGAAAAGGCTCGAAGGCAAAGGTATAACCCCAAGTAGGCTTTTCTTTTGGTGATCAAGACACCAAGTGGGTGTGATCACATTTAGGATAGATAGTCGACTATTAAGGGGAGAACTAAGTGATTGCTCTAGGTTGCATTTTATTGCATTGATCTAACCAACCACCTAGTGTGAAACTTTGAAAACCCTTGAAAAATGTTTTGAAAATGCTAAAACACTATGCACAAGTGTTGAATACCTTGAGTGTTGGCACATAGAAGCAAGGGGTGTGAAAACTAACTTGAAAGAACTGTTTTTGGAGCATCAGACGCTGGGGTAGCAAGGCGTCGGACCAATGGTTTCTAGGGTCCGACGGTCCCCAGGCTCTGTTTCTAACTGTAAAAGCGTTAGGCGGTGATCTTTGGTCCTACGGTGAGCGTCGGACACTGTCCGAGCATTTCTGGAGCTCTCGGTGTGAATTTGAATAGCGTGAGACGCTGGGAAGTGTTAGTCCAATGCATTAATTGAAGAGCATCCGACGGTGGCTGGTCATTTTTTCGGCTAAGAGAGTCGGACAGTCCGACGATCCGTGGGGTGCGAGCGTCGGACTATTGGTTGTCTGTTCGATGACGCGGCGTGGAAAGTTCACTGTAACACCCCAGGTGTTAGTCACGAGCTAACCAGCGAGTGTGGACCTAACCAAGATATGTCAATCAAAGATCTTGATCATTATCTCATATTCATCTCCATTTACCATGGCTACTGGAAAAGTCTCATAAAGATACGAATCAAAAATTCACAGGAAATAACAAATCATCTGCTTGTTTGGATTTATTGATCAAGTGATGATGAACATGCAAAGTCAATCAAGCCTTGCAACCTTGACCAAACAATTCTACATGAAGTCTACAGCAAAAGTCATGAAGGGTTCATGTTGAGCAAATGCCCAGAAAATACCTCTTTTGGCAAATAGCAAAATTGAGCTCTCTAATTGCTTTACTTTGACCAAAGTAGAAGTATAATTTCTAAGCAAGGTATGAAGTTTAACCTTTAATAAAAGTTATAAATCTTTTGGAGTAGAGTAAATATTGTTATTGGACCAAGTCATGATTCGACCTCTAAGTGCCTCAAAAAGTGGAATCAAGACAGGGAGAAAATCTGATTTTCTGGATTAAAATAATTCTAAGTTTGAAAACGGTGTCATTCTCATTGACATGCCATGTTCCCGAGATTTTGTTAAGCGACTTGAGTTGGACAAAAATAAAAGTTGAAGGATACACCTCGGAGAACAACATATCCAAATTTTAGATCAACCCGACTTCATTTGGCCATCCTTGACGTCCTTTGTCCTTTGTATTTAAGCTGCTGACACTCTCAAGTTGGGACGTCATTATCTCCTAAACCATTGATCAAGTGGCCTAGACCCCTTAACTAATTTTGAAGCTCAGAGCGCGCGCAACAAGTTTCGTATTCATGCCCAGGTCGAAATAGGCCCGGAAGATGCCGGAATCGGCCCTCCCAATTTGCCACACCATTGCCTGCCACGTGCTCGTCGAAATGATGCAACAGAGGCCACGCGGCTGGCCTGCTCGGAGGTCGCCCCACCATTTCTGCCCTCTTTCTCTCTCGCCCCAGCTCGAAATAGAGAGCACCATTGAGCCCGGTTCTCATTTCCATTCCTCCCTCTCGCTCTCTGGCACTTCCTTGCTCCTCTCCTCGCCATTTCTCCTGCTCTGTTCACTTGATCAGTGCTCAGAGCACCGTCGCCATGGACGCCCTCTCCAGCTCCGTCTCCTCGCTGTCCTTCCCCGTCGGGCCTCCCTCCTCGCAAACCGACGGCAACATCTCCTTCTCCGCGTCGTACCGCACCGGAGGAACTCCTTTTCCGAGCTTCTCGTCGCCGGAGCCCTGCGTCGCTGTGGCTGCGCTGCTGCTGCCGTGCCGCTGCTGCAGCTTGATGCTGCCGCTGCATGGCTCTGCGGTGAGGCGGCTGCCGTGGCCGCGACCCCTCCGCGCGCTCCGCCGCTCGTTGGAGTCGAGCACCGGCAGGAGCTAGCCAGCCCAAGCCACGCCAAGCCGGCTCAGCGGCCATCTCCCTCTCCTCTGTGTTCTGTTCGAATGCACGGAGGAAGAAGAAGGCCCTGAGTATGACGTGTGGGACCCGCGAGTGTCATTTGTGACCCAAATATGCAGGATCTGTGTTGTTGTTCAAAAACTAATATCTTGAGTTTGGTAGCTCCAAAAATAGTGAAACTTCTTTTGTTAGTTTACTCTTGAAGTGCTCTGCATGTTAGATCCATAATATGTGCTATGTTATTTACATTTTTGTGCCGTAGAAATTATTCTTGGAGAAGTGGTTTAGAGAGTAGATTAACTTGCTTTTGGCTATATCTTGAGTTTTAAGACTGCAAAGATAGTGATTCCAGTTTTATTAGGTTTCTAGTAACATGCACTTACTCATAAGAATATAAAAGATGCAGGTTGTCTACTGTTTTAATGGAGTTTTGGTTTAATTTTGTTAAATAGAGATTAAACACATGTTTTGCTTGTTATTTTTGTATCTGGAGTCGTAGTTCTCCAAATAGCGTGCAAATTTATCTGTAGACTCTCTGTATGATGCGTGATATCTGGTTAATTTTTCAAGATTTATGGTGCATGTATGACTGATTTGTATATTTGTCTTGTTTCATGCCGATTTAGTTGTTTTAAATGCATTATAAATAATATATAGGTGTAAAAATGGAAAATGGTGCTCCACTGCCTTTGTATGATATTGTGGTAACCTGAAAAGCCGATATGGTCATGTGTTTAAAGAAAATATTAAGTTTCACATTTATCTTGCTCTCCAATGTATTGTTACATTAAAAACTTGTTTATTTTGTAATGATAAATTTATAATACTTGAGCATGTGAAATTTGTATAGTGGTCATTATTTGTAATAAGCTAGCTCTCATAACAATTTGGGACTCATTGAGATATTTATCATATGACTTAAATAATTATATAATATATTTTTATATGGTAGATAGTGAAAGGATTAGTATAAATGGACACATGCATGTTCCTTGTGATGCTTTGTCATGTGTTGACCTGAGACGGGTGTTGTGTGGTATGTTATGATGGTTGGAGCTATATCAATAGCTCATCTATATGTATTCCTTGATTAGAAAATAAGTACACAACTTAATTGTATTCCTGCTGAAAATGACTGCATGTGTAGTCCCTATTGTTGTGGTGTTTTCTCCATTAAAATGATGTTGCATGTAAGTGTGCTCTATACAAAAGTTGTGGCTAAACTTCTATGTCTAGCTTTTCCTAAAATTTCATGGACATAGACCTGATGGTTTAAAAGTTATAGAATTTAGAAGTCTGCTGTCAGGTTTTACATGTTTTCTGTCCAGATCTGAAGGATTGCATTGTGTGACTAATTTAACCTCTGAATCATCTCTTGGTGATATTAGAAGAGTTGTATTAAATTTCCTATTCTTTCCAAAATGACTAGGTTCACGTCTTTTGGTGGTATACATCTCCATTTATGTGTGTTTGAAGTGAGGGAACAGAATCTGTCCAAGTCTGGACAAAGGTACTCTTTTTGTTTTATTTGCCCTTGTTAAGTGTTGAATCACCTAAAGATGATAATAGTGAAGTTTTAGATAATTTAGTATACTTTCCAAAAATTCTAGAATCATGCTTGTTGAATTTGTAGAACTGCAGTTATGCTTCTCTGAAGCTACCGTCAGCTTTTCTGTCCATAATTGAACAGACCTGCTTGTTTGTGCTTGTTTCACTTAGATAACCTTTGATTTAGCTCTGGATAATAATAACAAAGTTGCAGACAATTTCAACACCTTTCCAAAGAGTGTTATATCATCCTTGTTGGTTGTGTTTAGGTTGGGTTATGGTAAAATCTTGTGCTTACCGTCCTGCTGTCCATAAACTGCATGTGTGAGACTGATTGCTTTCACTTTGCTTTGCTTAATGTGATTCTTAGCTCATGGTTCAGTGTTAGTAGATTTCCATGTCTTGTATTACTTCCTTTTATTCATACATATGCATTGTGCATCTCATTTAGGTACGCTAGATGATCAGCACATGAAGTGGTGGACATGGAGTTGGAGTTAACCACAAGACGGTGTGGTGGACTGATCACGAAGATACAAGGGCTAATCGAGTGCTTGGATGGGAAATACTCGTCAAGCGAGTGTCATCTAAAACTTAGTGTTGGATTCCAGGCATGCCCCGGAGCATTTTAAGCCTCCCATGTTTTACAAATAATTATTTGAGTCTTTATTCTTAAGTTATGCTGCATTGAGTTATAGGAGTTGCTTGAAACCCTTACTATTGCATATCCCTTCCTTGACTACAAAAGATACCTGATTCCTATTTAGGTCGAGGATCGAAACTATGCTTAGTCCTGCTTAGTCGGTAGAAGTCGAATGATCCCCTGTCATTCGCGAGATAGTGATGGGTATTCTTACCTTGACCAGTTCATGAACAAATGGCCACTGTGGAACTTAACCATGGTTTTATAGTTAATCGTAAGGTGCAGGAGGAACATAGAGAACCAACAAGGCATGGCAGTCCTTGCTGCGTATCTACCTCCAATTGTGCCATTAAGGACAGAACGCTGATGCGCATCCTCGATGTCATGTTGAACCCTACCTCTTGCTTAACTGGCCGGATAAGTCGTTCCGACCGTGAAGCCAAGTAGTCCAGCTCAGGGTGATACATCGACTGGTTGAAGTGCATATCCTAGGAGGTTGCGGATAGGACCATGGGCGGGAACCTAGTGGGCCGGTCGGCGCAACCGGTTTAGGGAACATCCGAGCATCCTGGCCACCGTTGAATCCCTCGCATACGGCGCCGGGGCGAATTCATACTAACTTTTACCTGAGCTATTCGAAAGATCACCTGAAACTGCTCTGATGGGAGTAGGTGTAAGGTGAGCATTTGGTATTTACTCCAGCTGGATAGTAATTCGATTCGAATCGTGGTCTCTCCTTGTTAGTGAGAAGTTGACATGAGCAGCGGCACGGTGTACTCCAAACTAATTGATAAATGGAGGTACATGGTTGAAAAGGCTGAATGGTATCTTATGAACTCGATATGTATATGATCGTTGCTTGATTAGTTGCAAGAGTTGTTTGTGCTTCACAAAAGAACCTAAGCAAGATAATTACTTAATCCTGGTTTCAAAATAATGTTGATGCTATAATCTAGTTGAATAGGTATTCACCTAGACAAGTATTAATAAAGCGAGCTGATCAATCAGATGGTAAAACTTGTGTCAATCTGCATAATGAACCCTAACCTTTTTATGCAAACAATGTCAACCAGCTCCACCAAATATAGCCTTGCATTCCTCTCAACGTCATTTTATTTTGGTTTATGACGGGTAAGTCTAGCTGAGTACATTCGAGTACTCAGGGTTTATCCCACCATGTTGCAGGTGAAGGTCTAGGCCTGCGGATGATGATAAGCGCCGATGGGCTCGGCCTTCTAATAAGTCTCCTCATCCATGATTTAATGGAAGGATTGTCATTTATGCTAGCAATGTATTTCGAACTTATGGTTATGTATCATTTTAAAGCTAGTCTGTCTTCAAATCGGTCTTGATCAAATTATTGTAGTATTATATTTGTGAACTCCTTTGTAAATTTATTCCGCTGTAAGCTCCATGTATGTGATTGGTGTTTATTTAATCATGCGATCTTGGTTGTTAAATTGATTTACCGAGGTCTTTCGGGATACTCGGTGGACTACCGGGTTTATATGGGCTCAAGTATGACATATCACTTTGGTGATTGCTTTCGTACTTGTGTTCTTATAAATTGGTCGGTTCTGTTACAGCTGGCATCGGAGCAAAATTAAGTATAGTACTGTCATATACATGGTTTTAAAAATCAAAATTTTGTTTTCAAAAGCATATTTTGGTTTTGAAAAGTCTATTTTCAGCTAAAAATCTAGCAAAGTTTTGGAAAATTTTATTTTTGCATAAATTATATGCTAGTGACATCCTCTCTTAATCACTAAATTTAGGACTACTAGGTGGCTTAACTAAAGTACTAACTTGGGAAAATTGCATCATGTTTTGTTTGCGGTTCATTTGGTTTCCATTCGTGCGGATACATGTATCGTGCGGTTTCTTGTTACTTCTTATGGGCCGATGTGCCACTTCGGACAAGGTAAGGTGAGATGTGAGAGCATGATCGAACAACAATCGATCTAGGGGAGTGCTTATTTGATATCAAAGTATGTACATGCTACCATATGTACATACAGAGGTATCCATGTGTGGTGTACGTATTATTTATGGAGTCATGAGTGCACATGTATGTACATGGGTGTGCGTACATGATAGCATTCTGACAAAAGTGCTTCTTTTTGCCATGCACGTATATTGGGTTTGGGCTGAAATGAATTTTTTACAGGTACACTAACCTCGAATGAGTATATAATAGCCGACGACTAGCTATATACCGAGAGAGTACGTATGTAATGCCACCGACATAGAACGTAATCGCCACTTTAGGTTGGCAATTGAGTGAGAACGAATAGGACGAGCATGCATCCTGTTTGTTGCATCATGTGATTGTTGCTTGTTGCATAAAGATGCTTCCCTCACCCTTGTTCTATGTGTAAATAGGCTTGTTAGGTTGTGATTCGTGATCACCTCCCTTCCTTGCTTATAAAAAAAATTAAATGGTTGCTAAGCTTTTAAGTAGCCCATGAAAGTGATTATCAACCTTAAATTGGTCAAAACCTAAACCAACACCTCCTGTAGGTCTTCAGTTTAACACACCAGACCCATCTTAAAATCCTCAAGTGCTAGCTTAACTTATCATATGCTCTTGCTACGATCCTTGAAACCATACATGTACCCTCCTCTGATTAAAGCCTTACTGTTGACGGCTGCTAACACCTCAAAATATGTCAACATAACAAGATAAAAGTGACAAAATCCATGGAAAAGATGCATATTATGTTTGAATTTTACTTGGTTCCAATTGTACTTGGAGAATTGTGGGTGCAGGTACAAAACAGGTGAAAATAAAGCAAATCAAGGCACATATGAGCAATGCAAGTGATGGGAGACAGGGAGGAGCCAAGTCACAGGGCGCCCGCCCTGTTGGACAGGGCGCCCACCCCCCTCCTGGTGGCATTTGCGCCCTGCCACGTCATGGATCCGTGGTTTACCTCTCCAAACAAGCTATGGCATGTTGATTTATCATCAATGGCTGAGAAACGTTGCACTCGAATCTGGTAGCCCTCTGGAGCAGGGCGCCCGCCCGTCAGGATGGCCTGCCACGACCACAATCCGAGGGAAAGGCTCCCAAGCCCTTGCAACCGGCCATTTGATGTCGGTTTTCATCCAAGGGAGATCAAGTGATGAGCCAAGGATTCATGGGCCCACATGTCATCTCCTACGGGTCACAAACCGTCTTTCCAAGCAAGAACCTACGTGCCAACCGACTTGGGAGAGTGATGGAAGACCGTCGGATGCAAGAGGCAGTGGATCATAGGGCGGCCCCCGCCTCACTTGCTCTGAACCGACTCCAACTTCTCCTACAAGTACCCCAGGGGTCCCTAAACACTATAAATAGGTGTTAAAGGTTCATTTGTAAGCAGACTATGAAGCCTAAGTGAGATAGATACTTAGATACAAAAGATAGTCTCAAGTAGAATGTGTAGTACTCCTTCACATTAGAGAGTGTGAGAGTCACTTCTCTGAAGAGAAGAAAAGGAGTCCGAGGAGGTGCCGGGCTTGTCGGCAACTTCGTCTATGGTGCACCTCTGCGCTTCTTTATGGTAATAAAGTCCCACTTCCTTATTTAATTATTATTATACTTTAAGTATTTGTTTGCTTGTCTCACTACTTGGTTAGAGTGCTCTAGTTCTTGGATCCGAGTTAGAGTAGTAACTTTATAGATTAAGCGCGGTGCTTAGGCTATATCTTACCCGTGAGTGTGGCTAGGCCCACGGATATATAGAAGTGGTAGGTTCTAGGTGGTGACAGCCCTAAGATCCTCTGGATTCCACCACATTCGGCCTAGTTTTATTATCGTAGAGCTTCGGGATGTACGGTGCCTAATCAGTCCTGCCCTGGGCGAGTTTAGGACTTTGTATGCTCACAGTAAACAAGTCTTGGTATATCACGTAATTATTTGGGGCTACCATTCAGACCTTCTCTTTCTACCCAAACCTTAGATCTTGTCTCCTTTCACACACGTTCCCTGTGGATTCGATATAACCTGGGACTACTCCTAGGAAAAAGCTACATCTGACAGCCGTGCGCTTGCGGTCATTTTCGTGTGCCGCCCCTGGTGTCAACATGCTTTTCTGGCGCCATTGCCGGGGAACGGTAGCTGATTCAGTGAGACTAAGATCTATTTTTACCCCTATCTATCCTTTATGGAAGAATTATCTATCTTCCAATTCACTGCTCCCAAGAGTACGCGATTGGAACCACCTTCATCATCTCAACCTATTCTTACCGATGGGTATGAACTGCGGCCTAGTTTCATAACTATGGTACGAGAAAATACTTTCTCAGGAAATGAGATGGAAAACCCATATACTCATTTGCGAGAATTCGAGCAATTGTGTGCATGTCTGAATATTCTAGGCATGTCACATGAGACCCTTAAGTGGAAGTTATTTCCGTTCACTTTGACAGGAATAGCCAAACTGTGGTACACTCGGACCGTAGGTGGTGTAAATGGAGAATGGGAAGAATTACACACACAGTTTACCTTAGCCTTCTTCCCAGTAACCCGAGTAACCCAACTCCGACTCGAGGTGCTCGCTTTCCGTCAACAGGAAGGGGAAACCTTAGGTGTTGCCTAGGCTCGATTACTTGATTTAATTAATTCTAGACCCAACCTAGCCATTCCAGACCAAGTACTATTTCAGCACCTGTATGTTGGATTAGGAAAACATGATGCTCATCATCTTGATTTAGCATCCGGAGGTTCATTCCTTCATCTCTCTGCACTTGGTGGTAGAGATATTCTTAAGAAAATCCTATAGAACACCGAAATGCATGATGAGTTTCCTAGAGAAGAAGAAGGTAAGCCTTCAATTTCCAAAGAAACTGAACCTTTAATCGAACCCCCCGAAAACAAATCTAAAACTCTAGAGGAGAAAGAAGAAGTACCCTTGGAATTCATATCTGAAATCGAAACTGATATATTCGAAGACTTTGGGAAAGCCTCAAATTACTTGACCTGGCCTAAACCACTGTTGACACTTCTTAGCGCAACCACCAGAGACAAGGTGTTAGGCTATCTCTGATAACGGCGCCAGAAGTGCCTGAGGGGTATTTCTTATGTCTTTTGGATAATTCCGCAAGCACACAGAATATAACGCTGTAGCACTTCGCCCGGGAGTATTCCAAGGTATCGTTATTTATTTTTATACCGAGGGAAAGCGGTTGCTAGGAATAATTAATAAAAAGAAAGAGAGATCCTTAAGTCTATACCAACTTAGTACCAGCTAGTGTAGGGGGGTAAATCGATAGGTAGAGGAAAAGGTAATGACACCAACACACAACAAGTATTAAGATAACTAAAAGATAACTAGTAGAGTATAGCTAGGTGGGAGAACAACGAGTGAGTATAAGACTCCTATGACACTTACTTTACTCTTGTGACTTACCCTATCAAATAGATGACTTATACTAAGATAGTTACCTTACTACTGGTGTGCAGGGGGTAGTGCGAGACAATAGAGGACAAAACCTCTACCCGAAGAGCCTACACTCTTATGGGAGCCTACCTTTTAAGAACTTTCCTAAAACATGTGGAGGGATACTAAGACTAGACAGGGCTGTCACCACCTGCTAGCACCCACAAACAATCCGTGTGACAAGCGGTAATCAAAGGTAAGATCTAGTCTAAGCACCACGCTTACACTAAGTCTCACTATTCTAGCTGCGTACCAACAGCTAGAACACCCTATGACAGGCGATGAACTAACACACGTTGAGTTGGGACAAGATCACTATCAAGTATAAGACAACTATAGAAGAAGATAAGACACAACAATACTATAAAGAATAGTAAAGACTAAGTAAGAACTTAGTGAAGTAAAGTAAAGATAATATATATTGAAAAGGATAAAGTCTTACAGAAGGAAAGGTACAAGAGCTATACCAGACTCTCCAGCAGATGACTCCGGAGACTCCGAGCATAGCTCAACTCGACTCTAACTCCCACACTAGACTAATACTACTACTAAAGAGTAGAACTTCACTCAAGCTTGCGTCTTGTGTTGTATGGTATGTCTTGAAGAGGAGTGGGCAGCCTCTATTTATAGGGGAGAGCAAGGAGGTGCCACGTCAGCGATCCACGTGCTCCTTGTCTCTCCACCCTTGGATGAACCGACCACATTACCACCATAAGATGGACGGTTCTGGGTAATTCATCACGTGGACAGCATGCAGGAAGGCGGTGGAAGCCAACCGACCTGGCTGGGCACTAGGGGGTTCGGCCGACCCCCCTATGACTGGTGGGGCCCAGCCAGGAGCTTCTAGAAGGAGTCCCCACCAGTCAGTGATGGTGTAGGTGGCTTGGTTCCCCTTTTGGTGGTTCGGCCAACCCACCCCTGGTAGGTGGGTCCTACCACAGTAGCCCCCATCTATCATAGACTCTTCCTATGTGTTGGTTCTGTCTTGATTGCTTCGTTTCATGCCTCAATCCATGTGCCTTTGATCTCCACCATTGAATGAAAGCACAAGTTGATCCGATGGATGAAATGACTTGGTTGGGGTGTCACACGGATCCTGCCACATCACCAGAGCCAGGTGGGCCCCATGGGCAGTTCGGCCGACCCATGGGTGGGCCCACCCTTGGCTCTGATCTCTTCCATTTGATGTTGTATGCACTATGTTGAAAGTTGGTGGCCCGGGGCAACATGACATGGTTCGGCCGAACCATGTAGTTAGCCCCTAGCTTCTCACTTTTGCACTGATTTGGTGTTCCCTGCAATCACAAGCTAAGAGTACAAGTGGAACTCGTTATTGATAAAATATGCTCATGTTGTGTTTATTCTCCCTTGGATCCGAGGCCTGTTGACGGTGTTTGAATGTGGAATTTTATGGTATATCCACCGTCAACAACCACCTTCGAAATCATCTTTCGAATCACTTGACGAAGTTCTTAATCAGCAAGATATGCAACATCTTTCTGCTATCATGAGCCATGAGTGGACTATTGAAACCGAAATATCAAGAAAGGTTTCTCGCATAGACAATATGACTAATAGGATAGAATGTAGATTTAATGGAGATCATATTTCAGCCTTTTATGATCCCACTTTTGGAATAAACATGATGTCCAGCACTTTCTATCCGAGAAATTCTCAAACATTATCCTTCAACCTACATATCAATGCCTTAAAGACTCCGATGGTGACATTATACAGAGCCAAGGTATTGCTAAGATTATCCCTTGCCACATTAATAATACGGACCTACTCTTGGACTTCTATATCTTTGAAACCACCAGATTCAAAGTTTTTATAGGAGAACCTTGGTCCAACCTAGCATATGAAGGGACAACCAAGGGGAAGTTGATGTCAAATTAGGGAGGGAAAGGTATGCTTTGCCTATAACTCGTGCAATAAATTCTATTGCTGAGCATCCTCCTGATCCAGATCCTTTGGAACAAGTAGTAATAGCTAATCATGAAAAGCTAGCCCAACCAGATAATGAAGAATCTTAGTCATTTATAGAGGAAGAGGCTCCAGACAATAATACCTATCACCTAGACAAATTTGAAGAGCCAACTAGGACACCTATTGAGTTTAAACCTCTACCAGACGGGCTTAAGTATGTCTTTCTTAACAATAACTCTGAGACCCCTGTCATAATCAGTGATAAATTATCCACAGAGGAAGTTGAGAGGCTTATCATTGTTTTAGAAAAACATCACTCAGTCTTTGGATATTCACTACAAGATCTAAAAGGCATCCGTCCAACTCTCTGTACTCATCGAATCCCAATAGAATCTGATGCAATTCCATCTCGTGAGCCCCAAAGAAGACTCAATAATGCCATGCGTGAGGTTGTCAATAAGGAAGTGTTAAAACTTCTGCATGCAGGCATTATTTATCTACTCCCTTATAGTGAATGGGTAAGCCCTGTGCAAGTAGTTCCTAAGAAGGGTGGCATGACCGTCATAAAAAATGATAAGAATGAACTCATACCACAACGCACTGTTACAGGATGGAGAATGTGCATAGACTATAGGAAACTCAACAAGGCCACTAAGAAAGATCACTTTCCACTACCTTTCATCGATGAGATGTTAGAGAGATTGGCCAAACACTCATTCTTTTGCTTTCTGGATGGATATTCGAGATACCATCAAATCCCAATCCATCCTGATGATCAAAGCAAAACAACCTTTACATGCCCGTATGGAACATATGCTTATAGGCGCATGTCCTTTGGACTTTGCAATGCACGTGCATCATTCCAACGTTGCATGATGTCCATATTCTCCAACATGATCGAACAAATCATGAAAGTTTTCATGGATGATTTCTCCATCTATGGAAAATCATTCAATGACTACCTAGAAAATCTAGACAAAGTCCTACAATGCTGTGAAGAAAAACACTTAGTACTCAATTGGGAAAAGTGTCACTTCATGGTACGAGAGGGAATTGTCTTGGGCCATCGAATATCGGAGCGTGGGATAGAAGTGGACAAAGCTAAGATCAGTGTAATAGAGCAACTTCCACCACCCACGAATGTTAAAGGAGTAAGAAGCTTCCTAGGCCATGCAGGTTTTTATAGGAGGTTTATCAAGGATTTTTCGCAGATTGCCAGACCTTTGACTAGCCTTCTAGCTAAAGACATCCCTTTCAATTTTGATGATATATGTCTTCAATCCTTTCACGTTTTAAAGAAAGCTCTAGTTTCGGCCCCAATCGTACAACCCCCTGATTGGAACCTGCCTTTCGAAATCATGTGTGATGCTAGTGATTTTGCTGTGGGAGCCATCCTTGGTCAAACTAAGGAGGAAAAGCATTAAGCTATCTCCTATGCTAGTAAGACCTTGACAAGACCCTAGCTTAACTATGCAATCACAGAAAAAGAGCTTTTAGCTATTGTCTTTGTAATAGACAAGTTTAGATCTTACTTGGTAGGAGCTAAGGTGATTGTCTACACCGACCATTCCGCCTTGAAATATTTACTCACCAAGAAAGACGCTAAACCCCGCTTGATCCGCTGGGTCTTACTCCTTCAAGAGTTTGATCTAGAAATTAGGGACAAGAAGAGAGTAGAAAACTCCGTAGCAGACCACTTGTCTCGTTTGCAAGGCCAAGACCAAGACAACCTTCCTATAAATGACTTCCTTCGTGATGACACTCTTTTAAGGGTGACTAATACCAATCCATGGTATGCCAACATCGTGAACTTTATAGTCACTGGCTATGTTCCGCCAGAAGAAAATAGGAAGAAGTTGCTTTACCAAAGCCGGACTCATTTATGGGACAACCCCTATCTCTATCGAGTCTGTGCTGATGGGTTGCTCAGAAAATATGTCCCTCTGGAAGAAGCAACTAAAATAATAGAAAGGTGTCAGTCCGCTGAATACGAAGGACATTACGGAGCCTTCCGAACACATGCTAAAATCTGGCAGAGTGGATTTTTCTGGCCATCTATGTATGAAGATACAAAGGACTTTATCCGACGATGTGTCCGATGCCAGAAACATGGCAATATCAGTACCCGAGATGCCATGCCACTTACAAACAATCTGCAAGTAGAGCTGTTTGATGTTTGGGGAATAGATTACATGGGACCATTCCCTAAATTTGGTCTTTTTGAATACATCTTAGTGGCAGTGGACTATATATGTGTCTAAATGGGTAGAAGCCATGCCTTGCCCCTCAGCAGATGCCAAAAATGCCAAAATAATGTTTGAAGAGACCATCTTCCCCAGGTTTGGAGTTCCTAAATTAGTCATTAGCGATGGAGGATCCCACTTCATAGATAGAAGCTTCAGGGAATATCTGACTAATCAAGGAATCCAACACCATGTAGCCACACCATATCATCCCCAAACCTGTGGCCAAGCTGAAACCTCTAATAAGCAAATAAAGAACATTCTATAAAAGACGGTGGAAGAAATGGGAAGGGGTTGGCCTCATAAGTTGCATGGTGCCCTTTGGACGTACCGAACCGCATACAAAACCCCTATAGGCATGTCTCCTTATCAATTAGTCTATGGCAAGACTTGCCACCTCCCCGTAGAACTAGAATTCAAGGCACACTGGGCCATCAAGAAATGAAACATGGATTTCGAGATGGCTAGACAAAATAGGAAGATGCAAATCTCTGAATTAGAAGAATGGAGAGAGAAAGCCTACCATAGTGCTAAAATATATAAAGAAAGGACTAAAAGATGGCACGATAAAAGGATAAAAAAGAAGGAGTTTCGTCCAGGAGATAAGGTTTTACTCTTTAACTCCCGAGTCCGTCTTTTTGGTCATGGGAAGTTGCGGAGTAAATGGGAAGGGCCATTAAAGGTGGTTGCAGTATCACCTCATGGTGCCATCACACTAGAGAGTGATGATGGCCAACTTTTTAAGGTGAATGGTCAACTTATCATGAGATGGAAGAGGAAGGAGAAATAGATGTAGTAGAGTTCATAAATCCTGAACACTACCTCTTTTAATTAGAGCATCACCTATTTGGCCTTAAAATCGTTTAAAGGCCCATTGAAAACCGTGTAGAAAGCCTTTCAATGGCCCTAAAGAGTACCTGGAGGGACGTGGATGGGCAAGCTCTGCCAGAGGCAGGCGCCCGCCGCCACTAAGGCGGCGCCCGCCCCCTCTATGGCGATGCCCGCCCCCCTATTCAGCGGAAACGCGATCCTTTGGCATGTGCTCGATGATCCATGGTTGTTGCAACATTCCTTCACATGAATTTCGAAGAGATTCGCCGAGAATATTGCAAAAGAAGCCTATCCTTCCACCATGACCATCTTCAAATAGCCAACTCCATCTCCCTCTTTACTCCATGACCTTCCAGCATCCAAAACCCATCTAGAACCCTAACCATGGCCGCCTTCAAGCGCAAGAGCATGTCGCCCACCACGCTCTGCTTCCTAGTCGACGACGACGCTCCCACCGACAACGTTGATGCTGTTCCACTCGCCACAGCACCTCCTCCTTCGGCCCCGATCGCGTCTCCAGCGTAGCAAAGCCCAAAGGCTAGCCAGGAGGCGGCGGGCGCCCCATCACCAGGGCGGGCGCCCCCCACTTTTCATCGGCCGTGCCCCCCTACGATTCCAGCACATTCCCCTATGTCAGGAATGGCCGGGAAGAGGCCCCGTGGTGATCTGCACACCCATCCTACCACCGGAGAGATCACCCCGAAGAAGGCGCTGACCTATCCCTCAGAGAAGGACCTCCCTTCGCCAACTCCTCTGGAGAAGGCAATGGTGTCCATCTCCAACTCCGACTCCCTGGCAGACAGCACAACCCGCAGCACAACTCCCAATCCGAAATGACAGAAGTACGCTGTCTCGGGTCATCGCTTGCTGGATGGCCATTATCAGAAGGTGCCGCATCGCCTTCCCGAATCCAGTGACTCCAAGACACAGGAGGGGTCGCTGTCCGCTCCTTCAGTTCGCCGCCATCGCACCCCGCCACCGATCGGTGTGCCGGGGGAGATGGAACATAGTGGTGGGAATGATGCCACCATGGAGAGCCTCTTGGCCCAAGTTAAGAAGGTGAAGGCCAAGAACAAGGCCTTAGAAGATAAGCTGGCTGAGCACGAGATGTGACGCTTAGATGTGGAGGATAGGTTCACCATGCTACGCAAGGCGTGCACTTCTAAAATCAAGCGCCTCTACAAGGAAACGGGGCATGAGGACCTTTATGAAGCCCCATAGGACTAGATTAGAATATCATAGGTGTTTGCTTTTGATTTGATTAGTTTAATTATTCTTAGTTCATTTGCTTAGTTCAATTTTATTTGAATTCAACTAGCTTTTGTATTAGTTTGAGATAAATAAAAAACACCTATGATTGTTTCAATCCACTTGTTTGTTGGTCTGCTAGTGTTTTCCCACTAGTTGGGCCTTTATCACTTTACATTTCCCTTTCTTGAATAAAGATTAGAAATACCAAAAGAGAAAGTGTGGGGGAAAACACCAACACCATACCAAACTGCTGAGATGAGTACCTAAGCAGCCTGAAAAAGATGGAACATGACTAAAGGACGCCACCCGAGGCCTTTTGGCCTGAGTTGTAGGGCGGGCGCCCCCTCAACAGGGTGGCCGCCCGGCCTCTGATGCCCAACACGACCAGCTTCGCACACAGCGCAGGTATGACTCCTTCACAATTGTTTTTATCAGTTCATTTTGAGTTATTTAATCCATAAATGCTCTTGAAACATTAAAAACAAACTTGTCACCCCCATAATTAAAAATTTATCATAAGAACCATGCCATACTTCAAGACATGACTTGTATAAGCTTCGTTCTTGTCAAATGCCTAAAACTTGTGATCCACTCAATTTAGTATGGTCTTACTAAGTTGTTGATTAGTGTGATATAGTAATGTCTAGTGTTGTCCAATCTTTAGCATGGGGAATATTTATTGAAAAAAATGAATGAATTCACTACTCCTCATATGTGATGAAATACCTACCAAGGCCAAAAAGAGTAGCATAGGAAAACAACCATATAGCTCTTTTTTATTATACTTTGAGTTTTGCCAAGCCTAATGATCTAAGTAGAGAGTTTTGTCATACCTCAAAAACCAAGATTCCATGCACCCTTGAGAGAACTTCCACATAAGAAGTATTCTTCCACTTCATGATTCCATCATTCCCTTATGCTCAATTTGAAAAGATCCCATGAAATTTCAATCTCAGGGACATGGCTGAAAAGAGAGAGAGAGAGCAAGTGCTCTGAAGAAAAAAAAAGAAAAAGAGAAAAGAGAGAGAAAGTAAGAAAGTAAGCCATGATCCCTTGAGAATTGAAAAAGCGATGGATCAAAGAGTGAAAGCATGTCCCAGTTACCACCATATATCTTGGTTAGAGAGCATGACTTAACCCTCCTAGGATCTTTTGTTTGGCTTAGAAAAATAAGTAAATCAAAGATGCTCATTTTATTCCACATACCTTGAGCTCCACAAAAAGCCTTAAAACAGATGTGAGTACTCTCATGAAAACTAGAAAGAAACATACTATATGAGTGACTGAGAGTCTCGTATGAGGAGATAATGAATCATATTTTCTTTGGAAAATTAAAAAAATGCTCCAAGGTAAGATAGAACTCACTAGTTCATAGCCATTCCACTTCTCAACAACCGAAGGTATGATCTTAGCCACCGGAAAGATCATAAGTCTAGGTATGAGATAGCAGAACAATGTTTATACTTGATCAAGTTTAGAAAAAAAGCATGAGTCTGCACTAAGTAAATTGCTCGGGACGAGCAAGAGTATAGTGTGGGGGAGTTTGTTGACGGCTGCTAACACCTCAAAATACCGTCAACATAACAAGATAAAGGTCACAAAATCCATGGAAAAGATGCATATTATGTTTGAATTTTACTCGGTTCCACTTGTACTTAGAGAATTGTGGGTGTAGGTACAAAACAGGTGAAAATAAAGCAAACCAAGGCACATATGAGCAATGCAAGTGATGGGAGATAGGCAGGAGCCAAGTCACAGGGCGCCCGCCCTGTTGGACAGGGCGCCCGCCCCCTCCTGGTGCCATTTGCACCCTGCCACATCATGGATCCGTGGTTTACCTCTCCAAACAAGCTATGGCACATTGATTTATCATCAATGGCTGAGAAACGTTGCACTCGGATCCGGTAGCCCTTTGGAGCAGGGCGCCCGCCTTGTCAGGATGGCCTGCCATGACCACAATCCGAGGGAAAGGCTCCCAAGCCCTTGCTGCCATCCATTTGATGTCGGTTTTCATCCAAGGGAGATCAAGTGATGAGCCAAGGATTCATGGCCCCACATGTCATCTCCTATGGTTCACAAACCGCCTTTCCAAGCAAGAACCGACGTGCCAACCGACTTGGGAGAGTGATGGAAGACCGTCGGATGCAATAGGCAGTGGATCATAGGGCGGCTGCCCTACTCACCAGGGCGCCCGCCACCTCACTTGCTCTGAACCGACTCCAACTTCTCCTACAAGTACCCCAGGGGTTCCTAAACACTATAAATAGGTGTTAAAAGTTCATTTGTAAGTAGACTATGAAGCTTAAGTGAGATAGATACTTAGATACAAAAGATAGTCTCAAGTAGAATGTGTAGTACTCCTACACATTAGAGAGTGAGAGTCACTTCTCTGAAGAGAAGAAGAGGAGTCCGAGGAGGAGCCGAGTTTGTCGGCAACTTCGTCTATGGTACACCTCTGCGCTTCTTTATGGTAACAAAGTCCCACTTCCTTATTTAATTATTGTTATGCTCTAAATATTTGTTTGCTTGTCTCACTGCTTGGTTAGAGTGCTCTAGTTCTTGGATCCAAGTTAGAGTAGTAAGTTTATAGATTAAGCGTGGTGCTTATGCTATATCTTACCCGTGAGTGCGGCTAGGCCCACGAATAGTAGTGATAGGTTCTAGGTGGTGAAAGCCCTAGGATCCTTTGGATTCCACCACGTTTGGCCTAGTTTTATTATCGTAGAGCTTCGGGATGTATGTTGCCTAATCAGTCCTACCCTGGGCGAGTTTATGACTTTGCATGCTCACAGTAAACAAGTCTTGGTATATCGCATAATTATTTGGGGCTACCATTCAGACCTTCTCTTTCTACCCAAACCATAGATCTTGTCTCCCTTCACACACGTTCCATGTGGATTCGATATAACCTGGGACTACTCCTAGGGAAAAGCTACATCTGACAGCCGTGCGCTTGCGATCATTTTCGTGTGCCACCCCTGGTTTCAACACTTACCCAAAATTCTAACTTGGATGTCTCATCTACTCATCTTAGATGCCATCATAATCAGTTGATCCTTCTTCAACAGAATTCATCAAATCTAATCCTTGACAAATCAGGTTACGACCCAATTAGCTATATCTCTGAATGATTTTATCCAATCTGTTCCTTGCTTCCTGCGGTCATATCCATCTTGGTAGAACATCCTGGTTCTACTCTGTAAAGCTTGCCCTTATCATGTTTTCGTTGGTAAGCCCATGCCAATTCCTTGTTGGACATCTCCTCTACTCATACTAAAATCCATCTTGCAAGATCCTCTCTCTTTCTACCTTGACCATGCAAACCTTTTTCATTCATGATCGTGTTGCAGCCTTATCAACTCAATCTTCAAATCATGCATTGAATCCATTCCATGATCTTGTCGTTTCCCATAACTCTCTCTCTCTCTCAAGGGTTGAAATGTTGGTTTGTCTAACCTTCTCTTGCTGCTCAATGGTACACAAGTTCCTGCAATTGGATGGTTTAAAGATCTCTCGATGGACACAAGATGTATGTGGAATTGAAGAATCTCATGATGGATTGTTCTTGCTAAGTTAAGCTTGTCTCTCTTGTACCATGTCTCTATCTAGACTCGTCTCCTCGTTGCTTGCTTGAAGGAAATCATCTGGTACGAGTTGATCTATCATTTCCTATCATCCTTGTATTCTATCTATGGATCATGTTGCTTTATCAAACAAATATGTGATTGGCATATCCGCTTGGTTCGTGGACCTTGTTGTTGTCTATGGTTCTCTAATGTCTCAAGTTTATCAATCTTTGTCTCATGATTGTTTCCTCTCCATATATAATCTCTTGCTAACCGTCGATCTTGTAATCTCCAAGTTAGACACAGGAAAAACCAATTGGGACTGAAGCAAAGTCTCATGCCATGTTATTTTGGTAACCCATCCATGTTCTAATCGTGCCGTCTCCATCATCAACTCATGCTCTTGTTCGCTCCTAACCTTGTAGGTCATCCTTGTTTTGTTTGCCTCCCTCTGGGCCATGTTATCCTTGCACCAATCTATCCTTGCCACGTGTGACTTTCTCATTGGTTGTATGTTAAGTAATGTTGTTATGATCTGTGATCATTGATGTCGCGATGAAACTAAGGACATCCTATGGATCGCAACCATAAGGCTGTGTTGCTCGTTACGCGAGGATATCGAGGTCTCTGGTCATGATACATTGCAGAACTACACCGATGTGTTATCTCTCGTATAATTCTCCCAATCTATCCGTGCTCGGGAGATTTCTCGCTGGACATGTTTGGTAGTGGTGTTATGGTTAATGACTGATGGTGCCATGATGAAACCAAGATCCTCTTTGTGAGGACACCCAACCAGGTATTGCTACTTGGCACGCGTTGGTATCAGGATTGCTAGCCATAACCCGTTACAAAACTGCACCAATGAGTTGTCTTCACGTGGAATTTCCCGTCTATCCTTTGATGTCTCTCCAAATTCTATCTCTAGGTGTTCTTCAATTCTATCTTCCGATGCTTCTCCGAATCTATCCTTCGATGTTCTGTCAGAAGGGGCACATTTTGGATCAGTGTAACACAATTTACTTCAGCAGTTGCAAAGAGTATTAATCTTTGAAGAGCAAGCCACTGACATCAACATTAACAGACTACAAGATGTGGTAGACAAAGAACCTGATGTGATCTATTGAGAAAGCCAAGCAACATATGCCAGTCCAGTTGGATTGAAAGGGCACATGAACATTAAAGATTGGACCAATGTCAGTCAGGCAATTGTCAGCAAGATTTAATGTGTTTCCAAATATGTCGCCTGAAAGTTCAAAAGCTTCCAAACTAGTTCATTGTATATCTGCATGGTCATCATAATGTCAAGATCAATCCTCTCCTGTGGTGCTCTTGTTTGCTGACCTTGATGGTAACTGTGTGCATGAATATCAACTGCCACCACTTGCTACCAAAACTGAAGTCTTAGAGCTTTTTAGTGTTGAGATACAACTGACTAGTCGCATCAGTGGGAAGAATAATCCGTACCTAAGAAGTAAAGTGTACTTGATTCTTGTATCGAGAAAGAACAAGACCAACCCATTATCCTGTTCTGCACAATGAGATAGTTTCCTCTGCTGATGAAATGCAGGAGTTTGTTCATTCGCTCTCTCATGTGAGCAATGTACTTAACAATTGGATTAGTCTGTATAACATGAAGAAATGGATGCACGAAATAGCCAAATGGATCCTATCAGAAATGTTGTTTCATGCTAACAAGTATGTACCATGGGTAAAATAAGAAGTATTTAATCCTGATTCTGAAGGTCATGTTCCACAGAACAATGCTATACAAGAAGTCTATAAGCCAACTGGTGGTTTGTGGTATCCTCACCCCTGAGACCCAAGTGTAATGAAACCAATTCCATTTTGGACAATCATACAGATAGTGCAAGCCATTGTTCCAGAGTAGTGCAAAGCTACGGAAGACACACTATCAATTGAAGTGTACATCATGATACATCTAGGTGCAATCAAGTACCCCACTTGATACTGCATTGGATGAAGAACAAAAAGGACATTCAAAACTATCCCCTTATTCTTGAGCAATCAAAGTGTTATGCACACTCAACTTATAGCAGTGTGAGTTGAAGACAAGTTAAACTCATTCAATCAACGGATTTTAGGTTATGAGTAAACCCTCAAACTTGGGATTGCCACTACATCATAAGAAGGCTTACCTTATGTCAAAAGTAGTCGAACAAGTTGGTTTTTGTCGGCCTACAATCAAATCACAAGGGAAAGTTGTGCTCAAGTTGCTAATAGAGGACTGCTTCTCAAAATTTGTGAATAAACACTTTACCTTTGAAAATGAGTACTCCCGACCTCATTGAGCCCGCCAATCCATTCAATGATGTCCATTCTGGGCTGCCAATGAGAAGAGCTAAGTTGGATTTTTGTCACTGGTTTTCATCACATGCTGAAGGATTTGGATCCTATATGGAAAATTTTGATCTGTCTCACCAACTCTGCACATTCCATATCTTTCAAGACTGCCTGTCAAGTAAGAAAGTACGCAGAATTGCATATTGCACAAACTTTGCGACTGCAAGGTGCACCCCAGCCTAATATCATGGATCGTGAGCAGCAAGTTTCCAGCTTGTCTCAGATGCATTTACAATAATCCCCATTCCTCATGTAAATGTCAGCAAGAACCTTGTGCATCAAAAGAAACAAGGGTTGCAATCATACACACCTATATGCCTGAACTTGTAGCTGGGTGTCTTCTGTTGCCTCTATCATTGTGCGAGTAATAGAAAACCTCGCTTACATCACCAATGTAATCAAGAGTTCAACCTATCATCTGCATGCCTTAGGCTAGTCAAAAAGAATTAACCAATTCTTGGAATACCTATGGAGAACATATGTGTTTTCTGTCTAAGGATCTTGTCGAGAATGGATATTATTAGTTGGACCTTCCTACAACATTGTTATAAAGGGATTGCATTAAACTCAGCCCCTATGATTGTTGCCACTTGGACCTAAGGATTTTCTCTATTTATGGTCATCAAAAGCATTGAGCTGACAGGGTCAACTATCACATTCCCCACTCGCTCAACAGACTCAGATAACAGTGTTGTCATCAGAGAAAGAGAAATGCACACATGTGAAAGGTCCTAAATGGCTAGAGGGGGGTGAATAGCCTATAAAAATTCTACAACCAACAACTCAAGCAAGAGGTTAGATAAATGATGAGCGAAGCGAATTCTTACGCTAGCCTACTAAAAATGCAAGCCACCTAACCGTTCTAAGCTATAGTCTCTATTTCACACACGGGAGGCTAAGTTGCTACTTCTACTCTACTCTTAGGTGAGCAACTAAGCTAACAAGCTACACAAGAGTAAGTGCGAGAATGTAAAGAGTAGAGAAAGTGAATCTTATACCACCGGTGTAGTGATAAGATGAGTACCAATAAGAACAATCACAATAATCAAGAAATCCTCGGCAAGAGATTGACACAATGATTTTTACCAAGGTTCACTTGCTTGCCAGCAAGCTACGTCCTCGTTGTAGCGATACACCCACTTGGAGGTTCACGCGCTAATTGGCATCATACGCCAAACTCTTCTCAAGGGTGCCGCACAACCAACACAAGATGGGGATCCACAAGCTACGAGCAATCCACTAAAGTAGCCTTTTGCGATCTCCCGCGGGGAAGACTCAAAAACCCCTCACAACTTCACCGATCGGAGGCGGAGACAATCACCAACTCCCCTCAACGATCCTCGCAGCTCCAAGCCATCTAGGAGTCGGCAAACTTCAAGAGTAACAAAAGAAACCGCTGCGAAAGACAACTACCAAGTGCCTCTAGATGATCTCAATCAATGCAATGCACTTGATGCTCTCCAAACTCACCAAATGATGATCACAATCAAGTAGGATGAGTGAGAGTGGAGTGGGAAGGCTCATAAACAAGTAGGAGTGATTAGAGTGGCCAAGAGTTCCTCCCCAAACCGGCCAAAGGGCTATTTATAAGCCCCTCACAAAATTATAGCCGTTAGAGTCTCATTGCGTACCGTCGGACCGAAACGAACGACACCGTCGGACTAATTCGCATGGTCCAACGCCTCAGATGGTTTCCACGTGTCCGGCAACGTTTGAAGTCGACCATTGAAACACAATGGCTCTATTCTCGCTCTAAAAACAACCGTCGGACGGTAGGCCGTCGGACCAA
This sequence comes from Eremochloa ophiuroides, assembly GCA_038502445.1. Lineage (NCBI taxonomy): Eukaryota > Viridiplantae > Streptophyta > Magnoliopsida > Poales > Poaceae > Eremochloa > Eremochloa ophiuroides. The sequence goes on from JAHLJS010000003.1 coordinate 42,378,788, forward strand.
ACCTCCGGTCTGACGCTCCGCCGAAAACCGCCGTCGGACTCTGAAACAACAGGCCGTCGGACTAAAACTCGCCAGCGTCTGACGTTTCCAGAGAGGTTCCAAAACGCTGAAAACGCGTTGGACGGAGTCCGATGCTCACCGTCGGACTAACGCCGAGCGTCCGACGCTCATCTGCTCTCCACGTGTCGACCTGCTGTGGCTCTGCACCGTCGGACCCTGAGGACAATGGTTCGACGCCCTCAAACGTAGCGTCCGACGCTCTCAGAATGAGCAGGACAAGTGTTAGCCGTCGGACCGAGGCTAATGGTCCGACGCTCTGTGACAGCATGGTCTGACGCTAGTTTTTCTATTGTAACGTTTCCGAAATTCGCCGAATCCTGCCTCGCAAGCTCGGCAGGAGGAAGAGAGGACCAAACCCTCTCTAACCCTCAAACTTCACCCCGTTTCCAAAGGCGCTAACACTCCAAAGTTTCTCTCACTTAGATGCACATGTGTTAGCCTTTTCAAAGAGTTTTCCACGGGTCAAGTTAGTGTCACCAGCATCTATATGCATATGCAATGATCATGAACACCTAGTGGCACTTGATAACCACATTTCATCAACGATTTTTCCCCTCTTGATAGTACGGCTATCTATCATAAATGTGATCACTCCCTCTATGGAGTTTTGATCACCAAAACCAAAAGAGCTCCTATTGGTTATACCTTTGCCTTGAGCTCCCGGTTTCTTATCAACTTCCTTCTCATCTCTTGATGGACCTTGTGGACACCTTTGATGATGGACTTATACCATTTGCATGTATGCCGTCATTACCCTTCACTTGTGGCCTCCACGGATCCAGTCCTTTGCTACATTTTGTTTGCTAATTGTTCTCATGAAACACTTAGAGCACACTATTAGCAAACTAGGTTTCATCAATTACCCAAAACCAAACATGGGCTTTCAACATGGAACATTATGTAGCTTTCCATCAGGCACCAAATCACTAAAACATGATATTATTTTGTCTGCTGCCGACATGAACCTTGTATGTTGGTTAGCCGATTTTCTCAGCCCCAGCGAATATCTGCCTCGTCTATGATCTCATCCCATATGGAAATGGTGGTAAATGCTATATCCACTAGAGAAACAGACGTTCTAAAAATTGCTCACCTATGCTCCAATCCACATCATGTATACTAAAAAGTGTTAATCAGAACGATTTGTCTTGGATTCCTCCAAAAGTAGCAATGTTACCTTGGATCCCTTCCAAAGTAATAATGCTTCATGGAAGTCAATGAAGGAAATTCTTCAAACAAGAGTCAACTGCTAAGTAATCATGAATGATTAGAATGTTGTCCTATCCCAAGTGATCTCTCTTTTGTTGCATCAAGGCAAATGGAAGTATATGATCTATCAAAGTGGTAACTGAACAAACCTTTACCGTCCGCACCTTATCGTCAACTTTCAGAAGGTCACTCATGCCTGTTAGTGCTATGAAATTTTAAGTAGCTTCGCACTAGCACCTTTTGGAAAAACGGAGTACATGCTTCTCTACCGTTGAAAGCTCTTTTGTTCCGAATCTCGGGACGAGATTCCTTTAAGGTGGAAGGCTGTAACACCCCAGGTGTTAGTCACGACCTAACCAGCGAGTGTGGACCCAACCAAGATATGTCAATCAAAGATCTTGATCATTATCTCATATTCATCTCCATCTACCATGGCTACTGAAAATGTCTCATAATGATACGAATTAAGAATTCATAGGAAATAGCAAATTATGTGCTTGTTTGGATTTATTGAGCAAGTGATGATGAACATGCAAAGTCAATCAAGCCTTGCAACCTTGATGAAACAACTCTACATGAAGTCTACAGCAAAAGTCATGAAAGGTTCATGTTGAGCAAATGCCCAGAAAATACCTCTTTTGTCCTAAACAGCAATATTGAGCTCTCTAATTGCTTTACTTTGACCAAAGTAGAAGTACAATTTCTGAGCAAGGTATGAAGTTTGACCTTTAATAAAAGTTATAAATCTTTTGGAGTAGAGTAAATATTCTTATTGGACCAAGTAATGATTCGACCTCTAAGTGCCTCAAAAAGTGGAATGAAGACATGGAGAAAATCTGATTTTCCGGATTAAAATAATTCTAAGTTTGAAAACGGTGTCATTCTCATTGACATGCCATGTTCCCAAGATTTTGTTAAGCGACTTGAGTTGGACCAAAAATAAAAGTTGAAGGATACTCCTCGGAGAACAACATATCCAAATTGTAGATCAACCAGGACTTCATTTGACCATCGTTAACGTCCTTTGTCCTTTGTATTTAAGCTACTAACACTCTCAAGTTGGGACATCATTATCTCCTAAACCATTGATCAAGTGGCCGAGTCCTCTTAACCAATTTTGAAGATCAGAGCGCGGGAAACAAGTTTCATATTCGCGTCCAAGTCAGAATAGGCACAGAAGATGCCGTAATCGGCCGACCAAGTTTCCACACCATTGCCTGCCACGTGCTCGTCGAAATGCTGCAACAGAGGCCATGCGGCTGGCTTGCTCTGAGGTCGCCCCACCATTTCTGCCCTCTTTGTCTCTCGCCCCAGCTCGAAATGGAGAGCACCATTGAGCCCGGTTCTCATTTTCATTCCTCCCACTCGCTCTCTGGCACTTCCTTGCTCCTCTCCTCGCCATTTCTCCAGCTCTGTTCACTTGTTCAGTGCTCAGAGCACCGTCGCCATGGACGCCCTCTCCAGCTCCGTCTCCTCGCTGTCCTTCCCCGTCGGGCCTCCCTCCTCGCAAACCGACGGCGACTTCTCCTTCTCCGCGTCGTGCCGCACCGGAGGAACTCCTTTTCCCGAGCTTCTCGTCGCCGAAGCCATGCGTCGCTGAAGCCATGCGTCGCTGTGGCTGCGCTGCTGCTGCGGTGCCGCTGCTGCAGCTTGATGTGCTGCTGCATGGCTCTGCGGTGAGGCGGCTGCCGTGGCCGCGGCCCCTCCGTGCGCTCCGCCGCTCGCTGGAGTCGAGCACCGGCAGGATCTAGCCGGCCCAAGCCACGCCAAGCCGGCTCAGCGGCCATCTCCCTCTTCTCTGTGTTCTGTTCGAATGCAGGGAGGAAGAAGAAGGCCCTGAGTATGACGTGTCGGACCCGCGAGTGTCATTTGTGACCCAAATATGCAGGATCTGTGTTGTTGTTCAAAAACTAATATCTGAAGTTTGGTAGCTCCAAAAATAGTGAAACTTGTTTTTTTAGTTTACTCTTAAAGTGCTCTGCATGTTAGATCCATAATATGTGCTATGTTGTTTACATTTTTGTGCTGTACAAATTATTCTTGGAGAAGTGGTTTAGAGAGTAGATTAACTTGCTTTTGGTTATATCTTGAGTTTTAAGACTGCAAAGATAATGGTTCCAGTTTTATTAGGTTTCTAGTAACATGCACTTGCTCATAAGAAAATAAAAGATGTAGGTTGTCTACTGTTTTAATGGAGTTTTGGTTTAATCTTGTTAAATAGAGATTAAAAACATATTTTGCTTGTTATTTTTGTATCTAGAGTTGTAGTTCTCCAAATGGCATGTAAATGTATTTGTAGACTCTCTGTACGATGCGTGATGTCTGGTTAATTTTTGAGGATTTATGGTGCATGTATGACTGAGTTATATATTTGTCTTGTTTCATGCCTATTTAGTTGTTTTAAATGTATTATAAATAATATATAGGTGTAAAAATGGAAAATGGTACTCCACTGTCTTTGTATGATATTGTGGTAACCTGGGAAACCATGATATAGTCATGTGTTTAAAGAAAATATTAAGTTTCACATTTATCTTGCTCTTCAACGTATTGTTGCATTAAAAACTTGTTCATTTTGTAATGATAAATTTATAATACCTGAGCATGTTAAATTTGTAGTGGTCATTATTTGTAATTAGCTAGCTCTCATAAAAGTTTGGGACACATTGAGATATTTATCACATGACTTAAATAATTATATAATATATTTTTATATGGTAGATAGTGAAAGGATTAGTATAAATGGACACATGCATGTTCCTTGTGATGCTTTGTCATGTGTTGACCTGAGACGGGTGTTGTGTGGTATGTTATGATGGTTAGAGCTATGTCAATAGTTCATCTCTATGTATTGCTTGATTAAAAAATAAGTACACAACTTAATTGTATTCCTGCTGAAAATAACTGCATGTGTAGTCCCTGTTGTTGTGGTGTTTTCTCCATTAAAATGATGTTGCATGTACATGTGCTCTATATAAAAGTTGTGGCTAACTTCTATGTCTAGCTTGTCCTAAAATTTCATAGACATAAACCTGATGGTTTAGGAGTTATAGAATTTAGAAGTCTGCTGTCAGGTTTTACATGTTTTCTGTCTAGATCTGAAGGATTGCATTGTGTGACTAATTGAACCTCTGAATCATCTCTTGGTGATATTAGAAGAGTTGTACTAAATTTCCTATTCTTTTCAAAATGACTAGGTTCACCTCTTTTGGTGGTATACATCTCCATTTATGTGTGTTTGAAGTGAGGGGACAGAATCTATCCAAGTCTGGACAGAGGTACTCCTTTAGTTTTGTTTGCCCTTGTTAAGTGTTGAATCACCTGAAGATGATAATAATGAAGTTTTAGATAATCTAGTATTCTTTCCAAAAAGTCTAGAATCATACCTGTTGAATCTGAAGAACTGCAGTTATACTTCTCTGAAGCTACTATCAGCTTTTCTGTCCATAATTGAATAGACCTGCTTGTTTGTGCTTGTTTCGCTTAGATAACCTTTGATTTAGCTCTAGATAATAATAACAACATTGTAGACAATTTAAATACCTTTCCAAAGAGTCTTAGATCATCCCTGTTGGTTGTGCTTAGGTTGGGTTATAGTAAAATCTTGTGCTTGATGTCCTGCTGTCCATAAAATGCATGTGTGAGACTGATTGCTTTCACTTTGCTTTGCTTAATGTTGATTCTTAGCTCATAGTTCAGTGTTAGTAGATTTACATGTCTTGTATTACTTCCTTTTGTTGATACATATGCATTGTGCATTTCATTTAGGTACGCTAGATGATCATCACGTGAAGTGGTGGACATGGAGTTGGAGTTAACCACAAGATGGTGTGGTGGACTGATCACGAAGATAGAAGGGCTAATCGAGTGCTTGATGGGAAATACTCGTTGAGCGAGTGTCATCTAACAAACATGGACTTAGTGTTGGATTCCAAGCAAGCCCCGGAGCATTCTAAGCCTCCCATGTTTTACAAATAATTATTTGAGTCTTTATTCTCATATTATGCTATATTAAGTTATAGGAGTTGCTTGAAACCCTTACTATTGCATATCCCTTCCTTGACTACAAAAGATACCTGATTCCTATTTAGGTCCAGAATCAAAACTATGCTTAGTCCTGCTTAGTCGGTAGAAGTCGAATGATCCCCTGCCATTCTTGAGATAGTGATGGGTATTCTTACCTTGACCAGTTCATGAACAAATGGCCACTGTGGAACTTAACCATGGTTTTATAATTAATCGGAAGGTGCAGGAGGAACGTAGAGGACCAACAAGGCATGGCAGTCCTTGCTGCCTATCTACCTCCAATTGTGTCATTAAGAACAGAACGCTGATGCGCGTCCTCGATGTCATGTTGAACCCTGCCTCTTGCTTAACTGGCCGGATAAGTCGTTCCAACCGTGATGTTGAGTAGTCCAGTTCAGGGTGATACATCGACTGGTTGAAGTGCATATCCCAGGAGGTTGCGGATAGGACCATGGGCGGGCTGGGTTGGTCGGCGCAACCGGTTTTGGGAAGATCCGAGCATCCTGGCTGTCACACCTGTATTTTAAGAATTAAATAGGATGCATAACAGACTCATATGTGCCCCAGGAATAATCGCACACATAAACTGACAAATTACAAATATATCATCACAGTGTTAAATACATAAGGAAACAATATTTATTACATAGACTCAAACCAAATATGAATAATAACTACGACGTCACACTCGCAGAAGCTCCATCATAGGGACAAGGTTGACTGGGAGACACCAAGCCTAAAACTAATTGCGGTAATCTTCACTCCAATCATCATCTGTGGTGGTGAATTGCAAGGGTGAGTACATTTCGTACTCAGCAAGTACAACACGGGTTCATTAGGCACAAAAGGCTAGACAATGTTTGACTGCATTTAGCTTTTAATATTCAGATTCTTTGTAGCAATTGAGTAGCATCAAGGTAATTCCAACTCACAATATTAATCCAATGCTCAATTGTACTAAGGTTAATAAATAGTAAAGATATTAACAACAATAATAATCATAGCATGATGAACAAGATATACATCTAGCGGAACGTGTGCCCAAGGCCGCTCATGACTGTGAGCACGGCTATCATGATAGATTGTTAAACTCTGCGCAGAGGTGTACACTTTCACTGTGAGTCATGATTTTCTGATGCATGGGTGGGCCATACCCAAACACCAGCTAACCATATAAATTCATTTAAAGGTTCGTCTAACAAATTAGGGATGCAAGGGTGAGTGGCAGCGAGACGTACGAACCCCCTTTTCAATATAGCACATACCTTCTCGGCTATACACATAAGACTAGAAGCTGTACTACACCTAAGGTGGCAAACACCCAACCGCGCCCTTTCGGGTAACCTCTAACAAGCTAGAAAAGGTCCTCTAAACAATTAGGGCCAGAGCCATGTAGCCCTCATAGCTGTACGGTAAGTTCCGGGTCATCAGGTTTAGAAATCCTATGGAGAGAAAGTAGAGCCACATAACCTCGAGCTCTAGCCCCCTTTGAACAGGAATAAAAATCATATTAAATTATTCATTGCATAATCCATTAATCAAATCACAAGGTCATTGGCATTAATAAAGCACTAGCAATATCTACCCAATGCACATCCCATAGGTGATCAAGGAATCAAGATAGCAAATCTATGTTATAATCTCTATGGTTGTCAAGGTGGACACATGCATGTATGAATTGTGATTATTGTGAATAGGGCAACAAGGATGGTCCATGTTATACTTGCCTCGATCAGAGTATCCCGGCTTGTCCTGCTCGTAGAAATATTCTTGATCACCCCCGAACTGCTCACCGTCTATACTCGATCGATCACCACAACACCACACAAGCAACGGGCAAACATATACAAAGCAATCAAGGAAAAATAATTAGAATAGTACACGAACAGAATAAAAATAGTTTGAAAATGGTATGAAACAATTCTACTCGTTCCAACGATTGCATCGATATAAAGATCACGAAAAACGGATTTAAAACGTAAAAGATATGATTTTCTGAAGATTTGATATAGAAAAATAATTAATATATATTAACTCAAAATTTTAAAAGTTTCATACTTACTGTACAGTGGCAACAATACGTAGAGTTAGAAAATACGAATCTAACGCAACCTGAATCATCTCGAATGGATTTAAAATGAGCAAAATAAAGCAATGGCAAAACTGAGAATAATCTGAAAACGTCAATGGGCGGCAGCTGATCAGATTACGCTTTCTAATTTGGAAAACGTGGCTCAGGCTGGGCACTTTGGATGATGGACACAAAAATAAAATACTTCGGGGTCTCTTATGCAAAACGGCAGAACGAAGGGGTATTCTCCGATCTGAGCCATCGGATGGCCGCTGGACGGTTCAGATTAAAAGAACCTAGAGGGGTGGGGCTGCTCATCGGAGAAGAAAGGGCTGCACAGTGCTCCATGGCCGGAGCATCGCCGAAAAAGCGAAATCAGGGCTAGGGATCTCCAATTGGCACGGGATTTGATCTAGGGGCAAGCGAAACTCGAGTGGAACTCATCTCAAGCATCGGTTAGGGCCGCGACAGTCTAAGGTGCGAGCAGCGCGGACAGTGGCGGTAACAGCATGGCGATGAGTTTGCTGGCACGGCTAGGCTGCACGGAGACGGAAAAATTAGATGCTGAGAGTTCAGTTACCTCTCTGCAATGCTCGCGGACTTCCCAATTGAGACCGGGGCGGCTCGATGATGCGGTTCCGGCGGCGGGCGGACTGCAGGTTTCGTGCGAGCACCCGGCGACGTGTCTGAGCGACAAAGCGTGAGGGGAGGATGGAATTGAAGGTTCAAGTGGCTTCCTGCAGATGCTACAGCTCTTACCGAGACCTCAATTTGACCGGGGGACGGGCAGAGAAGACCGGCGACGTCGCCGGCGGAAACGAGCTCGACGGCGGCAAAGCAGCGACTGTGGTGGCTCGGTAGGCGGCGCGCAGGTGACGTGATTAGGTTAGATGGAAAAGGAGGACGTGCGAACTCTAGAGCCTTTTATAGCTTAAGGATGGAACGCAGGAGACGAGTTTCCGAAGCGAGTTGGTCGATCAAACGGAGAGGATCGAGTCCGGCTCGTTCACGAATGAAAAGAAACGAGCTCTGACGCTGGGGCCGTTCGGCAGAGAGAAGCATTGGCGACGGCCAAGCCTGCTGGGCTCGGCCCAAGCCGCAAGCGAGCAAAGGAAAAGCGTGTGTGGCCTTGGTGCTCTGCTTTTGCCTATCAGCAACGTGCACAAAGGAGAAAGGAAACAGGCCCTTCGGCCAGAAGAACAGGGAGACGGAAGCTGGCGAGGACCTGGGCCAGCTCGACCAAAACAGAGGGGAGGGGCGTTCGCAACAGGCCTGCTCGCTGGGTTCTACTCTGCGCTATTAGAAGGCAGGAATCAGGCCCTCTCGGCCAAGGCACAAAGGAGAGAAAACAACAGGGAACTCCCAGCTCTCGGCCAGGGAGAAAAAAAAAAAGAAAGGTCTTTTAAAACAGAACTTCCAATTAGCTTCCAAAACAAAATTTGAAATATTTTCTTCCACAAGATCCAAATAGACAGCACAAAGAAGATGCACCAGCATGTATGCATAATCAAGTTTCTAAACCCCAAGATAAATTTTAATTTCCTATGTTTTCATAAGCAACAAAATTCGAAATTAAATCTTTTTAACTCTATTTTAAAAATTAGCAAATTTTGGGGTATTACAATTCTACCCCCTTAAGATGAATCTCGCCCCGAGATTCGGAAGAAGAAAATTGAAGGGATAAGAATTCGCTGCACTTGGATCTTTTCCACTGTTTTAGGAAGCTGTTCTTCGAAGAACTTGTATCTCATCTAACTATATGCATGGAACGCAGCCCTTCAACCAAATTCTTAGGTAATTCCAATAGATTGTCCACCTCTCTTTTCCAAGGTAGGTTATAGTTAACTATTTTCAAGTGTTAGTGTCTATATCTATAATCAATTGGTAGCAACGGCTAAACATAATTCTTTAGTTCTTGGTGTCATCCGAAACTTTGTTTAACATAACTCCGCTTTGCTGAAGGCATCGAAATGATTCATTCTTCTATAGATGATAACACTTCTCTAAATCATTACTCGTCTTGTTCCAGTCCAATGCTAATGTTGCTAGCTCAAAGCCAACTTGGTGAGGATATTATTCAGATCTTCTAATCCACATAGACGTGACTCTTATAATCCGTGTAAGTACAACACTTGTGTCTAGTAAGCAAATCTCCAATTTACATAACTTTAACATTAATTGGTATTTCTGACTTCTTATACTTGGTAGACTGACTGACACTTTTCTACTTGACTTAACACTAAGACATTATTTTTCCTTCCCGGATAAGAACACATTCTGAGGTGCATCACTATAGATAGACAAACTCTTGTTCAGATCTAGCAAGGCTTACACATGTTCCATTATACCTTTCTTTAGCTCCTCTAAACTTATCCAAGATCTCTGGGTCCAAACACACTTAATGCATTTCCCAATATACTTATTATAGAACCTTAGTATCCCATAGAAATTCCAAGTTATCATAGCTTAGCATTGCATCTACTTTCTCAGGTTCTCCATAATACTATCCTTAGTAATACTTAACCAAGAAAGAACTTACTCCACTTATCTTGCTGGGTGTAATAAGATGCTTCTAGTTTCTTATAGGGACAGCTGTAGATATCCAATATCTCCTTTTTTATGTATCATGAATGATTTCTTGTTCTAAGTATGATGAAGGTTGAATTCCCAACTAATGATATCTCAAAGTAAAGATAGATCTTGATGAAAACATGACCTCCTAAAGAATGATCCGACAAGTTAACAAGCCTGGGCACGACACCTACACTTGATAGTGATTTCTTAACCATAGCGACAAATGACACTTCCAAGTGATACATGAGAACTAAGAACTTCATCTTGCCACTTCTTCATCTTGGCTACCCCCTTAAGAAAAGATAGAGCAGGGGCACCAAGGGTACATTAAATCTTTCTCCTGGGTGTGTTAACTATCATCATATACTTTTGACATCCCAAAAAGGCTCTTGAGAATAGGTAAGAATAGATAGCCTGAAATTTCTCGTGGGATAGAAAACAATAGCGAAGTAAAACAGCTATAACTCCTGTTCTGTTAATCCAAATATGTTGCACCTTATATCTTGGAAAGCTGACAAAATCCTCTATGACTTTTATGTAGAACACTTTTCCCGATTTGGAAGCTAAGCAGGTCAAAAATAGTGAACAACAGAAACTGTTCCAGATTCCAGACAGCACAGATGCGTCTCCTTGTGATTTTTATATCTCCCAAATAAAAATAGATATGAAGGTGATTCTTGGGCTCATAGAAAGATCTTGAAGTCTACATTTGTCCAGAATGTTTTCATAATTTTTGATCTTCCAAAAACAGAGGTATAAGCTGACAAAGACAGGTTGCTCTGAGAAAATAGAATAAAGGAAGCAAGAGAGAAAGAAAACCCAACTATCTATTCCATTAATCCTTATACCTTAAGCCTATAAACTAAATGAAATTATGGACAACTCCACAAGATCATTACAATCATTACAAAGATCCAAATCAAGCAATATCCTAATAACAATCCAACAAGGCACAACGATTATTGGTACACAACTTGCGACACTATCGTTGTATCTCTATCAAGGATCCAACTCTAAGGCTGCTACTTCATATATTTGCAAAAATGAGATAAGAGATAGTTTTAAAAGCATGTAAAACCAAGGAGTAGACAAGGCATAAATATTAATAGCAACAAGGAGGAGATAAGAGTATAATATAGCAAAAATTATCAAGGGTGATGGAACAAGAATTCCATAGCAAGTTATAAAGGTAAAGATGACCAATTTCTAACTAGGCTTACGTCCTACAGTCAACACATGCTCCGATACCAATCCGTCACACCCGTATTTTAAGGATAAAATAGGATGCATAAAAGACTCATATGTGCCCCAGAAATAGTCGCACATATAAGCTGATAAATTATAAATGTATCATCACAGTGTTAAATACATAACGAAATAATATTTATTACATAGTCTCAAGCCAAATACGAATAAAAACTATGACGTCACACTCGCGGAAGCTCCATCACAGGGACAAGGTCGACTGGGAGACACCAAGCCTAAAACTCATTGCGGTAATATTCACTCCAATCTTCATCTGTGGTGGTGAATTGCAAGGGTGAGCACATTTCGTACTCAGCAAGTACAACACGGGTTCATGAGGCACAAAATTGCTAGACACTGTTTGACTACATTTAGCTTTTAATATTCAGATTCTTTTTAGCAATTGAGTAGCATCAAGGTAATTCCAACTCACAATATTAATCCAATGGTCAATTGTAATAAGGTTAATAAATAGTAAAGATATTAACAACAATAATAATCATACCATGATGAACAAGATATACATCTAGCGGAACGTGTGCCCATGGCCGCTCATGACCATGAGCACGGCTATCATGATAGATTGTTAAACTCTGCGCAGAGGTGTACACTTTCACTGTGAGTTATGATTTTCTGATGCATGGGTGGGCCATACCCAAACACCAGCTAACCATATCAATTCATTTAAAGGTTCGTCTAACAAGTTAGGGCCGCAAGGGTGAGTGGTAGCGAGATGTATAAACCCCCTTTTCAATATGGCACATTCCTTTTCGGCTATACACATAAGACTAGAAGCTGTACTACACCCAAGGTGTCAAACACCCAACCGCGCCCTTTCGGGTAACCTCTAACAAGCTAGAAAAGGTCCTCTAAACAACTAAAACCAGAGCCATGTAGCCCTCATAGCTGTATGGTAAGTCCCGGGTCATCAGGTTCAGAAATCCTATGAAGAGAAACTAGAACCACATAACCTCAAGCTCTAGCCCTCTTTGAACAGGAATAAAAATCATATTAAATTATTCATTGCATAATCCATTAATCAAATCATAAGATCATTGGCATTAATAAAGCACTAGCAATATCTACCCAATGCATATCCCATAGGTGATCAAGGAATCAAGATAGCAAATCTATGTTGTAATCTCTATGATTGTCAAGGTGGACACATACATGTATGAATTGTGATTATTGTGAATAGGACAACAAGGATGGTCCATGTTATACCTACCTCGATCAGAGTATCCCTGCTGGTCCTGCTCGTAGAAATATTCTTGATCACCCATGAACTGCTCACCGTCTATACTCGATCGATCACCACAACACCACACAAGCAACGGGCAAACATACACGAAGCAATCAAGAAAAAATAATTAGAACAGTACACCAACAGAATAAAAACAGTTTGAAAATGGTTTGAAACAATTCTACTCGTTCCAACGATTGCATCGATATAAAGATCACGAAAAACGGATTTAAAACGTAGAAGATATGATTTTCTGAATATTTGTTATAGAAAAATAATTAATATATATTAACTCAAAATTTTAAAAGTTTTAAACTTACTGTACGGTGGCAACAATACGTAGAGTTAGAAAATACGAATCTAACACAACTTGAATCATCTCGAACGAATTTAAAATGAGCAAAATAAAGCAATGGCAAAACTGAGAATAATCTGAAAACGTAAATGGGCAGCAGCTGATAAGATTATGCTTTCTAGTTTGGAAAACGTGGCTCAGGCTGGGCGCTTTGGATGGCGGACACAAAAATAAAATACTTCGGGATCTCTTATGCAAAACGGCAGAACGAAGGGGTATTCTCCGATCTGAGCCATCGGATGGCCGCTGGACAGTTCAGATTAAAAGAACCTAGAGGGGTGGGGCTGCTCATCGGACAAGAAAGGGCTGCACGGTGCTCCATGGCCGGAGCATCACCGGAAAAAGTGAAATCAGGGCTAGGGATCTCCAATTGGCACGGGATTTGATCTAGGGGCAAGCGAAACTCGAGTGGAACTCATCTCAAGCATCGGTTAGGGCTGCGACAGTCTAAGGTGCGAGCAGCGCGGACAGTGGCAGTAATAGCGTGGCGGCGAGTTTGCTGGTGCAGCTAGCGTGCACGGAGATGGAAAAATTGGATGCTGCGAGTTCAGTTACCTCTCTGCGATGCTCGCAGACTTCCCAATTGAGACCGGGGCGGCGGCTCGATGGTGCGGTTCCGGTGGCGGGCGGAATGCAGGTTTCCTGCGAGCACCCGGCGACGTGTCTGAGCGACAAAGCGCGAGGGGAGGATGGAATTGAAGGTTCAAGTGGCTTCCTGCAGATGCTACAGCTCTTACCGAGACCTCAATTTGATCGGGGGACGGGCAGAGAAGACCAGCGACGTCGCCGGCGGAAACAAGCTCGACGGCGGCGAAGTAGCGGCTCGGTAGGCGGCGCGCAGGTGACGTGATTTGGTTAGATGGAAAAGGAGGACGTGCGCAACTCTAGAGCCTTTTATAGCTTAAGGATGGAACGCAGGAGATGAGTTTCCGAGGCGAGTTGGTCCATCAAACGGAGAGGATGGAGTCCGGCTCGTTCGCGAACGAAAAGAAACGAGCTCTGACGCTGGGGCCGTTCGGTAGAGAGAAGTAGCAGGAAGGGGCGTTGGCGACGGCCAAGCCTGCTGGGCTCGGTCCAAGCCGCAAGCGAGCAAAGGAAAAGCGTGCTGTGGCCTTGGTACTCTGCTTTTGCCTATCAGCAACGTGTACAAAGGAGAAAGGAAACAGGCCCTTCGGCCAGAAGAACAGGGAGAGGGAAGCTGGCGAGGACCTGGGCCAGCTCGACCAAAACAGAGGGGAGGGGCGTTCGCAGCAGGCCTGCTCGCTGGGTTCTACTCTGCGCTATTAGAAGGCAGGAATCAGGCCCTCTCGGCCAAGGCACAAAGGAGAGAAAACAACAGGGAACTCCCAGCTCTCGGCCAGGGAGAAAAAAAAAAGAAAGGTCTTTTAAAACAAAACTTCCAATTAGCTTCGAAAACAAAATTTGAAATATTTTCTTCCACAAGATCCAAAATAGGCAGCACAAAGAAGATGCACCAGCATGTACGCACAATCAAGTTTCTAAACCCCAAGATAAATTTTAATTTAGTGAAAATATTAATTTTCTATATTTTCATAAGCACCAAAATTTGAAATTAAATCTTTTGAACTCTATTTTAAACATTAGAAAATTTTGGGGTATTACACTGGCCACCGTTGAATCCCTCGCATACGGCGCCGAGGCGAATTCATACCAACTTTTACCTAAGCTGTTCGAAAGATCACCTGAAACTGCTCTGACGGGAGCAGGTGTAAGGCGAGCATTTGGTATTCATTCCAGTTAGATAGTAATTCGATTCGAATCGCGGCCTCTTCCTATTAGTGAGAACTTGACATGAGCAGTGGCACGGTGTACTTCAAACTAGTTGATAAATGGAGGTACATGGTTGAAAAGGCTGAATGGTATCTTATGAACTGGATATGAATATGATCATTGCTTGATTAGTTGCAGGAGTTGTTTGTGCTTCACAAAAGAACCTAAGCAAGATAATTACTTAATCCTGATTCCATAATAATGTTGATGTTATAATCTAGTTGAATAGGTATTCACCTAGACAGGTATTAATAAAGCGAGCTGAACAATCTGATGGTAAAACTTGTGTCAATCTGCATAATCAACCCTAAGCTTTTTATGCAAACAATGTCAGCCAGCTCCACCAAATATAGCCTTGTATTCCTCTCGGCGTCATTTTATTTCGGTTTATGACGAGTAAGTCTAGCTAAGTACATTCGCGTAATCAGGGTTTATCCCACCATATTGCAGGTGAAGGTCTAGGCCTGCGGATGATGGTGGATAAGCGCCGGTGGGCTCGGCCTTCTAATAAGTCTCCTCATCCATGTTTTGATGGAAGGATTATCATTTATGCTAGCAATGTATTTCGAACTTATAGTTATGTATCATTTTAAAGCTAGTCTATTTTCAAATCGGTCTTGATCAAATTATTGTAGTATTACATTTGTGAACTCCTTAGTAAATTTATTCCGCTGTAAGTTCTGTATATGTGATTGGTGTTTACTTAATCATGCGATCTTGGTTGTTAAGTTGATTTACCGAGGTCATTCGGGATACTCGGCAGACTACTGAGTTTATATAGGCTTAGGTATGACGGTTTGATCAATTCGGTGATTGCTTTCGTACTTGTATTCTTATAAATTGGTCGGTTCTGTTACAGCTGGCATCGGAGCAAAATTAAGTATAATACTGTCATATATATGGTTTTAAAAATCAGAATTTTGTTTTCAAAAGCATATTTTAGTTTTGAAAAGTCTATTTTCAGCTAAAAATCTAGCAAAGCTTTGGAAAATTTTATTTTTGCAAAAATTATATGCTAGTGACATCCTCTCTTAAGCCCTAAATTTAGGACTACTAGGTTGCTTAACTAAAGTACTAACTTGGGGAAATTGCATCATGTTTTGTTTGCGGTTCATTTGGTTTCCATTTGTGCGGATACATGTATCGTGCGGTTTCTTGTTGCCTCTTATGGGCCGATGTGCCACTTCGGACAAGGTAAGGTGAGATGTAAGAGCATGATCGAACAACCGTCGATCTAGGGGAGTGCTTATTTGATATCAAAGTATGTATATGCTACCATATGTACTTACAGAGGTATCCATGTGTGGTGTACATATTATTTATGGAGTCATGAGTGCACATGTATGTACATGGGTGTGCGTATATGATAGCATTTGTTGGTATAAATTAACTGCACTCTATTAAATATTATTATTATCCAAGTATCCACAAGCACGTAGATAAAACACCGATGTAGCACTTCACCAGACAATCCCGGTTTTAATATCGAATCCAAAGGAACAGTAGGTGATACTGACTAAGTCTATTGATTCTTAACCCGATAACACAATCAATCCAGAGAATATCAAGAATGAGGAGATAACTAATGATTATCTAGATCCGACACCCGGTAAACTTTGAATAATATCGTTCTAATCGGGCAGTGAAATGAATAAGAGCGGAAATCAGAGTTCCCTCCTACCAAACACTTATACACCTATCGATCCTATCAACGGAAAGTGGACTACAAATGAATCAACGCAGCTGTCACCTACGCGAACTACCACTATTTGGCCAATCAGGGGACATTCACAAGTAATTATAGCCCAGACACCACGTCTACACTACAAACTATTACTTCAACCAAGGAGCTACCAAGATCAAAGCACTCAAATAGAGTTGTAAACTTAAGAACGAATAAGAACAAATGCTTAGTTGAATCAGAATGTTGAATACAAAAGTACCTCAGAATGCAACTCCGAGCGAGGGAGCTGAATCTAGACGAATACAGCTACGAAGAGGCTTCGACAGGCCAGGACTCCTCTGAATCTCTACTCATCTACTCATCTACTCTATCTCTCTAATCTCTCTCTTGATTGCTAGCTTAGATCTAGTGGATATTTATCTAATGCTTCAGGGTCTTCATCTCTTGATCTGGCTCTCCTTCAGGGGGCATCAGGCCCTCTATTTATAGCCTGGTGGAAT
This sequence comes from Eremochloa ophiuroides, assembly GCA_038502445.1. Taxonomy (NCBI): domain Eukaryota; kingdom Viridiplantae; phylum Streptophyta; class Magnoliopsida; order Poales; family Poaceae; genus Eremochloa; species Eremochloa ophiuroides. The sequence goes on from JAHLJS010000003.1 coordinate 42,395,546, forward strand.
GAACGCGTGCCGTTAGATCAAACCGACTTAACTAAGGGCCCAGATGACTCCTCAAAGGCGGTGGTAGAAGACTCCATAAGGCGGCGGGTGGAAACCCTAGGGAGGGCGCCGCCTGACCCACTTGGGGCCGCCCGGCCCCACCTTGGCAGGTGTGGGTCTCCGGTTGCTTCGGGTGTCTTCTACACTCTTCCAGGGTCCTCGTGATGATGTTTCCTTTGCGGTCAACTTTTGTGTTTTTTATGCACTTTAATCCCTCTTTTATGCTTTTCTGGAATAATCCCTGGAAAATATACAATTCACCAAAACTTGTGAAAATTATTAGTAATAACGCTATTCTATAGGATATTCATGTTTAATGCAGGGATAATTGATAATAAAATTTAGATGATAACAAGTGTCAACAATTACCCCCACACTTAGGCTTTTGCTCATCCCGAGAAAAAGGTTGGTTTTAAGATGTAAGATTTTTAGAGAGAATGGAGCATTTAAAACATAACTTGAGAGTGCATTATATAAAACTAGTCTAGTCATGCATGTACTATGGAATTCAAAGTGTCTACCATGAATCTTTGAGTAGTCGAAGAACAGAATAGCTTGAAAACAGATCACTCTCTTCCTTTCGTTAAGTCAATTGGATGGTATGTAATTTTGCAAATAAACTTAACTTTACCTTCTCCTTTTGTAGTACTCCCGATTTACTGATATATCTGGTATTTTTGTATCCTTACCAAGGCGTTAATGAAATTGCCTTCTTTATCCTACTTCTAAAAAGCTTATGTGGATCTCAGGTAGGTAAAATGTAAAAACATACTTGCATTATATTTATTGTAAAGTCAAACAATGAATCCACAGAGAAATGAGGCATATAATCGAATCAAGCTTTATTTGGTGGAATATGGTGGAACCTAATTCTACCTTGCTCCTTGAGAAAATAAGTCTCTCTTTTATACAATTGAGCTTATTCAGAGAGTATGAGCTATCTCTTTCTTTTTTTCAAGGGAGGCGAGTATCTAAGTACCCATTGTTTTAATTTCTTCGGACACTTGTCCACTTTTTTATACTCCCTTCTTCTTTTGCATAGCTCATACCTCTTTTGAATTTAGTAGTTGAGAGACTTTAACAAAACATGGAGCAATTATTTGGTGACTATGCTATATTATTTTTGGTGTTTTCTCCCAGTGTAGGAGAGAAATATTTTCAATAGAATAACTTGCTATTACTCCGGATTAGAGTAATGCTTATGTGAAATTGGCACTTGATTCGAAAATATGATAGATTTCTTCAAAGGGTTACAAAGGTTGACCAAACTCAATACAAAGACAAGTATTATATATGGCAAGTTTCTATCCTATATATGGCTCTGGTAGGACAGTATTTTTACCACAAAGGAGAGGTATAACTAATCATTTAAATTTTCGAAATAAACTCTCCAAAGACAAAACATCAGGGATTGAGTTCTCAATATTCAACTATATCATGTTTCACAATGACTTAAGCAATCATGGAGTCCCTATAAATAGTTTTCAATAGTAACATAATTCCTAGAAAAGTGTTATATAATTTATTCTTAAGCCATGAATTAAACAGTTTCTTCTTCTCTTTTAAAAGTAATTTACCATGTGAATTTTAATTTGGATCAAAACAGAAATCGACACATGTGCAATTATATTGTATGGGGATCAAACCTGACCATGACCGAGAACAGGATGCAGAGGGTGCAGAGGGGGGCCGGCCGGCCCAGGTAGGGCGCCGGGCGGCGTGCCTTTATGGTCCCACAGGGTCCACTTCGGTGCGTGAGGTCCTGATTCGATTGTCTTCCGAATTACGTGATTTTCCCGAGCGAATTGATTTCCATAATCGCAATGTGCTTCCCTCACACTTGTTTTCCAGCATACTTTTCTGCGCAACATGTGGAGACAACATGCGTACCAAAAAATATAGAGAGTAGAGTAGATTAAAACATTAATATTGATAAAAAGAATAAGGTACTTTATTCATTTACGATACTAGATAACTCTGACAACTAACTGAGCTAATGACTGCCCTAGCTCCTTAGGCTTGCCGAACCTAACACACTTAATATCATAAATCAAACCTAGCACACTCGATAATATAATCAAACCTAACACACTTGTGCCTTATTACATAGATAACGAGGGCAACTTAAGGCTGCCCCTTCTTCGCGAGTTTCCTAATTTCTTCCTTAAGCTCATCAACCTCTTCTTTCGGCTGATCTTTTTCGCGCTTGAGACTGCAAATTAACTTGACATTGACTTCTATCTGCTTAGTCATGTTGCTCATAACCTTGTTCCTTAAATCCTCATTCCTTTCTATACCCCTAATGGTGCTAGAGAGAGCTTCCATCTTCTCGTTGAGGATTCATAGAGAGAGCGGGGGCTGTCTAGGGACTTTCTCTAGTGCTGATGTTGATGTAGCCCGCTGTCTCTTGGGTGGAGGTGGTACAAACTCGGTGTAGCGGACTTGTCCTGTACGTGCACGAACTCCTTGGATGGTAGGGCGAGCAGTGGTGTACTTCGCACATACCAACGTTCTGTTCTTATTGGTCTTGACCGACAGGAGTCGCTCATTGTCTCTAGGTGGAAGAAGTGGGGTGCCTCAGGGAATAGCGATCTGCTTCCCCCTGGTACCATCTTCTAGCAGCAGTCTCTCAGGTGGTGATGGCAGAGCAGGCTGAGCATGCGTGTAGTAGACTTGCTCGAACTGCTGGGACACCGTAGCAAGATGCTTCGGTGGCACGATGGCGAGGTGCTTCGATGGCATGATGGCAAGGGGCTTCGGCTGCGTGAGGACGATGGCCTTCGAGTCGTTGCCTTGGATCTTGCCGAAGTCAGCGCCGACGACCGCTTCGCCTGCCATTGCTACTAGATCTAAACTAGAGAGTTTCTTCGGAGGAGAGGAAGTCAATGATGATGGGATGCAATTTGAGGGAGGTATAGGTGCGTATTTATATGGGTTTTCAGGAGACAGGATAAGATCAAATCTAGGTTCTACAAGATTCGTACGAAAGATTATCCATACGCATCGGGAAACTATGTGATTGTGTTTAGGAAGGATGGAGAAAGAAAAGGAAATGAGAGTCGGGACGAGAGGGGACAGGGGGCGCCGCCCGGCCCCACAATGGCGCCGGCCAGCCCCACCTGGTGTCCTCCCAGGGTGGCCATGCTCGTGAAGCCTCTAGACTCTTCCTACTTCCTGTTAGTTGCGATGCACGATAATTTTTCGTAACGGACGATGACGGGACTAAAAAGTGGGTAATTGGACAAAGTCCAGCCCGTCAACAACTTCTGAATTAAATGGTTCTAAAAATAATTTAAGTCGGTGACCATTTACCTTGAATAACGTACCTTCCTGTGATTGTAGAGTTACCACTCGATGTGGTGATGCATTCACAACCATAAATGGTCCTTCCCATTTGCTTTGCAACTTTCCAAGCCCAAATAATTTTAACCTGGAATTAAAAAATAGTACCTTATCTCCTGGTGCAAACTTTCTTCTTGATCCTCTTGTCATGCCATCTTTTTGTTCTTTCTTTATAGATCTTTGAATTGTGATAAGCCTTTCCTCTCCATTCTTCTAATTCTGATAGTTGCATCTTTCTCTTCTCTCCAGTGGCTTCAAAGTCCATGTTCCATCTCTTAATAGCCCAGCGAGCTTTATGCTCTGACTCCACTGGTAAATCACAGGTCTTGCCATATACTAGCTGGTAAGGTGACATGCCCAAAGGTGTCTTATATGCGGTCCTATATGCCCAAAGTGTTTCGGGTAATCGGTCCTTTCATGCAGTACCCATCTCATTTATTGTTTTCTGTAGAATATTCTTGATTTGTTTGTTTGATGTTTCTGCCTGGCCACTTGTCTGATGATGGTATGGTGTAGCAACATTATGATGGATGCCATGAGCTTGCAAGTATCGGTGAAACTTTTTATCAGTGAAGTGTGTCCCTCCGACGCTAATGACCATCCTTGGTGTTCCAAACCTTGGAAATATAATCTCTTCGAACATCTTCTTTGAATGTTTGGAATCAGCATTCATGCATGGCATAGCTTCTACCCACTTCGATACATAGTCAACTGCCATCAGAATGTATTCATAATTTCTTGATTTCACAAATGGTCCCATGTAATCAATTCCTCAGACATCAAAGAGCTCAATCTGGAGATTGTTGGTGAGTGGCATAGCATCTCTTGCATTGATATTTCCGTGCCTCTGACATGATCTACATCTCCGGACAAAATCTTTGGTGTCTTCATATATAGTTGGCCAAAAGAACCCACTCTGCCAGATTTTAGCATGAGTGCGGAATGCTCCATAATGACCTCCATATGGTGATGCGTGTAACACCCTAGTGTTAGTTACTATTTTCACACTTGCATTTGCATGTCATCAAGCATAGATCATGTCATTTCATGCATCATTATCATGGCATTTTATTTGATTTCCTTTTATTGCTATATGTTTGTTTATATGCCCATAACATGATAAATGTGTTGACATGCAAATGTGATGCTTGTTTACTGTTCTAAATGCTTTAGACATGTTTGGGGTAACATTTGGAACAATGTTCATGTTGGTGAAATCCCCAAAATACCCCGTCTAGCTCATAGTTGACTAGAGAGCCCTTTAAAAGCTATTCTGTTTGACCAAACAAGAAGGGCATTTTAGAGGTTCTGCATGTCAGTGCACCCTTAATCAAAGTTGTGTAGAATTTTATAAGCAACAAACTTTATTTTTGGGTCAACTCATGAAAATGAGTGGAAGAAGGTCAAAAAGTTGAATTAGTGCAGATTTGGAGCTGTTTTGGAAGTTTTCAAATATTCCTAAGTCTAAACCGGTTTTCAGTTTCGGTCTACCCCTGTTCATCGACTTGTATCTCTCAATCCAGGCCGAACTGGAGTGAAGTGCCTTAATATGAAATGATCTTCTCGTGTAGCTCTTCAATCCATATTAGTGAAGTTTTCGCTGAAACGCACTGGATCACGAGTTATGGCTTGATCAAAATCGAGTTTCAGTCGGGTCCGCGGAGACTGAATCGAAGCCGATTCAGTTCGACCCTCGGGTGTCGCCGCGCGACCGCGTCAGGCCTCGGCCGCCAGGTGGCGCCGTACGCCGTCGTTGCTGCCGCGCGGTCGGCTTACAAAGGGGAACACGCCATCCTGTCTCCCGCACGCTTGCCCTCACTCTCCCCGCTCTCTCGCCCTCTGCTCGCTCGCTGCTCTCCTCTTTCCCCTCCGCCGTCGCCATTTCCGCCGCGCCGCCGCCGCGGTGAAATCCGCCGCCACCGAGCCGTCTCCGACTGCTCTACCCTCGGCGTAGCTTCGGCTTGCTCTGCTCTTCGTTTCCGACCCGTTGCCGACCTCAGCCGACCTAAGGTACAGCTCCAGCGAGCTTCTCGCCGTCCGCCATTGCCGGAGCGCCGCCGAGCTCTCGGGTCGCCGCGACGAGGGCGATGCCGGGGTCGGCTTCCCTCTCTTTTGCTCGTCTAGGAGTCTCCGTTCCACACCGTCGGTTAGGTCTATCTCGCCGTAGTTTTGCCGGAACCCGAGTTCGCCGTGAACCCGCTCGCCACCGTGCTGCCATGCGAGCGCGGTCAGTGAGCTCCCGTGCGCAATAGTTCGATTCGTTGCACGCACAGGTCCGCTAGGGTTCCAGGAACTCGGAACGAGGCTTAGCCGCGCGAGCAACGGCCGGAATCGGCCGGCGCAAGCTCGCCGGACCACCGCCGTCCACCATTGCCGCCGTCGAGCTCGCTCCGGTAGAGTACGACCCTCGGCAGTTGGTCCATCGGGTTCGTCTCGTTGCCACGAGTCGGTAGGTAGCCTCGGCGTCGCCGGAGACCACGCCGTCGGCGAGCTCTCGCCGGTCAGCGCCGGCGGCTCTGTTCCGCTCTCTGACCCGTGGGGTCGGGTCGACCCCGGAGCCCGCAAGTCAGCCGTTCGGGTGCGCCTCTGGTTCACTGAAGCCGGGTGCACGTAGCAGTTCTATCGGGTTTAGGTTTTATGATTTATAAAATGAATTTCCAGAAAATGTGTAAAACCTTCCAAAATTCATATCTGGAGCTAGGAATGTCCATTTGGGGTGAACGAAATTTTGTTGTGTTTGTATTTCTGAGCTCTATCAAGGAAAAATATAAAATGTACTTTTTAAATAATTTTTATGTGCAGTTATAATTAAATTATTAATTGCTTGCAAACTTGATAAATGCATAAGTAATTGTAGGAATGTGCTAAAAATGTGATTCCACTTGCATTCATCTTGTTTAGGGAAGTAGAATCTATGAAAAATATGTTTGCTGGTGTTTCACTGTTATTTATATGATGTCTAGTATAATGTGCCTTTTATGCTTTAATCTTGCAAAAATCACCATGCTTAATGTGTTAAGGTTATGGACATGAATATTTTTCCTAGGCTATGTTATGTTGGAGAGAAGCTAAGAAAATTAGGAAATCTATTGTTTGATACTTTTCACTGTGTTAAGTATTTTCCATTGTTTAAAAGGCTGGTTGCTTGTTATTTTTGTGTAGACTGTTATACTTGTCCAAATGACTTGAAATTTTGTCAGTAGGCTAATCTGGATGTGTAATAGCTACTGTAATTTCTATGGATTTTTCTGGTCACAGTAAACAGTAGGTCCAGTTATAGGCTAGGGCTTATTTAATTGTTTTTAAGCAAATATTTTTTGGGTGGGGAATGTTTTTATGCATTTCTGTGATGCCCAGCATTACCACCTGTGTTAAACAGTAGAGCTGATCCTACTTTGAGCTTGGGGCAGCAAGGTTAATATTTTGTTTATATGATGTTGCTCGCGCTTGTTAATTATAAGTTGGTTGTGGTAGGTTAGTTGATGCATGTTAATTATTAAGTGCAGGTTGTAGACCTCTCACCCGGGACGAGAAATTGTTCTATGCTTTGCTTAAGAAGGGTGAGTATGAGTTGGTTGTCTAGGAAAGAAATAAATGAGTGTGGATTGTTAAACTGATTGCATATCATGGGTTAATTCGTGCATCTCTATCTTGCATTTCATGTGCATTCTCAGTTCTCATATATGCATATCATGCATACAGGATCGCCGGGAGGCGTGACGCTGTTGCAGTTCGATCCACCGGAGGAGGGAGTTCCGCCGGAGATTGAAGTGCCAGAGGTTCCCGAAGGTCAGGAAGAAGAAGCTGAACTTCCGGAGTGCCCGGATCACCGACCCACTAACTTTGTGAAGGCAAGCCCCGGAGCATCCCTAAGTCTCCACCTACTCTTTTTACAAATGCACTGGTCTTTATTAAATCGTATGATTGTGCACTTAAGTATAGGGGTTGATATGATACCGTTGCTGCATTTATTCCTTGTCCACTTATACTTGATCCTAAGGTTATTACTAGACAAGGGGATGGGTTCGATCCGATGCTTAGCCATGCTTAGACCGGTAGAAGTCGAGGGATTTCCTGTCCTTCGCGAGCATAGGTGGTTACTAATGATGATGGGGTTGGATTCCACATGATGAACTATATGTGCCACCATGCCACAGTGTCTAATGAGAGAATCAAGGCTAGGTAGCGGGGATCCGCATGACATGGTTGAGGTCATGCCGTCTTCGGTGCTGCTTGCGGCCGACTAGGACTGAGGCCACCAGACATCAGTTGAGATTGAAAGACGTCGTCACATAGCTGGCCAGATAAGTCGTTCTGACCGCGAAGCCGAGTATTTCTTTCTGAGCTGGGAATTGGTGCGACTAGGCAGACATATTCTGGAGGTAGGAAGTATGTGCGGAGACACCATCTTACCAAGGGCAGGTCAGGGACCTGATGCATCCTGGAAGTGGGTTGGTCTCTGAGAATATGGTCCCCGCCAAGCCCGCGACATATTGTGACTCAGAAAGATTTAACGGTGGCCCAAGAAGCCAGTGGCTCGGCTGACAGGGTTTGTGATTGGCATATTTGCCAGCTGGTACAATCGATTCGAATCGCCATCTCTTCTGGTTAGTGAGAAACTGAACTGATCTTCTGGTGAGGTAGAGGCTAATAACTTAAACCTAATGATTATGGTGAGATGAGGTTGATATCTGTGGATATCAGAAATCATATGGTTTTATTGATTGCTACAATATTCAGTGAATGCTTAGTATAGTGGCTAACCTTAGTAAATAGCTTAACTGAAATCGAAGCTTATCACAATTAAAATGAATAAGTTGAGGTTCTACTGTAGTAATGCTTTTGACGCAAAAATGATGCTACCCTCTGAGCTCCACCAAATAAGCCTTGCATATCCTTGAGAGTCTTTTTATTTACTCCCTGTCGGGTAAGTCTAGCTGAGTACAATTGAGTACTCAGGGTTTTATTCCCATTGTTGCAGATGGTGTAGTCTACTACGCGTATTGCAGGAATTGCTTCACCCCTGCGGGCGAAGAAGATTAGACCCGAGGGCAGGGTCATTATCTACCTTTAGATGTTGTAAGAATGCTGTGACAGGGTCATGTGATGGTACTCGTATTTGAACTCTGTGGTGTAAAACTATGTTGACTTCCGCTACTACTCTGTTTGTGTAAAAGACTATGCTGTACTCTGATGTTTAAATTCGGTTGCGAACTTATGTGTCATGTGATCGGGTATTGCTGAATGAATGATCCTTGGGGTATGAAATGTTTGAAATCCTTCGAGATTTCCGGACTACCGGGTTTATATTGGCTCAAGTGCGACTGGATTGCGATTAAAAATGAGATCGTTGTACTTGTGCTCGTATAAATTGGTCGGTTCTGTGACAATGCGTGGCATTTCTGAATGATCTGCATGCCCTCTTCTACTAGTACACATCTTCTAAGTATTTCATCTGAACAAATTCTGAAGAGGTATGGTGGATCCCATATGTGGAGACGACTTTCATAAATGAACTTCTTTTTATTTTCCCCTGGTGGTACATAACCTGCAACCATAAAGTTGACAATATTCATGTACCAAGGGTCTAACTTGGTCCCTTTAAACAACATGTCATCTCTCAATGAGTCATTAATAGGCAATTCCTGAGGTTTCTCAAAGTGTATTCTAGACAAGTGATCAGCAACTGGATTTTCTATTGCTCTTCTATGTTTAATTTCTAAGTCAAATTCTTGGAGTAACAAAATCCATCTTATCAAATGAGGTTTAGTATCTTTCTTAGTGAGCAAATATTTTAAAGCAGCATGATCAGAATAAACAATTACTTTTGCTCCTACTAAGTAAGATCTAAATTTATCAATAGCAAAAACAACAGCCAGGAGTTCTTTTTTGGTTGTTGCATAAATTAATTGTGCTCCTGTCATATTTTTACTAGCATAAGCAATTGCATGATGCTTCTTATCTTTTGTTTGTCCTAATACTGCCCCTACAGCATAATCACTAGCATCACACAAAATTTCAAAAGGTAAAGACCAATCAGGGGGTTGAATGATTGGTGCTGATGTAAGTGCTTCTTTAAGAATATTAAAAGATTTTAAACATACATCATCAAATTCTTATGACCAAGTGTGTATAGGTGATTTAAACCAAGTGTTTGCAAAACTTATGAGTACCAATGACCAAGTCCTATAGCCCTACATATATGTGGTAATTAGGTGGCTTATGTAAGTACTGACTTGGGGGAAATTGCATCATATTTCTATTTGTGGTTCGTTTGGTTTTATCGTGCGGATAATCATGAACTGTCAGTTTCTTATTGCTTCTTATGGGTCAATGTACCACGTCGCCTAAGGTAAGGTGAGATGTGAGTGTAAGATCGAACAACCATCGATCGATGGTGAGTGTATGGTTACTGAAGTGAGTACATGTGATCCATATGTGTACTTATGGAAGTATGGTGGAGTAATTACTTTTGGGGTCGCAAATGTTCATGGGAACATTTCCGGCAAAAAGTGCTTCTTGTTGCCCTGCATACATTGGGAGTTGGGCTGAAATGAATCTTCTGCAGGTACACTAACCACGCAAAAACGTGTAGCACAGTTAGTTACGTATATGAGAGCACGTGGTATGCCACCGACTATAACGTTAGTAAAATATATTATGTGTGAGGTCGTTGGCACGTGCATGTATCATGATCATGAAATTAATTTAAGCTATTTGTACTATTTCCTTCCCTATGGTAAAATTTGTGCTGTCCTATCTTATTCTAAATGCTGAAAGATGTTGTAATGTACCAGATGGCAGCTGAAGGTGAGCCGCAGAGTGGTCAGTTTCTGGAGCAGTTTGGCACACCCACTGTGCTATGGAGGTTGTTGAAGTCTGTGGGATATGCAGAGCCACCACTATATTTCTGGAAGCCAGCGCAAACCATGGTGCAGCCTTGGTTTGATGTTTGGGTGACTATCCCTGTGCTTGAAAGGGGTTGGTCGTTTCCAGGAATAAAGGTGGAAGTTGACATGAGGACGCCATGGGATGGTGCGCAGCTTGCAGCTTTCGAGGTGTTGACGGATATTTGCAGCCGGTTCAACAAGAGAGCTGATTTGGGGCCAGCAAATGTTTTTCCCAGGGTGCATGCTTCTCAGGGTGAGTGGGCTCAGTCTAGCCAAGCTTCTTTGGAGCGAGGCAGGGACGAGCGTGCTCATAGCACGGGTGCTTCTATGAGTGCTATGTTTGCTGTCCTGAGGATGCACTATTCCACTAGGGATGGTTGGATGAAGTGCGTTGAAGCCCTGCATGATGCTGTTGAGAAGAAGTTAGAAGCTGAAGAGTGGGCACGTATGGCTCGTCGTAGCTCAGATGACTTGGTGGTAGCTCTCACTGCCTGTCGCAATGAGTTGTTACGATGCACTGGCGCCTTGTTGGCAGCTGATCGCCGTGTCGAGGTGCTTGAGAGGGAGAATGCAGATCTTCGCCGCCAGCTTGACAATCGTAATATGAGTTTGACACGTCAGCGCAATGAGTTTCTGCAGGAGTTGCGTGCTAGTCAGCAGCAGGTTTGGGAGTTGCAGCAGGATGTTCATCGTCTGAACAACCATGCTGATCCGTTTCATCCTCCGGGTGCAGCGGAGTTTGCTCCTGAGATCTTCATTGCAGCTGATGATGGTGAAGCAAGTGAGGAAGAAGACCCCGAGGAGATCGTGCCTATTGACGAGAGTGATGACCATGGTGGGAACGTGTCCGGCGTGGACAGTGACCACGATGACTAGGCTTTTTCTAGTGATCTTGCCATGATCGGCACCCTTTTGTATTGGGAAAACCTTTAATGTCATGTAATGGGTAGAACCTGAATTGTAATGAGAGAACCCTGTGTGTTCAGGGCTGGAACCATCAAACTTTTAATTAAGCCATGCTAACTTATGCAGTTTGGAAACCCCTTTTGGTTGCGCCTTGTTATTGTGCGGTTGTGTGATGATTATTGAATTATTGTGCCGTTTGTTGGTTATCAAAAATGATCATTGATATCTTTTGGGCATAATCTTTCGGTTATCTTTAACATAACTGACACTTAACAATGGTTGTTGCGTGTTGCTACAGATGGCACCTCATACCCGTCGTCATGGGTCAACCAGTGGTGGTGGGAACGAACATGAAGATGAGGAGTTGCCGCCTCCTCCACCGCGTACCCAGGAACAAATGTTTGCTCAGTTCTTGGACACCCAGCAAGTGATTTTGCAGCAGATGGTTGCTAGTAACAACCACAATCACAATCGAGGTGGACGCCGCGGAAACGATGAGGACCAATACAGTAACTATAAGGACTTCATGGACACTAAGCCTCCGGTATTCAAGCAGGCCGTAGAGCCGCTGGAAGCTGATGAGTGGTTAAACACTATTGAACAGTCATTCTCTGTGCTGCGATTGACTGAAACCATGAAGGCTAGCTTTGCTGCTATGTTACTGCAAGGCCAAGCTGGAATATTGTGGGCCAATCGTAAGACCGCCTACCCTGTGGTCGCTGATATCACCTGGGAGCAGTTCACCAGGGATTTCAGGGGGCATTTCATTCCAACAGGCTTGATCAAGATGAAGGTCAATGAATTCATGCAGCTTACTCAGGGTACCAAGACCCTCACTCAGTATCATCATGCCTTTAACAATCTGTCGAGGTATGCCCCGTGGATGGTAGATTCAGATGAAAAGAAGATTGAAACCTTCAAGAGAGGTCTTAGTACCAAGCTTATGAAGACTCTGGCGAACAACGCTTGTACAACTTTTAACGAGTTCATCAGTGAAGCTTATATCCAAGAGAAACAGAACAACTTGCACACTGCTTCCAAGGGAGGCAAGAGGCCATTTGAAGGAAGCTCTTCTCAGTCAAGGACTCCAGCAGCTAGTCGTGCGGTGGCAAATCGCCCTGCTTACCGTCCGGCTGTTCCTGGAGCAAAATTCAGACCCCCTCCAAAGAAGCAGCCAGCGCCTCAACGCTACAAGAAAGGTTTCACAGTGCCTTTGAACAAGAACAATGCTCCTCCAAGCAATGCCGTCCAAGTGAGGACCAACCAAGGTCTGGGGCCATGCTTTAACTGTGGCCAACAGGGGCATCTTGCTCGTTATTGTCCTCATCCCAGGCAGGGTCGTGTCCATCACACTACTGCGGAGGAACTTCCGGAAGGTGAACCAGTCACCGCGGGTATGTTTTCTGTGAATCAGCATCCTGCTATTGTTTTGTTTGACTCTGGATCGTCGCAATCTTTCGTGAGTCAAGCATTTGCACAAAAGCATGCATTACCAATTGTTGAGTTGAGCCATAGTTTCAGGATAACTTCAGCTGGGGCTGAAATTTATACGCGTCATGGTGTCGGGGATGTGACCATCGAGATTGGTAATCGGGTTTTCATCAGTAGTCTTATTGTGCTACTAGGGTTGAGTCTGGATGTTATTTTGGGAGTTAGTTGGATGGACAAGCGGGGTGCGGTGTTGGACGTCCCTAACCGGATGTTAACACTGAAGGAACCCCAAGGTGAAGGCACTTTTCAGGTTCATCTGCCCCGTAGGGGAGATCTTTTTAGTCTCTCTTTCTCAGTTGAGGCCGTGACACTTCAGAGCATCCCTGTAGTGTGTGAGTTTCCTGATGTCTTTCCTGATGATCTACCTGGACTTCCTCCTGATCGAGATGTGAAGTTTGCAATAGAACTTATTCCCGGTACGGCACCTATTTCTCGAAGGCCATATAGAATGCCTCCTCATGAATTAGCTGAACTCAAGAAACAACTCCAGGAGTTATTGGACAAAGGGTTCATTCGCCCTAGTTCTTCTCCGTGGGGCTGTCCTGCAATCTTTGTTAAGAAGAAGGATGAAACTTTACGTATGTGTGTGGACTATAGGCCACTAAATGCTGTGACAATTAAGAACAAGTATCCACTACCTCGTATTGATATCTTGTTTGATCAATTGTCCAAGGCCAAGGTTTTCTCCAAAATTGATCTGAGATCTGGGTATCACCAAATTAAGATCAGACCACAAGATATTCCCAAGACGGCTTTCTCCACTCGGTATGGCTTGTATGAGTATTTGGTTATGTCTTTTGGATTAACCAATGCTCCTGCACATTTCATGTATCTAATGAATTCGGTATTCATGCCTGAGTTGGATAAGTTCGTGGTAGTCTTTATTGACGATATACTGGTGTACTCTGAAGGCATGGAGGATCATGCTGAACACTTGAGGATAGTCTTGACTAGACTCAGGGAGCATAAGCTGTATGCTAAGTTCAGCAAGTGTGAGTTTTGGTTGACTAAGGTACCTTTTCTGGGCCATATCTTATCTGCTGAAGGTATTTCTGTAGATCCGTCAAAAGTTCAGCAGGTGTTGGATTGGCAGCCACCAACCAATGTGTCTGAGGTTCGTAGCTTTCTGGGATTAGCTGGCTATTATCGTCGCTTTATTCAGGATTTCTCTAAAATAGCTAAACCTATGACCAAGCTATTGCACAAAGATACCAAGTTTGTGTGGAGTGAGGAGTGTGAAACAGCTTTTCGCACCTTGCAAACGTTGTTGACCACTGCTCCAGTTCTTGCACAACCTGATATTGAAAAGCCTTTTGATGTGTACTATGATGCTTGTGGCACTGGGTTAGGATGTGTTCTCATGCAAGAAGGCCGAGTCATTGCTTATGCCTCGCGTCAATTGAGAAAACATGAGCAAAACTACCCTACTCATGATTTGGAACTTGCCGCTGTAGTTCATGCATTGAAGATTTGGCGCCACTATTTGATGGGTTACAAATGTCATATCTATTCCGATCACAAGAGTCTCAAGTACATTTTCACTCAGCCTGAGTTGAACATGAGGCAAAGAAGGTGGTTGGAGTTGATCAAAGACTATGATCTAGAAGTACACTATTATCCGGGCAAGGCCAATGTCGTAGCCGATGCTTTGAGCCGAAAGTCTCATTGCAATATACTGCAGCCTTTGCTAGCAGACGGGTTCAATCTTGTGCATCCAGTGGTGTTGAATAATATTACTCTCAGTTGTACTTTGGAAAGCAAGATTATTGAAGGTCAGAAAACAGATCCCGGCATATATCATATCAAAAGGAAGATGAAAGAACAAGAAATGCTTCATTTCCGAGTAGATGAAAAAGGTATATTGTGGTTCAAGGATCGATTTGTAGTACCGAAAATACCGTGAGTTGAGGAATCAGATTATGGACGAGGCTCATTTGTCCAAGTTGTCTATCCATCCTGGTAGTAGTAAGAGGTATCAAGACTTAAAACCTAGGTTCTGGTGGACCAAAATGAAGAAGGAAATTGCAGCCTATGTGGCCAGGTGTGATACCTGTTGTCGCGTGAAGGCTATTCATCTTAAGTCAGCAGGCCTATTGCAACCCTTACCAGTTCCAGGTTGGAAATGGGATGAGATAACCATGGATTTCATATCTGGGTTACCTCTAACGCAAAAAGGCCACGATTCTGTTTGGGTGATCGTAGATCGATTGACTAAGATTGCACATTTCTTACCAGTTCGAACTACAGATCGTCCTCATCAGTTGGCACAGCTCTACTTTGCTCAAATACTTCGGTTACATGGTGTGCCGAGGACGATAGTTTCCGACAGAGGCCCGCAATTTATTGCACGCTTCTGGGAACATCTACACAAGTGTTTGGGAACCAATTTGGTTCGCAGCTCCGCTTATCATCCTCAAACTTCTGGTCAGACTGAAAGGGTAAATCAAATTCTTGAAGATATGTTGAGAGCTTGTGTTCTATCGTCTAAAGGTTCGTGGGAAGAATGGTTACCTTTGGCCGAGTTCTCATACAACAATAGCTATCAAGAGAGTATTCAAATGGCTCCTTTTGAAGCTTTGTATGGGCGCAAATGTAGAACTCCTCTCAATTGGGTTGAATCAGGCGAAAGGAGATATTACGGGATTGACTTTGTGAAAGAGGCCAAAGAGAGAGTGCATACCATTCAAACACATCTCAAAGCCGCTCAGACTCGTCAAAAGAGCTATGCGGACAAGCGAAGAAGGCCATTGGAATTTGAAGTGGGTGACTATGTATACTTGAAAGTGTCACCTATGAAAGGCGTGCAACGCTTCGGAGTGAAACGAAAGTTAGCTCCAAGGTTTGTAGGTCCTTTTCAAATTCTGGAAAGAAGTGGGAAAGTAGCATACAAGTTACGGTTGCCACCACACATGTCCACTATCTTCAATGTGTTTCATGTATCTCAACTCAAGAAATGTTTACGAGTACCGGAAGAGCAAGTGGATTTTGGTGATATAAAGTTGAAATCAGATTTGACCTATGAAGAAAAGCCTATTGAAGTAATAGATTACAAAGAAAGAATCACCCGTAGCTGAGTGATCAAGTTCTATAAGGTGGTGTGGAACAACCAAAGTTATTGGGATGCGACTTGGGAGCGAGAAGATTACCTCAAGGAAGTCTATCCTTCTTTCTTTAAACAATGGTATTTAACTCTAATCTCGGGGACGAGATTCTTTTAAGGGGGGAGGGCTGTAACACCCTAGTGTTAGTTACTATTTTCACACTTGCATTTGCATGTCATCAAGCATAGATCATGTCATTTCATGCATCATTATCATGGCATTTTATTTGATTTCCTTTTATTGCTATATGTTTGTTTATATGCCCATAACATGATAAATGTGTTGACATGCAAATGTGATGCTTGTTTACTGTTCTAAATGCTTTAGACATGTTTGGGGTAACATTTGGAACAATGTTCATGTTGGTGAAATCCCCAAAATACCCCTCTAGCTCATAGTTGACTAGAGAGCCCTTTAAAAGCTATTCTGTTTGACCAAACAAGAAGGGCATTTTAGAGGTTCTGCATGTCAGTGCACCCTTAATCAAAGTTGTGTAGAATTTTATAAGCAACAAACTTTATTTTTGGGTCAACTCATGAAAATGAGTGGAAGAAGGTCAAAAAGTTGAATTAGTGCAGATTTGGAGCTGTTTTGGAAGTTTTCAAATTTTCCTAAGTCTAAACCGGTTTTCAGTTTCGGTGTACCCCTGTTCATCGACTTGTATCTCTCAATCCAGGCCGAACTAGAGTGAAGTGCCTTAATATGAAATGATCTACTCGTGTAGCTCTTCAATCCATATTAGTGAAGTTTTCGCTGAAACGCACTGGATCACGAGTTATGGCTTGATCAAAATCGAGTTTCAGTCGGGTCCGCGGAGACTGAATCGGAGCCGATTCAGTTCGACCCTCGGGCGTCGCCGCGCGACCGCGTCAGGCCTCGGCCGCCAGGTGGCGCCGTACGCCGTCGTTGCTGCCGCGCGGTCGGCTTACAAAGGGGAACACGCCATCCTGTCTCCCGCACGCTCGCCCTCACTCTCCCCGCTCTCTCGCCCTCTGCTCGCTCGCTGCTCTCCTCTTTCCCCTCCGCCGTCGCCATTTCCGCCGCGCCGCCGCCGCGGTGAAATCCGCCGCCACCAAGCCGTCTCCGACCGCTCCACCCTCGGCGTAGCTTCGGCTTGCTCTGCTCTTCGTTTTCGACCCGTTGCCGACCTCAGCCGACCTAAGGTACAGCTCCAGCGAGCTTCTCACCATCCGCCATTGCCGGAGCGCCGCCGAGCTCTCGGGTCGCCGCGACGAGGTCGATGCCGGGGTCGGCTTCCCTCTCTTTTGCTCGTCTAGGAGTCTCCGTTAGCCGTAGATCCATTCTACACCGTCGGTTAGGTCTATCTCGCCGTAGTTTTGCCGGAACCCGAGTTCGCCGTGAACCCGCTCGCCACCGTGCCGCCATGCGAGCGCGGTCAGTGAGCTCCCGTGCGCAATAGTTCGATTCGTTGCACGCACAGGTCCGCTAGGGTTCCAGGAACTCGGAACGAGGCTTAGCCGCGCGAGCAACGGCCGGAATCGGCCGGCGCAAGCTCGCCGGACCACCGCCGTCCGCCATTGCCACCGTCGAGCTCGCTCCGGTAGAGTACGACCCTCGGCAGTTGGTCCATCGGGTTCGTCTCGTTGCCACGAGTCGGTAGGTAGCCTCGGCGTCGCCGGAGACCTCGCCGTCGGCGAGCTCTCGCCGGTCAGCGCCGGCGGCTCTGTTCCGCTCTCTGACGCGTGGGGTCGGGTCGACCCCGGGGCCCGCGAGTCAGCCGTTCGGGTGCGCCTCTGGTTCACTGAGCCGGGTGCACGTAGCAGTTCTATCGGGTTTAGGTTTTATGATTTATAAAATGAATTTCCAAAAAATGTGTAAAACCTTCCAAAATTCATATCTGGAGCTAGGAATGTCCATTTGGGGTGAACCAAATTTTGTTGTGTTTGTATTTCTGAGCTCTATCAAGGAAAAATATAAAATGTACTTTTTAAATAATTTTTATGTGCAGTTATAATTAAATTGTTAATTGCTTGCAAACTTGATAAATGCATAAGTAATTGTAGGAATGTGCTAAAAATGTGATTCCACTTGCATTCATCTTGTTTAGGGAAGTAGAATCTATGAAAAATATGTTTGCTGGTGTTTCACTGTTATTTATATGATGTCTAGTATAATGTGCCTTTTATGCTTTAATCTTGCAAAAATCACCATGCTTAATGTGTTAAGGTTATGGACATGAATATTTTTCATGGGCTATGTTATGTTGGAAAGAAGCTAAGAAAATTAGGAAATCTGTTGTTTGATACTTTTCACTGTGTTAAGTATTTTCCATTGTTTAAAAGGCTGGTTGCTTGTTATTTTTGTGTAGACTGTTATACTTGTCCAAATGACTTAAAATTTTGTCAGTAGGCTAATCTGGATGTGTAATAGCTACTGTAATTTCTATGGATTTTTCTGGTCACAGTAAACAGTAGGTCCAGTTATAGGCTAGGGCTTATTTAATTGTTTTTAAGCAAATATCTTTAGGGTGGGGAATGTTTTTATGCATTTCTGTGATGCCCAGCATTACCACCTGTGTTAAACAGTAGAGCTGATCCTACTTTGAGCTTGGGGCAGCAAGGTTAATATTTTGTTTATATGATGTTGCTCGCGCTTGTTAATTATAAGTTGGTTGTGGTAGGTTAGTTGATGCATGTTAATTATTAAGTGCAGGTTGTAGACCTCTCACCCGGGACGAGAAATTGTTCTATGCTTTGCTTAAGAAGGGTGAGTATGAGTTGGTTGTCTAGGAAAGAAATAAATGAGTGTGGATTGTTAAACTGATTGCATATCATGGGTTAATTCGTGCATCTCTATCTTGCATTTCATGTGCATTCTCAGTTCTCATATATGCATATCATGCATACAGGATCGCCGGGAGGCATGACGCTGTTGCAGTTCGATCCACCGGAGGAGGGAGTTCCGCCGGAGATTTAAGTGCCAGAGGTTCCCGAAGGTCAGGAAGAAGAAGCTGAACTTCCGGAGTGCCCGAATCACCAACCCACTAACTTTGTGAAAGGCAAGCCCCGGAGCATCCCTAAGTTTCCACCTACTCTTTTTACAAATGCACTGGTCTTTATTAAATCGTATGATTGTGCACTTAAGTATAGGGGTTGATATGATACCGTTGCTGCATTTATTCCTTGTCCACTTATACTTGATCCTAAGGTTATTACTAGACAAGGGGATGGGTTCGATCCGATGCTTAGCCATGCTTAGACCGGTAGAAGTCGAGCGATTTCCTGTCCTTCGCGAGCATAGGTGGTTACTAATGATGATGGGGTTGGATTCCACATGATGGACTATATGTGCCACCATGCCACAGTGTCTAATGAGAGAATCAAGGCTAGGTAGCGGGGATCCGCATGACATGGTTGAGGTCATGCCGTCTTCGGTGCTGCTTGCGGCCGACTAGGACTGAGGCCACCAGACATCAGTTGAGATTGAAAGACGTCGTCACATAGCTGGCCAGATAAGTCGTTCTGACCACGAAGCCGAGTATTTCTTTCTGAGCCGGGAATTGGTGCGACTAGGCAGACATATTCTGGAGGTAGGAAGTATGTGCGGAGACACCATCTTACCAAGGGCAGGTCAGGGACCTGATGCATCCTGGAAGTGGGTTGGTCTCTGAGAATATGGTCCCCGCCAAGCCCGCGACATATTGTGACTCAGAAAGATTTAACGGTGGCCCAAGAAGCCAGTGGCTCGGCTGACAGGGTTTGTGATTGGCATATTTGCCAGCTGGTACAATCGATTCGAATCGCCATCTCTCCTGGTTAGTGAGAAACTGAACTGATCTTCTGGTGAGGTAGAGGCTAATAACTTGAACCTAATGATTATGGTGAGATGAGGTTGATATCTGTGGATATCGGAAATCATATGGTTTTATTGATTGCTACAATATTCAGTGAATGCTTAGTATAGTGGCTAACCTTAGTAAATAGCTTAACTGAAATCGAAGCTTATCACAATTAAAATGAATAAGTTGAGGTTCTACTGTAGTAATGCTTTTGACGCAAAAATGATGCTACCCTCTGAGCTCCACCAAATAAGCCTTGCATATCCTTGAGAGTCTTTTTATTTACTCCCTGTCGGGTAAGTCTAGCTGAGTACAATTGAGTACTCAGGGTTTTATTCCCATTGTTGCAGATGG
The DNA here is from genome assembly GCA_038502445.1 of Eremochloa ophiuroides. NCBI lineage: Eukaryota > Viridiplantae > Streptophyta > Magnoliopsida > Poales > Poaceae > Eremochloa > Eremochloa ophiuroides. Next base: position 42,415,468 of record JAHLJS010000003.1, read on the forward strand.
TGTAGTCTACTACGCGTATTGCAGGAATTGCTTCACCCCTGCGGGCGAAGAAGATTAGACCCGAGGGCAGGGTCATTATCTACCTTTAGATGTTGTAAGAATGCTGTGACAGGGTCATGTGATGGTACTCGTATTTGAACTCTGTGGTGTAAAACTATGTTGACTTCCGCTACTACTCTATTTGGGTAAAAGGCTATGCTGTACTCTGATGTTTAAATTCGGTTGCGAACTTATGTGTCATGTGATCGGGTATTGCAGAATGAATGATCCTTGGCGTATGAAATGTTTGAAATCCTTCGAGATTTCCGGACTACCGGGTTTATATTGGCTCAAGTGCGACTGGATTGCGATTAAAAATGCGATCGTTGTACTTGTGCTCGTATAAATTGGTCGGTTCTGTGACAATGCGTGGCATTTCTGAATGATCTGCATGCCCTCTTCTACTGGTACACATCTTCTAAGTAATTCATCTGAACAAATTCTGAAGAGGTATGGTGGATCCCATATGTGGAGACGACTTTCATAAATGAACTTCTTTTTATTTTCCCCTGGTGGTACATAACCTGCAACCATAAAATTGACAATATTCATGTACCAAGGGTCTAACTTGGTCCCTTTAAACAACATGTCATCTCTCAATGAGTCATTAATAGGCAATTCCTGAGGTTTCTCAAAGTGTATTCTAGACAAGTGATCAGCAACTGGATTTTCTATTGCTCTTCTATGTTTAATTTCTAAGTCAAATTCTTGGAGTAACAAAATCCATCTTATCAAATGAGGTTTAGTATCTTTCTTAGTGAGCAAATATTTTAAAGCAGCATGATCAGAATAAACAATTACTTTTGCTCCTACTAAGTAAGATCTAAATTTATCAATAGCAAAAACAACAGCCAGGAGTTCTTTTTTGGTTGTTGCATAATTTAATTGTGCTCCTGTCATATTTTTACTAGCATAAGCAATTGCATGATGCTTCTTATCTTTTGTTTGTCCTAATACTGCCCCTACAGCATAATCACTAGCATCACACAAAATTTCAAAAGGTAAAGACCAATCAGGGGGTTGAATGATTGGTGCTGATGTAAGTGCTTCTTTAAGAATATTAAAAGATTTTAAACATACATCATCAAATTCAAAAGGAACATCCTTAGCTAGCAAGTTAGTCAGTGGTCTAGCAATATGTGAAAAATCTTTTATAAATCTGCGATAAAAACCACAATGACCAAGAAAACTTCGGATTCCTTTTATATTAACAGTTGGAGGTAGTTGTTCAATTACTTCAATTTTTGCCTTGTCTACCTCTATACCACTTTTAGACACTAAATGTCCTAACACTATTCTTTCTCTAACCATAAAATGACATTTTCCCAATTAAGGACTAAGTGCTTTTCTTCACATCTCAGCAAAATCTTATCTAAATTTTCTAGACAATCATCAAAAGTTTTTCCATAAACTGAAAAATCATCCATAAAAACTTCCATGATTTCTTTTATCATTTCAGAAAATATAGACATCATACTTCTTTGAAAAGAAGCAGGTGCATTACATAATCCAAAAGACATTCTACGATAAGCATGAGTTCCATAAGGACATGTAAAAGTGGTTTTGCTTTGATTATCAGGGTGGATAGGAATTTGGTGATATCCAGAATAACCAACAAGGAAACAAAAGAAAGAATTTTTTGGCAAACGCTCTAACATCTTATCAATGAAGGGCAGTGGAAAATGATCTTTCTTGGTTGCTTTATTGAGTTTTCTATAATCTATACACATTCGTCATACTGTAACAATTCTCTGGGGTATCAATTTATTTTTATCATTTTTAACTACGGTCATACCACCCTTTTTACAACTTGAATAGGGCTTACCCACTCACTATGCGGAACAGCATAAATAATCCTAGTATGCAAAAGTTTCAAGACTTCTTTCTTAACAACTTTCCTCATCGCATTTTGAAGCCTACGTTGGGGCTCTCTAGAAGGTGTAATTTCTGAGTTGGTTGGAATACGATGGGTGCATAAAAGAGAACTAATCCCCTTAAGGTCTTGGAGTGAATAAGCAAAAGCAGCACGATGTTTTTCTAAGACAGTTATTAATCTAAAAGACTCTTCATCAGAAAGTTTATCACTAATAATCACGGGAGAATTTTGATCATTATTCAGAAAAACATACTTAAGACCAGAAGGTAGTTGTTTAAGCTCAATAGAAGGCTTAGGTGGCTCTAGTAATTCATCCAGAGGTTCAGGATCAATCGGATCCTCCTCCTCTTCATTAATGAAGAACTGAGTATTATCCTCTAAATTAGGTTCAATAAATTCCTCAAATGACACAGCCTTAACTTCTTCTATCGGATCTAACTCAGGAGGTGGCTCTGCCTTAGCTTTTAATGCATGAGTTATAAGCACTGAGAGATTAAATCCTTTCCCAAGTTTAATATCTAAATTGCCCGCACAACCTTCTCGCAAAAGCTTTCCTATTGGTAATCCAATCATTACATCAAAATCCTAAACATCAAAGATATAAAAATTCAGCAAAATTTAGAATTCATTAATCACAATAGGAAGAGAGCATAAAACACCTGAACTAGGAATAATATATCCTGAACGATTTTTCAATAATTTATTTGTAGGAATTAATGGCATATCTTTTAAGAATTTTTCAGCAAATGTAAGAGACATGATATTGACACCTACTATTGGATTATAAAAGGCATCAAAAGGATATGCATCAATTTGACATTTAATAGTAATGGCAAGAGAATTTAAACGAATTATATCATTTGAAAGCTCAGATTCTATCAACCACTCATTACTTATAACAAAAATCAATTCCCTTGTTATCTCTCTAAGGAATTTTAAATCAGTCGGATATGAAACATTAAAACTTTTAAAATTCATAGACTCTTGAGGTTTTATAATTTTATTATAATACGAGGTATTTTAATAATCATCAAAAAGTTTATCCTCAAATTCAAGCATAAAATCAGAAATAGGAATTATTTCCTTCTCATTAGATAGTTCAGGTAAAGATTGAGATGAATCAGACAAAAGTTTAGAATTGAATGATAAAAATTCATCTTCTAACAACTCTTCTTTTTCTTCAGGAAGATCAATTAAGATATTAGTAAGAATAGTTTTAGCATGTGAAACAGTAATATGCATAAATGCTCCTCCTGCGGCCAAATTACGGTATTCTTTATTTTTATCATCAAGGCCTAAAAAGAAATGTTGCAAAAGCATGGTTCTGGCAAAGTAAGATTAGGTCCAGAGTTTATAAATCCATCAAAGCGTTCCCAAGCCTTGCCTAATGATTCATTATCTAATTGTTTAAATCCTATAATTTCAAAACGAAGTTTAGCGACCTTTTCGATAGGGAAAAATTTAAGACAAAAATTAGCACGCAATACTTCCCAATCTCCTTGGCTACTCCCAACATGGCGATTATACCATTTCTTTGCTTTTCCCATTAATGAAAATGGAAAGAGTTTCCATCTTAAAGTTTCATCTGCCATGCCCTTAATGTGTAAACATGAACATGTCTACTCAAAATTGGCTAAATGGGAATAGGGTTTTCGCTAGAACTATCAGAAAAAATATGATCCTGAACTAACTTAATTAATCCTAGGCGTAACTCAGAGCCAGATGATGTGATGGGTAAAGATGATTCTTTTGGCTGGAGATACGATCCCGATGGTGCTCCATATTGATATAAAAGTTGAGACGTGGGTTCCATACTTTAAAAGGTAAAAGATAAAAGTATAATACAAGATTAAGATAGACTAAGCCAAATCAGCAAACCATTCCCCGGCAACGGTGCCAGAAATGCTTGTTGGTATAAATTTACTGCACTCTATTAAATATTATTATTATTATCAAAGTATCCGCAAGCGCACAGATAAAACACCGATGTAGCACTTCACCAGACAATCCCGGTTTTAATATCGAACCCAAAGGAATAGTAGGTGATACTGACTAAGTCTATTGATTCTTAACCCAATAACGCAATCAATCCAGAGAATATCAAGAATGAGGAGATAACTAATGATTATCTAGATCCGACACTCGGTAAACTTTGAATAATACCGTTCTAATCAGGCAGTGAAATGAATAAGAGCGGAAATCAGAGTTCCCTCCTACCAAACACTTATACACCTATCGATCCTATCAACGGGAAGTGGACTACAGAGGAATCAACGCAGCTGTCACCTACGCGAACTACCACTATCCGGCCAATCAGGGGACATTCACAAGTAATTATAGCCTAGACACCACGTCTACACTACAAACTACTACTTCAACCAGGAGCTACCAAGATCAAAGCACTCAAATAGAGTTGTAAACTTAAGAACGAAATAGAGTAGTAAACTTAAGAACGAATAAGAAAAAATGCTTACTTGAATCAGGATGTTGAATACAAAAGTACCTCAGAACGCAACTCCGGGCGAGGGAGCTGAATCCAGACGAACACAGCTACGAAGAGGCTCCGACAGACCGAGACTCCTCCAAATCTCTACTCATCTACTCTATCTCTCTAATCTCTCTTGACTGCTAGCCTAGATCTAGTGGATATCTATCTAATGCTTCAGGGTCTTCATCTCTTGATCTGGCTCTCCTCCAGGGGGGTCTGGCCCTCTATTTATAGCCCGGTGGGATGAACGCGTGCCGTTAGATCAAACCAACTTAACCAAGGGCCCAGATGACTCCTCAAAGGCGGTGGTAGAAGACTCCAGAAGGCAGCGGGTGGAAACCCTAGGAGGGCTGCCGCCCGCCAGCCCGGCCCCCCCTTGGGGCTGGATGGCCCCACCTTGGTAGGTGTGGGTCTCCGGTTGCTTCCGGTGTCTTCTACACTCTTACAGGGTCCTCGTGATGATGTTTTCTTCGCGGTCAAGTTTTGTGTCTTTTATGCACTTTAATCACTCTTTTATGCTTTTCTGGAATAATACCTGGAAATATACAATTCAGCAAAACTTGTGGAAATTATTAGTAATAACCCTATTCTACTGGATATTCAAGTTTAATGCAGGGATAATTGATAATAAAATTTAGACGATAACAAGTGTCAACAGCATTCCGACCGAAAGTGCTTCTTTTTGCCATGCACGCATATTGGGTATGAGCTGAAATGAATTTTCTGCAGGTACACTAATCTCGAATTCGTATATGATAGCCGACGACTAGCTATATACCGAGAGAGTACGTATGTAATGCCACCGACATAGAACGTAATCGCCACTTTAGGTTGGCAATCGAGTGAGAACGAATAGGACGAGCTTGCATCCTGTTTGTTGCATCATGTGATTGTTGCTTGTTGCATAAATATGCTTCCCTCACCCTTGTTCTATGTGTAAATAAGCTTGTTAGGTTGCCTTCCTTGCTTATAAAAAAAAATTAAATGGTTGCTAAGCTTTTAAGTAGCCCATGAAAGTGATTGTCAACCTTAACTTGGTCAAAACCTAAACCAACACCTCCTGTATGTCTTCAGTTTAACACACTAGACCCATCTTAAAATCCTTAAGTTCTAGCTTAACTTGTCATATGCTCTTGCTGTGATCCTTGAAACCATACACGTACCCTCCTCTGATTAAAGCCTTACCCAAAATTCTAACTTAGTTGTCTCATCTACTCATCTTAGATGCCATCATAATCAGTTGATCCTTCTTCAACAGAATTCTTCAAATCTAATCCTTGAGAAATTGGGTTACGCCCCAATTATCTATATCTCTGAATGATTTTATCCAATATGTTCCTTGCTTCCTGCGGTCATATCCATCTTGGTAGAACATCCTGGTTCTACTCTGTAAAGCTTGCCCTTATCATGTTTTCATTGGTAAGCCCATGTCAATTCCTTGTTGGACATCTCCTATACTCATACTAAAATCCATCTTGCAAGATCCTCTCTCTTTCTACCTTGACCCTGCAAACCTTTTTCATTCATGAATCGTATTGTGGCCTTATCAACTCAATCTTCAAATCATGCATTGAATCCATTCCATGATCTTGCCGTTTCCCATAACTCTCTCTCAAGGGTTGAAATGTTCGTTTGTCTGACCTTCTCTTGCTGCTCAATAGTACACAAGTTCCTGCAATTGGATACTTAGAGGCGTGGGGCCCGGGCACCTCCAGCTCGCAGAGATTCTTATCAGAAGAGATATGATCTACACGCAGTGACAACGAGGCAGGTGCAGACACTGAGGTGCGTTCCATTCGAGCAGTGGTTCCCTCCGCAGCGGGACCCTAGAGCCGGCCCTCGGTTCTACCACCCGCTGCACGAGGACTTTTACTGGCGTTCCTCAAGGCAGGTACACAGTTCAGCACTCACAGAGTGATCTCGCTAGAGGTGATCTGCTCAATGGTTGGAGAGGAGATCCGACCCTACCTGACCTACCTCCCAGGGCTTTCAGAGATGATGAGCAGGAGAGGGGAGTATGCACAGTCTTGGGTCAGAGAGTTCTATGCTTCACAATACGTCGACCCCGAGTACTAGTGCATTCACTTTGCCTTTGCTGGTAGGCACCACCATTTGTACGTAGCTCGCTTCAGGGAGATCTTTGGGCTAGAGGAGTCTGAGACCAGAGTTCACCAGCTTTGCTATGATGGGATAGACACTCCTCGCTGCCCTCACGGCAGCATAGACCCATGTTGGCATTTCTAACGTCACTATCAAAATAGAGTTAGACTCTATTCTCAGCAATGGCGCTAAAAATGATAGGAGGTATAGATTAATGTGCCACATGATTAGTCTACATATCACTTGAACTCTTATCCTCTATCTCTTAGAAGTAACTAGGTTGTCATCCCCAGTATGATTCTAAAAGATCTCTCCTTCTAGCAAGTGATTGAAAATATATTATATTGTATCCACAAGCGCACAGATAAAATATACACCATTCTAACATTTTACCCAAGAGTATTTCGGGTTGTCATTTATATTTTACCACTGGGAAGGGTTGGAAATAAATGGGATGCAAGTAGATAGATAGTTATCATATGCATATGCAAATATGGAGAATACCATGCATGATCTACTTACTCAGAACAGGGGTTATGTCACAATAATAATGATATATATGATAAGCATAATGATCAATCAACCAATCAATTAATATATATAATAATGATCACTTAGAGCACTTCCTATCTAGGCACTAGCATGGATTAGGTTGAGCCATAAGGATATCCTAAGTCATTCTAACTATAGTATCAAAGACATATTAGATTGGTGCAATTATACTAGCAATCATGGCAAAGACACTTCATATTCATAGTTAAGGGAATATTACTAAGGAAGATCAAGATCATATCCAGCCTTCTAAAGTAATAATAACTACCTACTCTCCCTACATTCGGAGTGTGGACTACAAAGGACTCAACGGGATTATCACATCCGCGATCTACCACAGAACCCAGAATATAAGGCGCATTTGCAGACAAACCACATTTAAGCACCATGCTTACATGTTGTTCATCACCCACCCATGATATCAATGAATGAGTGCTATACAAACCTATGTATGAATATGAATGCATCCTAACTATGCAAAGTATACAATCCAGATAAGCAATGAATAGCATAATTGAGAACATAATCAATAGTAGAACAATGTCAATCAACTTTATCTCAAGCATTGAAGAGAGGTTTAAGATACAAGAGAGAGCTTACAATGGCTTCGGGAAGCCTCCAGCTCCAGACAAGATCCGGAACTCAAGTAGAACTTGCCTCCTTCTACTTCTAATATATGTAGTTATGCTCTAGATGGTGAAGCTCTAATGATTCTAGGGTTTCTGGCTCTCTACAACTGGATCAACTGATATCTAATTGATTGATATGAAACCCTCGGGGGTCTGGGGCTCCTTATATAGGCCGGTGGGATGAACCATAGCCCTTGGATCAAATCGACTTCGATGGGTGGTGGAGATTGCGTGAAAAATCGGGATGTGGGTCAACGTCGAAGCGGAGGTGGGGAAGCCTCTCTGACAGGTCGGCCGACCCTCCTTCTCTGACTTACGGGCCCAGCTTCCTCCGGTGAGTCTCTGGTGTTCTCTAGAATATTCTTGATTTCCTTTCATGGCGGAATTTGTTATTTTAATCTGACATATGGGCCTCCCTTGGTTCTTTCCTGAATAACCCCTGCAAAACGCTGATTAACAAAAACTATGGAATTCTGTCAATTAAAGCCCTATTCTATGGTGGTGTTTTCCTTTATACCCTTATTTCATATTTGGTTGATGGGTAAAATCATACAATAATTACTGTCAACAAGCTCCCGCAAGCTTAACCTTTGCTAGTCCCTTAGCAAAGCCAAACTTTAGCAAATATTATAAGTTATAGCTACCCCTCACAGTTATTCTGTTTTAAACCAAGAAGTACTCAAGGATTCGAGTAGACCAAGCTAACCTCAGACTTACCTTTATTATCTTTGACTGTGGAGCTTGTAACTTTCTCTTGGGTCTTGGGTAATTGAAGGACAGAATGTCTAAGTTAAGCACTATGTTTCAAGCTCTATCGTTCAACTCTGATCCTGGAGCTTTTGTAACTTTTCAAAATAAAACTCAGAGTTTCCTTTGTATGACTCTCTCATGTCTCCCAATATGTGGTATTTGTGGATCCTCACCAAGGCAATAGTGATGTATGACTTCTTTCTTTCTCACCCTATAACTAAATGGCTTATGTGGAGCTCATGGGTAAGGAGACAGCTAATACATACTTTCAATGAATATATTGTAAAGTCAAACAATGGATCCAAAGAAACAAGTCATACAATTGAATCAAGATGTGCATGTATATGGATGTGAGGTGGTAGGTGGATATTTGGTGGCTAATCCTAATTCTACTCTTTTACTCCTTGAAAACATCTCTCTCTTTTTTCAATACTAGGGAATTATGCTGCAGGACAACATGGGCTATCTTTCTCTTCCTCTTTTTTTTCAGGCGGGCATCAGAGTACCCATTATTTTGATAAATTCGGACACTTGTCCATTTTTACCTCTCAGGCGGGCATCTTTGTACCCATTGTTTTCTCCCATCTCACTCTTTTGCATAGCCACATGCCTCTTCTCTGCAACAATACTTCCCTTTTTCTTTTTCTTTTGAGAGATAGCAACAAGAACTTTGGAGCATTGATCTGGGGTATCCAATGGGGTATATTTTTGGGTGTTTGCTCCTAGTGTAGGAGTAAACCTTTTGGGTAGAATAGATGGAATGTGTGAAATGTGGATGCACCTACTCAGGAATTGAGTAGTGCATTATGGGTGGAGTGCACATGATCTTAATTGTAAAAGCATGACAAGTTCCTAAGGTATCAACAAAGCTTGACTAAACTCAAAAACAAAGCAAGTAGCATATAATGCGTATGTTTTCCTAGTCTAGCATGTATGGTTGTGGTAGGAATGTAAAGCTCTTGTCATATAGGAACTCATCATGTGGTTTTAAGGTTTTCAAAATAAATCTCCAGAATTCAAGTATTACTAGGAACAACATAAATAGCAGCTTAAACTTTGCATATCATAGCCCTCAATTACTTAGACTTAGATCAAGCATTTGCTACCCACAAGTTTCAGGTTCAAAGTAAATCTTCACATTAAAATGGTTGTGTCTAAAACTTGGGATGATTCAAGGTTGAAAACTAAGTGTTATGAGGAATCATGGTGGGGTGCTACTTATCAATTCCTATGCATGGTTTCCATCTAATCTGAGCAAAATTATTGTAAGCACTCTCTCTTTATTTTATTCAAACACACTAACTTAAACACTATTTATTTGGTTTTCAAATTTTATCTCACTAGCTAACTCACGCAAAAAGCAATATGGTACAGTAATAAGGTGGGAAACTTATACTTAACTGGATTCAAGTGGAGGGTGCCCTCCCCCAATCTGGATGTTTGACATGGTCTTTGATGTTGCAAGTTGAGTGATCCTTTTGGGAGCAGGCGTACCGGCAGCGTAAAGGTGTCAGGTTGACTAACTCTTTGATCATGTATTATCCTGTAAAACTCAATTGCGAACAAGAATAACAAATCTCATGGAGAGGGGTTAGGTTAATACCACTCCATGGTAAGTGATTGATTTTATAATTCCAGCAGAAAGTTCCCTAAGTGGGTGGACCTTCATGTGCCCACATATTTTTTTGGGTTTTTCATAAAGTGTGGACCTTCATGTGCCACATATTTTTGGTATTTTAGAGTTTATGAATGCAGAAAATAAATATGATGCAGAAATCTATCTTAGATGTAAAATTATTTTTTTTGCCACCACAGTGAATAATCTTTATGAGCTATGTCACAAGATTAGTCACATGGGGCTTTTAGATTTTATTATGCAAAGTAATAAATATTTTTATTTTCTTTTTAATGCAGGAAAGTAAATATGCAACTATTAAGATATTAATGCAATGCTGAAAATAAATATGGATAGGTACCAGTTTTACCTTTTGGCGAAGGCTCGGTAGTTTATAGTCCTTCGACAGGACTCCTTGTCTGTTTATTCCTTGCGGGGTGCATCGTCAGGTTGAGATGACCCTGGTTGCACTTCTGATGATGAGCGGGAAGGCGACTCCTTCTTCCTCCATTCCTTTCTGGTTGGTGAAGTGGATGTCACTGGTGAGGTTGAAGTTGGGAGCTCATCCTTCAAAGTCTCTTCTTCCTTCTTTTCTTCGAAATTATTCTTTTCAATTTCTTCTTTATAATCTTCCTAACTATCCTTGACTGGTTGGGTCTTTAGGTGTTGAGAGGAATGGTGTCTCCTCCTTGACCTATTTTTCTTCGGCTGCTCATAAGTTGTGTAACTGTTGAAGTAGCAACAGACCTTCTCCTTATGGAACTGGAAGTGGACCTCCCCTGATCTCATATAGATAATTGCTTTTGTAGAGTTGAGGTACGGTCTTCCAAGTACGACCGGTGGGCCGTACTCTTCTTCTCCCATATCCAGGACCAAGAAGTCAGTGGGGACATAGTGATCTCGAATCTTTGCCATAACATCCTTAGCAATCCCCTCTGGAAATCTGAACGTCTGGTCCGCCGTCTGCAGCTACGTGTAGGTAGAGTACAAGGGTGTCTTGCCAAATAGAAAGTGATAAGTTACCTTGGCCATTATGTTGACACTCGAGCCTGTGTCGCAAAAGGTCTTGTAGAAGATCTTCTGATTGATTGTGCAGTCGATCGTCGGTACTCCTGGATCATCTAGCTTGAGCATGTGTGGTGAAACCAGAAGGTGATCGTACTCAGATCGGACTGAGTTTATCATCCTCACAGCTTCAGTGTGAGTCTGCCTAGCCTTGTTCTTCCTTCTGCTTGTCTTGTTAAACGCAGGCTTGTCTTCATAGATGTATGGCTTCTTTGGATGGGCTGGACTTTCCAGTGTCTTGTTCTTAAAGCTGAATCTTTCTTTGCTTCCCCTAATAGTGAAATAGATCTTGGCGCTGTCGGCGTAGATGATAGCCTTGGCAATGCTCAGGAATGGTCGTCCCAAAATGATTGGCGACTTCTCATCTCCTCCTGTCTCAACTACCACAAGGTCAGCGGGTACGTACGAGTGTCCAACTCGTACACAGACATCTTCCAGGATCCCCTTCGGATAGTAGAATGACTGGTCTGCTAGCTGCAAGCACATGTTGGTGTATAGGAGTCCATCTCCATGGATCTTCTCGTAGATCACCTTGGGCATAATGTTGACGCTTGTGCCTGTTGACGGTAGTTATTGTATGATTTTACCCGTCAACTAAACATGAAATAAGGGTATAAGAGCAGACACCACCATAGAATAGGGTTTTAACTAACAAAATTCCACAGTTTTGGTGAATCAGTGTTTTGCAGGGGGTTATACAGAAAAGAATCAGGGGAGACCCACATGTCGGATTAAAATAACGAAATTCGCCACGAAAGGAGATCAAGAATATTATAGAGAACACCAGAGACTCGCTGGCAAAAGTGGGGCCCACTTGGCAGCTGGGGGAGGTCGGCCGACCCACTGACCAAGTCGGCCGACCTGTCAGTAAAGCTTCTTGGCCTCCACTTCGACGTGGACCCACATCCCGAAATTTCATGCAATTCTAGCCGCCCGTCGAAGTCGGTGTGATCCAAGGGCTACGGTTCATCCCACCGGCCTATATAAGGACCCCCAGACCCCCCAGGTTTGACATCAATCACTCAGATCATTCAGTCATCAACCAGTTTAGAGCTAGAAACCCTACAATCATTAGAGCTTCACCATCTAGAGCATAGCTACATAGGTTAGAAGTAGAAGGAGGCGAGTTCTACTCGAGTTCCGGATCTGTCTGGAGCTAGATGGCTTCTCAGAGCCATTGTAAGCTCTCTCTTGTATCTTAAACCTCTCTTGAGTGCTTGAGATAAAGTTTGGTCTGGCCAGAAACTAGATCTCTCAACAGTGTGTTGAAGTTATTACCTTGGTAATTACCTGAGTAATTACCTTGGTAATTGGGCCTTTGTTGCTCATTCCAACCTTGGTTCGGGTTCCAGTTCTGATTCTAGGGACGGTAGTTGTTGATGTTGTTGTTCACGTAGTTCACGTCCTCTGGAATCTCTGGGCAGCTGTGACCTGAGTGGCCAGTGCCTCCACACTCTTCACATGTCATGTAGGCATCATGGATGTGGTTGACCTCTCTCTTATCATTCACTTGGTCATCAAGCTTCTTCATCAGGAGGTCCATCTTGGCAGAAATCATATCGATCTCCTAGAGCTGGTGCATTCCTCCTCTATTGCGGGTCGGGGAGCTTGTTCTTCATTCCAGCTCTGGTTGGATGCCATCTTCTCCACAAGGGTGGTAGCTTGCTCAATGGTGAGTGATAGAAAAGCTCCTCCAGCAGCAGCATCCATCGTCTCACGGGTGCTGGTAGTCAACCCGTGGTAGAAGGTCTGCATACGCAACCAATTCTCCATCCCATGGTGAGGACATTCTGAAATGTAGTCTTGAAAGTGTTCCCATGCTTCCAGGACTGATTCATCGTGCTGTTGCTGAAAGCTTGTGATCTTCCCTCTGAGAGCATTAGTCTTGCCCACAGGGAAGAACTTTGCTAGGAAGGCAGTGGAGCAGAGATCTCATGTAGTGTTCTTGTCTTTGTTTGCGTAGAACCACTGTTTTGCTCTTTCCAACATTGAGAATGGAAACAGGCGGAGCAGGATTGCATCTCTGGTTACTTCCTTGATGGTGAAAGTGTTGCATATCACCAAAAAATGTTGGACATGGGCACTCGTATCTTCATGCGCCTTTCCACAAAATTGACTAGCTTGCACCATGTTGATGAGCGCAGGCTTGAGCTCAAATCCATTCTCTCCAACATCATTGGGTGGTCCCGTACGGATGTTAGCGGTGGTTGGAGCAGAGAACTCGCGATGGCTCTTGTTAGCCATAGCTTCAAACTCTGGTGTCAAACTTCTTCTTGTATGGATGTCTTCCGGCGGAGGATCTGGGGTGTTCCTGGGCTTGGCTCGGATCTTCCTGATCAAAGCTTCTGGATCTTTAACAAAATTCTGCGGAAGGTCAAATCTGTTCATACATCACCCTGTATAAGATACACAAAGAATAAACAAGGACAGGGTGAGCCTGTTTGAGTAAGTTTTATATGGTTTCTCAACATATTTGGTGTTATGCATATGATCTATCTACATTTTATGTATGCCAAACAACCTTCCCCGGCAACGGCACCATAGACCCATGTTGGCATTTCTAACGTCACCACCAAAAATAGAGTTAGACTCTATTCTCAGTAATGGCGCTAGAAATGATGGGAGGTATAGATTAATGTGCCACCTGATTAGTCTACAGATCACTTGAACTCTTATCCTCTATCTCTTAGAAGTAACTAGGTTGTCATCCCCAGTATCATTCTAAAAGATCTCTCCTTCTAGCAAGTGACTGGAAATATATTATATTGTATCCGCAAGCGCACAGATAAAATATACACCATTGTAGCATTTTACGCAAGAGTATTCCGTGTTGTCATTTACATTTTACCACCGGGAAGGGTTGTCAATAAATCGAATGCAGGTAGATAGATAGTTATCATATGCATATGCAAATATGGAGAATACCATGCATGATCTACTTACTTCAGAACAGAGGTTATGTCACAATAATAATGATATATATGATAAGCATAATGATCAATCAACCAATCAATTAATATATATAATAATGATCACTTAGAGCACTTTCGATCTAGGCATTAGCATGGATTAGGTTGAAGCATAAGGATATCCTAAGTCATTCTAACTATACTATCAAAGACAAATTAGATTAGTGCAATTACATTAGCAATCATGGTAAAGACACTTCATATTCGTAGTTCAGGGAATATTACTAAGTAAGATCAAGATCATAGCCAGCCTTCTAAAGTAATAATAACTTCCTACTCTCCCTACATTCAGAGTGTGGACTAGAAAGGACTCAACGGGAGTGTCACATCCATGCACAGAACCCAGAATATAAGGCGCATTTGCAGACAAACCACATCTAAGCACCATGCTTACATGCTGTTCATCACCCACCCATGATATCAATGAATGAGTGCTATATAAACCTACGTATGAATAGGAATGCATCCTAACTATCCAAAGTATACAATCTAAATAAGCAATGAATAGCATAATTGAGAACATAATCAATAGTAGAACAATGTCAATCAACTTTATCTCAAGCACTCAAGAGAGATTTACGATACAAGAGAGAGCTTACAATGGCTTCGGGAAGCCTCCAGCTCTAGACAAGATCCGAAACTTAAGTAGAACTTGCCTCCTTCTACTTCTAATCTATGTAGCTATGCTATAGATGGTGAAGCTCTAATGATTCTAGGGTTTCTGGCTCTCTACAACAGGATCAACTCATATCTGGTGATTGATATGAAACCCTGGGGGGTCTGGGGCTCCTTATATTGGTTAGTGGGATGAACCGTAGCTTTTGGATCAAACCGACTTCGACGGGCGGTAGAGATTGCGTGAAAAATCGGGATGTAGATCCACGTCGAAGCGGAGGCGGGGAAGCCTCTCTGACAGGTCAGCTGACCTAGTTAGAGGGTCGGCTGACCCTGCCTCTCTGACTTGCGGGCCCTGCTTCCTCTGGTGAGTCTCTGGTGTTCTCTAGAATATTCTTGATTTCCTTTCGCAGCGCAATTCGTTATTTTAATCCGACATGTGGGCCTCCCTTGGTTCTTTCCTGAATAACCCCCTGCAAAACAATGGTTCACCAAAACTGCGAAATTCTGTTAGTTAAAGCCCTATTCTATGGTGGTGTTTGCCTTTATACCCTTATTTCATATTTGGTTGACGCGTAAAATCATACAATAATTACCGTCAACGACACCTCCATTGACTTTGTCAAGGAGTGGTTCAGGCAGCCGTTCGGGGAGGGCTCCAGCCGTCTCCCGAAGGACCTCATTTTTCTTGCCAAAGTCTTTGATGCTATTCTGAGGAGGACGATCTTACCACGTGAGGGCTGCCGTGAGGGGATCACTCGACTGCAGCTTTGGCTCTTGGCTCACGTTGTGCGGCAAGAGCCCTTTGACATATGAGACTTGATAGTATCAGAGATGGAGGACTTGATAGCTGAGGGATTCAGGGGGAGCAGGCGTATGCCATATGGACACTGGATCTGTCACTTGATTATTAGAGCAGTCACTCAGATTCCACCAGACGTCCGTGTTGAGTTCGACGACACCATGCACTACTTCCCTACTTACAACGTCACCCAGCTGGTACGACGTGAGAGACCTCTTGCAGCATGGCGGACACCTTGGACTCCACCGTGATAGACTCACAGGAAAGGCACCGTGACTAAGACAGAGGAGGACCAGGACAAGGCCATCAGGGCCTTGGCAGAGGCAGAGGAGGCTCAGGCAGAGGGAGCTGGACTTGGGGGTGGTGTGGGTGAAGACTTTCCATCTGACAGCACCGATGAGGACTACGACCCCATCTCCGAGTATGTTGTTCCTCAAGCTCCGCTCCAGTTTCACACCAGAGCAACCCAGCGCTGTTAGCTATTCTCCAGAACTTACAGCAGACTCAGCAGCAGCAGGCCCAGGAGCAGGCTAGGTTTGCCAGGGAGCAGGCTGCCGCATTTGCACAGGTTCAGGCTCGCCAGGATGAGTTCCAGAGGTAGCTATAGCAGCAGTCCAGCAGCAGCAGATGCAGCAGCAGCAGTTTATGCTCGAGGCACTGGCCAGGCTCACAGGGCTCCCACCTCCTACCACTCTGCAGCAGCAACCTGGCCCGTCTACAGTTTTTGCGTCATTGACTACTCCAGCTTTCCAGTCCAGTGGACTCCATAGTTAGTCACAGACAGCTGCTTCCGCCAAGGTTACTCCTCCTCCATAGGCTCCCCAGTGGCAGTACACACAGTTCTCACCTATTATCACTAGGTTCTCACCATCGTCAGCTTCGTAGTCTTTGCTTACACCGATAGCTAGTAGGGGCCTGGAGTTCTCTTACAGTGAGCTTACAGGGATGGACACTCCTCAGCCCCAGCCTCAGCTTCTAGTTATGACTGCAGCTCCGGTCACAGGCACGACCACAGAGACTATCCCGTCGTCTGTCGCTTCTTCTAAGCCAGCTACCCATGATACGACAGCGATGGAGACAGTGCCAGAGTAGTCAGTAGAGCCACAGATGGATGTTCCTCTTGCTCCAGACTCTCAAGGCCAGCAGGGTCAGCTTGAGCAGCCAGTGGTTGAGCAGACACGTGTTGAGCAACCAGTTGAGACACAGGTAGAGCAGCGGACACTTGAGATTCCTCCGACCCGGACCGCTTCACCTCAAGTTCAGCAGACAGAGGGTCAGGGGGCCTCCAGCCCAGAGTGAGAGACAGATGCTGTAGCTTTTTAGATTGCTCACCGTGACCCGACTACCCCTTTCGACCCTTAGGTTTTGGTGCTTGACGCCAAAGAGGGAGAGAGCCATAGATTTAGGGGGAGCATGTAAGATTTTGGCATTTGGCTCTTATTTTGATGTAATATACTCTTATGCATCATGTTTAATTTCATATTAATATCGTGTCTCTTGGTTTGGTTAGCTCCTGTTTGCTTCCGCGCTTATCTCCGATTCGTTTTGAGCTAACCTTGTTGGTACTTGTGCTTAATTCATAAATGATTGAACACTCTATTTTGGTAGAGATTTTTTTAATGAAGGCATGTGTACTTGAGTAATTTATAAATGATTGTTTTCTTAGAGAGAAGCAAAGGTTAAGCTTGGGGGAGCTTGTTGATGGTAGTTATTGAACAATTTTAACCATCAACTAGACATGAAAAGGGGCATAAAATCATCTTCAACCATAGATTAGGATTTAAACTGACAGAATTCTTCGAGTTTTGGTGAATCTGTGTTTTGCAAGATGTTATTCAAAAAAGAATCAAAGGAGACCCACATGTCGGTGAAATATATCAAATTCCACGGCGATAGTGTGTGTTGACGGTGGATAACGTCAACTTTTATTAGAAGTTTAGACACGAAAGGACACATGAATACACACTAGTCTAGGGTTTTAACTGACAATTTCCATGAGTTTTGCATATTCTGTATTTTTCAGGGATTATTCCAGAAAAGCGTAAAAGAGGGATTAAAGTGCGTAAAAGACACGAAACATAACCGCGAAGGCAAACATCGTCATCAGAACCCTAGAAGCATCTAGAAGACACCCGAGCAACCGGGGCCCCGGACCCTGCCAGGTGGGGCCGGCCGGCCCCAAGGGGGGCCGGGCGGCGCCCCTCTCTAGGGTTTGGCCCCTGCCTTCCGGAGTCTTCCTCCACCGCCTGTGAGGAGTCATCTCGGCCCTTGGTTAAGTCGGTTTGATCCTACGGCGCACATTCATCCCACCGGGCTATAAATAAAGGGGCAGACCCCTCCCTGGAGGCATCAAGTTATTTGGAGATCAAGCCATCCAGAGCCTCTCTAGTTCATCAGAGCCTCTCTAGTTCATAGCTTTAGCCTAGTTAGATTAGAAGTAGGGGAGTTTTAGTTCTTCAGCGGGATCCGGAGCCCCTGGCGTCTGTCTGGAGCACGGAGTTCGGTATAGTTCTAGTTCTTTTCTCTTATTGTATTCAACATTATGATTTGGAAAACATTGCACTTAATCTTATATATGTTCTTAATTGCAATAGTCATTGTTCACTTTGATTATATGTCTAGCATAGTTAGTTTGATCCTATTGAATTTATGTAATTGCTCGTGTAGCGTTCGTCCAGAGATATCGTGGATGAATGATTGGCAGTATATAGACGTGGTGTTTAGATATCTTGCTTATTTGCGAGTGCACCCTGATGTGCCGGGTCGTGTGGTAGTTCGCGTAGGTGACAGCTACGTTGATTCCTCTGTAGTCCACCCCCCGTATGTAGGTCTAGCAGAGCGCGATCACGAAGGAGGTGACCCTTGTGTCTTAATATCCTCATTAGATGATGCTCCTTTACATTTAATCATGATGAAGGTATAGCTAAACAATGATTGCTAGATGTAATTGTACTAATCATAGTATTCATTGACGTAGTTATAGAATTACTTTAGATATTAATTCCTTTATCTATCCATTGGCTAGCTATTGTTATGACTAGGTGAGCTCTAATGTTTACCTATTTATGATGATGACTGATCATATTTATCCTATATAGATATCATGTGACTTATCCCTGCTATGAGTAGGATTATAATTATGGTTTATCTTTTACATTAGCAGTATATGTTGTAGATATAAATCCTACTAGACCTTCCCAGTGGTATAAATATAAATTGACAACCTGGTAATACTCTAGGTAAAATGCTATAATAGTATAATTATCTGTCCACTTGCAGAATTATTCTTTAGTTCATATTCTTATATTTATTTCTGCCTAGTCACACGAAATAATAGATTCATTTAATACTTTATTCCTAGCTAGTATAATTAGGGATGATAACCTAGTTCAATGCTTGGGGATGTTGGTGAGAGATAAGTGGCTAGTTGCTAATGACAAGTTAATTTAGTACCGTGTGTTTTTAATGTTGTTAAATAGTGATGACGTTAAAAGTACCAACAAGCATTTTTGGCGCCGTTGCCGGGGAAGGTAGCTAGGCATATTAAGAATATTGATAGACTTGTACTTATTAATGTAATCGAGATAACTATTAACCCCTGCTCAAGCAGGATTACCCATGTTTTGTCTACTTTAATATCTTATGCAGGGTAATGAATGACCGGTTTATGACCTTCCGGCAAGCTCCCACAAAAAGAAGAAACATAATAAATCCAAAATTGGAAAAAGAGGTCGATGTCACAAAAATTCAATTCATATCTCAAGTGACGGGAATAAAGATGCTACATCACTCACAAATTCCATCGTGTGAGACATGGTAAGTAGGATCAAATAAAGGTGAGAAAGGCTTGCTCATAGACTTTAAATTTGATGAGTGCTTACCTTTTGCATTCCACTACATGTTTACTTTAAATCCATATATTCACCCTATTTATTCTAAATTATTTCTACTCATAACTTATTTAGTTCCATTCATATATCCATCTCACTTGCATTCTTATTAAAAGAAAGAAAAATATATGAGTACATGAAGGCTCATGATTAGTATTTAAAAAAAACTCACCATGATCATGCCTTTTCATCTCTACCTGAATAATTCCCTACTAGTGCTTTCATGTTACCTTTGTCTGCCATAGTAAGTTTTGGTTTGGAGTTACTACATACGGCCATATGAGTATTCTTCAAAGGCTTTTAAATTAAGCGTGGTGGTTAGGTTAAAATGCCTTCCTTAACTAAAGCTAGACATGGAGTTTGGTTTGGTTATTGAATTAGAAATTGCTGTAGTAGACATTGGATATTTTGTCGGACTAACCCCTGCAAGAAAATTTCGAATTAAATCCAGGGAAGTCAAGAGATGAGTTCACACCAAAGATGAATCAAGGCAGTAATGACTTTGCACAAGAAGACCCAGCTCATTCTTTGTAAGAAGAAGAACTGTGAGTATTAATGTTTATTCATTTATCTTTCATTGCAAGTTATCTCTGTTTTGAACCATGCTAGAATGTAGCAACAACAATGTAAAATACAATAGATACAATCTATGCTAAACAATCTTAAAACCATATATCATCTTGTTAGCATAGAGGATTTGTTAGCATAGAAGAAAATCGCAAAATAGTATGGACAACAAAACCCATATTTCAATTTTGTTATATTCTCTCGGGTATGTGTCCATTAACATTTTGCAGAAAAGAACATCCTTAATCTATTGGAGATGAAGTTTTACTTGAACATCAAAGAAGTTCCCCGCCGTGACCATCAAAACGGCTGGCATGTCACTTAAAGAAGAAGAACTCGTTGCCATGCCAATAGAAGACAAAGACAACCAGGGAGGAGCCTGAGTTTGCACCTCCAGTGGACCCAAGCTCATCAACTGCAATTCAATCAAAATCAAGAAAAGGTTGATGAGTGGAGAGCATGTAATTATCTGTACTTTCATCGGATGGTGAAAAGGCAAAGATGATAGAAGGAGGGCCTTGCTCAGCAGACCACAAGCTTTCACCAACAGATGAACCGGATAAGCCTCCTCTTCCAACTAAGTTTGTCACCACTTACTTAGAAGGATAAAGACATAAGGTACGTTTATCCAAGCCTCATGCAATATTTAACTACAATCAACATCTTATATCATGTTGCTAATTTGTCTTGGTCACTCCTACCCTATGCCATGCTCAAACTTAACTTGCTAACAATTAAAAAAATGCTCTTTTTGGTTCACCATACACATTCTTAGTTCTATTTGAATAAATATCTTTAGTCTTGTAAACTTTCTTGTTCTATTATAAGTATGCTTCAGAATATTACTTGAACATAACTATGAGATCAAAGCATACTTGTCTAAGAATTTAGTTATATATGTAGACTCACCTCTCCTATATAAAAATGTTTAAATCCTATTAGGAGACTATTCGTAGAATCAAGTTGAGGTTGAAGGTACTTTTCAAATAATATCGTTACCTTAACCTTGTTGAAAAAAATTGAAGTAATGATCAATCATTTAAAACTAAAGCTATAAATTAACCTTGGCAAACACTATCCGTACTTTAAATTGAATATTCCTTCGGGTATGTGTTGTCTACTAACCCCTTGCAGAGAAAAAAATATATATGTATATAATGAGAGAAGCAGGAGGTCTAAAGAGTGAGAACAGAGTAAACGAAAAGATGCTAATGAACAACTCAAGATGCAATGAAGGAAAGGACCATTGAATTTCATCTACCCTTTATCATGCTCTAATGATGAAGGTAACATCTTAAGGTAAGTGGTTATTAATTTCCTCTTGATCTTGGTATGCAATAAATGAAAAATACAACCATGTTAGAGTTACTAGTTAAATTGATCAACCTAATTAAATCAACATGATTTGTTCTCAAAGTTTGTTCATAGCGCTATTCTCTTAATCTCAGTCTTAACCAAGTAAGTTAGAAATACTTCGTCTATTATTCTTGGAAAATAATAGTCATCATGAAAATTTTAAAGATGAACAGTCTTTCCAATGGTTAAGTAACTTCACTCTTTATGTCACAAGTTTAAATGCCATATTTATACTTCTGTATTCTCACCCATGTTATAAATGAACAATATGAATAACATCAATCTTATTGTGCCCAAGGTTAGAGAATGAATAAATTTCTGGTTCTGTTGGTGTTTTCCTACCAGCAGAGCCCATGCACTTGATCTCTACCTTGTCTTTATGGGCAAAACACACTTCAATCAACGTGTGGGGAGACAATCCCCCAAATTCTATAAGTGAAAGTTCTCAACCAGTAATAATGATGCGCATAAGATTGACTTCGAGATGCCGACAAAAGAAAGGAAGAAGGTGGCACCACCATTGGGAGCCACTAGTGGAGGCACCACCTCAAGAGCAAACCAAAGTGCTTGACTAATGAATCACTGCAAGGAGGAGTCCAGTTCAGAAGACTCAAAACATCGAACCCTCGCCGTGAGGTAACATCGGTAGTTATCCATTTTTGCTTTTCTGCATTGCATAAATTA
This sequence comes from Eremochloa ophiuroides, assembly GCA_038502445.1. Classification (NCBI taxonomy): domain Eukaryota; kingdom Viridiplantae; phylum Streptophyta; class Magnoliopsida; order Poales; family Poaceae; genus Eremochloa; species Eremochloa ophiuroides. Next base: position 42,437,465 of record JAHLJS010000003.1, read on the forward strand.
TTTTCTCTTAAGTAGGTTTACCCTTCTGCGTTAGCTTTGCATAGAAAATGACAAGAGCAAATAGGCATACATTAAGCTGTATTCATGCATCTTAAAAACTTAAAGCCCCATGTGAAACCCTTGCGGTATAAAACCTGTAGGAGTAGTCATTGTGGTGGCCTAAAAAATAAATATAAATATAGCATGCATATTTATCTTTCTGCATATTAAAAAAAATCTTTACCGCCTTATTAGTGCATTGAAAAGAAAGAAAAAAATAGCTTTTATTGCATCAAAAATATTAAAGCCTCATGTAAGTAGACTTATGGTAACCCGTAGGAATATTTGTTGTGGTGACATCAGAATAAAAATAAAATAGAATCTATATTTATTTTACTGCATCACAAAATAGAAAATCCAAAAACAAGAATCTAGCTAGAATCTGCTAATTAATATTAGCTCATTAGAATAATCAATTATTCATCTGGCTGACCGCTAACCCCTTAAATTCGAGCCTCGAGTTTTGGTTTTTTTGTAGCATAATTATGCAAGAACGACATTATGACTAAGGAATGAGTCCATCAATGGAGCCCACTAGGACTATTGCTGGCAAGCTCACCCTAAAGATCATCAACACCAAGTATTGCAAGCATCTAGTTTAGGGGAGGAGCATCCCCTAATTATCAGGTAACTATACCTATGCGATTATCGATTCTGTTTTATAAAGTCATAAAACACCAAAAATATGTGAACACATGAAGGTTCACCATAGTACCATAAGAAAATCTAAAAAAAATACCAAAAACATGTGGGCACATAAAGGTCCACAAGTCATAGAGTCTTTTGTGAGTCCAATAGTTTAAAAAAAAATAAAAAGATGAATAACAATTAAAACCAAATAAATATTTAGCTATATATTAGAATATGTTTAGAGTCAGTCTAGGTTAGAGTTAATTAAAAGTGATGAACATTAAAATTTTGTCTTGGAGAAGATGAATAGTTGCTCTGCCATAATACTTTTCAAGTGCCTAGTTTTCAAACAATAAATTCTCCTGAGTTTTAGATATTGCTGTTTTGACTTAAGAATTTACTCTGAACCTAAAACTTGTGGAGGTATATGCCTGAGCTAAGTCTAGGTGATTGATTGATATGATGCATGAAGGTCTGAGCTACTATTTATCTTATTCCTAGCAATACTAAGTTCTGGAGATTTATGTTGAAATTTTAAAATCTTACATGATGAGCTCTTGTATGACAAAGTTTGAATTCCTACCAAAGCCATATGTAATACGTTTAGAGTTAGGAAAACCTTTGCACATTTATGCTGCTTGCTTTGCATTGAGTTCAGTCAACCTTTGTTGTATACCTTATGAGAGTTTTGTGATGCTTTTGAAACCAAGATCACTTACACACTCCACCCACATTTGCATTACTCCTACTCTGGGAGTAAGCACAATCATCTTCCACTTTCATCCAGATCCACCTTAAAAATGTTTTCTCCTACACTAGGAGTAAACACCCAAAAATATATACCCCATAGGACAGCCCCTGTTTAATTGCTCTATGTTCTTATCATTATCTCTCCAATTATTTATATTCAAAAGATGCATGTGGCTATGCAATAGTATTGAAAAAGAAAAGTGGAGTAAAAGATGGACAAGTATCCCAGCAATTAAAACAATGGGTATTTAGATGCCCATCTCCATGTAAAAAAAGAAAGAATAAAGAATAAAGATAGCCCATTTTTTTCCCGCGAAAAGTTCTAAGTTTTAAAGGAGGGAGTTATTTTCAAGAAGCAAAAGTAGAATTAGGATTAGCCACTAAATACCATATATACACCTACCCACCATATTCTATACACATGCACATCTTGGTTTGATTGTATGCCCTGACTCTCTGTGGATCCATTGTTTGACTTTACAATATATGAACAGCAAGTATGTTCATCCTTGTTATTGCCACTCCTGTAAGCTCCACTACACTCCTTAGTTGTATGAAGGCATAACATCATTAATGCCTTGGTGAGATCCATAAATACTACAGATACTGAGGGACTTGAGGGTGTCATACAATTAAGCTCTGAGTTTTATTTTGAAAATTTGCAAAACTCTGGAATAATAGTACTGTGAAGAATTTGAGACATAGTGCTTGACTTGATTGTTCTGTCTTTCGATTGCTCAAGACTAATGCAAAAGCTATAAAGCTCCATAGTTAAAGGTAAAATGGGTAAGTTCGAGAGTTAGAGCAGTTTTGTCTAATCCAGAGGAGAATTTCTGTTTGAAAGCATGTGTACTTGGAAGGCATGAAAGCATTGTAGCAACTCCTGATCCATATATTAGTAATTAGGCTTAGGTTGTTTGCTAAGGGACTGGCAAAAGGTAAGCTTGGGGGAGTTGTTGACGGTGGATAACGTCAACTTTTATTAGAACTTTAGACACGAAAGGACACATGAATACACACTAGTCTAGGGTTTTAATTGACAATTTCTATGAGTTTTGCATATTCTGTATTTTACAGGGATTATTCTAGAAAAGCGTAAAAGAGGGATTAAAGTGTGTAAGCGACACGAAACTTAACCGCGAAGGCAAACATCGTCATCAGAACCCTAGAAGCATCTAGAAGACACCCGAGCAACCGGGGCCCTGGACCCTGCCAGGTGGGGCCGGCCCCAAGGGGGCCAGCGGCGCCCCCTCTAGGGTTTGGCCCCCGCCTTCCGGAGTCTTCCTCCACCGCCTATGAGGAGTCATCTCGGCCCTTGGTTAAGTCGGTTTGATCCTACGGCGCGCGTTCATCCCACTGGGCTATAAATAAAGGGGCAGACCCCGTCCCTGGAGGCATCAAGTCATTTGGAGATCAAGCCATCCAGAGCCTCACTAGTTCATAGCTTTAGCCTAGTTAGATTAGAAGTAGAGGAGTTCTAGTTCTTCAGCGGGATCCGGAGCCCCTGGCATCTGTCTGGAGCGCGGAGTTCGGTATAGTTCTAGTTCTTTTCTCTTATTGTATTCAACATTATGATTTGGAAAACATTGCTCTTAATCTTATATATGTTAGTAATTGCAATTGATTATATGTCTAGCATAGTTAGTTTGATCCTATTGAATTTATGTAATTGCTCGTATAGCATTCGTCCAGAGATATCGTGGATGAATGATTGGCAGTATGTAGACGTGGTGTTTAGATATCTTGCTTATCTGCGAGTGCACCCTGATGTGCCGGGTCATGTGGTAGTTAGTGTAGGTGACAACTACGTTGATTCCTCTGTAGTCCACCCCCGTATGTAGGTTTAGCAGTGCGCGGTCGCGAAGGAGGTGACCCTTGTGTCTTAATATCCTCATTAGATGATGCTCCTTTACATTTAATTATGATGTAGGTAGAGCTAAACAATAATTGTTAGATGTAATTGCACTAATCATAGTATTCATTGACGTAGTTATAGAATTACTTTAGATATTAATTCCTTTATCTGTCCATTGGCTAGCTATTGTTATGACTAGATGAGCTCTGATGTTTACCTATTTATGATGATGACTGATCATATTTATCCTATATATCTTTATCATGTGACTTATCCCTGCTATGAGTAGGATTACAGTTATGATTTATCTTTTACATTAGCAGTATAAGTTGTAGACATAAATCCTACTAGACCTTCATAGTGGTATAAATATAAATCAACAACCTTTAATACTCTAGGTAAAATGCTATAATGATATAACTATCTGTCGGCTTGCAGAATTATTCTTTAGTTCATATTTGTTGACACTTCTTAGCGCAATCACCAGAGAGAGGGTGTTATGCTTTCTCTGATAACGGTGCCAGAAGTGCTTAGGGTATTTCTTATGTCTATTGGATAATTCCGCAAGCGCACAGAATATACCGCTGTAGCACTTCACCCGGGAGTATTCCAAGGTATCGTTATTTATTTTATCCCAAGGGAAAGCGATTGCTAGAAATGTTAATAGAAGGAGATCCTGAAATCTACCTCAACTTAGTACAACTAGTGTAGAGGGGGTAATCGAAGTATGATAGGAAGGTGATGATTCAAAGATAACAAATAAATTGCTAAAAGATAACTTGTGTAGTATACCTAGGTGGGAGGACAACGAGTGAGAAAGGTTCCTATGATTCTTGCTTTACTCCTATGAACTATCCTATCAAATGGATAAGATACACTAAGACTGCTACCTTACTTCCGGTGTGTAGGGGATAGGCGAGACAGTAGAGGATATAACCTCTACCCGAAGCGGCTATTCTCTTATGGAAGCCTACCTTTTAAGAACTTGCCAAAAACACGTGGAGGGATACTAAGACTAGACAGGGCTGTCACCACCTGCTAGCACCCACAAATAATCTCGTGCGACAAGCGGCATTCAAAGGCAAGATCTAGTCTAAGCACCATGCTTACACTAAGTCTCACTACTCTAGCTGTGGCCAAGGCAACTAGAGCACCCTATGACAGGCGATGAACTACACACATGAGCTGGTTACAGGATCACAATCTAGTGCAAGCCGACCAAGTAATATGATAACCCACAACAATACTATTATTAGAATAGTAATGCACTAAGTATAGAACAAAGTAAATACTCAGCAAAGTAGAGAAGGAATATTATATTAAAGTAAATAAGTCTTTCAGAAAGAGAAAGATACAAGAGGACTCTCCAGCAGACGACTCCGGAGACCAAGAGCGCAACTCGACTCAACTCTAACTCCCACACTAGACTACACTACTACTAGAAGTGGAACTACATTATTTCTCACTTGTATCTTGAATGAATCATCTCTTGAGTGGGTGGAGGCAGCCTCTATTTATAGTGGAGAGTGGAGGGGTGCCACGTCAGCGATCCGTGTGCTCTCCAACTCTCCACCCTTGGATAAACCGCCTCAATACCGCCTTGAAATGGACGGCATCGGTGATTCCATCACGTGGGAGACATGCACGAAGGAGGTGGAGGAAGTCGGTGGCCGGGGCCCACACAAGGTGGTTCGGCCGACCCCCTCTATGGCAGGTGGGCCTAGCCAGGAGCTTCTAGAAGGTGTCCCCACATGTCCTGGAGTGTGGTGGTGGCTTGGGCCCACCATGGGTGGTTCGGCCGAACCACCTATGGCAGGGTGGGCCCACCACTACGGTCCCCATCTGTCATAGACTGTGGCTGTGTACTTAGTTTGTCTTGATCTTATCGTTTCACGCCTTGATCCATGTGCTTTGCTTCTCCACCGTTGAATGGAAACACATGATGATCTGATGGTTGGGATGAGCTGGGTAGAGTGTCACGAGGATCGTGCCATGTCACCAAAGCTAGGTGGGCCCCATGAGTGGTTCGAGCGACCCCACCATGGGCCCACCCTTGGCTCTCCTCTCTTCCATTTGATGTTGTATGCAAGGTGATGAAATGTGGTGGCCTAGGGCAACCAGATATGGTTCGGCCGAACCACATAGGTGACCCCTAGCTACTCACTTTTGCACTGTTTTGGTCTTCCCTGCATTCACAAGCTTAAGAGTACAAGTGGAACTAGTTATTGATAAAATATGTTCATGTTATGTTTATTCTCCCTTGAATCCGAGGCCTGTTGACGGTGTTTGAATGTGTAATATTATGGTATATCCACCATCAATAAGATCCCCCAAGCTTAACCTTTGCTCGTCCCGAGCAAATAATTAAACTCAGCCTCGGTGGATCCGGAGTTGCTTCAATGTTTATATTTCAATAATACCATGTGCACAACAAAGTACTTCTCTTTTGAATGGAAAATTTGGCTATGAAAATTCATCCATTTTACCTTAGTTCTTTATGGAGCTAATGACCTTTCGTTTGCCTTAGGTGGTTGAGAGACAGAACAGTTTGACTTGAGCACTAATTTTCTCATTCCTTGCAAGTTTCATACTGGAGGTTTTAACAATATTTTTCAAAAGAAAACTTAATGTTCCTCATATGGTCCTCTCATGTCGCTCAAATGGTGTATGATTCCTTGCCAAGGCATAAAGTGAATGTTGCCTTCCTTATCATCCTACTTCTAAAAATGGCTTATGTGGAGTTTAAGGTAGGAACGAAAGAATGTAGCATACTTACCTTACATATGTTGTAGAGCCAAAGCTTGGATCCAAAGAGAGAAGTGTCATGCCCTTAGATCAAGCGTGCAAGTGTGTGAAAAATGATAGAACATAATGCTCCTCTATTTGAATTGTATCTCTCTATTTTAATTGTATCTCTCTAAAGCATGACCCACATGGCAGCCAGAGAGGGTCGGCCGACCCTCTAGCTAGGTCGGTCGACCCCTCGGTCCTAATGTGAGCCTCCATTTTCTTATGTCGGTTACCATCTTTGAGGATTAATCTGAGACACTATAGTAAGTTGGTTTGATTCGAGGGCGGAGATTCATTGCTTTGGACTATATATACAGCACCAGACCCCCAGGGTTTCATATCAATGATCATACAAGTCATTTGATCCAGAAAAGAGAGGAAGATCTCTCCACCAGAGATTAGAGTTAGACACTCAAAGTTCTAGTTTAGACCTAACTAGTAAATTCAAGTAGAGTTGAGCCTGTGGCTCAGGATTCTGGATCACCTGTCTTGTTACGACTTTTATGTATTTTAATACTATGTTTCGGTTTGTTATGTTCCTAGTTTATTCTAATAGTACATTTGATATAGTTGAAAGGATCGAGGATGCCCAAGAGGGGGGTGAATTGGTCAACTAATAAATTTCGCATACTATCGCCATTTTGCCCAATCTCACCCCACAAGTGCTTGTGTTTGATTCTAAACCAAAAACAAGTTAAGAAACCTAGAGCCAAGTGCTAAACATGAAATTCTACTCTAGGAATGTAAAGAGCACAAAGTAAATAGGGAAAGTAAATGAGATAGAAAGACAAAGCCAATTTTTCTCGAGGTATCGGAGAGTCGGCACTCCTCACTAATCCTCGTTGGAGCACCCAAGCAGGGATGTAGCTCCCCCTTGATCTTCGTAAAGACCAAGTGCTCTCTACGGGCTGATCCTTTACCTCTCCGGCGCAGTGGATCGCCCACAACCGCTCACAAGCTTGGCTTGGGCCACCCACAAGCTCTCCAAGCGATCACCAAGCCTCCGATCGCCACCGAACCGTCTAGGTGATGCCAATCACCAAGAGTAACAAGCCTAGACTCTCACTTGATCAAGAACAAGGCCAAAAAGGGTAATAGATGCACACGAGTCACTGTTGATCACACTCTAAGGAAGAAGCTCACAAGCAAGTGGGAATTACTCAACCTCCGTAGGGCTCTTGCACTCTCACAAGGTCACAATGGTTGCTTCAGCTGAACAAATGGGCAAGAGAGCTAGAATGAACCCAATGGTGAAGTATAAATACGCCCCCTCTCCAAAACCAGCCGTTTGTACTATTTTCAGCAGTCTGCGAACCGTCGGACCATGTGAATAGTGCTATCGTCAGACTATACCCCGCCAGTCCAACTCTCACAAATGATCTGAACTCAGCACTGTTACAGAGAGGCGTCAGACTCACCACAATGGTCTGACACACACCGTCTCCGTCGGACCATAGTCCGACGCCCTCGAGCTCTCGAGTGAACTCTGCACAGGAACTCTCAGCGGCTAAAACACGCAGCGATGGTCCGACGCTCCTCGTCGAACCCAGTCCGACGCTTAAAAGCACTCTCGGGAGCTCTCTGCGTAAAAACTACCACCGTCGGACTGATGCAAGCATTGGTCCGACGCACGTGACCTCACAGTCCCACGCTCGCCGAAGAGATCCCAGGCACCGTCGGACGCTGGCCAATGGTTCGACGCCCATCCAGCCAGGGTCCGACGCTCCCTGATGTACTGGGGTGCAACCAAGGGCTGCCACGTGGTCGTCGAACTCTGATTATTGGTCCAATAACAATATTGCTCAGGGTCCGATGCCCTAAAACCACTCAAAACTTCGCCGAATCGAAAATTTTCCAAAACGAAGTTTGATCCTCTCTTGAACTTTGATCCTCTCTCTTTTAAGAGTCTCCCTGGGCTATCTAGAGCTATGTTGGACAAGTGTGCATCACATCTACACTCTCTAAACTTTCCTACCCATCCAAACTTAAACTTTCCTACCCATCCAAACCCCTCTTAATAGTACGGTCAAAAATAAAATAAGACCTAAACTACTCCAAGTGTCTCTCAGCTCCAATCGACAATTGGAACTAGCCTATCACCGTCTTGTCTTCCGTCCTTTGAAAACCGAAACGAATTCCATCGCTAGGGGCTTGAACCTACATGTTATTATGACCTAACCTCTAGGTTATCCTGCAAAACACACGTTAGTCATAATAACCTCTTTGTTGTCATTAATCACCAAAACCACTAGGGCCTAGATGCTTCAGTCTCCCTCTTTTTGGTGATTGATGATAAGAACCTCAAATAGATTTAGAAAGAGTAAAGTTTTTAAAGGCTTGATTCATATAAGCATGTGACAATAAGAGCAAAAGAATTAGGCATGCTTATGCAAATCAAGACCACAAGGTACACATCAGATAAGAAATAAGCACAAGTACCAAGTGTTGTGCTCAAGAACGGAGTAAAGTGCGGAAGCTAAGACAAAGAGCATATCCAAGTGAGAACCAAGTGATATGATATATATAAACAATAAGCTCAACCACGTGTCACAAACCAAGTCACCAAGTCACAAGCACACATATAGACAAATGCATGAAAGTAAACATGATGCATGAGTATAGCACAAACAAAAGTCATATAAGAGCCAAATCCCTCTCTCATCGCTCCCCCTAAATCTATGCTCTCTCTCCCCATTTGGCATCAAACACCAAAGACCTAAGACTCAGGAGGTGGAGAAGAGGCTGCAGTGTCGCGGTCGGAGACATGAGCACGGATCTCAAACTGCAAAGCATCACCATCTGACTCGAAACTCTGAGCTGTCTGACCCTCTGTCGGTGAGCGTGTAGGTGAAGCGGTCCGGGTCGGCTCTGCTATCTCTGTAACCGGATCAGCCTATGTGTCTGGAGTGGCAGAAGCTGTCTCTGTAGGTGCGGGCTCCTCAGGTACTGTCTAAACAGACTCTGGAACAGTCTGCTCCTCGGTGCTAAGCTACTGACTTTGTGGCTCTACTACTAACTACCACCTCTATGTCTGTGGTAGTGGTAGTGATATCCTCAGAAGAAGCTACTGAGGATGGCAGTGTCTCGGTTGTACCGGTAGCAGGAGGAGCTGTGGTGGAAGGCACTGGCTCTCTGAACTCTGGAGGTATAGGCAAGCCAGTGATCTCACTGAAAGTGGCACATAAGCTCCTGGTCACTAAGGGACCACCCAAGTCTGGTGTAAAACCGGTGCGGATCGGAGTGAACCCTTGACCAAACCCTGGTGAGGCAAACCACTGTTGTGTCTGCTGTGAAGGAGTAGTGAGTGAGCTGGAGAACGGAGCAGTGCCCTAACTCTGAAGTCCGCTGGATTATAAAGCTGGAGTCACTTGGGCTGCAGTGGCTGCTGGACCAACCTGCTGAACTGGAGGAGCGGTGGCCAAGTACGGAGGGGCACCGGTGTGCCTGATGATGTGCTCCATGAACCCAAAAGTCTGCAACTGAATCTGCTGGCTCTGGAGCTGCATCGTGAGCATCTGCTGCTGGAACTAGTCCTGACAGAGCTGAATCTGAGAAAGTGCTATAGCCTGCTCTCTGGCTAACCGAGCCTGCTCCTGAGCAAGGCGAGTCTGCTCCTGTGCCTGCTGCTGCTGTGACTGTTGAAGTGACTGAAGAATAGCTAGCAAGGCTAGATCAGTCTGTGGAGCCTGTGGAGCTAAGCTGGAGCCACCGGCCTCCGAGTCGTGAGTTCGAGGACGCCTTGGGATAGGCCGGTAGTCCTCGTCACTGCTATCGAAAGTGGTGTCAACAGGGTCATCGTCGACTAGCAACTGCTCAAGCTCGCTATGGGCAACGTGCCTCATAACCTCGTCCTGCTGCTGGACCTCTGCCATGTCTACCCCTGACCTATGACATATCTGGATCATGTGAATTGCACGGCTGCCTTGTCTTCCATCTATGATAGAAGTCATCCGGTACACAGGAAACTCGGTGTCAGTCTGGCGCAACTCTCTGGTGATCCCTATCCAAATCCTGTACAGCCTACGCACAAGGATAGAGGAGATCTAGTGTGCATAGGGGAACTGCCGACGTGACCGGACACACTTAGTTATGGTGTCCTCCATCTCGCAAATCATCAAGTCAACTATGTCAAACTCTGACTGCTGGACCTGGGAACTAAGGAGCCAAAGCTGTAGGTGTGTCAATCCCTCCTTGTATCCCCCCCCCCCCGCGGTAGCAGTGTGCCCCTCATCACCTCGTTCAAGAGATGAACAACGGGACCAAGCTCTGAGGGAGTCCTACGGGAGCTGTCTCCAAACGATGGCCGAAAGCACGCTGCCACGTGTGCTGTACCCAGTGCCCGTCCTCCATGTGCCCTCCTCGGCAGATCCATCGTGCCATAGCAGATACTGTGCAACCTAGTAGCAGACTCTGGTACCCCGAGCAACTCTCTGAGGGCCTTCGCGTAGAGCCGGTAGGGCTCACCGCCGAAGGTGCACTGCAGGTATGTTGATAGTAAACAAGACACAAATTTACACTTTCAAAACAACATCAACACCTCAGTTTGGAAGGAACATAGGCACATAATAAATATATTTTATCCAATAACAAGTTCTGCATATCCATGAAGTATTTGATGCAGACATATAGGAAATAGGGATAAATGGGTCAGTGGGACCCTCCTAGTGGGGTCGCCTGACCCCCTATGGGGTTCACCAGCCTCCCAAACTAGCCATGATACATGGGAAACACTCCAGAGTCATTCTTCACCCTTGGATGGAATGTGTGTTTTCTCTCAACGGTTCATATTCAACTCACATGGATCCATGGGCCCACAAAGGAAACAAACCGACCAACCCAAGGCCAAACCAAGCTCCACCACACTCTATGACTGGTGGGCCATGCTTCTAGAAGAAGGAGGGAGGCCCCATCTGCCATAGGGGGGTCGGCCGACCCCTCTATGGTGGCCCAGGGGCATCCTCCACCCTCCTATCACCATTTGCATGCCTCCATGCAAAGAAGCACATGCTGAATTAAAGAAGCACATGCTCAATTATTCTCCACCATTGATCTAAAAGAGGTTACGATCCAAGGGCTTTCATCCATCATCACGCGGATCGATGACGTGGCGGTGGAGTAGCCCCTACTCCACCTCTCTACTATAAATACCCCCTCGCTCCCTCTCATTCAAGACACGACAAGGAGGAGCTCTCCACTCTCTCTTAAGATGTAGCACTAGTAGTATTGTTAGTGTTGTTAGGAGTTAGAGTGAGCCTCTGGTCTTCAGCTCTAGTCTTCCAGAAGGTCTAGTATAGTATTCCTTCTCTCTTTGTAAGACTTGAGTTATTATTATAGTTATCTTCTCTACTTTGCCTTAGTACTTTACTTTATTGCAACATGACTAGTTATGTTGTATTGGTTGTTAGTATAGTCATAGTTGTTTGATAGTAAGATAATGGTAGTACACCTTTGCACTCGTTCACCGCCCTTAACCCGGTGCTAATCAATTTCACTGGATATCGGATTAGAGTAGTGAGATATAGTGTAGACATGGTGTCTAGACTATACGCTTGCCTATGTCTGTGGCTTGTCCAACGGTTTGTTTGTGGTACCTAGTATGGGTGACAGACCTATCTAGGCTTTGATCCCACCATGTTCAGGCTAGTTCTTAAAGCGTAGGCCTTCTTGTGCTAGGCGGCTTAGCACCCTCCTGATCCCTTTATGTTGCTAAGTAGTTTAGTGGCCCGAAGTGCAATTGTGTATGAACATTGACCTTGCTTGATATGACTTGTCTTGCTAAGTTAGAACCACGCAAGTAGAGATAGATAATTGGAAACCTTATGCTCGCTCGTTGTCCTCCTCGCTCGCTAACATACTCTTTTATCATTGTACCTTCTCCTGTGTGTGTCGCTACACTTATCATATATATCATTTACCTCCACTCTAGTTTAGTCGGTATATTAGTTAGTAGATCATCATGGTTAGCTATCATATTCTTTAACCATTGCTTCCCTGAGGATAAATACGATACCCTGCAATACTCTTGGGTGAAATGCTACAACCATATTTCTGTGCGCTTGCGGAATATTCTACATGAGCATAATAAATACCAACAATCATTTCTGGCGCCGTTGCCGGGGAAGCAATTGGTAAAAGATTTTGATACTAACCTTGATCTCTACGAATCCATATTACCACTAGCTATGTGGGATTACCCTTGTTCTGTTGAGTGTGGAATAAACAAGACATCAACCGTCTCGACCTTTCGGTATTTTCTTTCCACAAGAAAAAAAATTCAGCAAAGAGCCCAGGGTGTCTGATCATTCATGAACAATCAACAGTTCATCCCTATCATCTCACAGGTGCATATACATTATTCTAACCTTGTGCAGATATAAAGAGAAGGTCGCTGTCCGAAAGCAAACTCAGCCATCATGTGACGGAGCGAAAACACTCACAACATTAGAGGTAAGAATGGACATGGAAAGAACTAAAGTGGCTGGAGCCTCCAAGGTAGGGTCGGCCGACCCCACCATGGGCCCCTCAGCCCACCCGTTAGCCTCCACTACGTTGAGCCATACCCCTTGACTGGTTTGCCACATTCCAACCCTCTTGTTTTGTGCATTTCTCTTACTTTTGTCTTTCTCCCTTTAAAGTAAAATGAAAAAATGCTTCTTGTCTTCACAAACCAAACTCGTCTCTAATTGAATGAATCTTGTTTATCCTTTCATGGTTCCTTTTTCTGTTTTAGCATGCTTTGGTTTGAGTGTACTGATCGATCGATCGATCATACATCCATAGTCTTTTCAAATTAAGCATGGTGCTTAGGTTAAAAAGACTACCTTAAATAAACAAGACATGGTTTTAAGCTTGGTTATTGAATCAAACATACTTGCATGGAACTTGGTTGCATTTTTAGACTAATCCCTGTAGCAAGAACATCGACATCTCTATGGGAAAGTCATAAGATCATCCATGGAGACAAGCTGAGATCCTCATGGTCAAATGTCGAGTTGTTTGGCCAAGGAAAACTTCGATGCAACTGAGAACGATCAATGCTACAACTCATCTCTAAGGTAAGTAGACACCTTCTTAAAGTTTTCCTTGAGCGTGAACCATGAAAGAACAAAGTGACATGCTAGAATTCATCCTTGCTAATGATTTAATATGACTAAAATCTACATGTCTTAACTTCCTTTCATTTCTGTATGATTTGGCCACTAGATTAGAATGAACACACCTATGCTAGTCTCCATGACAATATAGGGCCAAGGAAGCCCCCATAGGGGGGGTCAGCCGACCCCCTGTTGGTGGCTAACCATGCCCAAGTTTTTGCCAAACCATCTCTTACACTTGGGGGAATGCTCATCCAGGACCCGTTCGCGCCGAACCTCCGGAGCAGGGGTCGGGCAATCTGGGCATAGTACCTACTTGAACCCAAACCTTGCCAAACCATCCCACAGCATCTAGGGAGCATAGAACCAGTACCCACTTGCTCTGAACATTTCAAGTAGGGGTCGGTCGACCCCAACTGAACCCGATACAAAAGTCTCAAGACTGGTTCTACGACAAGGAGAGTTCAGGGAAAAATCTGAGCTCCTAGCTCCACCAGGTAGGGGTCAGGTGACCCCTAGTTGGAGGATCCAGCCTGACCCATTTGTCCCAGAGTGTTGTGCTTAGAAGCCATCCCCAATTGCAACTCTCGTGGAAACAAGGGTTGTAATCTTTGGCAATAGCTCCCTTTGATCACTCCTCCTCTTTTTCGTCAACTATTTCTCCTAACCTTAAATTCAACACCTTCTAGCCTCCTTTATGTTTGAAGTAGAGCCCTACCATGCCTTTGATACCCACCTTTCATGAAGAACCATAAGGGCATTGGCGGTGGGCTAGACAAGGAAGTTGTTTAGTTCCCTTGTTCACCTCAGAGGAGAAGAAATAGTTGTGGGAGTCGCTGAACTCCATAAGGTAAAAGGATAATCCTCCATGTTAAAGGAGCCGTCAAGGTCCTTCGGGGATGATTGTTTGAGAAGGTCATGAAGAAGGTCCTTAGTGTGGTTTGCATACTTAGAAACAACAATAGGGCACGAGGACCTCCTCCTTTGATTTTTGTTCGTAGATATCTCAAACCTCTTCGCAAACATGATAGGCACATAGCTAAGTTCATTCAACCTTTATCATTGTAACTTGCGCCTACAACTTATTAAATAAAATGAATAAAGTCTTTCGTCCTGCTAGTGTGTTGCCACCAGCAGGTGTTGATATTTCTTATGCACAATTAAAATATGAAAGATTCCATAAACGCACAGAATACCATTGTACGATTTTACCGGGAGTATTTCAGGTATCGTTATTTATATTTTACCACAGGGAAGCAATGGTTAAAGAATTTGATACTTGACCATCATGTGTCTACTAACTTAGTACACCAACTAGACTATAGTAGGGGTAATGATAAATAATAGGAGTTATGCTTAAATGATATAGACACATAGGAGAATTCTATGATAGAAGAGTAGATAGCTAAAGTGAGAGGACAATAGGAGAGTTCAAGGTTCTTAAATACTTCTCTATTACTGGGGTTCTATAATAACTAATTCATGGTAGATAAAGCAATCACACAATAACACTTCGGGACATCAGAACACTAGCCCTGAAACGGGATGAGAATGGGACTAGAAAGTTATAACTACGGTCCTACAATCATCAACCTACACGAGGTGGAATACGTTGGCCATCAGGGCTGTCACCTCCTGGGGCTACCACAACTATTCGTAAGGTTGAGTGCAAACTCAGGTAATGTCGATGGAATACCAGCGATAGTCTACCGAGGGGTATGCCCAAAGTAGTAGATTGATCGGTGAAGGTGCGCCTGAGAAGCGTGAGACACAAGATTTATATAGATTCAGGCCGTCGCTAGGCGTAATACCCTACATCCTGTGTGTTGTTGTATTGTATTGCTGGTAGATGAGATGAATTGAGGGGATCCCTGCCCGCCTTATATAGTCCAGGGGGCAGGATTACAAGTCGGTTTTACCATACATATCAGATTACAATCTAACTGAATAAGGAAACTAATCGGCTAGATATCAGGAAAGATATTTCCTTGCCCGCCAAGTCTCCAGCGGATACACGTGATCTTCAGGAGATCATGTAGATGATGCGTCCTTGGCAGTCCGGGCCAGATCGGACGACTCGGCCCATGTTCAGCCATGCGGGTATACGGGTCTATACCCCAACAGCTAGTCTCCGAGCACCTTGCATTCGTCGAGAGGTGCAAATCTTCACAGTTGCTTGACCAGACGGATGTAAGGAGCTCAGAAAAAAGATTTAAAAAGACCTTCTCTTTGGTGAAGTGTATCCACTTTTGGTTCCTCAGAAACAATACCTTCGCCATTAGGTGAAGTGTATCCACTTAGTCCCCGCGACTGATAGTAGGCGACGCAGACATGTAGTGTCAGGGTCATAGTCTTTTATTCTTTGTGATCACGAGAAGCATTGACGAAGTCCCCGAACACCTCCTCTGCTCAGAAGTACAAGCAAAGCAACGAAGTCCCCGAGCAATTCAGTGCTTGGAAACGCTAACGAAGTGACGAAGAAGTCCCCGAGCACCTTCTGTGCTCGGAAATGCTGACAAAGCAACGAAGTCCCCGAGCAGTTCAGTGCTCGGAAACGCTGACGAAGTGACGACAAAGTCCCCTGAGCATCTTCTGTGCTCGGAAGTGCAGTCGAAGCGACGAGTCCCCGAGCAGTTCAGTGCTCGGAAACACTGACGAAGCGACGACGAAGTCCCCGAGCATCTTCTGTGCTCGGAAGTGCAGTCAAAGCGACGAGTCCCCGAGCAGTTCAGTGCTCGGAAACGCTGATGAAGCGACGACGAAGTCCCCGAGCACCATCTATGCTCGGAAGTGCAGGCGAAGCAATGAGGTCCCCGAGCAGTTCAGTGCTCGGAAACACTGACGAAGCGACGATGAAGTCCCCGAGCACCGTCTATGCTCCGAAGTGTAGGCAAAGCGACGAGGTCCCCGAGCAGTTCAGTGCTCGGAAACGCTGACGAAGCGACGACGAAGTCCCCGAGCACCATTTGTGCTCGGAAGTGCAGGCAAAGCGACGAGGTCCTCGAGCAGTTCAGTGCTCAGAAACGCTGACAAAGTGACGACAAAGTCCCCAAGAACCGCCTGTGCTCGGAAGTGCAGGCGAAGCGACGATGTCCCCGAGTAGTTCAGTGCTCGAAAACGCTGACGAAGCGACAACGAAGTCCCCGAGCACCGTCTGTGCTCAGAAGTGCAGGCGAAGCGACGAGGTCCCTAAGCAGTTCAGTGCTCAGAAACCCTAAAGCATCGTGTGGGCCTTGTGCAAGAAGCCAAACCGTCAGATTTTCCTTTATAAGGACTTGTCCACAGACGAAACGATTCATCTTCCCTCTCGCGCCGCTGCTCAAAAACCAACCGTTACATCTAGCCCTAGCCGCTGCCAACTAGGGTTCCGAAAAGCCTTGATTCAAAGATCGATTCCACCAAAATCTTTTCGATTCAACCTTCCAGTAACGCAATCCCAGGTTCAATTTGAAGAAATGGTGCCCAGGAAGAGTTCGCGCGTACCCTCGAAGAAGGGTAAAGAGCCGCAACCTGGAGAACTCTGCCTTGACAATGAGTGGCATCCGTCCACCATGACAGAGAGGACCATCTTGAAGTTGGTGGCGAAAGGACTCCTCCCAAATCGTGCCTCCGCCGGATGGAGGCCATCAGAAGGTGAGCCATACCTCATGCCTAACACCGGCGAAATAACCATATTTGCCGACTACTTCCTCCGCGGATTTGGTGTTCCGTGCCATCCCTTTCTTTGCAAACTCCTTGATTATGACAAAATTTCTCTGTGCCACTTGCATCCCAACTCTATCTTCATAATTTCTATTTTTATCCACTTGTGCGAGGCCTTCGCCGGAATTCTTCCTCATTTCAATTTATTCCGCCACCTGTACATGCTTGTAAAATCGAGCGGCGGGGGATCTCAAATTGCCGGAGGAGTATACCTTAAGCTCCGAGATGGCATGTCCGCCCACTATCTTTCTATCCCCCTCAACACCAGTCTTCGTGATTGGAACAAGAGGTGGTTCTATCTGCCCAATCAAGACCCTCTTGTTCGGTGTGCTGCCGAACAGATACCAGAAAGAAAACCAAGCTAGTCATCGAGACCCACATCCGATCAGATGGTTCAAGCAAACGAATTACTGGAAATCCTGAAGGGCATCACTCTGACCGGAGTTGGAGTTGCTGCCAACTTTGTTAGGCGCCGAGTTCAACCCTGCAAAGACAGGATTCATCCTGCATATGAATGGGTTGGTGAAACTGACCCGACCAGAGAGGTGCCCGATCCAATGTCAGCCGAAGAGACTGTTGATGGTATTTATACCATGTTTTCTACCATCATAACCATCAACAAAACACTCTTTTTGGGAAGAAACAAGCAAACACATAGTGACATAGGTACAAATAACTTGGTTCCACATGTACATATTAGTATTTGTTTGCAGGTACCCAAAACAGGTGATTTTATAGTTTAGAAGCCTAAGATGAAGATATAATGCAAACCCAACTATGACAAAATGGCTAGGTGATGTCACAATCATCAAAGACTTCACTCCAAGATCAAGTGGACACTGGGTGGACAATATTCATGGTTCGGCCGAACCATGAATAGTGGCCCCGGCACTCCAACTTCAAGGAATCAAGTAATGGAGTGATATGCAAGAGAGCAGAGGCCACGTGGCCCTACCCTATGGTTCGGCCGAACCAGGTAGGGAACCCTCGTGGCCATGTTGACGTGGCACGATCCGTGGCACACCCCCTGGAGTCCATTTGCACCTTTGGGTCGCAATTGTGTCCTCAATCAATGGCTAAGGAGCAAAGCACTCGAATCAAGGTGTGAAACGACAAGATAAAGACAAGCGGATCACACAGCCTCAGTCCATGATAGGTGGGGACCAAGGTGGTGGGCCCAACTCAGCAGAGGTGGGTCGGCTGAACCACACTTGGTGGACCCACCTCACAGGCATAACTTCACTGACATCACAAGGCTTCTAGAAGGTCCTGGCAGGGCCCACCTGCCAGTGGGTGGCTCTGCCGAACCGCCCATGGTGGGCCCAGGCCACTGCCTCACTCCACCAACTTCCAGCATGCCTCCCACGTGCTCATTGCATCACTGCCGTCCATCCAAGGCAGTTTCAAGGACGGTGGATCCAAGGGTAGAGGTGGAGAAGTACGCGGATCGCTGACGTGGCGCTGCCCTTCATCCCCCTATAAATACCCCCTAGTCCTTCACTTTAGAGGCATCAAACGAGTAAATATCAAGTGTATCATAGTAGTTTTAGTGTTAGAATAAGAGGGAAGAGAGTGAGGGAAGTCTTCAGGAGAAAGCCCCGGGCCTGTCGGGAGTCTTCTCCAAGGTGTACCTCAGCGGATGCAAGCTTCTAGTAAGTTTTCCATCTGAGTTCTTCTAGCATTTAATATTCTAGTTCTGGTATTTTAAGTATATACTTGCTTTACCTGCACATTGCTTTACTTGAGAGGTGCTCTAGTCTCTAGCTAAGATTAAAGTAGTAAGTATAGTGTAGAAGTGGTGTCTAGGCTATATCTTATCAGTGTGGGCCACTTGTCGCATGGATTGTTTGTGGTAGCCAGCAAGTGGTGACAGCCTTGTCTGGTCTTCGTATTCCACCACGTGTGTAAGACAAGTTATTAAAACGGCAGGGCATCAAGACAATAGTACAGCCGCCTCGGGAGGAGTTATATCTCCTCCTGTTTCGCCTGTCGCCTTTTGTAAAGGGAGGAGGTGGTAAACCTCTTTATACTTAGAAAACCATGACCAGATATCTTTTGCTACATAGAACCTCTCTATACCTATATTCTAAACCTCTTTGATCACCAACATCCTTGATCACTATCTGATGATCTTGAACCTAGTTAGTCCACTTCACGTTCCCCGTGGAAAATACGATACCTGGAATACTCCCGGTGAAAGCTACATTGACTACCGTACGCTTGCAGTATATCTGTTTGCCACCTTTGTGTCAACAGAGACCATGGTAAGGCTGAAGGAGCTGTTCGACAACAAAGCATCTATCAATAACCGAGGACAGCAGAAAGCACTGCACATTGCAAATCCGCCACCCGAGGTACGCCTTTATAGATTCCTTTCCATGTGCCGTTTGTCTTAATGTTAATCCTTGGCATCTTATTTGATTTGCTGAAGATACATGGCCAGGACCGGAAAACCTACTTCTCGGAGGTGCCCAGTGCGGAGTGGCCTGAAGGAGTTGATCCTCGACATCGCTACCAGCCTGGCAGCGATGATGAGGACTTCTCAGAACCCTCCGATGCTAAAGCTAACGAGGAGGAAGAGGACCATGAGACTCCCTCTCGATGAGAGGCTCATGGCAAGCAGCCCATGCCTGACAAAGCTGGGTTATCAAGCAGAGTCCAAAGGCCTGAGAAGCCGGTGAAGCTGTCCGAGGAGCGAGCTCACCGCTAGGCGGTGATACCGAGCTCAAGTGATGATGACGGACCCCCTCCTAAATGCCAGAAAGGGGAGGTCCCGCCAACCAAAAAGCCTGGCGATGATGAGGGGACTTCAGGTATAAAAAGGAGCTTCACACGAAAACGTCGCCGCTCAGAGCTGTGAGTACCCAGATCTTCTTTTGTTGCTGCTTTTTTACTGATTGGTGTGCTCTGTTATATGAAGTCCGTATTATTGTTCAGGGACCCCTCAGCCAAAGATGTCGAAGGGATGGCCGGTGGAGAGACTGGTGGTGACACCTCAACGAAGGATGGTGGCACCGCAAGCTAGCCTTCCGACCAAGAGTCGCCGAAGACGCGGCCAGAGCAGCAGCTGAACTTGGACTCCCACGAGGAGGCACCACCATCCGACCAACCTCGCGAGCCGACTCCACCGCCACCGTCGCCACCCTCAACACGGGGTACGGAACGGCAGTTTGAGGGCACCGGAAGAGGCCATTCTCCAAAGCGAAACTCGTTCGCTGCTTCCGACCAGGGAGCAGATACGCAGGCCGGCGGGCCTTCTTTCGAAGGAGCACCAGGGTCAGGCCAACAGATCCCCGAGCATCCACCGGTAGGCGCAACCTTTTCGGAGCAGGACGTCAAGGAGATCTCCCGTCAGGCTGCGGGTGGGACTCCGCCGATGGTGCTCAGAACCTTCAGGCGGGTCGGCGATTAGTATGCCGTCATCGTGGGAGCGGCGGACGAAGAGCTGGAGGCCTTAAAGGCAGATATCTCAAGCACCCGCTCCGATCTCAGGAACATGCTCCCCTATCTAGGACAGTTGTCCTCGTGAGGTCAGGTAACTATACCCTTCTTGAATTTTCTTGAGTTCAGGTTTCTTTGCTTGCCTTTTCATCATGTTCTGTCTTTGTCGATCAGGCCGTACATGATACGGCCGAAGATCGAAGGAAGTCTCTGCAGCGTGCGGCTGGACTAGCGGTGGAGAATGCTTGGCTGGAAAAAGAAAATGCTCGTCTAGAGAAGGTGATGGAGGACCTCCGCGAGCAGCGCGACACGTTGCACTTGCACTACAACGATTTGATGGAGGCCGAATAGAAACTTGTGCAGGACAAGAAAGGTACAGAGACCATTATGGCTCTGGTTACTGTATCCATCTCCTTATTGCTAAGCCTCGGAGTCTTTGACTGGCAGATCTGTCTGATTTGCTGGAGGGAGCCACACGCCAAGGTACATGCTTATTCTGACGTCCAATCTTTGCTCGATTTGCTTCTTTAAAGGAGTGCTGATCCGTCGACTTTCTTGATACAGTTAAAGAGCTGGACACTGAAGTGTCCATGCTGCGGGAAGCTGCTCGAAGGAATGAAGAGGCGCGATTGGGTGAGTTTCTCCTGCTTGTAGGATGCGCTAGTATATCTTGTTGAGATTTCTAATTTTTGCTTTCTGTCCTGAACAGACACTGACCGGAGAACCCGAGCACAGATGAACGATCTGTCACAATGCCTTGAAGCTGCCAAGAACCGCTATGACGCCGTGGTGGAGGGTGTCAAACCTATCCTGGACATTATCGAGTTTGCTCTAGGCGATCCTCCTGCGGACGTGCCGAGACCTTTTGATATCGTCCACCGTAGCCGTGAAGCGCTACGTCACTTCAAGGCCTTCTGCACTGATGTAGCGGAGAATGCTGCAGCTCACGTGCTCGGTGTAGTGCGCTCTCATTACCCTGGAGTGAACAACGACAGGGTGAAGGGGGGTACGCCCGTGGCACCACCGAGCAGCAGGAGGATCAACTGGAGGAGGAGGCGAAGCCGCGGCGGAGCTCTTGGCAGCAGATATGCAGCTATTCCCCACGGAGAATACTTGAAGACACCAGCACAGAAATTGTAGATTGCTTTTTGCAACAATTGATGATTAATGTGATCGAAAGTCATGTTACGTAAAAAACCGCTCCGTATGAAGTTTATGTAAATTCGCTTTTGCTCTTATAATGTTAGTCGAATTTTCGTCGCGTAGTAACCGAGTAGTTGTTGACACTTCTTAGTGCAACTACCAGAGACAGGGTGTTAGGCTAATCCCCGGCAACGGTGCCAGAAATGCTTGTTGACACTTCTTAGCGCAACCACCAGAGACAGGGTGTTAGGCTAATCTCTGATAACGGCGCCAGAAGTGCCTGAGGGTATTTCTTATGTCTATTGGATAATTCGGCTAGCGCACAGAATATACCGCTGTAGCACTTCACCCGGGAGTATTCCAAGGTATCGTTATTTATTTTATCCCAATGGAAAGTGATTGCTAGAAATGTTAATAGAAGGAGATCCTTGAATCTATCTCAACTTAGCACAACTAGTGCAGAGGGGATAATCGAAGTATGATAGGAAGGTGATGATTCAAAGATAACAAATGAAATACTAAAAGATAACTAGTGTAGTGTAGCTAGGTGGGAGGACAACGAGTGAGAAAGGTTCCTGTGATTCAAACTTTACTCCTCTGATCTATCCTATCAAATGGGAGAATTACACTGAGACTGCTACCTTACTTCCGGTGTGTAGGGGATAGGCGAGACAATAGGGGATATAACCTCTCCCCGAAGCGTCTATTCTCTTATGGGAGCCTACCTTTTAAGAACTTGCCTAAAACACGTGGAGAAAATACTAAGACTAGACAGGGCTGTCACCACCTGCTAGCACCCACAAACAATCCGTGCGACAAGCGGCATTCAAAGGCAAGATCTAGTCTAAGCACCACGCTTACACTAAGCCTTACTACTCTAGCAGTGATCAATGCAACTAGAGCACCCTATGACAGGCGATGAACTACACACGTGAGCTGGTTACAGGATCACAATCTAATGCAAACCGACCAAGTAATATGATAACTCACAACAATACTATTAAAGTAATGCACTAAGTAAAGACTCAGTGAAGTAAAGCAAGAGTAATATATTAAAGTAGATAAGTCTTACAGAAAGAGAAATATACAAGAGCTATACCAGACTCTCCAGTAGACGACTCCGGAGACCCCGAGCGCAGCTCGACTCAACTCTAACTCCCACACTAGACTACGACTACTAAAAGTGGAACTACACTACTTCTTCACTTGTATCTTGAATTAATCATGTCTTGAGAGGGTGGAGGCAGCCTCTATTTATAGGGGAGAGCAAGGGGGTACCACGTCAGCGATCCGCGTGCTCCTTGCCTCTCCATCCTTGGATGAACCGACTTGGAACTGCCTCAAGATGGACGGCCGTGGTAATTTGAGCACATGGGAAGCATGCAGAGAGGCGGTGGAGTGAGTCGGTGGCCAAAACCCACATAGGGGGTTCCGCCGACCCCTATGATGGGTGGGGCCAAGCTAGGTGTGGGCCCCACCAGTCATAGGGTCTCCCTGGTACTTGTTATGTCTTGATTGCTTCGTTGCACGCCTCAATCCATGTGCCTTTGATCTCCACCGTTGAATGGAAGCATAAGTTGATCAGATGGATGAAATGACTTGGTTGGAGTGTCATACAGATTCTGCCACGTCACCAGAGCCAGGTGGGCCCCATGGGCAGTTCGGCCGACCCATGGGTTGGCCCACTCTGAGCTCTGATCTCTTCCATGTGGTCCCTTGTGTCATATATTGGAATGTGGTTGTCTGGTGCCTCCATATGTGGTTCGGCCGAACCACATATGTGAGCCCCAGCTGCTGCATTTTGTCCTGTTTTGATCTTTCCTGCATTCACAAGCTAAGAGTACAAGTGGAACTCATTATTGATAAAATATGCTCATGTTATGTTTATTCTCCCTTGGATCCGAGGCATGTTGACGGTGTTTCAAAGTGGAAATTTATGGTATATCCACCGTTAACAAGATCCCCCAAGCTTAACATTTGCTCGTCCCGAGCAAATAATTAAACTTAGCCTCGGTGGATCAGGAGTTGCTACATTGTCATATTTCAATAATACCATATAGACAACAAGGTACTTCTCTTTTGAATAGAAAAATTGGCTATAAAAATTCACCCATTTTACCTTAGTCCTTCATGGAGCTAATGGCCTTTCCCTTTGCCTTAGGTGGTTGAGAGATAGAACAGTTTAATTTGAGCACTAATTTTCTCATTCTTTGCAAGTTTCATACTGGAGGTTTTAGCAATGTTTTTCAAAAGACAACTTAATGTTCCTCATATGGTTCTCTCATGTCACTCAAATGGTGTATGATTCCTTACCAAGGCACAAGTAAAAATTGCCTTCTCTTTATCATCCTACTTCTAAAAATGGCTTATGTGGAGCTTAAGGTAGGAATGAAAGGATGTAGCATACTTACTTTGCATACGTTGTAGAGCCAAATCTTGGATCCAAAGAGAGAAGTGTCATGCCCTTAGATCAAGATGTGCATGTGTGTGGAGAAAGTAGACTATGATGCTCCTCTGTTTGAAATTGTATCTCTCTACTTTGTTTTGAGACATGGCTATCATTTTTTTCTTATTTATGAGCTAGACTTGCTCATCTATTTTTCTTTTCTTTTCTATGGACTTTCTTGTGTCTATTTTTCTTTCTTTTCATTTTGCATAGCCTTTTGTCTCTTCTACCAAATTGACTAAGAGAGATATTCTATGACTTGAACACATGGAGCATTTATTTGGTGAAAATGAAAGGCATGTGGTTGCGTACTTCCAGTGTAGAAGCAGCATGAATATATGTGGTGTGTGCGTGATCTTGATCTTGGGGGCATGATAAGACTCTCAACAAGGGTCAACAAGGCTTGACAACACTCAACACAAAGCAAATAGCTTCTGTGGAAGGTTTTAAACATGTGTAGCATATATGGCTGTGGTAGGAATTTTATCACCATTGAGGAACAATAAGGGTTTGATTGTTTAAGACATAAATCTCCAGTAATCATGCATGCTTGGAACGATATTATAGTGACTCTTGTTTCACCATATCATATCTCACAACAACTTAGACTTAGTTCTAACACTTAGCATCCATAAAGTTTTCAGGTTCATGATGATTTAAATAAGCCAAGTAATCCATACTCAAAGAAATACTAAGTTGTAAACTAGGCATTAAAGAAATATTAACAGAGCAACTATTCATCATTTCCAATGAGAAAGACTAACATGTGTGAACAGAAAATATTTTTTTGGTGTTTTTAGTTTATTTTATTTAAGTGCATTAAATGAAGAACAATATAAAATACTGAGATAGAATACTTACCTTGGTGGGGGAGAGAATCTCCCCCAAGCTTGCACTTTTGCAGTTGTCTCACTGAGGTGGACGTGGCGGATATGGTGGTGGATAATGTGGAGGATATTATGGTGGATATGGTTGCGGAAACTGCTGTGGGTGCTGTGGGATATATGGTGGCGGAGGTATGTTGTGATGTGCATAGAGGGCAGCCCACTGTCTGCCAGTCTGCTCCTGAAAATATTGAAGCTGCTGCTAGGTTTGTGCAGTGATGTTGTGAATGGCCTCGTGGCCAGCCCGCAGCACACCAAACTGATGTGTTAGCTACTCCATGTCATGTCGATGGCTTCGTGTTCCTGCATCCTGCATGGATGAGTAAGAAAATCTGGCACTTTGTGCCCCTGACCGGTGCCCTCCCCCAGAGCTGGAGGCTTGCATGGCATTTGAACTGCCTGCATAGGTGTTGTCGTCTTCTTCAGATGATTCATTACGCTGTGCAGCATGCGTTCTTGCATGGGTAGCAGGACCTGAAAAACTCCATCGACCGCCTACTCCTGCAATGGTAGGCACTAAAGGGTGGCCCCCATATAATTTTAATTCTGGGCATGGCAAAGTGAGTCTTGCATCGTTATTATGGAATTTAAATTCTATTGTTCCTTGGGGACCACCGGCAATAATATGAGCTTTTATGAAATATTCCTCACCCAGAATGGTTCTATGTGTAGGTATGTAATCATTAAATCCATTTAGCAGTTCAAGGTAGCTACACATTTTTGTGATGACGGATGTGAAATCAAATGATCCACATCTTGATGGTGCAGAAATCCAACGCTCTACCATGGCTTTTACCGGTGATACTCGGATTTTATATACTGTCACAGAACCGACCAATTTATACGAGCACAAGTACAACGATCGCATTTTAGCCGCAATCCAGTCGCACTTGAGCCAATATAAACCCGGTAGTCCGGAAATCTCGAAGGATTTCAAACATTTCATACCCCAAGGATCATTCATTCAGCAATACCCGATCACATGACACATAAGTTCGCAACCGAATTTAAACATCAGAGTACAACATAGTCTTTTACACAAATAGGGTAGTAGTGGAAGTCAACATAGTTTTACACCACAGAGTTCAAATACGAGTACCATCACATGACCCTGTCACAGCATTCTTACAACAACTAAAGATAGATAATGACCCTGCCCTCGGGTCTAGTCTTCTTCGCCCGCAGGGGTGAAGCAATTCCTGCAATACGCGTAGTAGACTACACCATCTGCAACAATGGGAATAAAACCCTGAGTACTCAATTGTACTCAGCTAGACTTACCCGACAGGGAGTAAATAAAAAGACTCTCAAGGATATGCAAGGCTTATTTGGTGGAGCTCAGAGGGTAGCATCATTTTTGCATCAAAAGCATTACTACAGAAGAACCTCAACTTATTCATTTTAATTGTGATAAGCTTCGATTTCAGTTAAATTATTTACTAGGATTAGCCACTATACTAAGCATTCACTGAATATTGTAGCAATCAATAAAACCATATGATTTCCGATATCCACAGATATCAATCTCATCTCACCATAATCATTATGTTCAAGTTATTAGCCTCTACCTCACCAGAAGATCAGTTCAGTTTCTCACTAACCAGGAGAGATGGCGATTCGAATCGATTGTACCAGCTGGCAAATATGCCAATCACAAACCCTGTCAGCCGAGCCACTGGCTTCCTGGGCCACCGTTAAATCTTTCTGAGACATAATATGTATCGCGGGCTTGGAGGGGTCCATATTCTCAGAGACAAACCCACTTCCAGGATGCATCAGGTCCCTGACCTGCCCTTGGTAAGATGGTGTCTCCGCACATCCTTCCTACCTCCAGAATATGTCTGCCTTATCACGCCCAATTCCCGGCTCAGAAAGAAATACTCGGCTTCGCGGTCAGAATGACTTATCTGGCCAGCTATGTGACGACGTCTTTCAATCTCAACTGATGTCTGGTGGCCTCAGTCCTAGTCGGCCGCAAGCAGCACCGAAGACGGCATGACCTCAACCATGTCATGCGGCTCCCCGCTACCTAGCCTTGATTCTCTCATTAGACACTGTGGCATGGTGGCACATATAGTCCATCATGTGTAATCCAACCCCATCATCATTAGTAACCACCTATGCTCGCGAAGGACAGGAAATCCCTCGACTTCTACCGGTCTAAGCATGGCTAAGCATAGGATCGAACCCATCCCCTTGTCTAGTAATAACTTCAGGATCAAGTATAAGTGGACAAGGAATAAATGCAGCAACGGTATCATATCAACTCCTATACTTAAGTGCACAATCATACGATTTAATAAAGACCAGTGCATTTGTAAAAAGAGTAGGTGGAGACTTAGGGATGCTCCGGGGCTTGCCTTTCACAAAGTTAGTAGGTTGGTGATCAGGGCACTCTGGAAGTTTAGCTTCTTCTTCCTGACCTTCGGGAACCTCTGGCGACGGCGAGGTCTCCGGCGACGCCGAGGCTACCTACCGACTCGTGGCAACGAGACGAATCCGATGGACCAACTGCCGAGGGTCGTACTCCACCGGAGCGAGCTCGACGGCGGCAATGGCGGACGACGGTGGTCCGGCGAACTTGCGCCGGCCGATTCCAGCCGTTGCTCGCGCGGCTCGGCCTCGTTCCATGTTCCTGGAACCCTAGCGGACCTGTGCGTGCGACGAATCGAACCATTGCGCACGGGAGCTCACTGACCGCGCTCGCATGGCGGCACGGTGGCGAGCGGGTTCACGGCGAACTCGGGTTCCGGCGAAACTACGGCGAGATAAACCTATCCGACGGTGTAGAAGGGATCTACGGCTAACGGAGACTCCTAGACGAGCAAAAGAGAGGGAAGCCGACCCCGGCATCGCCCTCGTCGCGGCGACCCGAGAGCTCGGCGGTGCTCCGGCAATGGCGGACGGCGAGAAGCTCGTTGGAGCTGTACCTTAGGTCGGCTGAGGTCGGCAACGGGTCGGAAACGAAGAGCAGAGCAAGCCGAAGCTGCGCCGAGGGTGGAGCGGTCGGAGACGGCTCGGTGGCGGCAGATTTCACCGCGGCGGTGGCGCGGCGGAAATGGCGACGGCGGAGGGGAAAGAGGAGAGCAGCGAGCGAGCAGAGGGCGAGAGAGCGGGGAGAGTGAGGGCGAGCGTGCGGGAGACAGGATGGCGTGTTCCCCTTTGTAAGCCGACCGCGTGGCAGCAACGACGGCGTGCGGCGCCACCTGGCGGCCAAGGCCTGACGCGGTCGCGCGGCGACGCCCGAGGGTCAAACTGAATCGGCTCCGATTCAGTCTCCGTGGACCCAACTGAAACTCGATTTTGATCGATCTATAACTCGCGATCCAGGGCGTTTTAGTGAAAACTTCACTAATATGGGTTGAAGAGCTATACGAGTAGATCATTTCATATTAAGGCACTTTACTCTAATTCGGCCTGGATTGAGAGATACAAGTCGATGAACAGGGGTACACCGAAACTGAAAACCGGTTTAGACTTAGGAAAATTTAAAAACTTCCAAAACAGCTCCAAATCTGCACTAACTCAACTTTTTGACCTTCTTCCACTCATTTTCATGAGTTGACCCAAAAATAAAGTTTGTTGCTTATAAAATTCTACACAACTTTGATTAAGGGTGCACTGACATGCAGAATCTCTAAAATGCCCTTCTTGTTTGGTCAAACAGAATAGCTTTTAAAGGGCTCTCTAGTCAACTATGAGCTAGAGGGGTATTTTGGGGATTTCACCAACATGAACATTGTTCCAAATGTTGTCCTAAACATGTATAAAGCATTTAGAACCGTAAACAAGCATCACATTTGCATGACAACACATTTTGCATAATATGGACATATAAACAAACATATAGCAATAAAAGGGAATCAAATAAAATGCAATGATAATGATGCATGAAATGACATGATCTATGCTTGATGACATGCAAATGCAAGTGTGAAAATAGTAACTAACACTAGGGTGTTACAGCCCTCCCCCCTTAAAAGAATCTCGTCCCCGAGATTAGAGTTAATTACCATTGTTTAAAGAAAGAAGGATAGACTTCCTTGAGGTAATCTTCTCGCTCCCAAGTCGCATCCCAATAACTTTGGTTGTTCCACACCACCTTATAGAACTTGATCACTCGGCTACGGGTGATTATTTCTTTGTAATCTATTACTTCAATAGGCTTTTCTTCATAGGTCTAATCTGATTTCAACTTGATATCACCAAAATCCACTTGCTCTTCTGGTACTCGTAAACATTTCTTGAGTTGAGATACATGAAACACATTGAAGATAGTGGACATGTGTGGTGGCAACCGTAACTTGTATGCTACCTTCCCACTTCTTTCCAGAATTTGAAAAGGACCTACAAACCTTGGAGCTAACTTTCGTTTCACTCCGAAGCGTTGCACGCCTTTCATAGGTGACACTTTCAAGTATACATAGTCACCCACTTCAAATTCCAATGGCCTTCTTCGCTTGTCCGCATAGCTCTTTTGACGAGTCTGTGCGGCTTTGAGATGTGTTTGAATGGTATGCACTCTCTTTGGCCTCTTTCACAAAGTCAATCCCGTAATATCTCCTTTCGCCTGATTCAACCCAATTAAGAGGAGTTCTACATTTGCGCCCATACAAAGCTTCAAAAGGAGCCATTTGAATACTCTCTTGATAGCTATTGTTGTATGAGAACTCGGCCAAAGGTAACCATCCTTCCCACGAACCTTTAGACGATAGAACACAAACTCTCAACATATCTTCAAGAATTTGATTTACCCTTTCAGTCTGACCAGAAGTTTGAGGATGATAAGCTGAGCTGCGAACCAAATTGGTTCCCAAACACTTGTGTAGATGCTCCCAGAAGCGTGCAATAAATTGCGGGCCTCTGTCGGAAACTATCGTCCTCGGAACACCATGTAACCGAAGTATCTGAGCAAAGTAGAGCTGTGCCAACTGATGAGGACGATCTGTAGTTCGAACTGGTAAGAAATGTGCAATCTTAGTCAATCGATCTACGATCACCCAAATAGAATCGTGGCCTTTTTGCGTTAGAGGTAACCCAAATATGAAATCCATGGTTATCTCATCCCATTTCCAACCTGGAACTGGTAAGGGTTGCAATAGGCCTGCTGGCTTAAGATGAATAGCCTTCACGCGACAACAGGTATCACACCTGGCCACATAGGCTGCAATTTCCTTCTTCATTTTGGTCCACCAGAACCTAGGTTTCAAGTCTTGATACATCTTACTACTACCAGGATGGATAGACAACTTGGACAAATGAGCCTCGTCCATAATCTGATTCCTCAACTCACGGTCTTTCGGTACTACCAATCGATCCTTGAACCACAATATACCTCTTTCATCTACTCGGAAATGAAGCATTTCTTGTTCTTTCATCTTCCTTTTGATATGATATATGCCGGGATCTGTTTTCTGACCTTCAATAATCTTGCTTTCCAAAGTACAACTGAGAGTAATATTATTCAACACCACTGGATGCACAAGATTAAACCCGTCTGCTAGCAAAGGCTGCAATACATTGCAATGAGACTTTCGGCTCAAGGCATCGGCTACGACATTGGCCTTGCCCGGATGATAGTGTACTTCTAGATCATAGTCTTTGATCAACTCCAACCACCTTCTTTGCCTCATGTTCAACTCAGGCTGAGTGAAAATGTACTTGAGACTCTTGTGATCGGAATAGATATGACATTTGTGACCCATCAAATAGTGGCGCCAAATCTTCAATGCATGAACTACAGCGGCAAGTTCCAAATCATGAGTAGGATAGTTTTGCTCATGTTTTCTCAGTTGCCGCGAGGCATAAGCAATGACTCGACCTTCTTGCATGAGAACACATCCTAACCCAGTGCCACAAGCATCGCAGTACACATCAAAAGGCCTTTCAATATCAGGTTGTGCAAGAACTGGAGCAGTGGTCAACAACGTTTGCAAGGTGCGAAAAGCTGTTTCACACTCCCCACTCCACACAAACTTGGTATCTTTGTGCAATAGCTTGGTCATAGGTTTAGCTATTTTAGAGAAATCCTGAATAAAGCGGCGATAATACCCAGCTAATCCCAGAAAGCTACGAACCTCAAACACATTTGTTGGTGGCTGCCAATCCAACACCTGCTGAACTTTTGACGGATCTACAGAAATACCTTCAGCAGATAAGATATGGCCCAGAAAAGGTACCTTAGTCAACCAAAACTCACACTTGCTGAACTTAGCATACAGCTTATGCTCCCTGAGTCTAGTCAAGACTATCCTCAAGTGTTCAGCATGATCCTCCATGCTTTCAGAGTACACCAGAATATCGTCAATAAAGACTACCACGAACTTATCCAACTCAGGCATGAATACCGAATTCATTAGATACATGAAATGTGCAGGAGCATTGGTTAATCCAAAAGACATTACCAAATACTCATACAATCCATACCGAGTGGAGAAAGCCGTCTTGGGAATATCTTGTGGTCTGATCTTAATTTGATGATACCCAGATCTCAGATCAATTTTGGAGAAAACCTTGG
This sequence comes from Eremochloa ophiuroides, assembly GCA_038502445.1. Taxonomy (NCBI): domain Eukaryota; kingdom Viridiplantae; phylum Streptophyta; class Magnoliopsida; order Poales; family Poaceae; genus Eremochloa; species Eremochloa ophiuroides. The sequence goes on from JAHLJS010000003.1 coordinate 42,468,756, forward strand.
CCTTGGACAATTGATCAAACAAGATATCAATACGAGGTAGAGGATACTTGTTCTTAATTGTCACAGCATTTAGTGGCCTATAGTCCACACACATACGTAAAGTTTCATCCTTCTTCTTAACAAAGATTGCAGGACAGCCCCACGGAGAAGAACTAGGGCGAATGAACCCTTTGTCCAATAACTCCTGGAGTTTTTTCTTGAGTTCAGCTAATTCATGAGGAGGCATTCTATATGGCCTTCGAGAAATAGGCGCCGTACCGGGAATAAGTTCTCTTGCAAACTCCACATCTCGATCAGGAGGAAGTTCAGGTAGATCATCAGGAAAGACATCAGGAAACTCACACACTACCGGAATACCTTGTACGGTCTTGCCCTCAACTGCGAAAGAGAGATTAAAAAGATCCCCTCTTCGAGGTAAGGAAAATTGAAAGGTACCCCCACCCTGGGGCGCCTTCAACGTCAAAGTTCGGTTAGCAACGTCCAATACCGCACCCCATTTGTTCATCCAGCTAACCCCTAGAATTACATCCAGACCTAGCCCAGGCAACACAATGAGATGACTGATAAAACTTCTATCATTAATCTCAATACTCGCCTGCTTGATACCCTCACGTGTGCATATTTCAGCCCCAGCTGAGGTTATCCGGAAGTTACAGCCCAAATCAACGATCTGAAAGGCATGCATTTGTGCAAATGCTTGACTTATGAAAGAATGCGATGATCCAGAGTCGAACAAAACAATAGCAGGATGCTAATTCACAGAAAACATACCCGCGGTGACTGGTTCACCTTCTGGAATTTCTTCAATAGTGATGTGATGCACTCGAGCCTGCTTTGGATGAGGGCAATAGCGAGCAAGGTGCCCCTGTTGACCGCAGTTAAAGCATGGCCCCAGACCTTGGTTGGTCCTCACTGGAACGGCGTTGCTTGGAGGAGCGTTGTTTTTGTTCAAAGGCACTGTGAAACCTTTCTTGTAGCGCTGAGGCGCTGGCTGCTTCTTTGGAGGGGGTCTGAATTTTGCTGCAGGAACAGCCAGACGGTAAGCAGGGCGATTTGCCACCGCACGACTAGCTGCTGGAGTCCTTGACTGAGAAGAGCTTCCTTCAAATGGCCTCTTGCCTCCCTTGGAAGCAGTGTGCAAGTTGTTCTGTTTCTCTTGGATATAAGCTTCACTGATGAACTCGTTAAAAGTTGTACGAGCGTTGTTCGCCAGAGTCTTCATAAGCTTGGTACTAAGACCTCTCTTGAAGGTTTCAATCTTCTTTTCATCTGTATCTACCATCCACGGGGCATACCTCGACATATTGTTAAAGGCATGATGATACTGAGTGAGGGTCTTGGTACCCTGAGTAAGCTGCATGAATTCATTGACCTTCATCTTGATCAAGCCTGCTGGAATGAAATGCCCCCTGAAATCCCTGGTGAACTGCTCCCAGGTGATATCAGCGACCACAGGGTAGGCGGTCTTACGACTGGCCCACCATATTCCAGCTTGGCCTTGCAGTAACATAGCAGCAAAGCTAGCCTTCATGGTTTCAGTCAATCGCAGCACAGAGAATGACTGTTCAATAGTGTTTAACCACTCATCAGCTTCCAGCGGCTCTACGGCCTGCTTGAATACCGGAGGCTTAGTGTCCATGAAGTCCTTATAGTTACTGTATTGGTCCTCATCGTTTCCGCGGCGTCCACCTCGATTGCGATTGTGGTTGTTACTAGCAACCATCTGCTGCAAAATCGCTTGCTGGGTGTCCAAGAACTGAGCAAACATTTGTTCCTGGGTACGCGGTGGAGGAGGCGGCAACTCCTCATCTTCATGTTCGTTCCCACCACCACTGGTTGACCCATGACGACGGGTATGAGGTGCCATCTGTAGCAACACGCAACAACCATTGTCAGTTATGTCAAAGATAACCGAAAGATTATGCCCAAAAGATATCAATGATCATTTTTTGATAACCAACAAACGGCACAATAATTCAATAATCATCACACAACCGCACAATAACAAGGCGCAACCAAAAAGGGTTTCCAAGCTGCATAAGTTACCATTACTTAATTAAAAGTTTGATGGTTCCAGCCCTGAACACACAGGGTTCTCTCATTACAATTCAGGTTCTACCCATTACATGACATTAAAGGTTTTCCCAATACAAAAGGGTGCCGATCATGGCAAGATCACTAGAAAAAGCCTAGTCATCGTGGTCACTGTCCACGCCGGACACGTTCCCACCATGGTCATCACTCTCGTCAATAGGCACGATCTCCTCGGGGTCTTCTTCCTCTTCTTCCTCACTTGCTTCACCATCATCAGCTGCAATGAAGATCTCAGGAGCAAACTCCGCTGCACCCGGAGGATGAAACGGATCAGCACGGTTGTTCAGACGATGAACATCTTGCTGCAACTCCCAAACCTGCTGCTGACTAGCACGCAACTCCTGCAGAAACTCAGTGCGCTGACGTGTCAAACTCATATTGCGATTGTCAAGCTGGCGGCGAAGATCTGCATTCTCCCTCTCAAGCACCTCGACACGGCGATCAGCTGCCAACAAGGCGCCAGTGCATCGTAACAACTCATTGCGACAGGCAGTGAGAGCTACCACCAAGTCATCTGAGCTACGACGAGCCATACGTGCCCACTCTTCAGCTTCTAACTTCTTCTCAACAGCATCATGCAGGGCTTCAACGCACTTCATCCAACCATCCCTAGTGGAATAGTGCATCCTCAGGACAGCAAACATAGCACTCATAGAAGCACCCGTGCTATGAGCACGCTCGTCCCTGCCTCGCTCCAAAGAAGCTTGGCTAGACTGAGCCCACTCACCCTGAGAAGCATCCACCCTGGGAAAAACATTTGCTGGCCCCAAATCAGCTCTCTTGTTGAACCGGCTGCAAATATCCGTCAACACCTCGAAAGCTGCAAGCTGCGCACCATCCCATGGCGTCCTCATGTCAACTTCCACCTTTATTCCTGGAAACGACCAACCCCTTTCAAACACAGGGATAGTCACCCAAACATCAAACCAAGGCTGCACCATGGTTTTCGCTTGCTTCTAGAAATACAGTGGTGGCTCTACATATCCCACAGACTTCAACAACCTCCATAGCACAGTGGGTGTGCCAAACTGCTCCAGAAACTGACCACTCTGCGGCTCACCTTCAGCTGCCATCTGGTACATTACAACATCTTTCAGCATTTAGAATAAGATAGGGCAGCACAAATTTTACCATAGGGAAGGAAATAGTGCAAATAGCTTGAATTAATTTCATGATCATGATGCATGCACGTGCCAACGACCTCACACATAATATATTTTAACTAACGTTATAGTCGGTGGCATACCGTGTGCTCTCATATACGTAACTAACCGTGCTATACGTTTTGCGTGGTTAGGGTACCTGCAGAAGATTCATTTTAGCCCAAATCCCAATGCATGCAGGGCAACAAGAAGCACTTTTTGCCGGAAATGTTCCCATGAACATTTGCGACCCCAAAAGTAATTACTCCACCTTACTTCCATAAGTACACATATGGATAACATGTACTCACTTCAGTAATCATACACTCACCATCGATCGATGGTTGTTCGATCTTACACTCACATCTCACCTTACCTTAGGCGACGTGGTACATTGACCCATAAGAAGCAATAAGAAACCGACAGTTCATGATTATCCGCACGATAAAACCAAATGAACCACAAATAGAAATATGATGCAATTTCCCCCAAGTCAGTACTTACATAAGCCACCTAATTACCACATATACATAGGGCTATAGGACTTGGTCATTGGTACTCATAAGTTTTGCAAACACTTGGTTTAAATCACCTATACACACTATCAGTTGGCAATTAGTTTGTAAAACTCAAAACTCTTTTAGTTTTTAAATAGTCAAGTGACGGTATATGCTGAATTATGCTCTGGTACCAGCTGTCACAGAACCGACCAATTTATACGAGCACAAGTACAACGATCGCATTTTAGCCGCAATCCAGTCGCACTTGAGCCAATATAAACCCGGTAGTCCGGAAATCTCGAAGGATTTCAAACATTTCATACCCCAAGGATCATTCATTCAGCAATACCCGATCACATGACACATAAGTTCGCAACCGAATTTAAACATCAGAGTACAACATAGTCTTTTACACAAATAGGGTAGTAGCGGAAGTCAACATAGTTTTACACCACAGAGTTCAAATACGAGTACCATCACATGACCCTGTCACAGCATTCTTACAACAACTAAAGATAGATAATGACCCTGCCCTCGGGTCTAGTCTTCTTCGCCCGCAGGGGTGAAGCAATTCCTGCAATACGCGTAGTAGACTACACCATCTGCAACAATGGGAATAAAACCCTGAGTACTCAATTGTACTCAGCTAGACTTACCCGACAGGGAGTAAATAAAAAGACTCTCAAGGATATGCAAGGCTTATTTGGTGGAACTCAGAGGGTAGCATCATTTTTGCATCAAAAGCATTACTACAGAAGAACCTCAACTTATTCATTTTAATTGTGATAAGCTTCGATTTCAGTTAAACTATTTACTAGGGTTAGCCACTATACTAAGCATTCACTGAATATTGTAGCAATCAATAAAACCATATGATTTCCGATATCCACAGATATCAACCTCATCTCACCATAATCATTATGTTCAAGTTATTAGCCTCTACCTCACCAGAAGATCAGTTCAGTTTCTCACTAACCAGGAGAGATGGCGATTCGAATCGATTGTACCAGCTGGCAAATATGCCAATCACAAACCCTGTCAGCCGAGCCACTGGCTTCTTGGGCCACCGTTAAATCTTTCTGAGACATAATATGTATCGCGGGCTTGGAGGGGTCCATATTCTCAGAGACAAACCCACTTCCAGGATGCATCAGGTCCCTGACCTGCCCTTGGTAAGATGGTGTCTCCGCACATCCTTCCTACCTCCAGAATATGTCTGTCTTATCACGCCCAATTCCCGGCTCAGAAAGAAATACTCGGCTTCGCGGTCAGAATGACTTATCTGGCCAGCTATGTGACGACGTCTTTCAATCTCAACTGATGTCTGGTGGCCTCAGTCCTAGTCGGCCGCAAGCAGCACCGAAGACGGCATGACCTCAACCATGTCATGCGGCTCCCCGCTACCTAGCCTTGATTCTCTCATTAGACACTGTGGCATGGTGGCACATATAGCCCATCATGTGGAATCCAACCCCATCATCATTAGTAACCACCTATGCTCGCGAAGGACAGGAAATCCCTCGACTTCTACCGGTCTAAGCATGGCTAAGCATAGGATCGAACCCATCCCCTTGTCTAGTAATAACTTCAGGATCAAGTATAAGTGGACAAGGAATAAATGCAGCAACGGTATCATAGCAACTCCTATACTTAAGTGCACAATCATACGATTTAATAAAGACCAGTGCATTTATAAAAAGAGTAGGTGGAGACTTAGGGATGCTCCGGGGCTTGCCTTTCACAAAGTTAGTTGGTTGGTGATCAGGGCACTCTGGAAGTTTAGCTTCTTCTTCCTGACCTTCGGGAACCTCTGGCGACGGCGAGGTCTCCGGCGACGCCGAGGCTACCTACCGACTCGTGGCAACGAGACGAATCCGATGGACCAACTGCCGAGGGTCGTACTCCACCGGAGCGAGCTCGACGGCGGCAATGGCGGACGACGGTGGTCCGGCGAACTTGCGCCGGCCGATTCCGGCCGTTGCTCGCGCGGCTCGGCCTCGTTCCGTGTTCCTGGAACCCTAGCGGACCTGTGCGTGCGACGAATCGAACTATTGCGCACGGGAGCTCACTGACCGCGCTCGCATGGCGGCACGGTGGCGAGCGGGTTCACGGCGAACTCGGGTTCCGGCGAAACTACGGCGAGATAAACCTATCCGACGGTGTAGAAGGGATCTACGGCTAACGGAGACTCCTAGATGAGCAAAAGAGAGGGAAGCCGACCCCGGCATCGCCCTCGTCGCGGCAACCCGAGAGCTCGGCGGCGCTCCGGCAATGGCGGACGGCGAGAAGCTCGCTGGAGCTGTACCTTAGGTCGGCTGAGGTCGGCAACGGGTCGGAAATGAAGAGCAGAGCAAGCCGAAGCTGCGCCGAGGGTGGAGCGGTCGGAGACGGCTCGGTGGCGGCGGATTTCACCGCGGTGGTGGCGCGGCGGAAATGGCGACGGCGAAGGGGAAAGAGGAGAGCAGCGAGCGAGCAGAGGGCGAGAGAGCGGGGAGAGTGAGGGCGAGCATACGGGAGACAGGATGGCGTGTTCCCCTTTGTAAGCCAACCGCGTGGCAGCAACGACGGCGTACGGCGCCACCTGGCTGCCGAGGCCTGACGCGGTCGCGTGGCGACGCCCGAGGGTCAAACTGAATCGGCTCCGATTCAGTCTCCGTGGACCCGACTGAAACTCGATTTTGATCGATCTATAACTCGCGATCCAGGGCGTTTTAGCGAAAACTTCACTAATATGGGTTGAAGAGCTATACGAGTAGATCATTTCATATTAAGGCACTTTACTCTAATTCAGCCTGGATTGAGAGATACAAGTCGATGAACAGGGGTACACCGAAACTAAAAACCGGTTTAGACTTAGGAAAATTTGAAAACTTACAAAACAGCTCCAAATCTGCACTAATTCAACTTTTTGACCTTCTTCCACTCATTTTCATGAGTTGACCCAAAAATAAAGTTTGTTGCTTATAAAATTCTACACAACTTTGATTAAGGGTGCACTGACATGCAGAATCTCTAAAATGCCCTTCTTGTTTGGTCAAACAGAATAGCTTTTAAAGGGCTCTCTAGTCAACTATGAGCTAGAGGGGTATTTTGGGGATTTCACCAACATGAACATTGTTCCAAATGTTGTCCTAAACATTTATAAAGCATTTAGAACCGTAAAAAAGCATCACATTTGCATGACAACACATTTTGCATAATATGGACATATAAACAAACATATAGCAATAAAAGGGAATCAAATAAAATGCAATGATAATGATGCATGAAATGACATGATCTATGCTTGATGACATGCAAATGCAAGTGTGAAAATAGTAACTAACACTAGGGTGTTACATATACCATGGCATACATTATTCTTAAATCAATCTCTCTAACAGGTCTCACATCATCCCGAGGAAACAAAGTGATTCCTATCCATCTATGCAAAAAGCGCAGTGTGGGGTTGCAAATATGACTAGTGCGTGGTTTCCCCATTCTATTTTCCCTAGTAATGTCATGCCAAAATTCAATTTTATTGAACCTTCGAGTAGCAGATTCTAAATTTGAGGTGCAATTCATGAAGCCTAGGCAAGCACTAAACTGGTCCCAAGTAAGATCCTAGGCTTGATTAAACAGGCGAAAATAGATGTTGTCTCTAGTTGCTTTTACTGTGCACATGAATTCTAAAGTGAGACTCTTGCTACCTTGTTACCCAGAAAAATCCCAGAACTCACCCCATCCTATTACACCAAAAACATCAAAGAACTCCTCATACATACCTGTGCGTTGGAGGAGTCCTAAATCAATTACCTTGGTGTGTTCGACGTTGCGGTTGCAGATGGAGTTGAGGACGAGAAGTTCTTGTGGAGTGACCCAAATGCCTGTTTCTTGGTCTTGTGTTCTAACAGGTTCTTCCTCTTCTTTGGATTCTTCATGATCATGAGGATGTTGTTCAACAGTTCCTGTGTTGTTGCTTGGCTCGGTTGCCTCAGACAAATATTCATCCTATGACCCTGAAAGTTGTATCTCAATGTCATGGGAGGATGATCGTCGTGATGAACTCCAGCTCAATGCTGAGCGCATTTTCTTTGCTGCGGCCTTGAATGGGTTCTTCATATTTGCACAAAACAAAAACAAGAACCAAGATTCAGATGATAGGGGTTAGCTTAATTGAACCTTCTTACCGGATGATTACCTTCGTTGACTCCCTCGGATGATGAACACTTGGAGAACAGAGATGAGAGAAGAATATTTTTTATTTTTCTTGGAAAGGAAAAAAGCCTTGTTGGGAGTTTAGAGTGTCGGAGTGCTCTGCTGGTGGTTTGGTTTGAAGAATGAGCACACGAGCATGGGGATTAAATGGAGAAGGAAGCAGAGGGTGCAGGGGCACTTGGCCTGGTTCGGCCGAACCCCCTAGTGCACCAACTTGTGCAACATGTTGCTAGAATCCTTGATGTGTAGAGAGTAGAGAAATGTGGTGTGAATTGGTGAACAATGATGGGTCGGCCAAACCCATTCACTTTTCTGTTTCGTGCCAAAACTCCAGGGAATCCTTGTTGCATTGAATGGAACGAAAGATGAAGTGATGGAGCTAAATTAGTGGGTCGGACGAACCATCAATATCCTCCATATTTCAGGCACTTTGTTACTTTGCACTCTTTGTTGGAACTAGAGCAAGTGGGAGCTGTCAAGTGCCATCCTATGGGTCGGCCGAACTGGCCTCTCTCTCTCTAATTGCTATATGCCAAGCAAAGGAGTCAAGGGTGGTCACTTCTTGCATGGTGAAGCACTCATGTTTCCTTCCTTTGGATGCTTGCTCATGGAATCCTTTCTTGGAGTGAGTAGTGAATGGAATAAAGAGGAAAGGAGGGAGCAAGACATGACCACGGCTAGTGGTTGTTTGCTCATGAGATTCTTCACGGGAGAACTCAAGTGATTGCCAAGTTTGGTTTCTTTTGATTAGCAAGAGTGATTTGGTTAAGAGTTTCATGAGTGGAATTAAGGAGAGAAGAAATGGGTTATGTCATGATATGATTTCTCTCTTAAATTACTCATGCGTTGGTATGAACATTTTTATTGGTATTTTATTGAAGCAAGGGATGAGAGAGAGATTCTAACTCCTAGAGTGCAAGTTGACAATCATATGTCTTGTAGCACTCTACGGGGTAGCTCACATGATACTTGGGTTAAGCCAATTAGCACTAAACATGTGGGTGCATAGAAAGATCCAAGGTTGCCATGCTAGTGATTAAGATCATCATGCAAATTGTTTAAAGTGTTGTCATGCATGGGATAAGGCATGGATTGAAATGGACAAAAGGTGGCAGGTGGGGGCATCATGGGCCGACCCCACCATGGGCCCCACTTGGTGTTGATTTTATTCAGAAGATTAATTAAATGATGATTACCAAGCTAAAATTATTGGTCGACAGAAAAAGGTTTGGGATTAACATGCTAACATAATTTAAACAAGTAAGGAAAGTAGCATGAATTTAAATGTTAGTATACTTACCTTAATGGAAGAGCTGATCCTTTAGGTCCTTGAGGTAGGACCATTCTCTTGAGCTGGCATGGAATTTTTCTTTGGAGGTGTCACCGGCTATATAACCTTTTTCTTCCATACTCGTTTGCTCTTTGCCTTTGGTTGTGATTTGGGCTTCTTCAAATCTTTTACGATAGCAAAGGCATGTATCTCCCTTAGCATGATCAATGAGCACTGCTCAACCTTCGGTCGGAATTTGAATGTTTCCAGGGTCCCATTGATTGTGAATTGAATTTCTCCAGCTCCAACATCAATATGTGCATTGGTGGTGCTGAGGAATGGTCTCCCCAAGATGAGTGGAGTCTTCTCAACTACCTCCATGTCTAGGACCACAAAGTCCATGGGGACAAAGAATCCACGAATCTTGACTGGGATATTCTCCGCTACACCTGCCGGGTAGCGGACCGATTGATCCGCCAGCTGCAAACGTATTGATGTAGGGGATAAGATAGTATGATTGAGTTTGTCAAACACTACCTTTGGCATGACACTGACGCTTGCTCCCAAGTCGCATAATGTATGCTCAAAGTATTGTGTCCCAATGGAGCAGTCAATGGTGGGACACCTAGGATCCTTCTTCTTGGTTGGCAGTTGGTTCAATAGGGCCGCGCTGCATTCCTCCGTCAATTTGACAATTTCCGTTGTGGGCAGTGGGCGTTTATTGTTGAGGATGTCTCTTAGGTACTTGGCATAGGTTCGTACCTGCATTGCGTCAAGTAATGGAATATTCACATAAAGATGACGGATTACCTCGACGAATTTCCCGAATTGTTCGTCGGTGGTTTGCTTCCTTGTTCTTGGGAAAGGTAGCAGCACATTCGTGTCATAATATTCGTGTGGGGCTGTCTTTCCTTGGAACTTGGTGTTGTCATCAGGCGCTGGCAATTCTTCTTCTTCTTCATTATCTTCCTTGTCTTTTCTTACAGCCTTCCCTGCCATGTTAGGATTTGGTGGATCGTGAGTGAACTTACCTCCCCTCGTGATTACCGCATTGATATTTGAAATATTGCAAGTATTTTTAGGAGATGAAGTAGTAGCAACAAGATGAGATAATTGAGGTTCTAGCATTTTATTAAAACTCATTTGTTCTTTAACAGAAGAAGCGAGAGCATCCATCTTACAATTTAATGTTTCAAGGGTCTTGTCATTTTCTATCAACTTTTTATTCATGTTTTCATTTATTTTAGTTTGATTCATAATAAGATCTTTTAATGATAATTGATTACCAAAATTTGCATTACCTTGAAACTTGGAGTTCGACGCCCATCTTCCTTGTTGAGGGTACTTTGAATTGTTGTTGATGGCGTCTATCCTCTCAGGATTTGATTTAGAATAAGATACACTACATACCTGATCCCATTGATGCTTGGAAGCAAAATGTTGAATGGCATCTCGGTCTTTATTGAAATTAGCACGTTCTTCCAATCTTCTCAAGAGGAGATCCATCTTCTTAGATATTGCATCTACTTCATGGATGGCATGTGTGTTCTTCTTCTTGGATTGGAGTCGATCTTCATTCCACCCTTGATTTGTCACCATCTTTTCTATCAGATTCTTGCCTTGTGTGACATTGAGTGAAGTGAATGCTCCTCTAGTGTAACAGAATCGCCTAAATCACATGGCCCACAGGCACCTATCATTGCCACTAATGACCTCTGACAGCCGGGCCCGTGTTCGAAATGACCTAGGCAGCTCTGCCGGGCTACATAAGTACCCGTTATCTCCGACAGGATCCCATTGCGAAGCCATTACAGGATTACAACATTTCATTACAAATTACATCAGAGTAGAAGTGCGGAAGATTAAATAGTACTTAATATTACAAACCAATGTTCAAATAGAAATTTAGGTGCAGTTATTACAGACCTTAATTAAAGAGGTAGCAGTAGCGGTAGAACAATAGTACAACAAGATAGATAGACAATACATGAACCCTGCCCATGGGTTCAACCTTACTCTTCTTCGCTTTCCTGGATAATAGTGACACATCACGGAGCAAGACAGACTTCAGGCTCCTGCTGACTACCTGCAACAGGGTTAACAAACCTTGAGTACATGGGGTACTCCGCAAGACTTACCCGACTAAAGGTGTAAAATTAGACTCAGGAATGCAGGCTGAGGGGAGTCAAGGTAAGGCTTGAGCAAGAGTTCAAGAGTTTTGCGAAATAGCATTACTAGTACTATTTCAATATTTTATTCCCATAATATTGTTAATCATTACCATATTTCAAGTACTTTCCAATATCCATCATCATTCTTTCAATATATATTCATTCATTTCGAAAACATCCTAGTTCCAAACCACTATTCACTGTAGGTGTGAGGATCAAGTCTCCATAACCAAGGAGCAACGATGATTCGAATCGATTAATACCCAGCTGGGGATCCCTATCCACACGGCGTATGTAGCACTTGCATACGCCAACCCCGCCTACCACAGCTTTTCATACCCCGGAACCGGTCCTGCGCCACCCGAGAGCACAGTACTCCTCTCGTCTCCAGGCACGACGGCCACGATGGTACACGCTACTCTCGCCATCTCTCCACTCCCAGTGCGTGGTTGTCGGTTCCAGCAGTAGAGCCACCGGAGTTAGAGGCTTCCCGTAGTATGTGGCTAGTTGCAAAGTCTTGATCACAGCAGGCCTGACAACGAACGGTCCCTAATATTTTTCCGTTAGAAACCATGCATTAGGACTCTAACCCAAGTACACTGGTAACTACCTGGTTTTCACATCCCTTTCCTCAACTGTCACCTCGGGCTTCACCTCAGTATTCTCAGTCACTACACGTGTGCAATAATGAATGCATGATTACGATGCAACATGAAATGACAGATCAGATTCAATAATAAATGATACAGACTTGATCATAACCCTACCACAGACTAACCATGATCATTCTAATCCGTTGAGCCCTAGGTCATATAGGTGTTTGACCAAAGTTCACAATCAACCATAAAATCACACATACCCTAAGTTATTAATGTTTTCTAATTACTTTTATTAATCATTTAATCAAACATTTATTTAATAAATAATTAAACTATTTCCATTTGATGCCAAACTTCACCAACAGTTAGCTCTGGACCTAAAACAGTACCAAATAAATTTTGAAGATTTTTGGACTTACAGAGAATTAAATAAAATTACTTAAAGTTGCATTTATCATTTAATTTACAGATTTATAGTTCATACAGAAAGCACTTAAATCCTACATTTCATATTTTTGTTAAATTCTACACATCATAGAGAGCATCCACAAATATTTTCATAATTTTTTGTGCAGCAGATTAATTCACACAAAAAGATTAAAACACAGTACTATTCATTTCAAATATAAATAGAAAAGGTATTCATATTCACCCGGGAAAAGGAAAAACGAAACGAGCCAAACACGGCCCAGCTCGGCACTGGCCGAACCAGCCCAGCCCGCGCGAGCGCAAGCGCGCTCCTACTCTCTCTTTGGGCCGCTGACGGGTCGACCCCACCCGTCAGCCTCTCTCTCACTCCCTCTTCTTCTTTCCCTGGCTCCCGCGCGTGTGCGAGCACAACGGCTCGCCGCCAGCGGCCTCTTCGGCGAGGGAGGCATCTCGGACCGGTGAACGAGACCCCAGTACCCTACTCTAGAGACCCCAAAGGACCAAACCCGGCCGGCGACGAACTCGTTACCGACCACGGCGGCTCGGCGGCGGCGGCATGCCACACACCGGCGAGCACAAGACGGTAGAGATGAAACCAAAGACGTCGAACGGTTTAGCGACTAACCACGACCCTAAACCAGCAGCTGGTTGGGACGGAGGCGAAACGTAGCGGTGGGTTTAGCGGCGAGCCGACCCACGACGGTGCGCTCCGGCGACGACTTAGACGTTCCCGCAAACCTGGGGCACCAAAAGGTAAAACAACCCAAGCCTCAACCTCAAGACATCGATTGGAGCATCAAACGCAAGTTGATTCGAGAGAAAGCTCACCGGAGCAAGCTAATCCTGTCGAGTCGACCCACGGCGGCGCTCTGACCGGACGCCGGGAAGACACACGCGGTTTGGACCTTCCAGAGCACCAAAGTGCTCACGAGATGATGCAACCGGTGCGCAAGTGAGTGGATTCGATGGCTGGGAGATGGTGAGGACAGAGGTGGAATGGTGACGACGAATTTTGGCGGCGACCGAGATGAGCTCGTCAGTGGCCGAACGGGGAGAAATGGGGAGAGAGGCGGTGCTCGTCGTTTTAATGATGGGGAAAGAAGAGGATAAGCTCGAGCGGGTCCAGCCCCCCTGGGAAGCTCGACACGGCGACGCCCGGGCCCCTGGCTGGCCGTACGAGCCCGGCGCCAGCCGCGGCATGCGCGCGTACGGGGGAAGATGAACAGGGGACCCCCTGGCTACAGTGCTATAAGTCTAGAGATCAAACCCTATTTGATTTGATTCCGGTTGATCCAATCTGAATCTGAGGAAGTGGTAAAAACAAAACTTGTAGGAAATTTCTAGTAGAACACTTTTTCTTTTGACACCAAATTTAAATTCAGCTTAATTTGAAAAATACCAAAAAGAGGGTAAAAGTTGGATTTAAATTTCAAACTATATTTTTGAAATTACTTTTATATTTTCTCAATAACTTGAAAAATGGCCAAAATAAAAGTTATTCCTCTCAATGAGCCCTTCAACCTTTATTAAAGAAGTTTTATTAGATTCTCAATATTTTTGAAATTGGAGTCTCAAATTTAAATTTTAACATAATAATTTGAGTTTAATTTGAATTTCTGTGACACAACTTCAAAATCTACAAAAATAAAAGTTGTTCCATTTTAAAAAATCTATAACTTTGATTAAGACACTTTTATCAGATTCATTATAGATTTTGAATTAAGGTTTTAGGTCAACTCTAGGGCTTAATTTGATCTCTTATTTAATAAAATGTTTGACTTTTAACTAAAGGCTTAATTACTCAATCCGTAACACACGAAATCAAAGCACTCTAGTGACCCTAAGCACAATCATATGTAGATGCTTAAATTTAAACATGATGACATGGCAGGTTAATTACTTTGTAATACCAGAGGTATTACAGCCTTCCCCCCTAAAAGAAATCTCGTCCCGAGATTTGATACAAGATAAAACAAGATTCGAAACAAAGTAATGGAAAAGAAAATATCTTAAGCAATCTAAACCCACCTGATACAAACTAACCAGGGGACTTTATATGCTACATCATCGGACAAGTACATCTACAAGGTAGCGAAAAACTCGGGGAAATTCTCGGCGAGATAGTCTTCAGATTCCCATGTGGCTTCATCCTTAGAGTGTTTGCTCCACTGGATCTTGTACCACCTGGTTGTGTTCCTTCGTGTGACACAATCCTTTATGTCCAGGAATCGAATAGGATACTCCGAGTACGTCAACTCAGGTTCAAGTTCCACTCCTTCCACATCGACGACCTGGTCAGGTACTCGAAGACACCTCTTGAGTTGTGACACATGGAATACATTGTGTACGTCTGAAAGGTGCTCTGGCAAATACAACTTATAAGCTACTTTTCCCACGCGTTCTATGATTAGGAAAGGTCCAACATAACGCGGGGCCAACTTGCCTTTGACACCAAATCGATTGACTCCTTTCATTGGCGATACCTTCTGATACACATAGTCTCCCACTTTGAATGCTAAGAGTCCATGCCTTCGATCGGCATAACTTTTCTGTCGAGACTGTGCCACTTTCAAATTCTCTTGTATCAATCTGACCTTTTCTTCAGCTTCATTGACCAGATCAACGCCGTAAAACCATCTTCCTCCAGGTTCAGACCAATTCAATGAGGTACGGCACCTACGACCATAAACTGCCTCAAATGGAGCCATCTTGATACTTTCTTGGTAGCTGTTGTTATACGAGAATTCTGCCAATGCTAGACATTCATCCTACTTGTCAGGGTAATTGAGTGCACAAGCCCTCAACATATCCTCCAGTACTTGATTGACTCTTTCCGTCTGTCCGTCAGTCTGTGGATGGTATGCAGTGCTATGCAGAAGCTTTGTACCTAAGGACTTGTGAAAAGCCTGCCAAAACTTGGAGACGAACTGGGTACCTCGATCGGAAACGATGGTCTTTGGCACACCATGCAACTTCATTAAGTTTTCTATGTAAAGCTTCGCGTATGTCGGTGCCCTGTAATCTTTCTTGACTGGTAGAAAATAAGCTTGCTTTGTGAGACGGTCCACAATAACCCAGATTGAATCAAAACCTCTAGTTGTCCTTGGTAATCCCATGATGAAATCCATGTTGATGTCCTCCCACTTCCACGCAGGAACCGGAAACGGTTGCAACTCTCCACCAGGCTTCATGTGAACAGCTTTCACTTTCTGACAAGTGTCACATCTCGCGACATACCAAGCAATCTCAATCTTCATTTTTGTCCTCCAGAACTTTTGCTTCAAATCCTGATACATCTTGTTGCCTCCAGGATGGATAGAAAACCTTGTCAAATGTGCTTCGTCAAGGATCTTTTGCCTCAACTCTGGAACCTTTGGAACTACCAAACGATCCTTGAACCATACGACACCATCTTCATCAATCCTGAAACAATCGGCCTTGCCAGCTTGGACTTTCTCCTTAATGTGCTTGATTCCTTTACTTTCCCTTTGAGCAGCAATGATTTGCTCACGGATAGGTGTTTCAATGCTGATATTTGCTAGACTGCCTTGTGGGACTATTTCTATGCCTAACTTTTCCAACTCACAGCACAAGGATAAGTTATATGGTCTGACTGTCAAACAATTGCAGTGTACCTTCTAACTGAGTGCGTTGGCGACCACATTTGCCTTGCCTGGATGATAGTGCACTTCAATATCATAATCCTTGATCAGCTCGAGCCATCTTCGCTATCTCATGTTCAACTCTTCATGAGTAAAGATGTATTTTAGGCTCTTGTGATCTGTATACACATTGCAGGTACTGCCCAGCAAATAGTGACGCCATATCTTCAAGGCATGTACCACAGCTGCCAAATCTAGATCATGGGTAGGATAATTCTCTTCATGTCGCTTAAGATGATGTGAAGCATAAGCAATGACACGGCCCTCTTGCATCAAGACGCAACCAAGACCGGTACCAGAAGCATCACAGTACACATCAAATGGCTTGTCAATGTCTGGTTGAGCTAGTACTGGTGCAGTGGTCAACAACCTTTTCAGAATTTGAAATGCCTTCTCACATTCTGGTGACCAGACAAATTTGACTTGATTTTTCAACAGGTTGGTAATGGGCTTGGCTATTCTTGAGAAGTCCAAAATAAAACGACGGTAGTACCCCGCCATTCCCATAAAGCTGCGGACTTGATGTACTGTGGTTGGTGGCTTCCAATTCAAGATTTCTTCTACCTTACTCGGGTCCACGGATACACCTTCAGCAGATAAAATATGGCCGAGAAAAGGAACTCGGCCAAAACTCACATTTGCTGAACTTGGCATATAGCAGGTGTTCTCTTAAGCGAGTTAGGACAACACGAAGGTGGTTGGCATGTTCATCAGGGGTTTTGGAATAAACAAGGATGTCATCGATGAACATGACTACAAACTTGTCAAGCTCGGGCATAAAGACAGAGTTCATGAGGTACATGAAATAGGCGGTGCATTGGTTAGGCCAAAAGACATGACCAGATACTCATAAAGGCCATATCTGGTGGTGAATGCTGTTTTGGGGACGTCTTCGGGAAGGATCTTTATTTGGTGGTAACCAGACCTAAGGTCAATTTTGGAAAAGACCTTGGCTCCAGCTAATTGGTCAAAGAGTAGGTCAATGCAAGGTAAAGGATATTTATTTTTTATGGTGACCTCGTTAAGTGGGCAATAATCAACACAGAGTCTGAGTGACTTGTCCTTCTTTTTCACAAAGATAGCAGGACAACCCCAGGGAGATGAACTAGGTCTGATGAAACCCTTATCAAGCAGATCTTGCAACTGAACCTTCAACTCTGGCAGTTCCTTGGGAGGCATCCTATAGGCTCTACGAGATATAGGTGCAGTCCCAGGTTTCAACTCAATGGCAAACTCCACGTCACGGTCAGGTGGCAAACCAGGCAGATCATCGGGGAATACATCCGAAAATTCACAGACTACCGGAATCTTTTGGATTTCTTGGACTGAGGTGGCACACAGTCTCTGCACAGACTTTTCAACCATTCTCACAGGTAGTGGAAGCTACATAAGAAGCTGAGATTGACTACCAGGTATACTGACTCTTATGGTTCTATTCAGCACGTCGATCAAGGCCTTGTGCTGATATATCCAATTCATACCTAAAATGACATATATGTCTTGATCCTTGAGTACTACTATGGTGGTTGGGAATATATGCCCGCCCAACTCGATAGGTGCTCGTCGGACTACCTCCTTAGTATTTATTCGCCCCCCGGGCGAATGTATAAGGAAATTTTCCTTGATTTCCCCAATTGGAATCTCAAACTTGACAACAAATGTACGATTGATGAATGAATGTGATGCACCAGAATCAAAAAGTGTAATAGCGGGGTGACTGGTGACAGGAAACCTACCCATCATGACAGGCTCTCCTGCAGCGATGTCATCCACATGAGTATAATAGACATGTCCCGCTTTCTTGACAATTTTGCCCTTCTGAGCCTAGTGCTGCTGGCCACGGTGCTGATTCTGATGCTGCTGCTAGCTGCTGTCTAGGACCTCTCTAGGCATTTTGATTGTATTTCTTTGGATATGGACAGTCACGAGCCCAATGTCCCATCTTGCCACAGTTGTAGCAAGGGTGATTGTAGGTGGTCTGAGGTGTATTAATATGAACGCCTGGGGCATTCGGCTGAGTAATGTTTAGGTTTGAGATATGAGAGGTAGCCGCGGTGCGTACCACGACCTGCTGCTGGGGGTAAGCTGGACGGTTGTGGTGAGTGGGATGATAGATGATCTTCTGGTGTTTTTGACCGCCAGAAAAGCCTGATTTCTTCTTCTTCTCATCTTGATGCTTACGATCACTTTCTTCGTAAGCAATGGCGCTGTCGACGGCTTCGTGATATGAGCAATTAAGGTTGTTGGATAGGCTGTGCTGGATCTTGAAGTTTAGGCTCCTGACAAAGCAATCTTTCTTCTTTTGGTCGGTGTTGGTATGTTCAGGAGCATATTGGGCAAGATGATTGAACTGGTTCACATATTGCATAACAGAAGAATCCTTCTGCTGCAGCGCTAAGAACTGATCCAGCTTCATCTTCATTACACCTGCAGGGATGTAATGTGCTCGGAAGGCTTCGCGAAAATCTACCCAAGTGAGCTGATGTCCCTCGGGCTGTGCAGACAATAGGTTGGCATACCAGGCACTGGTAGGACCACGCAGCTGCTGAGCCATGAACAGTGGCTTTTGGATATCTGTGCAACGGATCAAGCTGAACTTTTGCTCCATGGTTCAGAGCCAATCATCGGCCTCCAAAGGCTCATCAGCCTTTGTGAACACTGGGGGACGTGTTTCAATGAAATCCACATAGGTAGTTTCTTCATCTTCGCGGCGGCCTCGATGCCCGCCACGGTTCTCCCGGTTTTGGGCCATAGCATTGGCTGCATTAGTAAGGGCTGCGATGGCATCAGCTAAGGTTGGTGGAATGGGTGGCGGGTAGGGAGCAGCTCCTTCATCGGAAGTACCGCCACCAGTCGAGCGGGTGTTGACCATCTGTTTTTAGGACAACCAACTTAGGACTTACTTTGCATAATTAAAACATGGTAGCATTACAACTTAAAACATTAAACATAACAAAGTTCAACACACTCGGAAATAACAAGTTCCACCCCAGACTAAGGTTCTTGGCATGATGATTACAACACTTGGATAGCAGAAGACTAAAGTCACTAGTCCTAAGACTAGCCTAGTCGATGACGACAATCTCCTCCTCGTCGTCCTCCTTAACGACCACGTCGTCCATCGGGTCAACTGCCTCAAAGTAACCGTCCTCAGTAGCCTCACTGTAATACTCCTCCTCCTCTGGTCCCATGACAACACCATCCACAGGCTCATCCTCACGTGGAACCAGAAATGGATTTAGCTGATCATTCAGCCTATGCACCTCTGAAAGACCCTAGTTTGGTTTTGATAATTGATGAAACCTAGTTACTAATCTAAGTGCTAAAGTATGTGTAGCCAAGAGAAGATTAGTGATAAGGAGGAAGATGACATGAGCTCAAGTGAAGATCAAGATGAAATGATCAAGGAGAAAGAAAAGGACTCAAAGAAGGAAAGCTAGAGGCTAAGGTATATTCAAATAGGGCTTTTCTTTTAGTGATCAAGACTAAAGTGGGAGTGATCACATTTAGGATAGATAGCCGACTATTAAGGGGAGAACTAAGCTATTGGATTACGTTCAAGTACTCTAGGTTGCATCTCATGTGCATTGATCTAATCAACCTAGAGAACCTCTTTTAAAACCATTGAAAAATGTTTGCAAAATGCTAACACACTGAGCACAAGTGTTAAAGACCTTGAGTGTTAGCACATAGAAGCAAGGGGTGAGAAATAGACTTGAAATTAGCTGAAAAAGGAGCGTCGGACTGTGCAGAGGGGCAGCGTCGGACTATTGAGCAGAGTCCGACGCCTAACCCTAGTTCTGGCCAATGGCGAGCGTCGGACGCTCGGTAAACGAGCGTCGGACCATTGCCCACTTTAGTCCAACGGTGAAGAGCAGCGAGGCGTGACGCGTGGCACTTTCTGAGAGCGTCGGACGTTGGTGATTCGTCCGACGGTTGGACTAAGTCCGACGGTGTTTTAGCGTTTCTAAACCTCTCTGGAAGCGTCGGACGCGGGGAATTTTTAGTCCGACGCACTGACTTGCGATCGTCCGACGGTACGCGCGCAGTGTACTGTGAGAGGGCGTCGGACTCTGTTATTTAGTCCGACGCCCCCAGTCCGACGATGGACGAACTGGCGCGAAGTCGACCGTTGAGATCGGACGAACGGCGTTTAAACCTATTTACACGTGGCAAGATCTAGAGCATCGGACGCTATCGCTTGGTCCGATACTGTCGGTCCGACCGTCGGTCTGACACCCCGTAAATCATGGTTAACGGCTGTTTTGGAGTGGGTAACGGCTAGATTTGCATTTGGGGGTATTTATACTCCCTCCCTGGTCACTTGGTGACACCTTTGCACACTTGGATCATTGTCATACACTTTGTTGCATTCTAGCCTCCCACTCTCTCACTAGTTCATCATTTTGATCATCCTTAGTGAGATTGAGTGAACCTCAAGTGCATCATTGTTTATGATTTGCATTCTAGAGCACTTGAGAGCAAGCCTTGGTTCAGTTCTTATTCTCTTGGGACATTGCCGTGTCCCTAGACGGCTTGGAGGAGAAGAAGATGTGGAGGAGCTTGGAGATTGTGCTTGCCCACACCCGGCATTTGTGAGGGGTTCTTGTGCCTTCCCCGAGCGGAGTGCTCAAAGGTAGCTCTAGTGGATTGCTCGTGTCTTTGAGTTACTTCCTCCGTGGTAGGTTCTTGTGGCGCCTAGTGTAGGCTCGGTGTGTGATACCGATTAGCCACCGAACCACCGGTTGAAGTCGACACAACGAGGACGTAGCGTGAAGGCAAGCACGTGAACCTCGGGGATAAATTTTGGTGTCTCTATTGATTTCCTCACCTTCGAGTGAGTGACTTATTGATTGTCCCGGTGATTGGCTTCCTCACAAGGCAAAGGTTTATTCGACGATCATTCATTTCTTATACTTGAGCAAAGTAGCTTGTTTTCTTGTCTTGTGTAGTTGTGTAGTCTTTTAGGTTTTGCTAGCTTACTTGTGTGGCTTAGAACTAAGAATTAACTAGAATTGTGTAGGTGGCTTGCCTAGGTTAGTAGTTGCACTAGCATTGCACATTTAGCCATATTTGTTACTAACCTCTTGGCCTAAGTACTTTGTAGAAATTTTATTAGGCTATTCACCCCCTCTAGCCATACTAGGACCTTTCAAGTGGTATCGAAGCCGTGGTCACCGTTTAGTCAAGGCTTAACATCGTTCGGTGCATTGAAATAGCTCATATCATGTTCAATCATGTTGGGGGCAAACCACCTCACTTTGATGGCACAAGCTCATTTGATTATTGGAAAAGAAAGATGAGGATGTATCTTGGCTCAATTCATGAGAAGGTGTGGGAGGTCACCGAGAAGGAATACATTGTGCTTGATCCCACAAGCCCCACACCTAGAGAGCAAGAGAACAACCAATGTAACACAATGGCTCTCAACACCATTTACAATGGCTTTGACTCAAAGGTGTTTGAGCAAATCAAGGATTTGGATAGAGCAAGTGAAGTATGGGCTAGATTAGAGCAAACCTATGAGGGCACTTCAATGGTAAAGAGTGCCAAGTTGTACATGTTCAAGGACAAGCTCTCAAACTTCAAGATGGATGATAGAGAGAGCATTCCGGAAATGTTCTATAGGCTTCAAGTGATTGTCAATGATCTCAAGGCCTTGGGTGAGAAAACAAATGATGAGGACTTCTCTCACAAATTTCTCATACGCTTGCCCAAGAGGTTTAAGACCTTGAGAACTATCATCTTCCGAGGCGGCTTGAAGGGTGTCACTCCAAATGAGGTTCTTGGTGATGTGATGACCGAGGATCAATACAATGAGAAGAGTGATAGTGAAGAAGTGAAGAAGGAGGATGACAAGAGCAAGAAGACCGTGGCATTCAAGTCCACCACCTCTTCTTCCAAGAACAAGGGCAAGGGCAAGAAAATGCAATCTAGTGATGATGATGCATCTAGCCTTGATAGTGATGATGAGGCACTAGCTCTCTTTGTGCGCAAGTTTGGAAGATTCATGAAGAAGAAGGGCTATGGTGCTAGAAAGAGAAGAGATCACTTCAAAGGCAAGAATGTAGTAAGGAAGTGCTACAATTGCAAGAGCACGGATCATCTTGTGGTGGATTGTCCTAATGCTAGTGATGATGAAGATGATTATAAGAAGAAAGGCAAGAAGGACAAGGTGGAAAAGAAGGAGAAAAAGAAATTCAACTTCTCCAAGAAGAAAGGTGGATCCTATGTAGTGACATGGGATAGTGATGCTTCCTCCGATGATGATGACTCTAGTGATGATGATGAGAGGAAGACATCCAAGAAGAAGGCCATGGCATCTATTGCTATCAACAAAAGGTCTTCATCATTTGATTCTTCATGCTTCATGGCTAAGTCCACCAAGGTAAAATACGATGACTCAAGTGATGATGAAAAAGATGATAATGATAGTGATAGTGATGATGATGAGCCTAGTGTAGCACAACTCATGGACATGTTAGAGCAAGCCGAATATCTTATTAGCTCTAAGTCTAAGAAGTGCAAAGAATTGTCCAAGAAATTAAAAACTCTTGAACAATCTTTTGATGAGCTAAGTGCTTCTCATGAGTGTCTAAAGGAAGACCATGAGGATCTCAAACTAGCTCACACCAAGCTTGAGGAAGCTCACTCCTCACTCTTAGAGCTAAGTAAGGTAGAGGATATTGCTATAACATGTGATGTGGGTGTAAATTGTGATCTAATGAATGAATCAACTAATGAAACACTTGTTGCAACCACACCTAATAACACTAGTTCTTCATCATCATCCACTTCTACTTCTACCTTCACTACTAGTGTTGATCCAACACTAAAAGTTGAAAATGAGAAATTGAAGAAGGAAGTGGACAACCTAACCCGCGCATTAGGCAATGCCTATGGTGGGGATGCCCGCTTGCTACAATGCTTGGGTAGTCAAAGATATAGTAACTCTAAGGAGGGACTTGGCTATACTCCGAAGAAAGGCAAGGCGGCCTTTGTAACTCCAAAGCCTAGCTTTGTGAGGAGCAATGGTCGATTTTGCTACAAGTGCAAGCAAGTTGGGCATATTGAGGCAAATTGCATCACTAACAACAAGAACAAGCAAATAAAATTTGCAAGTGCTAAATCTATTAGACTTGATTCTTGTTACATGCTTACCAAGGGTGAGAAAGGTGTCAAAGTCAAATACATTGGTACACCTAAAGAGAGCCCAAGGTTGAAGGCTATTTGGGTACCAAAGGCTTTGGTTGCTAACATCCAAGGACCCAAACAAGTATGGGTACCTAAAAGACATTGATTTGTTTTGTAGGTAAATTACAAAGCCGGAGGAAGGCATTGGGTTCTTGATAGTGGGTGTTCTCAACACATGACCAATGATTCAAGAATGTTCAATCAAATCAATTCTAGTGGCAGTGAGTATGATAGTATCACATTTGGGGATAATAGCAAAGGCAAGGTCAAGGGTCTTGGAAAGATTGCAATATCAAATGATCTAAGCATCTCCAATGTGCTATTAGTTGAGAGTTTGAACTTCAATCTATTGTCGGTGGCTCAACTTTGTGTTCATGGTTTCAAATGCATCTTTGGTGTTGATGATGTGGAAATCATTAGTGTGGATGGATCAAATTTGATATTCAAGGGATTTAGATATGAGAATCTCTATCTAGTGGACTTTGGTGCTAGAGAATCACAATTGTCAACATGCTTACTCTCTAAGTCAAGCATGGGTTGGTTATGGCATAGAAGGCTTGGTCATGTTGGAATGAAGCAATTGAACAAACTTGTGAAGCATGACTTGGTTAGAGGTCTTAAAGATGTTGAGTTTGAGAAGGACAACTTATGTAGTGCATGTCAAGCCAGAAAACAAGTTGGCAACACTCATCCTAAGAAGAGTATGATGAGCACATGCAAACCATTTGAGTTATTGCATATGGACTTATTTGGACCAACTACATATACAAGCATTGGCGGCAACAAGTATGGTTGGTGATAGTGGATGACTTCTCAAGATATACATGGGTTTTCTTTATGTTTGACAAAAGTGATGTTTATGGTATCTTCAAATCTTTTGTCAAGAGAAGTTGCAATGAATTTGAAACAACCATCAAGAGGGTGAGAAGTGATAATGGTAGTGAGTTCAAGAACACAAGAGTTGATGAGCTATGTGATGACTTAGGAATCAAACATCAATTCTCGGCTAAGTACACACCTCAATCAAATGGCCTAGTTGAATGAAAGAATAGGACTCTCATTGATATGGCAAGATCTATGCTTAGTGAGTATAATGTGAGTCAATCTTTTTAGGCCGAAGCAATCAACACGGCATGTTACTACTCCAATAGACTCTATTGCCATCCTATGTTAGAGAAGACTCCATATGAGATCTTGAATGGAAGAAAGCCAAATATTGCATATTTTCGGGTGTTTGGTTGTAAGTGCTACATATTGAAGAAAGGAGCTAGATTGAGCAAATTTGAGAAGAAATGTGATGAGGGGTTCTTGCTTGGTTACTCCACCTCTAGTAAAGCTTATAGAGTTTGGAACTTGGGAAGTGGTCAACTTGAGGAAATTCATGATGTTGAATTTGATGAAACCAATGGGTCTCAAGATCAAAATGAGAATCTAGATGATGTGAGTGGACCTCAATTGGCAAAGGCTATGCAAGAAATAGACATTGGTGACATAAAGCCGACTCAAGTGGTTGACATAGAAGATGACAAAGATCAAGTGCAAGTTCCATCAAATGATCAAGCTAGTAACTCTCAAGTGCAAATTCGAGATCAAGCTAGTTCCTCTCAAGCAAATCAAACAAATGCACAATCAAGCTCAAGCAATCAACCTCAAGTGCTTCAACCCACAAACATTGCAAGAGATCATCCTTTGGACCAAATTATTGGTGATATTCAAAAGGGTGTGCAAACAAGATCAAGACTAGCATCATTTTGTGCTCACTATTCATTTGTGTCATTTGAAGAGCCGGAGAACACTGAGAAGGCATTGAAAGATAGTGATTGGGTAAATGCTATGCATGAAGAGCTCAACAATTTTGAAAGAAATGAAGTTTGGGAATTGGTAGAGAGACCAAAGAACTACAATATTATTGGCACCAAATGGGTATTTAGAAACAATCAAGATCAAGATGGTGTTGTAATAAGGAATAAGGCAAGATTAGTGGCACAAGGTTACACTCAAGTAGAAGGATTGGACTTTGGTGAAACCTATGCTCCGGTTGCAAGATTGGAAGCAATAAGAATTCTTCTAACATATGCTTGTGCTCACAACATCAAGCTCTACCAAATGAATGTCAAAAGTGAATTTCTCAATGGATTCATCAATGAGTTAGTATATGTTGAACAACCTCCCGGTTTTGAAGATGAGAAGAAACCAAATCATGTGTACAAGCTAAGGAAAGCACTCTATGGTTTGAAATAAGCACCAAGGGCATGGTATGAGAGGCTAAGGGATTTTCTCCTCTCTAAAGGTTTCAAGATGGGCAAGGTTGACACAACTCTCTTCACCAAGAAGGATGATGGTGACTTGATCATGCAAATCTATGTTGATGACATTATCTTTGGATCAACAAGTCAAGCCTTGTGTGCAGAGTTTGAAAAGATGATGGCTAAAGAATTTGAGATGTCTATGATGGGTGAACTCACATACTTCCTTGGACTTCAAATTAAGAAAATGAAGAATGGCACATTCATAAGTCAAGGCAAGTACACAAGAGACATGATCAAGAAGTTTGGAATGCAAGATGCAAAACCAATTAGCACTCCCATGGGGACTAGTGGAAGCTTGGATGAAGATAAAAGTGGCAATATGGTTGATCAAAAGGCATATCGGTCTCTAATTGGAAGTTTGCTCTATGTCACCGCATCAAGACCGGATGTCATGTTTAGTGTGTGCATGTGTGCTAGATATCAAGCATCTCCTACAGAGAGTCATATGAAGGCCGCAAAGAGGATATTGAGATATTTGAAGCACACTCAAGATGTTGGATTGTGGTATCCCTAGGGTGCAAAATTTGAGTTGATTGGATATGCCGATGCGGACTATGCCGGTTGCAAAATAAATAGAAAGAGTACATCGGGCACATGTCAACTCTTGGGAAGATCTCTTGTCTCATGGTCATCCAAGAAGCAAAATAGCATTTCACTCTCCACCGCCGAAGCCGAATACATTAGTGCGGGGAGTTGTTGTGCTCAACTCTTGTGGATGATGGCAACTTTGAGAGATTATGGAATTAACTTCAAGAAAGTGCCACTTCTATGTGACAATGAGAGCACCGTCAAGCTAACTCAAAACCCGATCCAACATTCAAGAACCAAGCATATTGATGTGAGGCACCACTTCATTCGGGATCATCAACAAAAGGATGACATTGATATTCAAAGCATTGGAACCAATGATCAATTGGCCGACATACTCACAAAGCCACAAGATGAGAAGAGGTTTTGCAAGCTTAGGAATGAATTGAATATTCTTGATTTCTCCAATATGAGTTGAGATCAACCCCACACATATATGACATGCCTCTACTCTGACAAAGCAAGGTAAAATTGTTTGACATAACATCATACTTGCTAGGATATGTTTAGAGCATATAGACATATTCACCTCTTAGGATCATTCATGGAAATTAAAAAGTTTCTTTATGATATATGCTACCACTATTGCCTTGTTTGATTGTATGATCTAGTCGTAACATATGACATGCATGTGTGCTTAATCCCCTAGTGTTCAAACTAGTTCATTAGCTCAAGGTGTATAACTTAACATGGGCAAGATAACCCCTAGTGGCGTGAAGAAGCTTGTCCTTGGATCAAACTTAGTTATATATCCTAGGCAAGTGCACTAGATTGAGCCAAAGTGAAAAATCAACTCTCTTTCCACAATCAAATGAACTTGACTAACAATCTCTACTCCACTTAACCTTTTTGGGCAATTGTTGACAAAGGGGGAGAGAAAGTTACAAAAGAAAAAGAAAGCGCAATGAACCATCATTAGGCCGATGATGGGAGAGCAATAGGCCAAAGGAAAGGGGTAATTAAAATTTTAAAGCACACAAGTAGGGGGAGCAATCACATATGCAAGTTGTTGCATTTGGATGTGCATTAATCATATGATTGCTCATTGCATTTGTATTTACCTTCTTATACATGCTTGTGTGGTGTATTGCTAGTAGTAGGATTTGAATGATGATTTGAACAACTAGCATATGTAGAAGTAACTAGTTGGTCGTATTTCTTCAAGTGGTTACTAGAGCTTGATTATAATGAGATCTCATGGTATGCTCTAGTATTTGTGACCTTCTAGTTACTAAGGTGCTAAGGATGGTGTACATTGTAACTCCGATGGTATCACGCTTCAAAGGTCCATTCTATACATCATTAGCACAATTTTGGTAGAATTACTCTCTATTCAATACATATGTGCTAACTTTCAATCCAAACTCGATGCACATATGTAGGGGGAGCCAGTACTACCAAAATAGAACTTATGATGGTTGTCCAAATCCTTTCATGATCTACTCATGGACAAGCATGATAAGTTTAAAATCTTAATGCATATTTCTTTTGTAAATGGGTTGTCACCAATTACCAAAAAGGGGGAGATTGAAAGACCCTAGTTCAGTTTTGGTAATTGATGAAATCTAGTTACTAATCTAAGTGCTAAAGTATGTGTAGCCAAGAGAAGATTAATGATAAGGAGGAAGATAACATGAGCTCAAGTGAAGATCAAGATGAAATGATCAAGGACAAAGAAAAGGACTTAAAGAAGGAAAGCTAGAGGCTAAGGTATATTCAAATAGGGCTTTTCTTTTAGTGATCAAGACTCCAAGTGGGAGTGATCACATTTAGGATAGATAGCCGACTATCAAGGGGAGAACTAAGCTATTGGATTACTTTCAAGTGCTCTAGGTTGCATCTCATGTGCATTGATCTAACCAACCTAGAGAACCTCTTTTAAAACCCTTGAAAAATGTTTGCAAAATGCTAACACACTGAGCACAAGTGTTGAAGACCTTGAGTGTTAGCACATAGAAGCAAGGGGTGAGAAATAGACTTGAAATTAGCTGAAAAAGGAGCGTCGGACTGTGCAGAGGGGCAGCGTCGGACTATTGAGCAGAGTCCGACGCCTAACCCTAGTTCTTGCCAATGGCGAGCGTCGGACGCTCGGTAAATGAGCGTCGGACCATTGCCCACTTCAGTCCGACGGGGAAGAGCAGCGAGGCGTGATGCGTGGCACTTTCTGAGAGCGTCGGACGTTGGTGATTCGTTCGACGGTGTGCGTCGGACTAAGTCCGACGGTGTTTTAGCGTTTCTGAACCTCTCTGGAAGCGTCGGACGCTGGGAATTTTTAGTCCGACGCACTGACTTGCGATCGTCCGACGATACGCGCGTAGTGTACTGTGAGAGGGCGTCGGACTCTGTTGTTTAGTCCGACGCCCCCAGTCCGACGATGGAAGAACTGGCGCGAAGTCGACCGTTGAGATCGGACGAACATCGTTTAAACCTGTTGACACGTGGCAAGATCTAGAGCGTCGGACGCTATCGCTTGGTCCGACGCTGTCGGTCCAACGGTCGGTCCGACGCCCCGTAAATCATGGTTAATGACTGTTTTGGAGTGGGTAATGGCTAGATTTGCATTTGGGGGTATTTATACTCCCTCCCTGGTCACTTGGTGACACCTTTGCACACTTGGATCATTGTCATACACATTATTGCATTCTAGCCTCCCACTCTCTCACTAGTTCATCATTTTGATCATCCTTAGTAAGATTGAGTGAACCTCAAGTGCATCATTGCTTGTGATTTGCATTCTAGAGCACTTGAGAGCAAGCCTTGGTTCAGTTCTTATTCTCTTGGGACATTGCCGTGTCCCTAGACGGCTTGGAGGAGAAGAAGGTGTGGAGGAGCTTGGAGATTGTGCTTGCCCACACCCGGCATTTGTGAGGGGTTCTTGTGCCTTCCCCGAGCGGAGTGCTCAAAGGTAACTCTAGTGGATTGCTCGTGTCTTTGAGTTACTTCCTCCGTGGTAGGTTCTTGTGGCGCCTAGTGTAGGCTCGGTGTGTGATACCGATTAGCCACCGAACCACCGGTTGAAGTCGACACAACAAGGACGTAGCGTGCCGGCAAGCACGTGAACCTCGGGGATAAATCTTGGTGTCTCTATTGATTTCCTCACCTTCGAGTGAGTGACTTATTGATTGTCCCGATGATTGGCTTCCTCACAAGGCAAAGGTTTAATCGACGATCATTCCTTTCTTATACTTGTGCAAAGTAGCTTGTTTTCTTGTCTTGTGTAGTTGTGTAGTCTTTTAGCTTTTGCTAGCTTGCTTGTGTGGCTTAGAACTAAGAATTAAGTAGAATTGTGTAGGTGGCTTGCCTAGGTTACTAGTTGCACTAGCATTGCACATTTAGCCATATTTGTTACTAACCTCTTGGCCTAAATACTTTGTAGAAATTTTATTAGGCTATTTACCCCCCTCTAGCCATACTAGGACCTTTCAACCTCCTCGTGCAGCATACCATTGTTCCACTCAAGGTTCTCCACATACCCCTCCAGCTCCTCGACGCTCTCACGGGCCATGCCCTCACGCTCGAAAGCCTGGTCTCTCTGCTGAGTTAGACGGTCGATCTCCCGACGCAGATCTCAGTTGGTCCTCACATCGCGGTAGTGGTCAGCCCGGGCCACGCGGAAGTCCTCCCGCATGAGACTCATCTCCGTGTGCAACTCCTTGATCTCCTTCTTCAACTCCTTACGACTACGGCGGGGAAGGCGGCTACCAGACGCCTCCTCACTGTCGCGCGGTGCCAACTGGCGGCGCGGAACATCACGGGGACCAGTCATCTTGCGAGCAGTCAACTTACAACGTGCCAGCTGGAAAGGTAAGTTTGAATTAGTGAGGATATAAAAGGCTAGCAAGAATAGGGGTGATAGATCCTGTCGGTTACCAAAGTTAGGGGTACCCAACTTGGATGCAAAAAAGCTCATTCCCAACTTGGCCTGGCCCAAGTAAGGCCAGTGGAAGCCCACGAAGGCCGGGTCTACAGAGGCCCAAGTCTCCCTCCTCGGCGCCCAAATCTCCGATTCGCCCGAGCCTCCCCGGGAGAGCTCGGGCGAGCCTCACCCTCGGTGCCCAAATCTCCGATTCGCCCGAGCCTCCCCAGGAGAGCTCGGGCGAGCGCTCGGGAGAGCGGCATCCCCGGCGCCCAAGTCTCCGATTCGCCCGAGCCTCCTCGGGAGAGCTCGGGAGGCGGCGTCCTCGGCGCCCAAGTCTCCGATTCGCCCGAGCCTCCCCGGGAGAGCTCGGGCAAGCGGCCTCCCCGGCGCCCAAGTCTCCGATTCGCCCGAGCCTGCTCGTGAGAGCTCGGGAGGCGGCGTCCTCGGCGCCCAAATCTCCGATTCGCCCGAGCCTCCCCGGGAGAGCTCGGGCGAGCCTCACCCTCGGTGCCCAAATCTCCGATTCGCCCGAGCCTCCCCAGGAGAGCTCGGGCGAGCGCTCGGGAGAGCGGCATCCCCGGCGCCCAAGTCTCCGATTCGCCCGAGCCTCCTCGGGAGAGCTCGGGAGGCGGCGTCCTCGGCGCCCAAGTCTCCGATTCGCCCGAGCCTCCCCGGGAGAGCTCGGGCAAGCGGCCTCCCCGGCGCCCAAGTCTCCGATTCGCCCGAGCCTGCTCGGGAGAGCTCGGGAGGCGGCGTCCTCGGCGCCCAAGTCTCCGATTCGCCTGAGCCTCCTCGGGAGAGCTCGGGAGGCGGCGTCCTCGGCGCCCAAGTCTCCGATTCGCCCGAGCCTCCCCGGGAGAGCTCGGGCAAGCGGCCTCCCCGGCGCCCAAGTCTCCGATTCGCCCGAGCCTGCTCGGGAGAGCTCGGGAGGCGGCGTCCTCGGCGCCCAAGTCTCCGATTCGCCCGAGCCTTCTCGGGAGAGCTCGGGAGGCGGCGTCCTCGGCGCCCAAGTCTCCGATTCGCCCGAGCCTCCTCGGGAGAGCTCGGGAGAGCGGCGTCCTCGGCGCCCAAGTCTCCGATTCGCCCGAGCCTCCTCGGGAGAGCTCGGGAGAGCAGCGTCCTCGGCGCCCAAACCTCCGATTCGCCCGAGCCTCCTCGGGAGAGCTCGGGAGGCAGCGTCGGCGGCGTCCTCGGCGCCCAAATCTCCGATTCGCCCGAGCCTCCCCGGGAGAGCTCGGGCGAGCCTCACCCTCGGTGCCCAAATCTCCGATTCGCCCGAGCCTCCCCAGGAGAGCTCGGGCGAGCGCTCGGGAAAGCAGCACTCCTGGGCGCCCAAGTCTCCGATTCGCCCGAGCCTCCTCGGGAGAGCTCGGGAGGCGGCGTCCTCGGCGCCCAAGTCTCCGATTCGCCCGAGCCTCCTCGGGAGAGCTCGGGAGAGCGGCGTCCTCGGCGCCCAAACCTCCGATTCGCCCGAGCCTCCTCGGGAGAGCTCGGGAGAGCGGCCTCCTGGGCGCCCAAGGCTCCGATTCGCCCGAGCCTCCTCGGGAGAGCTCGGGAGAGCGGCGTCCTCGGCGCCCCAAACCTCCTATTCGCCCGAGCCTCCTCGGGAGAGCTCGGGAGAGCGGCGTCCTCGGCGCCCAATCCTCCGGTTCGCCCGAGCTTCCCTATCCCCCTCGAGCGCAATCTCGCGAAGACATCCAAGGCACAGGTAATGTCAGCGGAGCAATCTTGGACCACAAGAGATCTCTCTGACCACTTTACAAGCACTGTCCCATCGGGCGAGACTCTCGACACAACCGTGCTTCGCACGCCCCTGACGGCCATACCACCTGTCCTCCACGGTATGGTCCACGGTGCGCCGCCCCGTTTTGGGAAAGACGCCCACTGCGCCGTCCACACGAAAGGACGAGCACGCCTTCAGGATCCCGAGCCTCGGGAAACAACGCCCCAAGGTGACTCTGCCTCTTGTCACATCGTACGGAAGGATAGCCGGCAGGTGTGAACTCACCAAAGTCGTGCGGACCACGACGGCCATATCCAGAAGATCCAGAGAGCTGACGACATGACATAGTCAGACGACTGTTTCTACCTTGGAACTCGCGAACCAAGATAGCCATACCCATACCCCGGAGACACGGAGAAAAGGCAGAAGCCAGTCAAACGGGGAACGGCAACTCCTCACTATTTTAATAGGTATCGTCGTAGCTGCCTTTGCCTCTCCCTTGCGGCTATAAAAGGGAGAGCAGAGACCAGCTTTAGGACGACGACAGAAGAACAAACGAACGGACGGAGAAGTTCCAAGTTCTCACCCACAGCAAACGACTTGTAAACACTTAGACACTCACAAGAGACCTGGGAGCACTTCCCTCTCTCGACTAGCTTGTAACCCCTACTACAAGCACCCCGGTGCAAGGCAACACGACTCTCCTCTCCACTGGACGTAGGGCTTGCTCGGCCTGAACCAGTATAATCCCTGTGTTCCCCCTTGCACACCATCCGTAGCCTTAACCGCAAAACACATATTTACTAGCCGGTGTTAGCCTCGCCAAAACTAGCACCGACAGTTGGCGCGCCAGGTAGGGGCCTTTTGCGTGTTGATCCCGGTTGCGGATGGCAGCCAACGTCCCTGCGCTTCCTGCTGGCTCGGTGCTCCGGTTCGGGCCACTGTCCTCGGCCTCGAGATGAACCTCCGCCCAACCTGAGCCCCGGGCCATCATCATCCTGACCCAGGGCCCAGCAGGTGGCTGGGAAAGGGACCCCGGTGACACCTCCACCCGTTTCAGGGAAACAGAGGGAACGCCACGCGCCGCTCCCGCCGAACTAGGCGGGGGGAAGCGCATCCGCGTCAACCCGACCAATCCGGTGCCCCCCGCGCGAGACACCGCCTCTACGATCATCACCAGCGCAACGCTGGTAGCTCGAGCAGCTAAGTCACAGTTACCCTTAAGCTTCCATGCTTTGTTCATATTTGTGGTCTCGGAATCGATAAATAAGCGTTCTTTAATTATCACGAATTTTGAGATTTAAACCGAAACCTCCCTTACGTCCGAACCTCTCCAGCACTCTTGAAAAAATCCGTGAAACCCGAACAGGCAAGAGAACACCCTTAGGGCATGGCTGGCCGAGCCGCGAGACCGCCTACGCCTCCGGGCTACGGCACCTCCACTCACCACCCATCGTCCGACGGGTGACTTACGCTTCGAGGCAATTTCATGGAGTTTTTCAAGTACGGGACGAGGGGTGGACGCTTGGGGACCGACGATCTAATTTTCTCTGCGAATTTTCGATAGCTTTTTCGAAAATTCCGCGCCGAACTCCTTTCTGCACTCTAGCAAAACATGCGAGATCCAAAGAAGTAAAAGGACACTCTTAGGGCAGGGCTGGCCGAGCCGTGAGATCGCCTACGCCTCCGGGCTACGGCACCTCCACTCACCACCCTCCGCCCGAGGGTCAACTTGCGCTCCAGAAAGATTTCGCGAATTTTGCCTGAGTGTGAGAAGAGAGACGGGCGTTTGGGAAATTTAGTAAAAAACGATCTCACTCGAGCCTTCTCTGAGATACCTAGCTGTGTGCGCGACAAAGTGGGAACCCCTCGGGTCGGACTGGCACAGCTCTGGCTCTGTCTACACCACCGAGGCTACGGCATCCCTAAAAATGCTAAGTCCTCAACTTTCATCACAAAGTCTGATATTTACATGCGCACTCGGCCAAGACTTATTGTTCACAGGACGACAGAGGACTTCGCGCCACAAGCTCACTCCACCGTGGGAAGGACCGTTCATCGTCGCCGAGGTGCAACGCCCCGGCAAAGCTCGTGAACGAGAACGGCGAGGTCTACAGCAACGCTTGGAACATCAAACAGCTACGTCGCTTCTATCCTTAAGATTCCAAGCATTATACTATTTTGAAAATCTTGAAATCGATGAAAAGACCCGACTTCTACTCTTTTTAACATGATTTTAGATTTTCAATCCGAGCCTACACTCGGGGGTGAAGCGACCCTTTATTTCACCGCACAGTAAATGCGAGGCTCGGCCTAAACTACGGAAGGGCCGACCCTCCCTCGGGGGCTAGGACGGGGGAAACCCCCGAACTATCCCGAGATTAAACAATTTTGGAAACGCAAAAATTTCAAAACTTGTCGAATTTGTTTCTCCCTAAAACACGCTTCCTTCCGAAAATCAAGCATGAACTTATAGAATTCGAAGAATGAGGGAAGCCCCAAAAGACAGAGCCGGTCGAGTCGGAGACCGCTTATGCCCCAGGGCCACAGCATCTTCCCTCGCCACTCCGTGTTCGAAGGCTAACCCGCACTCGGAAGAAAACCTATAAGATCTACGCTCGGCCAAGGGAGGAAGCTCGGGAGGAAACACCTAAGCTTCTTTTCTAAAGGATTCTTTCTGCCAAAGCTCTTAGGACGTCGGCTGCGTCTATGCCACTAAAGCTACGACAACCGAAAAGCGTCCCCCGAGGCTCGATGGCCCGGGGCGCAGGATCGGCAAGAAAAAATGCCTAAGGAAAAAAGCACGAAACAAAGCGAAACAAACATTCAGCAAATATTTACATAAATGTTAAGGCCACGAAGGGCCATATTGTTTGTTTCCTTTCAAACCACTCCCGAAAGGTTACTTTTTACAAGGGCACTATGGCCCGCTTCTTCTTCACGGCAGGTTCAGAGGAGGGAGCTCGACCTCGGCTTGTAAGAGACCCGCCATCACCGCGCACGCAAACCGCCTCGACTGAGCCGAACCGTCGCGTCCGTCAGGCTTCGCGCCTCAAAAGGTGAGCCAAATCATTACAACCGCGCGCTTCGATTCCACCTACGTTTTCTCAACGAAGAAACCCCGGGCTCGGGCGCCCGTTACGTTCCCAGGGGATCGAAGACTGGCCCTCCGAGGCTCGAACAGTCGCCCCAGGGAAATCGAGTTAGGGACAGCTAGTGGATGGGTCACGAAAACGGCCAGTATCCCGACGCCCGGAACGTCACAAGGGACATCCCATGCTGTGTCCAAGTCCCAGTAGTGAGTCGGTTACGTGGAATCCCTCCGTGGGAGGCATCATGCCCTCGGGACCCGTCGAAGGGACCCGACATCCACTAACTGACCCTCGGGAAATAATTGGAGTGTGCTCAGGCCACTAGCCGACCCTTAACGAATAGGGCACGGACCTCCACTTGGACCAACCCGTTTGTAGCTCACCGGAAATGCCGACTCGTGCCCCAGCGGGGAAGTCGAGCAGGACCAAACCTTCCTCTTCCCGAAAAAAGAGCGTGAAGGTCGAATTAAAAAAGACAGGGAAGGACCCGATCGATCTCCGATACGAAAACGGAGGCTCGGAAACTTGCCCCGCACCTTGGAAAGACCACCGAACGATCTCCCACACGGTGGGAGGCTCGGGGGCTCCGCATCCAAGGAAACAACGCACCTAAATAAATCGAAAAACACCCGAGGACTAACGAACACGATTCTAAGCCTTTGAAGGGATATATCATCCCTCCAAAGCCTCGGGGGCTACACCCGGCGGGTGCGCTCGCGCGCACCCCCCGGAAAAAACAACCCACACTTTATCTTTTTTGACAGGAAGAACCAGCCTGAACCTGTGGAGGAGTGCCTTCACTCCGCCACAGGCTCGGGGGCTACTGTCGGTTACCAAAGTTAGGGGTACCCAACTTGGATGCAAAAAAGCTCATTCCCAACTTGGCTTGGCCCAAGTAAGGCCAGTGGAAGCCCACGAAGGCCGGGTCTACAGAGGCCCAAGTCTCCCTCCTCGGCGCCCAAATCTCCGATTCGCCCAAGCCTCCCCGGGAGAGCTCGGGCGAGCCTCACCCTCGGTGCCCAAATCTCCGATTCGCCCGAGCCTCCCCAGGAGAGCTCGGGCGAGCGCTCGGGAGAGCGGCATCCCCGGCGCCCAAGTCTCCGATTCGCCCGAGCCTCCTCGGGAGAGCTCGGGAGGCGGCGTCCTCGGCGCCCAAGTCTCCGATTCGCCCGAGCCTCCCCGGGAGAGCTCGGGCAAGCGGCCTCCCCGACGCCCAAGTCTCCGATTCGCCCGAGCCTGCTCGGGAGAGCTCGGGAGGCGGCGTCCTCGGCGCCCAAATCTCCGATTCGCCCGAGCCTCCCCGGGAGAGCTCGGGCGAGCCTCACCCTCGGTGCCCAAATCTCTGATTCGCCCGAGCCTCCCTAGGAGAGCTCGGGCGAGCGCTCGGGAGAGCGGCATCCCCGGCGCCCAAGTCTCCGATTCGCCCGAGCCTCCTCGGGAGAGCTCGGGAGGCGGCGTCCTCGGCGCCCAAGTCTCCGATTCGCCCGAGCCTCCCCGGGAGAGCTCGGGCAAGCGGCCTCCCCGGCGCCCAAGTCTCCGATTCGCCCGAGCCTGCTCGGGAGAGCTCGGGAGGCGGCGTCCTCGGCGCCCAAGTCTCCGATTCGCCCGAGCCTCCTCGGGAGAGCTCGGGAGGCGGCGTCCTCGGCGCCCAAGTCTTCGATTCGCCCGAGCCTCCCCGGCGCCCAAGTCTCCGATTCGCCCGAGCCTGCTCGGGAGAGCTCGGGAGGCGGCGTCCTCGGCGCCCAAGTCTCCGATTCGCCTGAGCCTCCTCGGGAGAGCTCGGGAGGCGGCGTCCTCGGCGCCCAAGTCTCCGATTCGCCCGAGCCTCCCCGGGAGTGCTCGGGCAAGCGGCCTCCCCGGCGCCCAAGTCTCCGATTCGCCCGAGCCTGCTCGGGAGAGCTCGGGAGGCGGCGTCCTCGGCGCCCAAGTCTCCGATTCGCCCGAGCCTTCTCGGGAGAGCTCGGGAGGCGGCGTCCTCGGCGCCCAAGTCTCCGATTCGCCCGAGCCTCCTCGGGAGAGCTCGGGAGAGCGGCGTCCTCGGCGCCCAAGTCTCCGATTCGCCCGAGCCTCCTCGGGAGAGCTCGGGAGAGCAGCGTCCTCGGCGCCCAAACCTCCGATTCACCCGAGCCTCCTCGG
The DNA here is from genome assembly GCA_038502445.1 of Eremochloa ophiuroides. Classification (NCBI taxonomy): domain Eukaryota; kingdom Viridiplantae; phylum Streptophyta; class Magnoliopsida; order Poales; family Poaceae; genus Eremochloa; species Eremochloa ophiuroides. The sequence goes on from JAHLJS010000003.1 coordinate 42,505,721, forward strand.
GAGAGCTCGGGAGGCGGCGTCGGCGGCGTCCTCGGCGCCCAAATCTCCGATTCGCCCGAGCCTCCCCGGGAGAGCTCGGGCGAGCCTCACCCTCGGTGCCCAAATCTCCGATTCGCCCGAGCCTCCCCAGGAGAGCTCGGGCGAGCGCTCGGGAAAGCAGCACTCCTGGGCGCCCAAGTCTCCGATTCGCCCGAGCCTCCTCGGGAGAGCTCGGGAGGCGGCGTCCTCGGCGCCCAAGTCTTCGATTCGCCCGAGCCTCCTCGGGAGAGCTCGGGAGAGCGGCGTCCTCGGCGCCCAAACCTCCGATTCGCCCGAGCCTCCTCGGGAGAGCTCGGGAGAGCGGCCTCCTGGGCGCCCAAGGCTCCGATTCGCCCGAGCCTCCTCGGGAGAGCTCGGGAGAGCGGCGTCCTCGGCGCCCCAAACCTCCTATTCGCCCGAGCCTCCTCGGGAGAGCTCGGGAGAGTGGCGTCCTCGGCGCCCAATCCTCCGGTTCGCCCGAGCTTCCCTATCCCCCTCGAGCGCAATCTCGCGAAGACATCCAAGGCACAGGTAATGTCAGCGGAGCAATCTTGGACCACAAGAGATCTCTCTGACCACTTTACAAGCACTGTCCCGTCGGGCGAGACTCTCGACGCAACCGTGCTTCGCACGCCCCTGACGGCCATACCACCTGTCCTCCACGGTATGGTCCACGGTGCGCCGCCCCGTTTTGAGAAAGACGCCCACTGCGCCGTCCACACGAAAGGACGAGCACGCCTTCAGGATCCCGAGCCTCGGGAAACAACGCCCCAAGGTGACTCTCCCTCTTGTCACATCGTACGGAAGGATAGCCGGCAGGTGTGAACTCACCAAAGTCGTGCGGACCACGACGGCCATATCCAGAAGACCCAGAGAGCTGACGACATGACATAGTCAGACGACTGTTTCTACCTTGGAACTCGCGAACCAAGATAGCCATACCCATACCCCGGAGACACGGAGAAAAGGCAGAAGCCAGTCAAACGGGGAACGGCAACTCCTCACTATTTTAATAGGTATCGTCGTAGCTGCCTTTGCCTCTCCCTTGCGGCTATAAAAGGGAGAGCAGAGACCAGCTTTAGGACGACGACAGAAGAACAAATGAATGGACGGAGAAGTTCCAAGTTCTCACCCACAGCAAACGACTTGTAAACACTTAGACACTCACAAGAGACCTGGGAGCACTTCTCTCTCTCGACTAGCTTGTAACCCCTACTACAAGCACCCCGGTGCAAGGCAACACGACTCTCCTCTCCACTGGACGTAGGGCTTGCTCGGCCTGAACCAATATAATCCCTGTGTTCCCCCTTGCACACCATCCGTAGCCTCAACCGCAAAACACATATTTACTAGCCGGTGTTAACCTCGCCAAAACTAGCACCGACAGCTAACCCATATACCCACTTTTAAGGAGGAAGTTATTAACATGAGTGATTATCATGATGCATGCACGTACTTACGAATTTTAAATCATGCAATATAAATCAAAGCATAAATAATTTGAACATAGGGCTAATATTAATAATAATGTTGTTCCACCTGCTACCATAAGTATAGTAATGGGTATAACAAAATACAAATCAAGGCAGGAACTACTGATAAGATAAGAATGTAAGCAATTTGGACTCAAAATAGTAGTTTAAGTTTTTATGATCCAAAACATTTTGAAGTTTTCGAAAAGTAACCCGCAATGATTTAGCAATGGAATGCTCTGATACCATCTGTAACAGAACCGCCAAAATCACATGACCCACAAGCACCTGTCATTGCCAATAATAACCTCTGACAGCAGGGCCCGTGTTCCAAATGACCTAGGCAGCTCTACCGGGCTACATAAGTACCCGTTATCTCCGACAGGATCCCATTGCGAAGCCATTATAGGATTACAATATTTCATAACAAATTACATCAGAGTAGAAGTGCGGAAGATTAAATAGTACTTAATATTACAAACCAGTGTTCAAATAGAAATTTAGGTGCAGTTATTACAGACCTTAATTAAAGAGGTAGCAGTAGCGGTAGAATAATAGTACAACAAGATAGATAGATAATACACGAACCCTGCCCACGGGTTCAACCTTACTCTTCTTAGCTTTCCTGGATAATAGTGACACAGCATGGAGCAAGACAGACTTCAGGCTCCTGCTGACTACCTGCAACGGGGTTAACAAACCCTGAGTACATGGGGTACTCCGCAAGACTTACCCGACTAAAGGTGTAAAATTAGACTCAGGAATGCAGGCTGAGGGGAGTCAAGGTAAGGCTTGAGCAAGAGTTCAAGAGTTTTGCGGAAAAGCATTACTAGTCCTATTTCAATATTTTATTCCCATAATATTGTTAATCATTACCATATTTCAAGTACTTTCCAATATCCATCATCATTCTTTCAATATATATTCATTCATTTTGAAAACATCCTAGTTCCGAACCACTATTCACTGTAGGTGTGAGGATCAAGTCTCCATAACCGAGGAGCAACGACGATTCGAATCGATTAATACCCAGCTGGGGATCCCTATCCACACTGCGTATGTAGCACTTAAGCTTGCATACGCCAACCCCGCCTACCACGGCTTTTCATACCCCGAAACCAGTCCTGCGCCACCCGAGAGCACAGTACTCCTCTCGTCTCCAGGCACGACGGCCACGAGGGTACACGCTACTCTCGCCATCTCTCCACTCCCAGTGCGTGGTTGTCGGTTCCAGCAGTAGAGCCACCGGAGTCAGAAGCTTCCCTTAGTATGTGGCTAGTTGCAAAGTCTTGATCACAGCAGGCCTGACAACGAATGGCCCCTAATATTTTTCCATTAGAAACCATGCATTGAGACTCTAACCCAAGTACACTGGTAACTACCCGGTTTTCACATCCCTTTCCCGATGGCGACGAAAGTTGGGACTCTAACCCAAACAGTTGGCCAACCAAACGGGAAAACCCAGCCCCGTTGATGACAATGAACTAGCTAGGAACACTGCCAACCAACAAGGACATAACCAGTCCCATAAAGTGATTCATTTGATTTGTATCATCAAGTTCAAAATAGCATTTTTGCAAATCTAATCATTAAGCGTGACTAAGCATTTTTCAATACTGTAATTAAATCAGGTTCTCAGGTATTGATAAGTGGTCAAGGATGGTAATGCATCAATTGGTTATCAATCAACTCCTATTAACCTAATGCAATAGATTAACTCAAGTGATAAACATTTTAAAATAGCAAGGAGGGGCAAATGCACCGGGGCTTGCCTTGGATTGCAAAAAGAGTCGGGTCGGGGTCGGTGCCGCAAATATCAAACCCTGGCACAAACTCAGCAACGGGCTCCTCAACTGTCACCTCGGGCTTCACCTCAGTATTCTCGGTCACTACACGTGTGCAATAATGAATGCATGATTGCGATGCAACATGAAATGACAGATCAGATTCAATAATAAATGATACAGAATTGATCATAATCCTACCACAGACTAACCATGATCATTCTAATCCATTGAGCCCTAGGTTATATAGGTGTTTGACCTAAGTTCACAATCAACCATAAAATCACACAAACCTAAAGTTATTAATGTTTTCTAATTACTTTTATTAATCATTTAATCAAACATTTATTTAATAAATAATTAAACTATTTCCATTTGATGCCAAACTTCACCAACAGTTAGCTCTGGAGCTAAAACAGTACCAAATAAATTTTCAAGATTTTTAGACTTACAGAGAATTAATTAAAATTAATTAAATTTGCATTTATCATTTAATTTACAGATTTATAGTTCATACAGAAAGCACTTAAATCCTACATTTCATATTTTTTTAAATTCTACACATCATAGAGAGCATCCACAAATATTTTCATAATTTTTTGTGCAGCAGATTAATTCACAAAAAGATTAAAACGCAGTACTATTCCTTTCAAATATAAATAGAAAAGGTAATCATATTCACCCGGGAAAAGGAAAAACGAAACGAGCCCAACACGGCCCAGCTCGGCACTGGCCGAACCAGCCCAGCCCGCGCGAGCGCCGGCGCGCTCCTACTCGCTCTTTGGGCTGCTGACGGGTCGACCCCACCCGTCAGCCTCTCTCTCACTCCCTCTTTTTCTTTCCCCGGCTCCCGCGCGTGTGCGAGCACGGCGGCTAGCCGCCGGCGGCCTCTTCGGCGAGGGAGGCATCTCTGACCGGCGAACAAGACCCCAATACCCTACTCTAGAGACCCCAAAAGACCAAACCCGCCCAGCGACGAACTCGTTACCGACCACGGCGTCTCGGCGGCGGCGGCGTGCCACACACCGGCGAGCACAAGACGGTAGAGATGAAACCAAAGACGTCGAACGGTTCAGCGACTCACCACGACCCTAAACCAGCGGCTGGTTGGGACGGAGGCGAAACGTAGCGGTCGGTTTAGCGGCGAGCCGACCCACGACGGTGCGCTCCGGCGACGACTTAGACGTTCCCGCAAACCTGGGGCACCAAAAGGTAAAACAACCCAAGCCTCAACCTCAAGACGTCGATTGGAGCATCAAACGCAAGTTCATTCGAGAGAAAGCTGCTCACCGGAGCAAGCTAATCCCGTTGAGTCGACCCACGGCGGCGCTCTGACCGGACGCCGGCAAGACGCACGCGGTTTGGACCTTCCAGAGCACCAAAATGCTCATGAGATGATGCAAACGGTGCGCAAGTGAGTGGATTCGATGGCTGGGAGATGCTGAGGATAGAGGTGGAATGGTGAAGACGAATTTTGCTGGCGACCGAGATGAGCTCGTCGGTGGCCGAATGGAGAGAAATGGGGAGAGAGGCGGTGCTCGTCGTTTTAACGATGGGGAAAGAAGAGGATAAGCTCGAGCGGGTCCGGCCCCCTGGGAAGCTTGACACGGCGATGCCCGGTCCCCTGACCGGCCGTATGTACCTGAACAGGGGACCCCCTAGCTACAGTGCTATAAGTCTAGAGGTCAAACTCTATTTGATTTGATTCCGGTTGATCCAGTCCGAATCTGAGGAAGTGGTCAAAACAAAAGTTGTAGGAAATTTCTGGTAGAACACTTTTTCTTTTGACACCAAATTCAAATTCGGCTTAATTTGAAAATACCAAAAAGTGGGTAAAAGTTGAATTTAAATTTCAAACTGTATTTTTGAAATTACTTTTTTATTTTCTCAACAACTTAAAAAATGGCCAAAGTAAAATTTATTCCTCTCAATGAGCCCTTCGACTTTTATTAAGGAAGTTTTATCAGATTCTCAATATTTTTGAAATTGGAGTTTCAAATTTAAATTTTAACATAGTAATTTAAGTTTAATTTGATTTTCTGTGACACAACTTCAAAATCTACAAAAATAAAAGTTGTTCCATTTTAAAAAATCTACAACTTTCATTAAGACACTTTTATCAGATTCATTAAAAATTTTGAATTAAGGTTTTAGGTCAACTCTAAGGCTTAATTTGATCTCTTATTTAATTAAATGTTTGACTTTTAACTAAAGGCTTAATTACTCAATCCACAACACACAAAATCAAAGCACTCTAGTGACCCTAAGCACAATCATATGCAGATGCTTAAATTTAAACATGATGACATGGTAGGTTAATTACTTTGTAATACCAGAGGTATTACATCTAGCAGCGGCATCAAGGTGGCTACGGGCTATTGAGGTCAGCCCATGGTAGAAACCTTGAATCAGGAGCCATTCTTGGATTTCATGGTGAGGATATTCCCGAATGTATTCCTAGAGACGTTCCCATGCTTCGGGAATCATCTCGTCCACTTGCTATGTAAAGCGTGAGATCTTTCCTCGAAGAGCGGTGGTTTTGCCCATCGGGAAGAACTTCTTGAGGAATGCATTAGCACAGCTTGTCCAATTGCCAATGTCTTTAGGATAAGCATAGAACCATTGTTTTGCCTTTCCGATCAAGGAGAAAGGAAAAAGGCGAAGACAGATGGCGTCCATCTTGACTCCTTTTATGGCAATCGTGCCACACAACTCTAGGAAATTCTAGAGATGTGCATTTGGATCCTCATGGGGCTTTCCGCTAAATGTGTTGGCTTGCACCATATTGATAAGGGATGGCTTGAGCTCAAAAGTGACATCCCCCAGGCTAAGCTGCGGACCAGTGGCGACATTGTCGGCCGACGGTGTAGAATGCTCGAAGACGGTCTTTTGGGCCATAGCTTCCTTAGGTGACTGTGCTGAGCCTCCTTCCTTGAGTGGTTCCAATACCAAATTGGACCTCCGATCAGAGACTGAATGGTGTCGAGAACTCCTGATGAATGTCTCTGGATTTTCTATTGTTATGGCTTGAAACTGAAATCCACTCATGTATGCCTTGCTTCGCGATAAAGAGAAGCAAAAGCAAGGGTAATCCCTACTACAACTAATTGGTACTAAATTGATGATAGGTTCCAGATTCGATCTTATTAAAATTTCTAGGCTTATGCTTTCCCCGACAACGGCGCCAGAAATGCTTGTTGACACTTCTTAGCGCAACCACCAAAGACAGGGTGTTAGACTAATCTCTGATAACGGCACCAGAAGTGCCTGAGGGTATTTCTTATGCCTATTGGATAATTCCGCAAGCGCACAGAATATACAGCTGTAGCACTTCGCCTGGGAGTATTCCAAGGTATCTTTATTTATTTTATCCCAAGGAAAACCGATTGCTAAAAATGTTAGTAGAAGGAGATCTTTGAATCTATCTCAACTTAGCACAACTAGTGTAGAGGGGGTAATCGAAGTATGATAGGAAGGTGATGATTCAAATATAACAAATAAAATACTAAAAGATAACTAGTGTAGTGTAGCTAGGTGGGAGGACAACGAGTGACAAAGGTTCCTGTGATTCAAACTTTACTCCTGTGATCTATCCTATCAAATGGGCGAATTACACTAAGACTGCTACCTTACTTCCGGTGTATAGGGGATAGGCGAGACAGTAGGGGATATAACCTCTACCCGAAGCGGCTATTCTCTTATGGGAGCCTACCTTTTAAGAACTTGCCTAAAACACGTGGAGGGATACTAAGACTAGACAGGGCTGTCGCCACCTGCTAGCACCCACAAACAATCCGTGCGACAAGCGGCATTCAAAGGCAAGATCTAGTCTAAGCACCACGCTTACACTAAGCCTTACTACTCTAGCAGTGATCAATGCAACTAGAGCACCCTATGACAGGCGATGAACTACACACGTGAGCTGGTTACAGGATCACAATCTAATGCAAACCGACAAGTAATATGATAACTCACAACAATACTATTAAAGTAATGCACTAAGTAAAGACTCAGTGAAGTAAAGCAAGAGTAATATATTAAAGTAGATAAGTCTTATAGAAAGAGAAAGATACAAGAGCTATACCAGACTCTCCAGTAGATGACCCCGGAGACCCCGAGCGCAGCTCGACTCAACTCTTACTCCCACACTAGACTACAACTACTAAAAGTGGAACTACACTTCTTCTTCACTTGTATCTTGAATGAATCATGTCTTGAAAGGGTGGAGTGTCACACCCCAAAATTTCTATTTTGGGATGTGACTAGAAAACACTTAAAACAAAACAAATAATTTTTACCATTTTCTAAAAATTCCAACATAGCTTAAGTTGTTGACATTCTGGATAATGGAAAATGTGAGTTTTCAAACATTTTGTGAACAATTTAAAGGTTTGTTGCATTCATGCCTTTGCATAGTGTTTTGTATGAAAAATGATTTCAAAAGTTTTCAAACACGCATAGGGTTTAATTGGAATCAAATTTCTCAAATCTTTGATCAAGTTCCCATTCATGATTAAATCCTTGGAACCATATACCTTGATCCTTATTCCAAAAACCTTGATGGCTCTTCAAATGTTCATCTTGCCATCACCCTAACACCTATTCTTTAAAGCTCTATTTAGTCATATCCTAATATGTTCTCTCTTTATCCCTTTTTCCTTATATTTGAGATTCCAATCCTTTTTAATTGACTCTTGTTCAAATATCAAAACATATGCTTAATGATCAATCATTGTATCCCATATGCAACTCTACCATCACTTTGTTCAAGTGAAATCAATCACATGTTATGTACCCCTGTTAATCTCAGTTCCATCTTTCTTCTCGTTTCCTGACCTTTGGGCAATATATACATGGACTCTTTCTCCTCCACTCGTTCTCCTCTTGGTCAAACCCAAACATATTTTTGAACCATCCTTGAAAACCATACGGTCTTGGTCTCACCATTTTGGAACGCTAAATTTTCCGAAACCCTTATCGTGTCTCTACGAATTTAGCGAGCCGAGCTCAACACTATCATTCCATATTGTATTCTTGTTTTCATACAAGCACCTAAATCTATCCCATTAGTAAACCATATTCCCCATCTTTATTTCTATTGCTAATGGGTCAACCCAACTCATTGCGTCCTCCGACATCGCTTCGAACTGAATCCAGTTAAAACTTTGAGTTATCTTTCGCCGTGGGTCAAAGCCCAACCACCCTCCCCTTCTTTTGTGGTTCAACATAGAGTCCAACCAGCCCTCTACCTCTTCCTCTCACCTCTCCCACGTCACCCACCTGATGTCCTCTCCATCTTGCACAAAAATATCAACCAAGTCAAGAAAATATCAAGACAAGACCCTTTGCCTTCCAACCCTTTGGTCTCCCACCCTTTCCCCTTCAAGTATAACTCCCCCACAGCCCCCTCACTCCTCCCCCTTCAGTTCCCACGTCAAGAACAGAGGGGAGATGCCCCTCCTCTTCCTCATTCTCCCCCATGGCTGCCTCAACCAATCCCCAAATTTCCTCTCCATCCCGTCCATGGAAACGAAGTGTTTCGGCGATTGCAACCCATCTAAACACCTTGATTTCCTTCCCAAGCACCCAACAAGGATTTGGAGGAGTTCAACATCAACCTCCCTGCTCACCATGACGTGGTGGTTGCTTCTACCACCATGGATGTCGCCCCGATCAACCGCATCGCGAGAAGGATGCACCGTTGAACCGCGTTGTCATCACCGGCAATCGTTGATGAGTTTCCCCGCTCCACCCCACCAATACCCATGGTGAGAACCCTAAATCATGTCCCCCATAATGTTTTTATAGTGTTCTGAATATCAAGTACCCTTGTTGATGTTTGGTTGATTCCCGATGAAATATACATGTTGTATGTCTTGCTGTCCTGGCGGCCAGCAGCGCTGCTGTTTTTGGGCAGCGGCGTTCCTCGCTGTTCCTTTGATCAAATCATCAAACCCTTTGGTGAAATTGTAGTTCATATCCTTGAACACGTCCCTGCAAAATGGTTTCTTCATAGGAGTTGAGAATTTAGAGATATGGTCATCACCGTGCCGCTGTCCCTGCTGTCTGGACAGATTGGCATCTCTGAGTGCTTTCGGCGTTCCCCGCTAATCCGCTGACCAAATCATAAATCCCTTTGACCTACATGTTCATGACATCCCTGCATATGATCCCACAAGTTGGTTCAGCTATCCAATCCATGATGGCCGAGATATAGAGACCGAATTGTCTGCCGCTCCTGCTGTCCAAACAGAAATGACCCTATTTTTGTCAGTGGCGTTCCCGTTGATCCATTGAACCCCTTGATCAACCCTTTGGATATGTTATCCTTTATATAGTTGCACACACCTCTGAAAAGTTTCATGGCTATATGATAAAGTATGAAAGATATATGCTCCTATCTTGTGGTCACTGTCCTGCTGTCCCGCAGCCGCACCACAGCGGGTTGGCACGAGCGTTCCCGTTGATTGACCACTCCGGTGATCAGCACCTTTGACCGTTGTGTGTATGATATACCTACACACATCCCTGCAAGTCAGCTTCATCATATGAATAATGACGCTTGAGTTATAATCATTGTCATGTCGCTGCCCTTGCCATGCCAAACAACCACATAGTCGCATCTTGCAATCATGTTCTCCTACCAACGGATGGTCAAAACGTCACCTCCTTTTGCCATAACCTCCCTCATGCAGTACCTAGAAATCCCACAAAATATATTTCCATTTGTATTTGTTATAACCATGCAATCTATCATCATATTTCCCGCTGTCCTCCACCGGTTACGCTTAACCGATGCACAAATCGACATAACCTTGTTTTCCGTTGATCTAGCATCCACCTCAGTGCATTTGTTGGTCATGACATGTTCCAAAGTAACCTATTCACTTATCCAAAATCATTCCCTCATATCTCTAAGGAATATTCAGAACATAAGCCATTTGTGTAACCTCTCTTCCTACCTTAAATCCATGGTCTCCATGCGCTTGACATAATCTACCCGTCCAAAGCACCACCACCATCTTTGCCATGTGATGTTCTATAACCAGAGATAAATCTTGTTATCAATGTCATATCATGTTATCCATTATTCAATCCCAGTCCTCCAATGGTGCCTAATAGCATACCACCAACTAGCAAATTTGTTTCGTCCTTAGTGCATCTCTGATTGACATGCCCTCTTCATGTGACATGCCCTTACATGTTGCATGCATAATCCTTATATTTTGGTCATCATTTGCATCGTCCAGATAGAACGATGAGCTATATTTTAGTTAATCCTATCAAATCACATCACTACACCATGATCTTGTGACCGCTAAACACACTTGTCCTATTCAAGTCATCCTTTATGAACTCTCCTAAATTACATCCTCACCACAAGTAAACGTCTATCCTTACTATCAACCTTGATATGTCACTCCAGCTTAGTGATGGAAACATCATATCACTAATTATCATATATCCCTACGAGAATGCCACATGATGTATATCAATTCAATCTTATTCTCCAATGCACCAGTTTCTCTACCGCACACCATAACACATCATGCTCTACAAAGCCAAACCTTGTGCTTAAAACCTAATACATATTCAATCCTTTTTGTTATGTTAGATATGTTCTAATCCAAATTCCACCATGCTCATCTAATCCAATCCTTGCCACATATACCTTTCATCTCTCACATCATTTAATTGTGGTTCTTGTTTTGTTTAGTTTTCGTGCTCACACGATTATAGAACAAGCCATACGTTTTCAAACCTTTGTAATTTATTTTTATAATGCTTGGTGTACTGTTTTTAGGTTTGAATGTGAAGCTTGTGCTGGTTGTTGTGATCGTTAGAAGTGGAGCTATGCAAGGATGATCGTGAAGAAATTGGAGAGCCTGAAAAGCATTTGGAGGCAAGTGTAACATGAGTTTCCTTGTTGCCTAATAACCATTTAATCACATTTTCATATGCATGTGTCTAATATGATAAACCTATAAGGATTTTACCTAGAACTATTGATATCTTATATCCTTGTCACCTATGGGTTATTGCATATGGGTAGATTGGCTTAGTTGCTATCACCAACAATAATGATCTATAATATTAATTAATGATTATGCAACTATGGATGGAAGATGCTTTTAAGCAACATGGACAGAAGAGGGCTAGAGCATTGGGCCTTTTTGGTCGCTCTAGTCTGCCCTCCGTATGCATCTGAATCTTAAAGCGGCCACCCAGGATTTACCGTACAACCATGAGAATCACATGGCTCTGGTCTTAGATGAGTAACTAGATCTTCTCTATCTTGTTAGTAGTTACCGAAAGGCGCTAGAGGGGGGTCTAGGTTCAAGAATGGGTTCCGAGCCTGTCAAGATGTGTGCTGGGCTGCGGTCACATGGTGTGCCATTCTTGAAGGGGGCCTCCATTCGCCTTGCCGAAACCTTGCGTCTACTAACTTGTTAGAGCGACTAGTGAAAGGCTTCGTAGTGGTTCCCTGCCCGCTCACCTTGGCAGTGTTTGTGGGTCGACGGGCCCCGGGCATCTGGGAATTCACGACTCATGGTGAAAGTGTACACACTCTGCAGAGTTTGATCAAACTGATATATCAGCCGTGCTCACGGACACGAGCGGCCTGGATCCTTTTCGAGACAGATGATTTTATGGATGGCTCGAGATGATGAAATGATATTGATGATAATTATTATAATCTCACTGGGGTGCTAAGCATAACTTAGTTACATAGACTCTTAATAAGTAAAATATGACCAACTAAAAGTGCTTACCGCAATTCAGCCGTGTCAGCCTTTTGAGCCTTGCAACCCCCTCATGTTATACTTGCTGAGCATGGTGAGCTGACGCTTGTGGTTTCACCAATAAAAATCCCGGATGGGTACCAGATGGTGGATAAAGTGAGGAGTTTCCAAAGGAGTTCCATGAGTACTAGGCGAGTGCTCCCCCAGTCAACCGTCCCTGTGGAGTATGGTGCCCCGAAGATAGAAGATGAAGACTAGTTTCCGTTGTGCTTTCATATATTTGTAAGTCTTAATGTAAATATGTTTCGCTATGTATTTAAGCATTGCTTATGGTATTTACCATATTTGACACTATATGTGTTCTGTGGACATCCTGGGCACACATATAGTTAACGCTTGGTATTCTTCGGAAAACCAGGTGTGACAAAGTGGTATCAAAGCAGTGTTGACTGTAGGACGCTCAGCCTAGTTAGACATGGTCGTTTTCAAAAAGTTATTTTGGTAAAACCTAGTCATGCATTTCTTTCCTTCGATTCTTTGTGAAAAAAAATGCTCTTTAACGAAAACCCCTCGTTTCTCCAAGATCCATGAAGATTTATGGGACTATCAAGTTTCTACAACGATAAGAAGGGCATCGCCCCAAAGACTGAAGAGTTCAAGCTCATTTACCCTAAGCCTTTAGGATGTTGCTATCCCCGAGCGCTTTTTACGTTAGTAACGATTCTAGGAAAGTGGTAGTGTGATGTTATAAGGACCTTATTATGTTAGTGTGTCTTGGCAAGGTTGATTGTTTTGTTATTGTGTTCTTGTGTGATTTTGCTCTTTGCTTTGAGTGTAGCGTCAACGAATCTCGGGACGAGATTCCTGTTAAGGGGGGTAGTGTTGTCACACCCCAAAATTTCTATTTTGGGATGTGACTAGAAAACACTTAAAACAAAACAAATAATTTTTACCATTTTCTAAAAATTCCAACATAGCTTAAGTTGTTGACATTCTGGATAATGGAAAATGTGAGTTTTCAAACATTTTGTGAACAATTTAAAGGTTTGTTGCATTCATGCCTTTGCATAGTGTTTTGTATGAAAAATGATTTCAAAAGTTTTCAAACACGCATAGGGTTTAATTGGAATCAAATTTCTCAAATCTTTGATCAAGTTCCCATTCATGATTAAATCCTTGGAACCATATACCTTGATCCTTATTCCAAAAACCTTGATGGCTCTTCAAATGTTCATCTTGCCATCACCCTAACACCTATTCTTTAAAGCTCTATTTAGTCATATCCTAATATGTTCTCTCTTTATCCCTTTTTCCTTATATTTGAGATTCCAATCCTTTTTAATTGACTCTTGTTCAAATATCAAAACATATGCTTAATGATCAATCATTGTATCCCATATGCAACTCTACCATCACTTTGTTCAAGTGAAATCAATCACATGTTATGTACCCCTGTTAATCTCAGTTCCATCTTTCTTCTCGTTTCCTGACCTTTGGGCAATATATACATGGACTCTTTCTCCTCCACTCGTTCTCCTCTTGGTCAAACCCAAACATATTTTTGAACCATCCTTGAAAACCATACGGTCTTGGTCTCACCATTTTGGAACGCTAAATTTTCCGAAACCCTTATCGTGTCTCTACGAATTTAGCGAGCCGAGCTCAACACTATCATTCCATATTGTATTCTTGTTTTCATACAAGCACCTAAATCTATCCCATTAGTAAACCATATTCCCCATCTTTATTTCTATTGCTAATGGGTCAACCCAACTCATTGCGTCCTCCGACATCGCTTCGAACTGAATCCAGTTAAAACTTTGAGTTATCTTTCGCCGTGGGTCAAAGCCCAACCACCCTCCCCTTCTTTTGTGGTTCAACATAGAGTCCAACCAGCCCTCTACCTCTTCCTCTCACCTCTCCCACGTCACCCACCTGATGTCCTCTCCATCTTGCACAAAAATATCAACCAAGTCAAGAAAATATCAAGACAAGACCCTTTGCCTTCCAACCCTTTGGTCTCCCACCCTTTCCCCTTCAAGTATAACTCCCCCACAGCCCCCTCACTCCTCCCCCTTCAGTTCCCACGTCAAGAACAGAGGGGAGATGCCCCTCCTCTTCCTCATTCTCCCCCATGGCTGCCTCAACCAATCCCCAAATTTCCTCTCCATCCCGTCCATGGAAACGAAGTGTTTCGGCGATTGCAACCCATCTAAACACCTTGATTTCCTTCCCAAGCACCCAACAAGGATTTGGAGGAGTTCAACATCAACCTCCCTGCTCACCATGACGTGGTGGTTGCTTCTACCACCATGGATGTCGCCCCGATCAACCGCATCGCGAGAAGGATGCACCGTTGAACCGCGTTGTCATCACCGGCAATCGTTGATGAGTTTCCCCGCTCCACCCCACCAATACCCATGGTGAGAACCCTAAATCATGTCCCCCATAATGTTTTATAGTGTTCTGAATATCAAGTACCCTTGTTGATGTTTGGTTGATTCCCGATGAAATATACATGTTGTATGTCTTGCTGTCCTGGCGGCCAGCAGCGCTGCTGTTTTTGGGCAGCGGCGTTCCTCGCTGTTCCTTTGATCAAATCATCAAACCCTTTGGTGAAATTGTAGTTCATATCCTTGAACACGTCCCTGCAAAATGGTTTCTTCATAGGAGTTGAGAATTTAGAGATATGGTCATCACCGTGCCGCTGTCCCTGCTGTCTGGACAGATTGGCATCTCTGAGTGCTTTCGGCGTTCCCCGCTAATCCGCTGACCAAATCATAAATCCCTTTGACCTACATGTTCATGACATCCCTGCATATGATCCCACAAGTTGGTTCAGCTATCCAATCCATGATGGCCGAGATATAGAGACCGAATTGTCTGCCGCTCCTGCTGTCCAAACAGAAATGACCCTATTTTTGTCAGTGGCGTTCCCGTTGATCCATTGAACCCCTTGATCAACCCTTTGGATATGTTATCCTTTATATAGTTGCACACACCTCTGAAAAGTTTCATGGCTATATGATAAAGTATGAAAGATATATGCTCCTATCTTGTGGTCACTGTCCTGCTGTCCCGCAGCCGCACCACAGCGGGTTGGCACGAGCGTTCCCGTTGATTGACCACTCCGGTGATCAGCACCTTTGACCGTTGTGTGTATGATATACCTACACACATCCCTGCAAGTCAGCTTCATCATATGAATAATGACGCTTGAGTTATAATCATTGTCATGTCGCTGCCCTTGCCATGCCAAACAACCACATAGTCGCATCTTGCAATCATGTTCTCCTACCAACGGATGGTCAAAACGTCACCTCCTTTTGCCATAACCTCCCTCATGCAGTACCTAGAAATCCCACAAAATATATTTCCATTTGTATTTGTTATAACCATGCAATCTATCATCATATTTCCCGCTGTCCTCCACCGGTTACGCTTAACCGATGCACAAATCGACATAACCTTGTTTTCCGTTGATCTAGCATCCACCTCAGTGCATTTGTTGGTCATGACATGTTCCAAAGTAACCTATTCACTTATCCAAAATCATTCCCTCATATCTCTAAGGAATATTCAGAACATAAGCCATTTGTGTAACCTCTCTTCCTACCTTAAATCCATGGTCTCCATGCGCTTGACATAATCTACCCGTCCAAAGCACCACCACCATCTTTGCCATGTGATGTTCTATAACCAGAGATAAATCTTGTTATCAATGTCATATCATGTTATCCATTATTCAATCCCAGTCCTCCAATGGTGCCTAATAGCATACCACCAACTAGCAAATTTGTTTCGTCCTTAGTGCATCTCTGATTGACATGCCCTCTTCATGTGACATGCCCTTACATGTTGCATGCATAATCCTTATATTTTGGTCATCATTTGCATCGTCCAGATAGAACGATGAGCTATATTTTAGTTAATCCTATCAAATCACATCACTACACCATGATCTTGTGACCGCTAAACACACTTGTCCTATTCAAGTCATCCTTTATGAACTCTCCTAAATTACATCCTCACCACAAGTAAACGTCTATCCTTACTATCAACCTTGATATGTCACTCCAGCTTAGTGATGGAAACATCATATCACTAATTATCATATATCCCTACGAGAATGCCACATGATGTATATCAATTCAATCTTATTCTCCAATGCACCAGTTTCTCTACCGCACACCATAACACATCATGCTCTACAAAGCCAAACCTTGTGCTTAAAACCTAATACATATTCAATCCTTTTTGTTATGTTAGATATGTTCTAATCCAAATTCCACCATGCTCATCTAATCCAATCCTTGCCACATATACCTTTCATCTCTCACATCATTTAATTGTGGTTCTTGTTTTGTTTAGTTTTCGTGCTCACACGATTATAGAACAAGCCATACGTTTTCAAACCTTTGTAATTTATTTTTATAATGCTTGGTGTACTGTTTTTAGGTTTGAATGTGAAGCTTGTGCTGGTTGTTGTGATCGTTAGAAGTGGAGCTATGCAAGGATGATCGTGAAGAAATTGGAGAGCCTGAAAAGCATTTGGAGGCAAGTGTAACATGAGTTTCCTTGTTGCCTAATAACCATTTAATCACATTTTCATATGCATGTGTCTAATATGATAAACCTATAAGGATTTTACCTAGAACTATTGATATCTTATATCCTTGTCACCTATGGGTTATTGCATATGGGTAGATTGGCTTAGTTGCTATCACCAACAATAATGATCTATAATATTAATTAATGATTATGCAACTATGGATGGAAGATGCTTTTAAGCAACATGGACAGAAGAGGGCTAGAGCATTGGGCCTTTTTGGTCGCTCTAGTCTGCCCTCCGTATGCATCTGAATCTTAAAGCGGCCACCCAGGATTTACCGTACAACCATGAGAATCACATGGCTCTGGTCTTAGATGAGTAACTAGATCTTCTCTATCTTGTTAGTAGTTACCGAAAGGCGCTAGAGGGGGGTCTAGGTTCAAGAATGGGTTCCGAGCCTGTCAAGATGTGTGCTGGGCTGCGGTCACATGGTGTGCCATTCTTGAAGGGGGCCTCCATTCGCCTTGCCGAAACCTTGCGTCTACTAACTTGTTAGAGCGACTAGTGAAAGGCTTCGTAGTGGTTCCCTGCCCGCTCACCTTGGCAGTGTTTGTGGGTCGACGGGCCCCGGGCATCTGGGAATTCACGACTCATGGTGAAAGTGTACACACTCTGCAGAGTTTGATCAAACTGATATATCAGCCGTGCTCACGGACACGAGCGGCCTGGATCCTTTTCGAGACAGATGATTTTATGGATGGCTCGAGATGATGAAATGATATTGATGATAATTATTATAATCTCACTGGGGTGCTAAGCATAACTTAGTTACATAGACTCTTAATAAGTAAAATATGACCAACTAAAAGTGCTTACCGCAGTTCAGCCGTGTCAGCCTTTTGAGCCTTGCAACCCCCTCATGTTATACTTGCTGAGCATGGTGAGCTGACGCTTGTGGTTTCACCAATAAAAATCCCGGATGGGTACCA
The DNA here is from genome assembly GCA_038502445.1 of Eremochloa ophiuroides. Lineage (NCBI taxonomy): Eukaryota > Viridiplantae > Streptophyta > Magnoliopsida > Poales > Poaceae > Eremochloa > Eremochloa ophiuroides. The sequence goes on from JAHLJS010000003.1 coordinate 42,523,280, forward strand.
GATGGTGGATAAAGTGAGGAGTTTCCAAAGGAGTTCCATGAGTACTAGGCGAGTGCTCCCCCAGTCAACCGTCCCTGTGGAGTATGGTGCCCCGAAGATAGAAGATGAAGACTAGTTTCCGTTGTGCTTTCATATATTTGTAAGTCTTAATGTAAATATGTTTCGCTATGTATTTAAGCATTGCTTATGGTATTTACCATATTTGACACTATATGTGTTCTGTGGACATCCTGGGCACACATATAGTTAACGCTTGGTATTCTTCGGAAAACCAGGTGTGACATGGAGGCAGCCTCTATTTATAGGAGAGAGTAAGGGGGTGCCACGTCAGAGATCCGCGTGCTCCTTGCCTCTCCACCCTTGGATGAACCGACTTGGAACCGCCTCAAGATGGACGGCCGTGGTAATTTCAGCACATGGGAAGCATGCAGAGAGGCGGTGGAGTGAGTCGGTGGCCAAAACCCACATAGGGGGGTTCGGCCGACCCCTATGATGGGTGGGGCCAAGCCAGGTGTGGGCCCCACCAGTCATAGGGTCTCCCTGGTACTTGTTATGTCTTGATTGCTTCGTTGCATGCCTCAATCCGTGTGCCTTTGATCTCCACCGTTGAATGGAAGCACAAGTTGATCAGATGGATGAAATGACTTGGTTGGAGTGTCATACAGATTTTGCCACGTCACCAGAGATAGGTGGGCCCCATGGGCAGTTTGGCCAACCCATGGGCTGGCCCACTCTGAGCTCTGATCTCTTCCATGTGGTCCCTTGTGTCATATATTGGAATGTGGTTGTCTGGTGCCTCCATATGTGGTTCGGCCGAACCACATATGTGAGCCCCAGCTGCTGCATTTTGTCCTGTTTTGATCTTCCCTGCATTCACAAGCTAAGAGTACAAGTGGAACTCATTATTGATAAAATATGCTCATGTTATGTTTATTCTCCCTTGGATCCGAGGCCTGTTGACGGTGTTTCTTCTCCATGGGAGGGACCATACATGGTCAGAGCTATAACTCGGCCAGGCTCCATCCGAGGCCTATTGACGGTGTTTGAAAGTGGAAATTTATGGTATATCCACCTTGCTCTGCTTGCGCCGAAGGACAAGGTCACCGACCACGAAGAACCTACCGTTGACGTTCCGGTTATAATATCGTCATATTCCCTCCAGGTATTTGGCCGTGCGTACACAGGAGGCCAGACGCTCTTCTTCCATTCTGTCGATGTCCTCTACTCGTGCACTGTCGGACCTTTCTTCACTGTAGTTCTCAATTCTAGGAGCTCGAAAAGCGACGTCGGTTGGTAGCACTGCTTCTGATCCGTAGACCATAAAATATGGAGATACACCAGTATTGCGACTAGGCTGTGTCCTCAAACCCTAGACGACTGCTGGCAACTCGTTGATGCAGTTTCCTTGGCTTCTTTCGATGACTTCATGTAAGCGCTTCTTGAGGGCGTCGAGCAACATTCCATTTCCTCTTTCAACGTGTCCGTTAGCTCGAGGGTGAGCCACCGAGACATACTTTACCCCGATGCTTCTTTCGTCGTAGAAATCCCAGAAGTTGCTTCCGGTGAAAGTAGTACCTAGGTCGGTGATGATGCTGTTCGGAAGGCCGAAATGATGAGAGATGTCATTGAAGAACTCCGCAGTTTTGGCCGCTGTTGCCTTCACCAATGGCTTGTATTCAATCCACTTGGAGAATTTGTCGATGGCGATGTACACGCAGCGACAACCCCTTTTAGCTGCCTTAAAAGGACCTATCATGTCGAGTCCCCAAGTAGCGAACGGCCAAGATGCAGGTATGGTCTGTAGCTCCTGCGCTGGGACATGTATCTGCTTTGCAAAAAACTGGCACACCTCGCAGTGACGTACAGTCTTCTCGGCGTCTTGGATGGCAGTTGGTCAGTAGAATCCTGCTCGGAAAGCTTTGCCGACCAGGGTGCGTGAGGCTGCGTGGTTTCCACACATGCCTCCATGCACTTCTTGGAGTATCTTGATGCCCTCTTCGTGCGTGCCGCACTTCTGGAATACTTCGCTCTTAGCGTTTTTACGCATGAGTTTGTTGTCAATGAGGACGTAATTCTTGGACCGTCTCACAAGACGTTCTGCTTCTATTTTGTCTTCGGGGATTTTTGCTTCAAGCAGATAAGCAATGAAGGGTGCCCTCCAATCATCTGTACAATCCGAGATGCAAGCTGCTATCTGACTGGACAGATGCACTTCGACCTCTTCTTCTTCTGGGATGAAGGCATGGACCAAGTCTTGGACGAAGACGCCAGGAGGAATAGCAGCTCGTGACGAACTGAGCTTAGATAGCTCGTCGGCTGTTTGGTTTTCTGCTCGGATGACGTGGTGAAACTCAATGCTCAAGAATTTTCCTTCGAGCTTTCTGATTGTAGCGACGTAGGCGTCCATCTTCTCACTATTGCAGTCCCAATCTTTATTTACCTGATTGATAACCAGAGCAGAGTCCCCATATACCATCAACCGCCGGATGCCAAGCTCGGAGGCGATATGTAGGCCGTGGATGGCGGCTTCGTATTCGGCAGCGTTGTTGGAGGCTTTGAAATAGATTCTCAATACGTAGCGGAGGCGTTCACTGGTTGGTGATATGAGGAGTACGCCGGCGCCTGCGCCTCCAATGCTCAGGGACCCGTCGAAATACATCATCCAGTGTTCCTCATGCTTGGTTGGTACTTGCTCCTGAACTTCTATCCATTCGGCGATGAAGTCAGCCAATACCTGAGACTTGATCGTCATTCGGCTGTGGAACTCTAGAGAGTAAGTCCCCAGCTCCACGGCCCATTTCATGATTCTGCCGTTGGCGTCTTTGTTGCGTAGGATGTTGCCGAGAGGATGCTGGGTGACCACTACAATTTGATGGGCCTCAAAATAATGGCGGAGCTTGAGTGATGTGACGAGGATGGCGTAGATCAGCTTCTGGACCATCGGATAGCAGGCTTTGGACTCGTTTAAGACTTCGCTAATAAAATGAACTGGTCGCTGAACCGGATATGCATGACCATCTTCATCTCGTTCGACGACTATCGCCGTACTGACGACATTGCTTGTCACGGCAATATAGAGGAGCAGAGTTTCATCCATTTTGGGAGCTGTAAGGAGTGGAGGATGTACCAGGAACTGCTTTAGGTCCTTGAAGGCCTGGTCGGCTTCTTCCAACCAGACAAATTTTTCACCTGCCTTGAGGAGCTTGAAGAAGGGGAGACCTTTTTCGCCTAACCTGGAGATGAATCGGCTTAGGGGGCACCCAGTGAGCTTCTGAACATCCTTGACATTGGTAGGGAGCTTCATTCTCATGACGGCCTCGATCTTTTCTGGGTTCGGGAGTATGCCTCGCTTGCTGATGATGTTGCCGAGCAGGTTGCCCGACAGTACACCAAAAATGCACTTGGAGGGGTTCAGTTTCCATTGGAATTCATCCGACTTCTTGAAGACTGCTTCAAGGTTGGAGACGAGGTCTTCAGCCTTCCCAGTTTTTATGACGACGTCATCGACGTAAGCTGCGGCGATGTCGGGAATGAGATCCTTGAAGCATGCCTGGATGGCCCGCTGGTATGTCGCGCCAGCGTTCTTCAGGCCAAAGGACATGGTTTTGTAGTAGTAGGCCCCGAAGGGAGTAATGAAGGAGGTTTTCTCCTGTTCTTCTTCCTTCAAGGCGATCTGATGGTAGCCGGAGTAGCAGTCGAGGAAGCTGAGTACCTCGCAACCGGCTGTGGAGTCGATGACTTCATCGATACGAGGGAGACCGAAGGGGTCTTTAGGGCAGTGTTTGTTGAGATTGGTGTAATCAACGCACATTCTCCATTCATTATTCTTTTTTCTTACAAGGACCGGATTGGCTAACCAATCGGGATGATACACCTCTTTTATAAAGTCGGCAGCTAGGAGCCGAGCTATTTCTACCCTAATAGCCTCCTTCTTGTCTGGAGAGAAACGCCGGAGCGTCTGCTTGACGGACTTGGCGGTCTTCGAGACATTCAAGGGGTGCTCGATCAGCTCCCTTGGTACGCCAGGCATGTTCGCAGGTTTCCACGCGAAAACGCTGACGTGTTTTCTGAGGAAGCTGACGAGCGCGTCTTCCTATTTAGGATCGAGGTCTGCACCGATGCGAGTAGTTTTACTCGGGTCACCGGGGACGAGGACGATGTCCTTTGTCTCCTTACTCTTGGTAGCAGCTTTGGGCAGGGTCTTCTCCGGGATGACCTGCTCTTCGGGTGCCAGTTTCTGTGCGTCCACTACGCACGTATTCATCAGAATGGAGACGTCGGTGGCTTCTGCCATGGCGATGGCCTCCTTTTCACAGTAGTATGCGACTTGGAGGTTGGAGCGGACCGTAAGGATGCCGGTCTCCGTTGGCATCTTCATGACAAGATAGGTATAGTTGGGGATGGCCCCAAACCTAGCCAAAGCTGGACGACCGAGTATGGCGTGATACGCGGCATCGAAGTCGGCTACCAAGAAGTCGATGTGCTCGATGCGGAAGAACTGTGGTGTCCCAAACTGGACAGGCAGGTTGATCTGTCCCAGGGGGTAGGAGGGCTGCCCTGGGACGATTCCCCGAAACAGAGCTACGGTCGGCTCCAGGTCTTCTGCTCGGAGTCCGAGTTCCTTGGCGGCTCCGGAGAATAGGATGTTGAGGCCACTGCCACCGCCGATCAACACCTTGCGGAAGCATGTCTTGCGTATCACCAGGTCAAGGATCAGTGGGAAGCGCCCTATGGATGGGATCTCCGTCCACTGGTCTTCTCTGCTAAAGGTGATGGCCTTGTGAGACCAAGGGTGGAATCTAGGGTCGGTGATGGAGACGTCGTGGTTGGCGACGGAGTTGACGCGTCTAGCGACGAGCTTCTGTTCTCTCTTCGACTCCATGGCTATGCGGCCACCAATGATCGTGGAGACCATTCGGTGAGCTTCAGTGAAGCCTGGAGGCTGGTCGTTGTTGTCATCATGCTTGTCTCTCTCGGATTCTATGCGAGCCCTCTTCTTGTCTTCTTCTTGGAACGCCCTGGAGAAGCCATAACATTCTCTCATGGTATGCTTGTGGAACTTGTGGATCAGCATTGACTATCGAGGAGCTTGTCATAAGCTTCTTCATAATTGCGCTTCGGGGCTGGTCGGGTGTTGTAGACTTGGTGGTGGTGACGCCTTTCTCCAGCCTTGGACCCTTTCGGTTCGTCGTGGCGACGTCGCTCGGAGCGATGTTGGTCGCGGCAATCGCGTTCACCCCGGTGATGGTCTTGTCGGGCTCCTCGGTCATCATGGCGCCGATCAGATCGATGATCGGTGTCCTCGCGGCGTGGTCGGTCGGGGAAGCGGAGGCGGCTATGAATGGAGTGGCGGGCCGCCTCGCTCCCCTCGACGTATGTCACACCCCAAAATTTCTGTTTTGGGATGTGACTAGAAAACACTTAAAACAAAACAAATGATTTTTACCATTTTCTAAAAATTCCAACATAGCTTAAGTTGTTGACATTGTGGATAATGGAAAATGTGAGTTTTCAAACATTTTGTGAACAATTTAAAGGTTTGTTGCATTCATGCCTTTGCATAGTGTTTTGTATGAAAAATGATTTCAAAAGTTTTCAAACACGCATAGGGTTTAATTGGAATCAAATTTCTCAAATCTTTGATCAAGTTCCCATTCATGATTAAATCCTTGGAACCATATACCTTGATCCTTATTCCAAAAACCTTGATGGCTCTTCAAATGTTCATCTTGCCATCACCCTAACACCTATTCTTTAAAGCTCTATTTAGTCATATCCTAATATGTTCTCTCTTTATCCCTTTTTCCTTATATTTGAGATTCCAATCCCTTTTAATTGACTCTTGTTCAAATATCAAAACATATGCTTAATGATCAATCATTGTATCCCATATGCAACTCTACCATCACTTTGTTCAAGTGAAATCAATCACATGTTATGTACCCCTGTTAATCTCAGTTCCATCTTTCTTCTCGTTTCCTGACCTTTGGGCAATATATACATGGACTCTTTCTCCTCCACTCATTATCCTCTTGGTCAAACCCAAACATATTTTTGAACCATCCTTGAAAACCATACGGTCATGGTCTCACCATTTTGGAACGCTAAATTTCCCGAAACCTTATCGTGTCTCTACGAATTTAGCGAGCCGAGCTCAACACTATCATTCCATATTGTATTCTTGTTTTCATACAAGCACCTAAATCTATCCCATTAGTAAACCATATTCCCCATCTTTATTTCTATTGCTAATGGGTCAACCCAACTCATTGCGTCCTCCGACATCGCTTCGAACCGAATCCAGTTAAAACTTTGAGTTATCTTTCGCCGCGGGTCAAAGCCCAACCACCCTCCCCTCTTTTGTGGTTCAACATAGAGTCCAACCAGCCCTCTACCTCTTCCTCTCACCTCTCCCACGTCACCCACCTGATGTCCTCTCCATCTTGCACAAAAATATCAACCAAGTCAAGAAAATATCAAGACAAGACCCTTTGCCTTCCAACCCTTTGGTCTCCCACCCTTTCCCCTTCAAGTATAACTCCCCCACAGCCCCCTCACGCCTCCCCCTTCAGTTCCCACGTCAAGAACAGAGGGGAGATGCCCCTCCTCTTCCTCATTCTCCCCCATGGCTGCCTCAACCAATCCCAAAATTTCCTCTCCATCCCGTCCATGGAAACGAAGTGTTTCGGCGATTGCAACCCATCTAAACACCTTGATTTCCTTCCCAAGCACCCAACAAGGATTTGGAGGAGTTCAACATCAACCTCCCTGCTCACCATGACGTGGTGGTTGCTTCTACCACCATGGATGTCGCCCCGATCAACCGCATCGCGAGAAGGATGCACCGTTGAACCGCGTTGTCATCACCGGCAATCGTTGATGAGTTTCCCCGCTCCACCCCACCAATACCCATGGTGAGAACCCTAAATCATGTCCCCCATAATGTTTTTATAGTGTTCTCTGAATATCAAGTACCCTTGTTGATGTTTGGTTGATTCCCGATGAAATATACATGTTGTATGTCTTGCTGTCCTGGCGGCCAGCAGCGCTGCTGTTTTTGGGCAGCGGCGTTCCTCGCTGTTTCTTTGATCAAATCATCAAACCCTTTGGTGAAATTGTAGTTCATATCCTTGAACACGTCCCTGCAAAATGGTTTCTTCATAGGAGTTGAGAATTTAGAGATATGGTCATCACCGTGCCGCTGTCCCTGCTGTCTGGACAGATTGGCATCTCTGAGTGCTTTCGGCGTTCACCGCTAATCCGCTGACCAAATCATAAATCCCTTTGACCTACATGTTCATGACACCCCTGCATATGATCCCACAAGTTGGTTCAGCTATCCAATCCATGATGGCCGAGATATAGAGACCGAATTGTCTGCCGCTCCTGCTGTCCAAACAGAAATGACCCTATTTTTGTCAGTGGCGTTCCTGTTGATCCATTGAACCTCTTGATCAACCCTTTGGATATGTTATCCTTTATATAGTTGCACACACCTCTGAAAAGTTTCATGGCTATATGATAAAGTATGAAAGATATATGCTCCTATCTTGTGATCACTGTCCTGCTGTCCTGCTGTCCCGCAGCCGCACCACAGCGGGTTGGCACGAGCGTTCCCGTTGATTGACCACTCCGGTGATCAGCACCTTTGACCGTTGTGTGTATGATATACCTACACACATCCCTGCAAGTCAGCTTCATCATATGAATAATGACGCTTGAGTTATAATCATTGTCATGTCGCTGCCCTTGCCATGCCAAACAACCACATAGTCGCATCTTGCAATCATGTTCTCCTACCAACGGATGGTCAAAACGTCACCTCCTTTTGCCATAACCTCCCTCATGCAGTACCTAGAAATCCCACAAAATATATTTCCATTTGTATTTGTTATAACCATGCAATCTATCATCATATTTTCCGCTGTCCTCCACCGGTTACGCTTAACCGATGCACAAATCGACATAACCTTGTTTTCCGTTGATCTAGCATCCACCTCAGTGCATTTGTTGGTCATGACATGTTCCAAAGTAACCTATTCACTTATCCAAAATCATTCCCTCATATCTCTAAGGAATATTCAGAACATAAGCCATTTGTGTAACCTCTCTTCCCACCTTAAATCCATGGTCTCCATGCGCTTAACATGATCTACCCGTCCAAACCACCACCACCATATTTGTCATGTTATGTTCTATAACCAGAGATAAATCTTGTTATCAATGTCATATCATGTTATCCATTATTCAATCCCAGTCCTCCAATGGTGCCTAATAGCATACCACCAACTAGCAAATTTGTTTCGTCCTTAGTGCATCTCTGATTGACATGCCCTCTTCATGTGACATGCCCTTACATGTTGCATGCATATTCTCTATATTTTGGTCATCATTTAAATCATACAGGCAGAACCATGAGCTATATTTTAGTTAATCCTATCAAACCACATCACTCCACCATGATCTTGTGACCACTAAACATATTTCTCCTTTTCAAGTCGTGTTTTATCAAGTCTCATAAACTACATCCTCACCATAAATAAACATCTATCCTTACTATCAACCTTGATATGTCACTCCAGCTTAGTGATGGAAACATCATATCACTAATTATCATATATCCCTAGGAGAATGCCACATGATGTATATCAATTCAATATTATTCTCCTATGCTGTCTATTCCAGTTTCTCTACCACACACCATGACATATCATGCTCTACAAAGCCAAACCTTGTGCTTAAAACCTAATACATATTCAATCCTTTTTGTCACGTTAAATATGTTCTAGTCCAAATTCCACTTTGCTCATCCAATCCAATCTTTTCCACCTATACCTTTCAACTCTCACATCACTTAATTGTGGTTCTTGTTTTGTTTAGTTTTTGCGCTCACACGATTATAGAACAAGCCATACGTTTTCAAAACCTTTGTAATTTATTGTTATAATGCTTGGTGTATTGTTTCTAGGTTTGAATGTGAAGCTTGTGCTGGTTGTTCCGATCGTTAGAAGTGGAGCTATGCAAGGATGATCGTGAAGAAATTGGAGTGCCTGGAAAGCATTTGGAGGCAAGTGTAACATGAGTTTCCTTGTTGCCTAATAACCATTTAATCACATTTTCATATGCATGTGTCTAATATGATAAACCTATAAGGATTTTACCTAGAACTATTGATATCTTATATCCTTGTTACCTATGGGTTATTGCATATGGGTAGATTGGCTTAGTTGCTATCACCAACAATAATGATCTATAATATTGATTAATGATTATGCAACTATGGATGGAAGATGCTTTTAAGCAACATGGACAGAAGAGGGCTAGAGCATTGGGCCTTTTTGGTCGCTCTAGTCTGCCCTCCGTATGCATCTGAATCTTAAAGTGGCCACCCAGGATTTACCGTACAACCATGAGAATCACATGGCTCTGGTCTTAGATGAGTAACTAGATCTTCTCTATCTTGTTAGTAGTTACCGAAAGGCGCTAGAGGGGGGTCTAGGTTTAAGAATGGGTTCCAAGCCTGTCAAGATGTGTGCTGGGCTGCGGTCACATGGTGTGCCATTCTTGAAGGGGGCCTCCATTCGCCTTGCCGAAACCTTGCGTCTACTAACTTGTTAGTGACTAGTGAAAGGCTTCGTAGTGGTTCCCTGCCTGCTCACCTTGGAAGTGATAAGTGGTTGGCCGCCTCGGGGCATATGGGAATTCACGACTCATGGTGAAAGTGTACACACTCTGCAGAGTTTGATCAAACTGATATATCAGCCGTGCTCACGGACACGAGCGGTCTGGATCCTTTTCGACACAGATGATTTTATGGATGGCTAGACGATGATGAAATGATATTGATGATAATTATTATAATCTCACTGGGGTGCTACGCATAACTTAGTTACATAGACTCTTAATAAGTAAAATATGACCAACTAAAAGTGCTTACCGCAGTTCAGCCGTGTCAGCTTTTTGAGCCTTGCATCCCCTCATGTTATACTTGCTGAGCATGGTGAGCTGACGCTTGTGGTTTCACCAATAAAATTCCCGGATGGGTACCAGATGGTGGATAAAGTGAGGAGTTTCCAAAGGAGTTCCATGAGTACTAGGCGAGTGCTCCCCCAGTCAACCGTCCCTGTGGAGTATGGTGCCCCGAAGATAGAAGATGAAGACTAGTTTCCGTTGTGCTTTCATATATTTGTAAGTCTTAATGTAAATATGTTTCGCTATGTATTTAAGCATTGCTTATGGTATTTACCATATTTGTCACTATATGTGTTCTGTGGACATCCTGGGCACACATATAGTTAACGCTTGGTATTCTTCGGAAAACCAGGTGTTACAACGTACTTGTTGGCGATGCGCAGCATCTCGGCGATGGAGTCTGGTCTGCTACGGTACAACTTCCTCTGGAGCTCCTCATCAGGTCAGAGGCCACGTATGAAAGCGGAGATAGCCTGAGCATCCGTGACGCCTGGGATGTTGTTTCTGGTTTCTGAGAAGTGCCGAATATAATCCCGCAATGATTCTCGTGACGCCTGCTGGAGCTTCTCAAGATCAAATTTTGTGCCGGGCTGCTTGCAGGTGGCACTGTAGTTATTGATGAATTGCTCCCTAAGCTGGTCCCAAGTATCAATGGAGTTCGGCTTCAAGCTCAGCAGCCAATTATTGGCGGATGTGTTCAGCATAACAGGCAAGTAATTTGCCATGACGTCGGAGTTTCCCCCGGCAGCTTTGACCGCGATCTCGTAGATGGTAAGCCACTTGGTGGGATCGGCGGTGCCGTCATAGGTCTCGACGCCAATGACCTTGAAGTTCGGCGGCCAGCGTACTGCCTGGAGTTCTGCCGTGAAGGGGAGTCTGGGAGCATTTTTGTCGTTGACCGGAGGGCCGTGCGCCTCGTCATATTCTTTGCGGCGCTCAGTCTCTGCTGAGTGCCTAGCTTCCCTTTGATTCTCGATACATCCCCGGAGATCTTTGGTCTTCAACTTATCGCGGAGGTCGGACTAATTGACCTCCTGGTCTCCATCTTGGCGACGACGTCTCCGGCCGCCGCGGGAGTGACCACCATCATCGTGAATGATCTCGGTGGCCGATGCAGTGGAAAGTGATGGAGGTGGAAACTGGCGTTCTTCGTTGATCTGGACCTGGGCTGCCTGGAGATAAGCCGTAAGGCGCTCCACTTCAGGTGTCAGAACCAGCCTTTTGGCCTCTTCTATCGCGACGGTGACGTTTACAATTGGTGTCTTGTAGACCTGGTGTTTGTCGACCAGATCAAATTCTGGCTCTAAGTTCCGTATGGGGGCCTTCCTTGCCTCGGCTTGCAGTTCGCGACGCTGTCTTCGGTGGGCGTTTCTCCCCTCGCAGGCTGCTCAGGCCTCTTCAGTTTCATTCGGAGGAGTGCTGTCGTTGCTGACGGCGAGGACGGGTCCGCCGATGAATCGTCCAGTGGGAGGTGGCAGATCAGTGAGATCGCTGTCCTCCACGTCATCGAGGTCGGAGCAGTCGTTGTCGGCGATGATGAAGCTGGAGCTGGTGCCGACGTGCTCGGAGAAGGTGTGGTCGGAGGAGCATAGTAGATGCGCGAAACTGGAGGCCGCGTTCCGAAGACCGAACGGCATATAGCCACTCGGGAGATCGTGGTCGGAGGCCCTCGAGAGCTTGACAGCTCGGGGCCGTAGCTCGATGACACGCCCCAAGGAGTGATGGTGATGGCCAGAGTCATGTCTTGGCAAAGCGGAGAATGTTGTTGCGCCCTCGATGGGCACTGAAAGTGGTCTGCAGTCGACTCCAAGATCTGGAGACCCTCAGACAGGCCTTGGGAGATCCGATCTATGGATCTGAACAGGTCGTCATTGTCGATGGCCTTCCGGGTGTAGCGTGGCAACTTTCTTGCCGGGGCGGAGGTTGCTGGAGGAGTTGGAGTAGATGTGATCTGGGCCGCATCCAGGATCTTTCCTTCACCGTCGGGACCGATGATCCAGGTGATGGATCCCACCGTAAAGATCTGGCCCAGCGTCGTGTAACACCCCAGGTGTTAGTCACGAGCTAACCAGCGAGTGTGGACCTAACCAAGTTGTCTCAATCCATGATCTTGATCACTATCTCACATTCATCTTCATCTACCATGATCATTGGAAATGGTTCATAAAGATCCGAATTGAGAATTCACAAGGAATGACAAGTTATTCACTTAATTGGATTTATGGATTAAGTGAAGAGGAGCATGCAAAGTCAACCAAACCTTGCAACCTTGCCCGAACAACTCTACTTGAACTCTACAACAAAAGTCATGAAGGTTTTATGTTGAGAAAATGCCAAGAAAATACCTTTATTGGCCTAAACATCTACTCTGAGCTCTCTAATTACATTAGTTTGACCAAAGTGGAAATATTATTTTGGAGCAAGATATGAAGTTTGACCCAAAATAAAAGTTACATATATTTTGGAGTAGAACAAATGTTATTTATGGACCAAGTCATGATTCAACTTCTATGTGCCTCAAAAAGTGAACACAAGACGGAAGAAAAATCCTGATTTCAGGACTTTAAATGTTTCTAAGTCTAAATTCCATGCCGATTTCAATGACGTGCCACTTTCTTCAAATTCCTTTAAGCAACTTGAGCTGGACCAAATATAAAAGTTGTCACAAACTCTTTAGGGCACAACTTATCAAAATTTGAGGTCAATCCGACTTCGTTTGACAAGAGTTGCCACTCGATCTTTGATCGTAATTAACCTGTTGACAGCAGCCACTTCGGGGTTAATTATCTCCTAATCCGTTGGTCAGATGATGGAACACTCTTAATACAGATTGTAGATCATAATGTGGGCAACAACTTTGATTAAGGGGCCTCTGATCGAATCTCGCTGGAATATGCCGTTTCAGAGCACCCAATGTCGACAGAGTTGCGCCCGCCACCTGTTCGTGTTTTTGCTGCAAAGAAGAACACGTGGCAGCGCTGCTCTGGAGCTCCTGCTCCATTGCCGGCCACCACCACCTTCCCCTTCCGCGCCCCAGCTCAAAATGGAGAGCACCAGGGAGCCCTGTGCTCATTCCTACTCCTCTCTCTCGCTCTCTGGCTCCCCTTTCCGCCTTCCTTTGCCGGCGCTGTGCTGCTGTTGGCGTGCCGCCATGGCCGCCAGCTCGCTGAGCTCGAGCGCGCCGTCGCTCTCTCCCTTCCGGTCACTCTCTAGCCCAACTGAGCTCTCCACCACCTTCCTCGTGTCATGCCGCCCCCACCGAAGCCCTCTCCTCGGCACTCTGCTCGCCGGAGCGCTGCCAGCGACGGGCGCCGCTCGCCGGAGCCGCCGTCGTGCACCGCCAGGCCGCCTCGAGTCACCTCGGGCCGCGCCACCGGCACCAGCAGGTTCGTCGGAGGACGGGCTACCTTCAGCCCCGAGCTGCCACAGCCGAACGCCGGCTAGCCGGAGCTGGCCGAGCCGCCCAGGCCTTCGCCGTGCTCTGCCTCTTCGTCCAGTTCAAGGAAGAAGAAGGCCCTTGTTTGAATGACAAGTGGGACCCGCGTTGGTTAAATGTGCCCCAAATCTTCAGATCTTGTATTTTCTTTAGAAATTTATATCTCCAGTTTGGTAGCTCCAAAAATTGTGAAACAAGTTTTGTTAGTTTGCTTATTAAGTTTTCTACATGTTAGATCCAGTAAATATGCTATGTTATCTATATTTTTGTGCTCTAGAAATTATTTTGGAAAAGTGATTTTTAGGATTGATTAACTTGCTTTTGGCCATAATCTGAGAAATATAAGTCCAACAATTGTGATTCCAATTTTGTTAGTCTTCTAATAACATGTACTAGCTCTTAAGAATATAAAACATATAGGTTGTTTACTGTTTATTTGGTGTTTCACATTTATCTTGTTAAATAGGAAATAAAGGGTTGAATTGTTTGTTATTTTTGTAACTGGAGTTGTATTGCTCCAAATGGCATGAAAATTTAATTGTAGACTCTATGTATGATTTATGATGTATTATTAAAATTTCATGATTTATGGTGCATGTATGACTGAGTTGTTGATTTATCTTCTTTGGTGCATATTAAGTAGATTTAAATACATTATAAATAATATATTATTGTAAAAATGGAAAATGGTGTTCCACTACCTTTGTATGATATTGTGTTAGCCTGAGAATCAATAATATGGTCATGTTGTTTCAGAAAATGTTGAGTTTCATATTTAATTTGCTCTCCAATGCTTTATTGTATTATAGATTTGTTTATTTTGTAATAATTAAATTATGGAACCTGAGCATGTAAGATTTGAACCTTGGTCATGATTTGTAATCACCTAGCTCTCATAAAAGTTTGGGACTCATTTGAGATGTTTACCATATAACTTAAATAATTAAATAATGGGTTTTTATGTAATAATGAGTGAATAATTAAAGACAAATGAATGCATATATGTTTCTTGTGACTCCTTAATATGTTTTGGTCTGAGATGAGTCTTGTATGACCATGTAATCATGTTTGGAGCTATCTAAATAGCTCATTCCTATATGTGCTTAGGTGATAAATAAGGGAAAAGCATGTTTTGCTTATATGCTGAAAATGGCTGCAGGCATAGTCCCTGTTGTTGTGATGATTTACCTAGGAAGATGATGTTGCATGTAAATGTGTTCCATATAAAGGTTATAGCCAACTTCTATATCTAGCTTGTCCTAAAATTTCTTGGTCATAGGCCTAATAGTTTAGGAGTTATGGTTTTTGGATGACTGCTGTCAGGTTTTGCCAATTTTCTGTGTAGATCTGATTTATTGCATTATTTGACTGAGTTATGCTTTGAATCACCTCTTGGTGATAATAGAAGAGTTTTAGTAAATTTCATTGTCTTTCTAAATTGTCTAGGATCATCCCTTTTGGTGATCTAGATCTCTAGTTTTGATTGTTTGAAGTGGGAGGACAGAATCTGTCCAAATCTGGACAGAGCTGTCTTCTTTGTGTTGTTTGACCTTTAGATGAATTAAATCAGCTGAAGAGGATAATACCAAAGCTGTAGACAATTTCAATAGCTTTCCATAAAGGCTTAGATCACCCTGATTGGATGTATATAGCTTCAGTTATGGTTAAATCTTGTGCTTACTGTACTGCTGTCCTTAAACTGCATATGTGAGATTAGGATTGCTTTCATGTTGCTGTGCTTGGTGTGATTGTTAGCTTATGGTTCAGTGGTGGTAGATTACCATGCCTTGTATTACTTTCTTTTATTCATACATGTGCATTGTGCATCTCATTTAGGTACGATAGATGAACACGTGGAGTGAAGGACATGATGGTGGAAATAACCACAAGACGGTGTGGTGGACTAACCACGAAGATGGAAGGACTAATCGAGTGCTTGGATGGGAAATGCTCGTCGAACAAGTGTCATCTAACAAACACTAACTTAGTGTTGAACCCCAGGCAAGCCCCGGAGCATCCCTAAGCCTCCACCTATTTCTTTTTATAAATGCATCGGTCTTTATTAAATCGTATGTTTGTGCATTTAAGTATAGGAGTTGGTTTGAAACCGTTGCTGCATATCTACCTTGTCTACTATATATGTGAACCTGATACTATTACTAGACAGGTGACCGATCTTATGCTTAGCCCTGCTTAGACCGGTAGAAGTCGGGTGATTTCCTGTCATGCGCGAGAAAGTCGGGTGATTTTCTGTCATCCGCGAGTGTAGGTGGTGACTGACGAGATCCACATGGTTGGCTATATGTGTCGCCATGCCACAATGAAATAATGAGAGAATCAAGGCTAGGTAGCGGGGAGCTGCATGACATGGGTCATGTTGACTTCGGTGCTGCTTGCGGCCGACTAGGACTGAGGCCACCAGACATCAGTTGAGATTGAAAGACGTCGTCACATAGCTGGCCAGATAAGTCGTTCTGACCGCGAAGCCGAGTATTTCTTTCTGAGCCGGGAATTGGGCGTGATAAGGCAGACATATTCTGGAGGTAGGAAGGATGTGCGGAGACACCATCTTACCAAGGGCAGGTCAGGGACCTGATGCATCCTGGAAGTGGGTTTGTCTCTGAGAATATGGACCCCTCCAAGCCCGCGATACATATTATGTCTCAGAAAGATTTAACGGTGGCCCAAGAAGCCAGTGGCTCGGCTGACAGGGTTTGTAATTGGCATATTTGCCAGCTGGTACAATCGATTCGAATCGCCATCTCTCCTGGTTAGTGAGAAACTGAACTGATCTTCTGGTGAGGTAGAGGTTAACAACTTGAACGTGATTATTGGTGAGATGAGGTTGATATCTGTGGATATCGGAAATCATATGGTTTATTGATTGCTATAATATCAAGTGATTGTTTAGTATAGCTGCAAACCTTAGCTTAATAGCTTAACTGAAATCGAAGCTGAATCACATCTAAAACTTATAAGTTGAGGAACTATTGTAGTAATGCTTTTTATGCAAAAATGTTGCTATCCTCTGAGCTCCACCAAATAAGCCTTGCATATCCTTGAGAGTCTTTTTATTTACTTCCTGTCGGGTAAGTCTAGCTGAGTACAATTGAGTACTCAGGGTTTTATTCCCAATGTTGCAGGAGGAATGCTTGGTTGACTAAAGAGTTACTTCTATCCTTCGGGAGAGGAAGACTAGACCTTGGGCAAGGTCGTGTTATCTGTCTCATCTATGTTGCTGTGACTGGTCGGTACTTGGCACTGTATTATGAAATTAAGCTTATGTAAAACGATTTCGTTTCCGCTATTAAACTTTTATGTAAAAGTTTATCTTGTACTCTGATGTATTTGAAATATGTGCGAATCTATGTATCATGTGTATGTGTACTGCTGAGTTTCTGCGATCCTTGGGATATGTACTATGTAAAAGTTTGAAATCCTTCGAGATTTCATGGACTACCGGGTTTATATTGGCTCAAGTGTGGCTTGATAGCTGGGAAAAATAGCTGTCGCTGTACTTGTGCTTGTATAAATTGGTCGGTTCTGTTACACGTCGGGAGCTCGATGGAGCTTGAAAAAATTACCTTGTTCGCCATGGATTAGGAAGCACAGCCCCTACCTAGCGCGCCAACTGTCGACTGAATACCGGCAATAGTCTATCGAGGGGTATGCCCAAGGTAGTAGATTGATCGGTGAAGGTGCGCCTGAGACGAGCAAGAGCTACGCTGGAAGCGTGAGACACAAGATTTATACAGGTTCAGGCCGCCGCTAGGCGTAATACCCCACATCCTGTGTGTTGCTGTATTGTATTGCTGGCAGATGAGATGAATTGAGGGGATCCCCTGCCCGCCTTATATAGTCTGGGGGGCAGGCTTACAAGTCGGTTTTACCATACATATCAGATTACAATCCTAACTGAATAAGGAAACTAATCGGCTAGATATCAGGAAATATATTTCCTTGCCCGCCAAGTCTCCGGCGGATACACGTGATCTTCAGGAGATCATGTAGACGACAAGTCCTTGGCAGTCCGGGCCTGATCGGACGACTCGGCCCATGTTCAGCCATGCAGGTATACGGGTCTATACCCCCACAGGTAACCTCTATTCTATACACCATGCCTACACTATTAATTACTACTCTAATCTCATATAAAAACTAGAGCACTCGATGCGAGCGGAGATCCTATGCCAAAGTATAATAACTATAATAACCAATCAAATTCAAAGCATAAAGTAAATAGAGAAGATAAATATATTAAAGCATAAGTCTTACAAAAATGAGATACAAAGATATACCAGACCCCTGAAGACTTCTCCAGAACTTAAGCGCAGCTCCGCTCTCCCTAACTCTCAACTAGAACTAATCTACTACATTGGAAAGTCTAGCCCTAATTCTCTAGAGTTGAGAGGTTATCCATTCAAGGGACGCCTCTACGACTCCATAATGGTGCACTTGACTCGGGGGGTCCTGCGTTCCTTATATGGGGGCGCCTGGCCTCCCCTCCACCTTGGGCAAGCCATATGGTACTAAGCCTTTCCACCATGTGCACATAGGCTTTAATGGGCCAAATTCTGATTTAGGCCCAATTAATCCCGTAGCCTTTAATTAATCACACAGCTCAGGTTCTAGAATCTTCTAGTGTTTATAAAATCCATATCTCTTTATTCAGGACTCCAAAAATAGCAAACCATAGGTCCGTTTCAATCATCTCGACGAGCTCTATGCAATGGTGAACTCCAATTCCTCATTTGAGATACTTTTAATCAGTGAAAAATTGAATATCCCTTCATACCCTGCAAAACAAGTGAGAACACCAAAATTCGTGGAACTTTTAGAATCAAACCCTATAACTATGTTGTGGATTATTTTATGCCCTTGATTCATGTTTAGTTGATGGGTAAAAATGAGCAATAACTACCGTCAACAAGTTCCCCCAAGCTTACCCTTTGCTAGTCCCTTAGCAAAGCCAAACTTAGCATATATCAAAAGTTATAACTATTCCTCACAAGTATTCAGTTTTAAACCAAGAAGTACTTAAGGATTAGAGTAGACCAAGCTAACCTTCAAACTTACCTGTATTACCTTTACCATGGAGCTTGTAGCTTTCTCTTGAGTCTTGGGTAATTGAAGGATAGAATGTCTAAGTTAAACACTATGTCTCAAGCTCTGTTGTTCAACTCTTATCCAGGAGCTTTTGCAATTTTTCAAAATAAAACTCAGAGTTTCTTTTGTATGACTTTCTCAAGTCTCTCAATATGTGATATTTGTGGATCCTCACCAAGGCAATAGTGATGCATGCCTTCTCTTTTTCTCTCACCCTATAACTATTGGCTTATGTGGAGCTCATGGGTAAGGAGTCAGCTCATACATACTTGCAGTGAATGTATTGTAAAGTCAAACAATGGATCCAAAGGAACAAGTCATACAATCAAATCAAAATGTGCATGTGCGTGGATGTGAGGTGGTACGTGGATATATATGGTGGCTAATCCTAATTCTACTCGTTTACTCCTTGAGACATCTCTCTCTCTTTTTCAAACATTAGGGAATTGTGTTGCAGAGCAACATGGGCTATCTTTCTTTTCTTTTTCTTCTTTTTTTCAGGCGAGCATCAGAGTACCCATTGTTTAGATAAATTTGGACACTTGTCCATTTTTACCTCTCAGGCGAGCATCTTTGTACCCATTGTTTTCTCTCATCTCACTCTTTTGCATAGCTACATGGCTCTTCTCTGCAACAATACTTCTATTTTTCTTTTTCTTTTGAGAGATAGCAACAAGAACTTTGGAGCATTAATCTGGGGTAACCAATGGGATATTTTTAGTGTTCACTCCTAGTGTAGGAGTAGAACATTTTGAGGTGAATCTAGATGGAATATGTGGAATGTGGATGCGCCCACTCGGATATGAGTAGTGCATTATGGGCGGAGTGTATGTGTTCTTGATTGTAAAAGCATGATAAGTTCCTAAGGTATCAACAAAGCTTGACTAAACTCAAAACAAAGCAAGTAGTATATAATGTTTATGTTTTTCTAATCTAGCATGTATGGCTGTGGTAGGATTATAAAGCTCTTGCATACAGGAACTCATCATGTGGTTTTATGGATTTTAAAAATTAATCTCCAGAACTCAAGTATCATTAGGAACAAGATAAAAAGCAGCTCAAACTTTGCATATCATATCCCTCAATTACTTAGACTCAGATCAAGCATTTGCTACCCACAAGTTTCAGGTTTAAAGTAAATCTTCAAGTTAAAATGGTTGCGTCTAAAACTTGGGATGACTCAAGGTTGAAAACTAAGTTGGTATGAGGAATCATGGTGAGGTGCTACTTATCAAATTCCTGAGCATGGTTTCCATCTAGTCTGCGCAAAATTATTGTAAGCACTCTCTTTTTATTTTATTCAAACACACTAACTAACCTAAACACTATTTATTTGGTTTTCAAATTTTATTTCACTAACTAACTCACACGAAAAGCATTATAATACAATAATAAAGATAGGAAACTTATACTTAGCTGGATTTCAATGGAGGGTGCCCTCCCCCAAGCTGGATATTGATGAGGTCTTTGATGTTGCAAGTTGAGTGATCCTTATGGGAGCAGGTGTACCGGCAGCGTAAAGGCGTCAGGTTGACTACCTCTTTGATCTTATATTATCCTGTAAAACTCAATTGCCAGCCAGAATACCAAATTTCATGAATAGGGGTTAGGTTAATACCACTCCATGGTAAGTGATTGGTTTTATATTTCCAGCAGAAGTTTCCTAATTGGGTGGACCTTCATGTGCCCACATATTTTTGGGTTTTTTCTAAAAAGTGTGGACCTTCATGTGCCCACATATTTTTGGTATTTTTAGATTTTCTTATGGTACTTTGGTGAACCTTCATGTGTTCACATATTTTTGGTATTTTATGACTTTATAAAACAGACTCGATAATCGCATAGGTATAGTTACCTGATAACTAGGGGATGCTCCTTCCCTACGCTAGATGTTTGCAATACTTGGTGTTGATGATCTTCAAAGTGGGCATACCAGCAGCAGTCTGGTGGGCGCCACTAATGGACTCACTTCTCAGACATAGTGTTATCCTGCATAATTATACTCCAACAAAAAAACCAAAACTCGAGGCTCGAATGTGTTAAGGGGTTAGCGGTCAGCCAATAAGTAATTGATTATTCTCTGAATTTATTTTAATTGACAGATTCTAGCAGGATTCTCTTTTTAGGGTTTTCTAACTTTCTTATGCAACAATTAAATATGTATTCATGCTATATATTTTTATGCCACCACGGAGAATATTTATTCTCATGGGGCTTAGGATTTGTATAGTGCAACAAAGTAAATACAGATGCCATTATCATTTTTTTATTTATTATATATTTTTTATGCCGCCATAGCGAATATTCTATAAGTTTATTCACATGGGACTTTAATGTTTCATGATGCAGTAAATAAGGCAATAAAGATTTTTTTGCATAAAGATGAATATGCTAAAGTAAAATTAATAATGTAAATTATGAATACTAATTAATTAGATAACTAACATGTTACCTTATGGCAAGGGTGCGGAATTTAAAGTCTACCGACAGGACTTTTTCTTCCACTCTTGTGTATCTCTCCGTCTTAGAGATGGAGGTCTTGATGGTTGCACCTCTGGTGATGGTGAAGTCACTTTTGTTCTTTGCTTGGCCAGCAGGTTGAAGTAGAGCATTAATAGTGGAAGCTGGCAGCATCTTGCTCAACGTGTATGTTCACAGAACTTTCACTTGTAGAATTTTCGGAATTAACAAATTTGCACGAAGTGTTGTCCTGTTTGCAAAACCAAGATAGAGATCAAGTGCATGGGCTCTGCTAGTGGAAAAACACCAACAGAACCGAATCTATTTTTTTATTTATTCTTCTCTAGCCTTAGGCACATTGAACAAGACAAAGTTGATGTTACATAATTTGTTTTACTCATGATATGAGTGGTAAGATCAGATAATTAAGCATTAATATTGCATTTAAGTTCATATGGCAGAAAAGATTTAAATTGCTTAACCAATGAAATGGTTGTCTATCTCTACATAATATATAAATTTTCACATGAGTATGACTATCATCTTCCAAAGATAGAATACAATGTTTTAGCACATTTGATTAAGATTGAGATCAAAACAAATGATGCCAGGAACAATCTTAAAGGACAAAGCATGTTGAGTTAATTAGGTTAATCAATTAAAGATGTAACTCTAACATATTTGTGTCTTTATTTATCTACATTCCAAGATCAAGAGAAAAATACTGACCACTTACCTTAAGATATTACCTTCATTATTAGAGCGTGATGGCACTAAGTAATGAAGGGTAGATGATTAGTGGTCCTTTCCTTCTCTTGCATCTTGAGTTGTTCATGAGCATCTTGTCTCCTTTGTTGCTTATCCTCTTTGCCATCTTTTGCTTCTTTGATCTTATGACACCTTGCCACTCCATTCATTATTATGCCTGCAACGGATTAGTGGACAACACACACCCGAAGGGATGTACAACTTTGGAACATAGGTTGTTTGTCCAGAATTTTATCATGTTCCATCTACGCTACTAAGAAGATATGGTTGATATTATGTTAGCATAGATCATGTTCTATACCAGCATGACTTGAGTCCAAGTAACTTGCAGCAGAAGATAAAGTAAATGAACCATAAATACTCACAGTTCTTCCATCCATAATGAATGAGCTTTGTCTTCCTCTGCAAAGTTATTGAAGTTCAGCATGTGCCCCGTCTCATCTCTGATTTGAATTTATCTCGTGACTTACCCAAATTAAATTGGAAGTTTTCTGCAAGGGTTAGTCCAACAGAATATTCAATGTTTACTACAGCATACGAGCGGCTCAAAAATCAACCTAGACACCACGCCTAATTTGACTTAGGAATGCATTTTAACCTAAGCACCACGCTTAATTCAAAAAGCCTTTGAAAGTAAAATCATCACACCTCTTGGTTCGGAAATCAAACTAAAAACCTTGTCTAATTATGATTCCAGAAAACAGCTTAAACTAAGCACAATGCCTAATTTTAAAAGGTGTATGAAATTTCTCCAAACCTTAAGTATACTATAGCGAACAAAGGTAATATGAAAGTTTATAGAGAGTTATGCAAACAGAAATGAAAGAGCATGATCATTGATTAACAATTTGGACATGTATTGACAAGGTAGAGACAACTAATATTAGCAACACAATATTTTCTAAATAAGCCCATTCCCCCATGCTTGAATTTTGCAAGGCAAAGTTAAATTTGGATGGATTAATGTTGCATGATGATTGGTTGGACATACCTAATGATGTCATCCTTCTACTTCAAGCCTGGAATGGTTAGTGACAAAAAATACCCGAGGGAATATTTTTATAATTATAATTCTATGCTCAATTCTCAAGGCTATTACATCAAAAGGTACAAGCTCACATTATTTTTTCAAGTGTGGTTACTTTAGGACACAAAGTCATTCTTGGAAGACCTTCTAATTATTACACTTTTACATAATAAACTTAGATTAAAAACCTTTGAAAGTAAGATCAAACACTCCTAAACTTGGCACCGTGCTTCATTTAAGAGATGTATGAAATTATTCTAGCCATAAACTATAGTAAGTAAAGGTAGTATGAAAGCATTATAAGGATTTATTCAAATAGAGATAAAATAATATGATCATAGTGAGGTATATATATATTTTTTCTTTTTAATATGCAAGTGGTATGCATGTATGCAAGAACTAAACATGCTATGGATTTGATATGAGGGAATATAAACTAAATGGTGTGAATGCATGGATTAAAATAAATATGCAATGAGATGCAAGAATTAAAAGATAACTACTCAAAAGTTTAAAGTCCATGAGCAAGACTTTCTCACCTTCTTGATCATACTCACCATGACTTGTGTGTAGCACAGCCTCTATATTCATCATTTGAGATGTGAATTGAATTGTTGTGACGACGACCTCCTTCTCCTATCTACACAAGGTTAGAAAGAAATATATATATATATATATATATATATATATATATATATATATATATATATATTTGTGTGTGTGTGTGTGCAAACCTGTGAGATGGCAGGATTCCATTATTGATGAATCTTGAATGTTAGGGCACCCTGGAGTTCTTCAACGCTTCTTCTTGTCTTGTGGAACTTGCTGGAAGGTCAAAACGGCTTCTGCTATCCTGCCTTATTCCACAACTCAATAGAACAGGGGTAATCCTACTAAACCTAGTGGTACACTAAATTAGCAGACATCAAGATCACTATCAAAATCCTTATGCCAATTGCTTCCCCGGCAATGGCGCCAAAAATGCTTGTTGATATTTCTTATGCACAATTAAAATATGAAAGATTTCGTAAGCGCACAGAATACCATTGTAGCATTTTATCGGGAGTATTCTAGGTATCGTTATTTATATTTTACCACTGGGAAGTAATGGTTAAAGAATTTGATAGTTGACCATCATGTGTTTACTAACTTAGTACACCAACTAGACTATAGTAGGGGTAATGATAAATAATAGGAGTTATGCTTAAATGATATAGACACATAGGAGAATTCTATGATAGAAGAGTAGATAGCTAAAGTGAGAGGATAACGGGAGAGTTCAAGGTTCCTAAATACTTCTCTATTACTGGGGTTCTATAATAACTGATTCATGGTAGATAAAGCAATCACACAATAACACTTCGGGACATCAGAGCACTAGCCATGGAACGGGATGAGAATGGGACTAGGAAGTTCTAACTACGGTCCTACAATCATCAACCTACACGAGGTGGAATACGTCGACCATCAGGGCTGTCACCTCCTGGGGCTACCACAACTATTCGTAAGGTTGAGTGCAAACTCAGGTAACCTCTAGTCTAAACAACATGCTTACACTATTAATTACTACTCTAATCCCATATGAAAACTAGAGCACTCGATCCAAGTGGAGATCCTATGCCAAAGTATAACAACTATACTAACCAATCAAATTCAAGGCATAAAGTAAATAGAGAAGATAAATATATTAAAGCATAAGTCTTACAAAGATGAGATACAAAGATATACCAGACCCCTGAAGACTTTTCCAGAACCAAATCGTAGCTCCGCTCTCCCTTACTCTCAACTAGAACTAATCTACTACATTGAAAAGTGTAGCCCTAATTCTCTGGAGTTGAGAGGTTATCCATTCAAGGGACGCCTCTATAACTCCATAATGGTGCACTTGACTCGGGGGGTCCTGGGTTCCTTATATAGGGGTGCCTGGCCTCCCCTCCACCTTGGGCAAGCGATATGGTACTAAACCTTTCCACCACGTGCACATAGGCTTTAATGGGCCAAATTCTGATTTAGGCCCAATTAATCCC
The DNA here is from genome assembly GCA_038502445.1 of Eremochloa ophiuroides. NCBI lineage: Eukaryota > Viridiplantae > Streptophyta > Magnoliopsida > Poales > Poaceae > Eremochloa > Eremochloa ophiuroides. The sequence goes on from JAHLJS010000003.1 coordinate 42,548,076, forward strand.
GTTGCCTTTAATTAATCCCACAGCTCATGTTCTAGAATCTTCTAGTGTTTGTAAAATCCATATCTCTTTATTCCGGACTCCAAAAATAGCAAACCATAGGTCCGTTTCGATCATCTCGACGAGCTCTATGCAATGGTGAACCCCAATTCCTCATTTGAGATACTTTTAATTGGTGAAAAATTAAATATCCCTTCATAACCTGCAAAACAAGTGAGAACACCAAAATTCATGGAACTTGTTAGAATCAAACCCTATAACTATGTTGTGGATTGTTTTATGCCCTCTATTCATATTTAGTTGATGGGTAAAAATGAGCAATAACTACCGTCAACAGCAGGGCACCTGCACTTGACGTTTCCCCATGTCTTTGCAATTCAGGACACTCAAGAACCCAAGTGTGGGGTGACCCCCAACTACGCCTCTAAACCTCTCTGAAGATCCGACGGCATGGTACATGACATGAAACATTAGCACGATGAAAACTGGCCCAAAGTAGGGGTCGGACGACCCCTACTTTGGCGACCAACGGGGAAACAAGTTCGCAGGAGTACGTTTTCAAAGAAGGGGATTCAAATGGCAGCAATGAGCGAGCCCCAGTGGGGTCGGTCGACCCCGTCTTGGAGCCCTGGACCCACCAGCCAGCTTCGTCTCATCAACCACATGCCTCCTGAATGGTTTGCCACTCTTACTCCCCCTCTATTCCTTCATTTTCACTTTTACCTTTTATTTGCTTTCCTTAGATGAAATAAAATAAAAACAAGAAGACTTGCATCTAAAATAAAAACTGACATGATTTATGACATTTAAAGGGTAAAAGCATCACAAAGTCTAATTCTTGCATATGCTTATACTTGTGGATCACATATCTTGATAGGAATATCATATTGACTAAGTTGTTGATAAATATGATATAGTTCTTGGCTCATGATTCATACCTTTTCTATTCCAAGTGCTTAGAGATTTATTTTTAAAAATGTAATAAAACCATAGTGTCGCTTACTCCTCAATAGTATGAAAAGTCCTACCAAAGCGATATATGTTCATAACATGTTCAAAACCCCTTCTATATACTTGCTACTTGTAGTTGTGTTGAGTCTGGTCAAACCTTGTTGACCCTAGTTGAGAATTATGTCATAGTCCTAAAATCAAGATCACGTACAGACCACATATACACATGCTGCTTCTACACTGGAAGTACGCAAAAACATGCCATCCATCTCCATCATATGGTTTCTCCATGTTTTAAGGTTTTAGAATATCTCTCTAAGTATTGATTAGTAGATGAGACACAAAGGCTATGCAAAAAAAAGTGGACACAAGAAGGTCCATTGCTTTTAAAAAAAAGAAGAAGAAAAAAAAGCTAGCCATGTCACAAATAAAATAAAATAGAGAGAGATCTTATCAAATAGAGAAGCATTCGATTCCATCATTTTCCACACACCTGCACATCTTGATCTAAGATTATGACATTCTTATCCTTGGATCCTTGTTTTGACTTTACAATAGATGCAATGCAAGTATGCTATCTTGTTCATCCCTACCTGAGCCCCACATAAGCCAATAGATGTAGGATGAAACAAAAGAAGGCAATCTTATGCTATGCCTTGGTGAGGAATCATATACTTACTGAGTGATTTCAGAGTGCTATTTGAGGAGTAAGAATGAACTATGTGTTTTACTCTAAGTACTAAGGATATGAAAATGGGAATATGACTTTGCCTTGAGAACTGTTCCATTTTTCAACATCTGAAGTATATATGCTAAACAGTACCACATAACCCACCTGTATGAGATGTGTCATGAATGAAACTTTGTTTTCACTAATACCTTGAAAATGTCACAATCATATTTTATCATTCTCTCTAACCTTTGCTCGAGGACGAGCAAAGATTTAAGTGTGGGGGATCTTGTTGATAGTAAACAAGACATAAATTTACACCTTCAAACCAATGTCAACAGCCTCGGTTTGGAAGGAACATAGGCACATAATAAATATATTTTATCCAATAACAAGTTCCACAAGTCCATGAAGTATTTGATGCAGACATACAGGAAATAGGGATAAATGGGTCAGTGGGACCCACCTAGTGGGGTCGCCTGAACCCCAATGGGGTTCACCAGCCTCCCAAACTGGCCATGATCCATGGGAAACACTCCAGAGTCATTCTTCACCCTTGGATGGAGTGTGTGTTTTCTCTCAACAGTTCATATTCAGCTCACATGGATCCATGGGCCCACAAAGGAAGCAAACCGACCAACCCAAGGCCAAACCAAGCTCCACCACACTCTATGACTGGTGGGCCATGCTTCTAGAAGAAGGAGGGAGGCCCCACCTGCCCTAGGGGGTCGACCGACCCCTCTATGGTGGCCCAGGGGCGTCCTCCACCCTCTGAAAGGTCCTAAATGGCTAGAGGGGGGTGACTAGCCTATAAAAATCTACAAACAATACTTAACAAGCCGATTAGTAACAATAGCAGGCTTTGCAAAGCACTAGCTCTAAACTACACTATGCAAGCCACCTAGACAAGTATACTACACTATGATCACTAGTTCACACTCAAAGGCTATGTCACTACTATACACTACTCCTAAGTGAGCAACTAACTAACAAACTACACAAGAGAGTAAGTACACAAAAGTGAGAGTAAAGGTGATTTCAATACCTCCGGTGTAGAGAAGATATGAAGTTCAATATAACCAATCAACCGAATACAAGAGAAATCCTCGGTAGAGAAATGACACAAGATTTTTACCGAGGTTCACTTACTTGCCGGCAAGCTAGTCCTCGTTGTAGCGATACACCCACTTGGAGGTTCACGCGCTAATTGGCATCACATGCCAAACCCTTCTCAAGGGTGCCGCACAACCAACACAAGATGGGGATCCACCAAGCTATGAGCAATCCACTAAAGATGCCTTTCGCGACCTCCCGCGGGGATAGGCTCAAGAACCCCTCACAATACCTTGATCGGAGGCGGAGACAATCACCAACTCCTCTCAATGATCCTCGCAGCTCCAAGCCATCTAGAAGTCAGCAAACTCCAAGAGTAATGAGAGAAACCGCTGCGAATCACCACTACCAAGTGCCTCTAGATGATCTCTATCAATGCAATGCACTTGATGCTCTCCAAACTCACCAAATGATGATTACAATCAAGTAGGATGAGTGAGAGTGGAGTGGGAAGACTCACAAGTATGCTTTAATGTTCAGGAGTGCCTAGAGTTGCTCCCCAAACCAGCCAAGTGACTATTTATAAGCCACACACAAAGAAATAGCCGTTTAGACTTTTCTGCGTACCGTCGGACTGTCCGACGGCCAGACCGTTGGACTATGCCACACGGTCCGACGCCCTGAATGAATGCCACGTGTCACTAGCCATTTGAAGTCGAACGTTGGATCACAACGGTTAACTTCTCGCGCTAAACGATCCGTCGGACGGTAGGCCGTCGAACCAATCCTCACGGTCCGACGCACTACACGTATCCACCGTCGGACTCTAAAACAGCAGGCCGTCGGACTAAAACTCGCCAGCGTCCGACGTTTCCAGAGAGCTCCCCGAGCGCTGAAAACCGTCGGAAGTTGGTCCGACGCTCACCGTCGGACTAACGCCGAGAGTCCGACGCTCTCAAAGCTCGCCACGTGTCATCTCTCGCACGATCTGCACCGTCGGACGCTTCGGCTAATGGTCCGACACTCAGGGACTGAGCGTCCGACGCTCTCAGCAGTGTTAGCCGTCGGACCGAAGACATTGGTCCGACGCTCTGAGACTCTACGGTCCGACACTTTGTTTTCTCACGATTTTCACTCAAACCTTTCACCCTTTGTTCCCATGTGCTAACACCAATTGTTCTACACCTTGTGCACGTGTTTTAGCCTTTTCAAAAGAGTTTTCCAAGGGTTTGTTAGTGTCACTAGCATCTATATGCAATGCAATGATCATGAACACCTAGTGGCACTTGATAACCGTATTTCATCAACGATTTCGCCCCTCTTGATAGTACGGCTATCTATCCTAAAAGTGATCACTCCCTCTATGGAGTCTTGATCACTAAAAGCAAAAGAGCTCCTATGGATTATACCTTTGCCTTGAGCTCCTAGCTTTTTCACCATCTCTTGATGAAGCTTGTGGACTCCTTTTGATGATGGACTTATACCATTTGTATGGATGCCGTCATTGCCCTTCACTTGTGGCCTCCACCGACCCGGTCCTTTGCTCCATCTTGCCATTTGCTAATCAATTCTCATTAAACACTTAGAGCAATCATTAGCAAACTAGGTTTCATCAATTACCCAAAACCAAACATGGGCTTTCAATCTCCCCCTTTTTGGTAATTGATGACAACCTTCACAAAGATATGAAATGAAAACCAAGTTTGCACTTTGGTAGTATTAGCTCCCCCTACATATGTGATTCCTTATGTTTGGTTCAATTTTTCACATATGCATGAATTTGAAGGTTTGGGTGAGCTACTACTATCAAATGATGCTAAGGTATATAGAATGGACCTTTGAAGCGTGATACCATCGGAGTTGCGGAAATATACCATCCTTAGCACCATTGTTCACTAGTCATGCATCACAGACTCAAAATACCTCGTGAAATCAACATTTAAGTAAAAGAGGTACTTTGTATGACATGTAAGTCCTATGCATGCTAGTTTGTCAAATCATCATTCAAATCCTATTTCTAAGCATTTCACCAATTCAAACAAGTATAAGAATTAAAGTTTTGACAATGCAACAATTCATATGTTAATGCACACACAAATGCAACAGCTTATTCATGAGCTTGCTCCCCCTACTTATGTGCTTTCAAATTTCTTATGTGCTTTCAAATTTTTAATTGACCCCTTTCCTTTCTTATCTTTGTGACTTTCTTCTCCCCCTTTGTCAACAATCACCAAAAATGGTGCAAATTATGGGAGTATCAAGTCAAAAAATGGGGTTTAGTTCATTTTCACATTGGTTCAATCTAGATCACTTGCCTAGAATATGTAACTAAGTTTGATCCAAGGACAAGCTTCTTCACACCTCGCTAGTAGGGTTATCTTGACCATGTTAAGTTACACATCATGAGCTCATGTTCTAGATTCAACACTAGGTTTACAAGCCCATCAATATGTCATATGCTACCACTTGATCATACAAGCATAAAGAACAAAAGTGGTACCATATATACATGAAAGCATTTGATTTTTCATGAATGAGCCTATAAGATGCATTTCATGTCCACATGAACTAGACAAATCCTTATCAAAGTATGAATGCCATGTCAACCAATTTTACCTTGCTTTAATCGAAGAAGAGGCATGTCATATAATGTGGAATGCTTTTCACTTCATGTTGGAGTAGTCTAGTATGTTTAGCTCATTTCTCAACTTGTAAAATCTTGACTCATCAAGTGGCTTGGTAAAGATATCCGCTAATTGATCTTCGGTGCCGACACTTTCAATTGCAATGTCCCCTTTGATTTGGTGATCTCTAATGAAGTGATGCCTTATATCAATGTACTTTGTTCTTGAATGTTGCACGGGGTTGTTGGTTAGCTTAATAGCACTCTCATTGTCACATAGCAAAGGCACTTTCTTGTATTTCAATCCAAAATCACTCAAGGTTGCCTTCATCCAAAGCAATTGTGCACAACAACTTCCGGCACTAATGTACTCCGCTTCGGCCGTTGAGAGAGCAACACTATTTTACTTCTTTGAAGACCATGATACAAGTGATCTTCCAAGCAATTGATAAGTTCCACTAGTGCTCTTTCTATCCACCTTGCAACCGGCATAGTCGGAGTCCGAATATCCAATAAGCTCAAAGTAGGACCCCTTAGGATACCACAACCCAACATCTTGTGTGCCCTTCAAATACCTCAATATTCTCTTTGCGGCTTTCAAATGACTTTCTCTTGGTGAGGCTTGAAATCTTGCACACATGCACACACTAAACATGACATCCGGTCGAGATGCGGTCACATAAAGGAGACTTCCAATCATTGATCTATATAGCTTTTGATCTACCATTTTGCCACTGTCAACCAAGTCCAAATGCCCATTAGTTGTCATAGGAGTATTCATGGCTTTTGCATGGTCCAATCCAAATTTCTTCACCATGTCCCTTATGTACTTGCCTTGACTTACAAATGTACCATTCTTCATTTGCTTAACTTGAAGACTAAGGAAATAGCTAAGCTCACCAATCATGGACATTTCAAACTCACTTGCCATCATATTTCCAAATTCTTCACAAAAATCTTGATTTGTTGATCCAAAGATGATATCATCTACATATATTTGCAACACAAATAAATCATTACCAAGCTTCTTAGTGAAGAGAGTTGTATCAACCTTTCCCATTTTGAACCCTTTAGAGAGCAAGAAATCTCTCAATCTTTCATACCATGCTCTAGGTGCTTGCTTCAAACCATACAATGCCTTTCTTAGCTTGTACACATGATTGGGTTTCTTCACATCTTCAAATCTGGGAGGTTGTTCCACATAAACCAACTCATTGATGTACCCATTGAGAAATGCACTCTTGACATCCATTTGATATAACTTGATGTTGTGGGCATAAGCATAGGCTAATAAGATTCTAATGGCCTCCAATCTAGCAACCGGTGTATATGTTTCTCCAAAATCAAGACCTTCTACTTGAGTGTAACCTTGTGCAACCAATCTAGCCTTGTTCCTTATTACTATGCCATCCTGATCTTGCTTGTTTCTAAAGACCTATTTTGTTCCTATCACATTGTGTTTCTTTGGTCTCTCCACTAGCTCCCAAACTTGATTTCTTGTGAAATTATTGAGTTCTTCATGCATGGCATTGACCCAATCAACATCTTTCAAGGCTTCCTCAATCTTGGTTGGCTCTATGGTTGACACAAATGAGAAATGCTCACAAATTTGAGCTAGTCTTGCTCTAGTTTGAACTCCACTTTGAATACCACCAATGATTTGATCCAAAGGATGATCCCTTGCAATAGAGACTGGTTGGAGAATAGGAACTTGATCATTAGATTGAGATGAACTAGCTTGTTGATCTTGCACTTGAGATTGATCTTGTGAGTCACTTGCACTTGCTTCATTTTCAACTTGCATACTAGTATGAATTGCACCATCATCTTCATCATCATTGACTTGCCTTGGCCTAATATCACCAACTTCCATATCTTTCATTGCATTTGCCAAGTCATTCCCTCTCACGTCACTAAGATTTTCAACTTCATCTTGAGAGCCTTGGGTTTCATCAAATTCAACATCATGTACCTCCTCAAGAGTACCACTAGCCAAATTCCAAACTCTATATGCCTTGCTTGTGGTTGAATAGCCAAGTAAGAAACCTTCATCACATTTCTTTTCAAATTTGCTCAATCTTGTGCCTTTCTTGAGAATGTAGCATTTGCAACCAAAAACCCGAAAGTATGCAATGTTGGGCTTTCTACCATTCAATAACTCATAAGGAGTTTTTGCAAGCATACTATGGCAATATAGGCAGTTGATGTAGTAGCAAGCGGTGTTGATTGCTTCGGCCCATAAAGAATGACTAACATTGTATTCACTTAGCATTGATCTTGCCATATCTATCAAGTTCTATTCTTCCTTTCAACAATGCCATTTGATTGTGGTGTATACTTGGGTGAGAATTGATGTCCAATGCCATACTCATCACATAATTCATCAATCTTGGTGTTCTTGAATTCACTACCATTGTCACTTCTAACTTTCTTGATGGTTGTTTCAAACTCATTTTGACTTCTCTTGACAAAAGACTTGAATATATCATACACTTCACTCTTGTCAACTAGAAAGAATACCCATATATATCTAGTATAGTCATCCACAATCACAAATCCATACTTGCTCCCACCAATGCTAGTATATGTGGTTGGTCCAAACAAGTCCATATGCAAGAGCTCAAAAGCTTTACTAGTACTCATCATGCTCTTCTTAGGATGTGTATTTCCAACTTGTTTGCCGGCTTGACATGAACTACAAAGCTTATCTTTCTCAAAAGTGACATCTTTCAAGCCTCTAACTAGATCATGCTTTACTAGTTTGTTCAATTGTTTCATTCCAACGTGACCAAGCCTTCTATGCCATAACCAACCCAAACTTGACTTAGTTATCAAACAAGTTGATAATTGAGTTTCACTAGCATTGAAATCCACAAGATATAGGTTGTCATATCTAAACCCTTTGAATATCAAATTTGACCCGTCAACACTAACAATTTCAACATCATCAACCCCAAATATGCACTTGAAACCGAGATCACAAAGTTGTGCAACCGAGAGCAAATTGAAGTTCAAGCTTTCAACTAGCAACACATTTGAGATGGACATATCATTGGAGATAGCAATTTTACCAAGTCCTCTCACTTTCCCTTTCTTGTTGTCACCAAATGTGATTGCATCATAGCCACTATTTGCACTTGTGTTGAGAGAGCCAAACATATTAGAATCACCCGTCATATGTTGAGTGCATCCACTATCAAGCACCCAATGCCTCCCTCCGGCTTTGTAATTGACCTACAAAAAGAGATCAATTCCTTTTAGGTACCCAAACTTGCTTGGGTCCTTGAAGATTAGTGACTAAGCTCTTTGGTACCTAAATAGTCTTCTTCTTCGGACCCAACATGGATGTACCAACAAACTTAGCCTTCACACCATTTGAGCCCTTTGTAAGAATGTAGCAAGAATCAAACTTAATTGAGGATACATATGCATTGGATTTCTTGCTTTTGCAATCTTGCTCTATATGACCAACTTGCTTGTATTTTGTGCAATACCGGCCATTTCTCTTCACAAAACAAGTCTTGTAGGAGCAAAGGCGGTTTTGCCTTTCTTGGGGGTATAGCCCAATCCCTCTTTGTGGAGAGATGCCCTTTGGCTACCCAAGCACATAAGCAAGCGGTCCTCACCACCATAAGCCTTAGCTAAGGAGTGATTGAGCTTTTTAACCTCTTCCTTTAGGTTCTTGTTCTCAACTACTAGTGAAGAGTCACTAGTGGGTGAGGTAGTAGTGGGGGTGCTACAAAAAGGGTTAGTAGTAGTAGCAACAATAATAGGTTCACAAGAAATATCACATGTTACACCTATGTTGCAAGTTTTAGTTTCTTTCTTTTGCACTTGTTGTTGCAAGTCTTCATTTTGCTCAACTAGAGAGGAATGAGCTTCATCAAGTTTAGTGTGAGCCTTTTGGAGCTTCGTATGGTCTTCCTTTAGACTCTCATAAGATGCTCTAAGCTCCTCAAGTTCTTGCTCAATGGATTGTTTATCCTTGCGCAAGCCCTTACATTACTGTCTAAGTTTATCAAAATGAATACGTGTATCATCAAGCATTTCAATTAATTCTTCTTTTGTTAGGTCATCATCACTATCATCATCACTAGATTCGCTATCGGATGATACCTTAGAGCACCTGGCCATGAACCATGAAGGAGTATCGAAGATGGAAGGTTTGTCATGAATGGCAATGCTTGCATGTGCCTTCCTCTTGCTCTTCTTGACATCATCACTCTCTTCATCACTCGAAGAGGCATCACTATCCCATGTCACCACATAAGAATAGTTCTTCTTCTTCTTGTATGAGGATTCCTTCTTTTCTTTCTTCTCCTTCTTCTCATGCTTGTTCTTCTTTTTGCCCTTGTGATCATCTTCACTTGAGTGTGGGCAATTGGCTACCAAGTGTTCTTTGCTTCCACAATTGAAGCATCTTCTTGGGCCATCAAATTTTCTTGTATTCTTTTTCCTTCTTGTCCGGTAGCCCTTTTTCTTCATGAACTTGCCAAATCTTCTCACTAGAAGAGCCATCTCCTCATCTCTCTCACTTGTGTTAGATGAATCTTCACTTTATTCAACTTTTGCTTTTCCCTTGTCCTTTGATGATGATGTGGCTTTGAATGCCACACTCTTCTTCTTCTCATCTTTGGAGTCTTCATCTTTTTCTTTCTTCTTCTTATTGATCAACTCCTCCTTGTCGTTATCATCTCTATAGGCATCATCGGTCATCACCTCCGCAAGCACTTGGTTTGGTGTCAACTCACTCAATGTAGTCTTCACCAAAACCGTGATCAAGGTAGCAAATCTCTTGGGCAAGCTCTTCAAGAATTTCATTGAGAAGTCACTCTCCTTCACCTCTTCATCCACGGCCTTGAGATCATTCACAATGACTTGCAATCTATGGAACATCTCCGGCACGGTTTCATCATCCTTCATCTTGAAGATTGCAAACTTGTCCTTCAAAATATATGCTTTGGCGGCCTTTACACCCTTGGTGCTCTCATATGATTCCTCAAGCTTCTTCCAAGCTTCATGAGCACTCTCAATGTTCTTGATTTGCTCAAACACTTTTTCATCTACGGCCTCATGAATAGCACAAACCGCAATGTCATTGAGTTGAAGCAATCTTTCTTCGGTGGTTGTGGGGTTCGCCGCTTCGGCAATCTCAATCTTGGTCTCCACAACCCTCCAAACCTCTCTATTGATTGACTTGATGTGTTAGGTCATCTTGCTCTTCCAATATGCATAATTTGTGCCATCAAATTGGGGTGGCTTCTTGGTATTGTTGATGTGAATGTTGAGTTGAGCCATTTTTACACCGTAGGTTGTTAAGCCTCAAATCAACGGTGCCTTGGCTCCGATACCACTTGAAAGGTCCTAAATGGCTAGAGGGGGGTGAATAGCCTATAAAACTCTACAAACAATACTTAACAAGCTGATTAGTAACAATAGCAGGCTTTGCAAACCACTAGCTCTAAACTACACTATGCAAGCCACCTAGACAAGTATACTACACTATGATCACTAGTTCACACTCAAAGGCTATGTCACTACTATACACTACTCCTAAGTGAGCAACTAACTAACAAACTACACAAGAGAGTAAGTACACAAAAGTGAGAGTAAAGGTGATTTCAATACCTCCGGTGTAGAGAAGATATGAAGTTCAATATAACCAATCAACCGAATACAAGAGAAATCCTCGGTAGAGAAATGACACAAGATTTTTACCGAGGTTCACTTACTTGCCGGCAAGCTAGTCCTCGTTGTAGCGATACACCCACTTGGAGGTTCACGCGCTAATTGGCATCACACGCCAAACCCTTCTCAAGGGTGCCGCACAACCAACACAAGATGGGGATCCACCAAGCTATGAGCAATCCACTAAAGATGCCTTTCACGATCTCCCACGGGGATAGGCTCAAGAACCCCTCACAATACCTTGATCGGAGGCGGAGACAATCACCAACTCCCCTCAACGATCCTCGCAGCTCCAAGCCGTCTAGAAGTCGGTAAACTCCAAGAGTAATGAGAGAAACCGCTGCGAATCACCACTACCAAGTGCCTCTAGATGATCTCTATCAATGCAATGCACTTGATGCTCTCCAAACTCACCAAATGATGATTACAATCAAGTAGGATGAGTGAGAGTGGAGTGGGAAGGCTCACAAGTATGCTATAATATTCAGGAGTGCCTAGAGTTGCTCCCCAAACCAGCCAAGTGACTATTTATAAGCCACACACAAAGAAATAACCGTTTAGACTTTTCTGCGTACCGTCGGACTGTCCGACGGCCAGACCGTCGGACTATGCCGCACGGTCCGACGCCCTGGATGAATGCCATGTGTCACTAGCCGTTTGAAGTCGAACGTTGGATCACAACGGCTAACTTCTCGCGCTAAACGATCCATCGGACGGTAGGCCGTCGGACCAATCCTCACGGTCCGACGCACTACACGTATCCACCGTTGGACTCTAAAACAGCAGGCCGTCGGACTAAAACTCGCCAGCGTCCGACGTTTCCAGAGAGCTCCCCGAGCGCTGAAAACCGTCGGACGTTGGTCCGACGCTCACCGTCGGACTAACGCCGAGAGTCCGACGCTCTCAGAGCTCGCCACATGTCATCTCTGTCACAGAACCGACCAATTTATACGAGCACAAGTACAACGATCGCATTTTTAATAGCAATCAAGTCGCACTTGAGCCAATATAAACCCGGTAGTCCGGAAATCTCGAAGGATTTCAAACATTTTCATACCCCAAGGATCATTCATTCAGCAACACCCGATCACATGATACATAAGTTCGCAACTGAATTTAAACATCAGAGTACAACATAGTCTTTTACACAAATACAGTAGTAGCGGAAGTCAACATAGTTTTACACCACAGAGTTCAAATACGAGTACCAACACGTGACCATGTCACAGCAATCTTACAACGACTAAGGATAGATAATGACCCTGCCCTCAGGTCTAGTCTTCTTCACCCGCAGGGGTGAAGCAATTCTTGCAATACGCATAGTAGACTACACCATCTGCAACAATGGAAATAAAACCCTGAGTACTCAATTGTACTCAGCTAGACTTACCCGACAGAGAGTAAATAAAAAGACTCTCTACGATATGCAAGGCTTATTTGGTGGAGCTCAGAGGATAGCATCATTTTTGCATCAAAAGCATTACTACAGTAGTTCCTCAACTTATTCATGCTAACTGTGATAAGCTTCGATTTTAATTAAGCTACATAAGCTAATGTTTGCAGCTATACTAAGCAATCACTAAATATTATAGCAGTCAATAAAACCATATGATTTCCAATATCCACAGATGTCAACCTCATCTCACCATAATCATTATGTTCAAGTTATTAGCCTCTACCTCACCAGAAGATCAGTTCAGTTTCTCACTAACCAGGAGAGATGGCGATTCGAATTGATTGTACCAGCTGGCAAATATGCCAATCACAAACCCTGTCAGCCGAGCCACTGGCTTCTTGGGTCATCGTTAAATCTTTCTGAGTCATAATGTATCGCGGGCTTGGAGGGGTCCATATTCTCAGAGACAAACCCACTTCCAGGATGCATCAGGTCCCTGACCTGCCCTTGGTAAGATGGTGTCTCCACACATCCTTCCTACCTCCAGAATATGTCTGCTTTATCACACCCAATTCCCGGCTCAGAAAGAAATACTCGGCTTCGTGGTCGGAACGACTTATCCGGCCAGCTATGTGACGACGTCTTTCAATCTCAACTGATGTCTGGTGGCCTCAGTCCTAGTCGGCCGCAAGCAGCACCGAAGATGGCATGACCTCAACCATGTCATGCGGCTCCCCGCTACCTAGCCTTGATTCTGTCATTAGACACTGTGGCATGGTGGCACATATAGTCCATCATGTGGAATCTAACCCCATCATCATTAGTAACCACCTATGCTCGCGAAGGACAGGAAATCCCTCGACTTCTACCGATCTAAGCATGGCTAAGCATAAGATCGAACCCATCCCTTGTCTAGTAATAACTTCAGGATCAAGTATAAGTGGACAAGGTATAAATGCAGCAACGATATTATATCAACTCCTATACTTAAGTGCACAATCATACGATTTAATAAAGACCAATGCATTTGTAAAAAGAGTAGGTGGAGACTTAGGGATGCTCAGGGGCTTGCCTTTCACAAAGTTAGTAGATTAGTGATCAGGGCACTCAGGAAGTTCAACCTCCTCCTCCTGGCCTTCGGGAATCTCTGGCACCTCAATCTCCGGCGGAACTCCCTCCTCCGGTGGATCGAACTGCAATAGCGTCACTCCTCCCGGTGATCCTGTATGCATGATGTGCATATATGAGAGCTGAGAATGCACATGAAATGCAAGATAGAGATGCACAAATTAACCCATGATATGCAATCAGTTTAACAATCCACACTCATTTACTGAGTACGTGCATATTTCTTCTCTAGACAACCAACTCATACTCACCCTTCTTAAGCAAAGCATAGAACAATTTCTCGTCCCGGGTAAGAGGTCTACAACCTGCACTTCATAATTAACATGCATCAACTAACCTACCACAATCAGCTTATACTAACAAGCATGAGCAACATCATATAAACAAAACATTAACATTGCTGCCTTAAGCTTAAATTAGGATCAGCTCACTTCCCAACCAAAAGATACTTGATTAAAAACAATTAAACAAACCCTAGCCTATAACTGGACCTATTCTTTGCTGTGCCCAGAAAAATCCATAAAAATTACAGTAACTATTACACATCTATATTAGCCTACTGACAAAATTTCAAGTTATTTGGACAAGTATAACAGGCTACACAAAAATAACAAGCAACCAGCCTTTTAAGCAATGGAAAATACTTAACACAGTGAAATGTATCAAACAATAGATTTCCAATTTTTCACAGCTTCTTCACAACATAACATGGTTCAAGAAAAATATTCATGATCATATCCTTAACACATTAAGCATGGTGATTTTTGCAAGATTAAAGCATAAAAAGCACATTATACTAGACATCATACAAATAGCAGTGCCACACCAGCAAGCATATTTTTCCTAGAATCTAATTTCCTAAACAAGATTAATGCAAGTGGAATCACATTTTTAGCACATTCCTACAATTACTTATGCATTTATCAAGTTTGCATGCAATTAACAAATTAAATATAACTGCACAGAAAAAGTATTCCAAAAATACATTTTATATTTTTCCTTGATAGAGCTCAGAAATACAAACATAACAAAATTTGGTTCACCCCAACTGGACACTCCTAGCTCCAGATATGAATTTTGGAAGATTTTACACATTTTCTGAAAATCAATTTCATAAATCATTAAAATCCAAAACCGGCCTTAACTGCTACGCGCACCCGGCTCAGTGAACCAGAGGCGCACCAGAGCGGCGGACCCGCGGGCCCCTGGGTCAACCTGACCCCACGCGTCAGAGAGAGGGGCAGAGCCGCCGGCGCTGACCGGCGAGAACTCGCCGACGGCGAGGTCTCCAGCGACACCACGAGCACCAACGGACTCCTGACGACGAGACGAACTCATCGAACCCACTCCCGAGGCCTGTCCCCCACCGGAACAAGCTCAACGGCGGCAATGGCGGACGGCGGCGGTCCGGCGAACTTGCGCCGGCCGATTCCGGCCAACACTTGCGCAGATAAGCTCCGTTCCGTAAAACTGGAATCCTAGCGGACCTATTTGGACGGCGAATCGGACTATTGTGCACGGGAACTCACTGACCGCACAAGCATGGCGGCACGGCGGCGAGCGGGTTCACGGCGAGCTCAGGTTCCGGCGAACCTACGGCGAAATCGACCCGACCAACGACCTAGGCTAGATCTACGACTCACGAGGACACCCAGACAAGCAAGAGAGGGAAGCCGGCCTCGGCATTGTGCTCGACGCGGCGAGCAGAGAGCTCGGCGGCGCTCCGGCGAGTTCACGGCGGCGAGAAGCTCGCTACGGCTATACCTTAGCTCGACTGAGGCTGGCAACGGGTCGAGGAGATAGAGTGGAGCAAGGCGAAGCTATGGTGGAGATGGAGCGGTCGGAGACGGCTCGGTGGCGGCGGATTTCACCGCGGCGACGGCGCGGCAGACAATGGCGACGGCGGAAGGGAAAGAGGAGAGCAGAGAGGCGAGAGCAAGGGAGAAAGCGAATGAGCCGGCCAGGAGACAGGATGGAGTCCCCTTTTTGCCTTTGCAGGGCGACGGCAGGCGGGCGTGGCCCAACGCCGGCGTACGGCCGCCACATGGCGCGCAGCGTCTGATGGTTTGCCAGCTGCTCGGCTGAATGCCGATTTGAATCGGCCTGATTCAGTTGCACGAAACCGACTGAAACTCGATTTTGATCGATCTCTAGCTCGTGATCTAGGGCGTTTCAGCGAGAACTTCACTAATATGGATCAAAGAGCTACATGAGTACTCCATTCCATATTAGAACATTTTACTCTAGATCGGCCTGGATTGAGAGATATGGATCGAAGAACAGGGGTACATCGAAACTGAAAACCAGTTTAGACTTACAGAAATTTTTGAAAACTCAAAACAGCTCCAAATCTGCACTAATTCAACTTTTTGACCACCTTCCACCCATTTTCATGAGTTGACCCAAAAATAAAGTTTGTTGCTTATAAAATTTTACACAACTTTGATTAAGGGTGCACTGACATGCAAAATCTCTAAAATGCCCTTCTTGTTTGGTCAAACAAAATAGCTTTTATAGGGCTCTCTAGTCAACTATGAGCTAGAGGGGTATTTTGGGGATTTCACCAACATGAACATTGTTCCAAATGTTATCCCAAACATGTCTAAAGCATCTAGAACAGTAAACAAGCATCAAATTTGCATGTCAACACATCTAGCATGTTATGGACATATAAACAAACATATAGCAATTAAAGGAAACCAATTCAATTGCAATGATGATGATGCATGAAATGTTATGATCTATGCTTGATGACATGCAAATGCAAGTGTGAAAATAGTAACTAACACTAGGGTGTTACAATCTCTCGCACGATCTGCACCGTCGGACGCTTCGGCTAATGGTCCGACGCTCAGGGACTGAGCGTCCGACGCTCTCAGCAGTGTTAGCCGTCGGACCGAAGACATTGGTCCGACGCTCTGAGACTCTACGGTCCGACGCTCTGTTTTCTCAGGATTTTCACTCAAACCTTTCACCCTTTGCTCCCATGTGCTAACACCAATTGTTCTATACCTTGTGCACGTGTGTTAGCCTTTTCAAAAGAGTTTTCCAAGGGTTTGTTAGTGTCACTAGCATATATATGCAATGCAATGATCATGAACACCTAGTGGCACTTGATAACCGTATTTCATCAACGATTTCGCCCCTCTTGATAGTACGGCTATCTATCCTAAAAGTGATCACTCCCTCTATGGAGTCTTGATCACTAAAAGCAAAAGAGCTCCTATGGATTATACCTTTGCCTTGAGCTCCTAGCTTTTTCACCATCTCTTGATGAAGCTTGTGGACTCATTTTGATGATGGACTTATACCATTTGTATGGATGCCATCTCATTACCCTTCACTTGTGGCCTCCACCGACCCGGTCCTTTGCTCCATCTTGCCATTTGCTAATCAATTCTCATTAAACACTTAGAGTAATCATTAGCAAATTAGGTTTCATCAATTACCCAAAACCAAACATGGGCTTTCACCCTCCCACCGCCATTTGCATGCCTCCATGCAAAGAAGCACATGCTGAATTAAAGAAGCACATGCTGAATTATTCTCCACCATTGATCTAAAGGAGGTTACGATCCAAGGGCTCTCATCCATCATCACGCGGATCGATAACGTGGCGGTGGAGTAGCCCCTACTCCACCTCTCTACTATAAATACCCCCTCACTCCCTCTTATTCAAGACACCACAAGGAGGAGCTCTCCACTCTCTCTTAAGATGTAGCACTAGTAGTACTGTTAGTGTTGTTAGGAGTTAGAGTGAGCCTCTGATCTTCAGCTCTAGTCTTCCAGAAGGTCTGGTATGTTTCTAGTATTCCTTCTCTCTTTGTAAGACTTGAGTTATTATTATAGTTATCTTCTCTACTTTGCCTTAGTACTTTACTTTATTACAACATGACTAGTTATGTTGTATTGGTTGTTAGTATAGTCATAGTTGTTTGATAGTAAGATAATGGTAGTATACCTTTGCACTCGTACACCGCCCTTAACCTGGTGCTCTAATCAATTTCACTAGATATCGGATTAGAGTAGTGAGATATAGTGTAGACATGGTGTCTAGACTATACGCTTGCCTGTGTCTGCGGCTTGTTCAACGGTTTGTTTGTGGTACCTAGTAGGGGTGACAGACCTATCTAGGCTTTGATCCCACCACGTTCGGGCGAGTTCTTAAAGCATAGGCCTTCTTGTGCTAGGTGGCTTATCACCCTCCTGACCCCTTTCTGTTGCTAAGCAGTTTAGTGGCCCGAAGTGCAATTGTGTATGAACATTGACCTTGCTTGATATGACTTGTCTTGTTAAGTTAGAACCACGCAAGTAGAGATAGATAATTGGAAACCTTATGCTCGCTCATTATCCTCCTCGCTCGCTAACCTACTCTTTTATCATTGGAACTTCTCCTGTGTGTGTCGCTACACTTATCATATATATCATTTACCTCTACTCTAGTTTAGTTGGTATATTAGTTAGTAGATCATCATGGTTACCTATCATATTCTTTAACCATTCTTCCCTGAGGATAAATACGATACCCTGGAATACTCTTGGGTGAAATGCTACAACGCTATTTCAGTGCGCTTGCAGAATATTCTACATGAGCATAATAAATACCAACAAGGTACTCGTGGTCGAGGTCGATCCAAAGCGAAGCATAGAACTCACTAACCCACGACTCGATGTACCGTCCTCACTGTCCGAGCAAATCTGCTAGTCCAGGTAAGTAGGTCAAGTACTGCCTGATCTCCTCACCACCTGCCTGGACTATGTCCTCTAGGGGACACACTCTGTGTGTCGTAGCCCAATCTCTGAAGTGACAAGGGGTGTAAAGAAGTCCTCGTGCAGGGTCGTGTACTAGCCCTCTGAAGCTCTGAGGTCTCGCTGAGGTGGGAACCAGCTGTCAAGTGAAGTCAACCGAAGCTCTCTGACTAGGGCTGCAGACATGTTCCACAGGTCCAAGTATACCTCTGGCTCTGACTTCGGCTACGGCTCTGTGGGAGCAGGCGCCATGGGAACTCGGTCGCCATGCCTCTGACCAGCGGACCGGGGTGGCACTGTAGGTCGAGTGCGGGCCGAGCGACGAAGAGGAGGTACCTGGGCCTGTTCCCCCTGACTCGGAGTCTCCTGCTGCCTCTCAGACTGTGCCTCTGCCTCTGGACGCTCTGGAGAGGCAGTGGGTCCCTCTCTACCTGACAAACTGACTGAAATGCCTCCAATGTGGAGGCCAGCTCCCCTCTCTGCCCTATCAGCTGCCTCTGCTGCTCGGATAGCCTGCCTCTGCTCAGCTGTCAACTACCTCTTCTGCTTCTTGCTACGCTCAACCAAGGGAGCCTTCCCTTTGTCCTGAGGTAGACGAGGAGGAGGCCTCTCATCCCCGCCTGTGCCACCGTGGCTGTGACTGGCTTGCTTGCAGCGAGGCATCATGACCAATCTCTGATCACTGTCAAATCTGTCACTCTGCAACTGTCAACTGTCACTAACACTCAAGAGGCTTGGCCTCAATCCATATCCGCGAGCTTGGCCTCGGATTCACTGACACTGCCAACCTCTGCCTCACAAGCTACCTCTGACCATGACAAGCTGCAGAAGAAGAATAGAAAGGAGTACATAAGCATATATAATGATCTAGAGATGAGAAAGGCCTATCGAAAGCAAGCACATAAGGTGAGAGATGGAATAGCAAAGCAACAACCTGCAAGACGAGAGGAACCCTGTGAAGAGGAAAGAAATCTCTGTCAACGTGAGGCACCAACCATGGCAAGGACAAGGTGAATCACTGCATAGGGTGTGAACAAAGAGCACATGTCATTGAAAAAGCAATGACAAAATACAGTGATTAGGGGAACTAGGGCTTCTTAGGAAAGAAGAGCACAAACCCTATGGACCAAAACGGAAGCAGAACCAGGTCTAAGAGAAGCACACGGTCCTCCAAACCTTTGTCAACAACTGCGGGGACCAAGTTCAGAGAGAGTACGAAGAAAGCCCTTGCGGGCAAACCACCGAACACTTGGCGTGCAGGAACTTTGGAAGGGAAGAAAACCAAGATCACCGGCGAGGAAAGCTCGGAGAAGACTGAGATCCTAATGCAGAGGTTCACACAGAGCTCAACGGAAGGAATTGAGGTAGCGCCGACCGGGGAGGAGGAGGCGGCGGCGCAGGGGCACGCCACAAACGACGAGCAAAGCTTGGCGCGCGAGCGGAGGAGGTCAGGCGCGCGTGGGCTAGGGGAGCAAGATCGCTGAGAGGCGGTCGTCGGCGGCGAGGGCACCGGTGAGGGTGGAGCGGAGTGGGCCTGGCAGAGGACAAGGCTGTGCGGTGGTTAGGGTTTCGGCAGCGGCGGCGAACGGTACGGGTGGCTTGAAAAGGTTGAAGGCGATGTAAGTGGTGGCACCCGCGCGACAGAGATGAAGAAGAACTGCAACACGCCTTCAAGCGGACCGTCGGACATCACAGAAGCACTCGTCGGACCAAAGCACGCCAAAGTTCGACGCTTCAACGCTTGCCGTCGGACCAAACCTTCCAGTCCGACGATATGAACTTGCCGTCGGACCAAACCTTCCAGTCCGACGACGTGAACTCACATGAACTCGTTCGCTAAAAAGTCCGGCGCCCTAAAATTTGCAGTTCGACGCTTGAGTCCGACGCCTCCAGGCACAAGGCCAGGGACCGTTAGACTGTGGCAATCGGTCCAACGCTAGGAAAACTAGCGTCCGATGTCCAAAAACCTGAATTTCTTCAATCTTCTTTGCGCGATTTCTCCCAACTAAGTTCCAACCCCAATAAGAGTCAAATAAAAACCAGTTGGAACTAGTATGAGATGTCCTTTCTCAAACCCTCAATTTTTCAAATAATTTGCCATATGCATAAGTAGTTTTTATGAAAAATAGGCAATAAAATTCAAGAACGAAATGACAAACAAACAACCATGCATATACAATGCAAATTCGTGTAAATTAAACTAGTTGCTTATCAAGTTTGCCCTCGGGTAAGCTTCTTCACACGCTTTTGGGCGGTTATCTTAACCGAGTTAGACAAGCCCTACGTGCAATTCAAAGTTAGACATATTTTATGTTACAATGCAATGCACATGATAACACAAGATCATCTTTTAGTGAAGTTACTTAGATCAAGGCAATTGAGTTTATTCCTTAATATGCAAAACCGTGCCTCATCCAAAGGTTTAGTGAAAATGTCCACCAAGTTATCACCCATTCTCACTCCCTCAAAGGAAATGTCACCTTTAACAACGTGATCTCTAAGAAAGTGATAGCGGATGTCAATGTGCTTAGTGCGGGAGTGTTAAACCGGGTTATTAGCAAGTTTTACCGCAATCTCGTTGTCACACAACAAAGGCACCCTTTTTAAGTTAATTCCATAATCAAGTAGAGTTTGTTTCATGTAAAGAATTTGTGCACAACAAGCACCCGCGGCAATGTATTCCACTTCGGTTGTTGACAAGGCAGCACTATTTTGTTTCTTGGAGGACCAAGAAACTAGTGATCTTCCAAGCAAATGGCACTCTCTGGATGTGCTTTTCCGGTCAATCTTGCAACCGGCATAATTCGAATCGGAATAGCCGACAAGAGTAAAGTTAGCTCCTTTAGGATACCAAAGGCCAATGCTTGGGGTGTGCTTTAGGTACCTAAGGATTATTTTTACCGCAACAAAGTGAGGTTCCTTAGGGTTAGCTTGAAAGCGCGCACACATACACACACTAAACATGATGTCGGGCCTAGATGCGGTCAAGTACAACAAACTACCGATCATAGAACGATAGAGAGTTTGGTCAACCGATTTACCTCCCTCATCAAGGTCGAGATGTCCATTGGTAGGCATAGGGGTCTTGATGGGCTTACATTCTTCCATCTTGAAGCGCTTAAGGAGGTCCTTCGTGTACTTCTCTTGCGACACGAACGTCCCCTCCCTCAATTGCTTGACTTGGAAGCCGAGGAAGAATGTGAGCTCACCGATCATGGACATCTCGAAATCCTTGGACATCATATCACCAAATTCCTTGCAAAAATCTTCATTAGTCGAACCAAAGATAATATCATCAACATAAACTTGACAAATGAAGATATGTCCTTTGTGCTTCTTGGTGAATAGTGTGGTATCCACCAAGCCGATTTTGAAGCCCTTGTTGAGCAGGAAGTCGTGGAGGCGCTCATACCAAGCCCGTGGGGCTTGCTTCAATCCATATAGCACCTTGGACAACCTATAAACATAGTTTGGATATCTAGGGTCTTCAAAACCCGGTGGTTGCGAAATATAGACAAGTTCATTTATGAAGCCATTTAAAAATGCACTTTTCACATCCATTTGAAAAAGTTTTAGATTGTGATTAGATGCAGATGCAAGTAGGATACGGATGTAACACCCCTGGTGTTACTGTAACTAAAACCTGCCATGTCATCATCATTGCATGTAAATCATCCGACATAAACTCATTTTTACTATGCATTAACAAAAATGATTTTTCTTTCAACATGTGATTGTGCATAAGTGCTTGAGAGTGATTTATTATGTAAATGTTTGGGTTTGTATGCAATTATCTAAATTAAATGGGGAAATAAAAAGAGAATCAATTATAAACCCTAAAGCGGACCTAAACCCCTAAATCAAAAACTAAGCATAATTGGGGGTTGGGCCATAAATAAAAGTCATAAATCTTTAAAAGTTGAGCAACTTCTATTTTGGGCAATCTTGAAGTTATTAAAAATAATTTCAAAGAAAATCTTAATCTAGATTTTAAAGTTTAAACTTGAAATACAAATTCAAAAACTAGTAGGAATCTGAGGATGGTCTTTTAATAAAAGTTTTAGTCCTTACAAAATGGAACAACTTTCATATTTATAAATTTTAAAGTTTACCTGTAGAAATTTAAATTTAAAACCCAATTAGTGTTTGTTTAATTAAATTTAAAATGTCATTTCAAAAATATCAAGAATTAGAGCAAACTACTTTAGTGAGAGTTGTAAGGATTTTCAATTTGAACAACTTTTATATTTGGTAATTTTGATGTTATGCAGTAAGATTTCAAGTTAAACCCTAAACAGTGTTTTAAAATTTAAATTTGTAATACTATTTCAAAAACTATGGAGAACCTGGTAAAACCTATTTAATGAATGTTGTAAGACTTGACAAGTGGAACAACTTTTATTTTTACATATTTTCAAGTGATTGAGAAAAAGTTTGAGAATTTAGTTGAAATTGAAATTAACTTCAAATCAAGCTTTTACCCCTTTCTGAAATACCAAAAATCCATTCAAAATTTGAATTTCGTTCAAAAACAAAAATTGTTCTAAATTTAATTTTCTACAACTTTTATTAAGGGCATTTTTCAAGTTTGTATACAAATTTAAGAGTAATTTAACAAAAGACAACTTGGGACTGGGCTGCTACAGTAACTCGGCAGGGGGGTCCGGTACTTGCTCTGCCCGCGCTGGCACGCGCATGCCGCGCCGCGCGCCGGCGGTGTCCGGGGCCGGCCGGCCGCGTGTCGCCGGTGACGCCGGGCCCGTGGGGGTCCTCCCCACACTGCACTACCTCCGCTGCCCTATTTAAGCCTCTGCCGACGGCGTCATTCGCGTTTCTTTTCCCTCGGTCACCGCCGACGAGCTTCCGGTGTGCCGCGGTTCGACGAGAAATTTGTCGTGCACACTTGACTAGTATCCTCTCCATCTCACGAGTAGCTTCGTCATTTCTGTGCGCGTGGTTTGAGCCTTGAATCGCGGTCTGCCATCGACGGAGTCGCCCGGCCGAGCTCTTTCTTCTCCGCAGCCGGCCGGAGCGCCGCCGCGGCTCGTCCTCACGCGGTCGGGTCACAGTGATGCTTTTCTCTTTAAACGTCCTTCCGTTTCCTTTCTGCCTTGGGATGGCGTTGCGCGTCGGCTAGCCGGCTGATCTTTTTCTTGACAGAGCGGGTGGGAACGCGGTCCTCATCGTCGGAGCATGCCACCGCGTCCGCCATCGACGTCACTAGCGAGTCTCGGATCCTCTTCGTCCCTGCCCAGCGTGAGCAGGAGGCTCAAGGTGATTCCCTAATACTTGCAGCATCTTCGAATTAAGCTCTATCGCGTCGAGGTGGTGGGAGCGCGTCGCGCCGCCGCGGTCGTCCGCCATGGATGTCGGCGAGCGAGCTCTTAGAAGCCTAACCGATTGCCTAGGTTAGTGTGGGTCGTCGTGGGGAGTGCTCCGGTGAGATCCCTGACGACCAGAACCCCGCCGGCGGGTCGCCGCGGCTGGCGCCGCGCGCGTGCTCACGCGCCGGCTCTACTCAGGACGAGCAGTGGGAGGTAGGAGAAGCCCAAGTTGGGCTGGCTGCTTTGGCCATAGTGGGCCGGCCCAGTCGGGCGCGGGGAGAGCAGAGAGAGAGAAGGCCAGGCCGGTCGCCCTTCGTGGGCCGCCTCGAGCCAAAAGGAAGTTTTTCATTTTCTCGGGAATTAAGTGGATTTTCTGATTTTACTGATGAGTGAATAGTGGTGCACTTTCTCATTTTCATAGAGATAAATTTAGAGTTCCTAAAATCATAAAAATAATTATGAAGCCCCTCTGTGATGTACTTTGTTTAGGAAAAATATGAGATGGGCATTTTAGTAATTTTGCTAGGTATTAAAAATGTGTCTTTTAATTAATAAATGGGACTTCTAGGATTTTTATAGGCCAAAATATTTATCCAAAAATCATAAAATTTAAATTATATCTATTTTAGGTCAAGATCTATCTATAGAAAAATTTTGAGCTCAAATGAAAATAATTTAATTATTTTTATTTATTACTTGATTAATTGATTAATTAAGAAAAGGTTATTAGAATTAAATGGTTAAAACCCATGTTAACTACAATCACTTAGGTTTTGTGTGCGATTATATGAAGACCATAGATCATAAAGTCTTGAATGGTCTTTAGCAATTTGTTTGCTTGATGAGTTTGATATTAATTGATTATTAATAATTAACTATGCTTAATAGGTCAATACATGTCATTAGGGTTTTCTAACTTGTTAGCGAACACCTGATGCTATTATAGGTAGATTAACTAGGCTTTCTATGGCTGTTAAATTGGTCAATGAATCGATTATATAGCCACCAACTTGTCTAATAAAGTTTGTTTTATAACTTTATCGTGAAGGAAAGTTGTACTCAACTTTCTAAAGTAAGTTTACTTTTACGTTTAATGCATCTCCTGCATCATGACATACATATCATCATGTAAGTGTTGCATTACTGCTTCGTGTAGTGAACGCGCGGTAAATGTTATTGGAAGCAAGTCCCGAGAAAGGTCTTCTCTCAGTGGACGTGTATCTTCTCGGCGTTGACTTCAGAGTTCTATCTACTCCGAACAACAGGCAAGCCCCGGTGCATTCAGCCCCGCCTTGTGTTTTATAAAATATTTATGACTTGAGTCTATTATTGCATTAGGTTGTTAGGAGTTGTTTGTCACCTATATTGTTGCATTACCTGCCTTGATATATAATACCCTTGAAACCTGTTTAAAAATTAAAAATGTTCAAAAATGCTTAGTCCTGCTTAACCAATTTAGATTTGCATAAAAAGGCTATTTTTACCTATGTGAATGTGATAACTATGAAACATGAGAAAGGAAGAAGGGACATGAGTCCATGCAGGAATTGTGTACTTGGGTAGCAGCCCCAATGCATCGTAACCGCCGGAAAGGGATTTTTCCGTTCGTTGGTTGTGAATTTGGGTTAGAGTCCTAATGTTTGACCATCGGCGGGAAAGGGATTTGAAAACCGTTGGGACACTTGTATTTGGGTTAGAGTCCCAATGCAATGTCGCCGGTGGAAAAAGAATTAGGGACCGTTCATTGTAGGCCTGCTGTGGTTGAGACTTTGCAACTAGCCCCATACTACGGAAAGCTCTGACTCCGGTGGCTCTACTACTTGAACTGACAACCACGCACTGGGAGTGGAGAGATGGCTAGAGCAGCGTGTACCCTCGTGGCCGGCGTGCCTGGAGAGGAGAAGAGTACTGTGTTCTCGGGTGGCGCAGGACCGGTTCAGGGGTAGAAAAGCCGTGGTACCCGGAGTTGGTATGCGCAAGCTTAAGTGCTACATATGCAGTGTGGATAGGGATCCCCAGCTGGGTACTAATCGATTCGAATTGTCGTTGCTCCTCGGATATGGAGACTTGATTCCTTTGACTTACAACTGAAAAGTGGTTCGGAACTAGGTGTTTTGAGAATGGTTAAAGAATTTGAAAGTATGATTTTATATGAGAATGAATTTGGAATTATGGGTAACGATTAGAATAAAATTGAGTAAAATATTGAAATAGGATAGTAATGCTTTTCTGCAAAATCTTTGACTCTTGCTCAAGCCTTACCTTGACTCCCTCCAGCCTGCATTTCTGAGTCTCATTCCTTTTTATTAGTCGGGTAAGTCTTGCGGAGTACCCCAGTACTCAGGGTTTGTTAACCCCTGTTGCAGGTGAGCCGAGTGTACCGTCATGCTTGGGGCTGTGCCGATTGACGGATCGTGCATGGGTGAAGATAGGCATATGATATAACCCTTAGGCAGGGTGTCTAGTTGTATATGCTACTCCACTACGAAGTGCTGGTTCGGATAATGTAATTTATATTTGTAAACCTATGTTTAGGTAATACTTCCACACTCTTCACTCTGATGTATATTATTTGTGTAAACGGTTGTAATACTTGCAAGGTCCTTACAATGAGATCCTCGGGGAAGTTAGGGTTTCCTAGGGAACCCGGCAGGCCACCTAAGTCAAGGGGAACTCGTGCAGACTGATCATGAGTCCTTAGGGACAATGACGGTGCACGTGGGCCCTATGATTAAGGCGGTTCTGTCACAACGGATGGCTTCCAATCTTGCAACCGGGGCAAAAGTCTCCCCAAAATCCAAGCTTTCAACTTGGGAGAACCCTTTTGCCACAAGTCTTGCCTTGTTTCTCACAATGTTGCCCTTGTCATCTTACTTGTTGCGGAACACCCACTTGGTGCCTATGACTCTTGCTTCTTTTGCCTTCTCTTCAAGTGTCCAAACTTGATTGCGGGTGAAGTTGTTGAGTTCTTCATGCATGGCATTCACCCAATCCGGATCTTGAAGAGCTTCTTCTATGCTAGTAGGCTCAATGCAAGAGACAAAGGAGTGATGTTCAATGAATTGGGCATGCCTTTGTGAGCGAGTCATTACCCCCTTGAAGGACTCCCTATTATGAGATCTTAAGGATGAGCTTGTAGGAGTAGAGTAGATCTTCTATCAACCACTTGAGGAGGAGGTTGTGGAGAATCAACATCTTTTGCTTGTGCCTCAATATCTTCTTGTGTGATGTGGGTGTCTTCATGTAGATCCACCCCATCTTTATCTTCGTCATCTTGAGGCACATTTGATGAAGATGGTTGATTGATCACTTGCACATCATCACCATCCTCTTCATCATCTTTAGGCTTGATGTCTCCGGTTGGCATGTTCTTCATGGCCTTCCTCAAAGGTTCATCACCTACATCATCAAGATTTTCATGCTCTCCTTGAGAGCCGTTACATTCATCGAATTCCACATCATATATTTCTTCAACAAGGCCGGTGGTATTGTTGAATACTCTATATGCTTTGGACTTCAATGAGTAACCAACAAGAAAACCAATATCACAACGTCTTTGGAACTTCCCTAGGTGTTGCCGCTTCTTGTAGATGTAGCATTTGCAATCAAACACCCGAAAGTAGGAGATGTCCGGTTTCTTGCCAATGAGTAGCTCATAGGGGGTCTTCTTTAGTAACCGGTGAGGGAATAGGCGGTTGGATGCATAGCATGCGGTGTTGATTGCCTCCGCCCAAAACCTCTCCGGTGTGTTGTACTCATTAAGCATAGTTCTTGCAAGGGTGATCAATGTCCGGTTCTTTCTTTCAACTACACCATTTTGTTGAGGGGTATAGGTGGATGAGACTTCATGTTTGATCCCAACTTCATCACAATATACTTCAATGTTTGTGTTATCAAACTATTTCCCATTATCACTTCTAATTTTCTTGATCTTTACTTCAAATTCATTTTGTGCTCTCTTGGCAAACTTTTTGAAAGATGCGGCAACTTCGGTCTTGTCATGAAGAAAGAACACCCAAGTGTATCTTGAAAAGTCATCAACAATCACTAAGCATTAAAGCTTGCCACTAATACTTTCATAAGTTGTTGGTCCAAATAAATCCATGTGAAGTAGCTCTAATGGTCTTGAAGTTGATACAAATGCCTTGGATGGATGAGTATTTGCTACTTGCTTGCCGACTTGACATGCACTACACAATTTGTCCTTCTCAAATACAACATCTTTCAATCCTATCACCATCTCCTTCTTCAATAGCTTCTTGAGTGTGCTTATCCCAACATGTGCAAGCTTTCTATGCCAAACCCACCCAAGAGATTATTTGGTGAATAAGCAAATCTTCGAATTAGCATCTTCCAAATTGAATTCCACTAGATAGAGGTGATTGTACCGAAATCCCTTGAATATCACTTCATTGTCATCTTTCTTGGAAGCAACCACTTCTTCACTTGTAAATAGGCATTGGAAGCCAAGATCACACAATTGACCAACGGATAGCAAGTTGAAGCTCAAAGAAGCAATTAAAAGCACATTTGAGATAGAATGGTCATTTGAAATAGCCACTTTGCCAAGCCCTTGCACTTTGCTCTTGGAATTATCACCAAATGTAATCTTTCTTTAGTCTTCTACATTCTCTTCTAGTAAGGTGAACATACAAGCATTACCGGTCATATGTTGAGTGCATCCACTATCAATTACCCAATGAGAGCCACCGGTCTTGTAGTTCACCTACACACAACAAATCAAGCTTGATGTTTAGGAACCCATACTTGAGAAGGGCTCCGGACTTTCTCAACCAAAGCTTTTACCACCCACAATTGTCTAGGCCTGTTCTTGTTAGGTGGACTTAGGAACATCACTTTGACTTTGCCCTTATAATCCTTTCTAAGCATGTAGTGAGAATCAAATGCAAAGGGCCTAGCATGCTTGGGCAAAGGTTGTGGTGGTGGTGTCTTGCACTCATAAGCAAAGTGTCCTTCTTGACCACACTCAAAGCATCTTTTCGGTTTGGGCTTGGGCTTTTCTTTGTTTTGTTGAGTCTAGTTTGGGCTCTAATGTTTTGCACCTTCTCACCCATGTAGCCAATCCCTTTTCTATCAAACTTCATCACAGTGTTCATGAGGAGATCACTTTGAAGATATTGCCCTCTTGTGAATCTTTGCAAACCAACGGTGAGATGACTCTTCTCTTGTTTCAATTTCGTGTTCTCTTCCTACAAAGATGCAAGTTGACACTTTTCACTCTTTAGAATCTTGTTTTCTTCTCTTAGCACTTCAACTTCATTATCTTGTTGCATCGTCTCAATGACAATGGTGTTGGTGGTTGATTGCTTCTCTAGCTCTTTCTTCAAGTTGTCATTCTCAATCTTAAGCTTCAAATAGTCATCATGGCAATCGGCCACTACCTTGCTCAACGATCTCATCAACCAAGTCATCACATGATGTAGCTATGTCACACTTAACAACAAAGTTAGGAGCATCATGTGTTTCATTTGAAAGCAAGTCATAAGACATAGCAAGGTTGTCATGATTCACTTTTACTTGAGTGTAGTCCTCTTTTAGCTTGTTGTAGCGAGTGGTGAGCTCAATGTACATCTTGTCAAGTTTATCATGTTTTTCTTTGAACTCCTTTATGTTGGATTTGAGCTCCTTGAGCTTAGATGACACATTTTGATTTTCAACTTTAAGCTCATCACTAGTTTTAGTGAATTATTCATTTTGAGCTAAGAGGTTACCATTCTCAAGTTTTAGTTTTTCATTTTACTTGTTAGCTTTCTTATCACTTTGGTGTAATCATTGAGCAAGATAGCAAGTTCATCATAGGTGGGTGATTCATATTCATTGTCACTATCACTAATCTCATCATCACTAGGTACCTTCTTTTCCTTAACCATGAGGCAAAAGTGTGTTGGAGATGAGAGCGGTGATGGCGGTGGAAGAAGTGAAGTCCCAATAACAAGAGCGGCCACCTTTTCTTTTTCATCATCACTTTCTTCACTGGAAGATCCACTAGAAGATTCAATGTCAGTAAGCCAATCACCAACAATGTAAGCCTTGCCATTCATCTTGTTCCTGTGAATTTGCTTTTTCTTGAATTCTTTCTTCTTGAATGGCTTGGCCTTCTTCTTCTCATCATCACTCTCGTCACTTGAGTCTTGCCTTTTGCCCTTATTCTTGTTCTTGAACTTGTCTTTCTTGGGCTTTGGGCATTGATGAGCAAGATGACCAAGCTCTCCACAATTGTAGCAATCCATCTCTCATCACAATGGTTGCTTCAGCTGAACAAATGGGCAAGAGACCTAGAATGAAGCCAATGGTGAAGTATAAATACTCTCCCTCTTTAAAACTAGCTGTTTGTACTATTTTCAGCAGTCTGCGAACCGTCGGACCCTGTGAATAGTGCTACCGTCGGACTATACCCCGCCAGTCTGACTCTGACAAACGATCTGAACTCGGCACTATTACAGAGAGGCGTCGGACTCACTACCACAGTCCGACGCCCACGAGCTCTCGGGTGACAGGAACACTCAGCGGCTAAAACACGCAGCGATGGTCCGACGGCTCCCCATCAGATCCAGTTCGATGCTCAAAAGCGCTCTCGGGAGCTCTCTGCGTAAAAACTGCCACCGTCAGACTGATGCAAGTATTGGTCCGACGCACGTGACCTCACAGTCCGACGCTCGCCGAAGAGATCCCTGGCACCGTCGGACGCTGGCTGATGGTCTGACACCCATCCAGCCAGGGTCCGACGCTCCCTGGTGTATTGGGGTGCAACCAAGGGCTGCCACGTGGTCGTCGGACTCTGATTATTGGTCTGACGACCATACTACTCAGGGTCCGACGCCCCCAAAACACTCAAAACTTCGCCGAATCGAAAACTTTTCAAAACGAAGTTTGATCCTCTCTCTCAAGAGTCTCCCTGCGCTGTCTAGAGCTATGTTGGACAAGTGTGCATCACATCTACACTCTCTAAATTTGCCCTAAGTTAAGCTACCCATCCAAACCCCTCTTAATAGTACGGTTAAAGGTAAAACAAGACCTAAGCTATTCCAAGTGTCTCTCAGCTCCAATCGACACTTTGAACTAGTCATCACCGTCTTGTCTTCCGTCCTTTGAAAACCGGAACGAATTCCATCGCTAGGGGCTTCAACCTACATGTTATTATGATCTAACCTCTATGTTATCATGCAAAACACACGTTAGTCATAATAACCTCTTTGTTGTCATTAATCACCGAAATCATTAGGGCCTAGATGCTTCAATAGTTATGATTCATAATGAGTCTATGCATAAGTTCGCAAAGCGCTTAATTTAGTACTCCAGTGAGTTAAGTGGTCGACATTATAGAGGCATGGTGCTTAGATATTGTTTGCCTGCGTTTGCGCTTTATATACTAGGTCATGTGGTAGATCACGGATGTGACACTCCCATTGAGTCCTTTGTAGTCTACTCCCCGTATGTAAAGAGAGTAGAACATGATTATGATGGTAGACTTGAGAGTTATTTATGCTATACATGATTGTATATTTGCTAGAATAGATGATAGACTTAATAAATTAGGAATGACATAATAATTTAATCTCTTAATTAATCTTTTGCTTTGGTTGACTTTAACAATGAGTAGTCCACGTCTGTCTCTAGAAAGTTATTTAAACTTTTATTATCATCATATATATACATCTTTATTATCGGCTTACCCCTGTTTAAGTAACTGTTATATGATTAATTCTTATCATAAGTAATGTATTTGCACCTATCCACTCATGTCTAACTCCATACCTTCTTCCAGTGGTAAAAATATAAATTAACAACCCTGAAATACTCGGGTAAAATGTTACAATGGTGCGCTTGCAGATACTTTAAAACATGATTAGTTATATTTAATCCTCTTTAGTCACTTACATTCATAATAACTGGTTAGTATTATTCTAAGTAGTTTCCATATATGTCTCTTATATCCATGTTAGGGATGATAACTTAGTTATTGTAAGAGATATAGGTTTAAAAGAGGTGGCTAAGTAATTTACCAAGTGACACTTAATTAGTACCAACACAGGGGTATGTACAACTATGAAGCGAGGGTGCTAGGAGCGAAGTACATACCTTACAACGCAGACACCATGGACGTGGGCGAAGGTTGTAGGGGAGGGGAAGATGGGGCGAGTCCGATGAAGACGATGATGATGCCAACTTAAGGTGTGATGTTCCTGTCAGGTACTGTGGCCTGACTGTCGTTAGATGGGACAAGAATGAACAAACGGGGCGAAAAAATGAAGACATATGGCTAAACCGAAACAACGAATAGGGGAAGGGGGATGAAACAAAACCACACTTGATTCAGGGTTGAAAACCCCACCCAGTGTTCGGCAATGTCAGATCCAGTGGTCAAAGCTTGGGGAAGGGAAGTAGAATGTGGATCTGGTGGCGACGAAAAAGGAAGGCACGTGCAGGGTAGTGGGAAGACGAAGATATGTTGGATGGCGCACATGCGGAGATCCGACAGAGGTGTGTATTGAGGGGGTCGGCGAAAACCTAGAGGGGGCCGGACGGAGGAACGGAGACGACGACGGGCGCGATGGGTGAATGAGAAAGGGAACCCTAGTGCACGCTCGGTTCAGCTGCGGCGGCTGCCGTTTATATATCCGTGGGAAGCGACTGAAGCGGGCTGAATTTTGAGCCCATATAAGCCGCATTCAGCCTAGTCCCATTCATCCGAACGGGCTGATGGCCTAAAGAAATTTAAAAGATTTGTCTCGCGATTTAAATACAAACTATGTATTAGTTTCTTATTTATTTATATTAAATGCTCTATGTATGCATAAAACGACGTGATGTGATGGAAAGTTGGAATGTTTAGGTCAATGGGCCTAAATGTTACCTAGAATCTCGGCTTACCTAGGCTTCAACACCCGTGGATGGATAACCTAGAGCGCGTTTGGTTGTCCGCATGAGA
Organism: Eremochloa ophiuroides; assembly: GCA_038502445.1. Taxonomy (NCBI): domain Eukaryota; kingdom Viridiplantae; phylum Streptophyta; class Magnoliopsida; order Poales; family Poaceae; genus Eremochloa; species Eremochloa ophiuroides. Next base: position 42,580,605 of record JAHLJS010000003.1, read on the forward strand.
GCGGAGCCAGGCTGCTTGGATGCAGGTGTTCGTGTTTGGTTGGCTACATAGATCATTGGGCTAGGCTCGCACGATGCTCAAAGCATAAAAGATGATACATCTAGAAATACGCCAGGATTGATCGCATCCAGCGAGCCAGGCTTGCGCCATGCATGATTAGCACAGTTAATGACCCTGTTAGCACATAATTAGTGAATATTAAAGTGATTTTAAGATAAATTAAGATTGTATATGGTAAATTAGTTCTTATTATGAAAAAAATCATAAATAATTAGTTTTTTATAGTTATTTTGACATATTTACGTTACAAGATTTATCCTCATGCGAGCAGTTAAACAAGGCCTCTTTCAAATATGCACTTACCCTATTTGAGATGAGGTAGGCCCATGAATACGGACCATGGTAGAATGAGGGCAACCAAACAAGCCCTATCTCTCTTCTCCTGCCTGCCGTGCCCGCAGCCCCGCACGCGTCCACCAGCCCGCCGAGCTGCGCACCCACGGGATCCCTTACCTCCGCCCCCCACGGCGCCGCCCTCCTCCCTCTGCCCCTCCCAAGTTATATCGTTCGCGGAGTTGCAGAGGGGTGGCCGGATATGTCGTCGTCGGTTGGGGCCGGCAGCGCTGGTGGCGGAGCGGACATGGCCATCCTGCTGGAGAAGGCCAAGGAGCTGGACCAGCTGAGGAAAGACCAGGACGACATCGTTGCCGAGATCAACAAGATTCACAAGAAAGTCCTTGCATGTAAGCTACTCTTAGGCTGCTGTTAACCGCTGCCCAGCGTTCTTGTTCTGCCTCTCAGCGCGAACTTATTCGTTTGTTATTTGATCTGCTGCCTGGATTCGTAGGCTAATTAGATGTGACCCAATGAGTTTGGTAGCTTCATTGTCAGTTTAGAGCGGTCGAGAAGGATTTCCAGCTCTTGCCGTGCTAATTACATTACCTGCCGGCCACTGGAAAAGCTTGTTAGGGAATGTTGTTGGAGTGTACGCACATTTGAGTGGGGGATGTGTGTAGCTCGTGGCTTGCGTGTTGATTGAAGAACTCGTAGGTTTGTCTATTGGCGTAAGGGTGGTTTTCCTCACTCCAGGATGCCGTAAAGAGGTATTTTGTCTTTCAGTATTAGACATCCATTTTTCTTTGTACTTTTGTTGAATGATGAAAAGCCATTGGGCTTTGTTTGTTGGGATCAAGATCTATGTTGTGAGTCATGTGGCAAAACATAAATTCAAATTGAACCAAATTTATGTGCCATGGAGGAGGAAAATAAAGATGATGTTAGCTTTTTTGTCATGTATGATAGAACCAAATTAAAGTGCCATGTAGGTCAGTAGAGATACTGATTTTTGGGAGGGTGGTGGATTAGGAATCTTTAGAACATTCCATTTTATGTTAATTGAATTAGGCAAATACATATACCATCTTAGTTGGTGCTCGCTCACCTTGACCTTTGACCTCATCATAGAAAACACTACAACTACCACTGTAGTTAACCATCTTCCAGGTGACGAATCAAACACACCCTGAGATGCTTCTTATGTATGAAGGGGGTGTGATAATTATATGTTTCAAACCTGCTTGTTTACCATTATGCTTATTTTTTTCCCCTTTTACATTCCTCCAGACTAAGTGATCAGAACCTGCTTATTATGCCACACAATCTTCTATTTTTCAGTTCTGATTAGTTGATTCACTTTGTTTACATGATCCTGTAGTTTTCAAGATTATGTTGGTACGTAAGTTGTAAAATTCACATCGGTTCCGAATAGAATAACTGATCGTCTACGAGTGGCATAATCGAAGAAGGCTAACACAGGCAAATTGACCTGTTGCCCTTATAACCATCAATGGAAACCTAGGCACACCTGAACCCACCATTTAGAAATTGGTGATACATCTTGGTGGTTGATTCATCCATATGCCAAATGCTAATATTATATATTACGTACCTGGGGCGTGTCCTTCCTTTTGGGGGCCTGGAGCGGCCATCCCTTTGACCCTATGCCTCACCACCACCATTTTCCTAACAATTGTGATGACACAAATGCTTTGACTGCAATTGTTACAATGACTTGCTGTAGATGCAGCCCTTAGTTGTTGAAGTCGAGGTAACCGATCATGATGATCTAGTAGTTGTCTTTGATGTAGTCATGGTTGACGTAGCCGCTCGTTGCCGAAGGCACAAAAACTTGAGAAATATTGTAGATAGAGCTGCAGTTCGTAGAAAAGGCATCTTGCATATGTCCGAGGATACCATCAAGGGCGCCTTCCATATGTTAGAGGACATCGTAATCTTGCGTATGTCAGAGGATGTTGAGCAATATTGTAGATAGAGCTGTAGTTCGTAGAAGAGGCATCTTGCTTATGTCAGATGATGCCATTGGTAGCATTTGGCATATCTGATTCGGAGTGTCGTGCATATGCTGGAAGGCATCATTCTTGCAAATGTGCAGTGTGTTACATATATCAAGGAAATCATAGTCTTGCATATGTTAGAGGAAATTGTGTTGATGCAGTCATGCTATCGTAATCTCGTAGACGACGTAGTCCTACCGTCATCTTGTAGAAATTGTTAGAAGATGTTAATCTTGTGGACAACGTGGAGGTGGTGTGTTGATGAAGACTACACTGTCAAAGATCATCAGTGATGAATGGTGATATATGCGTTGCTGATGTAATCGTAGAGCTGATGGTGGTGGATGAAGTGGCGGTACTTGTCGAGAGATATAATTATGCCCATGCATGCATACATGAGCACAGATCTATGTGCCTGGTCTATTCGATCTTAGTCCTAAATGGCGTCCATGCATGTAGGTACACAAGCGCTTGATGTAGACATATGCTTTACAATCTTGGTGCATGCTGATGAGCTAACTGTTATATTGGATGATGATGTGGAAGCTGGAGCAGTGCCATGCTTTGGCATGGCCCATGTTGTGGAAGCAGCTGGTCTTGTAGGTTGCGACAATGGCGTATAGGGGCTCGAGGAGGAGTTTGTAGTGCATGATCTAACACCAAGGTACTCACGAACCAACAAACCAACAAATAGAGTTACAGCTTTGATTGACTTACTAGCTTACGAGAATGCTTTGAATCTCAACTTACTTTTTCTAGAGGGGGATTACTACTGCATGGAAGGATGGCATACTGGAATGCAGTTGTTCTTACTCTTTCTTAGGGTGTGTTTGGTTGAGCATTTCAACATGCTTCTGCTTTTGCAAAAGCCAAAAGCTAACTAAAGGGGTGAAAAGCCACAGTTGCTTTAGGCCAAAAGCAGCTTTTGCTCTAGTACAAACTTGAAAACACCTCCCCTCTGCTTTCAGCTGCTTTTGGGGAAAATAATTACCCACCTGCCACTCGTTATGAGGATACCGGTTCGTTCTTTTTCTTTTCTCCCGTTCCGAATCTAATTGCGAGCTCATCCACGGCCTCCCTTTGGCGAGCTCGTCCTTGGTTGGCAAGGGCGTGCAGCTTCGTCACTGGTCCAAGCTGCGCGGCCGATGGCGATGGCGCACGCAGTTCCCATCCCCGGCCCCAGGCGACGCACGCAGCTCTGTCGCGGCTCTAGGCGGCGCGGCCGACGGCGGCGGTGCGCGCAGGTCCCTTTCCCCATTGCAGGCGAGGTAGCTGGAGCTCCGTCGTGGCCACAGGTCACCAGCATCGTCCGATTCGCGACGGCAGCGGCGCGCACGTCCCTTCCACGCCGCGCGACCGGTGAGCTCCCCCCTCGCGCGACCGGCGAGCTCCCCCTTCCACGCTGCACGAGCCGTCATCCGACCGGCGAGCTTCGGCCCCCTGCACGACCGGTGAGCTCCTCCCCCTGTGTGACCGGCGAGAGCTCCCCCCTCTGCACGACCAGCGAGCTACCTCCCTGCGCGACCGGCTTGTAAGTTAGAGACTGACACAGCTAAGCAGCTGTTTGCAAAAGTCACAGCACACAGTCCAACCAAACACACCCTTAGGAACCAGATAAAATAGACTTTTTTTTTGAAACGTCGTGTGGGGTTGTCTTGGCATGTGTTGTAGGGCACTTGCCCCTTTCATTCTTCTTGATATAATGAAGCGCAACTCTCCTCCGTTTTCGAGAAAAAAACAGCCAAATTACAAAACAACCCTCGAGAAAAGGTTGGACCACATCAATACCCCTCGTGAGGCATCGGACACGTACACCTCCACGCGTCACATGAGGCCTGTAGTCGGAAGGCACGTGTACAGGAGCCGACGTCGAAGAAGCATCATCACCGGAGAAGAATGGAACAGCAGCAAGGGGCACCAGAGGTGTCACGGGCTTTTGGTTAGCGGGATGATGATAAGATTATTGCTGGCATCCAATTTTCCTGAGATCCTCTTCAGTAGGCGCACCGTCGGAACTCAGCAATGTGTTGCTGTTCTTGTCTTTGGCCACCATGAGGAGAAATAAGGTTTGTGTTTTTATCTAATAGCATGGGAATTGAGAAATTGTGAAAACTTAATCTATGGATCAATGACGTTGGTTCATGGCTCTAGATACTTTGTAAAGATAATTGGAAGTTTGGAACGGCTTAAGCCCTTTGGTTGCTGCCTATGTTTATTATATTGTTGGCATAGTTGATACATGTCTTGACTCCAAATAAAACTTTGGTATATGGTCGAGTAGAACTCAAGTCCACTTGGCTTACGATACAGGTTGTTGTACTAGGTTTAAACCTATTACATCTGTAGGATTCTGCCTTTATCTCTATAGTTTGTACCCAACTTCAGTTATCTCTAGCCAAACATATCTGTACTCCTAACAACCTAAGACGACATGTCCAACAACTGTGTGTCATGGAAATGCGTATGTTGCACTGGATTTGTGGTCACACGAGGATGGACCGGGTTTGGAATGATGATATTCGTGATTGTCTAGGGGTAGCACCAAGTCAAGAAAAGTTTGTCCAACATCGGTTGAGGTGGTTTGACCCCATAGTTAGAATGATTTATTACTTTTGGCTCATTTAATAGTTGTGATGTAAACCATTTGGTTGCTGACACCATTTTATTGGTTGGACTAGTAGTGAACACTGAAAAATGACGTTTACATTACAAATATTTGAGAAAACATTTACATTCGAAATAAATATGGAATACCACAATGGGGTTTGAAAGAATCTTGCATTTGGTTGGAACTTTGTGTGTGCAGTACCCTGTGAGGTCCGCTGTCCCATGGACCTGCACAGCATGATAGAAGTCCTGTTAAACCATACTGATCCAAATACGTATGGTTCAAGTCAAAACTGGCATTGACGGGCCAAACTTTACTTCAAGCTGGTTGTCTACAGATTTTTTTCTCCTAATGCACATCTAACTAATATAATCCCAATGTAAGGTTTCAGTTGGTTGTCAAAACTATAGCAAACTTGCTTGTCATTTGGCAGCAATAAACCAGAACAGTTTCTGTTCTCTTGACCTATTCTTTTTCGTTGCTTGTTGATATACCATTTGTAAGGATGCAAATATTAACATTGCTCAACTTTACCTTGTTTTATAGCTCCAGATATGGTTGATAAATCTGACGCCATTTTGCTTAAACTTCGTGGTTTATATGCACGTGCAAAGGAGCTCTCTGAGAATGAAATCAGGTAAATATATCATAAAGTCCTAGCCCCTGGTTGTCTGGAAGTATCAGTTTGTCTTCTAAGCTGTTTTTTCTTCCAAAAAAAATTATTGCTAACAGTTTTCTTGTTAAATACCACTATGTTGAATTGAGGCACTGGGATTCACAGTTGAAATCTATTTTCCTTACAAAGAATGTTCTAAAATGTTCATCTCTTCAAAATAAATTGGTTTATGCCATTTGATTAAAAATTTGTAATTTAATCTTTGGATAAATCTGCCTCACCCCTTTTTGTTGCGAAATGGGCGTGTAAGTTAGAGTCTGACATGGCTGTGAGTGTCAGGTTCAGCAATAGATAAGGATTCAGTGATTCGTCTAACATATATTGTAATTGTGAAGTAGTTTTTTTTAGCTTTCAATCATCAAAACGAATATTATCGTATACTTAGAAGATCTTAGTAAGTGCTTCACTTTGAGGCCCTGTTTGGATCCTTAGAATTGAATTCATTTTAAGAATCATAATTTACACACATATTAATTAACTTAATATGGTTGTATATAGATTATATTTGTATATTATTGTTGGCTATACGAGAGAGATACTTATGTGTTATATTTTCACCGTGTGGGAGCGAGTTGAAGAATGTGCTATAAATTATCAAGTAGAAATATAGCATAGTGATCTATAGAATCAAATTTCATCTCTTACCCTATGAATTTGAGCTAAGCTAATATGTGAACTTTGGGAAGTGGTGGAATGTCGCATTCCAAGTGAAATGAAAGCTGTAATCCTAGTGCTTATCCTATCCTAGTAGTAGTTAGCATCTACTTTAGCATCTACTTTATGTACTAGAATATGCTCTAGCTTCCTTGGCAGCCAAGACTGCCCTATCCTATATGTACTGGAAGTTTTGCCATAGTTACTTGGCCTAATCAATAGAGAAAAACCTTGCCCCAAATCTGATCTCTCTGATTTGGTTCCAACAAATGGTATCTAGAGCCTAGGTTTACCTCCTGGTTCTTCTTATCTCTACCCCATCCTAGGCCAACGCCATGGCCAGCCTCTCCCCTACCTTCTACACCCGTCGCTGGCGCTCTGCAGGAGCGGCTGCCCCTGCCCACGTGCCAGCGACTGAGGAGACAGACGACGCACGGGCGCAACGCGAGGAGGCCGCGCGGGAGCAGAGGGAGGAGTACACGCGCTCGGCGGCCCAGGCCGCAGCGGACCGACACGAGGAGGCGGCGGCGGGCCGGGGTGGCTGCTTGGGCGCCGCGGCTGGCAGCGGCAGAGCTCGATGCAGCGCGCGCTGTCGAGGTGGCCACGGAAGCAGCGTTCTGCTGCTCAGCCCGTGAAGTGGCCGCCACTATGGTCTCACATGGCCTCCACGGCCACTGCGGCCTCGGAACCGATGCCTCTACTCCACGCCGGCACGCATGCGGTCATCCTGGAGGTGCGCCTCGTCCTCGTCGAGCGGCCATGCGCCCCCATCCAGCTGCTTCGCCTGCGCCGTTCTGCTCTGGATCTGGTGTCTTGCGGGCACACGGGCATGCCCACGGGCAAGACATGCCCGCGGATGGAGGGTGCGGGCACAGGGTGGCGCCCGTGGCGGGTGGCGGCCGCGGGCGCGGGCATGAAATTTTGGTCGCGGGCGCGGGCACGGAAGACTGGTATCCGCGGGCATTGTGCCCGTTGCCATCTTTACCGGCGCCTACTACATCCCCGCGTTGAGGAACTCCATCATCAGCTTGGGGCAGCTGGATGAGAGCGGCTCACGCGTAGAGATCGAGCACGAGGTGCTGCGCATCTGGGATCGCCACCACTGGCTCCTCGCTAGGGTCAACAGAGGGAGCAACTGCCTCTACGTCCTCCATATACAGGTAGCGCAACCCCTCTGTCTTGCAGCTCGCCGTGACAACGACGCTTGGATGTGGCATGAGCGCTTTGGGCACCTGCACCTCCACTTCGAGGCCCTGAAGCAGCTCGACCACAAGGAGATGGTGCGGGGCATGCTGCACATCAACCATGTGGAGCAGCTCTGTGACACCTGCATCCTCACCAAGCAGTGACGACTCCCCTTCCCTCGCCAGGCAAGCTACCGTGCCCGGGAGAAGCCGGAGCTCGTACACGGCGACCTCTACGGCCCCGACACACTGGCTACACCTGGAGGCCGGCGCTACTTGCTCCTCCTCATCGACGACGTGTCACGCTACATGTGGGCGGTCCTCGACACAAAGGCAACTGCGGCGGAAGGCATCAAGCGCCTTCAGGTTTCTGCGGAGATGGAGTGCGACCGCAAGCTTCGGGTGCTGCGGACGGACAACGGCGGTTAGTTCACAGCGGTTGAGTTCGTGGTGTGCTGCGGACGAGGAGATCCATCGCCACTTCACCACTCCGTACACCCCGCAGCAGAACGGCTTCGTTGAGCGCCGCAACCAGACGGTGGTGGCCATTGCCCGTGCCCTCCTCAAGGAGCGAGGGATGCCGGTGGTCTTCTGGGGAGAGGCGGTGATGACGGCCGTTCACTTGCTTAACCGCTCGCCCACCAAAGCCCTCGACGGCAAGACGCCATACGAGGCTTGGCATGGGCGCAATCCGGCGGTCAGCTACTTCCGTGTCTTCGGCTGTCTTGCGTTCGTCAAGGAGCTCAACCACATCGGCAAGCTCGACGATTGGAGCACGCCGGGAGTCTTCATCGGCTACCTTGACAGCGTCAAGGGCTACCGCATCCTCGACCCTACGACTCAGCGTGTGCGCATTGCCCGCGATGTTGTGTTCGACGAAGGGCGAGGCTGGGCATGGGGCAAGATGGTGGATGACGGCTCCACCTGGACGATTAGCAACTTCACCATCGACTACGTCCACTTTGAGGGGGCGGGGGGTCCGAGCTCGCCTTGCCCGCCACCACGCACACCACCAGCTCCTACAAGTCCTCCACCGGTTCCTATGAGTCCTCCACCGGCTCTAGCGAGCCCTTCTCCAACTGTGGTAGCTTCACCGGCACCTACACCACCGTCTGCGCTCCGCTCTCCCACAGAGGCTGCACCTACACCACCAGTTTCGACACTAGTAGCCCCGGTCCGCGACGAGCAGCGCACTGTGGAGTTTGCCACTCCGCAGTCCGACGATGAGGATTGCATCGGTGCTTGCCACGACGGTGAGCCCCTGCACTACCGCCGCGTGGACGACATCCTCGGCGAGCAGCCCTTTCCTAGAGAGGCGGAGCACGACCTTGAGGGGGAGCTGCACGTGGCGCACGAGGACGGCGAGCCTCGCTCCTTCGCCGAGCCGGTTCATGCAGCGACCGACGATGGAGCACCAGCAGGCTGTGAAGAGGATCCTCCGCTACGTTGCTGGCTCTTCCGACTACGGCTTGCACTACCCGAGGTGTCCCGGCGCTGCATACTTCATCGGCTACAGCGACAGCGATCACGCCAGTGACATTGACACCAGAAAGAGCACCAGCGGGACGCTCTTCTTCCTCGGGAAGTGCTTGATCAGCTGGCAGTCCGTCAAGCAGCAGGTGGTGGCTCTGTCCAGCTGCGAGGCAGAGTACATCGCTGCCACTACCGCTTCGACTCAGGCACTTTGGCTTGCTCGGCTGCTGGGAGATCTCCTTGGGAGAGAGGCTGAGGCAGTGGAGCTCAGGGTGGACAGCAAGTCCGCCTTGGCATTGGTGAAGAACCCCGTCTTCCATGAGCAGACCAAGCACATCCGGGTTCGCTACCACTTCATCAGGATTCAGGAGTTGCCTGGACGAGGGGAGCATCAAGGCAAGCTACATCAGCACCTAGGACCAGCTTGCGGACTTCCTCACCAAGTCCCTTGGGCGTGTCAAGTTCCAGGAGCTTCGCAACACGATTGGGATGGCACAGATTTCTCACAAGGCGTCGCACTAGGCTTAGGGGGAGAATGAAAGCTGTAATCCTAGTGCTTATCCTAGTAGTAGTTAGCATCTACTTTGTTTACTAGAATATGCTCTAGCTTCCTTGGCAGCCAAGACTGCCCTATCCTATATGTACTGGAAGTTTTGCCATAGTTACTTGGCCTAATCAATAGAGAAAAACCTTGCCCCAAATCTGATCTCTCTGATTTGGTTCCAACATGAAATAGTCTGAGTTGTTAACTAGATTTCAATTCCTCCAAATGAGATGATCCAAACGGCCCCTGAGGGAAAGACCCACCAGTGGCAATAAAAGTGACACTAGCGCATGTTTAATGCATCGGAAGCCACACTAGCTCAGAAGTGGAGTAAAAAATAGCTGTCTGAAGACCCTTTCTCTGTACTGCTGAAAGCCCATGTTTGGTTTTGGGTAATTGATGAAACCTAGTTTGCTAACGATTGCTCTAAGTGTTTCATGAGAATTGATTAGAAAATGGCAAGATGGAGCAAAGGACCGGGTCGGTGGAAGTTACAAGTGAAGGGCAATGACGGCGTCCATGAAAATGGTGTAAGTCCATCAACAAAGGAGAAAGCCCTATTGACGGCATCCATGCAAATGGTATAAGTCCATCATCATAGGTGTCCACAAGGTCCATCAAGAGATGAGAAGGAAGTTGATAAGAAACCGGGAGCTCAAGGCAAAGGTATAACCAATAGGAGCTCTTTTGGTTTTGGTGATCAAGACTCCATAGAGGGAGTGATCACATTTAGGATAGATAGCCGTACTATCAAGAGGGGCGAAATCGTTGATGAAATACGGTTATCAAGTGCCACTAGGTGTTCATGATCATTGCATATGCATATAGATGCTAGTGATACTAACTTGACCCGTAGAAAACTCCTTGAAAAGGCTAACACACGTGCACCGAAGTGAGAGACACTTTGGAGTGTTAGTGACTTAAGAAACGGGGTGAAGTTTGAGGGTTAGAGAGGGTTTGGTCCTCTCTTCCTCCTGCCGAGCTTGCGAGGCAGGATTCGGCGAATTTCGGAAACGTTACAATAGAAAAACTAGCGTCGGACCGTATTGTCACAGAGCGTCGGACCATTAGCCTCAGTCCGACGACTAACACTGCTGAGAGCGTCGGACGCTCAGTTCCTGAGCGTCGGACCATTAGCCGAAGCGTCCGACGGTGCAGTTCGTGCGAAAGGTAACACGTGGCGAGCTCTGAGAGCGTCGGACTCTCGGCGTTAGTCCGACGGTGAGCGTCGGACCATCGTCCGACGGTTTTCAGGGCTCGGGGAGCTCTCTGGAAGCGTCGGACGGCCGCGTTCGTTAGTCCGATGGCTCCGTCTGACTGAGTCCGACGCTGGTCAGCTGAGGGCGTCGGACCGGTTGATTTAGTCCGACGTTCGTCCGTCCGACGGTCGTTTTGGCGCGAGGAAATAGCCGTTGTGATCCAACGTTCGACTTCAAACGGCTAGTGACACGTGGCGTTCATCCGAGGCGTCGGACCGTGCGGATTAGTCCGACGCTCTGGCCGTCGGACAGTCCGACGGTGTGCAGTGAACTCTAAACGGCTAGTTCTTTGTGTGTGGCTTATAAATAGCGACTTGGCCAGTTTGGGGAGGAGCTCTTGGCACTCCTAAACATCATAACATACTTGTGAGCCTTCCCACTCCACTCTCACTCATCCTACTTGATTGTGTTCATCATTTGGTGAGTTTGGAGAGCATCAAGTGCATTGCATTGATAGAGATCATCTAGAGGCACTTGGTAATGGTGATTCGCAGCGGTTTCTCTTGTTACTCTTGGAGTTTGCCGACTCCTAGACGGCTTGGAGCTGCGAGGATCGTTGAGGGGAGTTGGTGATTGTCTCCGCCTCCGATCGGTGAAGTTGTGAGGGGTTCTTGAGCCTATCCCCGCGGGAGATCGCGAAAGACATCTTTAGTGGATTGCTCGTAGCTTGGTGGATCCCCATCTTGTGTTGGTTGTGCGGCACCCTTGAGAAGGGTTTGGCGTGTGATGCCAATTAGCGCGTGAACCTCCAAGTGGGTGTATCGCTACAACGAGGACTAGCTTGCCGGCAAGCAAGTGAACCTCGGTAAAAAATCTTGTGTCATCTCTCTCTACCGAGGTTTTCCCTTATATGTGATTGATTGGTTATATTGGACTTCATATCTTCTCTACACCGGGGGTATTGAAATCACCTTCTCTCTTTACTTTTGTGCACTTACTCTTGTGTGTAGCTTGTTAGTTAGTTGCTCTCTTAGGAGTAGTGTATAGTAGTGACATAGCCTTTGAGTGTGAACTAGTGATCATAGTGTAGTATACTTGTCTAGGTGGCTTGCATAGTGTATTTTAGAGCTAGTGCTTTGCAAAGCTTGCTATTGTTACTAATCGGCTTGTGAAGTGTTGTTTGTAGATTTTTATAGGCTATTCACCCCCCCTCTAGCCATTTAGGACCTTTCAACTGCTACACATGTTCCCAGGCCAATCATCATCCTCATCTGCCTTTTGCCCTTATGCGCCCTCTCTCCCAAAGTCTCTGATGTCTATTAGCTGCTTCTCTCCCTCTGCCGATAGGACTCCTGAATTTGTAAGACGTGTGTCTATTCTTATCAAACATGAGCCGACAACGCGATGCGCATCGATATGGCAAAAAAGCGAAATCAGACACATATATTCCTTGAGCACTGGTTTCTCCTCATGACTAATTCTGAACTATTCACTACTTTTTACCTATTAACTTAGTGGATTTTTGAGATTAGGATATGCAGTTCATACAATGTGTTAAGGTACTAATCAAGGCAAAAAGTACATGATTGATTGTGACAGCTATAAGTCTTGTGCCTATCCATTAGGAGTAGTTGTGCATATGTCAGCACCCTTATCACGTATCTTATCTCCCCTAAAAAAAAAAATCACCTATCTTATCTAGATAAGTATATCTATAACTAAAAGCTTTCTTCAAGTGCAAGTTTGCTGTCCTATATGTATCCAATCCTGTCATGGTTTGTGTCAAGGCCAATGAAATAGAAAATTAAGCCCCAAACCTGTGTCTTGTTCCAACAAATGGTATGTAGAGCCTAGTTCTTCCTTGGTCTCTCGTATCCCATCCCAACCTGGCCCCATGAGCAACAGGACACGCCCCCACTCCTGTATTCTCTCTCGACCGGCGCCGGCATGAGGCTGCGCTTGGCGGCGGCGTAGCAGGGCTGGCGGACCTGGGGCTGCTGCAGCAGCTGCAGGCTGCACGAGACATGGACGCACACACTGGGCGCATCGCAGCGCTGGAGGAGGCAGAACGGCAGGAACAGGAGCCGGCAAAGTTGCAGAAGACCGTGGAGCTGGTAGCAGTAGCCATGGTGGGAGGGGAGGGCGACCTGGGTGGTTGCGCAGCAGGGAAAGGAGGGGGTGGGCAAGTGGACTTAGGCCCGGACTTGTGATACAATGTAGAATGGTATAGGAATCACACCACACCTTATGTGTGTGTGTGTGTGTTGGGGGGTGGGGGGGGGGGGGGCAATACAATACAAGGCAACTAGGCTATGCTTAATCCTGACGGATACTATCCTAATATACATGATACTATCCTAATGTACATGATCCTGATGGATCCTTTCCTAATACAGGCAATCCTAATGGATCCTTTGGTAATACATGCCCACCAAGACCAACCACAATGAGTGGTCCGTGGTGATGAAGGTGAAGATACAGGCATGACGTTGACTTCCACGAGGATCAGTAGGCGTTGGAGACCCTCCTTACTGCTCCTTGGTATTGTTTTTCTACGGACAAGGAGACAGCCAAGGATGCCTTGGACGCCATTGCTGCGGCATGCATCGGCAACGACTGCGTCCGTAGAGCCACGCTGCAGCCTGGCGTTCAAGTCGGGGGAGGACGTTGATGGCTTTGCTTTTCGCTTCTCCGGCTTGGTGCAGCAGATGGCACGGTACGCCGACGACTACATTGATGAGGAGAAAGCCATCGAGAAGTTCCTCTATGTTGTTCCCAATAAATACACGCAGGTTGCCTTGGTGATCGAGACGTTGCTGGACCTTTTCGAGCTGACGATCAAGGAGGTGATGGGTCGTCTCAAGGCCATCGATTACCGTGACCAGCTACCTCCCTCCGAGCCGGCCACCATCGGTGGCAAGCTTCTCTTCACCGAGGAGCAATGCTCGCCCGCCATAAGGAGCAGTGGAAGAAGGGGGAGGCTTCGGGTTCATCGAGCGGTCGCAAGCGCTGGCCGTAAGGAGTGCAAGGGCCAGGCACGTGGAGGCGATGATGGCGACACTGACGGTGAGTGCAAGGCCAACTGCAACGACATCTACCCAAATTGCGGCAAGACCGACCATTGGGCCATGGATTGTCGACAGGCGCATCGCGGCGATCAGGAACACATTGGGCAAGTGCAGGAGGGTGACGAGCTGACGCCTTTCTCCACCTCGACGTGCCACGTGCCCACGTCTTTCTCGGCAAGGCCTCCAGCGACGATGTTAAATTGTATATGTGCTATGCGTGTCTATATGGTAGGCCCAAGCTTGGTATAGCCGGTCGGCCAATGTATGTGGCTAGAGATCTCTGTTGGTTCTGTTTCCATAAACCACGAGATCTCCTCTTCCCTATATATATGTACATAGGGCTCTCCAATCAATTTTGAGCTGGTTCCTAGACACCTGCGTCACCCACCACATGATTGACAGCTGCTCACCGGTGTCTACTATACCCAAACTAAGTGTTGACCTACCATGAGTATGAGGGGAGGTGTTAGATGTATATACTGTGCATGTATTTAGTCACTAGTGTAGGGTGCTATCTGCACTTTGTACATCTTCATATCTAGCTCTTTGGGCATTGGAATATATCTAAGATGCTTTTCCTAACAACTGAGACCTCCCTCACCTATCTCGAATGTCAATAGGATTTGACTACAGTAATTATTCCAATGCAGTCACTCTAATATTTGCTTTGAAGTCTAGGAAACTCATACATCTCCACAATTGGACACCGCTCTTTGTGCTTCCGTTTTTGCTATTGCTGCATGCAAATTTTAACAGTTTGATCTTTCAAGAATCTGGTGCAGCAGTGGAAAAGATTTCACAATGATGCCTTCTTGCAGTGCCTCAAATGGTTTGATTGGATTATTAGATGGTTTGTTGCAATCTGGAGCTTCAACTGCACAAAAGAAAAAGATAGGTGAGTATTGGAATTTAGAACCAAAGATGTTGCAAGCTTGGATCATGTTTTTTAACTCAGAGCATGCAGTACCATAGTTGCTTTCTACATTTCAGAAGTTGGTGAGCAGAAAAAGAAGAGGATCAAGTCTGATACAGATTCTGCACGATTTTCTGCTGCATCTATGAGGAATCAACTTGACCAAGCTGCAAGCCTGAAAGGAGAGCAGGTTTCATCTTCAGCTTTATTTAATAACATTAGTTATATTTCTTGTATTCATCAGTGCATGCTTTATTGGGCCAGCTTCTACCTTCCATATAGGAAAAGATAGGAACTTTCCTGTGTTTTGAAGTACCCCCTTCATCTTGAAGTATATTGTATGCAAGGATTTCTAGGACATGTTACAGAGTAAAGCAAATTATGCATGTAAAGCACAATTCCTTAATCGTGGGGAGATATTTTGCTTACCATATTTTGAGCTTGGTTTTGGTGGTTTGGTTGACAATCGACATTATGTTAGGTTCTATAGGTAGGCATGTGATTGGGGGCCTAGGAAAATTAGTTCATCTATAATCCCTTATAATTTGGGACCAATTGCAAATGCTTCGATGCCTTATATTTGAAGATAGACAGTAGTTCTGTAGGACTTGCTGCAATTTGTTGGAGGTAGTGATTTTGCATGTCCCTCCCTCAAAAACATCCATAATGACAACCATGCGTTCAGGAGAGCTAGTAGGACTGTACAGGAGACCCTCTCAAATAATTTGTTGGTTTATGATATCCAAGACAGTCGAATTGTGGTAGTTATCTTAGAATTTCTCTCTTTTTTGAAGAAATATGCAGCCTGGTGTTGAAGATTCTCATATTTGGCATTTATCTTCATGTGGCCAATATTTGGCAAAGTCAGCTTATAAAAACCTCTTCCAGTGACTTATTTTTGGTCTTAGAATTTGGAGTACCTGTACTCCATTCTTTTAGCACCAGCCGCCACCACGGGAGAGGGAGTGGGCGTCGGGCCTATTAGGATATGTATATATTAGGATCAATTAGGATCCCCTAGATAGGCTAGTTGCTATGTATAGCCTAGGATAGTTTCCTTGTATTGTTGATAGCTTTCCTATCTGTACTTTCCATGTAAGCCTAATTGGCTCTACCGCTCTATATATGCCCACCCAGATTAGGTGTGTGGTGATTCTCTCCTTTCTACATGGTATCAATCGCAATCTGATCCTTGCCTGTATCCGCTCCACCTGCGTCCTCGCGTGACCACGCGCGCGCCGCCGCTGCTCCTCTTCCTCCCTACCGCACCTGCTTCCTCCTACTGGCGGCTTTCTGCAGCGCTGCCCACCTTACCACCAGCAGCTCTCCCTGCAGCGCCGCCGCTCCATCCCTTCCCTAGCCGGCGGTACAGGCACCTTGCCATCCCGCCGCCACCCCCCTAGGCCGATCATGTCGACCTTCTCTGCCACCAGCGATTCCCAGCAGCAGTGGCACCCGTCGGCGGCGCACCCAGCATGGCACGGTCCCGGCATCCTCGGTGCCCACCCCCAGGCACACACTGCCTTCGTCCCCGCTCCGTGCACGGCTTCCCCACCTCCTCCGCCGCAACCCGGCGGCCATTAGCATGGCGGCTGGGATCAGGCGGGTCTCACTGCCACCCCGAACCAGATGTCCCGCCAGGGGTCCAGCCCTTGGGTGCTCGACACCAGCGCAACTACCCACATGTCATCCTCAGATAGTATACTCCTATGCCGTCTCCCCCCTCCTGCCTCTGGCATCACAGTTGGCAATGGCAACACCATCCCTATCCCATGTCGTGGCCCCTCTACATTGTCTTCTCCCACATCCACATTTCGCCTCACTATTGTTTTGGTTGCGCCGGCTCTCGTGCGCAACCTTCTTTCCTTTCGTCAATTCACTCGTGACAATGCTTGCTCTATTGAATTTGACGCCTTCGGCTTCTCTGTCATCGACCAGCCGACGAGGCGTGTGACTCTTCGCTGCAATAGCGGTGGCGACCTCTACACCTTCCCCTCCACGCCTGTGCACCACTGCAGCCTCGCTACTACCTCATCGCTATGGCACCACCGCCTCGGTCACCCCGGTCCCTCCAGCCTCGCCACTCTCCAGAGCATGTCGGTCATCTCCTCTAATAAGATACCACCATCCCTATGCCATGCATGTCAACTTGGCAAGCACGTGCGGCTCCCTTTTAGTCATTCCACCTCTGTAACCACTGCCCCTTTTGATTTAGTGCATTGTGATGTATGGACCTCCCCGGTCCTTAGCATCTCCGGGTTTAAATATTATCTTGTTCTACTAGATGATTTTTCCCATTACTGCTGTCATTACCACTTCGTCACAAATCCGAGGTGCACCGTCACATAGTTGAGTTCACTGCCTACGCATAGACACAGTTCGGTGCCACGCCTAAATCATTCCAACCTGATAATGGGACCGAGTTCGTTAACCATGCCACCACCTCCTTCCTCGCTAGCCATGGCATTGTGCTCCGCCTCTCGTGTCCCTATACATCTCCACAAAATGGCAAGGCTAAACGCATGCTTCGCACCACAAACAACACCATCCGCACTATGCTTCTTCATGCGTCCATGCCACCTTCCTACTGGGCTGAGGCCCTCGCCACTGCCACCTTTCTTCTTAATAGGCGCCCCTCCTCCATCCACAACAAGATACCCTATCAGTTTCTCCACCAACACCTCCCAGACTACTCCCTTTGGGTTTTTGGGTGCCTCTGCTACCCGAACCTCACCGCCACCTCTCCCACAAACCTGCACCACGTTCAACGCCCTGTGTTTTCTTAGGCTATCCGTCTTCTCACAAGAGATATCGCTGCCTCGACATGTCTACTCGGCGTATCATCATATCTCGCCATGTTATTTTTCACGAGTCGGTGATCCCATTTTTGGCAGCACCATCGGCGGCATCGGTGCCGTCTTCACTTGATTTTCTAGTGCAGGGACTTTCTTCTCCGCTTCCCTCTGGTCCAGCGGCCCCTACCTCCAGCGTGGACGACTCCCCGGAGTTCCTGGACCCGGCTGTCCTTCATCTGGGTCCCCTGGTTGCCCTGCGGGCGGGCACACCCCTGCAGCTACTGCAGGCGGGTCCCTGCTGGGCGGACAGCGTTTCGGCGCTGTCTACACGCGTCGTCCCCAACCCCCTGCACCGCCGACTGACCAGCGCTTCGGCGCTGTCTACACTCGCCGTGCACGGTCTCCTGCAGCGCCGAGAGACCAGGCAGCAGCTCCTGGGGCCGCGGCTGTGGCTCCTCCTGCGCCTCGATCCGCTCCAGCGCCTCCTGCTGCCCCTCCAGCAGCACCGGTGCCCCCCTGCCGCCGGTCTTGCAGCACCGGTGGCCCCCCTGCCGCCGGCCCTGCAGCACCGGTGCCCCCTGCAGCCGGCCCTGTAGCAGTGCCCGTGACTACGCAGGCTGCCTCGCGGCCGGTGACGCGCTCACAGACCGGCAGCCTCCGCACCGTCGAGCGTTTCGGCTTCTCCGCCTCCGCTGCCTCGTCCCTCCTGGCAAACTATCGCAGCGCGCTCGCCGACCCCGTTTGGCGCCCTGCAATGGCGGAAGAGCACAAGGCGCTGATGGACAATGGCACTTGGCGCCTCGTCCCTCGTCCGCCCGGTGCGAACATCGTCACTGGAAAGTGGCTGTTCAAGCACAAGTTCTACTCTGACGGCTCCCTCGCTCGACACAAGGCACGTTGGGTCGTCCGCGGCTTCTCCCAGCAAGCCGGCGTTGACGACGATGAGACATTTAGCCCAATGGTCAAGCCGGCCACGATCCGTACTATCCTCAGCATTGCTGCGTCATGAGAGTGGCCCATCCGCCAGCTCGATGTGGAGAACGCCTTCCTCCATGACCACCTCGAGGAGATGGTCTACTGCGAGCAGCCGTCCGGCTTCGTCGACCCCGCTGCTTCCTCCATGAACTCAAGCAGGCGCCGCGAGCCTGGAACCAGCGCTTCACCACATTCATCTGCAGCATCGGCTTCACCGCCTCCAAGTCGGACGCCTCCTTATTCGTCTACAAGGTTGGCGACCAGCTGGCCTACCTTCTCTACGTCGACGACATCATCGTCACCACGTCGTCACCAGCCCTTCTCCAGCACGTCATTGCGCGCTTCCGTTCGGAGTTCGCCATGACGGACCTCGGCGACCTGCACCACTTCCTCGGCATCTCGGTGACTCGGGCCCAGCGGCAGTACGCTGTGGATCTTCTCTAGCGCGCTGGCATGTCTGAGTGCCACCCGACAGCTACTCCTGTGGATGCCCGGAACAAGCTGTCCGCCACTGAGGGCACCTCGGTCGCCGACCCCTCGGAGTACAGGAGCCTTGCTGGTGCGCTCCAGTACCTCACCCTGACAAGACCGGACTTGGCCTATGCAGTCCAGCAGGTCTGCCTCTTCATGCACGACCCTCGTGAGCCGCACCTTGCGCTGATCAAGCGCATCCTGCGGTATGTCAAGGGCTCCCTATCGTCCGGTCTTCACCTGGGCACCGACATCGTCAACCAGCTCATAGCCTACTCCGACGTCGACTGGGCTGGCTGCCCCGACACGCGTCGTTCCACCTCCGGCTACTGCGTCTACCTCGGCGACAACCTGGTGTCTTGGTCCTCCAAGCGCCAGACGACGGTGTCTCGCTCCAGTGCCGAGGCGGAGTATCGTGCCGTCGCTCACATAGTGGCAGAGTGCTGCTGGCTGCACCACTTGCTCCAGGAACTTCACATCTGGATCCCGCACGCGACGGCTTCCTGCTTATCGATCACGTTGTCGTAGCACGCCATCTGCTGCATTAGGCTGGTGAGGCGGAGAGCGAAGTTGTCGATGTCCTCTTCCGGCTTGAAGTCGAGGTTGTGCTACTCCTAACGCAGCCTCTGCTGCGTGGCCTTGCGGGCGCGGGCGCTGCCAATGCGTGGCGCGTCGATTGAGTCCCGGGCGTCCTTGGCGGTGTAATTGTTCGCGAGGGTGGATCCCATCTCCGGCGGAACAGCAGTGATGATGGCCTCCAACGCCTGTCGATAGTCGGTGAAGTCGGCGTCGCTGTACTGGACCACGTCCCATGTGCTGCGCCTGCATCTTCACCTTCATCACCATAGACCACTCACTATAGTTGGTCTTGGTGAGCATGGGCCACCCGCTGCCGCTGCCAGAGTTGCGGACGATGGGAGGGGAGTCACGACGGCCACGGCGACCGTGCCGCCGATTTGGAGAAGGGGATGCTCACCTCCTGTGAGGGCTGCGTGCGCCAGCATTCCGTTTGCCTCGCTCCTGGTCGAAGTCGTGTTCATAGAGCGTGACCTCGCGGTCCTAGTTGTCCTTGTTCCATGCAACGAAGTCGTGCAGACCCCGCTCGCGCACCGTGTGCTCCCAGTCCCACTAGTTCTCCATCGCGAGGATGACTCGTTGATCCAACTAGTCCTGCTTGTGGTCGAGGTCGTGGTCGCCTCGGCCTCGTACGATGCGGAGCTCCACCTGCTCAAGCCAGGCCTTAGCATCGTGTCTGTGGTCGCATCCGCCCAAGGCCTCGTCGAAGTCGCGTATGGCGTCACGTGTGTCGAAGGCACACTCCCGCTTGTGGTCGCCGCCTAGGGCCTTGTCGAAGTCACGTATGGCGTCGCGTGCGTCGAAGGCGTGGTCGCGTCTGTCTGGTTGACCCGCTTCACCGCGCAGAGCAGCAACCGTCGTCGTCGCTTGCTGTGCAGCCGCTGCAGCCGCCCTAGTCATCTCTGCGGCCCACACAGCAGCGGGCTCCGCTCGCGCCGCAGCCTCCTCGTGTCGCGCCTCCTGCTGCGCCCACGTGGCCTCCTCGCGCTGCGCCCGTGCAACCTCCTCGCGCTGCGTCTTTGCGGCCTCCACCTCCTGGGTCGTCAGCACAGGGGTCACCAGCATTGCTGCTCCTGCAGAGGGTCGACACCGGGTGTAGAAAACAGGGGAGTTGGACATGGCGCTGGGTACGGGTATAACTCAGGCTCTGATACTATTTGTTGGAACCAAATCACGCAGATCAGATTTGGGGAACTTGTTTTCTCTATTGATTAGGCCAAGTAAACCATGGCTGTTTTCCAGTACATGCAGAAAGAGGAAGACTTGGCTGCCAAGGAAGCTATAGCATATTCAGAGATCGATCTTTTAAGGGGCAGTGCAGCGAAGCGAAGGGTGGTGGATAGATCGAAAACCTTTGGTACCATGTTACGAATAAAGTGAGACTGAATAGATTACACTAATACCCTTTTTAGACGTTGGGAACGGGTTTGGAAGACCTGGGCCCCTGAAAAATGCAAATTAATCATCTTCTAGTATCCTGTTAAGTCAAGTTTGGCTGCAGCAGTTTGCTCCTCAGGCAATTGATGTAGTATTCGATGATTGGTGGGACAGATTGTGGCATGCTACTCCGGAGCAACAAAAGAAAGGTCTCAATTCTTTGGTTGTACTAGGTGCTTGGGTTCTTTGGACTCACCGCAATTCTTGTGTTTTTGACGGAGCTGATCCTAGCATTGCAAGAGCTCTTCTTGTTACCAGCGAGGAACGACGTCTTTCGGAGATGGCAGGCGCGCGAAGCCTCTCATCCTTGACTTCACCGGCACTTTTGCCTTAAGAGTGACCTGTGTGTAGTTTGTGGTTTTGTGGTCGTCTCTCTTTATGTTAGCAGGCGAGAATGCAATCTAGATCTTTAGTTGGCGTTTCTAGAGAGATAGAGAGAGAGAGAGAGAGAGAGAGAGAGAGAGAGAGAGAGAGAGAGAGAGAGAGAGAGAGAGAGTGGATTTTGGGTTCTTGTCCCATTTTTTCTTCTTAATATAATGAAGTGCAGTTCTCCTGCTTTTTCGAGAAAAAATACCCTTGATCGTAAAAAATCCCATTAAGTGATAGTAGGAGATTGACTCTAAAGAAACTAAGGTAGCCTAATTTCACAATATAAAATATACATTGCAGTATTTTAAATGTTAAATCAAACTGACTGTCTGGAACATGGTTTGTAGATAATATGTTTGTTATGCATATTATTATTACATCATAAAATCTCCTTAACATTGATCTGACATTTGTACAATTAATCACACTATCTGTCAGTCTTAAGGTTAAAACTAATTGTAAACATCATATTATAGGACAGTGACTAAGTTTGGTTTCTCAATTGTGAGCTCTAGCAATGCAATGCCTAGTATAAAGCTTTAGCTCTTTTCTTCTGTTGATCTAAAAAAAAAGCTCTTTCCTTCTGTTGGTGCACATGCATGCTTTATGTATATTTTTTTAATTATTTAATAGTTACAATTCACATTCATTCTCTGCCATTTCAGGTTGCTGCTAGGGTAAAATCAGATGACGAAAAAGACGAATGGTTTGTCGTGAAGGTCATACATTTCGATAAGGAAACAAAAGAGTATGTATCTACTTTATATTTTTTTATCTGTAGGGCAAACATTTGTTTTTGATATAAAAGTCTACTTGAGGGAGAAATTACCTTTATGAATGGAGGTGACGTTAATAACATACTACTTCCTTGACTATATTATTACTTGAAATGGAAGTATGATTGCATGAAACCCTTCTTATAAGATCCTGGGTAGGTAAGGCGCCACATTATTGTTGGGAAAATAGGAAATTTTAAGGTATCCGCTGTATTGCTAAAAACTGCCCTGCAAACACTGAGAGCGCCATGGGGATGGCATCTCCGGCACTGAATCTCACTATAAGGCTCCGTTTGGATCCTTGGAATTGAATTCATTTTAAGAATCATAATTTATACACATGTTAATGAACATAATATGGTTGTATATAGATTATATTTGTATATTATTGTTGGCTATACGAGAGAGATACTTATGTGTTGTATTTTTACTGTGTGGGAGCGAGTTAAAGAGTGTGCTATAAATTGGGAAGTGGAAATATAGCATGATGATCTATAGAATCAAATTTCACCTCTCACCCTATGAATTTGATGTAGGCTAATATATGAATTTTGGAAAGTGGTGGAATGTCACATTCTATGTGAAATAGGCTAAGTTGTTCACTAGATTTCAATTCCTCAAATTCTAAGGATCCAAACGGGGCCTAATTAAATAAGAAAAAGACGAAAAGTGGGCATTGCATTTTATCATGTAGAGAGGAGGTAATGATTAAGTGTTACTGGCTTGGCATGCAATATAGTTTGGTGAGATTTATATCATGTTTGTGATAACCCTTTGTTAGTGGTTTGTCCTTGCAAAACAATTTGTGCTAGTTTTTCCCCTAGACAATGTATCGCGATCACGTACATGCACATTTTAGTGTGCCTGTTGCTGTTGCCTTATATGTGACATATCACTCATTTAATAGTGATGCATGTGCAGGTATGAAGTACTTGACGAAGAACCAGGTGATGACGAAGAGAGCACCCAAAAGTATGAGAGGTTTAAGTTCCTAACTATCTGTCCTTTTTTAGTTCAAATGAATAACACAACAACAAAGCCTTTTAGTCCCAAGCAAGTTAGGGTAGGCAAGAGTTGAAACCCAACATGACCCCAAGTCATGATTCACGCACGTCAATAGCTGATTTCTAAGCATTCCTATCCAAACAAGCACCCTGTTCGTTTAGTACGAAAAGTACTGTTCAGTAGTTGGAGGTTCAGTCGGCTGAACGTTTTTTTCAGCCAGCTGAGAACTCAATTCAAATTTAAAAAAGAGAACTCCCCAGGGGTTTACCGCCAAAATAGTACAAATGTCTGCAGTTCATACATGCAATACAATAATAAATACCCATCATTCCTAACACTTCCAAATCACATTCGTTCACATCAAATTAGGCCTCTTCACCTACCTAATGAACACACAGCAAATTCACGATGCTACAGGGCTGCACCCATATGTGGGCGACAACAGCATCATATCCAAAAGACCACCTCCCAGGTCAGCACCAATGCAACAACATCATTCATCCTCTTCAGATTCGGACGTCGAATCTTCCAGGTCCGAGTCCTCACCGTAGGCCGCCGGTTAAGCTGCCATGTCCTAGCCATCCTCTTCTTCCAAATCCGAGACGTCCTCAGCGTCTTCATCGCTGTCGTCCACTTCGTCCGTTGACCATTCCTCTTCTTCCGGTTCAGTGTCCTCTTCCTCCGTATCCCACTCCTCTTCTTCCCATGATTCAGATGCCTCCGGGCTGCAAAACAACAAGAGCAAAGGCAACTGTTAGTTTACATTTAAATGCAGCTCCCCAAGTCGTTGCCATTTATTTGTAGCATACCTGGGAGACAGCATTGCCTCCAGTCCTGCAGCAATGCACGCACGTACAGCTTTCATGTCTTCATCAGTTGTCGGCACATTCAGATTAACCCAGGCTGCATCAATTGGCGGACAATTCGGCCTCCAGTTGATTGCCTGCCCTAGTCTGCGGGACCTGCAATCTTGCAAAAAGTTGTGCAAGGCAAAGCAGCAAACAATGATCTTGCTTTGAGTTCTCGCGTCATACTCAGGAACATCCCGAAGCATTCTCCATTTCCTTTTCACCACCCCAAAGCCTCGCTCTATCACATTACGGATCTTCGCATGGTGATAATTGAACAGCTCGTACGTCCCTCTGGGACCCTTCGATCAAATTGTTTCAGATGCGCGCGGTGCTCCCTGAAGGGTGTCAAACAGTTCGCCTTTATCGCATAGCCCGAGTCGCCAAGGTAATATTTTCCTGACACATGCATCACCCCAACATCAGTTCCATCTCAAATGTTTACAAAATACAAGTAGCTGCTAAAGAAGCCACACAAACCTGGAGGAGGAAATGGAAACCCAGGTTTCCCTTGGCAGATCCGCAACACACGGGCGTCGTGTGTGGCCCCTGACTTGCCCGCTGCCACGTACGTGAACCGCATGTCCAAGTCACAAATTGCTAGCACATTCTGACTTGTATACCCTTTCCTGTTTACCCAGTAATCATGCTTCGCTCTGAGGACAGTTTCCGCACATGGGTGCCATCCAAAGCCCCTACGCACCCATCAAACCAAGGAGCATACATCCTCAACCTAGGATGTCGTGCTGTACTGTATGCACTGGTAGGTGCTACTAAATCGTGTGACATACTGAACATGGCGTCAAGTGCATGGTGAAACTTCCTTGACACCGTGTCTAAGGATCTCCTAAACCTCTGCCTAATGTCTCTGGTAGAATGACCATGGCCACATGACCAAACCAGCATGGCTAAAGCTTCTAATGAGCTGCACTCCCTAGTACCGGCTAGGCCATAGTAGCTAACAAGTGTCTGATGCAAGCAAAGGAAATCCTCACGGCTCATGCGCAAATTGTCGTAGCAATCAGTTGGGTTATGCAGGACTAGTGACAACCATAGTTTCCCCCTCATGTGTTGTAAGGGCTGTGCCTGAGGAATACCTGCTGTTGGTCTGTCCGAACCCCTTAGGGCTAGCTTTGCCATGTCAGCCCACACCTTAGCAAGTTTCAACTTCTCCTGATACTGCCTCATTGCGGCGTCCACTTC
Source organism: Eremochloa ophiuroides (assembly GCA_038502445.1). Classification (NCBI taxonomy): domain Eukaryota; kingdom Viridiplantae; phylum Streptophyta; class Magnoliopsida; order Poales; family Poaceae; genus Eremochloa; species Eremochloa ophiuroides. Next base: position 42,605,733 of record JAHLJS010000003.1, read on the forward strand.
ATCTTCCGTGTTACTGCTGCTGCTCATCGCTGTGCACCTGCACACACAAGAAGACATAGCAAAAGCTAATCAGAATCCTTTCAAATCTATGACATTACAAAGGCATACGTAACCCAACAACTTAATTCATGTGGAGGCAAAGCTAAATACTCAACAACAGCTGCAGGCCCAGTACACGAAGGCACATAATTATTACTAATTTATTACATCACCCAACACATCCAAGTCCACAAACACTTGTAACGAACGAATACAAAACTGTTGGAAACATCATAATTAAACAGTTTGGAAAACACGCGACCAACTGGAACATATACAAGATGATGCAACAAGTTTGATTGAAAGCGGGAAAAAGTGTCTCTAGTCACGGCCCTTCAGCGGGTACTGAATCCAGGACATCCGGCCGGCTGGAGTCTTCATACGCATGAAGGCGGTACGGTTTCTTGTCTTCCCAAACAGCAAGATAGCTTTGTTGTACAGATCAGAACCCTCTGTTATCCCATCGTCCTCCAGGATTTTCATGCATTGCTCCATCTCAGTCTGAGTCCTCATCAATGGGTCTGCTTCCTGCAATTTCCTCTCGATGGTGTTGGACAGTCCGTCGAGGCTTTGTGACAGGGATGAGGTCATCTTCTTGGCGGGGCTCTCCGCGACCTGTTCCTTACCAGGACGCTTCCGTGGGTTGCCAACACCAGAAGAACCAACTAAGCCTTCCTGTGACATGTCGTTCCGCACCGGAGGGGAGTCCTCATTGGCCGCAAAGTTCTGGACACCACCCAGTGTCCACACGAGCGTGCCTTGTTCGTCCTTGCAGTCAGAATACAAGAAGGTAAGTTGTTCGAGGAAGTCAGGAGGGTCGACAGAGCTACTCTTCTTCCCTTTGACGGACGCCTGAAAGCAAAAACTGTTAGAACCACAACAGTTTGTCGAAATAAACATAACAACGTCTGGATTGAAGACGAACCTGAACCTGACCCTCCTCCTCCCAGTACGTGGCATCAGCTGTAACGGAACCGTTGTAGTCCCTGCCCAGCCCACTCCGCTTCAGCAGCTTGACCGACCTCATGTATTTACCTTTGAGGTAGTTCAGTCTGTTCTGGAGGACGCGCTTGTTTATATTCTGGTTCGTTTTCTCATTGAACTCGCGGGTGACAAGAGCCCAGCCGTGCGAGGTCAACCCATCCTTGTTCCACTCGCAGCGGCGCTTCTGCTCGCACACTAGTTCCAGCAAAGTGAATGTGTGCTGCTCCGGCATATTCTTTGGCGGCATCTGTCCGAGTGTTCGGATTACTCAACAAAGTAAAAGAAACAAAGGGGGGGAACATAGGTGAAATGAAAACAAAACGAGGGAAGGTTGCAGGAACAAAATACTTCAAACAAAAGCCTTCAAACAAAGCATACGGGATGAATGAAATGAGTGTATGTGTAAGCTTGCCTTTCTCGACTGGACAGGAAGCGGTCGCTTTCTTGGTCGCAGGTTGTAGGGCTTGTCTTCAGGTGGACACCCGAAGACAACCGGAGCAGGTGCCAGGGTGGGCAGTGGTGGATGGCGAGGGGGAGCGTACGTGGATTCCTAGATGGAGAAAAGGTAGTCAGCGCGGTGGATCTGCAACACAGGTGCATATCGTGGGAAGATGATTAACCGGGGGGGGGGGGGGGGGGGAGGGGGTTTGGGGATAGAGGAAGGCTGAGGTACCTGGAATGGAGCTTGGAGTGGAGGCGAGCACAGACGGACGGCGTCGACGACCGGAGACAGCTGCCTCAGCTGGAGAGTGGACGGCAGCGTGCCGAAATACCTGCCCGAAAGAGTAGAAAAGGTTAAGAACTGGCAGATCCGGGTAGGAGGAGGGGGGCAAGGGGGGACGGGGGACCAGACTCCGAAACGAACCTAGGGAAACTGATGAGGTCTCCTTCGAAAGCGGTACGGGGACGATGTCCGGGCCGGAGCCGTAACCGTTCTTCTCCGGGGGAACTGCGGCTGGCGACGGCGGCGCGGCCAGACAGGAAAGATCTCGAGGTGTATCCCAACATTTCAAATCACTTTTTATTGCCTCCCCCCATGTCTGCTTTGGTATTCCCCTCCCTCTCAAATTGATATCTCGACTTAAGACTCCACAATGCACTGGTACCTCTGAAGGTTTCCTTGGGACAGGGTCAAACCACCTCAACCGATATTGGACAAGCTTTTCTTCAATTGTTGCTACCCACGTATATCATCATTCCGAACCTGGTCCATCCCTATGTGACCACAAATCCAGCGCAACATACAAATTTCCGCGACACTCAGTTGTTGGACATGTCTTTTTGTAGGCCAACATTCTGCTCCATACAGCATAGCGGGTCTAATCGCCGTTCTATAAAACTTGCCTTTAAGCTTTTTTGCTGTCCTCTTGTCAAAGAGGATGCTAGATGCTTGCGCCACTTCATCCACCCTGCTTTGATCCTATGACAAACGTCTGCATCAATATCTCTATCATTCTGTAGCATCGATCGTAGATAGCGGAAGGTATCTTTCTTAGGCACCACTTGACCTTTCAAACTCGCCTTTCCCTCCTCATGTGTAGCATTGCCGAAGTTGCATCTCATGTACTCTGTTTTAGTTCGACTTACCCTAAAACCGTTGGACTCAAGAGTCTGCCACCACAACTCCAGCTTCCTATTTAGTTTCGCTTGGCTTTCATCAACTAGCATGTCTGCAAAAAGCATACACCAAGGGATATCCCCTTGAAAGTTCCTTGTCACTTCATCCACTACCAAGGCAAAGAGATACGGGCTGAAAGCTGGCCCTTGATGAAGTCCTATTTTAGTCGGGAAGTAATTTGTGTTACCATCATTAGTTCGAATGCTAGTCACGACATTGTTGTATATGTCTTTGATGAGGGTAACATACTTTGTTGGGACTTTATGTTTGTCCAACGCCCACCACATAACATTCCTTGGTATCTTTTCATAAGCCTTCTCCAAGTCAATGAAAACCATGTGAAGGTCCTTCTCCTCCCTGAACCGCCCATAACTTGTCTTATTAATAAAATTGCTTCTATGGTTGACCTTCCGGGCATGAAACCGATTTGGTTCGTAGATACCCGCGTCGTTCCTCACAGTCGATGCTTGATAACTCCCGCATCTTCATCGTGTGGCACAAAGGATATCGCTGCCTTAATCTTTCCTCCAATCGAGTCATCATCTCTCGGCACGTCATCTTCGATGAAACGGCCTTTCCCTTGCGCGAAGGTCCCACTAACCCTACGGACCTTGACTTTCTTGATGCTACTGATGTTGTGCCCGATCCTCCGATCCTATTGAACCGTTGTACAATTTTTTGCCTGCAGGAACACTTTCGAGCAGACCTGGCGCCTCCAGCGCCCCTGTCGGTCCTTCTGCGGCCGTGCCTGGGGCGCCCCTCCCGTCTCCTGCCCGTGCAGAGGCATCTCAGGCGCTCAACATCCCGCCTGCGCTGCGTATGCCAGGGAGCCCTCCGGAGCGCCAGCCGTATGTCCCGCCTGCCCTCCATGCGGGTGCAGCCCCGTCCGTAGGCTCTCCTGCGCTCTCTCATGCACCCCGTGGCCCCCCGCTTGGGTTCTTGCTGATGCGTCCGGAGCGGGACTTCGTGCACAAGTACACATGCCGGCCTCGACTGCCACTGCAGCCGTAGCGCTATCACCACCGCTGCCCAAGGGTGCTGTTGCTGTTCCCCAGTGACAAATCAGCACCCCATGGCCACTCGGTCCAAGAGCCGCTATCGGATGCCTGCCGCCTACCACGCCGTGGCTCTCATCCGGTGCCGAAGACCTTCTGCAACGCTCTCACTGACCCCAATTGGCGAGCTTCTATGGAAGAATACAGTGCATTACTCCAGAACCACACTTGGGATCTCGTTCCTCGCCCGCCTCGGGCCAATGTCACTGGCAAGTGGATCTTCAAGCACAAGTTTCTCGAGAGGTACAAGGTGCGCTGGGTTCTCCGTGGTTTTACCCAACGCCTTGGTGTGGACTTTGATGAGACATTCAGTCCTGTGGTGAAGCTGACTACTGTCCGCACCAATGTTTTTGAGGCGCTGTGGCGAAGCGCGGCGCCCGACCCCCTTCACAACGCCTATGCGTTTGTGGCGGACGCCTAGGCGATGCCATACACATATTGTAAGGCGTTGTAAGCTCGAATTTTATATATTAGTGTGGCACATACATACGTCGTTTGTTACCAATTCTTGAGCATTAGGTAAAGGGCTAATATTTGCACAGCTAAGCGAGCACTAATAATCAGTATGTATTAAGTAACATACTAGCAGACTGAAATGCTGTAATCAGTAAGACTAAGCAGGAGACTGGGTCACAAGTGCCAAGAGGAAGGAGACCATACAATATTCAGATCAAATGTAAAACATGAGGCATTCAATATTCAGATCAAAAACAGAGAACGATGCATACTAGTAATCAGAGCACCAGATCAAAAGCAAACACGAGGAGCAAAAGCAGAGCACGTGGCATACATATTCAGAGAATCAGAGAGGAGGCAGGGGACACAACGCTACAATAGAGTACCCGGCTGGAGTTTTTGGCCTTTGGGAGACCAGAGACAGAGAGGAAGCAGGGGGCAAACCAGGCAGAGATGCAGAGAAGGTGCGGGTGAGCAGACTCGGGTGTGTAGTGGTGATGGACTTCTACTTTCACAGCGACAGTATATGTTGGACATTCTGGATTGTGCCGGAATGGCAGAATGCAAGCTGTGCTCTACTCCAGTTGACACCAATCCTAAGATTGCTGTAGCTGAGAGGGCCCCAGTGTCTGATGCTATAGACTTCCAAAGTCTTGATGGTGCTCTTCAGTACTTGACACTCACTCGCCCAGACGTCGCTTACACTGTCCAGCAGGTCTGCCTCCATATGCATGACCCCTGGGAGCCTCATCTTGCAGCCCTGAAGTGGATTCTTCACTATATTCGAGGCACACTTCATCTTGTCCTCCTACTGTGAACCTTCTGCTTCGACTGACCTGGTTATCTACACCGATGCTGATTGGGTTGGTTGCCCGTACGCACGCAAATCCACTTTGGGATATGCCGTGTGTTGGCTACTGATCTAATGGATCAAGGGTGATAGAAAGCCCAGAGGGCAGCTTGGTCGATTGGCCGCTTGGATTGAATTGGAAATCAACTTCCTGGCTTACAAGTGCCGGTGGCGTGCCCCTGCTTATATGGCAGTGGAGCAGCCAACCACTCCAGCATATTCCCAGGTATAAAGTAGATACTAGCTTAACTTCTAAGCTACCTACCAAAGCTGGGCAAAAACGTAAAAGTGTAGGAAAGTAAGATACAAGTAGCTAGGCTTATCTAACAATCTCCCCCTAAGCCTAGTACTAGGTGATCTGCTTCACGCCGATCCTCATCCTCATCTCTTGGAACTTGGCCTTGCCCAGCGACTTGGTGAGAATGTCCGCGAGCTGATCAGTAGTGGCGATGTGGCTGGCCTTGATGCTCCCGTCCTCCAAGCAGCCCCTGATGAAGTGGTACTTGATCCGGATGCGCTTTCTCCTATCGTGGAGGACCGGGTTCTTGGCCAGGGCCAAAGCAGACTTGCTGTCCACCTTCAGCTCTACCATATCCACTTTCCTGCCCAGCAGCTCCCCGAGTAGCCGAGACAGCCAAAGGGCCTGTGTTGCTGCAGTAGTGGTGGCAATGTACTCTGCCTCGCAACTTGACAGCGCCACCACCCTCTGCTTGATCGATTGCCAGCTGACTAGGCAATTACCCAGAAAGAACATTGTTCCACTGGTGCTCTTGCTTGTTTCGATGTCGCCGGCAAGATCATTGTCGCAGTAGCCGACAAAGCGCGCCGTGCCAGGAGCCCTCTTGTAGTGGAGGCTGTAGTCTAGGGTCCCGGCGACGTAGCGAAGGATGCGCTTGATGGCCTGCAGATGCTCCAGTGTGGGCCATTCCATGAACCGGCTCACGTACCTGACGGCGAAAGCTAGGTCCGGCCGGGTATGTACGAGGTACCGGAGGCTGCCGACCAGCCGCCGGTAGTGGGTGGAGTCCACCTCCTCCGCCTTGCTCTCACGGCTGAGCTGCAGCTTCTCCTCCATCGGCGTATGAGCTGGGTTGCAGCCAGTCATCCCGCCGAGCTCCAGGATCCGCTTAGCGTAGTGTGCTTGACGGAGGGTGATGCCAGTGTCGTCCTGGCGCACCTCGACGCCGAGGTAGAAGCAGAGTCCGAGGTCGCTCATGTCGAACTTCTCCTTCATCTGCTCCTTGATCCTCTTCACCTCTTCTCCATCCGCACCGGTGATGATGAGGTCGTCGACGTAGACTCCGACCAGTAGAGCAGAGCGCCCGCTGCCCCGCCGGTACACCGTTGTCTCGTGCGCGCTCTGGTGGAAGCCCATCGCCTTCAGAGTGGCGTCCAGCTTCGCGTTCGAGGCACGCGACGCCTGCCGCAAGCCGTAGAGGGCCTTGCGCAGGCGGTAGACTTGTCTTCCTTCCCGGCGACGGCGAAACCTGGCGGCTGTCGCACATATACCTCCTTCTTGAGGTCGCCGTTCAGGAATGCCGGCTTCACGTCCATCTGGTGGACCTTCCACCCATCCTGAGCTGCCAGCGTGAGGACACGGACCGACTCCATGCGCGCCACTGGTGCGAAGGCGTCGTCATAGTCCACCCCCTCTTGCTGTACGAACCCCTCGCCACCAGCCTTGCCTTGTGCTTGGTCACTGCCCCCTTCTCATCCTTCTTGAGTTTGAACACTCACTTCAGGGTGATCGGGCGATGTCCCGCAGGCAGGTCCACAAGCTACCAAGTCTTGTTCTTCTCCACCGACTGGAGCTCTTGCTTCATGGCGGCCTCCCACGCAGGATCACCTCGTGCCTCTGCGTAGTTTGTAGGCTCGCCAGCGTGCGAGAGATGCAGCTGGACGAAGAGTCGTGGTGCCTGCTCGGAAGGAGCTTTGTCACCGAGGATGTTGCTCATCCGACGGTACCGGAGAGGCTCGTCATCGTAGAACGCATCCAGACGGTCCTTGTAGTCCTCCAGCGGCGTGGCGAACTCGATCGACGTGGTCGGAGCCGTTGCCGTGGTCATAGTAGTGCTTGGAGACTGCTCGGCGGTGCTCGGAGACTGCTCAGCGGTGCTCAGAGACTGCTCGGCGGTGTTCGGAGACTGCTGGGCGGTGCTCGGAGACTGCTCGAAAGTGGTCGGGGACGTGGTCGACTGCTTCCTCGGAGCTGAAGACCGCGTGGTCGGAGCAGAGGCGGTGCTCGGAGCAGAGGACGCCGGGGTATGCGGTCCGTCAGCTCCATTCTCCAAGAGGTGCTCGACGACGAACTCCCAGTCCGCCAGAGCGTGCTCGCCTCCTTCCTTGATCCTGTCCCAGCCATGGCTCTCGTCGAAGACGACGTCGCGCGATACTCGCACACACTGAGTGGTCGGGTCGAAGACGCGGTAGGCTTAGCGCCGTCAGCGTACCCGATGAAGATGCCGGGGCGGCTGCGGTCGTTGAGCTTCCTCAGCTGGGTGAGGTCCTTGACGAACGCCACACAGCCGAACGTGCACAGGTGTCCGACCTCCGGTGGCATCCCATGCCATGCCTCGTACGGCGCCATGCCCTGCAGCGCCTTGGTCGGAGACCTGTTCAACAGATACACAGCAGTCACCACAGCCTCACCCCAGAAGCGTGCCGGCAGTCCTCGCTGCTTCAACAGTTCTCGCGCCATGGCGACCACCGTCTGGTTCCTCCTCTCCACGACGCCGTTCTGCTGCGGCGAGTACGGAGCGGAGTAGTGACGCTGGATGCCCTCCTCGGCGCAGTACGCTGTGAACTCGGCGACGGTGAACTCTCGGCCGTTGTCGGTGCGGAGGGTCCGCATCTTCTTCCCGCTCTTGTTCTCCGCCACAGCTCGGAGGTGATTGATGGCGTCGGCGGCGTTGTCCTTGGTGGTCAGCAGAGCCACCCACATATAGCGAGTGGCGTCGTCGACGAGCAGCAAGAAGTAGCGCCTGCCGCCGATGGTCACCGGTGTCACCGGGCCGCAGAGGTCGCCGTGGACCAGCTCGAGCGGTTCCCGTGCTCGGTACTCGGCTTCGGCCGGAAATGGTGCTCGGCGATGTTTGCTGATGACGCACGTGTCGCAGAACTGCCCGACGTGGTGGATCGCCGGCAGCCCGCACACCATGTCGTCCCTGGACAGCCTCCGGAGCGCGTCGAAGTGGTGGTGACCGTAGCGCTCATGCCAGCGCCACTCCTCATCATCCTTCCGAGCAGCAAGACAGAGCGGCTTTGCGGTGCTGAGGTGGAGGATGTAGAGGAGGTTGGTGCTGCGCCGTACGTTGACGAGTAGCCGCCGTTGACGATCCCAGATCCTCAAGATGCCGTCCTCGATCTCCATCTTCGAGCCTCCCTCGTCGAGTTGTCCGAGACTCATGATCGAGTTGCGGAGCGCTGGGATGTAGTAGACGCCGTGGAGCACCCTGTGCTCGCCGTTCTTGGCCTCGAGGATAATGGAGCCGACGCCTTGGATCTCCACCTTCGACTCGTCACCGAACCTCACGACTCCCCGAGCCGATGTGTCCAGGTCGGTGAAGAGCTCGCGACGCCCAGTCATGTGGTGGGTGGCGCCGCTGTCCATGTACCAGCCATCAAGCTTCTTACCGTCGCTGCCGATGTCGAGGTAGGCACGTGCACGCGGTTCCTCGAGCTCGAGATCGGTACTCAGAGCTCGGAAGGTTGTAGCTTGAGGCTTGCAGCACCCTTCCTCCTCGATCTCCAGGATGCCGTGGACGAGAAAGGTTGCGCCTTCCCCTTCCACCTCGGTGACATTTGCCGCTCCGCGCTCCCGGTTTCGCCGTGGATGGGGGCAGTCGCGTGCCCAGTGCCCGGTGCGGTTGCAGTTGAGGCAGGTGTCGTCTTGGTTCGCCTTGTGTTCACCAGCCGCACCACCAGCCTTGTCTGCTTGTCCTCCGCCACCGGCACCACCGGCTCCGTCGCGCGGCTTGTTCTTCTTGCCGCGGGGACGCCGGCACCGATCCATGGACGATCCCGCGCCCTCCTCTTTATTCTTCTTGTCGAAGGCCTGCCACTGCTCGGCGGCATAGAGGAGTTTGCCGGAAGCCGTCTCCGTCTCCGGCGCGCACTCGCGGTCCTGGACCGCCTTGAGCCGCCCGGTGACGTCCTCGATGGTGAGCGTCCTGAAGTCGAGCATGGTCTCGGTCGAATTCACGATCTGCCCAAGGCTCTTCGGCATGCACCGCAGGAGCTTCTCCACCGCTCGTTCCTCGTTGAGGTCGGTGTCGCCGTTGATCGCCATCTGTTCCATCAGGCTGGTGAGGCGCAGCGCGAAGTCCTCGACTTTCTCTCCGGGCTGAAAGGCCAAGCCTTCCCTGTCCCCTTGGAGGCGCTGCAGCGTAGCGCGACGGACGCACTCTCCTCCAACGTGCCTGGTCGCGATCGCCTCCCAGGCGAGCCTGGCAGTCGGCTTGTTGGTGATGGCGGCCCCCAACTCCGGTGGGACTGCAGCACAGAGGGCGTCCAAGGCCCGCCGATCATCTGCATAAGACATGTCACCGTAGCGGACCGCCTCCCAGAGCCCGCGCGCCTGAAGCTTGACCTTTATCAACAGGCTCCACTCATGGTAGTTGGAGCGGGTGAGTTGTGGCCACGTGCCTCCGGCGTCGTGGTACACCTGCATCACCGGTGACCGGCCGCGCCTCCCGCGGCACCGATCTGGTGACGGCGAGGGACGGCGGTGCCGCCTTGGACTCCGCGATCCCTCCCGCAACCCGCCTGCCTCCTCCTCCTCCTCAATCATCTCCGCGCGGATTGCAGCTGCCGCGGCTACCGTGGCCTGGGCCGCGGCTGCTGCTGCCTGCGCCGCCTGCTGCGCTGCTGCCTCGGCGGCGGCGAGACGCGCCTCGCGACTCTCTGGGATTGCGGCCTTGCCGCCGATCTTGGAGTCCGAGGGGCTCCTGCTACCCTTGGCTGCGGCTGCTGCTGTGGCTGCGCGGTCTGCGGAGGTGGAAGCCATGGAGGTGGCGGCGGCGACGGTGGATTAGTACTCTCTAAAACCCTAGGCTCCGATACCAATTGTTGGCCACTGATCTAATGGATCAAGGGTGATAGAAAGCCCAGAGGGCATGGCCGGTTGGCCGCTTGGATTGAATTGGAAATCAACTTCCTGGCTTACAAGTGCCGGTGGCGTGCCCCTGCTTATATGGCAGTGGAGCAGCCAACCACTCCAGCATATTCCCAGGTATAAAGTAGATACTAGCTTAACTTCTAAGCTACCTACCAAAGCTGCGCAAAAATGTAAAAGTGCAGGAATGTAAGATACAAGTAGCTAGGCTTATCTAACACTGTGTTTCTTGGCAACAATCTTGTCTCCTGGTCCTCCAAGCGCTAGAACACGATGTCAAGAACTAGCGCTGAGGCCCTACATGCCCCCCTCAGGTGACAACATCATCGCCGTCTACATGACCTTCAACCTGGTTCAGCATCAGCGAACCAAGCACATTGAGATCTATCGTCACTTCGTTCGGGAGTGAGTCGCTATCAGTGATCTTGGTGTTCTGCATGTTCCCACCTCTAAATATGCGGACATCTTCACTGAAGGGCTACCCTTCTTCTATATTCACGGAGTTCAGATCCAGTCTAAACATGCAGAGTGGCTGATGATTCAACTGTGGGTGAGTGTTAGAATAGGCGCCCTGATGGGCTGGCCAAGGGCCTTATACCCCAGGCGCATAGCCTTGGGAGTCATGGAATTTTGGTAGATTAGATTGATATTGATTAGCCAAGGATCACCGTTGGTTGGGTGTTTCTATAAACCCTTATGATCCTTGTCTATATATTGTACCTACCCCTCATCAATCTATTATTCTTCCGAGACCTAATCTGCTCTCATCAATGAGAGGAATCAGCTCTGCTTTATTGGGTTTCATCGTATTATTTTCTCGTCATATTCTCTAAATTAAGAGAACTGCAAGTAAAATGTTCCACTTCCTTGGATTTTGCAGGAAGTGGAATCTACTTTATGGACTAGGCTATTTGGCTTGAATTTGACATTCCACAATTTTCCAAAGTTTAGATATAAGCATGTCTTAGATTCATAGGGTGATAGAGAGAAATTGATGTTGGAATTAGTTTATTTTCTTGAGATAAAAAAAATCAAAATTGATTAATGGATGCTTAAAGTTGATTCTTGAAGCTAAGTATGAGTTGGAGAGATGCAAGTCAAAAGCAAATTGAGTTTTGCAAAAGGAGGAAGTAGTAAAATAGAAGTACAACTTTGTTTTGACTACTGAAGTAGTAGCAAAATTTGTTTTGTATATGTATTAGCTAGAGCATAGTTGTTGTTAGCCGTGTTTGAGCTGTACTGGTACTGTAGCAGGTCAGTCACTGTAGCAAACCGACCTAAATGCCCTATATAAGGACAGGTAGAGCTCCATTGTAATCTCAGTTAGAATGTTAGAGGGTTGCTAGCTTCTGATAGCCTTGAGCTGTATGAATATTGAAGCTAGAAAGATAAGAGTGTTATGCTAGCTTCAGATAGCCTTAAGCTGTATTTGTGTGTGAGAAGAGATAATAAAGGTATTAGTTCATCACATATTCAGAGTTTCTTCTACCTCTAGCTGTGAGTTTGTGAATGAGGGTGTTGGTGAGCTAATCACTCACCTGTGGTAAAGATCAAGGGCTAACAATTGATGGGCAGCTTGTTCACTTCAGCTTGTCAGACAGAATCAGCCTTACTTTTCAGCCATGGAACATTTTTTTTGTCTCACAATCAGCCCTACAAATCAGCCGCAGCCGCAATAAGTCCTGCCTGGTTTTCTCAACCCACTTGAGGTTTTCTTCTTAATGCAGTAACCGGGGCGCGTCTTACCCTCTGCAGGTCGTGTTTTTTTAGAGACACAAATTGATTCCATAGATCCTCATGCTATATTTTTGCTCTATAACTTATAGCACACTTTTCTGTGTTCTGTAGCAGATGCAAGCTTTGCGCTGGCTTATTCACTTAAACTTATTGTTGAATAATTTGTTGCTGGTCTTGCATCTGCAACTGCAGACCAATGTCAGTCAAGGCTGCAGCTTGATGACTAGGAATATGAAACTGCAGACCAAAGTTTGAAAGGTTGAACAGCAGTCAAGCTGCAGTGGGAACACTAGACTCTAGTAGTGAGGACACAAAATTTTGGTAGGCCAATGTGTCCCTTAGCTAGTAAATATGGCAGGCTTATCCTGCTACTAGGACAGTAGAGGTAGACTGCATTTCAGCAGCCCACCTTCCTGGTTTCAGTTCATACACAAACTGAACCAATCCTTTGTGTATATATGTATGTATCCCTGGTAATGTAAAAGGGCAGTTCAGTTGCCACAAACCAAAAGAGCAGAGCTCTGGCCAACGCTAGTGCTTGTGCTGAGTGGGCTGTTCTCAAGAGCACAACAGCAGCACCAACGTGCTGTGTGTGTGTATGCATAGTGTCTTCTTCTACCTCCAGCCATAGTGATTGAGTGTGTGCTAGTAAGCAAGTTGCTTACCTGTGCAGATGTCCTGGGGACTAACACTTATCTGTGTCTAAATTGTGATTATTAGAATGAGTTTCAATTGAAGGATCCAAACAGGGCCTTAGTGTCCTTTTTCTTTTTGCTGCAAGTATGAAGTTCAATGTAAAGCGACACTATTTTGAAATTAAGTAAAATGTGGTATTCATTGACCCTATTCTTAAGGATTGGCTAGAACTGATGGTGCCCTTTTTCTATGCTTTTCAGGAAGTACAAGTTGCCTATGTCTTGCATTATTCCATTTCCGAAGAAGGGGGATCCTTCGACTGCCCCAGATTTTGGGCAGGGTCGACAAGTTTTAGCGGTTTATCCTGGCACCACAGCATTATATAGAGCTACCGTAGCTTCTCATCGTAAGGTAACATCTTAAGATGCTCATTAAAACTAGAGAGAGTCATAATAATGACACAAAATTTCCTTGTGTACTTTAATTTTGAAATTTGATGCATTACTTTCATGTTTAACTTCGTCAATGTTATGTGGTTGGAATGTCAGTTGTCAGGTATTCGTAGAGGAAGTAGTTGTGAGATGTTGCTGGTGGGGCCATGATCAAGGACATTACTTAGGACTTAGGGGCTGTGTCAGGAAGAAGGGCTAGTAGAACGGGATACAGGAAGGTAGTTTGATTTCCTAGTTTAATTCGTAGATACACAACTCATAGTTATGAGCTGCAGTACATCTGCCCCCTCTCTCAAGCAAAGATCAACAACTAATCTCCTATTAAACCAATGACTAACATACCGATCTAACAATTTCTCAAATGTCTACGTAATCCGAATGCCACCGCATTTACTGGTTCATGCTGTCCATGTACCCGGCTCAACTTGGAGCTGAAATGCTGGGTAGAAGTGGCAGAACTGCTCCAAGTCAATCCATGATGCATCCAAAGGCTCTTCATTGTTTTAGTGGACAGAGTCCATGGCGCCACCCTACTAGTCTGCTCTTGAAAATCATCTCTGGCTCAGCACATACATGTCCATGGTGATTGACTGGCAGTCATATGACTCTGGTGTGCCATGGTTTTAGGATGCCTACGTGGAACACGTTTAAGCCCTTTCCCTTGGCAATGGCAGCAAGGCTATGAGAGATGGCACTTTACCCGTGCACTACAAGACTTTATAGGGTCTGCTGTAGCGGGACTTTATAGGGCCTGCTGTAATGTGGCCCTACTGTGTTGCCTCTCGAATAATAGGGATGACAACAGGGCCCTGGAACCCGAAATGAAAACACAACATGGCTTGCGACTCGATTTGGGTAGAAATCGGCACCCACTTGGTTAAGTGTATGATAAGGTCCTATCTATAAGCATATTGCCTATATATAGCCATGAGGCTCCTATATATATATATATATATATATATCCTTGAGGCTCTCTCTCTCTATATATAGCTCAATCTACCTATGGATTGCTTATCCTCTGATCTTCTGATGTCCAAGGTTAGTAACATTAACATGGTACCAAAGCCATGGAATAGGGTTAGGATTAGACTGATCTAATTCTCCCCCGATCCATTTTTTTTCACTTTGGGATCCTTCATCTGTTTCATGTGATCTGTCATCGCTCCATTCCATCCTCTCCGTGCGGCCTATTCCCGCGCGCTGTCCTCCTTCGCCCGTCCTATTCATCTTGGGACGCGGTCGCGCGTGATCGCGCAATCTTCACGCGCGCGTGATATCGTGCGGTCTTCACTGTGTGCCCTGTCGGTCTTCTGTGCGCGGTCTTGATCTGCACGAATCGAGGCGATCCGCGCGACTCGGTCCGTCTGCACCGTCGGTCTTTCACGCGTGCAGAGAAGGCCAATCCATGCGACTCGGTCCGCCGGCCCTGTCAATCTTCCGCACGAGCAGAGGAAGCCACGCAGTTCTCGTCGTTCCTCGTCCGCTCGCCCCTCCAGTCTTCAGGCCATCCTTGTCGCCCTCCTGTCTTCAGGTCATCCTCATCGCCCTCCTGTCTTCAGGCCGTCCTCGTCGTGCCACACATCGTCTTGTGTTGCCTGTCCGTGGACTGCCTGCTTGTCCATCAGAGGTTCCTCTGCTCTATTCTGTTTTCCTGTGTTGGTGGTCTGCTCTGTTCTTCTAGACAGTAGTGCTTGTTATGTGATCTGCTGCATCTTGCTGCTCGCCTTGCACAATGTCGCAGTCACATTTTCTGTCAAATGCCATTGTTTTTCCTCTAAAACTTGAAGGTCCATCTAATTATCGAGAATGGGCTTTCTCTGTAAAAACTGTATTGCGGGGACATGGGCTTGCATCTCATTTGGCAGATGCTCCTCCAAGTGACAAGTCGATGGATGGTTCTGGTGCTGCTGCGGTCACGACTTGGACTAAGGATGATGGCCGAATAATGAGTGCAGTCACCAGCATGATGCCCTCATTAACGATGAGCCTTGAACACCATCAATTTGCTAACGAGATGTGGGACTACTTCCAGGGGAGATATGTTCAGAACAGTGGGGCACTTTTGCTTACTCTAATGCAAGGACTTCATGAGCTTCAGCAGAATGAAATGTCTATTGAGGAGTATTATACTGCTTTTGATCGTCTGATGGACCTTTTCTTTCCATGGTTCCTAAGTGTGCGGCAGAGTGTTCAGGCTGCTGTGATAAGAAGAATAAGTTCATTGAAAAGTTCCTTATATATCAATTTTGTCTTGGTTTGCGGCCTGATTTTGAGTCCATTCATAAGCAGTTGTTGAATGTTCTTACTACTCTGTCCATTTCTGATGTGTTGTCTACTTTGATTGCTGAAGAGACGCGGCTTAATTCTCAGTCTCCTTCTGCATTAGTACCTCATAGTGTTCTGGCAGTGGCAGCCTCTCACAAGACCAACACAGTGAAGGGCAACTCTTTTCCGCCTTATACTCATTGCAAGAAGACTACTCACCGTTCAGAAAATTGCTTTGTTCGGTATCCTGAGAAGTTAGCTGCTTATCGCTCACGTCATCTAGCTCGCGGTCGTGGCGCCGGTTCCACCCCTTCAGGCTCTATGCCTGCAGGTTTCACCTGTACAGGATCTGTGTCAGCTGCTGCTGCATCACCTGTCAGTGCTCCTTCATCTTGGGTGCTTGATTCAGGAGCCTCTTTTGATGTGTCATCAGATCAGTCCCAGCTTGTTGCCTGCAAGCCAATTTCTGATGGTCTCTCTATTCAGACCCCAGATGGTACATCCTGCCACATTACTCATCAGGGTTCTCTTTGCGCCTCTAATTTTTCTATACCTAATGTCTCGTTTGTACCTCAATTGTCCATGAATCTTCTTTTAGCTGGTCAATTAACAAATCACAATTGTTTGGTTGGATTCGATGACTCATGTTGTTTTATCTAGGATCGTCGCACCAGGGCTGTACTTGGGACTGGCCATCGCCGTAGAGGTTCTCATAGCCTCTATGTTCTCGACACCTTGCACCTTCCTCACTCTACTACCAATGTATCATCCGCCACTGCTGCTGCATCATCCTCCAGTACATCGTCATCTACTTCATCGCCTTGGTCATTTATGCGGGTCTCGTCTGTCCACCTTAATAAACAAGGGTTGTTTATGTTTACCTAATATCTCTATATTAGGTAGACTAGGATTGTCTCCGTGAATGTTTTCTGATCGGCTGATCGTTCCTGATCGATCTGGTACCGATCAGGACGATCAGGACGATTAATCGACCTCTGATCGTCCATATAATCGTCCAGCAAACACTAGGACTCTATGTCATATATGTATGGTATATATACCATATACTATATATTTATATAGTAGACATCGAGCATCAAGAGTTCAAGACTATATTTCTAGTTAGTTGGTTACTTACGTGTGAGATCTGACTCCATATTCTTGCCCAGTAACTGAAGCAGCCCATTTGTCTATTTACTTCTGATTGACCTAGGGAGCTAATCGGACGATTAATTGCGACTACTCGACGATTAATCGGACGATCAGGTTTCTGATTGGTCTGATTTGATCGAAGGGTCTAATCGAGTGCTAAGTACCGATCAGGACGATTAATCACGATTAATCGGACGATCAGAAAACATTGGTCTCCGTATTCTACCATATCTGTAGGAGAGGCTCCTTGCCCTCCAAGTCTTGTACCCCTATATATTCAGCCCCAAAGCTCAGGCTAATACATCCATCGCATTATACAACAATTCTATTATTCTACATAGTATCACGAGTTTAGGGTTTGAGCTCCTAGGCCGATCTTCCCGCTGCCTCTCGCCGTGCCCCTGCGTCACGCACGCCGCCGGTCGTCTCCAACGACGCGCCTCCAGTGCGCCCCGTCGACGACCTCCTAGCGCGCCTCCGGGGAGATCACCCATGTCGATCTCCACCGGGGGCAGCGCGCTCGATCTCCACGATGGATCTTGTTAATCCGCCACCTCCCAATGTCAAGCAGCAGCAGATCGATGCGTACCTCGCTATCCGTGGAAGCTGTCGAAGACAACCCCGTCCCGCAATGCCGTGGTGGCAGCCGCGGTCTCCCTGCGGTGCCCGCGCTCTACCCCATGCTGTCGTGGTGGCAGCAGGGGCTTCTACACGGTGCGTCCGCCCTCGTCACCGGCGGATTGCGTGGCGGTGCCTCCCCTTCACCTCGTCCCCTTCACCGCCTCGTCGGCCCGCGGCTCAAACCTCCCCACCGAATCTCGTGTTGGGCAGCGGTTGTGTCGTCCTGGTCCGATGGTCCGGGTGCCCGTCTCGGTGGGCTCCTCGTCGGCGAGGAGCCGCCCGCCCCGACGAGATCCGCCACCGCTCCTGGCGAGGAGACGCTCGCCCCGGCGGAAATTCGTTCGCCCTGGCGGGATCCGCCGTCACTCCCGGTGAGGAGCCACCCGCCCGCCCTGGCGAGATTCGCCGCCGCTACTGGTGGGGAGACGCCCACCCCGGCGGAGATTCGTCTACCCTGGCTCGACCGGCGCCCCCGACAGGATCAGTCCAGCCCCTCCTCATCGCCGTTGGCCGGGCTGCCTCACCCTCTGTCTCCTCTCTCGCATGTCTGATGACCATGCTGAGAGACCGAAAGAGATAGGAAGATGAGGGGCTATGCTACGCACACCCAGAGGTACTACACAATATGCTGCTGTGTCTTTTTCTTTTGCCCGATCAGAGATTGGGATTGCGTCGCCCACCGCCTGTCGACGTCACGCCTCTACCTCGACGGCGGCGTCGACTTCACCGGCCCCTTCCTCGTCTTCAACTGTGCGGCATGGCGACATGTACGGCACCATAGGGGACGCCCATTTGCCCTGTCCTCACCGTTTCGTCTGCACATCGTCCTTTGTCGGCTCGTCGTCGCCTCCACCGATCGAGACGCCTCCGCCGACTTCGTCCATCGTCGTCTCGCCTCGCACATACCCGGTCTGATCAGCTGATGTGCGTGATCCACCTGGCTCCCGTGACGTCCATCTACGTACTGCACGCCTCTTCACCAAGTACGACGGGTTGCCGCTGCATCGCCTCTTCGGGCAGCAGTGGCACCGCCTGTGGTCTCCTCAGCCGTTGCACCCTCACTGCCACTGATCACTTCCACGACCTCGTCATCGACAATGTGTCTCTGCGCACTGCGCGCATAGTCTTCACCACGCTGTTCGAGTTCTGTGTCGTCTTCCCTGAGCACTGCCGCCGCTACCCCACGGATGAACTAGCCATTTGCTGGGATCGTCCGCAACTCCTCGCTTCGTCTAGCAGAACCACGTTGCCAGCGTCGCCGTCTCCTCCCGCCTCGTTCGTCTGCTCCAGCAATTGCAGGATGCGCTGGCATCTTCTTCCTCGCCGTTCTTCTGCGCCTGCGACTGTCGTGGAGGCCTTCTCTGCTGGTCCCTCAGACGAAGGCATCTGGTTGTGCGCCCTCCCTTGCACGTTTGGTATTGGCAACACCGGTGCGTGCCTTCGTCCCCGACGCATTCCTGGGACTGGCAAACCTGGGCATGCCTTGCTCAATGGCTCGTCTTCATCAACTACGGCATCGACCTTCTACCCCATGACTGCTTCGGTGCAACGACCATCTTCGTCTACTATGGCGTCCTCTGCGCCAGCATCCTCATGGTGCCCTCGTACGTCTGTGGCTTCATGTGCGGCTTCCTCGTCTTCGGCAACCTCGACAGCTACATGTCGACCACGGCTACCCTCCTCGACCACGGCTATTCACCCTCGTCTCAGCTTCCTCAACATTGGCACAAAGGGCTACCATCCGCTTGAGCAACCTTGTGGGTTTCCACTCCAGCCACAGCGTCTGCGTCGCACTGGCCGTTGTGACTGCAGGGGGATGTCAGCTCGCCGACTTCTCTCGGGTCTCACCGTCTGCGATGCTCCCGTTGTGACTGCGGGGATTAGGTAGACTAGGAATGTCTCTGTATTCTACCATATCCGTAGGAGAGGCTCCTTGCCCTCCAAGTCTTGTACCCCTATATATTCAGCCCTAAGGCTCAGGCTGATACATCCATCGCATTATACAACAATTCTATTATTCTACAGTTTAGGTCCTACATCCATTGAATCTAGTTTTCAGTGTAAGGGTTGCAAACTTGGAAAACAGTTGCAGCTCATTATTCACGCCGATGTATGGGGTCCTGCACCTTTTCCTATGTTATTTTTGTTGATGATCATTCTCGATATACTTGGATTTACTTTATGAAACATCGCTCTCAGTTGTACTCTATTTATCAAAATTTTGCTCGCATGGTGCACACACAATTTTCCACTCCCATTCGAGTTTTCTGCTCTGATTCTGGTGGAGAGTATTTATCTCACTCCTCTCGCCAATTTTTGACTTCTGAAGGCTCTCTTGCTCAGCTCTCTTGTCCAGGAGCACATGCTCAAAATGGGGTTATTGTTAGACTGTATATGTCTAGGTACATGTTTAGGTTCATGCGCCAGATATGGCAATCAGTATATGCTTGATCTGGCGCAATCACAGGCTGATCTGGCGCCATTATATGGCCTGATCACCTGCTGTAATTAGCCCTGATTAGGGTCTGATCACCTGCTGATCACCTGCTGTAATTAGGCCTGATTGGGCTATATAAATCAGTCACCCCCCAAGCAATGGGGGTGTGGTGTTTCTCCTAATCTCTCTATCTTTCTACATGGTATCTGAGACCGAGATCAATTAAGTTCCCGGCCTTCCGCTTCCGCCTCCCTTCCCTCCCTCTCAGCCGCCCCTGATGCTTGCCGACGCTGATGCTGCCGCGGCCGCTGCTGCACCACCACCACCACCGCAGGCTGTCGTCGTCCACCCCTACACCGCTGTCAACGTGAAGACCCGCATTCCGGTGACTCTGTGTAGGATCACGGGCTGGCCTAGAAGGGGGGGTTGAATAGGCCTGCAAAATTTCTTCGCAAACAAAGGTCAAACCATAGGGCGGCAGTGCCGGCCTGGGAGCGGCACTGCCGGGATGCCCGGCACTGCTGCTAGCTACAGCCACATATCTTCTTAATCGGCGTCCATGCTCCGCGATTCAACATAGAGTTCCCTATGAGCAGCTCTTCCAGCAGTCCCCCGATTACACCATCCTTCGGGTTTTCGGATGTCTTTGCTACCCCAACCTCACAGCCACCTCAAAACACAAGCTGGCCCTTCGCTCCACCGCCTGTGTATTCCTTGGATATCCCACCTCACATAAGGGCTATCGCTGTCTCGACCTCACCACTAAACGGATCATCATCTCACGCCATGTTATCTTTGACGAGACTCGTTTTCCGTTCTGTGCTAACACCTCCAGTGCGCCATCGAGCTCTCTGGATTTTCTTCTTACAGGTCCTGCCGTGCCGGTGCACTGCACTACTGTCCCGGCTCCTCATACGGCTGCTCCGTCCCCTGCCGACGCTGAGCAGCCGCAATCGCGAGCTCTTTTGGAGGAGCTCCCTGAGGACCCCGCCATACTTCAGATTGGCCCGGTCCTCGCTGCTGCCCAGGCTGGTTCTGCTCCGGCCAGCCCCGCTGTTCCTGCTCAGGCCGGCCCTCCGCCTCTGCAGGTCTACACATGCCGGCGCGCTAGCGCTGCTGCACCACCAGCGGTCGAATCACCGGCTGTCACAGCTCCTCTGGAGGCACCCGTGGCTGCGCCGGCTGCTGCCCAGGCGAAGCCAGCTCCTCCGCCACCAGCTGCACCACCAGCGGCCCCTTCTGCTCTGTCCCGTCCTGCAACTCGACTGCAAACCGGGACCATCCAGCGTGTGCCCAACTATGGGCTTGCGGCTGTGCTCACCGCCTCTCCGATCCCTGCGAACTATCGCAGCGCCCTGGCTGACCCAGAGTGGCGGGCTGCCATGGCTGATGAGTATCAAGCCTTCCTCGACAACGATACTTGGCGACTTGTACCCCGACCGCCCGGTGCCAATGTCGTGACAGGCAAGTGGGTCTACAAGCACAAATTCCACTCCGATGGTTCCCTTGCCCATCACAAGGCGCGCTGGGTGGTCCGTGGCCTTACTCGGCGTGAAGGGGCCGACTACAACGAAACGTTCAGACCCGTCGTCAAGCCAGCTACGATCCGAGTCGTCCTCAGCATCTCAGCCTCCCGTGCCTGGCCCATTCGCCAACTCGACGTGAAGAATGCCTTCCTTCATGGTCACTTGGCGGAGACGGTCTATACTCAGCAGCCTCCAGGATTCGTCGACCCTGCTCGTCCTGATTATGTCTGTCTTCTGCAGCGTTCTCTATATGGACTAAAGCAGGCACCCCGGGCGTGGTACCAGCGGTTCGCCACCTACCTTCGATGGCACGGCTTCGTTGCCTCTGCTTCCGACGCCTCCCTCTTTGTGCTCCGAGAGGGGGACGCCACCGCCTACTGTCGGGTACCAAAGTTTGGGGTACCCAACTTCGATGCAAAAACACTCATTCCCAACGCGGCCTGGCCCAAGTAAGGCCAGTGGAAGCCCACGAAGGCCGCGCCCGAAGCCCACGAAGGCCGCGTCTTCGGAGGCCCACGACGTCATTACACCAATGACAGCCAACCCTCGGGAGAGCGGCACCCTCGGCGCCAATTCTCCGATTCGCCCGAGCTTCCCCATCCTCCTCGAGCGCAATCTCACAAAGGCATCCAAGGCACAGGTGATGTCAGCGGAGCAATCTTGGACCACAAAAGATCTCTCTGACCACTTTACAAGCACTGTCCCGTCAGGAGAGACTCTCGACGCGACTGTGCTTCGCACGCCCCTGACGGCCATACCACCTGTCAGGATTTCCCTGGCAGCGGATTTGATAGGCCCACTACGGCTGTCCTTTCCACGGTATGGTCTACGGTGCGCCGCCCCGTTTACCGCCGGGATCTACCAACTACGACTGCGACAGTCCGAGCGCCTGACGACGGGCTACGCAAGAACAGGAAAAGCGCCTACTGCACTGTCCACTCGAAAGGACGAGCACGCCTTTCATCCGGGCCCACCTAACCCTCGGGAAGTACTGTCCAAAGGCCGGAAATACGCCCGAGGGGAGATATCACCCTGCTCCATTCCATCACGCCTCCAGGAGTCCCGAGCCTCGGAAAACAACGCCCCGAGACGACTCGCCCTCTTGTCACATCGTGCGGAAGGACAGCCATCAGGTGTGACCCTACGGCATGCCGTAATCCGACGACTGGTGTTGCCTCGGAACTCACCAAGATCGTACGAATCACTACGGCCATACCCCGGAGACGCGGAGAAAAGACTGTAGCTGACGACAGTCAAACAAGGAACAACTCCTCACTGTAACATACGTAACATTGTAAGCACTGCCCTTTCCTCTCCCTTGCGACTATAAAAAGGAGAGCAGAGGCCAGCTTTAGGAAACCCCGAAAAAGTCCTAAGCTCTCACTCACACACACACCAATAGCAAACGACTTGCATACACTCAGACACTCACAAGAGACCTGGGTGCATTTTCCTCTCTCGCCTAGCTTGTAACCCCCTACTACAAGCACCCCGGTGCAAGGCAACACGACTCTCCTCTCCACTGGACGTAGGGCTTGCTTGGCCTGAACCAGTATAATCCCTGTATTCCCCTTTGCACACCATCCGTAACCTCAACCGCAAAACACATATTTACTAGCCAGTGTTAGCCCCGCTAAAACTAACACCGACAGTTGGCGTGCCAGGTAGGGGCCTTTTGCGTGTTGATCCCGGTTGCGGATGGTAGCCAACGTCCCTGCGCTTCCTGCTGCCGCGGTGCTCCGGTTCGGAGCCTCGAGTTCGCGGCCACTGGCCTCGGCCTCGAGATGAACCTCCGCCCAACCTGAGCCCCGGGCCATCATCATCCTGACCCCGGCCCAGCAAGTGGCTGGGAAAGGGACCCCGGCGACACCTCCACCCGTTTCAGGGAAACAGAGGGAACGCCACGCGCCGCTCCCGCCGAACTAGGCGGGGGAAGCGCATCCGCGTCAACCCGACCAATCCGGTGCCCCCCGCGCGGGACACCGCCTCTACGATCATCACCAGCGCAACGCTGGTAGCTCGAGCAACTAAGTCACAGTTACCCTTAAGCTTCCAGGCTTTGTTCATATTTGTGGTCTCGGAATCGATAAATAAGCGTTCTTTAATTATCACAAATTTTGAGATTTAAACTGAAACCTCACTTACGTCCGAACCTCTCCAGCACTCTTGAAAAAGTCCGTGAAACCCGAACAGGCAAGAGAACACCCTTAGTGCATGGCCGGCCGAGCCGCGAGACCGCCTACGCCTCCGGGCTACGGCACCTCCACTCACCACCCATCGTCCGACGGGTGACTTACGCTTCGAGGCAATTTCATGGAATTTTTCAAGTACGGGACGAGGGGTGGACGCTTGGGGACTGACGATCTAATTTTCTCTGTGCCTTTTCGATCGCTTTTTCGAAAATTCCGCGCCGAACTCCTTTCTGCACTCTAGCAAAACTTGCGAGATCCAAAGAAGTAAAAGGACACTCTTAGGGCAGGGCTGGCCGAGCCGTGAGATCGCCTACGCCTCCGGGCTACGGCACCTCCACTCACCACCCTCCGCCCGAGGGTCAACTTGCGCTCCAGAAAGATTTCGCGAATTTTGCCTAAGTGCGAGAAGAGAGACGGGCGTTTGGGAAATTTAGTAAAAAACGATCTCACTCGAGCCTTCTCTGAGATACCTAGCTGTGTGCGCGACAAAGTGGGAACCACTCGGGTCGGACTGGCACAGCTCTGGCTCTGTCTACACCACCGAGGCTACGGCATCCCTAAAAATGCTAAGTCCTCAACTTTCATCACAAAGTCTAATATTTACATGGGCACTCGGCCAAGACTTATTGTTCACAGGACGACAGAGGACTTCAGGTCACAAGCTCACACCACGTGGGAAGAAGCCATTCATCGTCGCCGAGGTGCTACGCCCCGGCGCATACAAGCTCGCGAATAAGAAGGGCGAGGTCTACAGCAACGCTTGGAATATCGAACAGCTATGTCGCTTCTATCTTTAAGATTACGAGCATTGTAATATTTTGAAAATCTTGAAATCAATGAAAAGACCTGACTTCTACTCTTTTTATATGATTTTTAGACTTTCAATCCGAGCCTACACTCGGGAGTGAAATGACCCTTTATTTCACCGCGCATTAAAAGCGAGGCCCGGCCTAACCTACGGAAAGGCCGACCCTCCCTCGGGGGCTAGGACGGGGGGAACCCCCAAACTTTCCCGAGATCCAACAATTTTGGAAACGCAAAAATTTCAAAACTCGTCGAATTCGTTTCTCCCTAAAACACGCCTCCCTTCGGAAATCATGAACTTATAGAATTCGGAAGTGTAAGAGAAGTCCCAGAGAACAGAGCCGGCCGAATCGAGGAGACCGCTTACGCTCCAGTGCCACAGCATCTCCCCTCGCCACTCCGCGTTCAAAGGCTAACCCGCACTCGGAAGAAAACCTATAAGATCTACGCTCGGCCAAGGGAGGAGGCTCGGGAGGAAACGCCTAAGCCTTTTTTCTATGGATTCTTTTTGCCAAAGTTCCTAGGACATCGGCTGCGTCTATGCCGCTAAAGCTATGACACCCGAAAAGCGTCCCCCGAGGCTCGATGGCCCGGGCACAGGATCGGCAAGAAAAAACGCCTAAGGAAAAAAGCACGAAACAAAGCAAAACAAACATTCAGCAAATATTTACATAAATATTGAGGCCACGAAGGGCCATATTGTTTGTTTCCCCTCAAGCCACTCACGAAAGGTTACTTTTTACAAGGGCACTATGGCCCGCTTCTTCCCGGCAGGTTCAGGGGAGGGAGCTCGACCTCGGCTTGGAAGAGGCCCGCCAGCGCTTCTCCTGGCTCCTTCATCGAATCCTCCAGCGCCAGGAGCTCGGCGTCGTCGGCTTCAAGGAAGCCCTCGCTGACAGGGTCGGCGTCGAAATTCCCGTAGTGGGACTTCACGACCGCCAGTGTCTTTTGGACACCCGTCAGAAGGGCCTCCTTGATCCGGCCGCTCATGCTGCCGTGGAGTGCCTCCAGTCGGCTCCGGAGCGACATCCCCGAGGGTTCTCCACCGGTGCCGACGGAGTCACACAGTGCCCGCGCGACCTTCTGCAGGTCCAGGTGTTCGGCCAACTCGCCGTCGTAAGCCGCCTACAGAACTGTGGGAGCAAAGCACGGAGATAAGTAAAAATACAGCGAGCAAACAAGACAAGCAGAATGGAAAAAATACAACGCTGCGCTTACGGTTAGCCTCTTCCCGAGCCTTCTGTGCCTCTTTCCCGGCCAAGTCCGCCGTGCCGAGCGCCAGGCGCAACGCCTCCCGAGTCTCATCCAGGTCGAGAGCCAAGACCTCGGCGGCCGAAATCTTCTCGGCGACGAGCTCTCGGGCGGCTTCGCGCTCCCTCGTCATCGCGGCCAGGGCGCTCTCCAACTCCTGCACTCGCGTCGCCGAGGCAGCGGCTCGGCCCTGCGCCTCCACGACCTCCCACGATCTCCCCCTTCAAGATAGTGTTGTCGACACTTACTTCGGCAAGCTTGGAGGTCGCGGCGGCGAGCTCGCCCTGGGCGCGGGCAAGAGCTTTCCCCTTGAGATCGAGCTGCTTCCAGAGCCCGAGCCCGCCACGAAGGAAGCAGGACTTGTCCCGGGAGGTGTGCATGAGGTCCTGGAAAAAAGGAAGAAGCGGAAACGGTAAGAACGATGCTCATATGCAGGAAAAGTTTACAAGACACGGTGATTTACCTGAAGCTGGGTCGGGAGGTCCTTCTCGAGGACGTCGGCGATCGCGCGGAGCCCCGCCGCCGAGCTAAACCCGAGCTCCTGAACGGCGTCCCACTTGGGGGCCTCGAGGTCGTCCCGGAGCGAGAAGGGGCGGCGCCTGAGGGTTCGCGCGGTCCGCCCACTCGATCCGGGAGGTGGTTAGCTCCCGAGGCTGAGGCCCCCTCAAGGCCAGCGCCCAGGGGCCTACCTAACGGGCGGGGGGGAGCTCCTGCGCTGACGTCCGCGGCCGATGGCCCCGTGGCAGCAGGCTCCGCGGGGGCAGCATCGGCTGGCGCTCCCGAGGCGTCTCCGGAACCGACGGTCGAGGCCTCGGAAGCCCGTGCTGGCTCCGTCTCCAAGTCGATCACGGGCACCACGACGGCTGCCGCCGCCGAGATGGCCTCCCCCGAGGGAGGAGCCTCGGACGCCACGGGCGGACCTGTGGGGGGACGAACTTCCTCGCCCGCCGACCGGGCACTCCCCCCGGCCGTGTCATGGCCCTACACCTTCAGGACCTTCAGGTGCGACACCTGAAGGTCCGCCCCCGAGCGTTTCCTGAAGCGGAGAAGGAAGAAAGGAGCGCTCATGAAAGGATCCCCAACAGAAGGAATTATAGGTAAAGATACTTACCTCGTTTTCGGAATCACCCTTTTCTTCGTCGCAGCGCCCACACTCGGCGAGACGACGGATGGTGTGGGCTGCGCCGGCGGCGGAGGAGTGGGCGCCAACCCAGCGTCCGGGCTAGCGCCGCCCAGAGACGTGGGCTCCGCCTGGGCGCCGGGGGTCGTCCCGACGTCACCGCCCCTCGGCGGTGAAGCTTGAGCCTGGGAGGGCCCTAGCTCAAGCGCCGGCGTCTTGGCGCCGGTGGGCTCCGGCTCCGGCGGCGTCTTTCCAGCACTCCCCCCGCCTTCGGTCGCCACGCCGACCAACGACGCGTCGGCGGGGAGTGTCCGCCGAAACAGGGGACTCTCGGTCCCCCCACTGGAATCTCGGGGCATCTCGGGCGCCGGGCCCGAGCCCGTTCCCGGCCCCTCCGGCCGAACCACGCTGCTGATGGCAGGCGGCGCCCCGCCTCCTGATGTCGCCCTGCCAGGAGCCGCGTCCTTGGACGCGGTCTCCGGCAGGTTTGCCCGAGGGTTCGGATCACGAACCCTGGCACTTCCGCCGGCGGACGCTGACAGCGGAGCCTTTCCAGGCTCGTCAGCGCCCACCGCGGGCTGTGTGGCCGCAAGCGGCCGGCCAGACTCCATCAAATCAAAGATGGAAAAATCATATTCTTCTTCATCATCGTCGTCGTCGTCGTCATCATCGGTGGGGTATCCACCTCAGGCTCCCCGGCCTCCCTCAGGCGGCGGCGGCGCTAGGAGGACTCCTCCACTTTCCGCGCCCTCTTCTGCTTCCGGGCGGTCGCCTTGTCTTTCCTCGCCTTCTCCTCCGTGGGCCGGAGGCGGTTCTGGGTTCGCCGCTCTTTGTCCTCCGGGACGGGCGGAAGGGAAGCCTTCCCGGTCCTCGAGAGGCCCTACGAAGAACGAAGAAGAAAGGTCAGGAGGAAGATGGGGACGCATAGGCACCCGGTTCACCTTCTCCCAGGTGGGATAACCCCCCATCATGTAGCCGACGCGGCGCATGACCTCCGCCTCACCAAGGTCATGGGCCAGCATCGCCGTGCCCTCCCGCTGCGACCCGGTCACCATCTGATGTAGCGCCAGGCGGTGCTCCATCAGAGGTAGCACCGTCCGCATGTGGAAGTTCCCCGCCACGCCGGCCCCTGTAAGGCCCCTCCTGTTCAACTCCTTGAGCGCGTCGAAGTAGACGACCAGGTTCTTGGACTCCTTCGACGGGCAACCCCACTCCCATTGGGGAAGGGGAGCCATGAGCGCCCTTCCCGTGAACATGGGGAAGAGACCCCCGTCGTTGCGAAGGTAGAACCAGTCGCTGTACCACCCCTTGTTGGAGGAGGGGGCCCTACAGAGGATGTACGACGAAGAGCGGATCACGAGGCCGCACCCTCCCGCGCGCTGGATCTCCTGCGGCTTCCTCGCACCGACCCACTTGGTGTACCAGTCGACGCGGGAAATGCGGCGCCACAGGTTCCAGTACGGGGGCACCCCGAAGTAGCCTTCACACAGGGCGGCGAAAATCGACGCCTGTGTGATGGAATTCGGGGTGAGGTTGTGGAGCTCCAGTCCGTTCTCGAAGAGGATGGCCCGGCAGAAGCGGCTCGGCGGCGAGCCGAGCCCACGCTCGTGGTAAGCAACGGAGCTCACTATGTACCCCTCGCCGGGGTTCGGCTCCTCGCGGTCGCGCGGCGGCACGACCCACTCCGGGTGCTGCGCGTCGGTACGAGGACGCAGCAGCCCGAGAGTGACGAGGCGCTCCAGCTGCGCCTCCGTCACGGTGCTCCTCGGCCACGGCTCCAGCCTGAGGACGCCGGCGGTGGCCGCGGCGGCGTTGGTGGCGGCGGCGTCGGTGGCGGCGTCGACAGCGGCGGAGGAGGAATCCATGGCAAGCAAAGGGGGGAAGGGCTGCGGGAAGAACGACGGCCGCGGCAACAATCTCTCTCGAGCAGGCAACGAAGGCGAAAGAGTAGGCGACGAAGGTAAGAAAGCGAACGGTCGTGCGAGCGAATGGCTAGGGTAGAAAGAAAAAACCGTAAGTTTTTCTTATATACTCCGCCGGCGGATCGTGGGTGGATGCGGAGGATCCGCCGCATTAACTGCGCGGAGCCCACCACGATCCCCACGTCGCTACCATCGCCGCGCACGCACACCGCCTCGACTGAGCCGAACCGCCGCGTCCGTCAGGCTTCGCGCCTCAAAACGTGAGCCGAATCATTACAACTGTGCACCTCGATTCTGCCAACATTCTCTCCTTCCCAACGAAGGAACCCCGGGCTCGGGCGGCCATTACGTTCTCAGGGGATCGAAGACTGGCCCTTCGTGGCTCGAACAGTTGCCCCAGGGAAACCGAGTTAGGGACAGCTAGTGGATGGGTCACGGAAACCGCCAGTATCCCGACGCCCGAAACGTCACAAGGGACATCCCATGCTATGTCCAAGTCCCAGTAGCGAGTCGGTTACGTGGAATCCCTCCGTGGGAGGCATCATGCCCTCGGGACCCATCGAAGGGACCCGGCATCCACTAACTGACCCTTGGGAAACTTTTGGAGTGTGCTCAGGCCGCTAGCCGACCCCCAACGAACGGGGCACGGACCTCCACCTGGACCAACCCGTTTGTAGCTCACCGGAAATGCCGACTCGTGCCCCAGCGGGGAAGTCGAGCAGGACCAAACCTTCCTCTTCCTGAAAAAAGAGCGTGAAGGTTGAATTAAAAAAGACAGGGAAGAACCCAACCGATCTCCGATACGAAAACGGAGGCTCGGGAACTTGCCCTGCACATTGGAAAGACCACCGAACGACTGCGGGCGGGTGTTAGACTGTATATGTCTAGGTACATGTTTAGGTTCATGCGCCAGATATGGCAATCAGTATATGCCTGATCTGGCGCAATCACAGGCTGATCTGGCGCCATTATATGGCCTGATCACCTGCTGTAATTAGCCCTGATTGGGGCCTGATCACCTGCTGATCACCTGCTGTAATTAGGTCTGATTGGGCTATATAAATCAGTCACCCCCCCAAGCAATGGGTGTGTGGTGTTTCTCCTAATCTCTCTATCTTTCTACAGTTACTGAACGGAAACACCGCCATATCATAGAGAGTGCCCGCACACTTCTTATTGCATCTTTTGTTCCCTCTCATTTCTGGGGAGAAGCTGTTTCCACTTCTGTTTATCTCATTAACCAACAACCATCATCAAAATTGTCTTGTCAGAGTCCTGGTGAAGTTCGTTTTGCTACTACTCCTTTTTGGCTGCACTTGCTATGTCCTCCTTGCACCTCGTGAGCGGACTAAGCTGACCGCTCAGTCAGTTGAGTGCGTTTTTCTGGGGTATAGTCCTGAGCATAAGGGTTACCATTGTTATGACACCTCCTCTCGTCGTCTTCGTATATCTTGTGATATCACTATCGTTGAGGATCGTCCTTTCTTTTATAACCCTTCTACTCATCCACCTATACTTAGTGATATTGACACTCCTACACAACCCATGTCTTCCAGCCCACCCAACACTCTTTTGTCTCCTGACACTTTTGAAAATTCTCCACATACTCATGACGACCATCCTCCTACCAATGTCGATCATCCCCCATTAGATCTTTCTGAGCCTCCATCTTGTCAATCACCTGTCCAGCAGTTGCCCTCTTTTGAAAAACCACTTGTCGTCAAATACTACACTCATCGTCCCCAAGCCCCCACAACCACTTCCTTGGCCAATCCTGCTACTCCTAATGTTGATACTTCTGTTAATACTGATGAGTCATGTGCTTTTTCTGATGAGTCACAGGGTGGTCCGTGATATAATCTACGCGATCATGCTACGATTGAACCTTGTGACAAGTATGGTTTTCCTTGTGTCACTGCTGTTGTGGAAGAGCCAACCACCTATCAAGAGGCCTGTAGCATTTCAGAATGGCAACTTGCTATGTGTGAGGAACTTGCTGCACTTGACCGTACAGGCACTTGGGATATTGTTCCATTACCCTCGCATGTTGTGCCTATTACACCCAAGATAAGGTCAATGCTTCAGATCCTCCATTTCCACCTTGAGTTTGAAGGGGAGTGTTAAGTGTATGATAAGGTCCTATCTATAGGCATATTGCCTATATATAGCCATGAGGCTCCTATATATAGCCTTGAGGCTCTTTTATATGTATAGCTGACTCTACCTATGGATTGCTTATCCTCTGATTTTCTGATCTCCAAGGTTAGTAACACCACCCCCAACCTGACAGGCCCTGGACCCTCAAGGAGTTTACCCAGATCATCGCTTCACCACACCTTATTGCACTAGTGATCGTACCAACTAGGACTAGTGCATCCACCATGGTCTTCGTCCGCCACAACTGCAGTAGAAGACTGACCATGGACTATGGGGTTGGTGGATCCAGCAGTGTGGGATTTGAGGGAGGAAAGCAGCACTTACATGTGACTTGCTGCGTGTGAGGAAGTTTGAAACATGTAGTTAGTGAACAAGACTCATGAAATGAAGGTTAGGTTGGCGAATGTAGTAAGTTATTGTTCTCTAGACAGAATTAGAAAATTTTTGAATGGTAAAAACTCATCTAGAGGTTTATCACCTGTGACAATGTGATTCACTTTGCTTTGCTTGTGAAGGATGAGTGCATAAATATTGCAAGATGGATTGTGATTCTGTCAAGGGCCTCGTTGCCTAAGACAGCAGGCCCCCTACTCCGGAGTTCGTAGCTCGGTTCGGTAACGGCGCTGGGATTCTTCCATGGGCGCCCTATGGTGAAGGGGGTGAGATTAAGAGCAGCAAAGATAGATTAGGAGATAACTTGTTTTTGCTTGATTCATCATAAGGAGATTACAGGGTATATATATAGAGCAGGCTAGCTTCCCAGGAGCCCAGCTTAGCCTCCTCGTTTCTCTCCCAATACTCATTTAAACTCCTCATTAACTCTAATTCTTCTTCCTAGACTTCTAATTCTCATTAACTGCAGCCTGTGTCACCTTGGAAACCACCTTGGCTTGGTCTCTTTTCCTGGAGCGCCGTTCATACTGGCACCCCCACATCACATCTCTCCCCCCTCGATGAGCAGCTCGTCCTCGAGCTGGAAGCTTGGATAACAGTCGATGAAGTTGTCGAGGTCTTCCTAGGTAGCTTTCAACTTATGACGGCTGCCATGACTTCATACATACTCCGATTGGGGCATTCTAGGACTTCATGGAAAGCTTGTCGAGTATACTTTCAAGTAGATCTGGCCTCATGTCCATATCTGTTTAGAGTTGGCCACATAGCTTTCTAAATGTAGAGAGTAGAGACACACCTCGGCCAATATGGGGGGGGTGACCCTTCTTATATATAGCCAATATGGCTGGTTATACAAGGAATACAATCAGAGATACGTGGCAGGTACTAATTATGGCTAATCACATAAGGGCCTGCCTAATATATTTAATACCCACCTGCAGTGTTAGCATCCAGGAGCTACCCACTGAAGCAGTACCAGGAACCAGCGAAGGGGAACGCGGGAGCATGGTCACCACGGACACAGGCGTTCCGGGACCGGACCGCGCGGCACGGGTGCGTCGACCGAACGTGCGACTGGCGGGACCAGAGTGGAAAAGGGCCTAGAGGGCAGCGGCTGCGTCCGCAGTACGCTGGGGTCGATGGCCGTATAAAGTAGAGTTCGCAGGAGAGAGAGAGGCAAGAAAGATCATACAACTGTAATCTGTTAAGCACTCCTCTGACTCTTGCCTTGCGTAATCTATCTTCCTACTGCATATCTTTCTTCCTTTCCAAGTCGATTCCCTTTCTGATTCGTATGTTAGCGATCAAGGTTGCTAACAATTGGTATCAGAGACACTTGTTCTAGATCGTGTTTCCAATTCTTCATTCGCCCCGCTTGGGCGTGAGATTGAAGAATTTCGCGATCTGGATCTTCCACCGCCTCCCCCTCCACCCGCCCTTCCACCAAAACCACCAATCTCTGTTACATACTCCCGCAAGGCAAAAGCCCCAACCACCATGAATCCCGATACCCAGCTTCTCCTTCAGGAGATTCAGCAGCTCGCATCTGCCTAGACTTCTACCCAGAAACAGCTCTCGGAGGTGAATTCACTCCTCGAGCGCCGCTTTGGTGAGATCGACATCAACCTCGAGCGGCGCTTCCAGGACGCCGACATCGCCTTCGAACGACGGATCCTCGACTCCGAGCTGCGCCAGGATGGTTGCCTTTCCGTCATCGAGCAGGCGACCTCCGATCTCACCTCGTGGCGTCAAGAGCAGGAAGGCATTGTCGACGACATCCGGCTCCGCCTCGGCAAATTGGACAAGCACTGGAGTCGATCGGTCCTGGAGATGGGATCCACCAACACCGAGCCGGCGATTCTTCCAGCGCCGCCACTCACGGGGGAGCAGCACGCCGTGTCCTCACCTGCGGGCTATACGGCTGCTCGGCCAATCGGGCACTGCAACGACCTCACTCACCGGGAGAATGAGCATAGGGTTGTCACAACCTACACTCATTCCCCGGTCACGGGTATGATTGATCCATCCCCTACTCTTCCTCAACTTCATGGCACTGCTGCTGATCTGATTCATTCACGTAACCGCCCACCTGAACACCACTACCGCCCTACTGGCAAACTGCCCAAATTACATTTTCCTTCCTTTGATGGCACTGACTTGAGGTATTGGATTACTTGTGCGGAAGATTATTTTGAGATGTATTCAGTTGACCCCTCCGCGTGGATCCAATGCTCACGGATGCAGTTTACTGGTCCTGCCAAGCGGTGGATTCAGTCTGTGTCCACTCAGCTGAAGACCATTTCATGGCCCGAATTCTGCACTCTTCTGCACACGCGCTTTGATCGCGATCAGCACGAGTTTTTGCTTCGCCAGCTTCATCGTATCCGCCAAACCTCGTCTGTGCTGGATTACGTCAACGGCCTCTCTGAACTTGGTTGATCAGCTGACAGCCTATGACACTACTACACATTCGCGGGTGTACATCACTCGTTTCTTAGATGGCTTATTTCCTGACATACGTGCTGTTCTACTTGTGCAACGTCCTGCTTCCCTCGATACTGCGTACACTTTGGCTTTACTGCAGGAAGAGGCTGCCGAACCGGTGCGCAAACGGGACTTGCGTGCCTGGAACCAGCGCCTTCCACAGGCGCCAGGCCCAGTTCAGCCTCGCCCAGATCGGGTTCAGGCTGCACCGGGTGATGCAGGCGCGGTGCACCCCAAGCTGATGGACAAGAAGCTTGCCGACCTCAAGGCTTATCGTCGTTCGCGAGGTCTCTGTGATCATTGCGGCGAGAAATGGAGCCGCGACCATCGTTGCGCTGCTCAAGTGGGCCTCCATGTTCTGGACGAGCTATACGCTCTTTTTCTGACGACATCACTGTAGAGCATCCGACAACAGATGCTGAGCCTGATGATCCTTCAGGCGATGTCTGCTGTTGCTTGTCTCTGGGTGATACTCCACCGTCAGGCACTCGCACTCTGCAATTCCGGGGCACATTCCAGTCAGTACCGGTTCTCATTCTCCTGGATTCGGGCAGTTCCTCCTCTTTCATCAGTACTCAGTTGATCTCTCAGTTGAATATTCCAACCGAGAAATGTACTGCAGTTTCTGTCCGCCTGGCTAATGGTGACTCCTTGCAGTCTTCAGCTTGGCTACCTGCAGCCTTGCGGGCCATTCAGCAGTATATATTCACTCATGCTCTCAAAGTGCTACCACTCCCTCACTTTGATATCATTTTGGGTATGGACTGGCTCCAGCGTTTCAGTCCCATGCGAGTGGATTGGCGTAACAGGTGGCTGGTTATTCCACATCAGGGGTCCTCTATACAGTTACAAGGTCTCCCAGATTCAGGGGAAGCATCCGAGTCTGCCTTCATGATTCAGTTATGCAGTTTGACAGACTCACCTGACCAAAGTGTTCAGCAACTGGATCCAGCGATCAGTGAAGTCCTGCGGGATTTTCCGTCAGTCACCTCTCCGCCTGAACAGCTTCCCCCACAGCGGGCCTGTGATCACACCATTCCATTGATTGAAGGTGCGCGTCCAGTGTCCGTACGCCCCTACCGCTACCCACCGGCGCTGAAAGATGAAATTGAAGCTCAGATCGAGTCCATGCTGCTCCAAGGGATCATCCAGCCAAGCTCATCTCCATTCAATTCTCCAGTTTTGTTGGTCCGGAAGAAAGACGGCACATGGCGCTTTTGCGTCGATTACCGGTATCTTAATGCCCTCACTATCAAATCAGCATTTCCTATTTCGGTGTTTGAACAACTCATGGATGAATTGGCTGGTGCTAAATACTTTTCAACACTGGATCTTCTTTCTGGGTATCATCAAATTCGTCTACAAGCTGAGGAAGAGTACAAAACTGCATTCTCCACTCACGTGGGGCACTATGAGTTTTGTGTGGTGCCTTTCGGATTAACTGGGGCTCCAGCCACATTTCAAGGTGCTATGAACAATACACTTAAGCCATTGTTGTGTCGCTGTGCTATCGTCTTCTTTGATGATATATTAATCTACAGTCGTTCCATGGAAGAACATCTTCAACACTTGCGCCAGGTTCTGACTCTCCTGGACAAGGATCACTGGCACATCAAACTGTCTAAATGCACTTTTGCGCGTACAGAAATTTGCTATCTCGGTCATCTGATCAGCGAGAAAGGGGTTGCTACAGATCCGTCCAAAATTGAAGCAGTTGTGAATTGGCCAGTCCCCACCAATATCAAAGAGCTACGCAGTTTCTTAGGCTTCTCCGGTTACTATCGCCGTTTTGTCAAGAATTATGCCATCATTTCACAGCCCCTTACAGCTCTCTTGAAGAAACATACTCTCTTTCTGTGGACTTCTCTCCATGACACAGCCTTTCAAAGTTTGAAGGCTAGTCTCAGTGCAGCACCTATATTGGCTCTTCCCGATTTTTCTTGCCAATTCAGCATTGAAACTGATGCCTCCAAGTTGGGTGTGGGTGCTGTGCTACTTCAGGAAGGGCGGTCCCTCGCGTTTCTCAGTCGTGCCCTGGGTTCGAAGAATCAAGGTCTTTCGGCCTATGAAAAGGAGTATATGGCCATACTTATTGCGGTTGATCACTGGCGCTCCTATCTCCAATTGGGGGAATTCCTCATTTACACAGATCAAAAGAGTCTTACCCACCTCTCGGATCAGCGGCTGAATACTACATGGCAACAGAAAGTTTTTACCAAACTCCTTGGTCTGCAGTATCAGATTGTTTACAAGCCCGGTACAACGAATAGGGTGGCTGATGCTCTTTCCCGCCGTGGCCCATTAGAGGAGCTATCAGCAATCTCAGGGCCGGTGCCGGTGTGGTTGGAAGAGGTTAAGGCTAGCTATGCCAATGATTATAAAGCACAAGCTCTCCTCACCAAGTTTGCTGTCACAGATGCCGCCGATCCAGATTTCTCATTACACAGTGGACTTCTCAGATATAAAGGTCGAGTTTGGGTGGGCACGGATACCGCACTGCAGACAAAACTCATTGAAGCCTTCCATGCCTCGCCCGTCGGGGGTCACTCAGGGTTTCCGGCTACCTACCATCGTATCAAGTCGCTCTTCGCCTGGCAGGGTCTCAAGACAATGGTCCAGCAGTTCGTTTCTTCTTGTCCTACCTGCCAGCAAGCCAAGCCGGACAGAGCACGTTACCCTGGTTTGCTCCAGCCACTCCCAGTTCCAACTATGGCATGGCAGAGCGTGTCCATGGATTTCATTGATGGCTTGCCGCCCTCCGGAGGGAAGAACTGTATCTTGGTGATTGTTGATCGCTTCTCCAAATATAGTCACTTTATTCCAGTGGCTCACCCCTTTACTGCTCTTACAGTGGCTAAACTTTTCCTGACCAATATCTATCGCCTCCATGGGCTTCCCACATCCATCATATCTGATCGGGATCGAGTCTTCACAAGCACTCTGTGGCAAGAACTATTCAAATTGGCCGGTGTTTCATTAAAGATGTCCACAGCTTACCACCCGCAGACAGATGGCCAAACCAAAAGGGTAAATCAGTGTTTAGAGACCTTTCTTCGATGCTTTGTCAGCGCTACTCCCTCTAAGTGGCTTGATTGGCTCTTTCTTGCGGAGTATTGGTACAATACCACATGGCATTCGTCATTGGGCTACTCCCCGTTCTACGTTTTGTATGGACAGCATCCCTGCCATTTCGGCATCTCTGCTGTTGATGCTGTCACTTCCTCCACATTACTAGAAGACTGGATGCAAGAAAAATCAGTAATGACTTCACTGATTCAGCAGCACCTGGCTCGTGCTCAGAAGCGAATGAAACTGCAAGCCGACAAGCACCGTTCCGAACGCCAGTTCAATCCAGGCGACTGGGTCTACCTCGAGCTGCAGCCTTATGTCCAAGCTTCGGTGGTTGCCCGCGCTAACCAAAAATTGGCCTTCAAATTTTTTGGTCCATTTCAGGTTCTATCCCGTGTTGGTGCTGTTGCTTATAAGCTTCAACTGCCGGCCGAGTCCAGCATCCACCCTGTCTTCCACGTATCTCAGATCAAGACAGCGGTGCCGGTATCCCACAAGGCCGCTGATCTGCCACATGACCTCGACGGCTTGCAGATTCCAGTCAAAATACTGCAACGCCGCGTCTTCACCACTGCGACATCCGTCGTGCCACAGGTCCTGGTCCAGTGGTCCAACCTGCCACGTGCCTTGGCCACTTGGGAGGACTTGGAAGGCCTCCAGCAGCGTTTCCCACGGGCACCTGCTTGGGGACAAGCAGGCTTCCGACGGGGAGGGGGTGTTAGCATCCAGGAGCTACCCACTGAAGCAGTACCAGGAACCAGCGAAGGGGAACGCGGGAGCATGGTCACCACGGACACAGGCGTTCCGGGACCAGACCGCGCGGCACGGGTGCGTCGACCGAACGTGCGACTGGCGGGACCAGAGTGGAAAAGGGCCTAGAGGGCAGCGGCTGCGTCCGCACTACGCTGGGGTCGATGGCCGTATAAAGTAGAGTTCGCAAGAGAGAGAGGCAAGAAAGATCATACAACTGTAATCTGTTAAGCACTCCTCTGACTCTTGCCTTGCGTAATCTATCTTCTTACTGCATATCTTTCTTCCTTTCCAAGTCGATTCCCTTTCTGATTCGTATGTTAGCGATCAAGGTTGCTAACATGCAGCCGCAGTCTAAGCGGGAGGATCCCAGACACATAGACTGGACCTGAACTCTGAAAACCATTGTACAGTGCGAACTGGTGAGAGGAAGACACATGAAGGACCCGAAGTTGTCCCAAGGCGACCTTCTCACGGACGAAGTGAAAATCAATCTCAATGTGCTTCGTTCGTCGATGATGAACGGGGTTGGCTGTCATGTAGACAGCGCTAACATTGTCATAGTAGACAACTGTTGCTGAAGCAAGGGAGACATAGAGTTCCTGCAGGAGATTGCGCAGCCAGCAACACTCGGCCACCACATGAGCAACAACACGGTACTCTGCTTCTGCATTGGAGCGGGAGAATGTTGTCTGACGCTAGGAGGACCAAGAAATCAGATCATCGCCGAGGTAGACAAAATAACCGGAGGTGGAGCGCCGAGAATCTAGGCTGCCAGCGTAGATGGCATCAGAGTAGGCGACCAGTGACTGAACGGGGCCGATACAGAGAGTGTGCCCTTCAGGTAGCGTAGGATCCGCTTGATCAACAAGAGATGCGGCTCGCGGGGATCATGCATGAAGAGGCACACCTGTTGCACGGCGTACGCCAAGTCAGGGTGAGTCAGCGTGAAGTACTGGAGTGCACCAGCAAGGCTCCGGTACGTGGACGGATCAGCAACAGGAGCACCAAGTCTACTCCAGGCGCCACCGCCGCCTTCGCGCGTGTGGGACAACTTGTTCCGTGGAGACCTCACCGGTCGCTATGGAAGGGGAGCCTGCTCGGGTGCCCTTCTTGCCTGTCTTGGGGGACGCTCCTTCTACTCCCGAGAGGGCTGCTTCGGCCTGCATCGACAAGCTTGCTCGACGCACAACTGGCCTTCTCCCTGTCCCGGCCATCAACAGGCGCAGAGGCAAGACTCTACCACCAGGTGCCACTCCACGGCGTAGCCGACGCCTTGCTGGTGCGTCGGCAGAATTTGGGTCTAACGACCTAGAGAGAAGGACAAAGAAGAAGGTAATGAGGACTTTGGAACTCATTGAAGAGATTGAAGGTGTTGACCAGCAGACCCTAGATGATTCTGTGAAATTGTTCAAGCATCCACTCCCTGATTCCCATGTCCAGGCTCTGTCTGCTCTCTTTAATTGGTCCCTCCCTGAAGATTTTGGTGAGGGTGAGGGTGACGAGTTGTTGGCTTAAGTCATCAGGTGTTCTTTGGTCGTTTTGACAGCTATTGCTTAATGGATCCTTCCAAAATTCTGATCTGGAATGTAAGGGGCTTGAATTCTACTTCTAGACAAGATTCCCTGCGCTCTCTTGTTGATTCTTCTCGCTCGGATATCGTGTGTGTTCAGGAAACTAAAATTCCGGGCATTTCTCGAAGGGTCATTCTTTCAGCTCTAGGGTCTGATTTTTCAGAGTTTGCTGCAGTCCCCTCTGCTGGAGCTAGCGGGGGCATTTTAATTGCCTGGAGACGTCATATTGGTGTTACAGGAGTTCTTGTGTAACAGTTCAGTTTGTCGCTGATGATGGGCAAGCTTGGTGGCTAACATGTGTTTATGGGCCACAAGCTAATGAGGAAAAAATCCAATTTCTGCAGGAACTTCGTGATATTCGGGCGGCATGCCGGGGCCCTGGATGGTTACTGGGGATTTCAATCTAATCTACAAGGATGAAGACAAGAACAATGCTAATCTGAACAGGGCCATGATGGGTCGCTTTAGAAGGTTTATCAATGATCTTGCTCTCAAGGAGCTTCCATTGCATGGTCGCAAATTTACGTGGTCTAACCAGCAGGTTTCCCCTACTCTGGTGAGGTTGGATAGAGTTCTCTGCACTGTGGACTGGGAGGACAAATTGCCTAACTGCCTGCTGCAGAGTTTGGCTTCGGAGGATTCTGACCACTGCCCTCTTTTGCTTGGCCTGCGGGATAATAATCCGGGTCGTCGCAGATTTCACTTCGAGTCCTTTTGGCCCAAACTCGATGGTTTTCAAGAAGCTGTCTCCTCAGCCTGGGCTGCTGTCCCTGTTGGTCTTTGCCCCTTCATAACCTTGGACAAGAAATTTAAGGCTGTCACAAAGGGATTACAGAGCTGGAGCGACAAAGTGGTCGGTCAGGTGAACTTCCAGCTAGCTTTGGCTAGGGAAATTCTCCACCAATTTGAGATTGCCCCAAGACAATCGTCTGCTGTCCCCAGCGGAATTATGGCTTAAAAACAATCTGAAAAAGCACAGCCTAGCTCTCGCATCCCTCCAGCGAACAATTGCTCGGTTGCGTTCAAGGATCAATTGGCTCCGTGATGGTGATGCGAATACGAAGCTCTTTCACCTCCATGCTCGTCACCGGAAAAGGAAGAATTTTATTGGAAGAATTGTTGTGGGTGATCAGATTTACACTAGCCATGAAGACAAGGCAGCAGCTATTGATGACTTCTATGGAAATTTGTTGGGCCAGTGTTCGGCCAGGGAGCATACTATAAATTTATCTGAGTTGGGAATCAGTACTCATGACCTAGCTGATCTTGAGCTCCCTTTTAGTGAAGAAGTGTGGAATACAATTAAAAATTTACCTTCAAATAAAGCAACCTCGTATTCTTCTCAAACTAGATATATCCAAGGCCTTTGACTCCGTGT
Source organism: Eremochloa ophiuroides (assembly GCA_038502445.1). NCBI lineage: Eukaryota > Viridiplantae > Streptophyta > Magnoliopsida > Poales > Poaceae > Eremochloa > Eremochloa ophiuroides. Next base: position 42,645,768 of record JAHLJS010000003.1, read on the forward strand.
CTTGCCCTTTCTTCTGGAAGTTATGCAACAGCAGCTTGGTTTTGGGCAATTATGGAGAGACATCATCAGTGGGCTGCTCTCCACGTCATCCACCCAAGTTCTTGTTAACGGGGTGCCCGGTGATCCTATTCAACACCAGCGTGGATTACGGCAAGGTGATCCCCTTTCTCCCATGCTCTTCATCTTGGTGATGGATGTATTGGGGCACATGATCATTAAAGCCGCCAATGAAGGCCTGTTGCTGCCCCTGTCAACAAGAGTCTTACAACACCGTATATCTATTTATGCTGATGATGTGGCTCTCTTTCTTCATCCGGAGATCGGTGATATTTCTATAATTATGGATATCCTAAATCTTTTTGGAGAGCCTTCCGGGTTGAAGACCAACTTACAGAAAAGCAATGTGCTGCCAATCAGGTGTGGCGAGTCTGAATTGGCTGCTGTACAGAACTTGCTGCCCTGCCCTCTATCTGATTTTCCATGCAAGCACTTAGGTGTGCCTCTCTCTCTAAGAAAACTAACTAAAGAACAAGTGCAGCCCATCATCGACCGCATTGCAGATCAATTTCCTGGATGGAAAGCAGATTTAATGACAAGTGCTGGAAGAAGAGTACAGGTACAAGCAGTTCTCACTGGAATGATTGTTTACTTGGCTATGGCCTTGGATTTTCCTCCATGGGCTATCAAAGCGGTGGATAAAATTCGACGTGGTTTTCTTTGGAGAGGTCGTAAAGATGCAAAAGGTGGTCACTGTCTTGTGGCTTGGGTCAAAGTTTGCTGTCCACTAGAGCTTGGAGGCCTGGGAATTTCAGAACTCAAAACTCTTGGCTGGTCCCTCCGCATGAGATGGGTTTGGCTACAGAAAACAGAGCCTCATCGTCCTTGGGCTGCTCTCCCAATCCATGTGCCTGACCAAGTAAGAGCCTTCTTCTCTGTGGCAGTTATTTCTGAAATTGGAGATGGTGCAAATACTCTTTTTTGGTCAGACCAGTGGCTCCATGGGCAATGCATTGCTGATCTTGCGCCTCGTCTCTTTGCGGCTATTCCCAAAAGGAGGGTCAAATGGCGCACGGTCCGGGATGCCCTCTCTACCTAGGCTTGGACTTCTGATATTCAGGGTGCCCTTACGGTTGGTGTGTTGGTGGAATTTCTTCAATTGTGGGATCTTTTGATGGATTTTCAGCTGCAGCCTGAGGTTGAGGATAGGCATATATGGAGGCTCTCTTCTAATGGAAAATACTCGGCTAAGTCGGCATATGATGGATTCTTTTTGGGGTCTACTCTCTTTGGACCTTGAGAAAGAATCTGGAAATCTTGGGCACCGCCCAAATGTCGCTTCTTTATGTGGCTGGTTGCGCACAACAAATGCTGGACGGCTGATCGCCTGGCACGTCGTGGATTGCCTCATCGTGAGTACTGCCCTCTTTGTGACCAAGAAGTGGAGACTATAGACCACCTCCTCGTCAACTGTGTGTTTGCTAGAGAATTTTGGTTCACTCTATTCCGACAAGTTGGTCTCTAAAACTTGTCCCCTCAGCCTGTAGAGCTATCCTTTCATGTTTGGTGGGAGAATGCTAGCAGCAGCGCTGACGATGGTTTGATGAGGCAAGGGGTTAACTCTCTTATTATCCTTGGAGCTTGGATTATTTGGAATCATCGCAACAGTTGTGTTTTTTATGGAGCTGCGCCTAACATAGCTGGAGCGCTAATCTTAACCGGCGAGGAACGCCGCTTGTGGTCTATGGCAGGGGCTCGAGGGCTATCTTTCTTGACTGCCCTCCTCCCTGGTAATTAGAGTGTCCAGCTGAGCTTTGGTCGTCTCTTGTTGGTGTCTCTAGCGCGTATGTAATCCTAGAGACTGTTTACGTGTGTGTGTGTGTGTGTGTTTGTTTTTGTGTGCTCTTGCCCTTTTTTCCTATCTTAATATAATGAAGCGCAGCTCTCCTGCATTTTCGAGAAAAAACAGGAGCATCGGCGGTCGCGGACAGCCTGTCCTGAGTGTCAACAGGTGTGGACATAGAGTGACACTCAGCCATGCCAGCGCGTGGAAGAAGCTCGATGCTGTATTGTCGCTGGGATAAGAAAACCCGTCGGCAGAGCGAGTGACAGAGATCCCAAGGAAGTGGAGTGTGCCCAGGTCTGTGATTGCGAACTCAAAGTGGAGGCGCTCAATGATTTGTGAAGAAATGCCATCGAGGACGCAGCAAGGACGATGTCGTCGACCAGGTAGAGGAGCAAGTAGGTGATAGTGGTCCCGTCTTTGTAGACAGAGGGAGGTGTCGGAAGTCAAGGTGACGAAGCTGAGGTGGCAAATGAATGCCGCTAACTAAGACTCTAAGAACCTTGTAAAAGATCCTAGCAAGAAACAAAGATGCAAGCCTAGCTTGAGCTTCCCTAAACCGTTCTAGCGCAAGGTTACACAAACCTAAGCACTAGCACTTTAAGCACCGGGGGGCTTCCTACCAACTAGCAAACAAAAGCGCACTAAGCACCTAAGCTTACTAAATGCTCAATGACAAGGATACACAATCCTAATCAAGGAGCGTAACTTTCTTAGCTACACAAATCAAGTAAGACACTAGTTCTAATCCACACAAGCTAAACGATCTCAAAAGAGCAATTATAACTACACAAGTAACGTAATGCACAAAGTAAATGACTTGTGTAGAAGGGAGCAAAGCACCGTGAAGGATGGGAAGATGTTGAAGCGGTGATTTATTTCCTGGAGGTTCACTTGTCGCCATAAGCTACGTCCTACGTTGAGACAAACTCCAAGGTTGCCGCTAATCCTCTAGCTTGAGGTGACCCACCACAAGTTACCACTCCCACGTGGAGCGCCTGCAAGCTCAAGCTTTTTGATTCGGCCGGACCACTTGTTGCTCTTCACGTCTCCCTCTACGAGCGATGCTCTTCGCGATCTCCTACGGGGGTGAGCTCCAACCCCTCACAAGCTTTCTTCGGAGCCAAGCACAATTTTCTTGCTTGCTTCCACAGAGCCTTTCGCCACCGAGCCGTCTAGGAGGTGGCGACCTCCAATAGTAACAAGCACCACCGGCTTGCAACTTGATCACTTAGTGCCAACTCTTGCAATCTCTCAATGCAACGCATTAGAATCGCACTCACTCGCAATCGGATACAACCACTATTTGCAGAAAGATTTTTGTCTCGATGATGCATAAAAACTAGTGGTCCGATGAATTGAAGTCAATTCATCACTGTATAAAAACATCACCTAACGCATGCGTGCATGCATGTAAACCCAATCCAATCTCCACCGTTTTTTTTTTGCGATAATTCATCAACGAAGCATCCGATTCAAAAACTGTTTTCATCATTGAACTCCTAATATTAAAAATTAAAAATTTACAAATTCGAAATTTGTATCATGGCAGGTGATGGCTGATTGGATGCATGAAATCAATTTTAAGATGCATAAAAAAGTTTTTGCATCGAAGTTGCGTAGATATTAGTTGGATGAATAAAAATTAACTTTTGTTACTGAGTAAAAACTTCTCGATTGCCTCCACCAACATCATGCTTCTTACTATAGATTGTATAACTGACATGAGAACAATACATAAAACATGGAGATGATCTCGTCTTCTCGAAACTTTGAATTTTAAATCATGGTATGTGATGGCCGATTGAATCTTGCCTAGATGCGTAGAAAAGTTTTTTTTGCGTCAACATTACATAGAACTTAAAAATTATAATTTTGCGCATTATGAGATAGATTTTTATGCATCCGTCTATGAATAGATGTTGTAAGGCTATCTCCAACAAGGACATGCATATGGAGACCCAAATCGAAAATAGGTTTCAACTGTATTGTTTCAGCCTCCAATAGAATACCCATATCAGAGACCCATTTTGGGTCTCATAAGAGACAACCCAGATTTGAGTCTCCTCTCTCCTCGAAACCCATTTGCAGAGAGATTCTCATTTAGGTGTTGTTGTTGGAGAAGATTAAAACTGGGTATTGAATCTATTTAACTGTAGCGCAACCCAAACGTGAAATGTATATTGTATTTTGGGTGTTGTTGTTGGAGATAGTCTAAGCGAGAGCATAGAAACATGGAGACAACCTCGTATTTTTTCAAAATTTGAAATTTGAATTATGACATGTAATTGTCGATTGGATGCATAGAATCACCGATCAAGATGCGTAGAAAAGTTTTTGGTGCGTACGTTGAATAGAAATTAGTTGTTTGATGCATAAAATATAGTGATTGGTCAGATGTTCTAGCGCATATAGAATCTTAAAGAGTGAGCATAGGGACCATTCTAATGATACAAAATTTAAAATTTGAATTTTTCTTGATACAAGTATGCAAAGCATAAAAAACATATAACACATGCATATATCTTTAACATCACAATTTGGTTTTACATAGAACTCTGTTATTACGAGCATAGAACTCTATTCTACATATTATGAGCATATGAACCAGCGTTGAAATCTATGCAACTATGCATAGAAATCACCCAACATGTTCAAAATCCGGGTCGCCGCAACTCCCAGTCGTAGGTCGCTGCACGCATGGAACTCCTCGATGTCATCGCCACGCCGCCATGGCTCGTCGAGGAATCGCCTCCGCCACCGAGGACGACCACGGTAGGCACCTCCTCCCGCAGCTGTAGCTGCCACCGATGCTTGCGCATCTGCCACGCGCTCCAGCTACACCTTCAGCGCCATCTGCTCCTGCTTGTAGTGCCTAAACAAAAATTTCATGCCATTGTACTACGTGAGTACAGTATTCAAATTTTTCCCCATGCAAAATGGAATTGAGTAGTACATAAAACTGAAGCACACAACTGGTATGTCAGCCGAGACAAGCGACAATGACAAACGAAGCTCGTAGCAATTTACTCAAGTCACGGGACGCGGGAGAGAAGGGAGCGGGAAGCACGTATGTGCCGAGGACGGCGGCGCTCATCCAGGGCCTGGCCGCGGTGGGGTCGGCTGCCGGCGAGTGGATTCCAAATCCCGTGCGATGCGGCGCAGTAGAAGTGGCTGGAGAGATCGAAAAGGTGCGACTCCACCTCCCGTGTCTACATGCTCAGGCCGCGCGTGACACGAAGCGTCACCGGCGCTGGCACGAACCTAGAGCGACGTTGCCCCTGCAGCAGCTGCAGCTATCTCCATCACATGACGCCTCTACCTCGCGGGACAGGGACAGGGCTGGTGCTGCAGCACCGGTCCTACCAGGAGCAGGGACAGGGCTGGTGCTGCAGCACCGGTCCAGGAAACAATCTTACAAAATACTGCTCCAGTTGGGGTTGGCATCACAGCATCTTATACTTAGAATCAAGACATGCTAAGACTAACAGTGTAGTTAGCACCTTCCCTTGTCTGTGTTTTGGCCCCGCCCCTGAAAATAACTATCATGTAAGAAATATTATGCCATGAAAGACAGCAGGCGTACTACTTGTTGCCATGTAGAAACTAATCTGCTTATATGCATTGTACAGCATGGTACATCCACATGAATATTGCACAAGTAATTACTGGACATTTGTTAATTTTTTTAATTCACCTGTGGTTCTTTTATAACCACCACAAAAAATTATACTAGTAGTTCTTAATTGGCTCTCCTTTTTTGTTGGCTTGCTTAACCATTAATGCTCTTGTCTTTCTGTCATCATGTTGATGTGAAACTGGGCTGCAAAAAATCCAGAGGAAGTCAGATGAGTAAGTTGTTTTTACATTACAACCTCCTACTAGTTCAGTGTTTACTGTTTGTTTTAGGTTCAGTTTCATATACCAGTCTGCCTATGGAAAACTGCGGTCTGCTCCTAGAACATTGTGGTCATGGGCTCATGGGATTTGATTCAAACAAGGGCATTGTGATTTAGGGTTATGAGTTTGCCATTTAATTTATTTATTTATCTTGCTCATTTTGATGTCAGTCCATAGTTTCAAATAGCCGGCTATAGCCCCGCTATAGCCTCGATATAGTCTTTTGAGCATGTTGCCGCTAAATGAATTTACTTATAAATTTCCGCTATAGCCTCATTTTAGCCCGCTATTCCCCCGCTATAGCTTGTTGTGGAGGGTCTCCGCTATTTGCTGTAGCCTGCTATTTAAAACATCAGTCCCTAGTTCCATTTTAATTCCCACCATTGAACTGTGGCATTAAGATTTAAATTTGTTTCAAAAAAATGTTTGTCTTTCAAAAAAAAAGTTTAGACAATAAATTGTAGAAGCGCTATATGCCAATCAAACAGTGAGAATACGCAAAATTGCACTATGTGCCCTGAAACTACCAGTTTCATCTCAACTGAAACTTTGTGCAGCCAAGATATTTAACTAAAACTATGGCATGAAGTTTTGAACCCCTCAACAGCTCAATCCTGTGTATTATAGGTGCTATATCATTTGAATTTGATTTGGTAGCACCGATAAGTTTTGCTTTCGTCAATGTTTACTAATAATAGGTAAATGATGGAAGCTTTATGGCATTCTTTTTCCTTAAATATTTATCCAAACAACATCATCAGTTGTACTGCACCCACACCGCCCCCCCCCCCCCCCCCCCCCCCCCCCCGCCCACCCACCCATACATATGCCATTATTTTTTATAAAAAAATATTTATCAAAGACATAATTGGAAGTTGACATGCTTTTGTAATGTTGGCAAAGTTTATGCAAATGCCATATGAATACTATCAAGACATATTTCATTGTTGATTTAATGAAACTTATTCGATGTTGCTTTTTCGATAAACTTAGATGAAGTCAGAGAAGTTTGGCATAGTACACAATTAAAACACATTACATTTTGAGGGTGGGGGAGTACTACATAATCAAAAGTATTTTGTGACTATTACTTCTGTTTTGACAGTTATATTCTGGAGTTCGATGATGATGAGGAGGATGGGTCTCTGCCACAAAGAGCTGTGCCGTTCTATAGGGTGGTTGCCCTCCCGGAGGGCCACCGGCAGTGAAGATATTTGACACGGTTGCGCATTTGTAGTGTAGAAGGGCTGCCTTGAGTGTGACAATGTGGTGGTCATATCTGTGCAGCTTGACGCACGTTGAAGTTCAGGCTATAGCGCCTGCGATTTGAGGTGAAATAACTTTAATAGCCACCTTATATCCTGTAAATAGATTGAATCTAGATTTTTGTGTAATAAAAAAAAATGTTTGCATCGAAACACTTATCTGTAACGCTATGTATAGGGCGTCAGGCGGGAGGTCCGCGGGCGCGAATCCTAGCGCCGCCGGTCCGCGTGCCTGCCCGCTTCTGCGTCTGTGTTTTTTCGTTTTTGTATTTCTTTTCATTTCCTTTTTTGTTTTTTTTCATTCTATTTTTTTCATTTTCTTTCATTTTTTTTCTATTTTCTTTTTCGTTTCCGCTTCCATTTTTCTTATCTTTTTTTTAACACTTTATATTTTTTTTATTTCTTTATATATATGTTGTAAAGTAGATCTATTATGTTACATATGTTCTAACTGTGTTTAGATGCATGTTGTAAATGTTGCTCAAAATGTTTCATTTTTTTTAGACGTATGTTTTAAGTGTATGTTTCTAATGTCATCTGTTTTTAAAATTAATATTTGCAAGTGTTTTGTTTGGATGTTGCATTTATTTTCACATATATTACTGAAATTGTTTTATCTGAATGTTGCCTATGTTTATAAATGGTTTTCAAGTGTTTTCAGGTGTTTTTTTCTAAATATTTCATATGCATGTTTCGAGTGTTTTAGCAGTGTCGTACATATGTTTCAAGTGTCGCATCTGTTTCAAAAGTAGATCTATTATTGCAGCTACCATTTTGAATGCATGTTCCAAGTTCGTCGGTTGGATCGAGTCTGTAACCGGCAGCGACCCTCCTCTGCCACCGTTGGCACAACCTTGCTTCTTCCGAGCAACCGTTATCATCCATCTACCCACACGCTCATTTTTCTTGCCTCATTCTGTGCTTCATAGTTGTTGACGCGAAATCTGGTCCGCACTTAGCACACCAGCGAAGCCGGAACGGTCTTGTGGAGCGCGGAGCAAATAGGCACAGCTAGCCTCGACAATCGGCGTGGGTGAGCACCGATGAATCTCCAAGCGTGCCAGTCAATTTAACCTGCAATTGACGAGTAAGAAAATGGTTGATCAGGAACACAATGCGGAACCACTGGTGTGTCTTGAGTGTTTCCAGATATCCAGCCCAATAGACCTTCTCATTAGGCCATCGGCTAGAGAACTGATATCCAATCATACGAATCGATAGCATGAATATAACAAAAACATTCGATGCGCATTTTAATCAATTCAGGGATAACATGAATGAAAGCAAGTTATATTAAACAGATCTGATTTATACATTGCCTTATGCACCAACACATGTCTATCTATCACATCCATTAATTAGGATCGACTAAATTGCTACAGCTAATCAACGCACTTGAATCGATCTTGACATGAGCGAAACATAAAACAGCATATAAAGGAGATCGGGAAAATATAACGTCCAGCAGGCAAGCACAAGCAGAATCGGTTGAACAACCGATCTGAACTATAGGCAACATATAAGCCTATAAAGTAAACGATGCTTTGACTCTTTAACTAATTTACCCAACCTGTTGCTTATGTCAAGGGGATCAACCGAATCGTTGCAGCCCATGACGTAAGGTAATGATTAGATCTATTAATTGAAGACTCTCTATACAACTTACTTTATTACTTGAGTGCGACCTATACACAATTAAGATCTGAACTAACCGGCTAATGACAAACAGATCTACTCGCCTAAACATGACGTTCAATTAATGTTCATTTAAACAAGATAAATACAAAAGATTTAAGCCAACAAGAACAGATCAAGTTTGGGTAGATTGATGATGCTTAAAAGTAAATAAATAAACAATGAATGATCATAAGCAACATCGGTAATTTAATGAATCTAACTAACATGCCAATTTAGTTAGAGCCGATAACTAACCCTCAATTCAACCTAAGCATGACTTAGATCAAACGAGAATCGATAACTGCTCGAATCCATCTAGTAATAGGATGAATCAGACATGATAAACACGAGCGTGACGGTACTTAGAGCAAGCTTGGCGTCCACCGGATGACACCCAACTCGTCGAAGAAACTCGCCGGTTCTACGTTACTCCTACTCCTAGAGTTTTTGGCCGGAGGCCAGAAAAAAGGAACTGTTATTGTATTGATTGACATTACAATGCGCTTGGGCTTATATTTATACCCAGCAGGTAGAGAGAAATCTTAACCGAATGAAAACCCTAGCTAGAAATAAATCGTTCGTGAAATGCGGTTATCAAAGTGCTACTAGGTGTTCATATTTGTTGCATATGCATGTAGATGCTAATGACACTAACAAAACTCGTGGAAAACTCTTTTGAAAAGGCTAACACATGTGCAATAAAATGAGAGACACTTTGCAGTGTTAGCGCCTTTGGAAACGGGGTGAAGTTTGAGTGGTAGAGAGGGGTATGGGTCCTCTCTCCCTCCTGCCGAGCAGGCTCGGCAGGATTCAGCGCTTTTCGGTGATTGCACTTAGTAGAAATGTGCACCGGAAACTTGCCGAAGTTTCCCGGTGGCTAACTCTTTGTGTAAGTGCAAAAACTTGCCAAAGTGCAAACTTGTATTTATTCAATATCTTTGTGAAGGTTATCAATTACCAAAAAGGGGGAAGATTGAAAGCCCATATTTGGTTTTGGGTAATTGATGAAACCTAGTTTGCTAATGTTTACTCTAAGTGTTTCATGAGATTAATTAGCAAACAACAAGATGGAGCAAAGGACCGGGTCGGTGGAGGCCACAAGAGTAGGGCAATGACGGCGTCCATGCAATTGGTGTAAGTCCATCAACAAGAAGAGAAAGCCCTAATGACGGCGTCTATGCGAATGGTGTAAGTCCATCATCAAAAGATGTCCACAAGCTTCATCAAGAGAAGAGAAGGAAAATGGAGAAAAGTTAGGAGCTCAAAGCAAAGGTATAATCAATAGGAGCTCTTTTGCTTTTGGTGATCAAGACTCTATAGAGAGAGTGATCACGTTTAGGATAGATAGCCGTACTATTAAGAGGGGAGAAATCGTTCGTGAAATGCGGTTATCAAAGTGCTACTAGGTGTTCATATTTGTTGCATATGCTTGTAGATGCTAGTGACACTAACAAAATGTAATACCCCGGGTATTACGGCTAATTAATTATGCCATGTCATCATGTTTATTATTAAGCATCTGCATATGATTGTGCTTAGGAACTTTAGAGTGACTTATTATGAATGTTATTGATGTTGCAATTGGATTCCAAGTTGGGGAATTTGAAAATAAATCAGAAGAGAAATCCAATTAAGCCCTAACCGGACCTAAAACTCTAAATCAAAATCTACTTGGAACCTACTGTTGGTGTCTTAATAAAAGTTGTAGGTCTTTTTAAATGGAACAACTTTTATTTTGGGTGCTTTTGAAGTTCTTTAATAGAAATTCAAATTAAACCCTAATTACTACTTTGAAATTCAAATTTGATATGCTAATTTAAAAACTATTGGGAATCTGACTAAACTTATTTAATGAAAGTTGTAAAGCTCCACAAATAGGACAACTTTTATTTTTGAAGATTTTAAAGTTATTGAGGATAATTCAGAGAATTTAATAGGATTAGAAATGGATTTTAAATAGTGATTTTACCCCTTTTTAAATATTTTCAAAATTATTCAAAATCAGAACATGGTCCCTAAGTCAAACTTGTTCAGAACATGGACCCCGCACTGCCTCGGATCGACTTGTCCCCTCCCTTCTAGCTCCTTAAAAGGCGACAGTCGCCCGGTCCCCGTCGTTCTTCACTCTCGGTCGCCGTCGTGTCCGCCTCGGTTTACGGCGAAATTCGCCCTCACCGATCCATCACCTTTGCCTCCAGCTTGCAGTCGACTAGCCAACTCCCTTGCACGTCGTTTGCTACCGGTGGTGCGAGCCGTAGTGGTCCGTGTGCGTCGGAACGTTCGTCGCCATTTCTTCGGGTGACCGGAGCGCCACCGTAGCCATCTCTCGCGCGACGAGCTTGCTGTGGTGAGCCTCTCTTTCTTAGACCTCCCGTTTGTGACTCTCTGTGTCATGCTTTAGCTCATGCTCGTGACGGTTTTCCATTTCGTCCCCTAGGATTGCCGGAACGGGACTTCGCCATCAAGGCCGAGCCGTTGCATCCGCCGCCGTCGTCAAGCTCGCTGCTCCGCTCCGTCTCAGCCTCAGCCAGCCGTCGGTCTAGAACCGTAGTGAGCTCCTGGTCTTCCCCTGCTCTTTTCCTTTAACTCTACCGTACCCTCGCGGCCGGAACAGGGTCACCGTGCCGCCGCATCCGCCATGGGCGAGGTGAAGTTCATCGGAGGCGCGTGGGGTCGGGGCTAACCTAGCTCGGGTGTGCGCTAGAGTTGGGGGTTCACGTTGAAACGCGCGGCTTCGTTGCTGGAGCCGCCGGCGGCGAGATCCGCGGCAGGCCGCCGCGGGTGCGCGCACGCACGAGCGCGCGGGACCTGGTGGGGTAGCATCGGACGCGTCTAGTGTGAACCCTGTGCTCTCGGGTCGTTTTGGTGAAGTTTTCACTGGACGCGCGAATTTCTTCACCGGACATGCTGGGAACACTGTTCCAGCGTCCGGTGCCTCTGACGTGGCGAGCAGCAGCTGACCGTTGGCACAGCGGACGCCGAGGAGCGTCCGGTGACCCTGCACCGGACGCGTCTGGTGAGCAAATGTGCTCTCTAGAACCTCTCTGCGTGGACACCGGACATGGGCATCGGAGCGTCCGGTGTGACGGCTCCGCATCTGGTGTGAGCGCGCGCGACGGGTGAACTAAAGGAGCGTCCGGTGCACCTGAAACAGTGAGTAACGTTTGGATTTTGAGTGGGGGCTATAAGTACTGGAGTGGCCGGCTTGTGAGGTACTCCTTGCACATTTTCATTGACTCTACAAGCTAGTGAGCCTCTCTACTCCTCTCTCACACATTCCACTTGATTGAGATCATCATTTGCTGATTGGAGAGCATCAAGTGCATTGCATGAGTGTGTTCATCTAGAGGCACTTGGTGACTGGATTTCGCATCGGATTCTCTTGTTACTCTTGGAGTTTGCCGATTCCTAAACGGCTTGGAGCTACGAGGATCGTTGAGGGGAGTTGGTGATTGTCTCTGCCTCCGATCGGTGAAGTGTAAGGGGTTCTTGAGCCTTCTCCGCGGGAGATCGCAATTGGCTACTCTAGTGGGTTGTGCGTAGCTTGTGGATCCCCACCTTGTGTTGGTTGTGCGGCACCCTTGAGAAGGGTTTGGCATGTGATGCCAATTAGCGCATGAACCTCCAAGTGGGTGTATCGCTACAACGAGGACATACCTTGCCGGCAAGCAAGTGAACCTCGGTAAAAATCATTGTGTCAACTCTCTTGCCGTGGATTTCATTTGTGTTGATCGATTGGTTTATCTACTCTTCACCGGCGGTATAAAAGTCACCCTCCCTCTCCTTTACATTATTGCACTTATCTTTGTGTAGCTCTCTAGTGTAGTTGTTCACTTAGGAGTAGAGTAGAGTAGAGTAGTGACTTAGACTTGTTGGTGTGAACTCTAGAGACTATAGCCTAGAACGGTTAGGTGTCTTGCATTTTTAGTAGGCTAGCGCAAAATTCGCTTCGCCACTTATTTGTCTATTCATCTTGTCTCAACTGTTGGTTGTAGAATTTTTATAGGCTATTCACCCCCCTTAGCCATTTAGGACCTTTCAAGGGGTATCAGAGCCGAGGCACCATTGATTTGAGGCTTAACAACCTATGGTGTTAAAATGGCTCAACTCAACATTCACATCAACAACATCAAGAAGCCACCTCGGTTCAGTTGGAAAAATTATGCCTATTGGAAGAGTGTGATGACATCTCATATCAAGTCAATCAATAGAGAGGTGTGGAAGGTTGTGGAGACCAAGATTGAGATTGCCAATCCAGCAAATCCCACAACCACCGAAGAGAAGTTACTTCAACTCAATGACATTGCGGTGTGTGCTATTCATGAGGCCGTGGATGAGAAAGTCTTTGAGCAAGTCAAAAATATTGAGAGTGCTCATAAATCTTGGAAAAAGCTTGAGGAATCATATAAGGGCACCAAGGGTGTGAAGACCGCAAGAGCATACATCTTGAAGGACAAGTTTGCTAGATTCAAGATGAAGGAGGATGAGAGTGTGCCGGAAATATTCTATAGATTGCAAGTGATTGTGAATGAGCTCAAGGCGGTGGATGAAGAAGTGAAGGATAGTGACTTCTCCATGAAGTTCTTGAAGAGCTTGCCTAAGAGGTTTGCCACATTGATCACGGTTTTGGTGAAGACTACCTTGAGTGAGTTGACACCAAACCAAATGCTAGCGGAGGTGATGACCGATGATGCTTATAGAGATGATGATGACAAGGAAGAGTTGGTCAACAAGGAGAAGAAAGAAAAGGATGAAGATTCCAAGGATGAGAAGAAGAGTGTGGCATTCAAAGCCACATCATCATCAAAGGGCAAGGGCAAAGCAAAAGTTGAATCAAGTGAAGACCCTTCAAGCACAAGTGAGAGTGATGAAGAGATGGCTCTTCTAGTAAGAAGATTTGGGAGATTCATGAAGAAGAATGGCTACCGGGCAAGAAGAAAGAAAAATTCAAAGAAGTTTGATGGGCCAAGAAGATGCTTCAATTGTGGAAGCAAGGATCACTTGGTGGCCGATTGCCCACACTCTAGTGATGATGAGCACAAGGGCAAAAAGAAGAACAAGCATGAGAAGAAGGAGAAGAAAGAAAAGAAAGAGTCATCATACAAGAAGAAGAAGAAGAACTACTCTCATGCGGTGACATAGGATAGTGATGCATGTTGACAATTCCTAATGCAATCACCAAGGATAGAGATATCCCCGGCAACGGCGCCAGAAAACTTGTTGACAATTCCTAACGCAATCACCAAGGCTAGAGATATCCCTGGCAATGGCGCCAGAAAACTTGTTGACACTAAATATGGCAAGGGGTAAAACAGCAAGCGCACGGTTGTCAAAGTAGCTTTCACCTAGGAGTATTCTAAGGTATCGATTTCCACAGGGAACGTAAGTGTTCTACTAAGAATCAAGGTCATCCTAAGATAACTAGATGTTTGGGGTAAATAGGGTAGAGAGGGTCTTAATGGCAAAGGTTCTAGATCAAGGTAAAGTCTACAATGATTGTTCACTTCGGAGCTCTGTTTCGGTCATGCACCGCAAAAGATAACTTGTGCCGTTAAAGCTTCGGGCCCTAAGCTTTAAGAACTTGCACAAACACGTGGTGGACTACAGAGACTAGATGGGGCTGTCACCACCCACTAGCTACCACACATCCGAGGAGCAAGCCGCACACACTGGTAAACGATAGCCTAAGCACCACGCCTACACTATAGCTTACTACTCTAATCTAGGTATACCAAAGATAGACTAGAGCACTCAAGTAAATGAACAATGTACCAATGAACAATAGAAGTAGAACACTTACAGAGCCAAGTACCTTAATCTAGAAGAATCTCAGAGCGGCTCACTTGAAGGAGACCCGTATCCGCAGAGATACACGCCGAAGATGGTGCCGACAAGCCCGGCACTCCTCCAGCTTCTCCTCACTCTCTCCCTCTCTTCTACGCCTCACTAGGATAGCTCTAAGGCTATGACTCTCATGTGGAGAGTGTGTATCTAGTGGTTGTTCGCTTCACAAGTGAGGAAACCAGTCCTATTTATAGTGCTAGAGTACTCCAGGGGTATTTGTAGGAGTGCTGGAGGTCGGTGGCCACTAGAGGTAGGGCGGGCGCCATACTAGGAGGGCGGGCGCCCGGTTGATTTCACCGACTTGCGATCCAACGGCCGTGGTTCCTCCCCAAAGGCGGTTGTAAGGTCGGTTGATGCCCGTTTTGCAGTTGTAGAGTCGGTTTGTGACCCTTGGAGGATGACATGTGGGTCCATGGATCCTTGACACCTCCATCTTGCACCATTGGTTGAAAACCAACTTTGATTGATGGCTAGGATGGCTTCTAGGGACCTTCACACGGATTGTGGACGTGGCAGGCGACAGAGGCAGGGTGGCGCCCTGTTGACAGGGCCACCAGACCGTAGATCTTGTACCGACCTTGGATCAACGGAGGACAAACTTTATTTGGCATCTCCCACGGATTGCTGACGTGGAACGCGACAGGGACAAGGCGGGCGCCCTGTGGACAGGGCGGGCGCCCTCCAACTTAAGCCAAATGTGCTCATATTTGGTGAGCACGTAGGCCTCTCAGTTAGCTTTCCAACACCTGGTCGTTTGCCTGGTTCCGAGTCCGGATGCATCCTGGGTGCTCATTTTACCCGGGACTGCTCCTGCAGCTCGTTCTCCACTCTCCGGAAAGCGTAACCTTATCGTTCATTCTCCGATTTGGGTGAACCAAAACCTTATTTCAAACTTCTTGAATTGGTATAGTCACAAAAAGCATGGATGAAGCCTTTTCTCCTTATATATCACCGTTTTGTACTTACCTTGCACCTACACTCATATAGCCATCACAACTTGTGGAAATGGTTAGAAATAAAAACCTATGACTATGGTTTGTATCATTTTTATGACCAAATTAGGCACTGTTGATGGTATAAAATGGGGTGTTAAGGACCGTCAACAAGCTCCCCACACTTGCTTTTTACTCATCCTCGAGTAAAGGTTAAAGATAAATGTATTCATGATCATAGTATCTTAAGACATATAGCTAACACAAAAGTTATTCCAAGACAAATCTTATACTAGTGGGATATGTGGCATTGGCTAACATATATCCTTCAGTGGTTGAAAAGTGGAATAATTCTTGAAACAAAGTTATCTTCCCAAATTCTCATCTTAGTGACCTGGAGTTTTTAAATTTTCACAAAAAAGCATAGTTCACTTATACTCCTCAAATGGTACTCTCAAGTCACTCAATGGTATATGATTCATTACCAAAGCATAGTAATGAGTTGCTTTCTTATCCTTTCCTACTTCTAAAAAGCTTATGTGGAGTTCTAGGTATGGAAAGGATATAGCATACTTACCTTGCATGTATCGTCGAGTCAATGCTTCGATCCAAGGAGAGAAGTACCATACTCTTAGATCAAGATGTGCATGTGTATGGATATTTGGTGGCTAAAACTAATTCTACTATACTCCTTTATTTGATATGATCTCTCTCTAACTTTATTTCTTTAGAGACATGGCTATCATCATCATTTTTTTCTTTTCTTTTTTTTCATGAGCTTTTGCTCCTCTCTATTTTTTTCTCAGGTGGGCATCTTTGTACCCATTTTTACATAGCCCATGTCTCTTCTACTATAAACTCATATTAGAGAGAGATCACACCTTTAAAACATGGAGTATTTACTTGATGGAATCCTAATAGGCTTCCTTTTTTTCGTCTACTCCCAGTGTAGGAGTAGAGCATTTTTGGGTGGATCTACATGGAAGGCATGTTTTTGTGCCTACTGCAGTGTAGAGTAGTGCATATTTAGGTGGGTGAACGTGATCTTGATCTTGAGAGCATGATAAATCTCTCAACAAGGGTCAACAAGACTTGACAAGACTCAACACAAAGCAAGCAGCTTATGTAGAAAATTTAATCATGAAAAGCATATATGGCTATGGTAGGAATTTATCACCATTGAGGAGTATGTGATAATATGGTTTTAACATTTTATCAAAAGAAAGTTCTCCAAGTACTTAGATTCGAATGGTAGGATTTCTAAGCCAGAACTATATCACACTCCACAACATCTTAGTCAATATGATTATCCTATAAGTATTTTCCCACAAGCATAAGAATATGTAAATGGAACAATCTTTATGCAAGCTTCTATCTTAACAATGCCATAAATATGTCACTTTTCACAATTTTAATCATAGTGTGGTTTTGGTTTATTTAATTTGCAGGATTAAACATGTATATTTAGATAAAAAAGTTGTAAAGAGATCAAACCGTGGTATTGGAGCTATGGAGAGGTGGAAACTATGGTAGTAGGCGTCATGTATGACATGTTGATGATGAGCTATGATGAATTTGTGCACAATGGGGTCGCAAGACCCCCCACACTTCAATGAGATAGTACCTGGCTTTTATTCATAGACAGAAATGGTGAAAACACAGGGGACTCCACTGGTGGGAAACACCAGATAGTCCAATTATTCAAATAAAGAAATTGCTTAAAACTAATAAGACAAGAGTAAGGGGTTCGAACTTTTATGTTGGATCAATAAAGTGCCAGAATTCAATAATATCAACTTCTTCTATGTTATTAGGTTCAAGAAAAACTTTTAAACGATGACCATTTACCTTGAAAATATTACCTTCATCATCTTGGAGTGTGACAAAACCATGTGATGAGGCTTCAAGAACCTCGAACGGCCCTTCCCATTTGCTTCTAAGTTTTCCATGCCCGAACAATTTTACCCTAGAATTAAACATTAATACCTTATCTCCTGGCTTGAAGTCCTTCTTTTTTATCCGCTTGTCATGCCATCTTTTTGTTCTTTCCTTGTACATTTTGGCATTGTGATAAGCTTTCTCCCTCCACTCCTCTAGTTCAGAGATTTGCATTTTTCGATTTCTTCCTACACCATCAAGATCCATATTCCACCGTTTGATAGCCCAATGTGCTTTGAACTCTAACTCAACTGGCAGGTGACATGTTTTTCCATAGACAAGCTGGTATGGTGACATGCCGATGGGTGTTTTGTATGCTATCCTATATGCCCAGAGAGCATCAGGAAGCTTGTCCTTCCATCCAGTCCCCATCTCATTCACTATCTTTTGCAGAATGTTCTTGATTTGCTTATTTGATGTTTCTGCTTGACCACTTGTTTGAGGATGATAAGGGGTTGCAACATTGTGGCGTATCCCTTGTTGGGACAATAAGAGGCGAAAGGTCTTATCAATGAAATGAGACCCTCCATCACTTATTACCATCCTCGGTGTGCCAAAGAGTGGAAAAATCATCTCATGGACCATCTTTTTGGCACTTGAAGAGTTTGCCGCTCGACAGGGCATCGCTTCAACCCATTTGGACACATATTCCACAGCCACCAAGACGTACTCACACCCACGGGACTTTGGAAATGGACCCATGAAGTTGATGCCCCAGACATCAAAGAGTTCTACTTGAAGGTTGTTCACCAATGGCATTGCATCACGGGCATTTGAAAGGTCCTTGTTTGGTTTTGGTAATTGACTGACAACTTAGGTGGACTAATATGTGTTTAAATATTGATTACACAGGTGATTAGTCCACAGGTACATGTGTGTGAGCATCTATGCCATGGAGGTGGAAATGGCTTGGAGATGATGCTTAGCTCACACATATGGTATGAAGGAGCTAAACGCATGAGACATGACATGGAGTCATGTGGCTAGGTGGAGAAGATCAAGACAAGGCTTCGCGTCGATGGACCGGTTGCAAGTGTGAAGGGCAAGTCGGGTGATGGCTTGGTGCCGATGGACCAACGCAATGATAAAGAGCAAGCAAGTCAAGGATCGATGAACCAAAAGCCACGTGATGATATGAAGTGGATCATATCATTCATGAGGTGTTGGTGCATGTGTTGCACTGGCATCGATGGTGTCGGAGACGGAGATGAAGACGGTGATTGAAATGGAAAGCGCAAGACAAAGGTATAACCTAGGGCGTTTTCATTTCACCGGTCTAAGGTTGAGTAGAGAAGTGCTTGACCGGATTTAGGATAGACGGTCGTACTATCAAGAGGGGCAAACTTGTTTGCATATCGGTCATCTAGTGCCACTTGAGTGATCTAACTTGCATACGTTGCAAGGATCGAGTGGCGCGGTGAAAAGAGTGAAAAATCCTTTGAAAAATGTTTGTGAAAAGCTAACACACATGCACATGAGGTGTACACTTGTTGGTGTTAGCACGTTTGCAAAGATGATGAAGTTTGGAGTTGAAAGGAGCTCAAAAAGAGCGTCTGACGCTGGCTTGGACAGGGCGTCGGACCATTGGTGTGAAGGGTCCGACGGTCCCAGGCTCTGTGCAAATCTGTGGAAGCGTCGGACGCTCGGTTAACGAGCGTCGGACTATTGCCAACTTCGGTCCGACGGTGCCGAGCAGTGTCGGCGTGTCGCGTGGCGTTCGGGAGAGCGTCGGACGCTAGAATTTTGTCCGACGGCGAGCGTCGGACTGGAGTCCGACGGTTTCGAGCGAGTTGAAACCTCTCTGGAAGCGTTGGACTGTGGTGATCATTGGTCCGACAGCTAACCGCGCGAGAGTCCGACGGTGCCCGAGCTGTGGCCCGTCTGTAAGAGTCGGACGGTCCGACGCCTGGAGCAGTGCGCGCGTCGGAACATCAGCTTGAGCGTCCGACGGTTGGAAAAACGGCGGGAGAAATAGCCATTGAGATCCAGCGGCTACGGTTGAATCGAGCTGACACATGGCGGCCATCGGGGGCGTCGGACCATGGGTTTTGGTCCGACGGTGGCGCGCTGGTTCGGTCCGACGGTCGGTCCGACGGCCGTTTTCAGTTGGCAACGGCTCTTTTGAGCTGAGGGCTATAAATAGAGGGATGTGGCCGGCTGTTGGTAAGGTCTTGCACCTTGGGAATGTGTTTCCCTTGCTAGTGCATGGCTTTGTGCTCTCTAACTCACTAGTGTGCTTAGCGTTCATCCAATTGATCGCTAGTGAGTGATTCTAGTGCGTTGCATTGAGAGATTGCAAGAGTTGGCACTAGGTGATCGAGTTGCAATCCGGTGGTGCTTGTTACTCTTGGAGGTCACCACCTCCTAGACGGCTTGGTGGCGAGAGGCTCCGTGGAAGCAAGCAAGGATATTGTGCTTGGCTCCGGAGCAAACTTGTGAGGGGTTGGAGCTCACCCCGCGGGAGATCGCGAAGAGCATCGCCAGTAGAGCGAGACGTGAAGAGCGACAAGTGGTCCAGCCGAGTCAAGTGCTAGAGCTTGTGGTAAGCACTCCACGTGGGAGAGTGTGACTTGCGGGTCACCACTAGCAAGAGGACCGGCGGCAACCTTGGAGCTTGTCTCAACGGAGGACGTAGCTTGTGGCGACAAGTGAACCTCCGGGAAATAAATCACCGTGTCAACATCTTCCCATCCTTCGCGGTGGTTTGCTCCCTTCTACACAAGTTATTTATTTTGTGCATTACTTTACTTGTGTAGTTGTAGTTGCTCTTGTGAGACCGGTTAGCTTGTGTAGCTTGCCACTCACCTTCTTAGCTTGTGTAGCTTAGAAATAGTTTCTTGTTTAGTTTGTATAACTAAACAAGTTGCGCTCCTTGATTAGGATTGTGTATCCTTGTCATTGAGCATGTAGTGAGCTTAGGTGCTTAGTGCATTTTTGCTTGCTAGTTGGTAGAAGCTCCCCGGTGCTTAAAGTACTAGTGCTTAGGTTTGTGTGATCTTGCGCTAGAACGGCTTAGGGAAGCTCAAGCTAGACTTGCACCTTTGCTTCTTGCTAGGATCCTTTGCAAGGTGCTTAGAGTCTTAGTTAGAGGGGTGAATTGTCGCTAGAACCGATTAGGTTTTATTTCCGCTGCGATTTATTTTTGTCGGACTATTCACCCCTCTCTAATCCGCCATCTCGACCCTACACGTGGTGTCTGTCATTTGTGGTCTAAACCGACCCGAGAGGATGGCAACTTATGGGCTAGATGTTGATTGTCCATACACATTTGATGGCACACACTTTGCACGTTGGAGAAATTGGATGGAATGTAATATTAAATTTATTTCTCCTCAAATGTGGTGGATGGTAGATGTAGGCTTTTCTCATGCGGTTGATCGAAAGAACACAACCAAAGCGCAAGAGAAATGCTTACATCTAGATCTCCAAGCAATTAACATATTTTATAGATCTTTGGATAATAGAATTTTTGGAGAGATCATGGACTTTGAAACTTCCCATGAGATTTGGGCATTTCTCAATGCAAAGTATGACAAGCTCTCCGATGATGATGATCAAGCCAAAGAGCAAAAGCTTGGTGATCAAGAGCACATCCACAACTCCGTGATTGTGGAGAGTTGCTCTTCCGCTTGGTCAAATGATGGTGATGATGATGCTACCACAAGATCACTTGACAAGGGAGTTGATAAAGCCACAAGTGAGGCATATGATGATTCTACCTCAAGCTCACTTGATGATGGGTACGAGAGTGATGCATCAACAAGCTCTTCATCCTCATCACATAGCTACAAGTCACTCGGTGGTGGCAAGGTATCACTTGGCAATGTGATTGTTGATTATGATGATCCAAATTTTGAGCTTGTATGCAAACTCGTAAATGCCTTAAGAAAAGAGATGAACAAAACAAAGAATTTGACTAATGAAAACTCTTTTCTAAAGGACACATGTGAACAACAAAAGCATCTACTTTATGTCATGAGTTGTTCACATAAGGAGCTAAAATTGACTTATGAGGAGCTTAGTGTTGCTCATGAGAATTTGGTAAAAGACCATAATATTCTCACTAATGACCTTTCTAATGAAAAATCTAAAACTAGTGAGAGCTCATCACTTGGGTCAAATGATCAATCACATAATGCTACTAACCCTTGTGATGTAGGCAAGAAGAGTGTATCCACCTCTTGTGATGATTTACTTTCTATGCCTTGTTCTTTACTTTTACATACTTGTTCTACTTCTATGTCTTGTGAGACTAACCTTTTGAAGGAGAATAATGAGCTTAAACAAGAAGTGAAGAACTTGAGCAATAAGATAGCAAGGTGGAACAACTCAAGTGCCGCCCTTAACCATATGTTGGAGAACACAAGAATGGTGGGCGACATGAGTGGTCTTGGTTTCAAGGCAAGCAAACTCAACATACTAAGAAGCCAAGATACAAGTGGCATTCACTTCAACAAGAGCAAGATCAAAGACAAAAGATGGGATAAGAGAACTTATGAGAAAGAGATGAAGAAGCTAGAGCAAGAAAGGCTTGCTCATTTCATGTGCTTCACATGCATTGAGATGGGTCACCTAGCTTCAGCATGCCCCAACAAGCTCAAGTTGAAGAAGGAAGAAAAGAGGCTCACACGGTCACAAAGCCTATACAAGAGGTTTGTGAAGCCTCAAGTCAACACACCCCAAGCTCAACTCAAGAAGAAGACAAGAAGGGGTAATGGAAGAGGAAGGCATCAAACTCATATTTATGATGCCAAGTTGATGATGAGCAAGATTCAAGAGAAGAACAAGATGGCTCACATCAAGTGCTTCAAATGTGAAGATATGGGTCACTTTGCCTCAAAGTGCAACAAGCTTGAGAAGAAGGCTCAACCAACCCAAGAGAGGTGAGGCAATGAGAAGCACAACATGAGCAAGAAAGAGAAGGCTCAAGCAAAGCAAAAGTGCTACTCATGCCGGGAAAGGGGACACATGGCTAATTCATGTCCTCTAGGTAACACTCCTAAGCCTATTTCAATTCATGCAAATAATTTGCTTAGAAAGGATGACAATGGTACCTCATTGGTTGCTATTGCAAAACATCCCGCTATCCATACTAAGACAATGCCTAAGTATGTTGCTCCTAACTTGAGAGGACCCAAACTAGTTGGGTACCATCAAAAAGTGGATGATTGTGTGTAGGTACTATGGCATTGGAGGCTTAATTTAATTGGCATTCATATTGATCATCATATAATGAGTCAAGTCATGACACCTAGTGCAAATCCAAACCAATGCCAAGTCAAATAAAGTGAAGTCCAAGTGCTATAACATACAAGTGCAAAAGTTCAAGTTGTGGGTGATCTTTTGGTTAATTATTTGATGACTTACAAAGAATCAAGTTGAAGCCTGAAAATGGATGATCATGAATTTTCAAGATATATCTTTTGTTGAGCAATTACATTTGGATGCATATGAGTTGATTGAATTGGATAAATATGCATATGTTGCTTGCAATGAGAAGTTTGAATGGAAAAAATTGCTTAGTGATCAAATTTGAGTAGATTTGGTTGGATATAATCATAAGATGACATTTAGTAAGTGGATTGAATGGATTTATGTCTTGTGAAAGTATTCAAGCAAGTTTAGTTCAAGTTTGGTTCAATTTGATGAAGATTAACTCAATTGATCAAAATCTGTCCAAAATTGTGAAACTGAGCTAGCTGAGAACAAAGCCATGTTTGAGTAATCAAAACTATTTGGATTGGCTTGAAAATTGATATACATGTTCTAAACTCATGGTACAAGTTACTGTGAAGATCTCATAAGAATTGGATAAGGATTACTTTGGTTTTGGAGTAGTTCTTGTCAACTATAGTGCAGCAGTTTTTCAGCATGTAGCAGTGTAGAGAAAAATAATGGTTGGCAGTCCATACTTGGTCAAATAAAGCTCAAATATTTATGGCTGCTAGTAGACTCAAAGAAGGTCATCTCCACAAAATGTCATGGCAATTGTACATGTACATTGGGAGATATAGCATACTCATTAAAAGGTACAGAATCTGTCCTCAAGAGAGAATTATTGGAAATATTTGGTATCTCTTGCATTGAAGGGCTCTCAAGTTGGAATTATGATTACAAGTGGTTGAGAGTCTCAATTGTTTGGTTTTGGATTATGAAGATTGGTACTCAAGTGAAGGTCAAGACCAAGCAAAGAGAAGATGAAGCTTAAGTCCTAGTGATGATTAGAGAACAATTGGATAGAAAGAAAAGGACTTAAAGAAGTAGAAAGAAAAGGACTTAAAGAAGGAATTCAAGTTGATTATCATGTTAAGTCCTTAGATCAATCAAGGAAAGGCAATTCAAGTGAGTATTGAAGATGTTTCTTTGGAGAGATGTCACTTCTCCCGATTGTCGGGGCGTGCCGCCTTTTGTAGGTAAACCAAGTGGGTGATGCTTGGATGGCTAATATAGAAGTGGTGATCCGGAGAATCATTGAATATGCTTAGTTGAAGCAAATAAAACGGGTCAATCTAGAGAGGAAGCAACAACCAAATGAGAAGAATTCATATATATATATATATATACATGTGGTATTCATGCTTATTCAAGTGGTATTTTCTCATGCAAGCTTGATCAACAAAAGATGCAAGTTAACCACAACATTGAAGTTAGCACTTGATCATATGGGTGAAGAATAGAATTCATGATGATAACTGGTCTTCACCAAGCTCTTCAAATGGACTTCACTGTTGCTATTTTGGAGATTGATTGAAAATGACTATCCTCTACTCTGAGATAGCAAAGGTATCATTGTATGGCATATGCATCCATATTTTGATAAGGACTTGATTAGAGCATATAGTCATACATAGATGAGCATTCATAAAAAATCAAATGATTTTAAGTTCATATGATGCCACTATTGCTTGTATGTTTTGTTTGATCTAGTGGCTAAATATGACTTGTTCATGAGCATGTGAACCTAGTGTTTGATCTAGTTAAATAAGCAAAAAGGATCTAATTCAACATAGGCAAGATAACCCCTAGTGGCGTGAAGAAGCTTGTCTTTGGTTCAAACTGAGTTAGATTACTTGTGCAAATTTGCTAGATTAAACTAATCAAGAAAAGAAGCTCATGACAACAAGCTAAGTTCAAGAAGCACAATACAACAATGACAATGGATATCAAGTTATTCTTTCAAAATGGTATCTAGACTCACCAAATCACTAGTAGCATGCACATGGTTATTCTTTAAGTGGTATCACTACTCTTTATGTATTACTATACATGATGTATGTCTACAATTAGTTTAATTTCAAGTGGTACTATGATCATCATGTCGGCATCCATGCAAGTGGTATAGGTCCAACTCCATTGGTACTCACAAGTGGTGGCTAGATCAAGTATTCAAGTGGTATCCAAAAATATGTGCAAGTGATCCTCAACTTTAAGTGATCATCAAGATAATGACTTCCAACAAGGTTTCCATATGTGCAAGTATTTACCCTCAACATTCCTCACACACATCTTTGTCACAATAGAGCATTGACCTTTTATGGAAATTGATGACAAAGGGGGAGAGATTGGACAAAGATATGAAATTGTGTGATAAGGAAGAGATATTGGATCACATGATCAAGGGGGAGAGAAAATCCTCATGGACATGGAGTATGCAATGAACCATCATGAAGGCCGATGATGGGAGAGCAATAGGCCAACAAGAAGGATGATCCACAAGATTGAAGATTGCAAGGGGATCAAAATTCTTGGACAAGAGAAGCACACAAGTAGGGGGAGCAAGCTCATGGACATGGTTGATTGCATTTGAAATGTGCATATTCATATGCTTGCTTGCATTTGCACTTAGTTTCCTACATATGGTATCCTCTCTTGTGTGGTGTATGCTAGTATAGGTTTGAATGATGATTTGATAACTAGCATGCATAGGTTATTAGCTAGACTTATGTTTTTCAAGTATTTACTAGAACCTTGCTTATAATGTTGATATCACGGGATATCTAGTATTTTACTTGTCTAGCTAATTATGATGCTAAGGATGGACTTAATGGTGCAACTTCAATTGACATGAAGCAATTGGTATCAAGCACGATCATTGCCAATCTACATGTGGTATCGAGCTTCAAAGGTTTATTCTAAACACCTTAGCATCACTTAGTAGTGTTGGCACTCCCACAAATTCCATATTTATGCATGTGTGAAAATTTGAAGCCAAACCATCTGAGCACACATGTAGGGGGAGTTAACACTACCAAGTCGGGTTTTATGAAGCTTATCCAAGTCTAAAGATTTGAGCTTAAAGATGGATAAGTAATATAAAATCCAACCCAAGTTAGTGATTTACACTTGTGTTAAGAGCTAACTTGGTCAATGCGCTTAATTTCCATATCTTTATAGAGTTGTCATCAATTACCAAAAAGGAGGAGATTGAAAGGTCCTTGTTTGGTTTTGGTAATTGAGTGACAACTTAGGTGGACTAATATGTGTTTAAGTATTGATTACACAGGTGATTAGTCCACAGGTACATGTGTGTGAGCATCTATGCCATGGAGGTGGAAATGGCTTGGAGATGATACTTAGCTCACACATATGGTATGAAGGAGCTAAACGCATGAGACATGACATGGAGTCATGTGGCTAGGTTGAGAAGATCAAGACAAGGCTTCCCGTCGATGGACCGGTTGCAGGTGTGAAGGGCAAGTCGGGTGATGGCTTGGCGCCAATGGACCAGCGCAACGGTAAAGAGCAAGCAAGTCAAGGATCGATGAATCAAAAGCCACGTGATGATATGAAGTGGATCATATCATTCATGAGGTGTTGGCGCATGTGTTGCACTGGCATCGATGGTGTCGGAGACGGAGATGAAGACGGTGATTGAAATGGAAAGCGCAAGACAAAGGTATAACCTAGGGCATTTTTATTTCACCGGTCTAAGGTTGAGTAGAGAAGTGCTTGACCGGATTTAGGATAGACGGCCGTACTATCAAGAGGGGCAAACTTGTTTGCATATCGGTCATCTAGTGCCATTTGAGTGATCTAACTTGCATACGTTGCTAGGATCGAGTGGCGCAGTGAAAAGAGTGAAAAATCCTTTGAAAAATATTTGTGAAAAGCTAACACACATGCACATGAGGTGTACACTTGTTGGTGTTAACACATTTGCAAAGGTGGTGAAGTTTGGAGTTGAAAGGAGCTCAAAAAGAGCGTTGGACGCTGGCTTGGACAGGGCGTCGGACCATTGGTGTGAAGGGTCCGACGGTCCCAGGCTCTGTGCAAATCTGTGGAAGCGTCGGACGCTCGGTTAACGAGCGTCGGACTATTGCCAGCTTCGGTCCGACGGTGCCGAGCAGTGTCGGCGTGTCGCGTGGCATTCGGGAGAGCGTCGGACGCTAGAATTTCGTCCGACGGCGAGCGTAGGACTGGAGTCCGACGGTTTCGAGCGAGTTGAAACCTCTCTAGAAGCGTCGGACCGTGGTGATCATTGGTCCGACGGCTAACCGCGCGAGAGTCTGACGGTGGCCGAGCTGTGGCCCGTCTGTGAGAGTCGGACGGTCCGACCCCTGGAGCAGTGCGTGTGTCAGACCATCAGCTTGAGCGTCCGACGGTTGGAAAAACAGCGCGAGAAATAGCCGTTGAGATCCAGCGGCTACGGTTGAATCGAGCTGACACGTGCCGGCCATCGAGAGCGTCGGACCGTGGGCTTTGGTCCGACGGTGGCGCACTGGTTCAGTCCGACGGTCGGTCCGACGGCCGTTTTCAGTTGGCAACGGCTCTTTTGAGCTGAGGGCAATAAATAGAGGGATGTGGCCGGCTGTTGGTAAGATCTTGCACCTTGAGAATGTGTTTCCCTTGGTAGTGCATGGCTTTGTGCTCTCTAACTCACTAGTGTGCTTAGCGTTCATCCAATTGATCGCTAGTGAGTGATTCTAGTGCGTTGCATTGAGAGATTACAAGAGTTGGCACTAGGTGATCGAGTTGCAATCCGGTGGTGCTTGTTACTCTTGGAGGTCGCCACCTCCAAGATGGCTTGGTGGCGAGAGGCTCCGTGGAAGCAAGCAAGGAGGTTGTGCTTGGCTCCGGAGCAAGCTTGTGAGGGGTTGGAGCTCACCCCGCGGGAGATCGCGAAGAGCATCGCTAGTAGAGCGAGACATGAAGAGCAACAAGTGGTCCGGCTGAGTCAAGTGCTAGAGCTTGTGGTAAGCACTCCACGTGGGAGAGTATGGCTTGCGGGTCACCACTAGCAAGAGGACCGGCGGCAACCTTGGAGCTTGTCTCAACGGAGGACGTAGCTTGTAGCGACAAGTGAACCTCCGGGAAATAAATCACCGTGTCAACATCTTCCCATCCTTCGCGGTGGTTTGCTCCCTTCTACACAAGTTATTTATTTTGTGCATTACTTTACTTGTGTAGTTGTAGTTGCTCTTGTGAGACCGGTTAGCTTGTGTAGCTTGCCACTCACCTTCTTAGCTTGTGTAGCTTAGAAGTAGTTTCTTGTTTAGTTTGTATAACTAAACAAGTTGCGCTCCTTGATTAGGATTGTGTATCCTTGTCATTGAGCACGTAGTGAGCTTAGGTGCTTAGTGCATTTTTGCTTGCTAGTTGGTAGGAGCTCCCCGGTGCTTAAAGTACTAGCGCTTAGGTTTGTGTGATCTTGCGCTAGAACGGCTTAGGGAAGCTCAAGCTAGACTTGCACCTTTGCTTCTTGCTAGGATCCTTTGCAAGGTGCTTAGAGTCTTAGTTAGAGAGGTGAATTGTCGCTAGAACCGATTAGGTTTTATTTCCGCTACGATTTATTTTTGTCGGACTATTCACCCCCCCTCTAGTCCGCCATCTCGACCCTACAGCATTGATGTTCCCGTACTTTTGGCATTGTGAACACCTTTGGACGAACGTCTTTGTGTCCTCATACATGGTTGGCCAAAAGAAACCACTTTGCCAAATCTTGGCATGAGTCCTAAATGCCCCATAGTGCCTACCATATGGTCCAGCATGGCATTTTTCAATGATCTTGATTGCTTCAGGTGTTGGAACACATCTTCTCAACAAGCCATCAGCACAGACCCGGTATAAAAATGGCTTATCCCATAAATGACATCGACTGTCATAGATGAGCTTCTTTTTATCTACCCCAGGTGGGACATATCCTGTTACTAAAAAGTTGACGATATTTGCATACCAAGGGTTCGAGTCTGTTACTTTGAGAAGTGTGTCATCTCGAAGGAAGTCATTTATCGGAAGCTCAGGTGATTCCTTAAAATGCATCCTCGATAAATGATCTGCCATCGAGTTCTCCACTCCTTTATTATCTCTTATTTCAATATCAAATTCTTGGAGTAGAAGGATCCATCTTATTAACCGTGGTTTAGCATCTTTCTTAGTGAGCAAATATTTTAGAGCAGCATGATCGGTATAAATAATTACTTTAGCTCCAACTAAGTAGGATCTAAACTTATCTATAGCAAAGACAACGGCCAACAGTTCTTTTTCAGTGGTGGCATAGTTTAATTGTGGTCCAGTTAAAGCCTTGCTAGCATAGGAAATTACATGATGCTTTTTGTCTTTTGTTTGGCCGAGCACGGCACCAACAGCAAAATCACTTGCATCGCACATTATTTCAAAGGGTAGCGTCCAATCAGGAGGTTGAATGATTGGAGCTGAGATGAGTGCCTTTTTTAAGAATGTTAAAAGCTTCTAGACACTCATCATTAAACTTAAAGGGTGCATCTTTAGCTAATAGGTTCGTTAGAGGCCTTGCAAGATGAGAGAAATCTCTTATGAAGCGCCTATAAAAACCCGCAAGCCCAAGAAAACTGCGAATCCCCTTGACATTAGTGGGCGGTGGAAGCTTCTCAATCACCTCTATCTTAGCTTTGTCGACCTCAATCCCACATTCGGACACCCTATGTCCTAGCACTATGCCTTCCCGAACCATAAAATGGCATTTCCCCAATTCAAAACTAAGTGCTTTTCCTCACATCTTTGTAAAACCATGTCCAAATTTTCTAAGCAATCACCAAAAGTTTTTCCATAGACAGAGAAATCGTCCATGAATACTTCCATGATTTTCTCGATCATGTCAGAAAATATGGACATCATGCACCTTTCGAAAGAAGCAGGGGCATTGCATAAGCCGAATGACATACGACGATATGCATAGGTTCCATAAGGGCATGTGAAGGTGGTTTTACTTTGATCGTCGGGATGGATGGGAATTTGATGATAGCCAGAATAACCATCAAGGAAACAAAAGAAAGAGTGATTTGCTAACCGTTCCAACATTTCATCAATGAAGGGTAACGGAAAGTGATCTTTCTTTGTAGCCTTGTTCAGCTTTCTATAGTCTACGCACATCCTCCAACCCGTGACGGTTCGTTGTGGGATCAACTCATCCTTCTCATTTTTCACGACCGTCATGCTTCCCTTCTTAGGAACTACTTGCATGGGGCTAACCCATTCGCTATATGGAACTGGATAAATTATGCCTGTGTGTAAGAGATTTAGAACTTCTTTCTTAACGATGTCTCTCATCGCATTGTTTAGCCTTGTTTGAGGCTCCCTAGATGGTGTAGAATTGGAATCTATTGGAATGTGATGTCTGCAGAGAGTAGGACTAATTCCCTTGAGGTATTGAAGAGAGTAGCCAAAAACAGATCGATGCCTTTCTAAGATAGTGATAAGTCAAGAAGTCTCCTCCTTAGAAAGTTTGTCACTAATAATCACAGGAGATTCTCGATCACCATTTAGAAAGGCATACTTGAGGCCAAAAGAAAGGAGCTTAAGTTCTACGGGAGGTCGATCTGGCTTTAGAGTTTCATCTAATTTGAGGGGCTCTTGTAGTTCCTCCTCTTCCTCAATGAAATGTTTAGCATCCTCCTCTAGATTTGGTTTGAGAGATTCCGTGAGGGATGCAGCCATCACCTCCTCTAAAGGTTCTTGCTCAGGGTCATCTTCCACTTTTGAATGTACGGATTGAGCGAGTGGAATAGAGAGATCGATGCTTTTTTCAAGTTTAATATTTAGGCTCCCTTGATTTTGTCCTTCTTAAATGAGTCTATCTATGGGATGTCCTATCAAGAGATCGAATTCCGAGATTTCAAAGATGAAGAAATTTAAGAGAATCTCGATCCCGTCGATCTCAATGGGAACTGCTTGAATAATCCCAGAGCTTGGAATGATTGGCCCCAAAGGGCTTTTTAAGAGTTTGTCGATTGAAGTTACAGGTATGTCTCCAAAGAGAGCATATGTATAAGATTTGGACATGATGTTTACACCAACAATGGGATTGTAAAGCACATCCAAAGTGGTCCCCATCAAGCGACAACGAATAGAGGTAGAAGGAGAGTCTAGTCGAATTACTTCCGAAGAGAGCTCCGCCTCTTTTAACCATTCATCACTTAGAATTGACAGTAGAGCCATCACATTCTCCCTTCGAAATTTCTCATTAGGAGGATCTAGAATGTGCTGATTTGGGGTAGATGGTGCTAAGGACCTCTTTTGGGAAGAATAGTTCAAGGTATTTCCGAAATTGGAGAAGAGATCATCCTCGAACTCAAAGGGGATTTCCGAAGGTGGAATTTCTTCCTCCTTCAGGGGTTTAGGTATTTGGTTGACAACATGCTCTATGGTTTGAATAGGCAAGGAATTGGTTGTCAGAACTTCTTCTCGCTTGGGGGTCAGTTCTTCGTCTTCCTCAGGGAATTCGTCATGAATTCCAGTGTAGGGAGTGTTTTCAAGAATTTTGTCTAAAATGATCCTCCCTTCACTTGCAGACACTTGTAAGAAAGCTCCTCCCGAGGCAATGTCAAGGAATTGTGCAGATTCTTTGCTAAGCCCCATATAAAAATGTTGCAAAAGCATGGAATCAGGTATAGCTAAGTTGGGTCTTGATATAGATAATTCTGAAAGACGGGCCCAAACTATATCTAAAGGTTCCTAGGATTTTTGTTCGAAGTTGAGCACTTCCTTACGAAGATGAACAACTCGAGAGGTAGGGAAGAAAGCTAAATAGAACTTGCTCTACAATTCTTCCCACTCTCCTTGCACACTATCTACGAATCGAGCATACCAGCGTTTAGCTACTCCCGTCAAAGAGAATAGGAATAGCTTCCACTTTAAGGTTTCTTGTGACATACCGGGAATTTGAAGGCATGAACACATTTGCTCGAATTCTCGCAGATGAGTATATGGGTTCTCATCTTCTTCCCCAGCAAAGGGTTGTTCCCGAACCATGGCTATGAAACCAGGCCGTAACTCATAGCTAGGTGTTAGAATCGGCTTTGAAGATTTAGGAGGCTCCAAACGAGCGGCCTTTGGAGCGGCAAGATGACAAATAGGAGTGGAATCCATATGATAAGGATGGTGTTTTTTTGGAAGGTGATGGTTGATGGTGGTGGTAAGAAGAAAAAAGAAAAAGGATACACAGATGACTTGGTTCCATTCTAGAACAGCTACCATTCCCCGGCAACGGTGCCAGAAAACTTGTTGACAATTCCTAACGCAATCACCAAGGCTAAAGATATCCCCGGCAACGGCGCCAGAAAGCTTGTTGACAATTCCTAACGCAATCACCAAGGCTAGAGATATTCTCGGCAACAACGCCAGAAAACTTGTTGACAATTTCTAACGCAATCACCAAGTCTAGAGATATCCCTGGCAATGGCGCCAGAAAACTTGTTGACGCTAAATATGGCAAGGGGGTAAAACCGCAAGTGCACGGTTGTCAAAGTAGCTTTCACCTAGGAGTATTCCAAGGTATCGATTTCCGCAGGGAACGTAAGTGTTCTACTAAGAATCAAGGTCGACCTAAGATAACTAGATGTTTGGGATAACTAGGGTAGAGAGGGTCTTAATGGCAAAGGTTCTAGATCAAGGTAAGGTCTACAATGATTGTTCACTTCGGAGCTCTGTTTCGGTCAAGCACCGCAAAAGATAACTAGTGTTGTTACGGCTTCGGGCCCTACTCTTTAAGAACTTGCACAAACACATGGTGTACTACAAAAACAAGATGGGGCTGTCACCGCCCACTAGCTACCACACATCCGAGGAGCAAGCCGCACACACTGGTAAACGATAGCCTAAGAACCATGCCTACACTATAGCTTACTACTCTAATCTAGGTATACCAAAGATAGACTAGAGCACTCAAGTAAATGAACAATGTACCAATGAACAATAGAAGTAGAACACTTACAGGGCCAAGTACCTTAACCAAAAAGAATCTCGGAATGGCTCACTTGAAGAAGACCCACATCCGCAGAGATACACGCCGAAGATGGTGCCGACAAACCTGGCACTCCTCCAGCTTCTCCTCACTCTCTCCCTCTCTTTTACTCCTCACTAGGATAGCTCTAAGGCTATGACTCTCATGTGGAGAGTGTGTATCTAGTGGTTGTTTGCTTCACAAGTGAGGAAACCAGTCCTATTTATAGTGCTAGAGTACTCCAGGGGTATTTGTAGGCATGCTGGAGGTCGGTGGCCGCCAGAGGTACGGCGGGCGCCCGATTGATTTCACCGACTTGCAATCCAATGGCCGTAGTTCCTCCCCAAAGGCGGTTGCAAGGTTGGTTGATGCCCGTTTTGCGGTTGTAGAGTCAGTTTGTGACCCTTGGAGGATGGTATGTGGGTCCATGGATCCTTGACACCTCCATCTTGCACCATTGATTGAAAACCGACTTTGATTGATGGCTAGGATGGCTTCTAGGGACCTTCACACAGATGGTGGACATGGCAGGCGACAGAGGCAGGGCAGGCGCCCTGTTGACAGGGCCACCGAACCATAGATCTTGTACCGACCTTGGATCAACGGAGGACAAACTTTATTTTGCATCTCCCACGGATTGCTGACATGGAACGAGACAGGGATAGGGCGGGCGCCCTGTGGATAGGGCGGGCGCCCTCCAACTTGGGCCAAATGTGCTCATATTTGGTGAGCACGTAGGCCTCTCAGTTAGCTTTCCAACGCCTAGTCGATTGCCTGATTCCGAGTCCGGATGCTTCCTGGGTGCTCATTTTACCCGGGACTACTCCTGCAGCCCGTTCTCCGCTCTCCGGAAAGCGTAACCTTGTCGTCCGTCCTCCGATTTGGGTGAACCAAAACCTTATTTCAAACTCCTTGAGTTTATGTAGTCACAAGAAGCATGGATGAAGCCTTTTCTCCTTATATATCGCCGTTTTGTACTTACCTTGCACCTACACTCATATAGCCATCACAACTTGTGGAAATGGTTAGAAATAAAAACCTATGACTATGGTTTGTATCATTTTTATGATCAAATTAGGCACTATTGATGGTATAAAATGGGGTGTTATGGACCATCAACAATGCATCTTCAAGTGATGAAGATAGTAATGATGACAAGAAGAGCAAGAGGAAGGCTCATGCAAGCATTGCTATTCATGACAAGCCGTCCATCTTTGATACTCTTCATGCTTCATGGCCAAGGGCTCAAAGGTATCATCCGAAAGTGACTCTAGTGATGATGATAGTGATGATGACCTAACAAAAGAGGAACTAATTGACATGCTTGATGATGCTCGTATTCACTTTGATTCACTTAGAAAAGAATGAAAGGGGTTGCGCAAGGATAAACTATCTCTTGAGCAACAACTTGAGGAGCTTAGGGCATCTTATGAGAATTTAAAGGAAGACCATAAGAAGCTCCAAAAGTCTCACACTAAGCTTGATGCAGCTCATTCCTCACTAATGACTCAAAATGAGGACTTGCAAAATCAAATTAAAAAGAAGGAAACTAAAACTTGCAACATAGTTGTAACTTATGATACATCTTGTGAACCTATTGTTGTTGTCACTAACCCTTCTTGTAACACTTCCACTTCTACCTCACCCACTAGTGATCCCTCACTAGTAGTTGAGAACAATAACATAAAGGAGGAGGTTAAAAAGCTCAATCATTCCTTAGCCAAGGCTTATGGTGGTGAGGACTGCTTGCTTATGTGCTTGGGTAGCCAAAGAGCATCTCTCCATAAAGAGGGATTGGGCTACACCCCAAGAAAGGCAAGACCGCCTTTGCTCCTCACAAGACTTGTTTTGTCAAGAGGAATGGCCGGTATTGCACAAAATACAAGCAAGTTAGTCATTTAGAGCATGAATGCAAAAGCAAGCAATCCAACTCTCATGTATCCTCAATTAAGTTTGATTCTTGCTACATTCTCACTAAGGGCTCAAATAGTGTGAAGGCTAAGTTTGTTGGTACATCCACCATTTGGGTGCCAAAAAGCTTAATCACTAACATCCAAGGGCCCAAGCAACATTGGGTACCTAAAAAGAATTGATCTCTTTTCCTAGGTCAATTATAAAGCCAGAGCAAGGCATTGGGTGCTTGATAGTGGATGCACTCAACACATGACCGGGGATTCTAGTATGTTTGGTTCTCTCAACACAAGTGCAAATAGTGGCTATGATGCAATTACATTTGGTGATAACAAGAAAGGGAAAGTGAAAGGACTTGGTAAGATTGCAATATACAATGACATGTCCATCTCAAATGTGTTGCTAGTTGGAAGCTTAAACTTCAATTTGCTCTCAGTTACACAACTATGTGATCTCGGTTTCAAGTGCATATTTGGGGTTGATGATGTTGAAATTGTTAGTGTTGATGGCTCAAATTTGATATTCAAAGGCTTTAGATATGACAACCTATATCTTGTAGATTTCAATGCTAGTGAAACTTAATTGTCAACTTGTCTGATCTCAAAGTCAAGTTTGGGTTGGTTATGGCATAGAAGGTTTGGTCATGTTGGAATGAAACAATTGAATAAACTAGTGAATCATGATCTAGTTAAAGGCTTGAAAGATGTCACCTTTGAGAAAGATAAACTTTGTAGTAAAGCATTTGAGCTCTTGCATATAGACTTATTTGGACCAACCACATATACTAGCATTGGTGGGAAGAAGTATGGATTTGTGATTGTGGATGGTTACACTAGATATACATGGGTATTCTTTCTAGTTGACAAGAGTGAAGTTTATGATCTATTCAAGTCTTTTGTCAAGAGAAGCCAAAATGAGTTTGAAACAACCATCAAGAAAGTGAGAAGTGACAATGGTAGTGAATTCAAGAATACCAATATTGATGAGTTGTGTGATGAATATGTCATTGGACATCAATTCTCACCCAAGTATACACCATAATTAAATGGCATTGCTGAAAGAAAGAATAGAACCTTGATTGATATGGCAAGATCAATGCTAAGTGAATACAATGTTAGTCATTCCTTTTGGGCCGAGGCTATCAACACCGCATTCTACTACATCAACCAGTTATATTGTCATGGTATGCTTGCAAAGACTCCATATGAGGTATTGAATGGTACAAAGCCCAATATTGCATATTTTCGGGTTTTCGGTTGCAAATGCTACATTCTCAAGAAAGGCACAAGATTGAGCAAGTTTGGAAAGAAATGTGATGAAGGTTTCTTACTTGGCTATTCAACCACAAGTAAGGCATATAGAGTTTGGAATTTGGCTAGTGGTACTCTTGAGGAGGTGCATGATGTTGAATTTGATGAAACCCAAGGCTCTCAAGATGAAGTTGAAAATCTTAGTGATGTGAGAGTCAATGATTTAGCAAATGCAATGAAAGATATGGATATTGGTGATATTAGGCCGAGGCAAGTCAATGATGATGAAGATGATGGTGCTATTCATAAAAGTGTGCAAGTTGATAATGAAGCAAGTGCAAGTGACTCACAAAATCAATCTCAAGTGCAAGATCAACAAGCTAGTTCATCTCAATCCAATGATCACGTTCGTATTCTCCAACCGGTGTCTATTGCAGGGGATCATCCTTTGGATCAAATCATTGGTGGTATTCAAAGTGGAGTTCAAACAAGAGCAAGGCTAGCTCAAATTTGTGAGCATTTCTCATTTGTATCATCCATAGAGCCAACCAAGATTGAGAAAGCATTGCAAGATGTTGATTGGGTTAATGCCATGCATGAAGAGCTCAACAATTTCATAAGAAATCAAATTTGGGAGCTAGTGGAAAGAGCAAAGAAACACAATGTGATTGGAACTAAATGGGTCTTTAGAAATAAGGATGATCAAGATGGCATTGTGATAAGGAACAAGGCTAGATTGGTTGCACAAGGTTACACTCAAGTAGAAGGGCTTGATTTTGGAGAAACCTATGCACCGGTTGCAAGATTGGAAGCAATTAGAATCTTGCTAGCCTACGCTTGTGCCCGCAACATCAAGTTATATCAAATGGATGTCAAGAGTGCATTTCTCAATGGATATATCAATGAGTTGGTATATGTGGAACAACCGCCCAGATTTGAAGATCATAAGAAGCCCAACCTTGTTTACAAGCTAAGGAAGGCATTGTATGGTTTAAAACAAGCACCTAGAGCATGGTTTGAGAAATTGAGAGATTTCTTGCTCTCTAAAAGGTTCAAAATGTGAAAGGTTGATACTATTCTCTTCACCAAGAAGCTTGGCAATGATTTGTTTGTCTTGCAAATATATGTGGATGAAATCATATTTGGGTCAACAAATCAATATTTTTGTGAAGAATTTGGCCACACGATGGTAAGTGAGTTTGAAATGTCCATAATCAGTGAACTTAGTTACTTGGTCTTCAAGTAAAGCAAATGAAGAATGGTATATTTGTGAGTCAAGGCAAGTACATAAGGGACATGGTGAAGAAATTTGGTTTGGATTGGAATTTGCAAAGCCTATGAGTACACCCATGGCCACAAATGGTCATTTGGATTTGGATGATAGTGGCAAAATGGTGGATCAAAAGCTATATAGATCAATGATTGGAAGTCTCCTTTATGTGACCGCATCTCAACCGGATGTCATGTTTGGTGTGTGCATGTGTGCAAGGTTTCAAGCCTCACTAAGAGAAAGTCATTTGAAAGCCACAAAGAGAATATTGAGGTATTTGAAGGGCACACAAGATGTTGGGTTGTGGTATCCTAAAGGGTCCAACTTTGAGCTTATTGGTTATTCGGACTCCAACTATGCCGGTTGCAAGGTGGATAGAAAGAGCACTAGTGGAACATGTCAATTGCTTAGAAGGTCACTTGTATCTTGGTCATCAAAGAAGCAAAATATCTCAACGGCCAAAGCGGAGTACATTAGTGCCGGTAGTTGTTGTGCACAACTCCTTTGGATGAAGTCTACTTTGAGTGACTTTGGATTGAAATACAAGAAAGTGCCTTTGCTATGTGACAATGAGAGTGCTATCAAGCTAACCAACAACCCCGTGCAACATTCAAGAACAAAGCACATTGATATAAGGCATCATTTCATTAGAGATCACCAAATCAAAGGGGACATTGCAATTAAAAGTGTCGGCACCGAAGATCAATTAGCGGATATCTTTACCAAGCCACTTGATGAATCAAGATTTTTCAAGTTGAGAAGTGAACTAAACATACTAGACTACTCCAACATGAAGTGAAAAGCTTCCCACATTATATGACATGCCTCTCCTTTAACTAAAGCAAGGTAAAATTGGTTGACATGGTATTCATACTTTGATAAGGACTTGTTTAGTGCATATAGACATAAAATGCATCTTATAGGTTCATTCATGAAAAACAAAGTTTTTGATGTATAGATGGTACCACTATTGCTTTTTATGCTTGAATGATCTAGTGGTAGCATATGACATATTGATGGGCTTGCAAACCTAGTGTTGAATCTAGAACATAAGCTCATGATGTGTAACTTAACATGTCAAGATAACCCTACCAGTGAGGTGTGAAGAAGCTTGTCCTTGAATCAAACTTAGTTACATATTCTAGGCAAGTGATCTAGATTGAACCAAAGTGAAAAAGAACTAAACCCCATTATTTGACGTGATACTCCCATAATTTGCACCTTTTTTGGTGATTGTTGACAAAGGGGAGAAGAAAGTCACAAAGATAAGAAAGGAAAGGGGTCAATTAAAATTTGAAAGCACACAAGTAGGGGGAGCAAGCTCATGAATAAGTTGGTGCATTTGTGTGTGCATTAACATATAAATTGTTGCATTGTCCAACTTTAATTCCTATGACTTGCTTGATTGGTGTAATGCTTATAAATAGAAATTGAATTGTGTTTGACAAACTAGCATGCATAGGACTTACCTTTCATACAAAAGTACCTCTCTTGCTTAAATGTTGATCTCATGAGGTATTTTGAGCTTGTGATGCACGACTAGTGAACAATGGTGCTAAGGATGGTATATTTCCGCAACTCCGATGGTATCACGCTTTAAAGGTCCATTCTTAATACCTTAGCATCATTTGGTAGTGGTAGCTCACCCAAACTTTCAAATCCATGCATAAGTTAAAAATTGAACCAAACACAAGGAATCACATATGTAGGGGAAGCTAATACTATCAAAGTGAAAACTTGTATTTATTTCATATCTTTGTGAAGGTTGTCATCAATTACCAAAAAGGGGGAGATTGAAAGCCCATGTTTGGTTTTGGGTAATTGATGAAACCTAGTTTGCTAATGTTTGCTCTAAGTGTTTCATGAGATTAATTAGCAAACAACAAGATGGAGCAAAGGACCGGGTCGGCGGAGGCCACAAGAGTAGGGCAATGACGGCGTCTATGCAAATGTTGTAAGTCCATCAACAAGAAGAGAAAGCCCTAATGACGGCGTCCATACGAATGGTGTAAGTCCATCATCAAAAGATGTCCACAAGCTTCATCAAGAGAAGAGAAGGAAAATGGAGAAAAGCTAGGAGCTCAAGGCAAAGGTATAACCAATAGGAGCTCTTTTGCTTTTGGTGATCAAGACTCTATAGAGAGAGTGATCACGTTTAGGATAGATAGCCGTACTATTAAGAGGGGAGAAATCGTTCGTGAAATGCGGTTATCAAAGTGCCACTAGGTGTTCATATTTGTTGCATATGCTTGTAGATGCTAATGACACTAACAAAACCCGTGGAAAACTGTTTTGAAAATGCTAACACACGTGCACTAAAGTGAGAGACACTTTGGAGTGTTAGCGCCTTTGGAAACGGGGTGAAGTTTGAGAGGTAGAGAGGGGTATGGGGTGAAGTTTGAGTATTAACGCTTTTCGGTGATTGCACTTAGTAGAAATGTGCACCGGAAACTTGCCGAAGTTTCCCGGTGGCTAACTCTTTGTGTAAGTGCAAAAACGTGAGCACCGGAGGCTGGGGGCACCCGGTGGGGTAGCACCGGACGCGTCCAATGTGAATCCTGTGCTCTCGGGTCGTTTTGGTGAAGATTCCACTGGACGAGCGAATTTCTTCACCGGACGCGCTGGGAACATTGTTCCAGCGTCCGGTGCCTCTGACGTGGCGAGCAGCAGTTGACCGTTGGTGCAGCGGACGCCGAGGAGCGTCCGGTGAGCAAATGTGCTCTCTGGAACCTCTCTGCGTGGACACCGGACTTGGGCATCGGAGCGTCCGGTGTGACGGCTCTGCGTCCGGTGTGAGCGCGCGTGACGGGTGAACTAAAGGAGCGTCCGGTGCCCCTGAAAATAGTGAGTAAAGTTTGGATTTTGAGTGGGGGCTATAAGTAGTGGAGTGGCCGGCTTGTGAGATACCCCTTGCACATTTTCATTGACTCTAAAAGGTAGTGAGCCTCTCCACTCCTCTCTCACACATTCCACTTAATTGAGATCATCATTTGGTGAGATTGGAGAGCATCAAGTGCATTGCATGAGTGTATTCATCTAGAGGCACTTAGTGAGTGGATTTCACAGCGGATTCTCTTGTTACTCTTGGAGTTTGCCGATTCCTAGACGGCTTGGAGCTGCAAGGATCGTTGAGGGGAGTTGGTGATTGTCTCCGTCTCCGATCGGTGAAGTGTAAGGGGTTCTTGAGCCTTCTCCGCGGGAGATCGCAATTGGCTACTCTAGTGAATTGTACGTAGCTTATGGATCCCAATCTTGTGTTGGTTGTGTGGCACCCTTGAGAAGGGTTTGGCATGTGATGCAATTAGCGCGTGAACCTCCAAGTGGGTGTATCGCTACAACGAGGACATGGCTTGCCGGCAAGTAAGTGAACCTCGGTAAAAATCATTGTGTCAACTCTCTTGCCGAGGATTTTATTTGTGTTGATCGAATGGTTTATCTACTCTTCACCGGTGGTATAAAAATCACCCTCTCTCTCCTTTACATTATTGCACTTATTTTTGTGTAGCTCTCTAGTTTAGTTGTTCACTTAGTAGTAGAGTAGAGTAGTGACTTAGACTTGTTGGTGTGAACTCTAGAGACTATAGCCTAGAATGGTTAGGTGGCTTGCATTTTAGTAGGCTAGCGCAAAATTCGCTTCGCCGCTTATTTGTCTAACCATCTTGTCTCAAGTGTTGTTTGTAGAATTTTTATAGGCTAGCACAAAATTCGCTTCGATTTTCTTCTTTATAACCTTAATTAAAATCTAATTCGATGCCTCTGCCTGGCCATTTGCTTGCGCATAATAGGGAGATGAATTGTACAGCTTGATCCCCATGCTATCCGCAAACCCTCTAAATTCTTCCGAATTAAACATGGTGCCTTGATCGGTTGTTATGGTCTGAGGGATACCAAACCGATAAATAACATGTTCCTTGAC
Source organism: Eremochloa ophiuroides (assembly GCA_038502445.1). Classification (NCBI taxonomy): domain Eukaryota; kingdom Viridiplantae; phylum Streptophyta; class Magnoliopsida; order Poales; family Poaceae; genus Eremochloa; species Eremochloa ophiuroides. The sequence continues at coordinate 42,686,707 of JAHLJS010000003.1, forward strand.
AAACTCAACCATGTTTTTAGACGTGACAGTCCTCAAAGGAATTGCTTCAACCCACTTAGTGAAATAATCCATCGTAACCAGTATGAATTTGTGTCCTTTACTCGATGAAGGATATATTTGACCGATCAAGTCAATTCTCCAACCTCTGAACGGCCATGGTTTGATTATAGGATTCATAGCAGAAGCCGGTGATTTCTGAATGTTGCCGAACTTTTGACAATTCTGGCATCCCCTATAATATTTAAAGCAATCCTTCAACATGGTTAGCCAAAAGTACCCGGTTCTCCTGATAATCCATTTCATTTTATGAGAAGACTGATGAGATCCACATATTCCTTTGTGTACCTCTCTCATCAATCTTTCCGAATCTTTCTTTCCCAGACATCTGAGCAGTATACCTTCAACTGTCTTGTAATATAGCTGTCCGTCGAGCAACACATACTTGATGGACATATATCTAAGCTTCCTTCTCACCCTTTGTGAAGGATCTTTGAGGTAATCGGCTATTTCAGTCATCCAATCTTCTTCTGCCTGCTCTGTAGTGAACACCTCTTTGACTAAGCGATATCCAGAAGCATCTTGTGCTAGCCGATTAGCCTCTTGGTTCTGCCCCCTAGGGATATGAACCAAGAAAAATGCCAGGAAATCATCCAACAACGCCTTGCGTCGATCATAATACCCTCTGAGAACATCATCCTTGCATTCATATTGGCCGAGCAACTGGTTAATCACCAATTGTGAATCCCAGAATACTTCAATTACTACGGCCTTTGCTTCCTATAGAAGCTGAAGCCCTTTCAATACGGCTTCATATTCTGGTTGATTATTAGTCACCACTAGGCCAATCCGATAAACAAACTCAAAATACCGCCCTCGAGGCGAAATTAGAACAATGCCGATCCCTCCTCCTTGCTTGCATGAGAATCCATCAAAAAACATAGTCAATGGCATTGCTTCAGAATAGTTCACCTGACCTCCATGGTGTTGAGTCACAAAGTCTGCCATTACTTGCCCCTTGACTACCTTGGCTGATTCAAACCTCAAATCAAACTCTGATAACGCGAGAATACATTTGCCGATTCTTCCATTTAGGATTGGCATAGACAACATGTGTTTGATGACATCCGATTTGGACACCACTACACATTCTGCTGTCAGTAAATAGTGCCACAATTTGGTGCACGAATAATACAGGCATAGACATAGCTTTTCAGTAGGAGTGTATCTTGTCTCTGGATCCAGTAATCTTCGGCTTAGATAGAAGACCACTCTCTCTTTGCCTTTAAATTCTTGCATAAGGGCTGAACCAATCGTATGGCTTTCGGCCGTCGCATACAACTTAAAGGGTTTTCTTGTTTGTGGAGATCACAGGAGCAGACTTCATGTACTCCGTTATACTCTCAAATGTCTTTTGCTGTATGTCACCCCATCTAAACTTCTGATCATTCTTCAATTTCAACAAGTGGCGAGAATGGCAACACTTTCTCTAACAAATTGGATATGAATCTTCTTATGAAATTAATCTTGCCAAGCAGCGGCTGCAGCTCCTTTTTATTTGTCGGAGGCACAGCATCATCTATTGCTTTCCTGCTCTTCTCGCCAACCTCAATGCCACTCCGGTGTACCATGAACCCCAAAAACTGACCAGCTGACACCCCAAATGCACACTTGTTGGGGTTCATTTTCAATCCGTGCTTCCAGGTACATTCCAAAGTCTCCCGTAGATCGGCTAAAAGGTCCTTGTTACTTTTTGACTTCACCACTACGTCGTCAATATATATCTCGATGATCCTGCCAATCAGCCGATAGAAGATGTAATTCATTGCCCTCTGGTTCTTAACATCAAAAGTGGGCACACTTCACCAAAAATGAGGCTTCTCAAATTTTTTTGCTAGAACTCCTTACATCTGTCTAGTCAAGCTGCTCCAAGGATGGCTGTGCTCGGCGCTTTGTCGTCACTGCTCGAAAGAAGGCCTTCGCTGCTCAGAGTTGCTTGGGACAACGTTTCTCGACAAATGCAAGGTGCTCTGGTACTAGCTGTGGGTGTATAAACCTATATACCACACGGCACTACATAGGCCACGTCATCCAAGGAGGCACATACCGCTAGAGGCCATGCGACGGCTGATTGAGAGCTTGGCGGCCAAGGAAGTAGCCTTCCATGTTAGAAGATATTGTTGTTACCTTATAAATGATATCCCGTGATCTGTTAGGATAGCAATAATTGATCTGTAACCCTACCCCCAGAATATATAAGGCGGGTAGGAGACCCCCTTAGATTCATCTTATCTCATAATATAATCCACAGAAGACAGGACATGGGGTATTACGCTTCCGGACAACTTGAACCTATCTAAAACCGTGTGTCTCTGCACTTGTGTTACGCTAGCCCGTCCTCAAGTGCACCTCCACTGATTAATCTTCTACCGTGGGCATATTGACTACAGACGATATTTCGTTGATAATATCCCAAAACAAAGATTGTAGAGCTACAAACAATGGACATATTTGCAAGAACGCAACACATCATTTTGCAAGAACATTTTCGTTATAGTTCAATGTTGTACTTAGAGCACACATCATAGCAAACAAAATGTCCTGGCACTACTACATCATGACTAACTGGATTGCATGTGTACAACCAACTAATCCAAAATATAGACAGCGCATCCAATCTAAATAGTCTAAGGAATTTACATATTGATTTACACAAAAAAAAATCCACAAATTTAGAAATCAATTTAGTATTTGTTGCTAATTGAGTCATTCATGCAACTATACTACTTGCCTACAGTCTTGACCTCCTTCATTCTCCTTGCTAATTGATTCGTAGTTTTAGAAGAAACATCCAACTGGAAAATAGAAAATGCAGAAATTTTCTATGTAAAGAAGTTATTTAAATCAATGATAATAGGGGCATTGAAAAAAGTTTGCCGGACATGCTACCAAAGGCAGCCATTCTACAAGCACGAAAAACAATTTAAGTATTAAATAAAGCAGCTACTTAATTTCAAGTTCCCCAATTAGCTGATAAGCCATTATTTGTAATCTTCTCCACTTATTTTTTTCAACCATGTTTAGTAGTATCTTGAAGTTAATGTCAATCCATCCTGCTCATGATAGCTAGGATACCTCAATGTTGATGAATACCACTACAGATATGCATTGTGATAAGAACCCGCTAGGGTTTGTGGACGATCTTTGGATGAGAGGCGTGAGATAACTTGATTGGTGGATGGAGATAACGTTCATGGCCCGACTACAGCCTTCCAAGACCGCGCCTTAGTGACTGATACACCACTTCCAAAGCCGTCACGATCTTATGGAGCACGACAACTAGCCACTAGCTCCCGTCCTGCAAGCAATCGAAGAACTAGCAAGAATAAGGAAACAAGCACTGAATTTGCAAGATGAAATTGAAGGTTTCAAACTGAATATTATTATGAGTGGGGTTCCGAAGACAAGGAGACGGATGGCTAGATCAGCACGCACGCCTACAAGCAAGTAGCGAAGGTTAAACTTGATCTAAACAAAACCCGAGAGTTCCCGGTGGCAGCTAAGGGGTATATAATGTGGGGAGGACGATCACAAGAGAGTTTGGGTCATGCTCCAACCCTAGGACGCGTCCCTATTGGACTCTAAACGATACAAGCCCATTGGGCTAAATTAAGGTGGCCAAGCACCCTGGACAGAAAAGACCTCTCGGTGGTTTTTGGACTGTTGATGCCACTTCTGAGCATATATGAGTACAAGGCCAGATCCATATGAAAATAGACTTGATCAGCTTTCCAACAAGTCCAGAATCACCCCAATCCGACTCCATATGTAACCGTGGCGACTGTTCCAAGTTGGAGGTGTGCTGCAGTCCGAATCCAACCTACACGAGTCTTTTTCCCTTTCGGTTTTCTCCTTGATTCCTAATCAAAACAAGAATGCACGTGTCTCCAAGATCTAAATAGGATGGACAAGAGCTCAAGAAGGAACTCACTTGATGATTAAGTTTTCGACCACGAGCACGAGCACGAGTAATAGGACCTACAGGTACTGGCGTCAGCGTGGATGTATGGTTGGTGTTGATGTCCTCATCATCCTCTCTTTCTTGAATTTGAGTCGTCCTCGACTCAAGCTCATCTTCCTCACCCAAATGAGGCTTCAAATCTGCAATGTTAAATGTGGGACTAACCCCAAAATCTCTAAGAAGATCAAGCTTATTGTTGATATTTCTTATGCACAATTAAAATATGAAAGATTTTGCAAGCGCACAGAATACCATTGTAGCATTTTACCGGGAGTATTCCAGGCATCGTTATTTATATTTTACCACAGGGAAGCAATGGTTAAATAATTTGATAATTGACCATCATGTATCTACTAACTTAGTACAACAACTAGACTATAGTAGGGGTAAACGATAAATGATAGGAGTTATGCTTAAATGATATAGACACACAGGAGAATTCTATGATAAAAGAGTAGATAGGTAAAGTGAGAGGACAACGGGAGAGTTAAAGGTTCCTAAATACTTCTCTATTAGTGTGGTTCTACAATAACTGATTCATGGTAGATAAAGCAATCACATAATAACACTTCGGGACATCAAAACACTAGCCATGGAACGGGATGAGAATAGGACTAGAAAGTTCTGACGACGGTCCTACAATCATCAACCTACACGAGGTGGAATACGTCGGCCATCAGGGCTGTCACCTCCTGGGGCTACCACAACTATTCGTAAGGTTGGGTGCAATCTCAGGTAACCTCTAGTCTAGACACCATGCCTACACTATTAATTACTACTCTAATCCCATATAAAAACTAGAGCACTCGATGCGAGTGGAGATCCTATGCCAAAGTATAACAACTATACTAACCAATCAAATTTAAGCATAAAGTAAATAGAGAAGATAAATATATTAAAGCATAAGTCTTACAAAGATAAGATACAAAGATATACCAGACCCCTGAAGACTTCTCCAGAACTGAAGCATGTGGAAAGAATGCTCTTGTGCTTTGCCCCAAGAAAAGGGCACTCCTTTTTTGTGAGCTCATTCAATGATGTTTTGGCGATAGAAACCATCAAGTCCTAGGAAATTCCGCACTTGTGTGACCGTTGTGGGTGCAGGCCATCCCTGTATAGCTTCCACCTTGGATTTATCAACCTCAATTCCCTGTGGAGTGACACCATAGCCAAGAAACGATACTCGATCGGTGCAAAAGGTGCACTTCTCAAGGTTACCAAATAAACGTGCATCACGTAGAGCATTAAAAACAGCACGTAAGTGATCAAGGTGTTCATCCATGGATCTGTTATAAATCAGTATATCATCAAAGTAGACGACAACAAATTTCCTAATGCAAGCACGCAAAACCTTATTCATTAATCTCATGAAAGTATTAGGTGCATTATTGAACCCCAAAGGCATGACCAACCACTCATATAAACCGAACTTAGTTTTGAAAGTAATTTTCTATTCATTTCCCAAATTCATACGAATCTGGTGGTACCCACTACGCAAATCAACTTTTAAAAACACCACAGCACCACTCAATTCATCAATCATATCATCTAATCGTGGAATAGGGTGTCGATATCGAATGGTGATATTATTAATAGCCCTACAATCAACACACATATGCCAGGTTCCATCTTTCTGAAACGACCTCGATTTCCACGAAGGGAAATCCACAGGCTCGAATTGTAATTCAACAGATTGCTTGGAACAATCCATGAAATTACCCATATCTCAGTTGACACCAGGATCCATACAACGGTAATTAAGTCTTACATAAATATTTATTACATCGCCACACTGGCGGAATCAACATTCAGAGAAGCTTTAGAAGATGCGGAAACGTTTCATCCTTCACGGCCAACTTGAGTGTAGCACGTGACCCTATTCCTCGCCATCGTCTTCCTCGAAGTCGTACTCGTTCTCGTCACCTGACAACAAATTTATCAGTACGATTTGTACTGGCCACGGAGCCCACCTATGCAGCATTTGCTTTGTGGAATGTGGATGCAAGGCTATACAAGCAGACCTATAGGCTGAGGTTTTCCTATGTAGCTGTAATCAATGTTTAATTAGTCAAGTTTTATCACCAGTTAACACCATCATCCCTTTTCCCATCACCACATCTCACTTACCCACACCTCGCTCTCATTCGACAGGCCCAACTCCCTCTCGGGCCTATCTCAGCGGCACACTACCACAACGGGTACACTGCCGGAAAAATGTCATCTAGGGGGAGAAGAGAACACTCACTACACTAGTAGAAGCTTCACAGGAAAGGTCCATAGCCAACAGGTTGGCATATGTATCAATCGATCAACCGTACACTCTGCAGAGGTTTCACTACCCACAAGATTAGCCATCATAGGTGTTGCGCAACACCTAGGCAGAATTCCGGGTGCTTGCTTGCCTAGGTCGATGCCACCCTACCACTCAGCTCTGGGATATTCCGGATCCTACACCGTTATGCTGAGACTGGGAGACACAGTACCGGGCCCATCCAGTGGTACTGTGCATCTAGAACGGAACGGGAACCCATCGACCGTCTCCGCCCACCCTTATCACCTCTCAACCTAGCAGTAGTGGCACCGTCCTACCAAGTAGTCCAGCCGTCTCCCGCCCATCAGAAGCGAGTGAGTAGAAAAAGATTCCCATGAACCTGAAACTAGTCCATCCTAGGTTTGACCAAGCAGGCATCTCCACTTAGGGGATACTCTCCCCGTGCCATCACAGCACCTCCGTCCACGGGCTTCAAACCACCAAGGCTATCCCACCCGGAACCTCCTCAACAACTTTACCCGCCACAGGTATCTCGCTTGGGGATGCCCAGGTTGCACCCCCGGCACGACTTGCCCCATGGGCTTGTCTCACATCCCACTTGGTCAACATCAACCCTTACCACGCACCCAAGACGCACGCAGCACTCTCTCCCAGTGGTTATAATCAGTTATACACCGTCCCAATTCCACCACATAGCATATAGCAAGTAGAAAGTAGTGGAAGAGTAACAGTAAATTAAGCAGCAGCTAACCTAGCAGCGGACAGCAGGGTAAAGTCTTATCAAGGCAGGGAATTCAAATATACTACCATGCAACCAATCCATACATAATCATAAAGCAATAGCAACAATGTCATTTGCAATGCGTAAATAGGATCTAAGGATTTGGTGGGACGTGGCACCTTCGTAGTCGTCTCCTAGCTCCTGAAAGTACTCGTGGTCGTCTTCCTTAGTCAGATCCTCCTCCGGCTCTGAAATCGAACACGAAATAGTCACGTCAGCGACTCCTAAAGAGTATTTCAGAAAAATCTAATAAAATAAAGAGCCAAATGCACACAAACATAGTTTTAGATTGTAGATCTCATTTTTCTGAGAATTTTGATATATGGTGCGCAATTTTTGGACATCGTATGAATAAGTTATGAATTTCCGAAGATTATCCTATTTTCTGAAAATGGGAAAATTGGTCGGTTAATCAGGGGCAGCTCGGGATTGGTCCACGTGGCGCGCGGGTCCAGTAGTGCGGCATGTGGCGCCTCATCAGAACACAAACCCGATGGTCACCCACCAGGTGTTCGATGCTGGTTCCCAGAGAGTCGCCGGTGTCGGCGTAGCTCGGCGGAGCTCGGCGGTGGTTCAGTGGTGGTCGGTGGTAGCTCGGCGGTGGTCGAGGGTAGCTCGGCGGAGCTCGGCGTAGTTCGGCGGTGGTCGGGGGTAGCTCGGCGGAGCTCGGCGTAGCTCGGCAGAGCTCGGCGTAGCGCGGCGGTGGTCGGGGGTAGCTCGGCGGTGCTCGGCATAGCTCGGCGTAGCTCAGCGGAGCTCGGCGTAGCTCGGCGGGGCTTGGCGGGGCTCGGCGTGGCTCGGGCGAATCGGAAATTCAGGCGCCGAGGGGGCTGCTCTCCCGAGGTCTACCGGGGAGGCTCGGGCGAATCGGACATTTGGGCGCCGAGGGTGCCACTCTCCCGAGGTCTACCGGGGAGGCTCGGGCGAATCGGAAATTTGGGCGCCGAGGGGGCTGCTCTCCCGAGCTCTCCCGGGGAGGCTCGGGCGAATCGGAGATTTGGTGCTAGCAGGGTTCCAGGGCGTCTGTTCAAGGCGGCGGTGTCTCTCCGGTGCGGCGGACGATGACAGGGCGGCGATGACCATATTTCGGCAAGACAGGGCTCGGCTTTCCCCAATTGGCGTGCTCAGGCAGTCGTCCGACCAGATGGTGGCGGGTTAGAGTCATGGTATGGCCTCCTTCTCTCCCTCGGCATACGGCGGTTCTCCGACGAGGTGGAGGCGCATGTAGCCAAGGCGACAGTCGTGATTCGGGGCTCGGCTATCTAGCGGCGGTGCCGAGGCAGACTTGGCGAACCTCGGCGGCTTTTCTCCGCAGCGCGAGGCGACCGGGGGTACTTGGAACGGATTTTAGGCGAGGCGGAACGTGTCGGCGGCGATGTCGCCGCGACTGTGAGGTTCCGGCGGGGCTAAGGAGGTCTTCTAGGAGATGTATACGCGTCCAGGGTCTATGGCGACGGTATACCAACTACCAATTTTGGCTACCGAGATTCCCAAGGTGCTCGGTTGTGGCGGCGGCGTGTCGCCGACGACGGCGGAAGGCGACAACGCGGCTACGACCAAGTATTGGTTTAATCGAATGCGGTCTTGTCAAATTGGTGAGGCCAGAGAAGCATACAACACTCTGGTGGCAAACTTTAGCCATGGCATGACCTTCTTTCGGTGACGGCTCGCGGCGGCGCTCCGGTAAGGTCGCGGCGCACGCGGCCAAGGCGATTCAGGCTTCCTCTAACGCTTAGATCCGCGTAGCTAGCTTAAGGGGTCGTGGCGGTGCTCCACGACGCTCTAACCTATACGGGTGCTAGTCGGATTGCTCGGAACGGTTGATTCGGCATCGGAACGCGTCGGTGGCGAGCGCGCTCCGCCGAGAACGCGTCGTGCTGCGTTCTCGGTCTAGCAAGCTTGTAGTCCGGGGGTTTCGGCCGATCGCATGAGTGCATGGTGCAGGTGATCTTCCAGAGCCGGTAAAGGCTCGTGCCTGCGCGTCCCGTGGGCGGAACGCCATGGCAAAAGCAGGGCAAGGTTCGGACATGGCGTGCGATGGCTCACCGTGGTGTCGGTGAAGCTAGGATGGCGGTGCAGTGGCAAGTCGGAGCCGTGCAGAGCGATCGCAGTGCCGTGCCGCTCCTCGTCCGTAGCTCGGGCTTCTCCTCCGTGTCCGGCTCCGGCGTGCTCCGCGGCGGCGGCGCTCCGGCAGCTTCTCCTCCTCTGCTCCGCCCTTCTCCCTCTCTCTCGGCTATGCGGTGGGGTGCGGTGGCTTGTGGAGCCGCAGCGTGGCGGCGAGGGGAAATGAGGGTAGGGCTTCGGGTGAGCTCCTTTTTATAGGCGAGCTTGGCCAGCTCCAATGGCGAACGGTCCTGATCGCGCTCGACCGATCGAAGGGCCGTGGCTCGAGTGGATCTAGGGCTCCGGATGGGCGCGGGTTTGCTTGGCGGCCAAGAAAGGAGGAGACAGGAGGGGGACAGCTCTGCGGGGCGTGGTGCTGTCGGCCGTGGGTCCGGGGTCACGCCATTCGCGTGACACCCCCGGCAGGCGCGTCGCCTTCGTGAGGAAGAGAAACAGTGGAAGGGGAAGGCGGCTGACATGCGGGCCCGGATTGGCAGCGAGCGCGAGCGCGTGTGTGCCGGTCGCGCGCGCGCGCTGCCGAGCCGCAACGTGGGCCGCGCGCGGGTGAGGTGAGGAGAAGAAGGCCGGGCTAGCTTGGGCTGGCTTAGCAGACCGGCTGGTCGAATGGTTGGCCTAACTCTCTCTCCTTTTTCTATTTTTATTTTAGTGTATATATACATATATTGCCCATTTTAAATATTGAGTAAATACAAACATAAATTGCAATAAATCCCAAATGTGATGCATAGGCTATTATTCTATGTGAATGGAATTAAAATGCAAACTACACTCCTTTATTTACCAAATTCATAATGAAACCTATATGCTTGCACAAGAAAAATGGGTTTTTACAATAAATAAATGAAAAATTTTAATTGGTTGGGATTTTTAGGTTGTGTGGATTTTTAGGGTTGTTACACTTTCTTAGGCACTAAAATAACTGGAACAGCATAAGGACTAAGAGATTCGTGGACATAACCTTTGTCTAGTAGTTCTTGCACTTGTCGCTGAATTTCCTTTGTTTCTTCCGGATTGGTCCTGTATGGCACACGGTTTGGCAAAGATGCACTAGGAATAAGATCAATTTGGTGCTCAATCCCACGTATTGGTGGCATCCCCACTGGTATTTCGCTTGGAAACACATTAGAATACTCCTGCAAAATGTTAGCAACAGCAAGGGGCAAAGAACATTGCATACCTTAATTGAATCAATGCATCCTTGCATATCAAAGCATAAGCAACAGAGGTGGATGCATTGAACTCATCAATATCAGATTTTTGTAGCAAGCATACAACGTCCTTTCAGTTTTATCTCATCTTTGTCATCAACAACAGATTTGTTATTTTTATTGCTCTTGCTCTTTGCTTTTGCAGCCTTAGCAACATCAGATTGCATAATAGCTTCAGGAAACATAGGATGCAACACAACTTTTCGATCATGGTATAGAAAAGAATATTGATTTGATCTGCCATGATGCATAGAATCCCTATCAAATTGCCAAGGTCTACCTAGCAGAATATTGCAAGCTTGCATAGGAACAACATCACATTCAACAATATCTTTGTATGATCCGATGGCAAAATTTATTCTCACAAGTCTAGTTACCTTTGTCTTACCACTGTTGTTCAGCCATTGGATGTAGTAGGGATGCGGGTGTGGTTTGGTGGTGAGGGCGAGCTTCTGTACCATATCGCTGCTTGCCAAGTTATTGCAGCTACCTCCATCAATGATCATGCGGCACGAACGCTCCTTAATGACACACTTTGTTTGAAATAAAGTGTGTCGCTGATTTTGCTATGCCTGCTCCATTTGTGCACTAAGCACTCGTTGTACAATCAAGCTCTCATAGTGCTCCGCGTCACCTGCATTAATATGTTCTTCTATGTTTTCCTCACTACCTGCATGGTCAGCCACAAGCAATGCAAGTGTATGTTCATCAAAATCACTAGCAGATGAACACTCACCATCATCTTTGACGATCATAACACGCTTTTTTGGACAGTCACGCATCACACGCCCATATCCCTTGCACCGGTGACATTGTATGTTGTTTGTTCTACCTGTCGATGCTACGGATGAAGTACTCGCAGCAGCCTTTTGCACTGTCTTTGCAACTGAATTGGTGGGGGCAGCTCGATTCTTGTCACTGGATGATGGCGTAGGAGTACGTGTAGACGGAGTTGTAGACGTGCATTGCTGCTGTGAGTTAGTTTTTCCTGTAGAAATATTATTCCTTGCGCTAGCACGTCGTCCCTGCACTTCCCTTTCAGCTTTACAAGCAATACAAAATAAACGGGTTACGTTATTGTATTCTTTGTAAGCGAGGATGTCTTGAATTTTCCGATTTAACCCGCCTAAAAATCTAGCCATAGCAGATTCCTCATCCTCCTCTAATTTACAATGCAACATACCCGTTTGTAATTCCTGATAATATTCTTCTATACTTTTAGCACCTGGTCTCAATTGCTGCCACTTATTTATCATTTCACGAGCATAGTAAGATTGAACAAATCTAGCTCTCATGACTCGTTTCAGCGCATCCCAAGTTTTAGGTATGTTATTAGGTTTTTTCTTGCCATATTCTATCCACCAAACAGAAGCGAAATCTGTAAACTCACTTGTAGCAGCCCTAACACGTGTAATCTCAGGAAATTCATGACATGCAAAGTTTTGATCAACAACAATCTCCCAAGTAATATATGCATCAGGGTCATATTTACCATCAAAAAGAGGTATTTTAAATTTAATCTTATTGAAAGCATCATCATTATTGTGTACCCCGCGTCGGCGGCGGCCACCCATACCTCTACGGTTGTGACGTAGGTGACGTCGGTCACGAGTGTCTCGATCATCATGTTCAGTATCAGCTGTGTATTCTTCATCATAACTACCATCCTCTCGATCTTCCTCCTCTTTTTTTTTATGCTTGTCCTCTCGATCTTCCTCCTTTTCTTCTCTATGCTTGTCTTTATCATCGTTGTGGAGGTCATCAAAACGCCTTAGAAGAGCAGTAAGGCTTTTGTCCACACTAGCAACGGACTCCTCCAAACTTGTAAGCTTGTTGTTTGTGGCAATCTGCGTATCCTCCAACTGCCCAAGCTTTTCATTTTTCACCTGCAAGTCGTTATCAAGTCCCTCTGTGTGCAGCTTCACTTTCGTTTCAAAATGTTGTATGATGCCCTTTGTGCGAGATGTAAGTGGGATTCGGCCATCTTCGTCGGTCCCTGGCATGGTTAAAAGACAAAGACAACAAGAAAGCAGATGAAGAAATAAAAGCCCTACAGCTAATAGGATGTGGCTAATGCAAGTCGCTCACTCTCAACCTGTTACACAAGTTCTTACCAATTCTTACCTTGCTCGACAGGAGAGGTCGTCTACCAATAAGTCTGCAGCAATGGATGAAGTGTATCGGTGTCGCAGCACAAGACCTAAGCTGTAGAATATGTGGAGCTATAGGTGGACTGAAACAAGGAACAAACTAGCACCACGTTAGTTATAAAGCAAGCTGAATAATCGTTCAACCGGCGGTACTGTGCTGGTCCTAGCCTAGACCATGCTAGATACCCGAGCCTGGACACAAAGGAAGGCACAACTTGAAGCGAACGAAAATCACAAAGAACAACCCCTTTTTCTTTGATTCTTTCTCTTTCTTTTTCTTTTTCTTTGTCTTTTTCTTTTTTCTTTTTTTCATTTTTCTTTTTTTTTCAGGGGACACTCAAAACTGATTATATGAACAAGAAGACTGCCAAAGAGCAATTCACCGCACACACTTTTTCAGAAAGGGCAGGGGTATTCCAGTAAAAAAAGATACTCTCTCTCTGGAGTACGCCACGCGTCTAGATATGAAATACTTGCTGCGTGATTGCTTTGATATTTGTAGGACTCGGCCAACAGAGAGGGTTAACGATTCCTTGTCTGATTCAAATTTCAAATTCTGCTCGGATTCGGCCAACAGAGAGGGATAGCTGATTCCTTATCCGATTCAAACTCAAGTCCTACTTGGATTCGGCCAACAGAGAGGGATAGCCGATTCCTTGCCCGATTCAAACTTCAAATCCTACTCGGATTCGGTCAATAGAGAGACAATATAATAGCACGTGTTGTGATATAAAAGTGACAAGAACTCGAAACTCTAACGGAACAAAACTAAGACCAGCAACTCGACACACCCGATGCAACCGAATATTCAACAAGCCCTAAATAGGTAGCACTAGCCACGACTCAAAGGTTTATAGGATTGCAGGAAACTAATCTACTATTTTTTTGCTTTTCGGGACTATAGGAAAATAAAAACCGTGAAGGATTGGAAGTCTCTCACCGATAAAGCTTGCTCTGATTACCAATTGATAAGAACCCGCTAGGGTTTGTGGACGATCTTTTGATGAGAGGCGTGAGATAACTCGATTGGTGGATGGAGATGACGTTCGCGGCCGACTACAGCCTTCCAAGACCACTCCTCAGCGACCGATACACCACTTCCAAAGCCGTCACGATCTTATGGAGCGCGACAACCAGCCACTAGGGCTCCCGTCCTGCAAGCAATCAAAGAACTAGTAAGAACAAGGAAACAAGCACTGAATTTGTAAGATGAAATTAAAGGTTTCAAACTGAATCTTATTATAAGTGGGGTTCCAAAGACAAGAAGACGGACGGCTGGATCAGCATGCGCGCCTACAAGCAAGTAGCGAAGGCTAAACTTGATCTAAACAAAACCTGAGAGTTCCCGGTGGCGGCTAAGGGGTATATGATGTGGGGAGGACGACCACAAGAGAGTTTGGGTCGTGATCCAACCCTAAGACGCGTTCCTATTGAACTCTCTACGATACAAGCCCATTGAGCTAAATTAAGGTGGCGCAGCACCCTGGACAGAAAAGACCTCTCGGTGGTTTTTGGACTGTTGATGCCGCTTCTGAGCAGATATGAGTACAAGACCAGATCCATATGAATGTAGACTTGATCAGCTTTCCAACAAGTCTAGAATCACCCCAATCCGACTCCGTATATAACCGTGGTGACCATTCCAAGTTAGAGGTGTGCTGCAGTCCGAATTCAGCCTACGCGAGTCCTTTTCCCTTTCGGTCTTCTCCTTGATTCTTAATCAAAACAAGAGTGCACGTGTCTTCAAGATCTAAATAGGATGGACAAGAGCTCAAGAAAGAACTTACTTAATGATTAAGTTTTTGAGCACGGGCATGAGTAATAGGACCAGCAGGTACTGACGTCGGCATGGATGTATGGTTGGTGTTGATATCCTCATCACATTGGATCATGAATCGGCCTTGCACAGTCTATAATAGAGGCTGTAGCAGGAGAGTGAGACTTACTAGAAAACAAGTCACGTGGATAGGCTGACAAATGTGGCATACACTCGCAAGTACAAGATCACCAATTGGCCATGCTCTGCGACAGGCCGCAAACAACCAGATCAGTTTCAATTCAAAATGCAGGCTAACGATGAAGCGTAACACAATATATTTGCCAATAACCAAACTGTTATAACTTCAGAATGTACTCCGTATGCCAGAATAAAATAGTAGCCATCAGCTTGGACTAAATAGTGATATGATGATCAATTCAATTGTAAGTATCACAGATCACAAATCCCACTTATCCTCATCAAGCCATAATTGCATTCATTAGTTGAGGGGTAGTATCTTGTGGACTCATGCTTACTGCTTACATGCTGAAAATTCAAGCAGGAGATTTGTGTTAGCAGAAATTTGCTATGCGATCCATTTGCCATCCAGACATTGTGGAATATCAATGGGAAAAAACTACAGTCACATAATGCCCTAAAATCTGACGAGAACAATGTTAAAATGCCTCTACTATGAGAGGTCAGGGTTTCGAGCTGTCTCCATTGGAGGTGATGAACGTGAGGGACCACAGTCCATAAGGCCACATCTGCCGCCGCGGGCGTTCCATAGCAACCATCGGTGGCGCGCGGCAAGCTGCCTCGACTCACGCGGAGGACGGTAAGCAGCCGGCGACCAGCGTGATGTACGACCTAGTATAATTTTGATTGGTGCATTATGTAGTAGAGAGAAGATACTGGTCGGACGCTGCACGCATGCCGCGTGGGACATGCGGAGTGGTGCGCTAAGCCTTATTCGGTAAATTTGGTCGGCAAGCTGCACCACGCCGACCTAGTTGGACCAACGCGCCGCATGGGTGAGTTGCAGCCTGACAGAGAAGGCCTACCTCGTTCTGCCCATGTGAGGGCCCCTTTGGTTCACAGGTGAGCCAAATGAATTTTGTAGGATTGAAATCCTATAGGAAAATTTCCTTTCCTACTCTTTGGATCGCAGGTGAAGTAAGGGAAATATTCCATGGGATTCGAATCCTACGTCTCATTCCCACAGGAAAAAAGAATGAGGTCCGACCTCATGGAAAAAATCCTGGTGGGAAACACAACGCGCGTAGAGAGAGAGACACCGGCGCTGGGCACACGGTCGGGCCCGCCCTATCGCGGCTAGCGAGAAAGAGAGTTGGGGGAGGCAGAGATGGAGGCATGGAGGAGGCAGCGCGCGAGGTTGGCCGCGGCCCCTCGTCTTCTCCGCGCATTCCGCCGCGCGCCCCAGACCCGGCCGCCGCAGCTCTTCGGCACCGGCATCTGTACATCAAGGGCGTGCACGCGCGGTACGGCGGGCCGTGGATTTGCGGCCGCTGGTGCCGGATCCGACATGCCCGGCGACCTTCCCTGTCGCAGGCTCGGGTCCCAGAGATGTAGGGAGAGGAGCGCGCGGGCCGCCTGTCGGACCACCGCCATCCGCCTGCCTGGGAGAGAGCTGCGGGGCGGACACCGGCAGAGAGCCCGGCGCTGGGGGGAGGGGTGCGCCACGCCCTCCCGGAGGGCCGCCTTCGCGCTGACCTGGAGAAGCCTCCATACGCACTCCGCGCGGGCCGACACGCGTCCGAAAACCATCGCGGCTCCCGCGGCTGGGATGGGCGAACGCACGTCTTCCGCCGGGCCGCCAGGAGGGGGGTAGGGGGTCCGCCGGGCCGTGGGGGTGGAGGTGGCGGCGCCACCGTCTGACCTCTACGCGGGGTTGCGGGGAAGGGGGGCGGGGCGGGCGTGGCTTCACGGAGTGGTAGGGGAGGTGCCTAGAACTGCTGTGGGACGGTTTTTTTATGTTTTTTTGGAGCTGCGAGATGAACCTTCCAGGCATCATGTGATGACATGTCACTACAAATCGTATGTTTTTCTACTCCTATCCTCTATGTTTTCTGGGAGCCAAAGGAGCCCTAAATTAAAAGAACAGAAAAGAAGCAGCCCAATCGGCCCGCCAAGAAAATCCGAAGACCACGAAGCCCAGCGAGGCCTTCTCTACTAGGCTAGTATTAGTACGCGGCCAGCCGCCAGAGGCGGGTCGGAGTTCAGCACTTGAGTTCCCCTTCTATCCTTCACCTCCCGATAGCCGCCGCCACCAGCACTCCAGCGCCCCCGTACCAGATCGACGCCATGGTGTCGGAGGCCAGCAAGAAGAAGGCCGCTCAGAAGAAGGCCGCCGCGGCCGCCAAGAGGGGAGGCAAGGCCGTGGTGGCGTCCTCGTCGTCTTCATCTGCGTCAGCGGCCGCCGATAAGGCGGCTAACGGCGTCGCAGCGCTCAAGCTATCAGACCGCACCTGCACTGGGGTCCTCGCGTCTCACCCTCTCTCCCGTGATATCCACGTGAGCACTCCTTTCCAATCGAACCCTCGTCTTCCTGTTCTTTCGTGATTCGTGGTGTGAATCTTTTACACTTCTGAAAACGCCCTAGACGCGGAGGACCTAGTAGTTTTTCCCCCTATTTGTTCCGTTACATACTCCGTACGCATACTGGGACATCCTTAGGACGCTTGGTATCGCCGACATCTTTGATCGATCTCTAGAGATCTCTACTGCTCTGTTTCATTCCACGGCAAACCGATCTGTCTTTTAGAGTGGTTTTGATATGCGCACCGACCTTTGATCTTTGAATTAGAAGACTATTATTTACTTTGGTTTATATGTTTCCCCGAACTTGGTGATGGGGAAATAGATTTCAGGGGCAGCGAATGGAAATTGGAATTTTGTTTTTGTTAACGAATGAAGATAGACATTATAAAGGGAAAAAATCCACGAAGCTCTCTGATAACGTATTGGATATTGGGAAATGAGTGGTAGGATAGGGATAGGGATAGGGAAATAGATGAACGGCTAGGATTAAATGAGGCGTAAGAAATGGACGGCTAGGATATGACGATACGTCGATACCTCTACGAGCTATTTGCTATCCCAATCCTAATCCGGATCCAAACACTCTTTGGATATTACTCCCTCCGTATCGGATTTAGGACAATGACACGGTCTCCAAAGCATGACTTTGACTTCATATTTCTATAAAAATACCTATTGAAAAGTGATATATGCATACTTTTATGATAAGTATATTCGAAAACAAATCTATTTATATAGTTTCTATATTTTCAAACTCAATAACTTAAAAGTTATTCATGATTTATATTCCCAATGTTTGACCAAGACCTTTTTCAAAACATCATCTTTTTCCGATACGGAGGGCGTATGTAATATATCCGAAACAGAGGTTAGGCCCCCACCATGTTCTATGCCTACCACTTTTCTTTCAGAAAAAGCAACTGATAATGTTCCTGGTTGATATCTTGTTTTCATTTTTGTTTAATTTGGCCAGAACTTCTGCATATAGGTTAATTATCCCGTCTCTAGCACAATCTTTATATCCTGTTGCAAGCAGGCTGCTAGGCCATTGATCAAGTATGTGCTGCAGTGAAATTCTGCTACCATGTAAACGGTAGTCAGTTGGTAGACATAACTTGGAATAGATGGTCATGACAACAATTTCATGTGAAGTTCAAGTTTGGCTTCTATGTAGATTGTTATTACGAAGCAAAGGCAGTAGCTTCTTCCTATTACTTGATCTGGCACTTCCTTTTGCCATTAAATGAAGTGAAAGAGATCTTTGGCCTCTTTTAAATTAAAACTCTCGTTTCAATGTTTGGGTGCTGCATCTCCTGTTGATTTGTTTAGCCCTTTGCTGATTGGTAATTTCCCTGTTCTCTAGTAATTTACTTTTTGTATGTTGCAGATAGAGTCTCTTTCTTTAACATTCCATGGTCATGACCTTATTGTGGATTCTGAGTTGGAGCTAAACTACGGGAGGTAAAAACATAAATACATCATGCTTCCATTCAGTTACGAGAAGGTATGCTGTTGGAGCACGTCACTGATTCCTTTTATCTGCTATTATATTTTTATTTGATATATATCAGGCGATATGGTTTGCTTGGGTTGAATGGCTGTGGGAAATCTACTCTTCTCACAGCAATAGGCTGCAGAGAACTTCCCATCCCTGAACACATGGACATATACCATCTAAGCCATGAGATTGAAGCTTCTGACATATCCGCACTGCAAGCCGTTGTTACTTGTGACGAAGAAAGAGTGAAGTTGGAAAAGGAAGCTGAACTTTTGGCTGCACAGGTTGAGATCTTTGGAATCACAGAATTGCTACTTTCACATGTTCCTTCTCTAGCCTCTCTCATGTTGCAAACTATAAGTTAATGCTGGTGGCACTTTTAGGACGATGGCGGTGGCGAAGCTTTGGATCGTGTTTATGAGCGTTTAGATGCAATGGATGCTGGAACTGCCGAAAAGCGAGCTGCTGAAATATTATTTGGTCTGGGTTTTAACAAACAAATGCAGGCAAAGAAAACTAAAGATTTCTCTGGAGGTTGGCGTATGAGGATTGCTTTGGCAAGAGCATTGTTTATGAATCCAACAATCCTTTTGCTTGATGAGCCCACAAACCATCTAGGTAAGTCTTGGGAGATCTAAAATCAATAGAAATATAATTACTCCCTCCGTTCCAAATTATAAGACGGGCATTTCTAGATTCATAGCTTTAGCTATGCACCTAGATATAACATAAATCTAGATACATAGCGACAGCTATGGACGTAGAAATGCCAAAACGTCTTATAATTAGGGATGGAGAGTATTATACTTTAAGTGGACAGAAATCTAATTGAACCCTGATATCAGTGAAATATTTATTTATAGAAGAAGTTGGAACTTCATATCCATATGCACATTTGAACAACCTTACATTTCATTAAGTAGTAAGGCAGCTTCAAGCATTGATAGATGGATTTACCCAAACACAAACATAAATATTACCTTGTGAATTCTTATGTACATTTGCACAGCCTTAATACTTTTGAATAATCAATAATTCTTATGTGTCCTTTCATAATATTTACGGGCTGTTTTCAACTTAGGTCTTGAAGCCATCATTTTCTAATTCTTTACACTCATTTGCAGATCTTGAGGCTTGTGTCTGGTTGGAAGAGACACTAAAGAAATTTGACCGCATACTTGTTGTCATATCACATTCTCAAGATTTTCTAAATGGAGTGTGCACTAACATTATCCATATGCAAAGCAAGAAGCTCAAGTTATACACCGGTAACTACGATCAGTATGTTCAAACTCGGTCCGAGCTTGAAGAGAATCAAATGAAGCAGTACAAATGGGAGCAGGAACAGATTGCCTCAATGAAGGAGTACATTGCTCGCTTCGGTCATGGTTCTGCAAAGCTTGCTCGTCAGGCTCAGAGCAAAGAGAAAACTCTTGCAAAGATGGAGCGAAGCGGTCTCACTGAGAAGGTTGTTCGGGACAGAGTTCTAGTGTTCCGGTTTACAGATGTTGGCAAGCTTCCTCCACCTGTGCTGCAGTTTGTTGAAGTCAAGTTTGGGTATACACCAGATAATCTCATATACAAGAGTCTTGACTTTGGTGTTGATCTTGACTCTAGAATTGCATTGGTTGGTCCCAATGGGGCAGGGAAGAGCACTCTTCTGAAGCTTATGACTGGTGACCTTGTTCCATTAGATGGCATGGTTCGCCGCCACAATCACCTGCGCATTGCACAGTACCATCAGCATCTGGCGGAGAAGCTGGATCTCGACATGTCAGCCCTGGCTTACATGATGAAGGAATACCCTGGGACGGAAGAAGAGAAGATGCGAGCCGCTGTTGGCAGGTTTGGCCTGTCAGGGAAGGCGCAGGTGATGCCGATGAAGAATCTTTCTGATGGGCAAAGGAGCCGTGTCATCTTTGCATGGCTGGCATATAGGCAGCCGCAACTACTACTGCTCGATGAGCCGACCAATCATCTGGATATTGAGACCATTGACTCCCTGGCAGAGGCACTGAATGAGTGGGATGGTGGTTTAGTCTTGGTGAGCCATGATTTCAGGCTGATCAACCAGGTTGCTCAAGAGATCTGGGTGTGTGAGAATCAGGCGGTGACAAGGTGGGAAGGTGATATCATGGATTTCAAGGCACACTTGAAGAGCAAGGCTGGTTTATCTGATTAGAAGGCTTTTCTAGCAACCATGAGCTTTTTAACTCTCACGAAGTTCCAGTTTTCCATTACCAAACTATCGGAGATACTTTTATTGTATCAGATTCCTTAAGACTTCCATTGCAATCAGAGTACCTTATACTACCTGGAATATTTATTTATATATCTTTTGAAATGTTATTAGGTGTACTTTTGTAGACTTTGGAAGTTTGGATTTGTCAATGTTACTGGATTCTATGATCATTGTGAACATACAAATTAAATTTAGTTTCAAATTCACTTGAAATTTTATTATTTTTATTAAGAAAAATTGTTTGCTCAATCATTTGAAAATTTTGTTACATTTTGGGCTCAGTCCGCTTGAGCTGAAAAACTGAGCTGATTTTGGCTGAACCTGATTTGTTGTGAGGGGAAATACTGTTCCAGAGCTGAAAAATATGTGCTGTTTAGTTGAAGCGAATAGAGCCTTGGTGCCACTTGTTTGAAGTGGCTTTACACATTATCGTTTGATATTTAATATACTGATATCATGAGTTTCATACCATCAGTTCCATTTGTCAGATAGTCACGTGTATGTTCTTCAAAAAAAAAAAAAAAAAAAAAAAAAAAAAAAAAAAAAAGCGTATGGCACTATAGCGCAAGTTCGTAGCATCTCTGAGGTTGATGGTTCCCATGGCGTTTGTAGCTGGAGATTAGGATTTCAAGTTCTTAGAATCTCATAAGATGGTGGGCTCTCTGTCCGGAGACCCGAGATATCACTACAAATATGCATATTCTTTGTTAGAAATCTAGTTCTTTTATTGGCACACAATAACTAAGAGGCACTCGAAACACGGAGAGAAGAGAGCTATATCTTAATTTCTCTTTCACTTTACTAGATATGTCATCATATGCAGTGCAAAGCAGTTATGTTTAAGTCCAGTTTGATGTGCATCAACTAAGAACAAGCTTAATTTATACAGGTTGCTTGTGCTTAGGTATTTAGAGTGATTTGATTTGAATTTGATTCAAACCCTAATTTGGGGGCTAAAAACCTAATTTGGAAACTAAATAGAATTTGGTGTTGAGTCCAAAAGCAAAGTTGTAGCTTTTGAAAAGTTGAGCAACTTTCATTTTGGGGATTTTTCAAGTTATTATGTAAAAATAAAAATTTTAAATGAAACCCTAATTTGTGTTTGAAAATTTGAATTAAATTCTAATTAAAAAACTATTAGGAATAATGAAAGTTGTAGAGCTCACCAAATGGAGCAACTTTTATCATTGAAGATTTTGAACAATAAATATTGGAATTTAAACCTAAATTTGAAATGGCTTAATTACCCCCTTTTGAATAATTCAAAAACTAAACATAATTTAATATGCATAAAAAAACAAACTTGTTCAAGTTCGAATTCTACACATTTTGTATTTTAAGTATTCTAGAGTTCCAATATAAAATTTTGAGTAATTTTAAAAATACAAAATTGAGATAATCCTATGCAGAGGGGGCAGAACACTGCCACATCACACTGACGACGGCGCGTGGCTGTCATTGTGGCAAGCCTCTGCGCGACGTGTCTGGCTCCTGAGGCTCTTCTTCCTCGTTAAAAGGCAAAGCCGACCCTGTCGTTTCTTCTTTCTCCTTTAGCTCACCGGCGAACCGATCTGCACACCGGCAAAATTGGCCAAGCACAGTCCATCTACGTCCTATTAGTTTAGTCCACAGGTTCGCCACCTCCTTGCACACCGTCAAAGCCTGTCGCCGAAGGCTCGTGAGCTCAGTCTTCTCCTTAGCCGGCACGAAGAGCCGCCGTGAACCGCTCGTCGTGGTTGAGCCAGTTAGGTCAGATTCTCCCCTCTCGACTGCGTGTCCTAAACTCTAAAAGATCACGCGAAGCTTATGTGCCATTCGGTTTCTCATTTGGAGATGCAGGGTTGCTGAAACGTCATTGTTGCTACCGGTTCGCGCCACCACAAGCGCCATCATCGTCTATAGCACCGCTCCGGCCATCCTCCGATCCATCCAGCTCGTACATCGATCTCTAGTGAGCTCTAGGAAGCCATAGGTGTAGTTGGTTACGTCCCGCGAGGTTCGTCATCGCCGAAACACGACTCACCGCCGGCCACCGAGCTGGCTGAGCCGCCATGGCCATGGCTGCACCCGCTCGGATCTCGTTTTCACTTATCTGAGCCCGCCATTAACTATGTCGCAGCCTAGGAAATCTTGTAGCTTGTGCCCAGCCTCGCGACCGCCGTCGGCCGCTCGCAGCCTTGGCCAGAGACGGTTTGGCCGAGCTGCAGCCATGGCTGCCCAGTTGTGGCTTGGCCAGAGCAAGCCGGAGGGGTCTAGGGCATACTGGGTTGGCCTAGTTTGCGTAGGGCGTGCTGAGAGAGGGAGAGCGTGTGCTAGGTCACTGTATTGCTGGCCAAAGTTGTTTAAATGGGTTTTTTCTATTTTATGAAAAAGTAAATAGTGCTGCTGAAGGCTCTAGTTTGGTTTTGGTTAATTGATGACACCTAGTATCTAACCATGTGCTTAAGTCTTTGATTACAAGTATGGTTAGAAGATCAAGTGTGGAGCAAATGAAGGCATCCAAAGACTTGGAGTAAGCCCATCAAATGAAGAACTAAGGTTCCAACACTTGGGGACAAGGATTGAGCTCAAGGCAAAGGTATATCAATAGGACTCTTTCCATTTTGGTGATCAAGACACTATAGAGAGTGTGATCACATTTAGGATAGATAGCTGTACTATAAAGAGGGAAGATATTTCACGGTTAACACGGTTATCAAGTGCCATTAGATGTCTGGATCATGCATTGCATTTAGATCTAGTGGCTAACTCAAAACCTTTGGAAAACACTTTGAAAATGGCTAACACACTTCAAGAAATATTTCATAATTAACAAGTGTTAGCCAACATAAGCAAAGGACTTGACACGAGCTAAATCTAACTTAAAACAGAGCGTCGGACGCTCTGTTAAGCTGAGCGTCGGACCAATTGTCTCGGTCCGACGGCTGACTACCGTGCACAACGACAGAGAGCGTCGGACCGATGATTTCCGAGCGTTGGACTATTGCCCCAAAGCGTCCGACGATCGTCCGCGCAGTAGCTCGACATGTGGAAGACACAGAGAGCGTCAGATGATCGCTGTTGGTCCGAGGTCGAGCGTCGGACCACCGTCCGATGAGTTTTAGCGATTGTGGACCTCTCTGGAAACGTCAGACCGTCCAGCGTTTTAGTCCGACGGCCAGAGTCCGATGATCACCGGACGATTGCACTCCGTTGGACGATCCTCAGCTCGTGGCGCCAACGGTCGAATTCAAATAAATCGCTTACGTGGCACGCGTCGATTCGCCAGTGAGGAAGCGTCGGACTGAAATTAATAGTCCGACGCCCCCGCAATCACCGTCCGACGGTTAGGGTCCGACGGTTCGTTTTAGTGAGTAACGGCTATGTCACTTTGTACAAGTTTATAAATAGCTCTTAGCCGGTTCTTACTCACTCTCTTGGCTCCCTAATTCACTGATAGACCTCTTGAGCACCTCTCTAACTCTCTTACTCACATAGATTGCATAAATCTCATCCATTGTGAGCTAGAGAGTTGATCCAAGTGCATTGCTTTGATCTTTGCATCCATTGGCACTTGTTGATCGTGTTTGCTGCAGAGTTCTCTTGTTTCTCTTGGTGATTGCCGTCACCTAGACGGCTTGGAGCAGCGGAGGAGATTGGCGGAGTTGGAGATTGTCTCCGGCCACTCCCGGTGATCTTGTGAGGGGTTTTGGTACCTTCCCTGGCGGAGTGCCAAAGGTAACCTTAGTGGATCGATTGTGTCATTGAGTTACCCTTCTTGTGGTAGGTTCTAGTGGCACTCATTTGTTGAGCTTGACATTTGTTGTCAATTAGCCACCGAACCACCGAGTAGTGGTCGACACAACGAGGACGTAGCGTGCCGGCAAGCACGTGAACCTCGGGGTTAAATTGGTGTTCTCTTGTGTTGATCATTGGACTTCTTGTGACCATCACCTTCGAGTGCATTGGTATCTCTATTGGTGATTGGCTATCTACACTACTCGGCGGTATAACCACTCCTACTCTTCTCCTTTACATTTGAGCACTTTACTTGTGTAGTTGTAGTCTCTTGTAGTTTGCTTATCCACCTAGGAGTAGAGTAGCTCAACCTAGACTAGCTTGTTGTGTGCTCCTAGAGATTCTAAGTAGAACGGTTAGGAGGCTTGCACCTTTTGAGTAGGCTAGCGTAAAATTCGCTTTGCCATTTGTTTGTCTAACTACTTGATCAAGTGTTGTTTTATAGAATTTTAATTAAGCTATTCACCCCTCTGTAGCCTACTTGGACCTATCAATTGGTAACGAAGCCGAGGTCACTATTGTTGCAAGGCTTAACATCCTTCGGTGTCAAGAATGGCTCACAACAACTTGATCAACCATATGGGCAAGCCACCTCGGTTTGATGGTTCTAGCTATGGCTATTGGAAGAAACAAATAAAAGCTCACTTGAAATCAATGAATAGAAAGATGTGGGAGATTATTGAGAAGGACTTTGTTGTGATTGACATGAATGATCCCACACCAAGAGAAGAAGAGAAGCTTCAATTCAATGACATTGCTCTCGATGGAATCTATAGTGCTATTGATGAGAAGGTCTTTGAGCAAATCAAGGACTTGGAGTTTGCATATGAGTTTGGAAGAAATTAGAGGATACATATGAGGGCACCACCGTCGTCAAGAGTGCCAAGTTATACATCCTCAAAAATAGATATGCAAGCTTCAAGATGAAGGATGATGAGAGCATACCGGAGATGTTTCACTGGTTGAGTGTGATTGTTAGTGACCTCAAGGCTCTCGGTGAGAAGATTGATGACAAGGACTTCTCCCATCGCTTCTTGAGATCCCTTCCTCCTCGCTTTGAGACTTTGGTCACTATCATAGTGAGGGAGGATCTCTCGAAGGTGACTCCAACTCAAGTGCTTGGTGATATCATGACACATGAGACATACCGAGTAGAGAAGGATGGAGGAGTCAAGGAAGAGAAGGAGGATGAGAAGAAGGACAAGAATGAGAAGAAGAGCATTGCATTCAAGGCAACCTTATCAAGGCATAAAGGCAAAGCAAAGAAGCAAATCTCAAGTGATGATGAAGATAGCTCAAGTGATGATGATGAGGAGATGGCATGTAACATCCCGGCCCAGGGCTTAATAGGATTGATAGGATACTCATACCAACAAGTTGCAACTTCTTTTCCGGAAGCCCGTCTGCAAAGAACTCCGAGGTTAAGCGAGCTTGGCCCTGGAGTGATGGGTGACCGACCGGGAAGTTCTTTCCGGGTGCGCATGAGTGAGGACAAAGTGCGCAGAAAAGACTGGTGTTGGTCTGTGAGGGCAGTCTATATCCTAGTTAAGCTGCCAAATGTAAGCGGGCCCGGCCTCGGGGAGGCGGGACGTTACAGAATGGTATCGGAGCCGACCCTTACGGTTTCACGGGCGCGTGTGTCGCAGTTGCGCAGGCATGGTGCGCATGGCTGGTGTGGATCCGGCGTGGTCACACAGCATGGCACATGCGCTGGCACTGGACACACGGACGTGGCCAAGAGGGGACGTTCCTGACTTGGGATTGATCGACGAGGACGTCGATCTCTTAAGGGGGTGAGGATGTAACATCCCGGCCCAGGGCTTAATAGGATTGATAGGATACTCATACCAACAAGTTGCAACTTCTTTTCCGGAAGCCCGTCTGCAAAGAACTCCGAGGTTAAGCGAGCTTGGCCCTGGAGTGATGGGTGACCGACCGGGAAGTTCTTTCCGGGTGCGCATGAGTGAGGACAAAGTGCGCAGAAAAGACTGGTGTTGGTCTGTGAGGGCAGTCTATATCCTAGTTAAGCTGCCAAATGTAAGCGGGCCCGGCCTCGGGGAGGCGGGACGTTACATGGCACTTCTTGTGAGAAGATTTGGAAGATTCATGAGAAAGAAGGGCTATGGTGCAAGGATGAGAAGGGACTTCACCAAAGGCAAGGGTCCAACCATGAGATGCTATGAGTGCAAGAGCAAGGATCACTTGATAGACGATTGTCCTCACAAGAATGATAGTGATGATGAGGGTGACAAAAAGAAGAAGAAGAACAAGGACAAGAAAGACAAGAAGATGCAATTCGAGAAGAAGAAGGGGCACTCTTATTGTGTCATATGGGATAGTGATGCTTCTTCTTCTGATGATGATGATGATAGTGATGATGACCGCAAGATCACCAAGAAGAAGGCTATTGCTAGTCTTGCTATCCAAAGCAAGCCATCTCTCTTTGACTCTACACTGACCTTTCTCATGGCTAAGCCATCAAAGGTACAATCCGAATCCGATGAGAGCGGTAGTGAGAGTGAGGAGGAGGACTTCTCCAAGGAGGAGCTCCTTGACATGTTGTGTGACACACACTCTTACCTTAAGAAGAAAGTGAAGGAGTGCAAAGTATTGACCAAGGAGAAGAAGCTCCTTGAGCAATCCTTTGATGAGCTTATTGCTTCTCATGAGTGTCTAAAGGAAGACCATGAGAGCCTAAAAGAAGCTCACTCCAAGCTTGAGAAGGCTCACTCTTCACTTTCGAAGTTGGCTAAGGTAGAGAATGTGCCAACAACATGTGACGTAGGTGTTACTTGTGATTTATTTGATACACCTATTGTTGTTGCTCCCACTAACACTTCTTGTAGCACATCCACCTCTACCTCATCCAAGGATGTTGGTGTCACTTGTGATGCTACAATCTTAGTTAAGAACAAGAACCCCAAGAAGGAGGTACACGAGTTCACTCTAGCCTTAGGCAATGCCTATGGTGGAGATGCCCGCTTACTTAAGTGCTTGGGTAGTCAATGGTTCTCCATTAACAAGGAGGGTCTTGGCTATAACCCCAAGAAGGGCAAAGCCGCCTTTGTTCCTCACAAAACTACTTTTGTGAAGAGCAATGGTGTGGTTTGCTATAGTTGCAAGCAAGTGGGGCACAAGGAGCAATATTTCAAAAAGAGGATGATGAAGTAAAGCAAGCCTAATGTGTCATCCATTAGACTTGACTCTTGCTATGTGCTTATAAAGGGTGCAAAGGGAGTGAGAGTCAAGTATATTAGTGCACCTAAGGAGAGCCCAAAGAAGAAGGATATTTGGGTGCCCAAGAGCTTGGTAACTAACCTCCAAGGACCCAAACAAACTTGGGTACCAAAATCTAATTGATTTCTTTATAGGTAAACTACAAGTCCGGAGGGAGGCATTGGGTGCTTGATAGTGGGTGCACTCAACACATAACTGGAGAATCAACAATGTTCAATTCAATCAAGCCAAATGAGGATGGAAATCTTGATAGTATCACATTTGGTGACAACAAGAAGGGCAAGGTTATTGGTCTTGGAAAGATTGCAATTTTAAATGATATGTCTATCTCCAATGTCTTGCTAGTAGAGAGCTTGAACTTCAACTTGTTGTCCGTAGCTCAATTGTGTGACTTGGGATTTAAATGCATCTTTGGTGTTGATGATGTGGAGATTGTTAGTGTTGATGGAAGCAACTTGATATTCAAAGGATTTCAGTATGGCAATCTCTATCTAGTGGACTTCAATGCAAGTGATGGTCAATTGTCAACATGCTTATTCACAAAATCAAGTATGGGTTGGTTATGGCATAGAAGGCTTGGTCATGTTGGAATGAAGCAACTCAATAGATTGGTCAAGCATGACATGGTGAGAAGATTGAAGAATGTGCAATTTGAAAAGGATAGATTGTGTAGTGCATGCCAAATGGGAAAGCAAGTTGGAAACACACATCCTAGCAAGAACATGATGAGTACATCAAGATCATTTGAGTTGTTGCACAAGGATCTATTTGGCTCAACCACTTATGCTAGTCTTGGTGGAAATAAATATGGCTTTGTGATAGTGGATGATTACACAAGGTATACATGGGTCTTCTTTCTTGTTGACAAGAGTGAAGTATTTGGCATATTCAAAACATTTGTCAAGAGAAGCCAAAATGAATTTGAAGTGAGAATCAAGCAAGTGAGAAGTGACAATGGAAGTGAGTTTAGAAATGCAAGAGTTGATGAGCTATGTGATGAGTTTGGCATCAAGCATCAATTCTCGGCCAAGTACACTCCTCAATCTAATGGCCTTGTTGAGAGAAAGAATAGAACACTTATTGATATGGCAAGGTCTATGCTTAGTGAATACAATGTGAGTTTGGACTTTTGGGCCGAAGCAAGCAACACGGCTTGCTATTGTACCAATCGACTCTATTGTCACCGACTCTTGAAGAAGACACCATATGAGCTATTGAATGGAAGAAAACCCAACATTGCATACTTTAGAGTGTTTGGTTGTAAATGCTATATCTTGAAGAAAGGTGTAAGATTGGGAAAATTTGAGAAGAAATGTGATGAAGGCTTTCTAGTTGGTTACTCCACCACAAGCAAAGCGTATAGAGTATGGAATCACACCACCAAGCTCATTGAAGAAGTTCATGATGTGGAATTTGATGAAACCAATGGCTCTCAAGATGGAGAAGAAAATCTTGATGATATGAGAGGAACTCAATTGGTCAATGCTATGAAGAACATGGATACTGGTGACATACGGCCAAGACAAGTGATTGAAGTAGAAGATGAAAATGATAAAGATCAAGTGCTACCTTAATCCAATGTGCAAGCAAATCCAAATGAAGAAAGCTCTAGTGGTTCTCATGATCAAACTCAAGCTCAACAAGATGAAGATCAACAAGCCATTCCATCTCAAGTAAGTCAACCTAGCTCAAGCAATCAAGTTCTCCAACCGGTTCATATTGCAAGAGATTATCCATTGGATCAAATAGTTGGGGATATTAGAAGTGGAGTTCAAACAAGATCAAAGTTAGCAAACTTTTGTGAGCACTTCTCCTTTGTTTCATTTGAAGAGCCAACCACCATTGAGAAAGCTTTGAGTGATAGTGATTGGATAAATGCCATGCATGAAGAGCTCAACAACTTTGAAAGAAATCAAGTTTGGGAGCTAGTTGAGAGACCCAAGAATTACAATGTCATTGGTACCAAGTGGGTGTTCAAGAACAAGCAAGATCAAGATGGCATTGTTGTTAGAAACAAGGCAAGGCTAGTTGCACAAGGGTTCACTTAAGTGGAAGGATTGGACTTTAGAGAGACATATGCTCCGGTTGCAAGATTGAAAGCAATTACAATCCTTCTAGCTTATGCATGTGCACATGATATCAAGCTTTATCAAATGGATGTCAAAAGTGCTTTCTTGAATGGATACATAAATGAGCTAGTATATGTTGAGCAACCCCCGGGATTTGAAGATGAAAAGAAGCCCGACCATGTCTACAAGTTGAGAAAGGCATTGTATGGCTTGAAGCAAGCTCCAAGGGCATGGTATAAAAGATTGAGAGATTTCTTGCTATCCAAGGGTTTCAAAATGGAAAAAGTTGACACCACTGTCTTCACCAAAAGAATTGGCAAAGACTTGTTTGTGTTGCAAATCTATGTTGATGACATTATCTTTGGGTCAACCAATCAGGACTTTTGTGAAGAGTTTGGGAAGATGATGGCTAATGAGTTTGAGATGTCCATGATTGGAGAGTTGAGTTATTTCCTTAGTCTTCAAATCAAGCAATTGAAGAATGAAACTTTCATAAGCCAAGCCAAATACATTAGGGACATGTTGAAGAAATTTGGGATGGAAAATGCAAAATCCATTAACACACCTATGGGCACTAATGGTAATCTTGATAAAGATAAGAGTGGTAACATGGTGGATCAAAAGAAGTATAGGTCTATGATTGGAAGTTTACTCTATGTGACCGCTTCAAGACCGGATGTGATGTTTAGTGTTTGAATGTGTGCAAGATATCAAACTTCACCTAGAGAGAGTCATTTGAAGACAACCAAAAGGATATTGAGATATCTCAAGCACACACCCGATGTTGGTCTTTGGTATCCAAAGGGATCAAACTTTGAATTGATTGGTTATTCGGACTCCGATTATGCGGGATGCAAAATCAATAGAAAGAGCACTTCCGGCACATGTTAATTGTTGGGAAGATCACTAGTATCATGGTCATCCAAGAAGCAAAACACGGTTGCACTCTCTACCGCCGAAGCCGAGTATGTTAGTGCGGGGAGTTGTTGTGCACAATTGCTGTGGATGAAGGCCACCTTGAGTGACTATGGCATCAAATTCAAAAATGTACCATTGTTTTGTGATAATGAAAGCGCCGTGAAGATAGCCACCAACCCGGTACAACACTCAAGAACAAAGCATATTGATGTGAGGCATCACTTCATTAGAGATCATCAAGCCAAAGGTGACATTCAAGTTGAGAGTGTGGGCACCGATGATCAACTTGCCGACATTCTCACAAAGCCACTTGATAAAGAAAGATTCTACAAATTGAAGAATGAATTGAACATCCTTGATTTCTCCAACATGAGTTGAGCCAAAACCCACACTATATGACTTGCCTCTACTCCGACAAAGCAAAGGTATCATTGTTTGGCATGTCATTCATATGTTAATAGGACTTGTTTAGAGCATGTAGACATACTTTCTTCTTAATAGGCTCATTCATGTAAAACCCAAAATACTTTGAGTTCATATGCCACTACTATTGCTTCTATGACTTGTTTGATCTAGTAGTGACATGTGACTAGTTTGTGGGCTTGTGAACCTAGTATTTGACTAGGTTATATGCATTATGATATATAAGACAACTTTGTCAAGATAACCCCTACTGGCGTGAAGAAGCTTGTCAAAGGACAAACCGAGTTATATATTTGTGCAAGTAATCTAGCTAAATGCTTAAAAGAAGGAAGATAATAGAAACAATCTAAATATCTAACAAGTGGCTCACTCCATTGATTTCAAATCATATCCTATCCATGCTACCCTTTTGTGGTCATTGATGACAAAGGGGGAGAGAATGGAACAAAGATATGGGGGAAGATGGACAATGAGAGCTATAGGCCAAGTAAGGGGGATAACAAAACTTTAAAATTTGGATCTCACACTTAGGGGGAGCAAGCTCACAAGCATGTTTGAAAGCATTTGATTGTGCATTCTCATATGTTTGATGCATTGCATTTGTACTTAAATTCAAATGTGCTTGGTTGGTTGGTGTATGCTAGATATAACTTGTGTGGTAAATTGAAGTACTAGCATGCATAGGAAGTGGTAGCTAGATCCCGGCTTTTATCCAAATGGTACTAGTATCTTGTTTCTAATGTTGATCTCATGAGGTATACTAGTGTCTTTGGTTGCATAAAATTCTTCAATTGGTATCTAGCTATCCATGGTGCTAAGGCAGGTTCCGATGGTATCGTGCTTCAAAGGTCCAATTTTATAAACCTTAGCATCAAGTTGGTAGTAATATCTCTCCTAAACTTCAAATCCAATGCATATGTGCAAAGCCTCTCAAATCCAAACACTTGGCACATATGTAGGGGGAGCTTAATACTACCAAATTGAATTCATTGAATTTCTTTGTAAGAGGTTGTCATCAATTACCAAAAAGGGGGAGATTGAAGGCTCTAGTTTGGTTTTGGTTAATTGATGACACCTAGTATCTAACCATGTGCTTAAGTCTTTGATTACAAGTATGGTTAGAAGATCAAGTGTGGAGCAAATGAAGGCATCCAAAGACTTGGAGTAAGCCCATCAAATGAAGAACTAAGGTTCCAACACTTGGGGATGAGGATTGAGCTCAAGGCAAAGGTATATCAATAGGACTCTTTTCATTTTGGTGATCAAGACACTATAGAGAGTGTGATCACATAGGATAGATAGCCGTACTATAAAGAGGGGAGATATTCCACGGTTAACAGGGTTATCAAGTGCCATTAGATGTTTGGATCATGCATTGCATTTAGATCTAGTGGCTAACTCAAAACCTTTGCAAAACACTTTGAAAATGGCTAACACACTTCAAGAAATGTTTCATATATAACAAGTGTTAGCCAACATAAGCAAAGGACT
The DNA here is from genome assembly GCA_038502445.1 of Eremochloa ophiuroides. Taxonomy (NCBI): domain Eukaryota; kingdom Viridiplantae; phylum Streptophyta; class Magnoliopsida; order Poales; family Poaceae; genus Eremochloa; species Eremochloa ophiuroides. Next base: position 42,719,236 of record JAHLJS010000003.1, read on the forward strand.
TGACACGGGCTAAATCTAACTCAAAACAGAGCGTCGGATGCTCTGTTAAGCCGAGCGTCGGACCAATAACTACCCTGTACAGCGACAGAGAGCGTCGGACCGACGATTTCCTAGCGTCGGACTATTGCCCCAAAGCGTCTGACGATCGTCCGTGCAGCAGCTCGACACGTGGCAGACATAGAGAGCGTCGGACGATCACCGTTGGTCCGAGGCCGAGCGTCGGACCACCATCTGACGAGTTTTAGCGATCGTGGACCTCTTTGGAACCGTCGGACCGTCCAGCGTTTTAGTCCGACGACCAGAGTCCGACGATCACCGGACGATTGCACTCCGTCCGATGATCTTCAGCTCGTGACGCCAACGGTCGAATTCAAATAAATCGCTTATGTGGCACGCGCCGATTCGCCGGTGGGGAAGTGTCGGACTGAAGTTAATAGTCCGACGCCCCCGCAATCACCGTCCGACGGTTAGGGTCGGAAGGTTCATTTTAGTGAGTAACGGCTATGTCACTTTGTGCAAGTTTATAAATAGCTCTTAGCCGGTTCTTACTCACTCTCTTGGCTCCCTAATTCACTGATACACCTCTTGAGCACCTCTCTAACTCTCTCACTCACATATATTGCATAAATCTCATCCATTGTGAGCTAGAGAGTTGATCCAAGTGCATTGCTTTGATCTTTGCATCCATTGGCACTTGTTGATCATGTTTGCTACAGAGTTCTCTTGTTTCTCTTGGTGATTGCCGTCACCTAGACGGCTTGGAGCAGCGGAGGAGATTGGCGAAGTTGGAGATTGTCTCCGGCCACTCCCGGTGATCTTGTGAGGGGTTTTGGTACCTTCCCCGACGGAGTGCCAAAGGTAACCTTAGTGGATTGATCGTGTCATTGAGTTACCCTTCTCGTGGTAGGTTCTAGTGGCGCTCATTTGTTGAGCTTGACATTTGTTGTCAATTAGCCACCGAACCACCGAGTAGTGGTCGACACAACGAGGACGTAGCGTGTCGGCAAGCGCGTGAATCTCGGTGTTAAATTGGTGTTCTCTTGTGTTGATCATTGGACTTCTTATGACCATCACCTTCGAGTGCATTGGTATCTCTATTGGTGATTGGTATCTACACTACTCGGCGGTATAACGACTCCTACTCTTCTCCTTTACATTTGAGCACTTTACTTGTGTAGTTGTAGTCTCTTGTAGTTTGCTTGTCCACTTAGGAGTAGAGTAGCTCAACCTATACTAGCTTGTTGTGTGCTCGTAGAGATTCTAAGTAGAACGGTTAGGAGGCTTGCACCTTTTAAGTAGGCTAGCACAAAATTCGCTTCACCGTTTGTTTGTCTAACTACTTGATCAAGTGTTGTTTTGTAGAATTTTAATTAGGCTATTCACCCCTCTCTAGCCTACTTGGACCTATCAGCTGCACGTTGATTATTTCATAGAAAAATAAATTTGGCTCAAAAAATTATAAAATTAATTCTGTAGGTTCTCTGTAATACATTGAACATGAGAAAAATATGAAATATAAATTTTGAGCACCTTCTATATGTGCTAAAAATGTCCCTTTTAATTAGAAAATGAAAGTTCTAGGATTTTTGTAGGTCAAAATAATTATCCAAAAATCATGAAAATTACTTTGTCACTATTTTATGCTGAGGACTAGCTTTATAAACATTTGTAGCTCATTTGGACTAAATTGATTGTATTCATAATATATACGCTTAATTAATTAAGTAATAGAGCAATATTTAACCTTAATAACATTTGGATTGTGTGATGACCCTGGATCATTAACACCATGTGATCCTTGGCACTTTGTTTATTTAACTTGATAACTAGAAATATTAATAATGATTAATAAAGTAAATACATGGTATTTGGGTTTAATAACCTGCTTAATAAAGTACTTGCTAGGGTTATAGGTTAGTTAACTAGCTTTCAACATCTGTTACAATGGTTAATAAATTAATTATGCATCAATCACCCTATTTAGTGAGTTGTTGATTACAACTTTAATGTGAAGAAAAGTTGTATTCAAGGTCGTTAGATTAATACTTGATATACTTTACTATTCATATCATCCTGCATCATGTAAGCATGTATCATTATTCTATGTGCAGTGACCGAGGGTGAGGAAATCAAAGGTGAGCAAGTGCCTGTTGAAGAAGCCCCGATTGTTTTAGGGGGTTTTTGATATTTGCGGCACATCCAAATAACCTGCTCTACCTATTACACAAGGCAAGCCCCTGTGCATTTAACCCTTCATCGTGATTTATAAGTTTTTACCACTTGAGTTTATAAATTATTGCATTTGGTGATTAGGAGTTGATTGATACCTAATTGCTGAATTACCTGTGTAACACCCTAAATTTAAAATTTTTGCAATTTAAAATTTTTATTATATTATTCCTAAATTAATAATAGGCTAAAAGAATGATTTACAAATTTTAATTTATATTTCTGATGCATTCATGCCGCCTGCACGATTTTTATTGTATGAAAAATAATTATTAAAACTTGATTAGGTTCCGATCGATTTTATTATGTATAAAATACATAAAGTATTTTATGGTTTATTTGGGAACCAATTTCCAAAGTAGATTGAAATCATATCTTAGACTTCAAAGGAAATCTCATAGCAAATTAAAGTTTAAAGGAAGAGAAAAGAAAATGAAAAGGAAAAGAAATAAAAAAAGAAAAGAAAAGCACTCTCAGCTGTCCCTCTTGTCCCTGGGCCTGGCCCATCCTCTCCCCCCTCCAGGCTGCACACCAGCCCAGCGATGCCAGAGGCTTGCAGCCCTCTACTCCTTCCCTTTCTCTCCCTCTCTTATTACTGACCCCCAGACCCCACCTGGTCGTCTTCAACCCCCGGCACCCCCTTCATCCCTAGCTCATGGACGCGCGAGGACCGAGCCCCGCCGTGCCCCAGTCGCCTCAGCTCGCCCCTGCAACACATGGACCGAGCCGCACTAAGTCGCCCGCAGCGCGTGCTCCCTATCACCGCGCTCCTCTCCCTCCTTTCCCTCTCCTCCCTCCATTTCTTTTCTCCCTACGGAACTGTCCGACATCGACGGCATAAAACCGAGCCACGACCCGGCTGCACCACTTCCTCCTCTCTCCATTTAAGGGAACCAGGAAGCCTGAGTTCGAGCTCGACACCATCTCCGTGCCTCTCTCTGAGCACCCTGCTTTCCGCATCGTCCACACCGAGCCACCGCCGCCATTGAAGGCCGTGGGCGAGTTTCGTCAGAGCTCCTCAAGCCCCCTCGTGAAGACTAGTGTTGACACTTCGTAGCGCAATCACCAAAGAAAGGGTGTTAGGCTATCTCTGATAACGACGCCAGAAGTGTCTGTGGGTAATTCGTTTGTCTATTGGATTATTCTGTAAACGCACAGAATATACCACTATAGCACTTCACTCGAGAGTATTCCAAGGTATCGTTTTTTATTTTATTACAAGGGAAAGCAATAGCTAGAAATGATAATACGAAGAGATCCTTAATTCTATCTCAACTTAGTAACAACTAGTGTAGAGGGGGTAATCAAAGTATGATAGAAAGGTGATGATTCAAGGATAAACAAATGGGATGCTAAAAGATAACTAGTGGAGTATAGGTAGGTGGGAGGACGACGAGTGAGAAAGGTTCATGCGATTCAAACTCTACTCCTGTGATCTAACTTTACCAAACAGATAAAACGACTAGGATTGCTACCTTACTACTTGTATTGCTAGGGATAGACCGAGATAGTAGAGGTGAAAACCCCCTACCCAAAGCGACTATACTTTTATGGGAGACTACCTTTTAAGAACTTGCTTAAAACACGTGGTGCGATGCTAAGACTTAACAGGGCTGTCACAACCTATAAGTACCCACAAACAATCCGTGCAGCTAGCAGCAATCAAACATAAGATCTAGTCTAAGAACAATGTTTACACTAATTCTTACTACTCTAGCTGTGATCAAGGCAACTAGAGCACCCTATGATAGGCAACGAATAGCAAACAAGAGCTAGTTACAGGATCACAATCTAGTTTGTAGCAACTGAGAGATAAGATAAATCACAACAATACTATTGAAAGAATAATATTGCACAAAGTAAATACTCAGTAAAGTAAAGAAGGAATATTATATTAATATAAGTAAGGCTTACAAAAAGAGAAAGATACAAGAGCTATACTAGACTCTCCAATAGACGACTCCGGAGACCCCAAGCTTAGCTCGACTCAACTCTAACTCCTGTTGACGGTAATTATTGTATGAGTTTACCCGTCAACTAAACATGAAAAGGGACTAAAAGCAAACACCAACATAGGTTTAGGGGTTGAACTGACAGAATTCTACGAGTTTTGGTGAATCTGTGTTTCTGCAGGGTGTAATCAGAAAAGAACCAAAGGAGACCCACATATCAGACTAAAACATCGAATTCCACCGCGGAAGGAAATCAGGAAGAATGTAGAAGACACCAGAGACTCACCAGAGAAGACGGGAAGGGTTCGGACTTCGACGTGGGTCGGCCAACCTCCCTCCTTGGTCGACCGACCTGTCAATGACACCAAATCGCCTCCACTTCGACGTGGACCCACATCCCGATATTTCACACAATCTACACTGTCCGTCGAAGTCGGTTTGATCCAAGGGCTACAGTTCATCCCACTGGCCTATATATAGACCCCCCAGACCCCCCAGGGTTTCAGACCAATTCAATCATATGTAAACCCTAATCGAGAGGTGTCCCATGAAAGGATAACTTCTCATTAGGATTTAGGGACTAGATAGTAGAGAGATGGAGAGTGAGGGAAGAGTTAGGAGGAGATGCCGGCCTGTCGGTGATCCCTCTACAGCTTGTACTTTGGTAGGATCTAGCTCTACTTGAGCTAGCTCTTAAGATGTCTCAGGCAACCAACTTCTGATCTACGTAAGTCTATGTTCATATTGTTTATCTGGTTTATGTCTCTCTTTTGAGTACTTTCTTCCTGTTCAAGAGGTAGTAGAGTGGTAATCTATAGTGTAGGCGTGATGCCTAGACTATAATTACTCGTAAATGCGTCCTGTCTGGCCAGATCGGTGGTAGATCGCGCGGGTGACCTAGCCTTGTTGAGTCCTTTGTAGTCCACCTCCCATCAGAAGGAATGGTAGGATAGCTTTGCTAAGGAAAACATCCTCTGTTGATATCTTTTCCTATATTAATTTCCTCAGATGAACAGTAGAAGACAGAAGCTTACCCAAGTCAGAAGTAGAAACCCCTAGTTATCCTCTCTACACTCCTATTATCTACAACCTAGATCACCATAACCATATTATTTACACCCTTGATTAGTTTTACACCTATCAGCCATAACCTTAGTTGCTACACTACTATCCTTGATTGCATCACCACTATCATTGACTACCACCTTTTAACTTTGTTTGCACCTTTACTTATTTACTACCCTGGTTAAGTTTGATCGTAGTTAACCAAGCCCATTTCCCTGTGGATACGATATTTAAAACCCTCCGGGTAAAAGCTACAATGGTATCCGTGCGCTTGCGTATTTATCTGTGTGCACTTAAAAATGCCAACAAGCTTTCTGGCGCCGTTGCCGGGGAAACAGTTGCTAACTTAGCTACAAGCCTAGCTTAGCCTTTTTATTTATCTTTTACCATGGATTCCACTCCTATCTGTAAGTATGCTGCACCTACTAGCACCAGCCATAGGCCACCAGAATCTTCAAGGGCCTATCCTTACACCTGCCTATGAGCTGCACCCGTGCTTCATACAATTGATTCGGGATCAACCCTTCTCAGGAGAAGGCAATGAAAACCCATACTCTCACCTACGGGAGTTTGACCAGATCTGTGCATGCTTGCATATCGCTGGCATGCATGACGAAACCTTAAGATGGAAGTTGTTTCCGTTCTCTTTGACGGGAATAGCTAAATAGTGGTACAAACTCACCATAGAGAGAATGCACGGAGATTGGGAGAAGCTATGCTCTAACTTTTGTCTACGTTTCTTTCCCATCCGTAAAGTTGTTAGCCTTCGCTTAGAGGTTCTAACTTTTAGGCAACTAGAAGAAGAATCTCTTGATACATCATGGGATCGTTTTAATGATCTTATCATCACTGGCCCGGACCTTTCTATTCCAGACCCCATGCTTATTCAACATTTTTACACGTATCTTAGTAAGAATTCTAGGGAATCCCTTGATGTAGCCTCTAGAGGATCTTTTTTTTATCTATCTCTTAGTGAAGCAAGGCTTGTCCTTGATAAGATCAGTGGACACATTACCTTCACTAGTATTCATGATAAATTTCTAGAGGAAGAGAAGGAATCATCTCCTGAGCAAGAAGAGGATATTTTGATAGCAAGCACTCAATCATTCCAACTCCAAGACTTAGCTATCCATCCAGAATCATCATCAGTATCCCAAAATCCCCCAAGAGAAAGAGAAATTCCACTTTTGGAAAACTCTTTTGAATTTGAGGCCAACCTCAAGGATTTTGGGAGGACGAAGAACTCTTGTCCACATAAGAGACCTCCAAGTGAATTTATGGAGGAGTTTCTTAGAAAGCATCCTTCCATAGGACATTGGGAGGAACTTGAGGATGGCATGTCTAGTGATGCCATAGAAGGAGAGCCAAGCCAATTAGAAGCCAATCTTATCTTCTCCCCTTCTATGCCCTCAGTAGATGACTTATCTAAACCCATCTGTGATCCCATCCTTAATCCCAATGATTCCTCTTGTGCTCTCTCTTCTAAGGCTCATGATGATCGTAGAAACCCACTCAGATATCCAAAGCATAGGAGTCATCAAGGCCACAAGGAAGATCAAGAAAAGCTACAACAATGGCAGGACTATGTTGAATGGATGGACAAATATGAAGCCTTATGGATGGAATCCATACTTGGTTCAGATACAAATGATGAACTTATAGCTCATCCAAGTATGAAGGCCCTAGGCGAGATCAACCTGAGAGACACCAATTCAAGAAAAATCTTGGACAATGAAATGCCCAATGAATATCATAGGCGTGGAATGAAAGAGACAATATTTTTGCCTATAGAAATTTATGAAGAAACACCCTTGGAGATTGAAATGGATGATCCAGGCTCACAAGAGCAAATTCCTAAATCAATAGGTCTCTCTATCATTGCCATACATGAGATCTCGAACCCCCTCACTTTACAGGTCCATAGAATCTTGAAAAGGGTGGTTGTAGATGCATATGTTTATCATAAACATTGCAAATCTCGAGGTATGAATCTTAAGGTAGGTATATAGAGTTTGGTGTTGTAGGGGAAACCACTTCACCAACATGAGTGCAATTAGAAGGTTTCCCAAAGAACAACTTGCACCCTTTTTGCTATGATGCCTTTATAGAATAAGCATAAGTGTGAAAATATTCCTTCGGGTATTATTGTCACTAACCATTTCAGGACTGAAGCAAAAAGAATGAAGGATGACAACTCCAAGGTATGTCCAACCAATTATCATGCAACATTGAACACATCCATCCAGAATTGATTTTTTCCTTGCAAAAAATCAAGCTTGGGGGATGGGCTTTCTCCGAAAAATCCTATACCATGTTGCTAATTCATCTTGGTTGTCGCTACCCTTAAATCATGTTCACACATCTCTATTTGAATAAATCCTCATAATGCTTTCATGCTACCTTTGCTTGCTATAGTATATGTTTAGGTTTGAAGTATCTTCATACATCTCTTAAATGAAGCATGGTGCTTAGTTTAGGAATGGTGATCTTGTTTCATTGGCTTTTAAATTAAGCATGGTGCTTAGGTTGAAATGCTTTCCTAAATCAAATTAGACATTGTGTCTAGGTTAATTTTTGAACCGATAGTATACTATAGTAGACACTAGGATATTTTGTTAGACTAACCCCTGCAGGAAACACTCAAATTAGTTTGGGGAAGTCAAAGGATAAACTCAAATTGGAGATGAAGCAGGACACATGAATCCCAACAGTTATGCACGAGGGAGAGGTCCTCCTCAACGGAGTTAAGAACCAGGAGCCATCAATGTCCGGTTGAAGCTTAAGGAAGGAAGACCAAATTCCACCAAAGTTGATCTGACCATGGTCTTCCTCCTCTCAAACTCTCGTCGCTCAGGCACGCTGGTTTGCAATCCCTCTACTCACCATTACCCTACTTCTATAAGTTTGATTAAGTTCTACAAATGCCATATATGAAAATCAAACTTAAGACAACATAACATCAATCCTCCATAGAAGAAGTAATGGTAAATAATAAATATTGTATACAACTTCTCTACATGATAGAAAGTGAGCTTTAGCTTTATGACAATACCATCCCTGTCATTACTTGTATATTCCTTTGGGTATGTGTTGTCCACTAATGCTTTGCAGGAATAATAAGAGAAGCAAAAGGTCCAAACACAAGAACAAAATCATAGGAGACATACCATTCACGAACAAGACACTACAAACCCCTGCCCACGTAGACACATAATGAAGCAGTGAGGATGATCAACTCGGTTCGGGCTAAATACGATCACCTCCTTGCATCACCACATCTACCAAAACAAGACAATCCAGTTGTGCCAACGATCGGGTGCACTAGAGAATCTTTCACAAGACCTTCTGCCACACTGGATTGACGATGGATCGAACGTCAACATAATGGAAAAAGATGGCAGACCAGATGTTCAGGTTCCCAGAGAGGACTTAGAATTACTATGTCCCCTCTGACTTCTTGGTCCTAGATATGGGAGAGGAAGAGTATGATCCACCGATTGTACTTGGAAGACCGTTCCTCAGCACTACACGAGTAATCATCTATATGAGAGTAGGAGAGGTCTACTTCCAATTCCACACAGAAAAGAGACCACTGCTACTTCAACAGCTATACAACTTATAAGCAGCCAAAGAAGAATAGATCAAAGAGGAGACATCGTTCATCCCAACGTCAAAAGAACCAACCACCCAAGGATGATTAGGCAGACTACGAAGGAGAAGTTGTAAGGAGAGATGAGACCAATACATCAAAAGACAAGAAAAGTGAAGAAGGAGAGACTATGAAGGATGAGCTCCTAACCTCAACATCAACATTAACTTCACCAACCAAAAAGGAATGGAGGAAGGAGGAGTCACCTTCTAGTAGATCATCAGAGGTGTAACCAGGGTCACCATCTCGACCCAAGTGAACAAGACAAGATGTCCTGTTCGGAGGACTATAAACCACCGAGCCTTCGCCAAAAGATAAACTTGGTACTCATCCATATTTCCTTTTGAGAATTGCATTAGCATCTTAGTAGTTGCATATTTACTTTCCTACATTAAAAAGAAAATAAAAATATTAACTGCCTTGCATAATAAAATCCAAAAGCCCCATGTGACTAATCTCATGGCATAGCCCAAAAGACTATTCACCATGGTGGCACAAAAATAAATTGCATGCATCTAGAAATAGGCTATTACATCATATCTACTCTTTTGCAATCATAAACATAAAATACCAAAAAAAATGTGGGCACATGAAGGTCCACACCTTTTATGAAAAATCCAAAAATATGTGGGCACATGAAGGTCCACTCATTAAGGGAGCTTTCAGCTGGAAATATTGCCACTAACCATGGAGAGGTTCCTAACCCTCTCCATGAGAATTGGTATGTTGGCAACTGAGTTTTACAGGACAATATATGATCAAAGACCTTGTCAACCTGACGCCCTTACGCTGCCGGTACACCTGCTCTAAGAAGGATCACTCAACATCACAACCATGCTATCATCTAGCTTGGGGGACAACATCCTCCACTTAATCCAGCTAAGTATAAGCTTCCCATCCTATTACTGTACTATATTGCTTTTCGAGTGTGTTAGCTAGTGAAATAAAATTTGAAAACCAAATAAAGATTTACTTAGCTTGATTAGGTTTGCTTAGGTTTGAATAAAATGCTTACAGAAGTTGTTGCCTAGATAAAATGAACTCCATAGATCAACATCATGCATGAAATTAGATAATTAGCACATTCACTAGAATCCCTTTTACCTAGTGTTCAAACTATCCTGAGTTTTAGATACAACTATTTTGACATGAAAATTTACTTTGAAACCTAAAACTTGTGGGTAGCAAATGCTTGATCTAAGTCTAGGTGATTGAGGGATATGATATGGAAAGTTTGAGCTGCTATTTATCTTGTTCCTAGTGATACTTGAGTCCTGGAGATTTATTTTTTGAAAATCCTTAAAACCACATGATGAGTTCCTGTATGATAAAGCTTAAATTCCCACCACAGCCATACATGCTAGAATAGGAAAACCCACATATTTATATGCTACTTGCTTTGCATTGAGTGTTGTCAAGCTTTGTTGATACTTTAGAAACTTGTCATGCTTTCAAAATCAAGATCACGTGCACACCACATACACCTGCTGCTCCTATACAAGGAGTACGCAAAAACATGCCTTCCATATCCACCAAAAAATATTCTACTCCTACACTGGGAGTAGACACCAAAAATAAGCCTATAGGATATCCCTGATCAATGCCCCAAAGTTCTTGTTGCTATCTCTCAAAAAGAAAAAGAAAAAGGGAGGTACTGTTGCAGAGAAGAGGCTTGTGGCTATGCAAAAGTGTGAGATGAGAGAGAACAATGGGTACAAAGATGCCTGCCCGAGAGGTAAAAATGGACAAGTGTCTGAATTATCAAAACAATGGGTACTCTGATGCCTGCCTGAAAAAAAGAAGAAAAAGAAAAAAAAGAGAGAGATAGCCCATGTTGTCTTGCAGCATAATTTTCCCAGTGTTTCAAAAAGAGGGAAATGTTTTCAAGGAGCAAAAGTAGAATTAAGCTAGCCACCATATACACCTACCACCACATATCCATACTGTGACAGAACCGCTCTAATTACCATGGTCCACGTGCACCTGCCGTAGTCCAATAACCTCCGACTGTTATGCACGGGAGCCTGATAACTCCGGAAGCTCTGTCGGGTGCTCTCGCGAACACCGCAATGTCCCACCGAGGATCATTTCACGGGACGGAAACCAACCATCTTATTACATTCATTCATAGAGTTCAAAAATATATCAGAGTAAAAAGCGGAAGAGTACAATTATAGTTTACAATTTCCAGTGATAGTCTTTACAAAACCTCTTGTCGATAGAGACAAGATAAGGTAGCTCTTACACTTATAAGTAATATAGATGACATCTTGCCCAAGGAAGTGCCGATAAGCACATGTCATCTACTGCATAGGGCAGTTCTTCGAGTGCCACCAGCTTGGCGATAGCCAAACCTGTACAGCTCCTGACTTTAACCTGCAACAGAGGGTTAACAAACCCTGAGTACAAGGGGTACTCTGCAAGACTTACCCGACTAAAAATTGGGGAGAAGACTTAGGAATGCAGGCTGAGGGGAATCAAGGAGAGGCTTTAGCAAGAATCAAAGAGTTTTGCAGAAAAGCTCTCTAAATCAGCTTAACATTTAATCTCAAGCTAGATTGTTTCATTCAGTTATCTCGTCATCAATTCCCTTTCCCACATTTACCTAGTTCCGAACCACTCTTCGCTGTAAGTCGAAGGATCAAGTCTCCATTGACCGAGGAGCAACGACGATTCGAATCGATTGAAAACCCAGCTGGGGATCCCTATCCACACTGCATATGTAGCACCTAAGCTTGCATATGCCAACCCCGCCTACCACGGCTTTTCCAAAACTTGAACCGGTCCTGCGCCACCTGAGAGCACAGTACTCCTCTCGTCTCCAGGCACGACGGCCACGAGGGTACACGCTACTCTCGTCATCTCTCCACTCCCAGTGCGTGGTGTCGGTTCACGTAAAGGAGCGACCGGAGTCAGAGGCTTTCCGTAGTATGTGGCTAGTTGCAAAGTCTTGATCCAGCAGGCCGACAACGAATGGTCCCTAATGGATTCCATTTCGTTTTCTTAATAGACAGTCAGAGACACTACATTGAGATTCCTTTCTCAATGCAAGTCTGCTGCCCTGTCAAACAATTATAATAGTTCATAGTAGTATATCCAAAGCATACAAAATATCTTTTTCGTAAAAGCTTAACTATTAAGCAAGGCTAAGCATTTTATAAACATTTTCCTTTAAATCAGGTTGCAAGGATAATATATCAAGGCAGGTAAATGCAGCAAGTAGGTGACAATCAACCCCTATCAACCTAATGCAGAAATTTAACTCAAGGTGATAAAGATTTATAAAACACAAGGAGGGGCTAATGCACCGGGGCTTGCCTGTTGCTTGGAGCAGATTCCACCCCGAAGCCAATCACCGAGAAAGTTCCACGTCCACGGAGTGAAGACCAACTCGGGACTTGCTTTAGATATTAATATCCCGCATTCACTACACGAAATATGAATGCATGATGAAATGTATGACATGATGCGTAATGGAAACATACAAATACATTACATTAAATAATCAAAGAAAGTTCAATACTACTTTTCTTTGCGACAAAGTTGCAAGCCAACAAGACTAGCTTGTTGTCTAACAACTTGTGGTTTACGGGCACCTATAGGGAGTTCTATGATCGAGTTAGGATACGGAAAGGTCCAAAAGAGAAGTCGTTCTACTTGGATGTTTTTACCCATGAAGTTGCATCTAAAGAAACAACCTCATGACATTACAGGTCAGGATAGCCTGTAATTAAGGGTTACTTTGTTTTGGTAAACCCCAAGGTAATTACCAACTAGCAACTAGGGTCATTAAGTTCCCATCAAGATGCTATTATTATGGTGGTCATTAACTTATCTCCCCTAATAGTTTTATTAATTACTTTAACCTAAGCATCTCATTAAGCCATAAGTATATGTGATAATAATTAAGCTTGTTATTCACAATCCTATTTAAGAAAATTAAGCATTCCATATCACCACTAAGCACTTGCTTAAGCAAATAAATGGGACCCTAATATAGTGTATTAGCTATATTAATCATCATTAACATATCCTATTACCAAGTTAATTATAGAATCATTCGATAAAGTGCCAAGGATCACATTGGGTTAATGATCCAGGGTCATCATTTACTCTAAAAAGTCACACAAAGCCTAGGTTAATCTTCCTATACTATTCTTAGGTGTTCGTTAACAAGTTATGAAACCCTAATGACACGGATTAACTTATTAAGCATAGTTAATTATTAAGAAACAATTAATAATAAACTCATCGAGTAAATAAATTGCCAAGGACCATTCAAGGTTTGATGATCCATGGGCTTCACACAATCCAAAATCACACACAAGCCCTAAGTGATTAAGGTTAAATATGGGTTTTAACATTTAATTAATTTAAGTGTAAATTATGAAGTAATCATACTTTGTCCAAATTACTTGCAAATTTTTGTGTAACTAGGTTATGGTCTAAAACAGTGACCACATAAATTTCATAATTTTTGGACAATTATTTTGAACTATAAAATCATAGAAGTGGTATTTATTAATTAAAATACTCATTTTTAGTAGATACAGAAAGTGTTCAAAATTAATATTTCATATTTTTATTATGTTTAGTGTATCACACAGAGACTACACAAAAATTTGCATAAGTTTAGGAGCTGTAATTATTTTCCTGTGAATTTCTAAAGAAACAGCACTATTCAATATTTTCTGAAAATAGAAAAATCGTTTTTTTTATTTCAAACGACAGCACTCGCGTTTCTCTCTGCTGACCGCTATGGCCGCAGCCGCTGAGCGGCCAAACCTCGCCGGTGGCTGCCTCTCCGGTAGTGCAAACACCGTCAGCACACTCCCTGCGAACAGGCGAACATCCCTGTGCGCTACAGCGAGGTTTTCCCGCTCAGAGGCGAGCTTGCCGGCGCCCATGGCGGACGGCCACGGCGGCTCGGCGCGCTCCAGTGACCGTGGGCCGATAGAGCTTCAATTGATGGTTCACAGAGCACCAGTGGCTCACTTCAACCTTCCGGCTCGTGCTGGTTAGGACGGGGACGGTCCAGAAGATGCCGGCGACGTCGGCGGCGGCTGCAGTAGCGTGCTCCGGCAGTGTAGCGGTCGTTCCGGCTGCCCTAGACCACGAACAACGAAACCGTTTCGTCGATGAGCACCACGGGAATAACTCGACGCTAGGACGGCCAACGAAAGAAGACGAGACCCACCGTAGAGCCCTGGCCACGACGAACCCGAGTGCGGCGGCGTTCTGGCCGCCCGTGAAGAAGACGACGGCGCACTGGCGACTCCGGCGACGAGAGGAGACACTGATGGTCTCAAACGATGCACAAGGGAGTGGGGAAGCTACTGGTAAAATGAATTGGACGGTGTATACAAGGAGACGACGAATTTCTCTGGTGACTCCACTCTCGTCGGCAGTGACCGAGGGAAGAAAAAGAGGGACGGCGAGCTCGGCTGTTCACTTAAATAGATGGGGAAACAGTCTGGGGCTTCGACACGTCGACCCAGTCCTCGCCACGTCTCCAAGCCGCGTGCCCACGCAAGAGAAGGGCAGCGTAGAGGCACCGACGGCGACGGGTGATGCAGATGAAGGCGTGGCAGAGTTTTCCCTTCCCTGCTACTGTACACACAAATATCCTGAATTTCGTTTTTTTTAAATTACACTCGATTTTATATATATACTCGAAAAATAGTTAAAATATGAAGTGTGTAGAATTGAATTCTAGACAACTTTACTATTTGGAACATTTTCAAATTCGGAATATTTTTGAAATTATTTAAAAGGGGATAAATAGCCCTTTCTGAATTCAATTCAAATCTAAAATATTTATTGAACAAGTTCAAAATATTTAAACATCAAAGTTGCTCAGTTTAGTGAGCTTTACAATTTTTATTTAAGACTTAACTTCAGATTCCAAGTAATTTTTGAATTAGAGTTTTAATTTCAAATTTGAGGATAGAAATTCAAGTTTAATTTAAATTTCCAAATAGTAACTTGAAAAACTTTGTATACCAAAGTTGCTCCACTAAATAAGATCTACAACTTTGCTTTTGGGACTAAGGCCCAATTCTACATAGTTTTAAAACTAGGGTTTTAGCCCGATTTAGGGTTTTAATTTAATTCCAAATTTTTATTCTTAAGCAGTGATTAATTAATACACCCAATTAACAAGCCATCAGAAGATAAAATTAAATCACTCTAAATCACTTAAGCACAAATAACCTATGAAATTAAATTTGTTTTAATTTCTGTGCATATCAAAATTGGTTTACACATGCATATTATGCAATGCATATTATGACATGTCCGATTTTAGTTCAGTAACACCAGGGGTGTTACACATACACATGCACATCTTGATTTAATTGCATGACTTATTTTCTGTAGATTCATTGTTTGACTTTACAATATATGCATTGTAAGTATATATGAGCTGTCTTCTTACCCATGAACTCCACATAAGCCATTAGTGATTGGGTGAGGGAGAGAAGGCACACATCACTACTGTCTTGGTGAGGATTAACAATGCAGGTTTTAATGGGTTGGCCCATTGACCCATAACCCAATTGTTAAAATTTGGTGTTATTACCCATTGGATCGACCCACTTCCATTTGGTGTTAAACAGTGTCGTGTTTGTTGGGTAACCCAGTATACCATGCCCGAGTCGTCTAAGGGCTGTGGCCTCCGCGCTGCCCATCTGCCGCTGGCACCTGATGCTCCACGCGATGCTCATTCAGGCTGCCCGTCCGTCGCTCATTCACGCCGCTCCCCACGTTGCTCGTCCTGCCGCCGCTCATTAGGCACTTCGTCGTCCTCCGTCGCCCCAACCCCCACGTTCCTCTCCACCGGAGCAGCTCACCAGGCCCTTCATCGACCCTCCACATCGATCTCTCGTCTCTACCTCACGTGTCAGCGATGGCGTCCTGCAGCATCCACACCTCTCCGATGCGCCATTGGAACCAGTGCTTGACATGGAGGTCAGTTCTGGTTCTTTTACCTCAGATCTAGGGATTTGGAGGACCAAGGATTGGGGTTACGAGGTTTATATTCTTATTACTTGGATTGGAGTGTGCTAGCTAATGATGCCGCTGCCCGGCGTGTCTGCTTGATTCTTTTCTTTTTGAGTATGTAGCGATTTTTTCTTGGATTGGGGTTACGAGGTTGATATTCTTGATTCATATTCTTGGTTGCTCTTGTCTCATAGAAGGTCCATCTGCATTGCTCGCGCAGCGCCGACAGGCCGCAGCAAGCTGAGAGCACTGCGGAATCTGAAATTAGGACAAAACACACAGGCTTGCTGTACTGGTCCATCGATCCATGCATTTTGTAGATGTACTGGTCCATCGATCCATGCATGCTGTTAGTGATTTAAGATATAGAAGTGTTAGAACTGAAATCAATTAATTATTTCAGCTTGTGTGGATTGGACTTGTGCAACCAATACTGTCTATTTTTGGGAGATTGAATTGCATATGCTTGATATAATATTTCAGCACAAGAGCAAGTAGTACTCCGATGGCTATGGCTTTTCATATCGCCATCATATGCATTTTTTTTGTCTTTTCCTGTTCAAGTAAGGTTGCAGGATATGTATGCGATGCTCTGTTGCAGGATATACATGTGCTTGTATCTGAAAACTGCAGATGGCATGCTTTTTTTTTAATAATTTTCAGAAGCTGAATGTGTTAATCTGATTGGCTATGTTCAGTGCATAAATCTATATCAAGTTCCATCTTTTTTATTCTTAGTGAGATTATTCTGTTACACAGGTTTACAAATCATCGATAACCCTGGACCTTGGGAGTATTGATCACATGGAAGATCATTTAGAAGAGGAAGTTTTGTTTAAATTGCTTTGGATCATTCTCAACCCCCAAGTGCTTTTCTTTGTGGCTACAAATTAGTTTTTGTTTGGAGAGAGCGGGAAAATATGTAAATGATGATTGTAGCATTTTGTAGCCTTAAGTTATTCAGAGATTGTGATATTCTTCGGAGTTCAGTCTTGCAGTGTTTCAGAGATTTTTGTTTTTTGAGTGGGTGTTTCAGAGATTGTGATTTAACGTGTCTGGGTGCATTTTTTTAGTTTTACTCTTGCATGGCCAGCTAATTAATTATCGGCTGTGGCAAAGCATTAGTTCAACGTTGCCAAAATCAGTGGCCATCTATTTTTCTAGTTGCATAACGTGGCCACGTAGCAGGACATGACGCGTGCGCGTGAGGCAACCCATTGGTCACCAGTGTTGTAGGCTCTGTGGATTTGGGTTGACCCAAAAAACGATCAAAATTTATTGGGTAGCACGGGTCAGTGTTTGGGTCGACAAATTATGGCCCACTGCTTCGTGAGTGAGGATCCATAAATACCACATATTAAGAGACTTGAGACGGTCATATGAAGGAATCTCTGAGCTCTATTTTGAAAAACATGCAAAAACTCCAGGATAAGAGTTGAACGACAGAGCTTGAGACATAGTGCTTAACTTAGACATTCTGTCCTTCAATTACCGAAGACCCAAGAAAAGGCTACAAGCTCCATGGTTGAAGGTAATAAAGGTAAGTTTGAAAGTCAAAAGAGTTTGCTCTAACCCTGAGGAGAATTCTTGCTTGAATACAGGTGTGCTTTTGAGGAGTTGCTATTATATTTAAAAGTTCTAATGAACTTCTGTATCGATTGCTAAGTTTGGTTTTGCTAAGGGGCTAGCAAAGGTTAAGCTTGGGGGAGCTTGTTGACAGTAATTATTGTATGATTTTACCCATCAACTAAACATGAAAAGGGAATAAAAGCAAACACCAACATATGTTTAGGGGTTGAACTGACAGAATTCCACGAGTTTTGGTGAATCTGTGTTTCTGCAGGGTGTAATCAGAAAAGAACCAAAAGAGACCCACATATCAGACTAAAACATCGAATTCCATCGCGAAAGGAAATTAGAAAGAATCTAGAAGACACCAGAGACTCAACAGAGAAGACGGGACGGGTTTGGACTCCGAAGTGGGTCGGCCGACCTCCCCCTTGGTCGGCCGACCTGTCAGTGACACCAAATCGCCTCCGCTTCGACGTGGACCCATATCCCGATATTTGAGGCAATCTACACCGTCCGTCGAAGTCGGTTTGATCCAAGGGCTATGGTTTATCCCATCGGCCTATATAGACCCCCAGACCCCCCAGGGTTTCAAACCAATTCAATCATATGTAAACCCTAATCGAGAGGTGTCCCATGAAAGGATAACTTCTCATTAGGATCTAGGGATTAGATAGTAGACAGATGGAGAGCGAGGGAAGAGTTAGGAGGAGATGTCGGCCTGTCGGTGATCCCTCTACGGCTTGTACTTCGGTAGGATCTAGCTCTACTTGAGCTAGCTCTTAAGATGTCTTGGGTAACCAACTTCTAATCTATATAAGTCTATGTTCATATTGTTTATCTGGTTTATGTCTCTCTTTTGAGTACTTTATTCCTGTTCTAAAGGGAGTAGAGTGGTAATCTATAGTGTAGGCGTGGTGCCTAGACTATAATTACTCGTAAATGCGTCCTATCTGGCCGGATCGGTGGTAGATCGCGAGGGTGACCTAGCCTTGTTGAGTCCATTGTAGTCCACCTCCAGTCAGAAGGAACAGTAGGATAGCTTTGCTAAGGGAAACATCCTCTGTTGATATCTTTCCCTATAGTAATTTCCCTAGTTGAACAGTAGAAGACAGAAGCTTACTCAAGTCAGAAGTAGAAACCTCTAGTTATCCTCTCTACACTCCTATTATCTACAACCTAGATCACCATAACCATATTATCTACACCCTTGATTAGTTTTACACCTATGAGCCATAACCTTAGTTGCTACACCACTATCCTTGACTGCATCACCACCATCATTGACTACCACCTTTTAACTTAGTTTGCACCTTTACTTATTGACTACCCCTGGTTAAGTTAGATCGATGTTAACCAAGCCCGTTTCCCTGTGGATACGATATTTAAAACCCTCCGGGTGAAAGCTACAACGGTATCTGTGCGCTTGCGGATTTATCTGTGTGCACTTAAAAATACCAACAAGCTTTCTGGTGCATGGTCCCCACTTGTCATGGAGCATGGCAATGTGCTGGTTTTGTCTTGGTGTTGTCAGTTCATGCCTTGATCCATGTGCTTTGATCTTCCACCGTTGAATGAAAGCACAACTTTGATCCAAAGGTAAAAATGAGCTGGATGGAGTATCACATGGATCGTGCCATGTCAGCAGAGCCCTGTAGGCCCCATATGTTGGTCAGCTGACCCCCATGTGGGTCCTCCAGGTTCTCCATTCTGCTGTTTCCTGTAATCAAAAGCTAAGAGTACAAGTGGAACTAGTTATTGATAAAATATGCTCATGTCATGCTAATCTTCCTTTGAAACTGAGGCTGTTGACGGTGTTAGAATGTAACCATCAACAACTAGATCTCACCTTTCTTTCGCCTCTCTCGGCATCGCAGCCACGCAGCGATCCCGACCCCTGTCTTCTCGCCCTTGATTCATGGCCGCAGAGGCGTTCCCCGCCATCACCGCCGCCAACCGTCTGCCCCGCATCGTCAACCGCCGCACCCGAGTCAGTCTACCCAAACCGAGCACCTAGGTGAGCTCACGACCTCTCTCCCTCCCTCCCTCACTCACTCCCTCCCTCTCTCTTTCTCTCTCTCCTGGAACTCTCCCCACTCCGAATCGTGACCGCGAGGCCTTAAACCCCGTACTCCGGCGAGTTCCGCCACCGTGCGGCCTCCTCTCTGGCCGGAGCACCACCCTCCTTTGTCACACCCCAAAATTTATATTTTGGGATGTGAATAGAAAACACTAAATAAAATGAATTAATTAATACTTTTATAAACTTTTCTAAAAATTTACTGAGCTTTAAATACTGGTGTATCAACTATGTTAAACAAAAATGGCTCTAAGAAAAATTGATCTTAATTAATATTTTCATGGATGTTGCATTCCTGTCGCTCGCATGATTTTTATTGATGTGGGAAATATTTATTCGAAAATCGATAGGCTCTCGACAATTTTAGTATAATTATAAAATAAATAAGGAAAGCAAAGCCTTATATTTTCTTTCATAAAATATGCTCAATTATTCTAAAATTTCTATTTTATGTATCAATATATAAAATAATTGACTTTTCAAATATAATTGCAAGCAAGGAAAAAAATCACTCTCACCCCTCCCCTCTGGCCCAGCCCAGCCCAAATCGGCCTAGGCAGGCTGAGCAGGCCGCAGTCGGCCCAACCCAGCAATCGCGTCTTCCCCCTCTCTCTCTGTGCGCCGATAGGCGGGACCCGCCTGTCAGCTCCCTCCCTCTCCTCTTGACGCCTTCTCCGCAAGGCGCGGGCGTCCACGTGACGCCGAGCCGCCATTACCGCTCCTCATGTCCGCCTCCCAGCACAATACTGTAACACCCTTGGTGTTACTGTAACTAAAACCTGCCATGTCATCATGATTGCATGCAAATCATTCCGCAAAAACTCATTGTTACTATGCATCACTAAAATAATTTTTATTTCTATATGTGGTTGTGCATATGTGGTTTAGAGTGATTTGGTGATATCTGTGCTTGTTTGTGTATATAAGATTAAATCAAATTAGAGATTCAAACCGAAATCAATTAAAAACGATAAATCTGACCCAAAACCCTAAATCAAAAACTAAATAGGATCGAGGGTTGGGCCTTAAACAAAAGTTGTAAATCTTTAAAAGTTGAGTAACTTCTATTTTGGGCAATTTTGAAGTTACTAAAAATAATTTCAAATAAAACCTTAATCTATGCTTTAAAGTTTAAGGTTGATAATCAATTTTAAAAACTAAAGGGAATCTGATAAAAGTGCTTTAATGAAAGTTGGAGATCTTTTAAAATGGAACAACTTTCCTTTGGGTGATTTTGAAGTTATGCATTGGAAATTCAAATTAACCTCAAAATAGTGCTTTAAAATACAAATTTGAAATGCTATTTCAAAAATTATCAAGAATCTAACCAGACTCTATTAATGAAAGTTGTAGAGCTTGACAAATAGGACAACTTATATTTTTACAGATTTCAAGTTGTTGAGAAAAGTTTTGAGAATTTAATTAAATTGCAAATGAAATTCAAATTCAAGTTTTACCCCCCCTTTTGATTAAATTCAAAACCATTTAGAATTTGGACATGATTCAAAAAGGAAAGTTGATCTTCACAAAATTTGGCACAACTTTTATTTTTGAGGTTTTTACAGTTGCTACATGAAATAGGGAGTAATTTCACCAAATAGCTTTTGACCCTAAAACTGCTACAGTGCTCGAGGGGGGGGGGGGTTTCCGGTCCTGGCTCTGTTCGCGGGCAGGCATGCATGCGCCGCGCTGCGCACCGGAGACGCCCAGGGCCGGCCGAGCCCGGCCACCGCCCGCTGTCGAGCTTGTGGGAGTCCCAACCGCATCCCGTGCTCACCGTTGCCGTATATATATAGCCGCGTCGGCCATCGTTTCTCCTCCTTTACTCCATTGTAGCCACCGATGACCTCACTGTCGCCGGCGAAATTCGCACAGCCCACAGCACCATTGTCCGCTCCACTTCACAATTAGTTGAGCCTCCCTCTTGCGAAGCCATAGAGCCCTCTCCTATCTCTGTTTGTCCCTGGAACCGCGTGTGCGACTCGTTAGTTGTAATACCTCTAGTATTACGGCTTAATTAATCTGCCATGTCATCATGTTTATTATTAATCATCTGTATATGATTGTGCTTAGGGCCCCTAGAGTGATTGGATTTCATTTAGTATTGATTGTGTAATGAAGTCCTCAATCAAAAATCAAAAATAAAATTAAATAGAAATCAAATTAAGCCGTAGAGTTGACCTAAAACCCTAATTCAAAATCCATAATGAATCTGATGAAAGTGTCTTAATTGAAGTTGTAGAACTTTTAAAATGGGACAACTTTTATTTTTGGAGATTTTAAAGTTATATTATAGAAATTCAAATTAAACTCAAATTACTATATTGAAATTTAAATTTGAAACTTCAATATATGTTGAATCTTCAAAAACTCCCTTAATATAAGTTATCAAGCTCACTGAGTAGAACAACTTTTATGTTGATCATTTTTCAAGTCATTGAGAAAAATCAAAAGTAATTTTAAAAATTCAGTTTGAAATTCAAAACCTGATTCTACCCCCTTTTGTATAAATTCAAATTGGTGCAGAATTTGAACATGGTGTAAAAAGAAAAAATGTTCTAAATAAAATTTGGCACAACTTTTATTTTTGGAGCACTTACTGTAGCTGCACGGTTTAGGAGAAATTCAAAATTCTATAGCTTTTGACCCTAACTGAACTACAGTACCAGGCCCCCCTCTCTGTTCCGGCCGCGTGGGCGCGGGTACGCGCGCGTGCCGCGATGTCCCGGCCGGGGCATGGCCCTGTCACCATCGAGCCACGACCGCCTGGGGGCCCCGGACCCTTCCCGGCCTTATCCCCAAGCTCCTGGCCGCTTAAAGGCGACGGCCGCATCCGATTTCCTCTCCCACCCCATTTCGGCCATCGACCGAATTGCTGCCCCTCCGTCCATCTCCATCCTCTCCCTCGTGCAGTAGTCCGATTAGGTCCATTGCGCACCTCCTGGGCCATTTGGGTCCGTTGGTTGTGGTCGGATTCCGCCGCACGCCTCGCTTTTCTTCCTCTGCTTCGGCCGAGCGCCGCCGTGGGCGACTTCGACGCGGCCAGCTCGTCTTGGTGAGTCCCTCCCCGTTTCGGCTAGCATTTTGTGCTCCATACGGTGTCGTGATACTCATGCCCCCGTGGGTTCCGTGTTTGGGGCCTTAGGTACCTTGGAACAGGACCTCGCCGTGGAGTTCGCGCCGCCCCGTCCGCCTTCCTCACCGTTCTCGCCTCTCCGTACCGTCGCAGGTCGAACCACCTAGCCAGACCAAACCGCGGTGAGCCCCTGAAGCCTTAACACGTTTAATCTTGGTCGCTACTGGCTTGAGCTCGCCGGCGTGTGGCCTGCCACCGCCGTCGAGCCGCCATGGTCCCCGACAAGCTCGTCGCCGGTCGTGTCTAGTCCTTTGGGGTCCCTAGAGTAGTGTCCTAGGGTCGTGCTCGTCGTTCGGTGGTGTTTCCCTCGCCGGAGGAGTCACCGGCGGCGAGCCGCCGTGCTCGCACGCGCGTGGGAGCCGGGAGGAAGAAGGGGGAGCGAGAGAGAGGCTGACGGGTGGGGACGCCCCGTCAGCGGCTCGGTGGAGGCGCGGGCGTGTGCGCCCGGGCACGGCCGGGCCGTGCTGGGCCTGTTCGCTTAAATGGGCCGAATGGCTATTTTTCATTTTCCCGAATGATTTACAAAAGCTTTTCATTTTTAATTAGAATGAATAGTATTGTGTTTTAATTTTTTTGGGTGAATTAATCTACTGTACCAAAAATTGTGGAAATATTTGTGGATGCTCTCTGTGATGTGTACAATTTAATAAAAATATGAAATATAGGATTTGAGTGCTTTCTGTATTAACTAAAAATTAGCACATTAAATGATAAAGGGAACTTTGATGATTTTTAATAAATTCCCTGTAAGTTCAAAAATCATAAAAATTTAATTGGTACTGTTTTAGGCCCAGAACTATCTGTTGGTGAAGTTTGGTATCAAATAGAAATAGTTTAATTACGTATTAAATAGATGATTGATTAAATGATTAATAAAAATAAATAGAAAACATTAATAACTTAGGGTTGTGTGATTTTATGGTTGATTGTGAACTTGGGTCAAACACCTTTATGACCTAGGGCATGTTGAGTTAGAATAATCATGTTTAGCCGAGGTAGGGTCTTGTGCACATGTGTGTTTTATTATTATTTACTTTCATCTATCATTTCATGTGCATCGTATTCATGCATTCATTATTGCACACGTGTAGTGACCGAGAACACTGAGGTGAAGCCTGAGGTGACAGTTAAGGAGCCTACTGCTGAGGTTGTGCAGGGCTTTGATATTTGTGGCACTCACCCGGACCCGACTCTCTACACCATCTAAGCAAGCCCCGGTGCATTTGCCCCTCTCCTTGTTGTTTTAAAAATATTTATCACTTGAGTTAATTAATTGCATTAGGTTAATAGGAGTTGGGTGACAACCAATTGATGCATTACCATCCTTGAATACCTGACCATACTTGAGAACCTGATTTATTAAAAGTATTGAAAAATGCTTATTCATGCCAAATGGTTAGTTTTGCAAAAATGCTATTTTAAATTGTGATGATCTAAAGCACAAGAATCACTTTATGGGACTAGTTATGTCCTTGTTTGTTGGCACTGTTCCTAGCTAGTTCATTGTCCTCAACGAGGAAGGGTTTTCCTGCTCGGTGATCGTGGCATTGGGTTAGAGTCCCAACAATTGTCACCGACGGAAACGGGATTCGAAAAACCGAAGGGACAGGTGTATTTGGGTTAGAGTCCCAATGCACTGTCGCCGTCGGAAAAAGGTTTAGGGACCGTTCGTTGTAGGCCTGCTGGATCGAGACTTTGCAACTAGCCACATACTACGGGAAGCCTCTGACTCCGGTGGCTCTACTGCTGGAACCGACAACCACGCACTGGGAGTGGAGAGATGGCGAGAGTAGGGTGTACCCTCGTGGCCGTCGTGCCTAGAGACGAGAGGAGTACTATGCTCTCGGGTGGCGCATGACCGGTTTCGGGGTATGAAAAGCCGTGGTAGGCGGGGTTGGCATATGCAAGCTTAATTGCTACATATACAGTGTGGATACGGATCCCCAGCTGGGTATTAATCGATTCGAATCGTCGTTGCTCCTCGGTTATGGAGACTTGATCCTTCGACCATTCAGCGAATAGTGGTTCGGAATTAGGATGTTTTTGAATGGGTAAAGCAAATGAAAGAATGTTGATATATGAGAAAGAACTTGGAGATATGGTTAATGATTAATAGTATTATTGAAATAAAATATTGAGATAGGACTAGTAATGCTTTTCCGCAAAACTCTTGAACTCTTACTAGAGCCTTACCTTGACTCCCCTTAGCCTGCATTTCTGAGTCTAATTTTACATCTCTTAGTTAGGTAAGTCTTGCGGAGTACCCCTTGTACTCAGGGTTTGTTAACCCCGTTGTAGGAGGGCAGCAGGAGCCTGAAGTCTGTCTCGCTCCGTGCTGCGTCACTATCGTCCAGGAGAGCGAGGAAGAATAAGGTTGAACCCGTGGGCAGGGTTCGTGTAATACTTATCTATTTTGTTGTACTGTTGTTCTATCGCTACTGCTACCTCTTTAAACTGTGGTCTGTAATAACTGCACCTAATTTCTATTTAAACACCAGTTTGTAATATTAAGTACTATTTAATCTTCCGCATTTTTACTCTGATGTATTTTGATATGAAATGTTGTAATCATGTAATGGCTTCGCAATGGGATCCTGTCAGAGGTTACGGGTGCTTATGCAGCCCGGCAGGGCGGCCTAGGTCATCTGGAACACGGGCCCGGCTGTCAGAGGTCATTAGTGGCGATGACAGGTGCCTGTAGACCACGTGATTTAGGCGGTTCTGTTACATTAGTCTCCACGGCCGGTCGTCGCACCGACGAGCTCGGGTTAACGGAGTCAATGAGCTACGGTGAATCTCTCTCATTTTGTTGGCTCGTCTCATACTCATAGTGGTCCAGTGAGGCTCACCAGCTCAGCGGTTTCTCATTTGGTGCCCAGGATACTTTAGAACGAGTTTACCGTCGTGAGCTCTGTCCCTGTAGACCGGAAGCTCCACTGCCTCTCTGTCCCAACCCGCGTGAGCAGGAGGTTCAAGGTGATTCCCTAGTGCTCGCAGCATCTTCTATTTAAGCTCTATCATCATGTCTCGACCAGAACACGGCATGCCATTGGGTGCCACCGTGCCCGAGACGCCATGGCCGCCATGGGTGTCGCTGTGCTTGCTGTAGTTCATTAGGAGATCCACCTGCTAGGTAGGTTGGCGCGGGATGAGTCTTGATCCCGTCGGCGTACTCGCCGTCGCCGAAGGGTCACCAGCGGTGAGCCGCCGCAGCCGCATCGCCGTCCGTGCGTGCGTGCGCGTGCTGGAGGGTTAAGGAAGAGAGGGAGACCGAGCTGGGCCGCGCTGTGTTCGTCTTAGGCCGGCCCAGTTGCGTGGGGGCGTTGTATGAGTGAGAGAGAGAGCTGGAGCGAGGTGGGCCGACCAGTTTGTTGGCCCGAGTTGGTTAAATGGCTTTTCGATTTTTGAGAATATGAATAGTGCTGAGTATTGTTTATTTTGTAAGAAAATATTTATTGCTTCAAAAATTATGCAAAAATTTGTGGAGCCTCTCTGTGATGTGACTGATTTATGAAAAATATCAAATATAGGTTTTGGAAATTTTTGCTGGAAATAAAAATGTGCCTTTAAATTAATAAATGGAACTTCCATGAATTTTCTAGGCAAGAATAAATATCCAAAAATTATGAAATTTATTTTTCTACTATTTTAGGCTTAGCCCTATCTGTTGGAAAAGTTTGAGATCAGATGAAAGCATTTTAATTGTTTGTCATTTAATATCCCATTAACTGATTATTAAAATAAATAGAGAACCATGGTGATTTAGGTTTTGTGTGATTTTGGGATTGATTGAATACCCTGAGTCATTCACTATAGTGATCCTCGGCGCTTTAACTACTGCACTACAGTAGCTATTGAACCGTTGTGTAGCAGGTTTTCTGTGGCTGTTAAAATGAAATATTAAGTAATAATCGATAATTGGTATCGTTGGCTTGCAACTTTATCGTGAAGTAAGATTGTACTCAACTCAATGAATTGAGTCTGTTGTCTATTAATTCACACTTTAGTGCATTTCATGCATCATAACATACATATCATCTTGTTAAGCATGCGTTATTATTTCGTATAGAAAACGCGGGATAATTTAATTTTTGAAGCAAGTCCCGAGTAAGGACTTCACTCGGTGGACGTGGATCTTTCTCAGTGAT
Source organism: Eremochloa ophiuroides (assembly GCA_038502445.1). NCBI lineage: Eukaryota > Viridiplantae > Streptophyta > Magnoliopsida > Poales > Poaceae > Eremochloa > Eremochloa ophiuroides. The sequence continues at coordinate 42,746,066 of JAHLJS010000003.1, forward strand.
TGACTTCAGAGTTTTATCTACTCCAAGCAACAGGCAAGCCCTGGTGCATTCAGCCCTTTCCTTGCAATTTATAAAGTTTATCACCATGAGTTAAATATTGCATTAGGTTGATAGGAGTTGACTGATAACCCACTTGATGCATTACCAACCTTGGCCACTGAAATACTTGGAAACTATTTTAAAATAAAATGTTATAAAATGTTTAGCACTGCTTGAATAATTTAGATTTGCATAAAATGCTATTTTGAGCTATTGTGATATATTATGGAATAAATTCAAGAAAGGGAAATGGTAATGTTCTCGTTCGGTGGCTGTGCACCTGATCTGTACATCGTCATCGACGGGAAAGGATTTTCTGTTCGGTGGTCATGTATTTGGGTTGGAGTCCCAATGCATCGCCCCGAGGGAAAAAGGGATTTGAAAACTGATAGGACACTTGTACTTGGGTTAGAGTCCCAATGCATTGTCGCCAACGGAAAAAGGAATTAGGGACCATTCATTGTCGGCCTGCTGTGATCGAGACTTTGCAACTAGCCACATACTCCGGGAAGCCCTGACTCCGGTGGCTCTACTACTCGAACCAACAACCACGCACTGGGAGTGGAGAGACGGCGAGAGTAGCGTGTACCCTTGTGGCCGTCGTGCCTGGAGACGAGAGGAGTACTGTGCTCTCGGGTGGCGTAGGACCGGTTCAGGTTTTGGAAAAGCCGTGGTAGACGGGGTTGGTATATGCAAGCTTAGGTGCTACATATGCAGTGTGATTAGGGATCCCCAGCTGGGTACTAATCGATTCGAATCATCGTTGCTCCTCGGTTATGGAGACTTGATCCTCACACCTACAACGAAGAGTGGTTCCAAACTAGGTTGTTTTAAGAATAAAATAATTGAAAGAATAAGGATACATGTGAATGAAATTGGAGCTATAGTTATTGATTAAAAGTAATATTGAGATAAAATATTGAAGATAGGATTTAAAGCTTAGTATTGCTTTTCTGCAAAATACTTTGACTCTTGCTAAAGCCTTAGCTTGATTCCCCTCAACCTGCATTACTGAGTCTTCTCCCCACTTTCTTTAGTCGGGTAAGTGTTGACGGTGGATATACCATAAAATTCCACACTCAAACACCGTCAACAGGCCTCGGATTCAAGGGAGAATAAGCATATCATGAAGATATTTTATTAATAATGAGTTCCACTTGTACTCTTAGCTTGTGAATGCAGGAAAGATCAAACAAGCCATGAAACATCAAGATATGGTGGACAACATCATGTAGAAGAGAGGAGAGCTCAAGCTGGGCCCATGTGTGGGTTGGCCGACCCCACCATGGGGCCCACATGGCTCTGCTGACATGGCACAATCCGTGTGACCTTCCATCCAACTCAATTCCGCCTTTGGATCAAAATTATGTTTCCAATTAACGGTGGAAGATCAAACCACATGGATCAAGGCGTGAACCGACAAGTACCGACAAATCAAGCACACAGCCATGCTCTATGACTGGTGGGGACAACACCTAGCTGGGCCCGCCTATCATAGGGGGTTGATCGACCCCCCTGGTGCCCAGCCAGGTCGATTGGCCTCCACCGCCTTCCTGTATGATTCCCACGTGCTAGATTCACCAATGCCATCCATCTTGAGACGGTTCAAGGTTGGTTCATCCAAGGGTGGAGAGGCATGGAGCACACGGATCGCTGACGTGGCACCCCTCCACTCTTCCCTATAAATAGAGGCTGCAATCACCCTCTTCAAGACACACAAGATGCACAAGAGCAAGCTAGAGTGAAGTTCCAGTCTTTAGTAGTAGTAGTATTAGTCTAGTGTGGGAGTTAGATTCGAGTCGAGCTACGCTTGGAGTCTCCGGAGTCATCTGCTAGAGAGTGTGGTATAGCTCTTGTACCTTTCCTTCCGTAAGACTTTACTTTTATCAATATATTATCTTTGCTTTATTTTACTAAGTCTCTACTTAGTGCTTTACTATTCATTATAGTATTGTTGTGTCTTGTCTTACCTTTTAGTTGACTTACACTAGATAGTGATCCTATAAACAGCTCACGTGTGTAGTTCATCGCCTATCATAGGGTGCTTTAGCTGTTGGTACGCAGCTGGAGTAGTGAGACTTAGTGTAAGCGTGGTGCTTAGGCTAGATCTTACCTTTGAATGCCGCTTGTCGCACGGATTGTTAGTGGGTGCTAGCAGGTGGTGACAGCCCTGTCTAGTCTTAGTATCACTCCACGTGTTTTAGGCAAGTTCTTAAAAGGTAGGCTCCCATAGGAGCATAGGCGCTTCGAGTGGAGGTTATATCCTCTATTGTCTCGCACTATCCCCTACACACCGAAAGTAAGGTAGCTGTCTTAGTGTATTTCATCCATTTGATAAGACAATTCACAGGAGTAAAGTAAGAGTCATAGGAGTCTTATACTCACTCGTTGTCCTCCCAGCTAGCTATACTCTACTAGTTATCTTAGTTATCCAAAACCGTGTCATGTCTTTGTGTCTTTACCCTTTCCTCTATTTATCGATTTACCCCCCTATCACTAGTTGGTACTAAGTTGCTATAGACTTAAGGATCCCTCTCTTTTATTAATTATTCCTAGCATCGCTTTCCCTTGGGATAAAATAAATAACGATACCTTGGAATACTCCCGGGTGAAGTGCTACAGCGGTATATTCTGTGCGCTTGCGGAATTATCCAATAGACGTAAGAAATACCCCAGGCACTTCTGGTGCCGTTATCAGAGATAGCCTAACACCCTGTCTCTGGTGGTTGCGCTAAGAAATGTCAACAAGCATTTCTGGCGCCGTTGCCAGGGAAAGCATCTGCCTAGGAATATTAATAAAATTGAATTCGGAGTCTAATATCAATTTAGTTATCGATTAGTGTTAGGGGCTTACCCCTGTCTGTGTTTCTCGTTATCGTGAAGCTAGATAGTGCATGAGTGGTTTCCAATTGCCGTCAAATTTCATTGAAGATCCTGAGCAATTGTTGAGGAAAACTAGACGCCGTTCAAGGAAAGAGGCTCCGCACTATCAATCAAGGAAGCTATGGCCCTGGCCCAAAAGACCATCTCTGAGTTCTCTGCACCGTCGGCTGACAACATTGCCACCAGTCCGTAGCTTAACTTAGGGGATCCTACTTTTGAGCTCAAGCCAGCACTTATCAATATGGTGCAAGCCAACCCGTTCTGTGGGAAGCCACATGAAGACGCTAATGCCCATCTCCAGCACTTCCTGGAGGTGTGTGGTACCTTCACTATCAAGAATGTCTCGGCAGACGCCATCCGTCTTCGCCTGTTCCCATTCTCACTGCTTGAGAAGGCGAAGCAATGGTTCTATGCCAACAAGAATGAAGCTACCACTTGGGAGAGGTGCACCAACGCATTTCTCAAGAAATTCTTCCCGATGGGCAAGACCAGCGCTCTCCGAGGAAAGATCTCAAACTTCCAACAGCAAGCGGATGAGACGATTCCCGAAGCATGGGAACGTCTCCAGGAGTACATTTGTGCCTGTCCTCATCATGGAATTGAAGAATGGCTCTTTATCCAAGGTTTCTACCATAGGCTGACTGGATTAGCCCATAGTCACCTTGATGCTGCCGCTGGAGGAGCATTCTTGCAACACAATGTCAAGGATGCTAAGGACATCATTGAAAAGATGGTTGCCAACCAAGGATGAAATGAGGAGCGTCTCCAGCCCAAGAAGAGGGGTATGCACACCGTTCATGAGGTGGACATGCTCTTCGCAAAAATGGACATCTTGATGAAAAAGATTGAGGAAGCTTCCAAAAAGGAACAAGAGGCCATTCGAACCACTGCCACCGCACGAGCCGTTGAAGCTGATCCATGGTGCGAAGTATGTGGTGGAGAAGATCATTCGGGCAATAACTGTCCCGAGACGAAGGAGGTAGTGAGCTTCATCAACAATAACAACAACAACAATGGGTATCGACCCCAGCAACAAGGAGGATGGAACTCGTGCCCCTTCTACCAAGATAATCAAGGTAATGGTTACAACAATAATTTCAATAATGCTTAATGTAACCAACCTTCTCATAAAGATCTTGTCTTAGGCCAATCTAAAATCAATGATAGTGTAAATAAGAAAATAATGGCTAATGATAAGATTCTTGAAAGTCTTAGTGAGAAAATGGATAGCTTTGCCATTGCTATGAAAAATCAATTGAGTTTTAATAAAATGATAGAAACACAATTAGCTCAAATAGCTGCAGCTGTCCCATCCTTCGAACAAGGTAAGATCCCAGGGAAACCTGAGGAACCGGTTGACGGTGTCAGATTAATTTCTATGAGGTTTGGTAAGCCTCCAGTCAGGTCAAATCCTGGTTGTCTTCTTGACCCTCCTTTCATGGCCAAGAAGAGTGACCCCGGTCATCCAACCATCACCTGCGAGATCGGGCCGCACACCTGTTGACGGTATTTATACTATGTTTTCTACCACCATAGCCGTCAACAAGATACTCTATTTGGGAAGAAATAAAGCAAACTCATAGTAACATAGGTACAAATAACTTGGTTCCACATGTACATGTTAGTATTTGTTTGCAGGTACCCAAAATAGGTGATTTTATAATTAAGAAGCCAAGATGAAGAAATAATGCAAATCCAATTATGACGAAATGCCAAGACAATGTCACAATCTTCAAGGACTTCACTTCAGGATCGAGTGGGCACTGGATGGACACTATTCATGGTACAGCCGAACCATGAATAGTGGCCCCGGCACTCCAACTTCAAGGAATCACGTAATGGAGTGATATGCAAGAGAGCAGAGGCCACGTGGCCCCACCCTATGGTTCGGCCGAACCAGGCAGGGAGCTCTCATGGCCATCTTGACGTGGCATGATCCGTGGCACAGCCCCTGGAGTCCATCTCCACCTTTGGATCACAAGCATATCATCAATCAAAGGCTAGAGAGCAAAGTACATGGATCAAGGCCCCAACCGACAAGATATAAACAGAACAAGCACATGGTCACAGTCCATGACAGGTGGGGACCACAGAGGTGGACCCACCTTGCTCCATGTGGGTCGGCCGAACCAGGCATAATGGACCCAAGTCACCAGCACATTCCCAGGCAGGTGGGGACGCCTTCTAGAAGCCCTGGCCGGGCCCACCTGCCATAGGGTGGGTCGGCCGAACCAGGGGTGGTGGACCTAGACCACCGCCTCAATCCACCGACTTCCAGCATGCCTCTCACGTCCATCCAAGGCGGTTTCAAGGACGGTGGATCCAAGGGTGGAGGTGGAGAAGCACGCGGATCGCTGACGTGGTGTTGTCCTTCATCCTCCTATAAATACCACCCTAGTCCTTCACTTTAGAACAATCAAGGATTAAGTATCAAGTGTACAATATAGATTAGTGTTAGTGTAAAGAGGGAAGATAGTGAGGGAAGTCTCTGGAGAAAGCTCCGGGCCTATCGGGAGTCTTCTTCAAGGTGTACCTTAGCGGATTCAAGCTTCTAGTGAGTTTTCCATCTGAGTTCTTCTAGCATTTAATATTCTGGTTCTGGTACTTTAAGTATATACTGTCTTCACCCGCACATTGCTTTACTTTGTGGAGTGCTCTAGTCTCTAGCTAAGATTAGAGTAGTAAGTATAGTGTAGACGTTGTGTCTAGGCTATATCTTATCAGTGTGGGCCGCTTGTCGCACGGATTGTTTGTGGTAGCCAGCAAGTGGTGACAGCCTTGTCTGGTCTTCGTAGTCCACCACGTGTGTAAAACAAGTTATTAAAACGACAAGGCATCAAGACAATAGTACAGCCGCCTCGGGTAGGAGTTTTGTCTCCTACTGTTTCGCCTGTCGCCTCTTATGAAGGGAGGAGCTGACTAAGCTCTTTATACTTAGAAAGCCGAGACCAGATATCTTTTACTGCATAGGAACCTCTCTATACCTACAAGCTTTTATCCTTGATCACCAACCCCTTTGATTCCTATTGATAGCCTTTAATCTAGTTAGTACACTTCACGTTCCCCGTGGAAAATACGATACCTGGAATACTCCCGGTGAAAGCTACATTGACTACCGTACGCTTGTGGTATATTCGTTTGCCACCTTTGGTGTCAACAAGCTTTCTGGCGCCATTGCCGGGGAACGGTAGCTGTCTTAACTAGAGTCGAGTCGTCTTAGTTACCCTTGTTCGATCAAAACTATCTCTTTCACACACACATGGATCAAACACCCATCTTTGAGTATGGTGCTCCATCGGGCACTAGTATGGAGCCGCCTAGTTCATCACAGGCCATTTTGGCCGTTCGTTATGAGCTACGCCCGAGTCTCATAGCGATGGTTCAGGAGAAACCTTTTTCTGGGGATGAAGATGAGAACCCCTATACACACCTATGAGATTTCGAACAATTATGCTCTTGCATACATACCCACAGGATGAAACGAGATACCCTTAAGTGGGAGCTATTTCCGTTCTCTTTGACGGGAATAGCCAAACGATGGTATACTCGTCACGTAGGTAGTGTAAATGCAGAATGGGAGAAGCTACAATCAAAGTTCTGTATCACCTTCTTCTCCATTCCCCGAGTTGCTCGTCTTCGTGTAGAGATCCTAACCTTTAGACAAAAGGATAAGGAGCCTCTAGGTGCGGCATGGGCCCGTTTCACAGACTTAGCATCTGCCGGCCCTGATTTAGCTATAACCGAGCCAGCCCTCTTGTAACATTTCTACCTCGGCCTTAGCCAAAATTCCGCACAATTTTTTGATTTAGCCTCCAAGGGAGCGTTCTTGCATCTCTCTATTAGTGAAGGTAAGGGAGTTATTGCGAAAATTCTTGAGAACACCCTCTACACTAATATCTATGATGAAGCCCCCAAGGAAGATCAAGCCCCGAAGGACAAACCTACGATAGCCGGAACCTCACCACTTACATCACAAGCTGTCGAACCTGAAGCAAAACCACCAATTCCTCCAGATGATGTTAAACCTCTGGAATTTCCTCTTGATATCGAGGCTGATCTCTTCTCCGATTTTGGAAATGCCTCGAATCAACCTGTGCAAAAGAAGTCTAGGATCACATCCCACATCGCCTTGAGACTCTCTATCTTAAGGAGACTGTTCAAGAGCTCGCGTCCATTATGAGTGACGAATGGCTGAAGGAGGCCGAAGCCTCATCTGAGGTTATTAGGACCCTATCTTGCTTCACAACCATTCCTTGCGTCATAAATAGGACCACCATAGATTCTCTTTATGACCCCGCCGTAGGAGTAAGCATTATGTCTAAGTCATTAGCAAATGCACTCCTAGGAGAGGAACCTCTAGCCCCGACCAACAAATTTCTTAAATTGCCCTCTGGGAAATTGGTCGAGAGCTGCGGGATTGCACAGAGCATTCCTGTCACAATTAACAAGGTCCATATCCTCCTGCACTTCTTTATATTTGATATAGAGGAATTTGACTTGTTGATTGGACACCCGCTCATGAGATTCCTTGATGGATTCCATGGGGGGAACCTTGAAGGTCATCTTGGGAATAACCTTTGCGTTTCAATTCCATTAGCAAATTCTGCCAACTTTAAAGTAGAATTGCGCCCCAAGACTGACCCGATAGAGGAAGTGATGGCTGCATCGCTTCTAGAACCTTCTCATCCTGATCTAGAAGAGGATGCTAAGGATTTCATCCAAAAAGAGGCCAAATTAGAAGAACCTTTAGATTTGGATAAATCTGAACCCCCATCTAAACCCTCTATAGAACTTAAGCCCCTTCCTTCTGGACTTAAGTATGCCTTCCTTCATAGTGATAGGGAGACCCTCGTAATTATTAGTGGCCAACTCTCTGAGGAGGAAACCTCCAAACTCATCACCATTCTAAAAAAACACCGCTCTGTCTTAGGCTACTCTCTTCAAGATCTTAAGGGAATTAGTCCCACTCTCTGCACCCATCGCATCCCAATTGAGAAAGATGCTGCACCTTCTAGGGAGCCGCAACGAAGGCTAAATAATGCGATGAGAGAAGTAGTGAAGAAAGAGGTCTTGAAACTCTTGCACGCAGGCATAATCTACCCTGTTCCTAACAGCGAGTGGGTCAGCCCCGTCCAAGTAGTGCCTAAGAAGAGAGGGATGACGGTCGTGAAAAATGAGAAAAATGAACTAATCCCTCAACGAACCGTCACGGGTTGGAGAATGTGTATAGACTACTGAAAGCTTAACAAGGCCACAAAGAAAGATCACTTTTCGTTGCCATTCCACTACACCACAACCTTTAAACAGCAACTGACTTAAAGTTGCTGTAAGGGGTGTATAGCGATGGACAGTCCGTTGCTAAAGGTTATAGCAAAGAACTCCAGCAGATGCTAATGAAGCCGTCGTTGTATATATACAGCGACGGACTTGATTTTTAGCAACGGACAGTTCGACGGTATAGATTTAGCAACGGACAGCCTATTAGAATGTTTAGCAATGGACGGTTCATTGCAGTAAGAACTTTTAACAACTGACAGTCCATCGAACTCAATTAAATAGGTAAAAAATAATAATTCAAATATATTTAAAACCGGACCATTTCAGAACTTATAAAATATTGGAGGACATGTATAAATGGGCACATTAGTCATACTCTCATTCATCTATATCAAATGAGTACATATATAATGATCACTCGTTTAAGTTTCTTGGCATCAAGCCAACATACAAGCATGTATATAGTAGCTAAATACAAAATCAAGGCATCATGAGGTAGTACAGCAAGCATTGTTTTCCTGTTGAGCGAAAGCCATCATCTAAAAGTAATCCAACATACATTGGTCAAAAGATAGGACCATCAGGTTCTGATCCACACACAAACTATCAGGTTGTAGTCCAAAAACATCCAAAGTTGGCATCTAGTTCACCCATAAGATATTTGAATGGCTTCCTATCAACAAGTCGCTAGCAACAACCCCATGAGAAGATACTGCAACAAATTTGCTCTCAGCATGCTTCCTACCAACAAGATAGCACCGCCTAGCATCTTTGAGATGATCCTGCAGCACCTTGAGAAGATCTTAGAGAAGAACCAGCAACACCCTGAGAAGTTCTTGGTTGATGATTGCAGACCTTCAGCTGTCACAAGTATCATAGTTAGAAACTTTAGATATACTTGTCATATATAAAAAAGAGAGTAGAATCAAGTGGACATTACTCGATTAAATGGCCAGGCAATTGGCATCTTTACAGCATCACCCAGAGTCTTGATATCAGCATAAGGTCGTGGCACTAATGTTTTACGTCGGAGGACAACATTCACAATAACTTCACAAAATTTCGTTCCAAGAGTCTCACCCGCTAGCTTATTGCTCGGATTAACTGAAACAATAGTTCCCTTAGCCACTTTTTCATCACTCGACATGGCAAATAAGATGACCTCATTTCCAGCCTATGAGAAATGGATAAATGTTTGGTTCAGCAGCTATTAATCACAAGTATAAAATTTAACCGTAAGTTTATCTTTACAAGCAATATAATATAATATAAATGAATGGTCAATTGTAACTTGGTTGACCATGCTATGTCAAACTACGCCTTATGAAGTAGTCCAGAGAGAGGAACCAAGGGAAACTGAGAAAAAAAGTCAAACATGTAGCAATTCTGTGCTCCTAAGGAAACTGCATTTGCCTTAACACAGCTAAGTGACTTGTTTAAGCTTCTCACTGGGATTTGACAGGAGCACAATACAATCATACAAGAATGAACATCATCTATGTACTATATCCTAACAAATAGAATATTTCTCAAGTTTAGGATAAGCAAAACAGCATACTTCAATCAACCATGAGTGTATGAAAGCTACAAAGTTATATAAGAACACAATTATTTGGCTAACCAACTCAAGGTTCATACAAGTCTGATTTGGACACCAGTCTGAAGTCTGAACAAGATACTAACTACAGGATCTATGATAATCTGTAACAAAAAAATGGCATGAAGAGCACAGGTAAGATGTGAAAGGGACTAGGGCAGAGAAGGATTGCAAAGCATCATGGTCCCATAATTTGTCAATGAACATAGCACAACATGATACTCATAGTACTATAAAAATGGCTAGTTTGCTGGCCACAAGAATACCAGTTGTGCACAACTGAAAATATGCAACTGGCTAACGAGATTAGCTCTAAGCAGTTAAGAAATAGTTCTTGTGTGTACCTAGGCTCATTCTCAATCCATATTTTATCCATAGACCTTGGTGGGGAGATCAAGAGGCTTTGTTTATATATATGTTTACACTAAAATATCACACAACAGAATCACCACAAGGCACATCAGAAGCTTGGAACAAGGAAATCAGGAATTCATGAATGCAGACTGGTTAAGTAAATCTTACCTTTCACAAGTTCCTTCAACCAATAACTTCTTCGTTATGAATGACAGCTGCTATGATTGCTTTAGATGTCTAGAAAACTTCAAATCCTTGCATGCACCTCCTTTATCCTAAGAACAGGTGGATAGTGAAAATGAAACAATTTATGCCATGAATAAAAATAGAGGGGAGAAGTAAACGATCAGCATGATGCTTACCTCTTGGATATTTCACTCAATGATGTTTGCTCGTATAGGATGATTAGAACAAGGTCGACTGCAGGTGGGTAATCTGCAACTGCAATAGCATATATTTATACATGAGATTCACATGTATTTTTCCTGCTGTCCATGTCAATTAGAAGCTAATATATCCTATGCCAATCATTACAAGACAAGCTAATTTAAAACCGAGCTAACTGAATAATCATTACAAGACAAGCATCAGACGACAATGCAGCCACCAAGCAACTAGCCTATCATCAGGTTGGGGCACCAGAACTGGCAGCTGGACGCCATGGACGATCATGTTTTAAATAAGACTAATCTTCCAGTAGCTGCATAAAATAAATATCTGATTGCATAACTCCTTTTTTGCTCCAGTACTAAGTCCTAACATGTGCAGATCGTAATATCAGATGAGAACATATCAGATCGAGCTGCCATTACTAATGACTGCGCTAATTATTAATAGCAGTAGCAGTACAAAAAAAATACTAAGCTGTGAAACAAGCACTAAGTAAATCCAAGATCCAAAGCGTTAGAGTGTTGCTGAATGAAGCAAATTAGTAAAGTGTTCGAGCGGGAAAGAAAGAAGTCCTGTGTGCTGTGGTTGCAGCTTGCCGCTCCCCAATCGAATCAGCTCCTAGTTGCTCGAAGACGTCCGCTTGCAAGTCACAGCTGCTTGCCGGTCAAGAGCAGCAGCTCGAACCGCCGCCGCCGCGAGATGCGTATGTCTGCTTCCGTCGGGCAGCTGGGTGCTTGGGATGTATCCAACGGATGGCCGGGCCAGCAGCAGAGGGAACGGCCAGCGGGGGTCGACGGACGCAGGCGGCCAGCGGCCAGCGGGATGGACGGCCGGGGCTGGGCAGCTGACGCGGCCGGCGGCCGGCGGACGCTACCGGGCGGCGGGTCGGACGGGCGGGGCCGGGCAGCCTGCGGGGCCGGCGGCCGGTGGGGCGGACGAGCGGTGCGGACGGGGACAGGCGCACTGGCGGTGGCGGGAGTGGCGGCGGCGCTTGTGAGAGGATGACGGCGTATGGGTATGCCTTTTCTTTTTTTCTCAACAAGTGCTATTTGGTCTTTGAGGCTTTAGGGTTTGAGACTGGGCCAAAATTTTCACGGGAGCAAGCCGAAAAAGTCCTGCCAATGGGTAGTGAAATATAGCAACGGACAGTTCGACTCAGCTACGGAGATATAGCGACGGACGATCCAACTTAAAAGCGAAATACTTATAGCCACAGACCATCCATCGAAGTATTTAATTTTAGCGACCAACTGTTCGAGGAAATTATTTAGCAACGGACCGTCCAACGGTAATTATTATCTTTAACAACTGCTGTCCGATGCTGTTTAAGTGTTGTGGTGTAGTGTTCATCGATGAGATGTTGGAACGGCTGGCTGTTGGTGGTCCTTAGAGCCTATTTCTTACCGCCAATATGTTACTAAAATAAATAGTAGGTAGGGCTTTTAACTAACATTTCCACAAGTTTTGGTGTGTACTTGACTTGCAGGTGTGACATGTGGAAATGCACAAAAACCATAAAGAAAGTGCACATCCAGGAAACGTATTTAGAGAAGGCGCAATCCAAGAAAATAAGAAAGCTCACCTAAAACACTAAAATGGATCCATCCATAACCATGGGAGAGGTCCAGGCCCAGGGAGCAACCGACCACCCGAAGGCGGTGGACAGCGGGCCCAGCCAGGGGACCGACCGCCCCCGGGTGCGGCCGCTCCTGGGACCAGTCTTCGGAGGCGGTGCTCTAGGCGGTTTCCCAAGGGCGGTTTCACCTCCTTACAAACTTAGAGACGCCAAACCGCCCTACTCTAGCTATAAATAGATGGTGCTCCTCCATCATTCAACACACACCATCATTTGGAGCCATTTACCTCACCTCTCACTTGTATTCTTTAGATTAGTTTTAGTATTAGAGCTAGCAAGGAGAGAGTTTGTATCCTTGGGAGAAGAAGGAACACCTCGGTATGAATACAATGCAGTTCTCTTCCAAGTTCAAGTTCTTATCTTATTTATATAGTAATGCATATGAACTAGAGTATAGTCTTGGTCATGTTATGATCATGATATATGAACTAGCATATAGTTTATGTGTTATGTTCTTGATATGTTCATCGTTGTTCTTCATCATTCATCGACTTAGTATGAATAGAGGAAGAACTAGGGATGAGGTGATGGTTCGTTGTGCCTTCTCGGTTGCTCTTAGCCTAGCCTATCACTCCGAAGGGGTGGGGTCCTAGAGGGTTAGGAGTTGTTTCCAAGTACGCGAGCATGGTGCTAGGGTATGCGGAGATCGGCGAATATGTCGGTATCCCACGGGCAGAGGGGTAGGTGGGCAGGTGGTGACAGCCCTGTCCATCCCTAGCACTCCCCCACGTTCGGATATTGGGTACGAGTTCGTAAAGTCTCTATCGGCTGGCAGACCAGCTGCGGGGATCTCCTTGTCATCCCAGACCTAGTCCTGATACTAGACATGCTAGTTAGATGTTTACTAATAGTTCTTTGCATAGTTGTATATGACCAATGCCTGCTCAATTAGATATATTCTTTTATTCTTTATTTCTCTTTTAATCTTGAGGTCGGCTCAGATGTGTGTCCACTATCTTTGAACTATGATTTACCCCTGCCTATGCTATGTTTACCTATGCATTCAATAAGTGATCATGTTTATGCCAAAGCAAGATGCATTCGTCCTGCCCTCCTACGGGAAATTATAAATACGACACCCCTGAATACTCACGGGTTGAAATGCTACAATGATAGTTCCATGCGCTTGCGGATTTATCTATACTGAGCTATCATGATTGGCATACCTAAGTACTATTACCTAAGGACTGTAATTCTTGTTGCACCGCAAGGCGTCGTGCTTCAGTTTTGCATATCATAAGTAATGATGGTTGGGAAGGCCAATCAGGCACTTCTAACTGTTATTACCAAACTGCATTAGCTTGGCCGGCGCCGTTAAGGGCCGAGAGTTACCTTTCTGAAGTAATGGTGGTTAGGGATGTCAACACACGTTTCTAGTATCGTTGTTAGGGATGGGCTTTTAGTCTATCTTTAGTAATGACGCTAAGAAACGCCAACAAGCATTTCTGGCGCCGTTGCCGGGGAGGGCAAAAGGAAATAAAAACATCTAGCTTGGCATAGGCATTGATTGCACAATAAGCAAAAGGTGGCCGTAGTTTAGGCAGGTTAACTTCTCTTGTTTTCTTCCTCTTTTTTATTGGAAAGAAAACAGGATAGTGTATGAGTGGTTTTGACCTGTCGAACAACTTCACCGATAATCCGGAGACACTCCTAAGGAAGAATAGGTCCCGTACCACTTCTTCTTCTGCTACTCCATCGACAGACGAACCATTCACTCCCGCACCATCCGCTACTATCATCATGGCCAAGACACTCCGCGACTACTCCACCCCTACTGTTGCCAACGTGCCCGTTGGGCCCGCAGTCAATATCGGGAAGGGAAACTTCGAGCTCCGTACTGGCCTAATCAAGATGGTGCAGGCAAGCCAGTTCTGTGGCTTGCCAAATGAGGACACAAATGCTCATCTTCAACACTTCCTTGAATTGTGCGACACCATCGTCACCAAAGACGTCGCACCAACTAGCATCAAGTTCCGCCTGTTTCCTTTTTCCCATGCGGGGAAAGCGAAACAGTGGTTCTACCGAAACAAGGAAGCTGTCAACACGTGGGACAAATGTTCCATGGCGTTCCTCATGAGCAAAACCATTGCTCTAAGAGGGGAGATATCCAACTTCCAGCAAACATCACTCGAGTCCATCCCTAAGGCATGGGAGAGGCTGCAAGACTATGTCCGAGCCTGTCCCCACCATGGAATGGAAGATTGGCTGGTGCTCCAGAACTTTTACGAGGGCCTGACGGCCATGTCAAAAGAGCACCTTGACGCCGCAGCTGGAGGGGCATTCCTCTCCCTCACCATCGAGAATGCCACTACACTCATCGAAAAGATGGTAGCAAACCAAAGCTGGGGAGAAGGAAGAGAAACACAAGAAGGCATACATACCATGAAGGAGACGGATTTGCTTGTCGCAAAAATAGACCTCCTAATAAAGAGGCTGGACGACCGTGCCACCGAACCCACCACAGGCACCGTCCAAGCCATGGACTCACACATGACATTTGAAGTCTGTGGAAATGTTGGCCATTCAGGGAACAGCTGTCCCGAAACCCAGGAAGAAGCGACCTACGTCAACAACGGGTTTCGCCAACATCAACAACCAGGTAATAATGGGTGGAACAACCATAACCACCCACAAGGTAATTCTTCCAATCTCAATTCAAATTTCAAATTGAATTTCAATCAACCTTCCTCGAGAGATTTTGTTTTAAGGCAAGCTAAGTTTAATGCAGATCTTGCTAGAAAGCTTTCCTTTAATGATAAAACGTTTGAATCTATAAATGCCAAACTTGAAACTCTATCTTCTTTTGTTAAACATCAGCTGAGTTTCAATAAAATGACAGAAAAACAGTTGGCTTAAATTGCTGCTTCTATTCCTGTCAACAATATGGGAAAAATCTCGGGGCAACCTGAGAATTCTCCCAAGTTTGTTCATGCAGCTGCGGAATAATGAAGAGGAGGAAGTCTTGCCAACAGACTATAAATGTTGAGCCCTTGCCGAAGGTCATCGGTAGTTATCTTTCAAAAAAAAGAGAGAAAAAAGGAGAAAGAAAAGAAAAGGACTACTCCTTTACACCTTTGCTACCAATAAGGCCAAGGTCCATATACACTAGTTATGTGTGTGATCCGGGCTAATGGTTCAGCTGAGTTGGAGCCTGTACGTCCACGCCACCGGTGCAGCATCTTCAAAGAAATCCACATATGCTGCCGGTAAGAACACTCAGGTATGCAAAAGGTAATAAATGTTCACCAACCCCTTCGCTCATACTTGTCTCCTTATGATCATTCAAATTCATGCTTCCCTGTTTATGTCATATGCTTTTGTTTGGATGTATCTCGCAAGTAACATCCATAGGCTGTTTTCAAATTAAGCATGGTGCTTAGGTTGAAATAGTCTTTTTTAATCATGTTTTGACATGGTGTAGAAATTTGATTAATGAACCTTGAGTTGTTTTCATAAACAATGGCAGTAATCTGATATGGGATAAGTCTTGGCTATGTTTTCGTTGCATTTTTATATCAGTCTTGTTTGAGCTCAAATAAAAGTTGGTTGAACAAGTTTCTAATAAAATAAAAATAACTAAATAATAAAACTTTGTTTCCTCGATCTTTTAGCCAATAAGCCCTTGCCTGTTGTAGACCCTCTTATTTTGTTTTCTTTGTTATAACAAAAGCAAGTACAAAAAATAAGTGTGGGGGAGATCTCTCAAGCATAACCACAACAAATTCAAGATCTCCCTAACACATTGCACAAACATCGAGCAACCCATCAAACAAAAGGACGAGACAAACAACTTCTGTTAGTTCCTTCATCTTCAACGATGGTTTGTGCAACTCTACCCCCGCTTTTTTCAAAGTTTTGAAATTTAACTTTGAACACTTTTGAAAAGACAAAATTTTTGATGCTCCATCTCCATGGCATCCTGTGATTAAAGTTTGCACACTCTTTATTCCTTGCCAATATTCCTATTACTTGTGAACACTTATCATAGGGACCCCATTTTATCTAAGTGATTGACGAATGAGATATAGTAGGATGACATGACGCCTGCTCATTTCTTGCAAAGAACTTGGGATTTATTTTTATAAAACAAAAATCAATATAGCATGTTCCTTGAATGATTGCAAATACCTACCAAGGACATACATGATCTTTCATGACAAAACCTTCCATATATGCATCTTACTTTGTGTTGAGTTTGGTCAAGTTTTGTGACCCCTGTTGAGAGAAATTTCATGCTCCCAAGATCAGATTTCACGCACCCACAAATAAGGTTGCCAACTCTTACACTAAGAGTTGCGCACAACATTCATCCATCCACAAAATAATTGCACTACTCTTACCTTAGGAGTAGGCGCAAAATATACCTTCCACTTTGATCCACCCAAAATGTTCTACTCCTACACTGGGGATGAACCAAAAATATACTTATTAGGTCCCATCCAAATAAATGCTCTGAATCTTTGTTCACATCTCCCTTAAAGTTTTTGTTGCAAATAAAAGCATGAGGCTATCTTCCAAAAGGAAAAAAAAGGTGGAGAAGAAAAAAAAGAAGAAAAAAATGTGGAGAAGAAAAAAGAAGAAGAAGAGAAATATATATATATAAATATATATATAAAAAGAAGAGAGAGAATAAGGATAACTCATGCCCTCATAAAAGATTTTTCTAAGTCCTGATAAGGAGGGAGATGTGTTTCAAAGAGCATAGTGGAATTAGGTTAGACACCAATAATACCCACCATATTCTTTCCACGCACATGCACATTCTGATCTAAGAGTATGATGCTTCCCTACGGTGCGGACCAGGGTTTGACTTGACAATACATGCAAGGTAAGTGTACCTTAGTATTTTCCTCCCTACCTAAAGCTCCAGATAAACTTTTTAGAGGTAGGGTGATCAAGTGAAGGCAATCCCTATATATGCCTTGGTGAGGAAACACATACAAATAAGTGACTTGAGAGAATCATTCAAGGAACAAGTGCTATCTTTTTGTTTTCAAAACTTCACAAAAAACCCAAGTTTCTGAGCAGGGATACGAGTAAGAAGATTTGAATCCAGGCTATTCTATTTTTCAGTTACCCAAGATGACTTGGTAGATACTTGGAAGTTCACCGGTTCAGGTGAAGCTTGGAATAACTTGTACGCAGATTTCAAATCAAGGAGATAAACCCGCTTAGTCCTTCAAACCTTTACTCGAGGATGAGCAAAGGACTAAGTGGGGGGAGTTGTTGGCGGTCCTTAGAGCCTATTTCTTACCGCCAATATGTTACTAAAATAAATAGTAGGTAGGGCTTTAAACTAACATTTCCACAAGTTTTGGTGTGTACTTGACTTGCAGGTGTCACATGTGGAAATGCACAAAAACCATAAAGAAAGTGCACATCCAGGAAACGTATTCAGAGAAGTCGCAATCCAAGAAAATAAGAAAGCCCACCTCAAACACTAAAATGGATCCATCCGTAACCACGGGGGAGGTCCAGGCCCAGGGAGCAATCGACCACCCGAAGGCGGTGGCCAGCGGGCCCAGCCAGGGGACCGACCGCCCCCGGGTGCGGCCGCCCCCCTGGTGGGGCCTCTCGGGCCCAGTCTTTGGAGGCGGTGCTCTAGGCGGTTTCCCAAGGGCGGTTTTACCTCCTTCCAAACTTAGAGACGCCAAACCGCCCTACTCTAGCTATAAATAGATGGTGCTCCTCCATCATTCAACACACACCATCATTTGGAGCCATTTACCTCACCTCTCACTTGTATTCTTTAGATTAGTTTTAGTATTAGAGCAAGGCAAGAGCTAGCAAGGAGAGAGTTTGTATCCTTGGGAGAAGAAGGAACACCTCGGTATGAATACAATGCAGTTCTCTTCCAAGTTCAAGTTCTTATCTTATTTATATAGCAATGCATATGAACTAGAGTATAGTCTTGGTCATGTTATGATCATGATATATGAACTAGCATATTGTTTATGTGTTATGTTCCTGATATGTTCATCGTTGTTCTTCATCGTTCATCGACTTAGTATGAATAGAGGAAGAACTAGGGATGAGGTGACGGTTCGTTGTGCCTTCTCGGTTGCTCTTAGCCTAGCCTATCCTTCCGAAGGGGTGGGGTCCTAGGGGGTTAGAAGTTGTTTCCAAGTACGCGAGCATGGTGCTCGGGTATGCGGAGATCGGTGAATATGTCGGTATCCCATGGGCAGAGGGGTAGGTGGGCAGGTGGTGACAGCCCTGTCCATCCCTAGCACTCCCCCACGTCAGATGTGTGTCGACTATCTTTGAACTATGATTTACCCCTGCCTATGCTATGTCTACCTATGCATTCAATAAGTGATCATGTTTATGCCAAAGCTAGATGCATTCGTCCTGCCCTCCTACGGGAAATTATAAATACGACACCCCTGAATACTCACGGGTTGAAATGCTACAATGATAGTTTCGTGTGCTTGCGGATTTATCTATACTGAGCTATTATGATTGGCATACCTAAGTACCATTACCTAAGGACTGTAATTCTTGTTGCACCCCAAGGCGTCATGCTTCAGTTTTGCATATCGTAAGTAATGATGGTTGGGAAGGCCAATCAGTCACTTCAAACTGTTATTACCAGACTGCATTATCTTGGCCAGCGCCGTTAAAGGCCGAGAGTTACCTTTCTGAAGTAATGGTGGTTAGGGATGTCAACACACGTTTCTAGTATCATTGCTAGGGATGGGCTTTTAGTCTATCTTTAGTAATGATGCTAAGCAATGCCAACAATGATAAAATTCATTCCTTATAATGAACCAACATAACTAAAATCTACATGTCTTACTTCTTTTGTTTGTATAGCTTGATCACTAGATAGGTTACGAATAATTTCTGGGTCCCCAAAACACCCAAGTAGAAGTGGATAGCCAAAGCTCGGTGACCACTTGGGACCAATCCAACTGATTTAAAATTTCAAAATTCACATCTTGGTCACACTGGGCAACACACCCAAGTTGAACGACCCTCACTTTGCAAGAATTTGAAAATCTAGATAGTGGGTAGTATTTAGGAACCCCTGCAGGAGACGTGACCGGAGTCCGGGGCAACCCTAGGGCTCGGCCGAACCACTATGGGCCAACCCTTGAACCTTTCACACTTCAGGGGCACTCGGGAGATGTTGTAGGAAACTAGACAGAGGTTTGGTGCAAGACCATGGTTCGGCCGAACCATGTTATGCAACCAATCAACCATGTCACGTCTCGAGAAGCCTCAGGGGAGCGTGTAGAGTTGTTACGACGGCAAATGGGGCCAAACCCTGGTTCGCCCGAACCACCCTACGCGATCCGTTGCGACCCATCCAGTCCAAAACGTTGTGCCAACGTTCCCCCGGAGTTCTCTCACGAATTCGAAAAGGAGAACGTTGGCACTCGTCTTCTTAACCTCTCCTTCTTCTTCCTCTTTCCACCTGCATTCCTTCTCCTTCCTGCATCCCTTCTCTAACCTTGAGACACCAGAGAACCCAACCATGGCACCCACTAGCAAAAACGCCATCATCCCCATGAGAGAGGGCACTTCCAAGCCTCAAAGATCACTGATCGAGAGCATTGAGAGGGCAATGGCCGTCGAGGTACTGGAGGTGGAGCCCCTGAATTCACTGCCACCGACCGGAGGGTCACCGGGGGGAAGGCCTGGATCAGCCGACCAGGTCCCACTCTCCGCGTCGGGATCTCTGGAAGCCCCCTGTTCAGTCTGTTACGCCGATTAGGCCTACCACAAGCCAATTGGCGCTAAAGGGGAAGGCTCCGGAGGTACCGGAACGGCACCCCAGCTCGCTCTACATGGACTCGTCAAGGAGCATAAGCACCTACACCCCGTCCACTCCCAACGTGTTCAAAGGCCGCAAGATCATTGGCGGTGGGCTAGGTGTAGGGAAGGTGTTCGTCCCCCCTCTCAATTCGGATGAAAAGAAGCAATTGAGGGAATCACTTGACTCCAACTCCAGCTCGCCTTCTGGCATCCGAGGAGGATGGATCCACCACCGATCAATGGTCCACCAGGCCAATTTGAGGATGATCGAAGGGAGAAAAGTGAAATAGAGAAAATGCTGAAAATTGTAACTAGTCTTAGGAAGAGGAACAATGAATTAGAGGAGACGGTGTCGGAACTTAGGATGGCAACCCTAGATATGGAGGACAAGTTCCACGCACTCCGTATTAGCAATAATGCAAAGCTCAAGCATATAGCCAAAGCCATTAGGCAAGAGAACATCCTAAGCCCACCTTCTCCTTAGATTAGCACTCCCCTAGAATTAAGTAGGCATTTGCTAGTTTTCCCTTTTTAATTTTGATTTTTACAATTGTAATCTTGCCTACATTTCATTTTAAGAAATTGAATAAAACTATTTTGCGTTCTGTTGGTGTGTTGCCACCAGCAGAACACCTGCACTTGATGTTGTTCACTGCTTGTGTCATCAGATAAAAAGAAACAAGTGTGGGGGGGTTTGGACGACCCCCCTCAACAACTCCATTGGAAATTTCGAACATGGCACAGTGCACAACATGTCTGCTGGATCAAACAGGACTTGAAAACTCACAAAATATGGTTCGGGCGTACCGCAAAATAAGGTCCAGTGGCACAACAACTTTGCAGAGGTATAACTTGAGACGAGGAGAATCAAACGATGGAACAACGGCACATTTGGTGGTTCGGCCGAACCACCCTATGTGGCCTGGTCCCACCAGCCAGGCTCCCTGCAGCGAAGGTATGCTCCCTGGCAGATTTGCATCCTTTCCCCCTCTCAAATTTCGCATTTATTCAATTCCTTTCTTTATTTTAGATAAAATGAAAATAAAAACTTGAAATCTTGTATCCCAAAATTAAATGAATAAAATTTTATGAGATTTGAAGAGTAGAGGTGACGCAAAGTCCAAATTTATGCATATGCCTATGCTTGTGGGTAAATATCTTGATAGAAAATCACATTGACTAAGATGTTGATAAATGTGAGATCACTCTTGGCTCATGAATCATACTTTTTCCATTTAAAGTACTTAGAAGTTTATTTTTGAAAACATCATAAAACCATAGTGTCACTTACTCCTCAATAGTGAGAAAATTCCTATCAAAGCCATATATAACCATTATGTTTGAAAAACCCTTCTAATCATTCTACTTGCAATTGCTTTGAGTTTGATCAAACCTTGTGACTCTTGTTGAGAAATATGTCATAGTCCAAAGATCAAGATCACGTACACACCACACAAACATGCTGCTTTTACACTGGAAGTACGCAACAACATGTCATCCATTTTCATTAAATAATTGCTCCATATTTTAAAGGTCAATAAATGTCTCTCTTAGTTGATATAGAAAAAGGGACAATGGCTATGCAAAATAAAAAGAAAAGATGGACAAGTGAAAGTCCAAGAAAAAAATAGATATGAATAAAAGAAAAAGAAAAATGATAGCCATGTCCCAAAACAAAGTAGAGAGAGATCATATAAGGAGCATTATAGTTCACCACTTTCCACACACTTGCACATCTTGATCTAGGTCTATGACAATTTTCTCCTTGGATCCTTGTTTTCATTTTACAATATATGCAATGCAAGTATGCCTACCATATTTATTCCTACCTGAACTACACATAAGCCTGATAGATGTAGGATAAAACAAAGAAGGCATCTTTAAGATATGCCTTGGTAAGGAATCAAACACAACTGAGTGACTTGAGAGTACTATTTGAGGAGTAAGAATGAACTATGTGCTTTCTTTTTAAAACCAATATCAAAAATTCTAAAGTACTGAGAAGGTCAAAAGTGAGATGATTTTGCTTTGAGAGTTATTCCATTTCTCAACATCTCAAGGATATATGCTAGACAATGCTACATAACCCACTAGCATAAGCTATGTGCTAAATGAAGCCGTCAACAAGATACTCTTTTTGGGAAGAAATAAAGCAAACTCATAGTAACATAGGTACAAATAACTTGATTCCACATGTACATGTTAGTATTTGTTTGCAGGTACCCAAAACAGGTGATTTTATAATTAAGCCAAGATGAAGAAATAATGCAAATCCAATTATGATGAATTGGCAAGACAATATCACAATCTTCAAGGACTTCACTTCAGGATCGAGTGGGCACTGGATAGACACTATTCATGGTTCGGCCGAACCATGAATAGTGGCCCCGGCACTCCAACTTCAAGGAATTACGTAATGGATGATATGCAAGAGAGCAGAGGCCACGTGGCCCCACCCTATGGTTCGGCCGAACCAGGCAGGGAGCCCTCATGGCCATGTTGACGTGGCACGATCCGTGGCACAGCCCCTGGAGTCCATCTCTACCTTTGGATCACAAGCAGATCGTCAATCAAATACTAGAGAGCAAAGTACATGGATCAAGGCCCCAACCGACAAGATATAAACAAAACAAGCACATGGTCACAGTCCATGACAGGTGGGGACCACAAAGGTGGACCCATCTTGCTCCATGTGGGTCGGCCGAACCAGGCATAATGGACCCAAGTCACCAGCACATTCCCAGGCAGGTGGGGACGCCTTCTAGAAGCCCTGGCCAGGCCCACCTACCATAGGGTGGGTCGGCCGAACTAGGGGTGGTGGACCTAGACCACCGCCTCACTCCACCGACTTTCAGCATGCCTCCCACGTGCTCATTTCATCTCTGCCGTCCATCCAAGGCGGTTTCAAGGACGGTGGATCCAAGGGTGGAGGTGGAGAAGCACGCGGATCGCTGACGTGGCGTTGTCCTTCATCCCCCTATAAATACCACCCTAGTCCTTCACTTTAGAGCAATCAAGGATCAAGTATCAAGTGTACAATATAGATTAGTGTTAGTGTAAAGAGGGAAGATAGTGAGGGAAGTCTCTGGAGAAAGCCCTGGGCCTGTCGGGAGTCTTCTTCAAGGTGTACCTCAGCGGATTCAAGCTTCTAGTAAGTTTTCTATCCGAGTTCTTCCAGCATTTAATATTCTGGTTCTGGTACTTTAAGTATATACTGTCTTCACCCGCACATTGCTTTACTTTGTGGAGTGCTCTAGTCTCTAGCTAAGATTAGAGTAGTAAGTATAGTGTAGACGTTGTGTCTAGGCTATATCTTATCAGTGTGGGCCGCTTGTCGCACGGATTGTTTGTGGTAGCCAGCAAGTGGTGACAGCCTTGTCTGGTCTTCGTAGTCCACCACGTGTGTAAGACAAGTTATTAAAACGACAAGGCATCAAGACAATAGTACAGCCGCCTCTGGTAGGAGTTTTTTCTCCTACTGTTTCACCTGTCGCCTCTTGTGAAGGGAGGAGCTGACTAAGCTCTTTATACTTAGAAAGCCGAGACCAGATATCTTTTGCTGCATAGGAACCTCTCTATACCTACAAGCTTTTATCCTTGATCACCAACCCCTTTGATTCCTATTGATAGCCTTGAATCTAGTTAGTACACTTCACGTTCCCTGTGGAAAATACGATACCTAGAATACTCCCGGTGAAAGCTACATTGACTACCGTACGCTTGCGTTATATCCGTTTGCCACCTTTGGTGTCAACAACACCTTCAACAATGCCTTCTGCGACGTTGGATCTGGAGTCAACATCATGTTCAAGGTAATGTATGAGAATTTTCTAGGGGGACCTTTGTACCCCACTTTTGTCAAATTGCAGATGACCGATCAATCCATCCGTTTTCCCGAGGGATTGGCAAAGGATATCCTTGTCAAAGTTCAAGACGAATACATCCCCGCCGACTTCATCATCCATGATATGGGAGCCGATGACGAAGTCCCCGTCATCCTGGGAAGGCCGTTCCTCAACATCGTTAACGCCATCATCTATGTGGGATCCGGCCAAATCCACTTCCAACTCCCAGGTAAGAGAATTAAATGTCCTTTCAGTGGTTATAAATCTATGCAACAGGCAAGAAAGAACCTATGGAAGAACAAGCCTCAATATGCACCCCACCGGAGGAATCAACTGCCAAAGGCTAAAAAGGCTGAACCGGTAAGTAAAGCCGAGGCGGTAAACAAGGCTGACTCCGCTGAGTCGCAAGCATCAACCAAGAAGGAATGGCGGAAGAAAGAGGTGCGATCATCACCGTCTCCATCTCCGGGACCGACCGAAGCACCCAAAGAATGAACCCTAAATGGAGAGGTTCTGCTCTACGGACCTAAAACATGGAGCCCTTGCTGGTAAGGTAAATCAGTATTTATCTCATATTTAATTTTCGCATTTCAATTCTTGCATTTTTGCATTGCATTTTCATATTTAAATCTTGCAATAATTTATTTCGACAAAATCAAATGCCTAGATGAATAAAACTTGAAAAAGAACCTTAGTGCTCACACTTGAGGTGGTGGGACCACCCAAGGTGGGGTCGGCTGACCCCACCATGGGGCCCACCCACCTCCGGTGGTGTTGGCCTGGTGTGTTGAATCATCTCCTAAAATTTGAACACCATCTTCTTTTGAATTTGGTCGACCACCTTTGGTCATGACCACTTTCACATGCTCCAAGGAGAATCCAACACACACCACCATCCAAATTCTGAAAAGTGGTCACCAAGACATGCTTTAGTGCTCCTATGGTCCATTGGAATCATTTCAAATCATGTCTTCACTTTTGTCATACACCTTTCTCTTTCACAAAGCACTAGGCAAGGGAATCTCTGAAAATTTCAGCACTTTTGGTCCACCACAAGTCTTTACTTTGCTGGACAAAGTGAAACACACTGTTTAAAGCTGAAAAGGGGACAAAACATGGGTCGACCGACCCATGTTTAAAGCCCTACCTGCAAAGTTGTGTTTGAATTCAAATAGATTCCCTGTCCAAAGGTGAAAGCAACTCTGACACTGCAAATGTGGGGTCGGCCGACCTGGCCCTAGTGGCCTTGTCACCAGCCCTTCTCCCCCTATAAATACCCCTGCATTGTGTGCTCGTTTCCATACCCAAACCAGCTGAATCATCTCAAGCACACAATCTCTCTTCTTCTCTAGTGAGCAAGTTCTTTCTCAAGTTTAGTAGTAGTAGCCACTTAAACAAAAAACCCAAAAAAATTATAGTTGTAAAAGCTTGTCTTACTCTCATCTTTGCTCTCAACAACTTGTTTGTGGAGTACTCCTACCCACAAGAACGGTTTTGTGGAGGTATCCGTACCCTACAAGGAATACTAACATTGGGACAGCTAACGCTAACGCTAACGCTAATCCTTGTTGTCCTAGTGCGTTCTTGTGTTGTCTCATTGCTGCAGGAAGATGAAGAAGTTCTCCTCCGCATTCAAGAAGTCCAAGGGTGTCGTAGGGAGTTCCTCCTGATGACCCCGCCATGACGAAGATGAAGGAAGAGAAGCTCCACCGAGACAAAGCTTTGGAGTGCCTCCCGAGAGGACGCTCGATCCCGAGAGTGGCCTTATGCTGGACCAAAAAGAGTACCAAAGGTATCTCTCCATCCGACACCGCAGTTATGAACATACTGACATCATTGACCCTGTCCTTTTGGACAGCACAGGTTTGACCATGGAATTTAATACTATTTTTAATATAATCGGGTGGGGAAGCTTTTGGGAAGTGCAAGAACTTGGAATTGAAAAACTCACCATAGAATTTCTATGGTCTTCGCAAACCACTGATGATAATGTCTACTTTCGCATGTTCAATCAAGAGTATAATTTAACTTGGGGAGTTTTTAGCATGGCACTTGGCTTTGATAATAACTGTCATCTAGATCTAGTTAGTGCCACAAGAAAAATTGATAAAGCTGATTTCTGGAAAGCCATAATTGGATCTAATGACTGCTCTGATCCTAAAACTGATGAAATCTATAATCCTACTTTGCGCTTACTCCGCTATTGGATGGCCATAACCCTTTTTCCTGGCTCCAATGTGCAAATCCTTCTCAATGATGAATTAAGACTGCTGTATGCTATGACCAAGAAAATAAAAGTTTCACTGCTAAGATTTTAGTCCGCTTTTGGCTTGGTATTTTCCATAGAAACGAGCCTATATTCTTTGCCTCTTTTATCACTCGCATTGCTGAAACAATGGACTTACTAAATGGTAAACACTACTTTGAATATATTGCTTCTCCTAGAGACATTGTAACTGAAGATTTCTTTAAAAGTGCTCAAATCCTAAAAAGAGATGAAAATGGTGATCCTAAAATGATTTATCCAGGCCATACAACCGAAGTCTCTCTCCCATGTGAGAGACGTCGGTTGTATGTGCTGCGCATACTAACCATAAATTGAGACCGAGAGACAAGAAGCCAAAATGTTGCAGGGACAAGAAGGGTGACAAGGAGTATGTCACAAGCCGCTCAATTTGAGCAAGGCGGCACCTCACGAGCAGCAGGAGGAGACGACGAAGAAGGCGATGAGGCAAGTTCCATGGACATTTTAGAGTCCATAGAACGGCCTCAACAGCACACTCCAAGAGTGCGCACTCCCCGTCCGTCCGCACGGGCGAGGGGTCATCGGAATCATAGGTTGGAAATGGATCAACTCATCGAAGACATGGGCGCAATGCAAGTTGAGTAAGATGCAACTCTGAGTTTGGCACAACAAAATGCCCAACTCATGCAAGCTATCCAAGATGAAGAAGCACAACGCTAGGCGGGATGGTTCCAATACTATCCGCCAGCACAATGAGCAAAAAGGCAAGCTTGGGGAGATCCTCTCCCCCACCAAGGTAAGTCCTCTATCTCCTCTTATTGCATTTATTTTCAGTCTATTATCTTATTAAAAAAATCCATATGTCTCATGAATGTTTATCTTCTCATGGAAATGATGAATAGTTGCTCTGTTAATATTTCTTTAATGCCTAGTTTACAACTTAGTATTTCTTTGAGTATGGATTACTTGGCTCATTTAAAAATCATCATGAACCTGAAAACTTTATGGATGCTAAGTGCTAGAACTAAGTCTAAGTTGTTGTGAGATATGATATGGTAAAACAAGTGCTACTATAATGTTGTTCTAAGCATGTATGATTACTGGAGATTTGTTTCTTAAAAACAATCAAAACCTTATTGTTCCTCAAATGGTAATAAATTCCTACCACAGCCATATATGCTACACATGTCTTAGCCATTCCACTTAAGCTATTTGCTTTGTATTGAGTGTTGTCAAGTCTTGTTGACCCTTATTGAGAGACTTATCATGCTCCCAAGATCAAGATCACGTACACACCACATATATATGCTGCTTCTACACTGGAAGTACGCAACCACATGCCTTTCATTTCCACTAAATAAATGCTCCATGTGTTAAAGTCATAGAAAATCTCTCTTAGTAATATGGTCGAAGAGACAAAAAGCTATGCAAAATGAAAAGAAAAATAAAGATGGACATGGGAAGTCCATAGAAAAGAAAAGAAAAAGAAATGAGCAAGTCTAAGCTCATGAATAAAAGAAGAAAAAATGATTGCCATGTCTCTAAAAATTTATTAGAGAGAGATACAATTTCAAATAGAGGAGCATTATAGTCCACTTTTCCCACACACTTGCACATCTTGATCTAAGGGCATGACACTTCTCTCTTCGGATCCAAGCTTTGACTCTACAATACATGCAAAGTAAGTATGCTGCATACTTTCATTCCTACCTTAAGCTCCACATAAGCCATTTTTAGAGTAGGATGAAAAGAGAAGGCAACATTTACTTTGTGCCTTGGTAAGGAATCATACACCATTTGAGCGACATGAGAGAATCATATGGGGAACATTAAGTTTTCTTTTGCAAACATTGCTAAAACCTCCAGTATGAAACTTACAAAGAATAAGAAAATTAGTGCTCAAGTTAAACTGTTCTGTTTCTCAACCACCTAAGGCAAAGGAAAAGCTACCAACACCATAAAGGACTAAGGTAGAATGGGTGAGTTTTTATAGCCAATTTTTCCATTCAAAAGAGAAGTATTTTGTTGTGCACATGGTATTATTGAAATATAACATTGTAGCAACTCCTGATCCACCGAGGCTAAATTTAATTATTTGCTCGGGACGAGCAAAGTTAACCTTGGGGGATCTTGTTGACGGTGGATATACCATAAAATTCCACACTCAAACACCGTCAACAGGCCTCGGATTCAAGGGAGAATAAGCATATCATGAACATATTTTATCAATAACGAGTTCCACTTGTACTCTTAGCTTGTGAATGCAGGAAAGATCAAACAAGCCATGAAACATCAAGATATGGTGGACAACATCACGTAGAAGAGAGGAGAGCTCAAGGTGGGCCCATGTGTGGGTCGGCCAACCCCACCATGGGGCCTACCTGGCTCTGCTGACATGGCACAATCCGTGTGACCTTCCATCCAACTCAATTCCACCTTTGGATCAAAGTTGTGTTTCCAATTAACGGTGGAAGATCAAAGCACATGGATCAAGGAATGAACCGACAAGTACCAACAAATCAAGTACACAGCCATGCTCTATGGCTGGTGGGGACAACACCTGGCTAAGCCCACCTGTCATAGGGGATCGGCCGACCCCCCTGGTGCCCAGCCAGGTCGGTTGGCCTCCACCGCCTTCCTGCATGATTCCAACGTGCTAGATTCACCAATGCCATCCATCTTGAGGCGGTTCAAGGTCGGTTCATCCAAGGGTGGAGATGCATGGAGCACACGGATCAAGACGTGGCACCCCTCCACTCTCCCCTATAAATAGAGGCTGCCATCACCCTCTTCAAGACACACAAGATACACAAGAGGAAGCTAGAGTGAAGTTCCACTCTTTAGTAGTAGTAGTATTAGTCTAGTATGGGAGTTAGAGTTAAGTCGAGCTACGCTTGGAGTCTCCAGAGTCGTCTGCTGGAGAGTCTGGTATAGCTCTTGTACCTTTCCTTCTGTAAGACTTTACTTTTATCAATATATTATCTTTGCTTTACTTTACTAAGTCTCTACTTAGTGCTTTACTATTCATTATAGTATTGTTGTGTCTTGTCTTACCTTTTAGTTGACTTACACTAGATAGTCATCCTGTAAACAACTCACGTGTGTAGTTCATCGCCTGTCATAGGGTGCTTTAGCTGTTGGTACGCAGCTGGAGTAGTGAGACTTAGTGTAAGCGTGGTGTTTGGGCTAGATCTTACCTTTGAATGCCGCTTGTCGCACGGATTGTTAGTGGGTGCTAGCAGGTGGTGATAGCCCTGTCTAGTCTTAGTATCCCTCCACGTGTTTTAGGCAAGTTCTTGAAAGGTAGGCTCCCATAAGAGCATAGGCGCTTCGGGTAGAGGTTGTATCCTTTATTGTCTCGCACTATCCCCTACACATCGGAAGTAAGGTAGCTGTCTTAGTGTATTTCATCCATTTGATAAGACAATTCACAGGAGTAAAGTAACAGTCATAGGAGTCTTATACTCACTCGTTGTCCTCCCACCTAGCTATACTCTACTAGTTATCATAGTTATCCAAAACCTTGTCGTGTCTTTGTGTCATTACCCTTTCCTCTATTTATCGATTTACCCCCTATCACTAGTTGGTACTAAGTTGCTATAGACTTAACGATCCCTCTCTTTTATTAATTATTCCTAGCATCGCTTTCCCTTGGGATAAAATAAATAAGGATACCTTGGAATACTCCCGGGTGAAGTGCTACAGTGGTATATTCTATGCGCTTGCGGAATTATCCAATGGACGTAAGAAATACCCCAGGCACTTCTGGCACCATTATCAAAGATAGCCTAACACTTTGCCTCTGGTGGTTGCGCTAAGAAGTGTCAACAGTAGGTCCTGCGGAATACCCCAATACTCAGGGTTTGTTAACCCTTGTTGCAGGAGAACCACCGCAGCACGTTTGTCTTGCTCCCTGCTGCGTGACCATTATCCAGGAGGGAAGTGATGATGAGTGAAGCAAGACCCTTGGGCAAGGTTTACGTTATCTTTACCTAGTTATCATGTATTTGGTTATTCCTCTGCTACTGCTACTTATCTATGGTTTGTAATAACTGCACTTAAATTCTATTTGGACAACTGGTTGTAATCTAAGTACTATGAAATCTTTTCGCACTTTTACTCTGATGTATTTTATTATGAGATGTTGTAATTCTGTAATGGCTTTGCAATGGGATCCTGTCGGAGAAACAGGTGCTGGTGTAGCCCGGCAGAGCTTTCTAGATCATCTAGGACACGGGCCCGGCTGTCAGAGGTCAATAGTGACAAAAGACAAGTGCCTGTGGGCCATATGATTTAGGAGGTTCTGTTACACATACTCCGTCAAACCAAGCTAGCCGCGTACCCTCTCCCGTATCTCCTCTCCACCACGCAGGTGCCACGCCCCGAGCGAGCCGGGCCACAAACGACCCGGAACGAGACCGTGAACGCGCATGCTCGAATATGGTCGCCGCCGCCCGCCTTGCACGCCAACTAGACCACCTCGCTGTTGACTGGTCGTTAAGCTCTAAATATAACCATCAACTATTGCATAAAAATATATAAAATAAATTATAAACAATAGTTGTAGGGTTTATACTAACAAGTTCCACGAGTTTTGCTTTCTCCCGATGTTTGCAGGTATATTTAATTTTCCATCAATAAAAGTATCTCAAATAAGGAATTAGACTACACCATTGCGACAGGCTCATCGAGGCGATCGAAACGGACCTATCATTTGCTATATTCGGAGTTCAGACTCAAAATCTGCGACTCAACATGCACCATTGGACTGCGGGACACCAAAGAAGACATGTCGGTGAAGCGGAGCCCATTTGGGCCCAGGGCAGCGCCGGCTGGCCCTAGGGTGGGGTCGGGCGGCCCTCCACTGCGCCGCCTCACCTCCGACTTCTGGAAACTTTCTCCCACGCTTCCTTGGCACCTAAGCAAAGTATTCCGACGTCGATCTAAGGTCGGTTTGATCCGACGGTGCATATAACATGAGACACGGATCGATGATGTGGTGGTTCCTTGCCCCCTACTTCACCTCGGCCTATATAAGGACGCCCCAGGCCCCCTCCAGAAGGCATTCTACACCCCGGAGCTTCATATTCTCTACATAAATTAGGGTTAGGTCCCTCTAGTTGATCTAGTTCTAGTTCATATACTTCTAGTTCTAGTTCTAGTTCTTCTAGTTGTAATTCAGAAGAGGGAGAGAGAAGAGGAGAGTGCGGAGGAGGAGCCAGGTCTATCGGATCTTCCTCAACATTGTACTCTTGCAGTATCTGGTTCGTCTTCAACTAATCTCCAGGTTCTTCAATTATTAATCTTAAGTTCTCTTTTACTTAATTTCATTATTTACTTTTAAGTTATTTATTAGTTTTCCGCTTGCATCGAGTTCTCTAGTCTTCAATGCTAGAGTAGTAATTAATAGGTTAGGCGTGGTGCTTAGTCTTGCGATTACCTGGAATTACACCTAGCCATACGTATAGTTGTGGTAGCCCAGGTGGTGACAGCCCTGACGGCCGACGTATTCCACCACATTCGGGTTAGAGTTTGTAGGACCATAGTCAAAACTTTCTAGTCCCTCTCTCATCTCAGTTTGAGGCTAGTGTTTTGATGTCCCAAAATAGATACACTTATAGTAACCTTGATACATAGATCATCTAGAGAGCTTAGGAAATCTTTCTCTCTCTCCCTACAAAAACATATATATTTACCCTTGGGTGTCACACCCAATTTTAAGGATAAAATTGAATGCATAACCTTATGTGCGCCCCAGGATCAGTCACACACATAAGCCGACAAATACAAGGTAATATCAAAAGACAATGATCAAATACATAACGTAGTATAATTAGAATAGAACCTTTAAGAAGCAAACAGCGGAAAGACACTCCGATCTTCGCGTGTAGACGCCAACTCCACAGGGACACAACTGACTGGTTGACCACAAACCTAAACTTCTCCTGAGGTGTGGGGGAAATAGCAAGAGTGAGTTCATGTCGAACTCAGCAAATATAACATGGGGTTTATGAGGCTCAAACAGGATAGACACGGGTTTACAGCGGTTTGCTTTTTAATTAATCATCTTTTATGTGATTGGATAGCAACAAATTGAATAGCCCATAATTCATGATCAATAGTAAACATAATTAATGAATAGCAACACTATATTAGCAACAAGTCAACATCACCCCAAAGATAACTATTCCATAAGACGTCCAAGGCCGCTCGTGACCGTGAGCTCGGCTAGTATACCAGTTTTACACTCTGCAGAGGTTGCGCACTTTCACTATGAGCCGTGATTCCCATTTGCTCGGGGTAGCTAGCCCCATAACACTACCAAGGTGAGCGAGCAAGGTTTCACTATGAAGCCTTTCAAAGGTTCGTCTAACATGTTAGGGCCGCGAGGTTTCCTCGGCAAGCAGATGTAGAGCCCCCCTTCCATATGGCACAAGGTCACGCAGGTTATACACATATGGACAGAGGCCGCACTATACCCGAGTCATCAAAGCCCCTCTTGCGCCTTTCGGTAACCTCTAACAAGCTAGAAAAGGTCCTCATACTGAGCTAAAACTAGAGCCATGTAGCCCTCATAGTTGCACTGTCAATCCCGGTGTCATACTTACAGATCATTATCAAAGGTGAAGGATTTTGAGCATCACAAAACTATGCTCGAATCCCCTAGTTCCATGTTGCTAAAAGGCATCTTTTAATCTTTATTGCATATTCAATTAATCAGTTTACATGATCATGATTCCAGTAGCGCGCTAGCATCGACTACCCAATGCATAAACCCATAGGTGACAAGGTAAAAGATAACAATTCTAGGTAGCACTTATGGTTATCAAGGTAGACACATGCACATGAATGTAATTATTACGGTGAATAGGATAACAAGAAAGATCCCATGCTATACTTGCCTTGATCAAAGTACTCTGGAGAACTTGGATCCTCAACGTACTCTTGATCACCAACGTATTGCTCACCGTCTGAACTCGATCATAAAATCACCACACAATCATCGAAGCAATCATACACGAAGCAAACAAGATCTATATTAGAAACAGTACACCAACAGTGGAAAAACAGATTGAAAAGTTTATAAAAATAATCTACGCGTCGCTATGATTCCAACGATATAAAGATCACGAAAATCGGAGTTCAAACGGAGAAGTTATGAAATAAACAAGTTTTACTTTAATAAAATAATAGATTAAATCTAATCTCAAATTTTAAAAGTTAATAACATATGAAATAGTGGTACTAACTGGTAGATCATCAAATTATGAATCTAACGCAATTTGAATCGTTCAAATCGGAATTAAAACAGAGAAACTACGAACAAAATAGTTTTGATTTCAATCTGAAAACACATTTTCATATATACCGAAAATAAATACGCCTTCAAATATAGAAAACGTAATCTACTGAATACGCTAAGGGCTGTGGGTTAAGCATTAAAAACTGCAGGGGGTTATTCGCAAAAACGCCGGCCGAATCGGTATGGGCCGCTCTCGGCCGTCCGATTCAAAATCGGCGGATCAGATTAAAAGAGGGGAGGGGTGGTGGTGCTCTCGGCCGAAAAACAGAGGTCGACGGCGGCGCCATGGCCGGAGGGCCGCCGAAGAAGGCGAACTCAGCCTTCGATGCATGAAATAGGTCGGGAAGGATACCCATAGATCGGGAAGAGCATCGCAAGCTCACCTAGGGTGATGGGAAGGTCGGAAATCGACTCGAAGATAGCTCGCGACGTGATCCGGCGGACAGTGGATCTCTGCAACGGCGGCGGAGGCGTGTCAGTGCACAAATCGAAGGGAGAAAGTGCTCGGGAGCTTCACAAGATCACAACGAAGCTCCTCAGAGGCTTACCGAGAGGGAATTGGTGGTGAATCGAGCTAATTGCTCGCGGCGGCTGCTGCTCGGTTCTCGCGGGAGCTCGGCAGTGGCGGCGAGAAGAGGCGGCTAGGGCAAGATTGGAGGGCGTGGCTTGCTCGGGAACTTGTGGGGAGGGACAGCAGAGCTCGGCCGACCTATATAGGGGCGCGAGGGAGGCGTAGGAGATCCGGACTCGTCCGAGGATCCCGGCGGCGGAAAGCTTCGAGCAGCGGCGGCTCTGTTCGCGCGAGGGCAGGAAGAGGCAATGCCGCTAGGGCTGGATGGCGGCAAATAGGGGCCCGCCTGGACTTATATAGTCCCGAGGCGATGGGGATAGGGGAGTTGAGTTCGCCTCGGATATATAGGAGATCGAATCGAGGGCGGCGAGCGACGAACTCGCTCTGTTCGTTCTCGCGTCGGACTCTCGGCGAGCAGCAGAGGGAAACAGGGGAGGGGCTGTCCTGTGGGTCCCACAGGTCGGTAGCACCAAGCGCTGGGGTCGGCTGGCAGTCACGGCAGAGGGATGCTCCGCGCGCGCGCTCTCGGTCACGGCGTGGCTCTCTGCTTTGGGCGCCCCGGGGAGAAGAAAGGAAGGAGGAGAAGAGGGACTGCCCTGTGGGGCCCGCCTGTCATCCAAAGATGGAAAGATGGGGCGCTCAGCTTGCTGCGCCGGCTGGCTGGCTAGTTAGCTGGGCCTCGGCCCAAGTTAGCAAGGGAGGGGGCAGGCCGAAAGGAAGAGGAGGACTGGGCCCTCGGGCCAAAATCAGAGAGGGAAGGGTTTTCCTATTTCCCTTTTCTATTTTCTAATTTCATTTTCCAAAAGGATTTTCAAATTGGGTTTTGAATATTTGAACTCAATCATAAACCAAACAATACAAAAATACATGCTCCAGCATGAATGCAACAAACATGTATATGGCCTAACATTAATTTTATATCTCAATAAATATTAATTTCCCTATATTGGAATGATCGACTAATTGCATAATTAAATAAATTCTCACTATTTAAAAGAATGCAATTTTTCGGGTGTTACATTGGGCAATCTTGAGAACTAATTAGTACACTTCATGTTCCCCGTGGAAATCGATACCCTAGAATACTCTTGGGTGAAAGCTACAGTGGTATTCGTGCGCTTGCGGATTAATCTGTTTGCGTTAGGAAACGTCAACAAGCTTTCTGGCGTCATTGCCGGGGAACGGTAGCTGTGCTAGTTAAAAACCAAGTTCGTCTTTTTCATATTTTACCACCATTTTTATCTTACCACATGGATTCAATTCCTATATATAAATTTTCCACTCCAAAGGGCGAGTTGTTGGAGCCTCCACCATCATCACATCCTATACTCACAGATGGCTATGAGCTTCGCCCTGCTTTCATAGCCATGGTTCGGGAGTGTTTACGGTATTTATACCATGTTTTCTACCATCATAACCATCAACAAAATACTCTTTTTGGGAAGAAATAAGCAAACTCATAGTAACATAGGTAAAAATAACTTGGTTCCACATGTACATGTTAGTATTTGTTTGCACGTACCCAAAACAGGTGATTTTATAATTAAGAAGCCTAAGATGAAGAAATAATGCAAATCCAATTATGACGAAATGGCAAGACAATGTCACAACCTTCAAGGACTTCACTTCAGGATCGAGTGGGCACTGAATGGCCACTTTTCTTGGTTCGGCCGAACCATGAATAGTGACCCCGGCACTCCAACTTTAAGGAATCACGTAATGGAGTGATATGCAAGAGAGCAGAGGCCACGTGGCCCCACCCTATGGTTCGGCCGAACCAGGTAGGGAGCCCTCGTGGCCATGTTGATGTGGCACGATCCGTGGCACACCCCCTGGAGTCCATCTCCACCTTTGGATCACAAGTATATCGTCAATCAAAGTCTAGAGAGCAAAGTACATGGATCAAGGTCCCAACCGACAAGATATAAATAGAACAAGCACATGGTCACAGTCCATGACAAGTGGGGACCACAGAGGTGGACCCACCTTGCTCCATGTGGGTCGGCCGAACCAGGCATAATGGACCCAAGTCACGAACACATTCCCAGGCAGGTGAGGACGCATTCTAGAAGCCCCGGTCGGGCCTACCTGCCATAGGGTGGGTCGGCCGAACCAGGGGTGGTGGACCCAGACCACCGCCTCACTCCACCGACTTCCAGCATGCCTCCCATGTGCTCATTTCATCTCTGCCATCCATCCAAGGTGGTTTCAAGGACGGTGGATCCAAGGGTGGAGGTGGAGAAGCACGCGGATCGCTGACGTGGCGTTGTCCTTCACCCTCCTATAAATACCCCCTAGTCCTTCACATTAGAACAATCAAGGATCAAGTATCAAGTGTACAATATAGATTAGTGTTAGTGTAAAGAGGGAAGAGAGTGAGGGAAGTCTCTGGAGAAAGCCCCGGGCCTATCGGGAGTCTTCTTTAAGGTGTACCTCAGCGGATTCAAGCTTCTAGTAAGTTTTCCATCCGAGTTCTTCCAGCATTTAATATTCTGGTTCTGGTACTTTAAGTATATACTGTCTTTACCTGCACATTGCTTTACTTTGTGGAGTGCTCTAGTCTCTAGCTAAGATTAGAGTAGTAAGTATAGTGTAGACGTGGTATCTTGGCTATATCTTATCAATGTAGGCCGCTTGTCGCACGGATTGTTTGTGGTTGCCAGCAAGTGGTGACAACCTTGTCTGGTCTTCATAGTCCACCACGTGTGTAAGACAAGTTATTAAAACGGCAAGGCATCAAGACAATAGTACAACTGCCTCGGGTAGGAGTTTTGTCTCCTACTGTTTCGCCTGTCGCCTCTTGTGAAGGGAGGAGCTGACTAAGCTCTTTATACTTAGAAAGCCGTGACCAGATATCTTTTGCTGCATAGGAACCTCTCTATACCTACAAGCTTTTATCCTTGATCACCAACCCCTTTGATTCCTATTGACAGCCTTTAATCTAGTTAGTACACTTTACATTCCCCGTGGAAAATACGATACTTGGAATACTCCCGGTGAAAGCTACATTGACTACCGTACGCTTGCGGTATATCCGTTTGCCACCTTTGGTGTCAACAAGCTTTCTGGCGCCGTTGCTGGGGAACAGTACCTATCTTAACTAGAGTCGTCTTAGTTATCCTTGTTCGTTCAAAACTATCTCTTTCACACACACATCGATCAAACACCCATCGTCGAGTATGGTGCTCCATCGGGTGCTAGTATGGAGCCGCCTAGTTCATCACAGGCCATTTTGGCCGTTCGTTATGAGCTACGCCCGAGTCTCATAGCGATGGATCAGGAGAAACCTTTTTCTGGGGATGAAGATGAGAACCCCTATACACACCAACGAGATTTCGAACAATTATGCTCTTGCATACATATCCACGGGATGAAATGAGATACCCTTAAGTGGAAGCTATTTCCGTTCTCTTTGACGGGAATAGCCAAACGATGGTATACTCGTCACGTAAGTAGTGTAAATGGAGAATGGGAGAAGCTGCAATCAAAGTTCTGTATCACCTTCTTCTCCATTCCCCGAGTTGCTCGTCTTCGTGTAGAGATCCTAACCTTTAGACAAAAGGATAAGGAGCCTCTAGGTGCGGCATGGGCTCGTTTCACAGACTTAGCATCTGCCGGCCCTGATTTAGCTATAACCGAGCCAGCCCTCTTGCAACATTTCTACCTCGGTCTTAGCCAAAATTCCACACAATTTCTTGATTTAGCCTCCAAGGGAGCGTTCTTGCATCTCTCTATTAGTGAAGGTAAGGGAGTTCTTGCGAAAATTCTCGAGAACACCCTCTACACTAATATCTATGATGAAGCCCCCGAGGAAGATCAAGCCCCGAAGGACGAACCTACGATAGCCAGAACCTCACCACTTACATCAAAAGCTGTCGAACCTAAACCAAAACCACCAATTCCTCTAGAGGATGTTAAACCTCTGGAATTTCCTCTTGATATCGAGGCCGATCTCTTCTCCGATTTTGGAAATGCCTCGAATCCACCTGTGCAAAAGAAGTCTACAACTTGTAGAGCTCCAAATGATCACATCCCATATCGCCTCGAGACTCTCTATCTTAAGGAGACTATTCAAGAGCTCGCATCCATTATGAGTGACGAATGGCTGAAGGAGGCCGAAGCCTCATCTGAGGTTATTAGGACCCTATCTTGCTTCACAACCATTCCTTGTGTCATAAATAGGACCACCATAGACTCTCTTTATGACCCCACCGTAGGAGTAAGCATTATGTCTAAGTCATTAGCAAATGCACTCCTAGGAGAGGAACCTCTAGCCCCGACCAACAAATTTCTTAAATTGCCCTCTGGGAAATTGATCGAGAGCTGCGGGATTGCACAGACCATTCCTGTCACAATTAACAAGGTTCATATCCTCCTGCACTTCTTTATATTTGATATAGAGGAATTTGACTTGTTGATTGGACACCTGCTCATGAGATTCCTTGATGGATTCCATGGGGGGAACCTTGAAGGTCATCTTGGGAATAACCTTTGCGTTACAATTCCATTAGCAAATTCTGCCAACTCTAAAATAGAATTGCGCCCCGAGACTGACCCGATAGAGGAAGTGATGGCTGCATCACTTCTAGAACCTTCTCATCCTGATCTAGAAGAGGATGCAAAGGATTTCATCCAAGAAGAGGCCAAATTAGAAGAACCTTTAGATTTGGATAAATCTGAACCCCTATCTAAACCCTCTATAGAACTTAAGCCCCTTCCTTTTGGACTTAAGTATGCCTTCCTTAATGGTGATAGGGAGACTCCCGTAATTATTAGTGGCCAACTCTCTGAGGAGAAAACCTCCAAACCCATCACCATTCTAGAAAAACACCGCTCTGTCTTAGGCTACTCTCTTCAAGATCTTAAGGGAATTAGTCCCACTCTCTGCACCCATCGCATCCCAATTGAGAAAGATGTTGCACCTTCTAGGGAGCCGCAACGAAGGCTAAATAATGCGATGAGAGAAGTAGTGAAGAAAGAGGTCTTGAAACTCTTTCACGCAGGCATAATCTACCCTGTTCCTAACAGCGAGTGGGTCAGCCCCGTCCAAGTAGTGCCTAAGAAGAGAGAGATGACAGTCGTGAAAAATGAGAAAAATGAACTAATCCCTCAACGAACCGTCACGGGTTGGAGAATGTGTATAGACTACCGAAAGCTTAACAAGGCCATAAAGAAAGATCATTTTCCGTTGCCATTCATCGATGAGATGTTGGAACGGCTGGCTGTTGGTGGTCCTTAGAGCCTATTTCTTACCGCCAATATGTTACTAAAATAAATAGTAGGTAGGGCTTTAAACTAACATTTCCACAAGTTTTGGTGTGTACTTGACTTGCAGGTGTGACATGTGGAAATGCACAAAAACCATAAAGAAAGTGCACATCCAGGAAACGTATTCAGAGAAGGCGCAATTCAAGAAAATAAGAAAGCTCACCTCAAACACTAAAATGGATCCATCCATAACCACGGGGGAGGTCCAGGCCCAGGGAGCAACCGACCACCCGAAGGCGGTGGCCAGCGGGCCCAGCCAGGGGACCGACCGGCCCCTGGTGGGGCCTCCCGGGCCCAGTCTTCGGAGGCGGTGCTCTAGGCGGTTTCCCAAGGGCGGTTCCTCCTCCTTCCAAACTTAGAGACGCCAAACCGCCCTACTCTAGCTATAAATAGATGGTGCTCCTCCATCATTCAACACACACCATCATTTGGAGCCATTTACCTCACCTCTCACTTGTATTCTTTAGATTAGTTTTAGTATTAGAGCAAGGCAAGAACTAGCAAGGAGAGAGTTTGTATCCTTGGGAGAAGAAGGAACACTTCCGTATGAATACAATGCAGTTCTCTTCCAAGTTCAAGTTCTTATCTTATTTATATAGCAATGCATATGAACTAGAGTATAGTCTTGGTCATGTTATGATCATGATATATGAACTAGCATATAGTTTATGTGTTATGTTCTTGATATGTTCATCGTTGTTCTTCATCATTCATCGACTTAGTATGAATAGAGGAAGAACTAGGGATGAGGTGAGGTTCGTTGTGCCTTCTCGATTGCTCTTAGCCTAGCCTGTCACTCCGAAGGGGTGGGGTCCTAGGGGGTTAGGAGTTGTTTCCAAGTACGCGAGCAAGGTGCTCGGGTATGCGGAGATCAGCGAATATGTCGGTATCCCAGGGGCAGAGGGGTAGGTGGGCAGGTGGTGATAGCCCTGTCCATCCCTAGCACTCCCCCATGTTCGGATATTGGGTAGGAGTTCGTAAAGTCTCTATTGGCTGGCAAACCAGCTGCGGGAATCTCCTTGTCATCCTAGACCTAGTCCTGATACTAGACATGCTAGTCAGATGTTTACTAACAGTTCTTTGCATAGTTTTATATGACCAATGCCTGCTCAATTAGATATATTCTTTTATTTTTTATTTCTCTTTTATCCTTGAGGTCGGCTCAGATGTGTGTCCACTATCTTTGAACTATGATTTACCCCTACCTATGCTATGTCTACGTATGCATTCAATAAGTGATCATGTTTATGCCAAAGCTAGATGCATCCGTCCTGCCCTCCTACGGGAAATTATAAATACGACACCCCTGAATACTCAAGGGTTGAAATGCTAAAATGATAGTTCCGTGCGCTTGCGGATTTATCTATACTGAGCTATCATGATTGGCATACCTAAGTACCATTACCTAAGGATTGTAATTCTTGTTGCACCGCAAGGCATCGTGCTTCAGTTTTGCATATCGTAAGTAATGATGGTTGGGAAGGCCAATCAGGCACTTCTAACTGTTATTACCAGACTGCATTAGCTTGGTCGGCGCCGTTAAGGGCCGAGAGTTACCTTTCTGAAGTAATGGTGGTTAGGGATGTCAACACACGTTTCTAGTATCATTGCTAGGGATGGGCTTTTAGT
Organism: Eremochloa ophiuroides; assembly: GCA_038502445.1. Taxonomy (NCBI): domain Eukaryota; kingdom Viridiplantae; phylum Streptophyta; class Magnoliopsida; order Poales; family Poaceae; genus Eremochloa; species Eremochloa ophiuroides. The sequence continues at coordinate 42,786,864 of JAHLJS010000003.1, forward strand.
CTATCTTTAGTAATGACGCTAAGAAACGCCAACAAGCATTTCTGGCGCCGTTGCCGGGGAGGGCAAAAGGAAATAAAAACATCTAGCTTGGCATAGGCATTGATTGCATAATAAGCAAAAGGTGGTCGTAGTTTAGGCAGGTTAACTTCTCTTGTTTTCTTACTCTTTTTTATTGGAAAGAAAACAGGATAGTGTATGAGTGGTTTCGACCTGTCGAACAACTTCACCGACAATCCGGAGGCACTCCTAAGGAAGAATAGGTCCCGTACCACTTCTTCTTCTGCTACTCCATCGACAGACGAACCATTCACTCCCGCACCATCCGCTACTATCATCATGGCCAAGACACTCCGTGACTACTCCACCCCTACTGTTGCCAACGTGCCCGTTGGGCCCGCTGTCAATATCGGGAATGGAAACTTCGAGCTTCGTACTGGCCTAATCAAGATGTTGCAGGCAAGCCAGTTCTGTGGCTTGCCAAATGAAGACGCAAATGCTCATTTTCAACACTTCCTTGAATTGTGCGACACCATCGTCACCAAAGACGTCGCACCAACTAGCATCAAGTTCCGCCTGTTTCCTTTTTCCCTTGCGGGGAAAGCGAAACAGTGGTTCTACCAAAACAAGGAAGCTGTCAACACGTGGGACAAATGTTCCATGGCGTTCCTCGCCAAGTTCATCCCCATGAGCAAAACCATTGCTCTAAGGGGGACATATCCAACTTCCAGTAAACATCACTCGAGTCCATCCCTCAGGCATGGGAGAGGCTGCAAGACTATGTTCGAGCCTGTCCCCACCATGGAATGGAAGATTGGCTGGTGCTCCAGAACTTTTACGAGGGCCTGACGGCCATGTCAAAAGGGCACCTTGACGCCGCAGCTGGAGGGGCATTCCTCTCCCTCACCATCGAGAATGCCACTGCACTCATCGAAAAGATGGTAGCAAACCAAAGCTGGGGAGAAGAAAGAGAAACACAAGAAGGCATGCATACCATGAAGGAGATGAATTTGCTTGCCGCAAAAATAGACCTCCTAATAAAGAGGCTGGACGACCGTGCCACCGAACCCACCACAGGCACCGTCCAAGCCACGGACTCACACATGACATGTGAAGTCTGTGGAAATGTTGGCCATTCAGGGAACAGCTGTCCCGAAACCCAGGAAGAAGCGACCTACGTCAACAACGGGTTTCGCCAACATCAACAACCAGGTAATAATGGATGGAACAACCATAACCACCCACAAGGTAATTCTTCTAATCTCAATTCAAATTTCAAATTGAATTTCAATCAACCTTCCTCGAGAGATTTTGTTTTAAGGCAAGCTAAGTTTAATGCAGATCTTGCTAGAAAGCTTTCCTTTAATGATAAAACGTTTGAATCTATAAATGCCAAACTTGAAACTCTATCTTCTTTTGTTAAACATCAGCTGAGTTTCAATAAAATGATAGAAAAATAGTTAGCTCAAATTGCTGCTTCTATTCCTGTCAACAATATGGGAAAAATCTTGGGGCAACCCGAGAATTCTCCAAAGTTTATTCATGCAGCTGCAGAGTAATGAAGAGGAGGAAGTCTTGCCAACAGACTATAAATGTTGTGCCCTTGCCGAAGGTCATCGGTAGTTATCTTTCAAAAAAAGAGAGAAAAAAAGGAGAGAGAGAAAAGAAAAGGACTCTACTCCTTTACACCTTTGCTACCAATAAGGCCAAGGTCCATATACACTAGTTGTGTGTGTGATCCGAGCTGATGGTTCAGCTGAGTTGGAGCCTATACGTCCATGCCACCGGTGCATCATCTTCAAAGAAATCCACATATGCTGCCGGTAAGTACACTCAGATATGTAAAAGGTAATAAATGTTCACCAACCCCTTCGCTCATACTTGTCTCCTTATGATCATTCAAATTCATGCTTCCCTGTTTATGTCATATGCTCTTGTTTGGATGTATTCTCGCGAGTAACGTCCATAGGCTATTTTCAAATTAAGCATGGTGCTTAGGTTGAAATAGTCTTCTTTAATCATGTTTTGACATGGTGTTGAAATTTGATTAATGAACCTTGAGTTGTTTTCATAAACAATGGCAGTAATCTGATATGGGACAAGTCTTGGCTATATTTTCGTTGCATCTTTTATATCAGCCTTGTTTGAGCTCTAATAAAAGTTGGTTGAACAAGTTTCTAATAAAATAAAAATAACTAAATAATAAAATTTTGTTTCCTTGATCTTTTAGCCAATAAGACCCTTGCCCGTTGTAGATCCTCTTGTTTTGTTTTCTTTGTTATAACAAAAGCAGGTACAAAAAATAAGTGTGGGGGAGATCTCTCAAGCATAACCATAATAAATTCAAGATCTCCCTAACACATTGCACAAACATCGAGCAACCCATCAAACAAAAGGACGAGACAAACAACTTCCATTAGTTCCTTCATCTTCAACAATGGTTTGTGCAACTCTACCCCTGCTCTTTTCAAAGTTTTGAAATTTAACTTTGAACACTTTTGAAAAGACAAAACTTTTGATGCTCCATGGCATCCTATGATTAAAGTTTGCATACTCTTTATTCCTTGCCAATATTCTAATTACTTGTCAACACTTATCATAGGGACCCCATTTTATCTAAGTGATTGACGAATGAGATATAGTAGGATGACATGACGCCTGCTCATTTCTTGCAAAGAACTTGGGATTTATTTTTACAAAACAAAAATCAATATAGCACGTTCCTTGAATGATTGCAAATACCTACCAAGGACATACATGATCTTTCATGACAAAACCTTCCACATATGCATCTTACTTTGTGTTGAGTTTGGTCAAGTTTTGTGACCCCTGTTGAGAGAAATTTCATGCTCCCAAGATCAGATTTCACGCACCCACAAATAAGGTTGCCAACTCTTACACTAAGAGTTGCGCACAACATTCATCCATCCACCAAATAATTGCACTACTCCTACCTTGGGAGTAGGCGCAAAATATACCTTCCACTTTGATCCACCCAAAATGTTCTACTCCTACACTGGGGGTGAACCAAAAATATACTTATTAGGTCCCATCCAAATAAATGCTCTGAATCTTTGTTCATCCCTTAAAGTTTTTGTTGCAAATAAAAGCATGAGGCTATCTTCCAAAAGGAAAAAAAAGGTGGAGAAGAAAAAAAAGTGGAGAAGAAAAAAAAGAAGAAGAGAAATATATATATATAAATATATATATAAAAAGAAGAGAGAGAATATGGATAACCCATGCCCTCATAAAAGATTTTTCTAAGTCCTGATAAGGAGGGAGATGTGTTTCAAAGAGCATAGTGGAATTAGGTTAGACACCAATAATACCCACCATATTCTTTCCATGCACATGCACATTCTGATTTAAGAGTATGACGCTTCCCTCCGGTGCGGTCCAGGGTTTGACTTCACAATACATGCAAGGTAAGTGTACCTTAGTATTTTCCTCCCTACCTAAAGCTCCAGATAAACTTTTTAGAGGTAGGGTGATCAAGTGAAGGCAATCCCTATATATGCCTTGATGAGGAAACACATACAAATAAGTGACTTGAGAGAATCATTCAAGGAACAGGTGCTATCTTTTTATTTTCAAAACTTCACAAAAAACCCAAGTTTCTAAGTAGGGATAGAGTAAGAAGATTTGAATCCAGGCTATTCCATTTTTTAATTACCCAAGATGACTTGGTAGACACTTGGAAGCTCACAGGTTTAGGTGAAGCTTGGAATAACTTGTACGCAGATTTCAAATCAAGGAGATAAACCCGCTTAGTCCTTCGAACCTTTACTCGAGGACGAGCAAAGGACTAAGTGGGGGGAGTTGTTGGCGGTCCTTAGAGCCTATTTCTTACCGGCAATATGTTACTAAAATAAATAGTAGGTAGGGCTTTAAACTAACATTTCCACAAGTTTTGGTGTGTACTTGACTTGCAAGTGTGACATGTGGAAATGCACAAAAACCATAAAGAAAGTGCACATCCAGGAAATGTATTCAGAGAAGGCGCAATCCAAGAAAATAAGAAAGCCCACCTCAAACACTAAAATGGATCCATCCGTAACCGCGGGGGAGGTCTAGGCCCAGGGAGCAATCAACCACCCGAAGGCGGTGGCCAACGGGCCCAGCCAGGGGACCGACCGCCCCCGGGTGCGGCCGCCCCCCCTAGTGGGGCATCCCGAGCCCAGTCTTCGGAGGCAGTGCTCTAGGTGGTTTGCCAAGGGCGGTTTCACCTCCTTCCAAACTTAGAGACGCCAAACCGCCCTACTCTAGCTATAAATAGATGGTGCTGCTCCATCATTCAACACACACCACCATTTGCAGCCATTTACCTAACCTCTCACTTGTATTCTTTAGATTAGTTTTAGTATTAGAGCAAGGCAAGAGCTAGCAAGGAGAGAGTTTGTATCCTTGGGAGAAGAAGGAACACCTCGATATGAATACAATGCAGTTCTCTTCCAAGTTCAAGTTCTTATCTTATTTATATAGCAATGCATATGAACTAGAGTATAGTCTTGGTCATGTTATGATCATGATATATGAACTAGCATATAGTTTATGTGTTATGTTCCTGATATGTTCATCGTTGTTCTTCATCGTTCATCGACTTAGTATGAATAGAGGAAGAACTAGGGATGAGGTGACGGTTCGTTGTGCCTTCTCGGTTGCTCTTAGCCTAGCCTGTCACTCCGAAGGGGTGGGGTCCTAGGGGGTTAGGAGTTGTTTCCAAGTACGCGAGCATGGTGCTCGGGTATGCGGAGATCGGCGAATATGTCGGTATCCCAGGGGCAGAGGGGTAGGTGGGCAGGTGGTGACAGCCCTGTCCATCCCTAGCACTCCCCCACGTCAGATGTGTGTCCACTATCTTTGAACTATGATTTACCCCTGCCTATGCTATGTCTACCTATGCATTCAATAAGTGATCATGTTTATGTCAAAGCTAGATGCATTCGTCCTGCCCTCCTACGGGAAATTATAAATACGACAACCCTGAATACTCAAGGGTTGAAATGCTACAATGATAGTTCCGTGTGCTTGCGGATTTATCTATACTGAGCTATCATGATTGGCATACCTAAGTACCATTACCTAAATACTGTAATTCTTGTTGCACCCCAAGGCGTCGTGCTTCAGTTTTGCATATCGTAAGTAATGATGGTTGGGAAGGCCAATCAGTCACTTCTAACTGTTATTACCAGACTGCATTATCTTGGCCGACGCTGTTAAGGGCCGAGAGTTACCTTTCTGAAGTAATGGTGGTTAGGGATGTCAACACACGTTTCTAGTATCATTGCCTCACTCCACCGACTTCGAGCATGCCTCCCACGTGCTCATTTCATCTCTGCCGTCCATCCAAGGCGGTTTCAAGGACGGTGGATCCAAGGGTGGAGGTGGAGAAGCACACGGATCGCTGACATGGCACTGCCCTTCATCCCCCTATAAATACCCCCTAGTCCTTCACTTTAGATGAATCAAGGATCAAGTATCAAGTGTACAGTATAGATTAGTGTTAGTGTAAAGAGGGAAGAGAGTGAGGGAGAAAGCCCCGGGCCTGTCGGGAGTCTTCTTCAAGGTGTACCTCAGCGGATTCAAGCTTCTAGTAAGTTTTCCATCCGAGTTCTTCCAGCATTTAATATTCTAGTTCTGGTACTTTAAGTATATACCGTCTTCACCTGCACCTTGCTTTACTTATGAAGTACTCTAGTCTCCAGCTAAGATTAGAGTAGTAAGTATAGTGTAGACGTGGTGTCTAGGCTATATCTTATCAGTGTGGGCCGCTTGTCATACGGATTGTTTGTGGTAGCCAGCAAGTGGTGACAGCCTTGTCTGGTCCTCGTAGTCCACCACGTGTGTAAGACAAGTTATTAAAATGGCAAGGCATCAAGACAATAGTACAGCCACCTCGGGTAGGAGTTTTGTCTCCTACTGTTTCGCCTGTCGCCTCTTGTGAAGGGAGGAGCTGACTAAACTCTTTATACTTAGAAAGCCGAGACCAGATATCTTTTGCTGCATAGGAGCCTCTCTATACCTACAAGCTTTTATCCTTGATCACCAACCCCTTTGATTCCTATTCACAGCCTTGAATTTAGTTAGTACACTTCACGTTCCCCGTGGAAAATATGATACCTGGAATACTCCTGGTGAAAGCTACATTGATTGTCGTACGCTTGCGGTATATCCGTTTGCCACCTTTGGTGTCAACAGGGAGCAAACTTTCTCTGGAGAAGATGGCGAAAATCCATACATCCACCTATGGGAATTGGAGCAACTGTGTTCGTGCTTAAACATTCCAGGCATGACACATGAGACCTTAAAATGGAAATTGTTTCCGTTCTCTCTTTCTGAGAGGGCGAAAAAATGGTATGCTCATACCGTCAGAAGTGTAGATGGAGACTAAACTTCGAGACAAATTTTGTCTTGCTTTCTTCCCTATTTCTAGGATTATCACTCTTCGTTTAGAAATTCTTTCTTTTCAACAAAAGGAGAAGGAAACTTTAGGAGCAGCCTGGGCACGATTTTCAACTTTGATCACTTCTGGCCCAGATTTGTCTATGCCTGACCATGTTCTTTTACAACACTTCCATTATGGCCTTAGCAAAGAAGCTGCCCTTTTTCTTGATGTCTCTTCTGGAGGATCATTCTCTCATAAGACTGTTAGCGAAGGAAAAGCCATCCTTGATAAAATCCTTGAAAACACCCCCTACACTGCTGTCTATGATGAATTCCCCGAGGGAGAAGTCGAGCCAAGCCCCGAACCGAAAGAGGAGGAACCCGCAGCCGAATTAGAAACTCCAATTGATTCATCTCATGACTTGGTTGTTGAAGAACCTCCCAATAAGGAAATACTAACCAAACTAGAGAATGATGAACCATCTTCTTTTGTGTTTCCCTTTGAATTCGAGGAAGATATATTTGAAGATTTTGGCAATACCTCGAATTTTCCTGTCCAAGCGAGACCTCTGGCACATACCACACCACCTGACCAAGATGAAGAATTGGCCCACATAGAACACATCAAAAGCCTATCATCAGTCATGAGTTTTGAATGGCTAAGGGAAGCAGAGTTATCTCCTGAGGTAGCTCGAATCATCTCCCCTTCAACCATTCTTCTGTGCCAAGTTCAAAGGTCCACTAGGAACATCCATTATAATTCATCCGTCGGGATAAACTTCATTTCAAAGGCATTAGCCGATATTCTTTTCCCCGATGCTTCCTTAACACCATCAAGGAAACTTCTTCAAAGTCCATCAGGATTCATTCTTGAAAGTCTAGGGGTCTTAAGGGTTGTTCCTATCTCTATCAAAAACTTTTGGATAAATTTAGATTTTCATATCTTTGACATCCCAGAGATTCCTCTCTTGATTGGCGTTCCAATCACGAGGCTGCTACAGGAAAAACCCCTGCGAGGTCATTTAGACTTCAAGGTTGGGAATTCCACTATTGACATTCCTCTTGCCCGATCTATTAACACAATTGTGGAACCCAAACCTAAACAAGACCCCATGGAGGAAGTTATGATGGCAACACTAGAAGAATTGGCTCAACCTACCTTCGATGATGAACACTTTGTTCAAGAAGAGGAAGAGTTAGCAGAGCCCATCGAGCTTGACAAAAATGAGGAACCACCACCTCCTTCGATCGAGCTCAAACCTCTCCCACTTGGCCTGAAATATGTTTTTCTCCATAACAATCGGGACACCCCGGTGATCATTAGTGACAAGCTTTCCGATGATGAAACCCAACAACTTATCACTATCCTAAAGAAACATAAGTCTGCCATAGGCTACTCACTTGAAGACCTCAAGGGCATTAGCCCTGCTCTCTGCACACATCGCATCCCTATCAAGCAAGATTGTACACCTTCAAGGGAGCCACAACGGAGACTTAACAACGCTATGCGAGAGGTTGTTAAGAAAGAGGTCCTCAAACTCTTGCACGCCGAGATTATTTATCTCGTGCCACATAGTGAGTGGGTCAGCCCAGTCCAAGTAGTGCCAAAGAAGGGAGGCATGGCAGTCGTTAGGAATGAAAAAATGAACTCATCCCTCAACGAACCGTCACTGGGTGGCGGATGTGTATTGCTTACTGGAAGCTAAACACGGCCACTAAGAAGGATCACTTTCCACTACCGTTCATAGACGAGATGTTAGAACGGCTAGCGAACCATTCCTTCTTTTGTTTCCTTGATTGGTATTCCGGGTATCATCAAATCCCGATCCACCCCGATGACCAAAGTAAGACTACTTTCACATGCCCGTATGGAACTTACGCATATCGACGAATATCGTTCGGGTTATGCAATGCTCCGGCTACTTTCCAACGGCTCATGATGTCTATTTTCTCCGACATGATCGAGAAAATCATGGAGGTATTCATGGATGACTTTACCGTCTATGGAAAAACCTTCGCTGATTGTTTGGAGAATTTAGATAGAGTCTTACAGCGGTGCGAAGAAAAGCACTTAGTCCTGAACTGGGAGAAATGCTATTTTATGGTTCAGGAAGGAATTGTGTTAGGACACAAGGTGTCCGAACGTGGGATAGAGGTGGATAGAGCAAAGATTGAAGTTATTGAACAACTTCCACCTCCTAGGAATATGAAAGGGATCCATAGCTTTCTGGGACATGCAGGGTTCTATAGGCGCTTCATTAAAGACTTTTCTCAAATTGCTAGACCCCTCACTAGTCTCCTTGCTAAGGATGCTCCTTTCATCTTCAATGATGAGTGTCATGCAGCCTTTCAAACTCTCAAAAAGGCACTTATCTCAGCTCTGATTATTCAACCACCTGATTGGAACCTTCCATTTGAGATCATGTGTGATGCTAGTGACTTTGCGGTTGGAGCCGTTTTAGGCCAAACCAAGGATAAGAGGCATTATGCTATATCCTATGCTAGCAAAACTTTGTCCGGACCTTAGCTCAATTATGCTACCATTGAAAAAGAGCTATTGGCTGTTGTCTTTACTATAGACAAGTTTAGATCCTACTTAGTGGGGGCAAAGGTAATCATTTACACAGATCATGCAGCTCTTAAATACCTCCTCACTAAGAGAGATGCTAAACCTCGGCTAATTCGATGGATTCTTCTACTCCAAGAGTTTGACATAGAAATAAGAGATAAGAAAGGAGTAGAGAATTCGGTAGCCGACCACTTGTCTAGGCTTCAGTACAAGGAAGCACATGAGTTACCCATCAATGACTACCTAAGGGATGAAACCCTTCTCAAGATAACACACTCTGATCTATGGTATGCAAACATCATGAACTTTATGGTGGCAGGCTATGTCCCACCTGGTGAAGACAAAAGAAAGTTGATCCATGAGAGTCGTTTTCACCTGTGGGACGAGCCATACCTATATCGAGTTTGCTCTGATGGATTGTTGAGAAGATGTGTCCCAATGGCTGAGGCTGTTAAGATTACAAAGAGATGCCACGCCTCGCCATATGGAGGACATTATGGAGCATTTCGGACACATGCAAAGATCTGGCAAAGTGGTTTTTTCTGGCCAACGATGTATGCAGATACAAAGGAGTTTGTTAGAAGATGCCACCGATGTCAAAAACAAGGGAATATAAATTCGCGAGATGCGATGCCTCTCATGAATAATCTCCAAGTAGAACTCTTTGATGTTTGGGGGGATTGATTTCATGGGGCCATTCCCTAAGTCCGGAAATTGCGAGTATATCTTGGTAGCCGTTGATTACGTATCCAAATGGATAGAAGCGTTGCCATGTCGAGCTGCTAATTCCAAACATGCCAAGAGAATGTTCCATGGAGTCATATTTCCTCACTTTGGTGTACCCCGAATGGTCACAAGCGATGGAGGGTCTCACTTCATTGATAAGGTCTTCCGGAGGTACCTAGCTAAACACGGAGTTCGTCACAACATCGCAACACCATACCATCCTCAGACGAGTGGTCAAGCAGAAACATCCAACAAACAAATCAAAAATATTCTGCAAAAAACCGTAGATGAGATGGGTAGGGGATGGAAGGATAAACTTCCTGATGCACTTTGGGCATACCGAACTGCATACAAGACACCGATTGGCATGTCACCTTACCAACTTGTATATGGTAAAACATGCCATTTGCCTGTTGAGTTAGAGTTCAGGGCTCATTGGGCAATGAAGAAGTGGAACATGGATCTTCATCTGGCTGGCAAGAATCGTCAAATGCAACTATCTAAGCTTGAAGAATGGAGAGAAAAGGCTTATCACAACTCCAAGATTTACAAGGAAAGAACAAAAAAATGCCATGATAAGAGGATCAAGCACAAGGAGTTCAAGCCTGGAGACAAAGTTCTATTGTTCAATTCAAGAGTAAAGGTCTTTGGACATGGTAAGCTGCGAAGTAAGTGGGATGGACCTTATGAGGTCGTAGACACTTCAACCCATGGAGCCATCACCATCCAAGATGATACAGGTATCATTTTTAAGGTAAATGGCCAACGGTTGAAAGTTTATCTTGAACCACAAATCAACTTGGGTGAGGAAGTAGATGTGATTGAGTTCATAGAATTCTCACATTAAAACTCACTCAATCTTTCTCATAAAATTGGAACCCTTCCTTAGTTTAGAGTTTTAGAATTTAGATTCTGTCTTCATTAGTTAGTTGAATAAATGTTGACTCTCTGGTGCTTCTCACCAGAAGAGTCCCCTTGCTTTCACTGTTTTCTGTCTATGAATAAATGCTAGGTATAGTTTTGGAGAAGTGTGGGGGGAGTGCAACACTCCCATGGTGATCGAGGCGCTGAAGTACATCATGAACGACAAAAGGACTGCACACAACTTCTAGAAATCAGTTTGATTCTCTTCCACTCGTTCTTATGTTTACTTTCGGCTTGCATTTCTTGCACTTGTTTGAACATGCAAATTAAAAAGAACCAAATTCCACACTCAGATTTAAAATTTGAAAGTAAATATGAGTTTAGCTTTTTAAGACGGGCATGCATTATGATCACTCCTTACATATTCTTGCTGCTTGTGGGAAAACTATCACATAGGAAAATCATATTTACTAAGTTGTTGTGGAGTGTGATATAGTTCTGGCTTAGAAATCCTACCAATTCTAGTTAAGGTGCTTGGAGAATTTTCTTTTGATAAAAATTATAAAAACCATAGTATCACATACTCCTCCATAGTGAGAAATTCCTACCAGAGCCATACTTACAGGATAGAAACCTTCCACATGCTGCTTGCTTTGTGTTGAGTTTTGTCAAGTCTTGTTGACCCTTGTCGAGAGAATTATCATACTCCCAAGATCAAGATCATGTACACCCACATCCATATGCTGCTAGAAGTACACAAAAAACATGCTTTTCATCCATCTCAAAATGTTCTACTCCTACACTGGGAGTGAACACCAAAAATATTCTTGATAGGTTTATCCAAATAAATGCTCCAAGTTCTTGTTACTATCTCTTAGAAGAATCAAGTTGCAGAGAAGAGGCATGAGGCTAGGCAAAAGTGTGAGATGTGAGAGAGAACAATGGGTACAAAGATGCCCGCCTGAGAGGAAAAAATGGACAAGTGTCCGAATAAGTAAAACAATGGGTACTCAAATGCCCACCTGAAAAAAAAGAGAGAGCAGAAAAGAAAAAAAAGGAGCTAGCCCATGTTGTCCTGCAACATAAGCCTCAAAGTTTCAAAAAGAGAGATTTGTTTATAAGGAGCAAAAGTAGAATTAGGTTGGCCACCAAATATTTCACACACATGCACATCTTGATCTAAGACTATGACATTTTCCTCCTTGGATCCAGGGTTTGACTTTACAACATATGCATGGTAAGTATGCTATATATTTTCCTACCCAAAACTCCATATAAACTTTATAGAATTAGGGAGGAAAAGAAGGCAGCACTCATTTATGTCGTGGCAACTTGAGAGTACCATTTCAGGAGTATAAAGTGATCTATGTATTTTCTTATGAAAACCTTAAAAAACTTCATGTTGCCGAGATAGGAATTTAGGAAGATGACTTTGCTTCGAGAGCTGTACCACTTTTCAACCACTCAAGGAGATATGTTAGCCACTCCACATACCCCGCAGGTACAAGGAATGTTTTAGAATAATCTATATGCCGGTCCTACATCTTGAATAGCTATGTTTATATTTATCTTAACCTTTACTAAGGACGAGCAAAGAGCAAGTGTGGGGGAACTTGTTGACGGTCATTAAGCTCTAAATATAACCATCAACTATTGCATAAAAATATATAAAATAAATTATAAACAATAGTTGTAGGGTTTATACTAACAAGTTCCACGAGTTTTGCTTTCTCCCGATGTTTGCAGGTATATTAAATTTTCCATCAATAAAAGTATCTCAAATAAGGGATCAGACTGCACAATTGCAATGGGCTCGTCGAGATGATCGAAACGGACCTATCATTTGCTATATTCGGAGTTCGGACTCAAAATCTGCGACCCAACATACACCATTGGACTGCGGGAGACCGAAGAAGGCACGTCGGTGAAGCGGAGCCCGTTTGGGCCCAGGGCAGTGCCAACCGGCCCTAGGGTGGGACCGGGCAGCCCTCCACTGCGCCGCCTCACTTTCGGCTTCTGGAAACTTCCTCCCACGCTTCCTTGGCACCTAAGTAAAGTATTCCGATGTCGATATAAGGTCGATTTGATCCGACGGTACATATAACATAAGACGCGGATCGATGACGTGGCGGTTCCTTGCACCCTACTCTACCTCGGCCTATATAAGGACGCCCCAGGCCCCCTCCAGAAGGCATTCTACACCCCGGAGCTTCATATTCTCTACATAAATTAGGGTTAGGTGCCTCTAGTTGATCTAGTTCTAGTTCATCCACTTCTAGTTCTAGTTCTAGTTCTTCTAGTTGTAATTTAGAAGAGGGAGAGAGAAGAGGAGAGAGCGGAGGAGGAGCCGGGTCTGTCGGATCTTCCTCAACATTGTACTCTTGCAGTATCTGGTTCGTCTTCAACTAATCTCCAGGTTCTTCAATTATTAATCTTAAGTTCTCTTTTACTTAATTGCATTATTTACTTTTAAGTTATTTATTAGTTTCCCGCTTGCATCGAGTTCTCTAGTCTTTGCAATGCTAGAGTAGTAATTAATAGGTTAGGCGTGGTGCTTAGTCTTGCGATTACTTGGAATTACACCTAGCCCTACGTATAGTTGTGGTAGCCCCAGGTGGTGACAGCCCTGACAGCCAACGTATTCCACCACGTTCGGGTTAGAGTTTGTAGGACCGTAGTCAGAACTTTCTAGTCCCCCTCTCATCTCAGTCTGAGGCTAGTGTTTTGATGTCCCAAAATAGATACACTTATAGTAACCTTGATACATAGATCCTAGAGAGCTTAGGAAATCATTCTCTCTCTCCCTACAAAAACATATATATTTATCCTTGGGCAATCTTGAGAACTAATTAGTACACTTCGCGTTCCCCGTGGAAATCGATACCCTAGAATACTCTTGGGTGAAAGCTACAGCGGTATCCGTGCACTTGGGGATTAATCTGTTTGCGTTAGGAAACATCAACACTCGCCTCTGAGCCATGAGTCCCGGTCTACGAGATCGAGCCCCTCTGCGTCACCCGCGCACTCACGTGACCCAGTCCCCCTCTCTGTCCTCACCCTCTCGTTCCCCTCCATGCGTTCGGCCGGCCGCCATTAGCGGACCCGGACGTGGGAGCTCTGACCCAGCCCCCTTCTCTTTCCCCTTCGCCTAAAAGGACACCCCATGATTCGAAGTGGCACGCAGATACCAACACACTCCATCCCCAGTCCTCTCCCTCGCCGCGGCACCCTCGAGCCGAGCCGCCGCCGCCATTGCAGTGCGAGAGGCGAGCTCGTGATTCCACCCCTCTAGACCATCCCCCGCCCTCATTCTTCCTTCCTCGAATCCGCACCGGCACAGCAAACCCATCCCGCGTCTTCTCGACGTCAGCACGTGACCGCAGGAGCTCCGCCTCGAAGCACCGACGACCACCACCCGCCATCCTTCGTCATCAGCCGTCCACCGCCCTTCTCCGTTCGATTCAAGCCACAGTAAGGTCCCCCGAGTTCTCCTCTCTCTCTCTCTCCCCGTGCTTCATACATGCGAAATCGTAGCTTCTAGGGCCGTTTTCAAGCGTCTCCGGTGATCCCCGGCGAAGACCACCGCGGCCGGCCCTGTTCTGGCCGATGAGCACACCCCCACCCTTCACCGATCTAATCTCAGCCTTCCACTCTAGAACCTACGGCTCCTAGTGGACGATACCCCTTTGGGTTGTGAAAGCTCTAGTTTGGTTTTGGCTAATTAATGACACCTAGTATCTAACCATGCGCTTAAGCTATTGATTACAAGTATGGTTAGAAGATCAAGTGTGGAGCAATGACGGCATCCAAGATCTTGGTGTAAGCCCATCAACATGAAGATCAAATGCTTCAACACTTGGTGGTTTGGATGGAGCTCAAGGCAAAGGTGAAACTTAATAGGGCTCTTTCCATTTTTGGTGATCAAGACACTATAGAGAGTGTGATCACATTTAGGATAGATAGCCGTACTATAAAGAGGGGAGTTATTCCATGGTTGACACGGTTATCAAGTGCCATTAGATGTTTGGATCATGCATTGCATTTAGATCTAGTGGCTAACTCAAAACCTTTGCGAAACTCTTTGAAAATGGCTGACACTCTCCAAGAATTGTTTCATAATTAACATGTCCTAGCCAACATAAACAAAGGACTTGACATGGGCTCAAAATCTCCTAATTCAGAGCGTCGGACGCTTTGTTTGCCGAGCGTCAGACCAATCCCCAGGGTCCGACGGCTGACTGTCCTGTACGCGTGAGCCGAGCGTCGGACTATTACACTTCGGTCCGAAGGTGTAGAACGAATGCAGATCTACACGTGGCGTTCTCTGGTGCATCGGACGCTCCCTGTTGGTCCGAGGCTAACCATCGGACAATCGTCCGACGAGTTTTTCCTCTCAGGGAGCTCTCTGGAAACGTCAGACGGTTGAAACCGTTAGTACGATGTCTCGCGTCCGACGATCACCGAACCTTCGTTCTCTGTCCGACGTTCTGGCACCAACGGTCGAATTGAAAGGGAACGCATACGTGGCAACGCACGATTCACCGGTGGAAAGCATCGGACGATTTCTTTAGTCCGACGCCCATGGGTTTAGCGTCCGACGCCTAGCGTCCGACAACCCGCAGAGAGGAGTAACGGCTATGTGGGTTTGTGCAAGTCTATAAAAAGATCATGGCCGGTTCTCACTCACCCTCTTGGCTCTCTAACTTGTTGATACACCTCTTGAGCATCCTCCTAACACTCTCACTCACTTAGATTGCATAAATCTCATCCATTGTGAGCTAGAGTGTGATCCAAGTGCATTGCTTTGATCTTTGCATCCATTGGCACTTGTTGATCATGTTTGCTGCGGAGTTCTCTCATTTCTCTTGGTGATTCCCGTCACCTAGATGGCTTGGAGCAGCGGAGGAGCTTGGCGGAGTTGGTGATTGTCTCCGGCCACTTCCGGTGATCTTGTGAGGGGTTTGGTGCCTTCCCCGGCGGAGTGCCAAAGGTAACCTTCGTGGATTGTTCGTGTCATTGAGTTACCTTACTCATGGTCAGTTCTAGTGGCACTTATTAGTTGAGCTTGACATTGGTTGTCAATTAGCCACCGAACCACCAAGTAGTGGTCGACATAACGAGGACGTAGCGTGCCGGCAAGCACGTGAATCTCGGGGATAAATCGTGTTCATCTTGTGTTGATCATTCGATTTCATTGTGATCATCACCATCGAGTGATTGATATACTCCCTTGGTGATTGGCTCATACTTCTCTACTCAGCGGTATATCACTACTACACTTCTCTCTCTACCTTGTGCATTTACTTGTGTAGTTTAGCATTGGTAGTTTGCTTGTTCACCTAGGTTTAAAGTAGTTGCAACTTAGGCTAGTTTTGTGTGCTTCTAGAGATTCATTACAAGAAATATGTGGTTTTTTGACATATTTCATATGACAATAGGTCATAATGTCATTATATTATCTGGTTTACGACATTCTGTATTAGGCATTGCGACTTAGTGACAATAAAAAGTGGTAGGTCACAAGAAACGTCACATAGCTAGTTCAATTCCATCTAGTGACAATATTTGCTATGTCATATGTACATTTTCTATGTCACAAAGTAAAATCTATAAATGCCATCAACCTATGACAAAGTTTAAGTGTCATCAAGTTTAAGCTGTAACACCCAAAAATGTGCATCCTTTTTAAATAGTGGAAATTAATTTAATTATGCTATTATCTGATTATTCAATATAGAGAAAATAGTATTTTCACAAACATAAAATTAAACCTAGGGCTAAACCCATGTATGTTGCATCCGTGCTGAAGCATTGATCTTTTGTATTGTTTGGAATTTTATTTGATTTCTCAAATTTTCAAATTCCCACTTACAAACCTATTTGAAAAATAGAATTATAAAAGGGAAACAGCTCCCTCTCCCCCTCTCCGGCCGTAGCCGGCCCAAACCTGCTGGACCGAGGCCTAGCCCAGCTTGCCACTGCCCTCCCCCTCTCTTTCTGTCTTGGGCCGAGGCCACCCTTGCCCCATCGTTTCCTTCACCAAACCCGACTGGGCCAAAGCCCAGCTGGCCTACCGCCCGCGAACTCCCCTGTGCTGGCAGGCTGGCATGGTTGGCTATAATTTTGGCTATAATTTCTTCGTTTTAGCTCTGTTTTGAACCGTTCAAATTGCGTTAGATTCATAATTTTGAGATCTATCATCTAGTGTCTTGTTAAAATATACAACCTTTGTATTCAATACTTTTTCATTTAAAGTCATTTATTGTCTCATTTGACAAAGGTTGACCAAGTCAAAATTTGAATTTCAAAAAATGACTCTTTGACACCGCTTTTCGGAACCTTAGATGGTCTCAGCTAGAAAAGTCATGAATACCATGTTTGTTGAAATCTTCAATATACGTATTTGTTACTTTGGTCAACTTTTTATTTGACAAAGTTTGAATGTCTCAAATTTGAAATTTTCAAATTTTAACTGCTCCAAACCAGTTTTCGGGACCCTAGGTGGTCTCAACTTGAAAAGTCACGAATACCAAGTTTGACCAGCTCATCAAGATCTATATTTTTTATATTGGTCATTTTTGCATTTGAGAAAGCATTAGGAAAGTTCATTTCAAAATTGATATGTCTCCCACATAGTTTCATAAATAACATATGAGATTCGTGATTTCGTGGATAGTGTTTACCAACACTATCTCAAATGAAAAAGTAGCCTATATAAACAGTGTTTGTATTGTTAAGATATACAACCTTTGTATTCAATACATTTTCATTTGAGGTCAGTTATTGTCTCATTTGACAAAGGTTGACCAAGTCAAAATTTGAATTTCAAAAAAATGACTCTTTGACACCTCTTTTCGGAACCCTAGATGGTCTGAGCTAGAAAAGTCACGAATACCAAGTTTGTTGAACTCTTCAATATATACATTTTATACTTTGGTTAACTTTTAATTTGACAAAGTTTGAATGTCTCAAATTTGAAATTTTCAAATTTTAACTGTTCCAAACCAGTTTTTGGGACCGTAGATGGTCCCAACTAAAAAATACGTGAATACCAAGTTTGACCAGCTCATCAAGATCTACATTTGTTATATTGGTCATTTTTGCATTTGAGAAAGCGTTAGGAAAGTTCATTTGAAAATTGACATGTCTCCCAAATAGTTTCATAAACAACACATGAGATTCATGATTTCGTGGATAATGTTTACCAACACTATCTCAAATGAACAAGTGCCCTAGATAAAAAGTGTTTGTCTTATTAATATATACAACCTTTGTATTCAACACTTTTTTATTTGAAGTCATTTAGTGTCTCATTTGACAAAAGTTGACCAAGTCAAAATTTGAATTTCAAAAAAATGACTCTTTGACACCGCTTTTCGGAACCCTAGGTGACAAAAGTTAAGTGTTAGTTTTCATTAAGAAGATGATTTCAAATCAAAAAGTTATCAACTATAAAGTTTATTAAGTTTTCGAGATCTACAACTTTCATTTTAGTTGCTTCTCCATCCGTGGTCATTTGCAAAATTCAAATTTCAAATTTGAGAAATTTAGACATACTTTTCGCTGGTAAAATTAATTCAAACTAAAAAGTGTTCAAGTACAAAATCTTGGATTTTTCTGATCAACTTTGGTCATTATTAAATTTATTATGTGATAAACTAGATAAAGGATGTACGTTAACTAACACTTAACTTTTGTTCGTAGTTCTCATATTATTAAATTGAAATTTTAAATTGTTCAAACTAACTCATATGGAACAAGTACTAAGACCAAAGTTGTAGGTCTCAATAAGTTGTACTACTATTCGAATTTCAACATATATTTCACACAATCTAAAATTCTTTTGACTTTATATTATGTAATTTTTGAACAATAATTGTAATTGTAACAATATCTGAATTTGGGATAAAATAACAAAAGAGAGAAAATTTAAAAAGAATGGAACGGAGCAAAGGCCGCAGCTAGCCCATTGCTATGCAGCCCAAGAACATCAGTCTATTCGGCCCATGATCTTCTGGCCGTTTGATCTGTAAGCCAACGGTTGAGATTCATCCCATGAGCAATATAAGCCTCCCTGCCTCCCTGTAACCCTAACTCTAGCCATTCCTCACCTGACCTCCCACACGCAGCCGCACAAAACACTCTCTCCCTCCACCTCGGCGTGCCTCCGTCCGGCCACGGCGACCACGATGCGGAGTAGGGTTGGCGCTCGCGCCTCTCGTCGCGCGACGTGGAGGCCCTGCCTTGCTCTGAGGCGGGATGGTAGTGCGCTGGTGTGGTAGCGCCCCTCCGTCCTCACCATCGACGTTAGGCGCTAACCGATGAACGACTTGACCTGATGGATGTCTTGCGAGTCGAGAGTACATCTGAGCAAGTTTGCGTTTCTGTTTTCATTACCTCTTCTCCCAGATCGATCAGTATCTTGTTCTCCATGTTTGTTCTCCTAGGATTTGGAAGGGTTCTGGCAGTTTAGATGCACGCCAACGGGTCATGCTGGAGTGGACCTCCGATGCAGTAGTCAACTACAAGCAGCAGGTCTGATTGAATTATTAAATAGGGCATCTTTGATCTGCAACAGTCCACGTTTCTCTCTTTTGTTATTTGAATGCATGTCTGGTTGAATCTGACAACCTAGAATTGTATGGTTTGTGGATCTGTTTATAGCACATTTGTAACGAGAGAAACACTTGCCTCTAAGAGTTGTAACTGTGGTCATTGTTTAAGTGATGATACTAGTGTAATAATCACTTTTGTGCATGTTGCTGCATACAGATAACATGCACAGGAGGTCTTGGGTCAAACTAGGCATTTGTGTTAATTGTTTGAGTAAAATTAGCCATTTGTGTTAATTGTTAGCTTCCTAGGATTGGTATCAGTTAACATGCATAGGAGGTCATTTTAATCATCTCAGGTACTTTGCAGGGAATTATAGATAGATAAAAAATGTAAAACTGTGAAACCAATCTTTTTAGAAATTAACATGGAGGCCAACACACTATAATCTCTCATGATTCAGTTGGGGAGCAGTTGCAGTGTGTTATTGTCGACTGGTAGATGATAGGTAACTATGATGTCTTGGGTAGTGAGTAGAGCCTTGTCCATTTGATTCTAAGTTTGACTTCACTCTTTTTTTAAGTTGTGCCTATTTAGTCATGGATACTGTGTGAGGCATTGTTCTGTGATGCGATACATAAATATTAACTTACCATTGATATGAATTGTTCTTTTGGATTCCACTGTTTATCCTGTAATTATCGAGCTACTAAGTAGATGTCTTAAACAAACATTGCATTTATTTCTTGTTTTATTCAGTTACCTTTGAGGATTTCTCAGTTAGATTTAATTCTGAACCAATCATTGATTTGTGGAGAAAGTACCAGATTGTTAACTTGCAGTGACCTATTTGTGCATCCTTTAATTTCATTACACTAAGTAATTAAAAATAGAATTTTTGCTGAACTTAACTTCAATTTGCAACCTCTATATTGTCAAATAAAGCTCTAACAACTTGCCTCTTTTATTGTGTTCAGTGTTAAACAGGACTTAAATATTGCATGTAGGAGGTTTGTGGTTTTTAGGGGCTGCGGTGATAGTGAGGCAAACCTGCAGAAGGACCCTCCCACCACATGCGAAGCAGGTGATTTCCTCTCTAGCTCTGTGGTTTGTGTCTCGATCTTGCGGAATTGTGATGATATGTATGCATATCCGATGTTTTGGTAGAACTAGTATTTTGAGCTCAAATGTAATGCTAGTGTTGTTTCCGTTGTCGCAGTGACGTGCTTTTTCATTGCACCTGCTAGGTTCCTAGATGCATGTATGGCACACTGTTATTGTATGATATTTAGTATATCTGCTTTTGGTACTAATTTTGCACATTTTGTGCTAGTCTTCAATCAGTCTTTAGAAGGCCGAAACTAAATTAGAAGTTTTAGCAGAATGCCAGGTGCCTGCAACCTGTGGGTGCAGTTATGTGCTAACAGTTTTGGTTAGCAGTTATGTGCTGACAGTTGTGGTTAGTTCTGCATAGTGTTTTCGTCCCATTTTTCTGCATAAGGTGCAATTAATTGCAATATTAATTTCCTTGTAAGTTTCTGTGCGTGCTGTTGCTGTATCACAGATCGCATTTTTTAACGGTTCGTATTTGTGTCGATTTGTAGATGTGCTAGTCAATAGGATTGAGTAATTATTGTTCTCACTATTCGTGCAGGTATTTTTAGCTATTCTGGGCACAAGTGCAGCTTCTGGAATCTGGACGGAAACTGCCTGCATGGGCAGCCCTGCTGCTGATGGTACTTGTAAAATATTTGACGTATCTGTTACCTGTTAGTCTAGATGGCTAAGTGAAATCAGGTTGGCGCTGATTATAGATATCACCTGATGGATTTACTTCTTGCTACTGAGATATGAGTGTTGTATTATGCTGTAGTACCTGATGTTGAGGATGTTTGTACGTGTAAAAATATACGTAAATTACCATGTGAAATGTGACCATATAAATAAATTATGGACCTGAATTGTAAGATGTTTTGCGACAGAACCTCCTAAGCTATATGGTCCACATGCATCCTGTCGTCGTCCCAAAGACCTCTGACAGCTGTACAGGTGACCCGTATAACCTAAAAGGGGCTGCCGGGTTTACGAGTAAACCCGTTTCCTCCGAACAGGATCTTAATTGCGAAGAAATTGCAGAGTACAACATTTCATATAAATTTTACAACTCGGAGTACAAGAGCGGAAGACTTAAAATATTACATAGGATTACAAACCCGTGTTCTTAATTATACATTAAGTGCGATTATTACAAACCAAAATATGAGTAGTGGCAGTAGATAAGTAGCTTATACAACACTTATATTACATAACATCCCTGCCAGGGATCAAATACTCACTATCACTATCCTCCTGGACCACTTCCTCGAATATCGTCATACAGCAAGGTCCAACGCAGACCTTGGGTTGCTGATTGCCTGCAACATGGGGTTAACAAACCCTGACTACAAGGGGTACTCCGTAAGACTTACCCGACTAAAAATTGGGAAGAAAACTCAGGAATGCAGGCTAAGGGGAATCAAGGAGAGGCTTTACCAAGAATCAAAGAGTTTTGCAGAAAAGCGCTCTAAGTCAGCTTAAAACTTAATCTTAAATCTAGATTGATTCATTAAGATAATCTCAATATTCACCCATTTTCCATATCTTTCACCTAGTTCCGAACCACTCTTCGCTGTAAGTCAGTGGATCAAGTCTCCATTGACCGAGGAGCAACGTCGATTCGAATCCAAAAAGTACCCAGCTGGGGATCCCTATCCACACTGCATATGTAGCACTTAAGCTTGCATATACCAACCCCGCCTATCATGGCTTTTCCAAAACTTGAACCGGTTCTACGCCACCCGAGAGCACAGTACTCCTCTCCTCTCCAGGCACGCTGGCCACGAGGGTACACGCTACTCTCGCCATCTCTCCACTCCCAATGCGTGGTTGTCGGTTCACGTAAAAGAGCAACCGGAGTCAAAGGCTTTCCGTAGTATGTGGGTAGTTGCAAAGTCGCGATCCATCAGGCCGACAACGAATGGTCCCTAATGGATTCCATTTCGTTTTCTTAATAGACAGTCAGAGACACTACATTGAGACTCCTTTCTCAATGCAAGTCTACTGCCCTGTAAAACAATTATAATAGTTCATAGTAGTATACCCAAAACATACAAAATATCTTTTTTATAAAAGCTTAACTATTAAGCATGGCTAAGCATTTTATAAACATTTGCCTTTAAATCAGGTTTCACGGATAATATATCAAGGCAGGTAAATGCAGCAAGTAGGTGACAATCAACTCCTATCAACCTAATGCAGTAATTTAACTCAAAATGATAAATATTTGTAAAACACAAGGAGGGATTAATGCACCGGAGCTTGCCTTGTTGCACGGCGAGGGACGGATCAGGATCAGAACCGCAAATATCAAAACCACCGGAAACTCCTGAGGCTTCGTCAGCGGTGACTTGCTCGACTTTTACTTCCTCGCCTTCGGTCACTATACGTGATAATGATGCATGCTTAATGATGGTGCAAATGTCATGATTAACAATAAATAAGTATTAAATTAATAACCTTGAGTACAACTTTCCTTCACGGTAAAGTTGGAATCCAGATCTCACCTAATAGTGTTATTGTTGCATAATTAATTCATTAATTATTTTTAAGTCATAGAAAGCCGCAACTAGCATGACTTTCAACATTCAAGAAAGTGCCTAGGATCAATTAGGGTTTGCTGATCCTAAGTCTTCATACAAGTCCCAAAAGGTCACACAAAATCCTAAAGTGAATAACACTAATATCATTTTTATTCATTTATTTAATTAAGAATAAATCACAAATAATAAAACTTTATCCAACTGAGCTACAAATTTTTGTGGAGGTAGCTCACTGGTCAAAATAGCTACCCAATTAATTTCATAATTTTTGGATTTATATTTTGAGCTATAAAAATCATAGAAGTGTTATTTATTAATTAAAATATGCATTTTTACAGTCTACAGAAAGTTCTCAAAATACAAATTTCATATTTTTCATAAATTCTACATTACTCAGAGAGACTCGTCAATTTATTTCAGAATTTTTGGAGCTATAGATTAATTCATTCAAAATTCTTAAAATTCAGCATCCAAAACTTATAAAAAAATAAAAAGAACATTTGAAGGGGGGTACTGGGCCGGCTCGGCCAGGCCCAGCAGAGCCCACTCGGCTTCTCCTTCCCTCTGCTCGAACCGAGCAGAGCGAACAGAGCAGAGGCGCGCCGGGGGGGGGGGGCTGCCCGCCGCGGGGCTCGCCGGCGGCGGCAACTCCGGCGAGGGCGAAGCCCTAGGCACGACTCCAGCAAGTACCCGTACCATTCTAGTCAGTTTAGGCGAACTCCAGAGCACCGGTGGAATCTAACAAGCGGCCATGGCGGCCCGGTCTGATCGGCGACGGCGGCTTGCCGCGTCCCGGCCAGCCGGAAGCTTCCCTGACCAAATCAACTACATCTATGGCACGGAGATGCTCACCAAAGTGTGATGCCCGCACTGATTCGACAGAAGAAGGTTCGGAGTAGAGAGCTTGACGGCAACCGTGACCTCGGCGGCGAACTCCGGCGACCAAGCTCCCGTTCCGGTGATCCCTAAGCATCAAACAAGAAATAGTCTAAAGCATGAACATCAGAGCGACGAGGCGGGCTCGAAACAAGTAACACATGGGCGCAAAGCTCACTGGTGCGAGCTGGGCACGTCGAGGTGGAGCTCGGCGGTGCCGCGGCCGGCAATGAAGAAGAAGCAGCCGCGCTGGCGAACCCGACCACGAAAGGATGCAAGAACCAACTCAAACGAACGGCAAGGAGGTGGCGAACTTAACTACAAGATGGAGACAGTGGAGATCGAGTGACGACGATGATTTTCGACGACAACAGTGACAGCGGCGGAGAGCAGAGGAGAGGGAAAAGAAGAACGGCGACGTCGTCTTCGTGTCTAGAAGAGGAAAAGATGAACTCCGAGGCCGCCACGTCGATGAAGAACGTGGCCACGCCTTCCTGCCCCTGCCACGTACCCTGGTGACGTGCTGGCGCGCGCTGCGTCGCCGAGGGCGGCGGCGGCCGAAGCAGGCAGGCAGCTCGGTGGCGAGCTCTGCTCCGCGACACTGTAGCTAGGTTTTAACCCGATTTTGGTTTTTTTAAAATTACTTTCGTTTTTATGTAACAAGTCAAAAATATCCCAAAATAAGATATGTGGGAAATTAAATTCTAAACAACTTTCGTATTTAAAGCATTTTCAGATTTCAAATATTTTTGAAATTATAGAAAAGGGGGGTAAATGGCTCTTTTTCAATTCAGTTTAAATTTCAAATTTTTATTGAACAAGTTCAAAATCTTTGAACATCAAAGTTGTTCAACTCAGAGAGCTTTACAACTTTTGTTTAAAGACCAACTTCAGATTCCACATAATTTTTGAATTGAAGTTTTGAATTCAAATTTGAATATAGTAATTCAAGTTTAATTTGAATTTCCAAATGAAAACTTGAAAAACTTTGAATACAAAAGTTGCTCTATTTAATAAGAGCCACAACTTTTCTTTTGGGACCAAAGCCCAATTCTACTTAGTTTTGAAACTAGATTTTTAGTCCGATTTGGGGTTTTAAAAGTTAAATTGCTAATGAAACCACTCTATTGCCCTATGCACAAGCTTTAAGAGAAAAGTAAACTTGTTCTTAGTTGATGCAGGTCAAGTTTGACAAAAATTCATACATGTTGTGCAATGCTCATGATGACATGCTCAATTTTAAATGTTCCGTAACACAGGAGTGTTACAGCCCTTCCCCCTTAAAGAAAATCTCGTCTCGAGATTTAGTACGCTAAAAACCCTGGTTTAAGTAATGGAAAAGAAAATGTCTCACACAAACACACTTCTTTTCATACTATGGAACAGGTGGGGAAGTTGTATTTTACAAAACAGAAGAAAGAGATTAGACTACAGGGAAGCATAGAACTCTGGGAAAATTTCAGATAGAAAATCCTCGGATTCCCAAGTAGCCTCTTCTTCAGAGTGCTGACTCCACTGAACCTTATACCACCTCGTGGTCGTCCTTCGTGTGACTCGATCTCTTTGATCCAAGACTCTAATCGGGTACTCTGGATAGGTCAAGTCTGACTTAAGTTCTACCCCTTCCAGGTCGATGATTTGATCAGGCACTCGAAGACATTTCTTCAACTGTGATACATGAAACACATTGTGAACTTCTGACAATTACTCAGGTAATTTTAGCTTATACGCTACAGGTCCACATCTCTGTACGATTTGGAACAGGCCAATGTAGCGCGGGGATAACTTTCCCTTAACTCCAAAACGACTGACTCCTTTCATAGGTGAGACTTTTAGATATACATATTCTCCTACTTCGAATGTTAGAGGTCGACGTCTTTTGTCAGCATAACTCTTTTGGCGAGATTGGGCCGCTTTCATATTAGCTCGAATAATTCGAACTTTCTCTTCGGCTTCTTTAACCATGTCAACTCCAAAGAACCATCGTTCCCCAGGTTCGGACCAATTCAACGGAGTTCGACATCTGCGACCATATACCGCTTCGAACGGTGCCATCTTGATGCTTTCCTGATAGCTATTATTATACGAAAATTCTATCAAGGGCAAGCATTCATCCCAACTAGCCGAATAATTGAGAACACAAGCCCTCAACATATCCTCGAGAATCTGATTGACTCTCTCCGTTTGACCCCCAGTCTGAGGATGATAAGCAGTACTGTGCAGAAGCTTAGTACCCCAGGACTCATGGAAAGATTTTCAAAAATTAGAGACAAACTGTGTACCTCTGTCAGATACAATAGTCTTTGGCACCCCGTGAAGTTTCATAATGTGATTAATGTATAAGCTGGCATACTTTGCCGTGGGGTACGCGAGCTTAACAGGTAGGAAGTGGGCTTGTTTAGTGAGGCGATCTACAATAACTCAAATGGAATCAAACTCTCGGGATGTCTTGGGCAAACCCACTATAAAGTCCATACTAATGTCCTCCCACTTGCCTCCAGGAATAGGCAGTGGGTTGAGTTCACCTGCTGATTTCATATGCACCGCTTTTACTCTTTGGCAGGTGTCACACTCAGCCACATATTGGGCAATCTCGATCTTCATTTTGGTCCACCAGAATCTCTGTTTCAGGTCCTGATACATCTTATTACTTCCTGGATGAATAGAAAACCTTGTTAAGTGCGCTTCATCAAGGATTTTTCGACGTAATTCAGGAACCTTTGGAACTACTAGGCGATTCTTGAACCATACGACACCATCATCATCAATTCGGAAGCAGTCGGCTTTTCTAGCTAAAACTTTTTCCTTGATGTGTTTAATACCTTTATTCTTTTTCTGGGCAGCAATAATCTCTTTTCGGATAGTCGACTCAATGCTAAGGTTGGTTAAACTGCCTCGTTGATCCATTTCAATGTTTAACTTTTCAAGCTCATAACACAAAGAAAGGTCTAACGGCCTCACTGTCAGACAATGGCAGTGAGCCTTTCTACTAAGGGCATCGGCAACCACGTTTGCCTTACCAGGATGGTAGTGCACTTCCAGATCATAATCCTTTATCAGTTCAAGCCATCTTCTTTGCCTCATATTTAATTCAGATTGAGTGAAAATATACTTCAAACTCTTGTGATCTATGTATATATGACAAGTGTTGCCCAGCAAATAATGACGCCAGATCTTTAGAGCATGAACAACAGCGGCTAATTCCAAATCATGAGTTGGATAGTGCTCTTCATGTCGCTTCAGCTGACAAGATGCATATGCAATGACTCGGCCTTCTTGCATCAGTACGCAACCAATACCAATACCTAAGGCATCGCAATACACATCGAACGACTTCTCGATGTCAGGCTGAGCTAAGACAGGAGCAGTGGTCAAGAGTTTCTTTAAAGTTTGGAAAGCTTCTTCACATTCAGCTGACCATTTGAACTTCACATCATTCTTAAGCAACTCAGTGATTGGCTTAGCTATCCTAGAGAAGTTAGGGATGAACCGACGATAGTATCCTGCCATTCCTAGAAAACTTCTAACTTGATGAACAGTGGTCGGCGGTTGCCAATTCAAGATTTCCTCAACCTTGCTAGGATCGACAGCTACGCCTTCAGCTGATAGAATGTGTCCCAAAAATTGGATTTCCTTCAACCAAAATGCACACTTGCTGAACTTGGCATACAACTTATGCTCCCTTAATCGAGTTAGAACAATGCGAAGATGTTCCGCATGCTCCTCCTCACTCCTTGAATATATCAAGATGTCATCTATGAACACTACTACAAACTTGTCCAACTCTGGCATGAACACAGAATTCATCAGATACATGAAATGAGCAGGAGCATTGGTCAGACCGAAAGACATGACCAAATACTCATATAACCCATAACGAGTAGTGAAAGCTGTCTTAGGGATATCCTCGGGACGAATCTTTATTTGGTGATACCCCGAGCGAAGGTCAATCTTGGAAAACACCTTTGCTCCAGCAAGCTGATCAAAAAGAAGATCAATCCGAGGTAGAGGGTACTTGTTCTTGATAGTGACTTCATTCAACGGTCTATAGTCAACACACAACCTTAGAGTTTTGTCCTTCTTCTTTACAAAAATAGCAGGACAACCCCAAGAAGAAGAGCTTGGTCTGATAAATCCCTTATCAAGCAACTCTTGCAACTGAATCTTCAGTTCTACCAACTCATTCAGAGGCATTCTATAAGATCTTCGGGAAATTGGAGCTGTTCCCGGCTTCAACTCGATGGTAAACTCTACATCCCGGTCAGGAGGTAATCCAGCAGATCTTTAGGAAACACGTCTGGAAACTCACAAACTACCGGAATGTCCTAAACTTCTTTCACTGAGGTGGCATTAACTCTTTCAACAGCCCTCTGAGGTGTTGGAAGTTGGATGAGAAGTTGAGAAGTACTATTAGGTAAGTTCACCTTTATGGTTCTATTCAAAGTATCAATAATAGCCCCTCTCTGGTACATCCAATTCATACCTAGGATCACATCTATATCTTGATCCTTTAACACTATCATGGATGTGGGGAAAAGATGACCACCCAAGTCTATAGGTACTTGATATACCATTTCCTTGGTACTCAGTCGTCCCCCAGGCGACTGCACTATAATACTTTCCTTAGCTTCCCCAATTGGAATATCATGCTCAATGACGAATGTACGATTGATAAAAGTATGAGATGCACCAAAATAAAAAAGCATAACACCAGGCTGATTTGCAACAGGAAACCTACCAAGCATGACGGGTTCTCCTTCCGAAATCTCATTGACCTGAGTATAGTGGACTTGTCCAACTTTCTTCACGGCCTTACCCTTCTGATTCTGTTGGTTGTTACGGTTCTAATTCTGCTGCTGCTGTTGACCACCAACAACCCTCGGAACATTCTGATTATACTGTCTTGGAAAAGGGCAATCACGAGAGTAATGCCCGGGCTTTCCACAGTTAAAGCATGGAGCGTTGTAGTTTGGTGGTGGAGCTTGGATACGAACACCAGGGGCGTTCGGCTGAGTGGTATTTGGCTTATTAATATTTTGCGGTGCGGCAGCAGGGCGAATGTAAACCTGTTGCCGAGGTGGATGTTGCGGCTGTGGATAATGGGTACGTTGGTGTTGAATGGGATGGAACACAATCTTCTGGCGCTTCTTCCCACCAGAAGGTCCGGTCGACACAACCTTCGTCTTTCGTTTCTCTGCCTGATGAACAAGATTCTTAGCTTCATATGCAATGGCTATATTGACCGCCTGATGATAAGTAGCATCTGGGTTGGAGGTCAATGCTCTCTGAATTTTTGAGTTCAAACCCCTCTCAAAGCAGTCTTTCTTTTTGTGATCAATGCTCACATGATCAGGTGCATATTGAGAAAGGTGGTTGAATTTGGACACATACTGCATCACGGTGTCCTCCCTTTGACGAAGTGCTAGAAACTCGTCTAAGTTCAGCTTCATTATTCCAGCAGGAATATAATGGGCACGAAAACCTTCACGGAACTCGGCCCATGTCACACGGTGACCTTCTGGCTGGGCGGCAACAAAGTTCGCCCACCAGCTGCTGGCAGCTCCCCGAAGCTGTTGTGCTGCGAACAGAGGCTTCTGATAGTCGGTGCACTGAATAAGACTAAACTTTTGCTCCATAGTGCGGAGCCAATCGTCAGCCTCCAACGGCTCATCAGCTTTGGTGAAAACCGGTGGACGAGTATCCGTGAAATCCACATAAGTGGTTTCGTCCCGGTTGTTACGCCCACGACGGTTTCCCTGATTATTCTGATTTTGATTCTGTACCAGATGAGCAGTAGCATTCGCCAGTGCGGCGATAGCATCCGCTAATGTTGGTGGAATCGGTGGCGGGTTAGGAAGCTCATCACCGCCATGAGAGGTTCCAGCCTCATCAGAAGTGCGAGTACGCATCGGCATCTGTATATACAAGCAAGCCATATTCACACATGATTATTCCAAACCTTAGCAGTACATAGCGTTTTACGGATTACAATACCAAAATTTGTCGCGCTCCTAGCACGACACAGCTTAGTGGTTAGTCTAGCTTAGATACTTATTTTACGTACCCAGCCTAAGGTTTAAGCTATCCTAGGTAGTGCTGGGGGATGCTGGCATGTTGCTACCCTCGCTGGATTCCACGTCCTGTTCGTCCTGGTCCGCTTCATCAGACGCGCCATGAGGATGCAGCTGATGATACAGGCGGTACATCTCCTCGCGCACCTCCTCATTCTGGCGCTCGAGGTCTCTTGCATAAACCTTTAACTCGCGAACTCGAGTCAGAGCGCGGTCCTCCTGCTGTCCCGCAAGTTCACGTTCAGTCATCACCTCCCGCAGACGAGTATTTAGTTGACGCACCTCGATTTGGCCCCTGCAGCGGTTGTCAAACATTCTGTCAAGACGCTCATGCAGCCTCTCGATCTCCGCCCACAGCTCAGCTTGACTGCTGTTGGGAGTGACCCTTGGTGCGATCTGATGGTGTGGCACACCTTGAGGTCCAACCATCTTGCGAGCGGTACGCTTGGTACGAGCCATCTGAACAAGGTGAGTTAGGATTAGCTTAACCAAATTACAGGTCAGCAAGAATAGGTTTGGTTTCTACTAATCCCATACCCCTTTAAGAAGGAAGGTAATTATCATCAAGTTAACAATTATGATGTATGCACATACTTACGAAACAATCACAAATAAAACAATAAATTGACTTGATAATAAATTTTTAAACATAGGGCTAGTATATCATAAATGCTATTTCCCTACTATGCCAATACTCATCAATTTTTGCCTTTATTAAAATGATTAAGACAAGATAATAAGCAATTTGGACCAAATTACAAATTAATAATGGATCCAAATCATTTTAAAATTTTGCAAAAAGACCCTGCAAGTCTTTGCAAATTAAGCTCCGATACCAGCTGTGACAGAACCTCCTAAGCTATATGGCCCACATGCACCTGTCGTCGTCCCAAAGACCTCTGACAGCCGTGCAGGTAACCCGTATAACCTAAAAGGGGCTGCCGGGTTTACGAGTAAACCCGTTTCCTCCGAACAAGATCTTAATTGCGAAGAAATTGCAGAGTACAACATTTCATATAAATTTTACAAGTCGGAGTACAAGAGCGGAAGACTTAAAATATTACATAGGATTACAAACCCGTGTTCTTAATTATACATTAAGTGCGATTATTACAAACCAAAATATGAGTAGTGGCAGTAGATAAGTAGCTTATACAACACTTATATTACATAACATCCCTGCCCAGGGATCAAATACTCACTCACTATCACTATCCTTCTGGACCACTTCCTCGAATATCGTCATACAGCAAGGTCCAATGCAGACCTTGGGTTGCTGATTGCCTGCAACATGGGGGTTAACAAACCCTGAGTACAAGGGGTACTCCGCAAGACTTACCCGACTAAAAATTGGGAAGAAGACTCAGGAATGCAGGGTAAGGGGAATCAAGGAGAGGCTTTAGCAAGAATCAAAGAGTTTTGCAGAAAAGCGCTCTAAGTCAGCTTAAAACTCAATCCTGAATCTAGATTGATTCATTAAGATAATCTCAATATTCAACCATTTTCCATATCTTTCACCTAGTTCCGAACCACTCTTCGCTGTAAGTCAGTGGATCAAGTCTCCTATTGACCGAGGAGCAACGTCGATTCGAATGCAGAAAGTACCCAGCTGGGGATCCTTATCCACACTGCATATGTAGCACTTAAGCTTGCATATACCAACCCCGCCTACCACGGCTTTTCCAAAACTTGAACCGGTCCTGCGCCACCCGAGAGCACAGTACTCCTCTCCTCTCCAGGCACGCCGGCCACGAGGGTACACGCTACTCTCGCCATCTCTCCACTCCCAGTGCGTGGTTGTCGGTTCACGTAAAGGAGCAACCGGAGTCAGAGGCTTTCCGTAGTATGTGGGTAGTTGCAAAATCTCGATCCATCAGGCCGACAACGAATGGTCCCTAATGGATTCCATTTCGTTTTCTTAATAGACAGTCAGAGACACTACATTGAGACTCCTTTCTCAATGCAAGTCTACTGCCCTGTCAAACAATTATAATAGTTCATAGTAGTATACCCAAAGCATACAAAATATCTTTTTTATAAAAGCTTAACTATTAAGCATGGCTAAGCATTTTATAAACATTTGCCTTTAAATCAGGTTTCACGGATAATATATCAAGGCAGGTAAATGCAGCAAGTAGGTGACAATCAACTCCTATCAACCTAATACAGTAATTTGACTCAAAATGATAAAGATTTGTAAAACACAAGGAGGGATTAATGCACCGGGGCTTGCCTTGTTGCACGGCGAGGGACGGATCAGGATCAAAACCGCAAATATCAAAACCACCGGAAACTCCTGGGGCTTCGTCAGCGGTGACTTGCTCGACTTTTACTTCCTCGCCTTCGGTCACTATACGTGATAATGATGCATGCTTAATGATGGTGCAAATGTCATGATTAACAATAAATAAGTATTAAATTAATAACCTTGAGTACAACTTTTCTTCACGGTAAAGTTGGAATCCAGATCTCACCTAATAGTGTTATTGTTGCATAATTAATTCATTAATTATTTTTAAGTCATAGAAAGCCGCAACTAGCATGACTTTCAACATTCAAGAAAGTGCTTAGGATCAATTAGGGTTTGCTGATCCTAAGTCTTCATACAAGTCCCAAAAGGTCACACAAAATCCTAAAGTGATTAACACTAATATCATTTTTATTCATTTATTTAATTAGGAATAAATCACAAATAATAAAACTTTATCCAACTGAGCTACACATTTTTGTGGAGGTAGCTCACTGGTCAAAATAGCTACCTAATTAATTTCATAATTTTTGGATTTATATTTTGAGCTATAAAAATCATAGAAGTGTTATTTATTAATTAAAATATGCATTTTTACAGTCTACAGAAACTGCTCAAAATACAAATTTCATATTTTTCATAAATTCTACATTACTCAGAGAGACTCGTCAATTTATTTCAGAATTTTTGGAGCTATAGATTAATTCATTCAAAATTCTTAAAATTCAGCATCCAAAACTTAGAAAAAAAATGAAAAGAACATTTGAAAGGGGGTACTGGGCCGGCTCGGCCGGGCCCAGCAGAGCCCACTCGGCTTCTCCTTCCCTCTGCTCGAACGGAGTAGAGCGAACAGAGCAGAGGCACGCCGGGGGGGGGGGGGGGCTGCCCACCGCGGGGCTCGCCGGCGGCGGCAACTCCAGCAAGTACCCGTACCATTCTAGTCAGTTTAGGCGAACTCCAGAGCACCGGTGGAATCTAACAAGCGGCCATGGCGGCCCTGTCTGCTCGGCGACGGCGGCTTGCCGCGTCCCGGCCAGCCGGA
The DNA here is from genome assembly GCA_038502445.1 of Eremochloa ophiuroides. NCBI lineage: Eukaryota > Viridiplantae > Streptophyta > Magnoliopsida > Poales > Poaceae > Eremochloa > Eremochloa ophiuroides. The sequence continues at coordinate 42,819,832 of JAHLJS010000003.1, forward strand.
AGCTTCCCCGACCAAATCAACTACATCTACGGCACGGAGATGCTCACCAAAGTGTGATGCCCGCACTGATTCGACAGAAGAAGGTTCGGAGTAGAGAGCTTGACGGCAACCGTGACCTCGGCGGCGAACTCCGGCGACCAAGCTCCCGTTCCGGTGATCCCTAAGCATCAAACAAGAAATAGTCTAAAGCATGAACTTCAGAGCGACGAGGCGGGCTCGAAACAAGTAACACATGGGCGCAAAGCTCACTGGTGCGAGCTGGGCACGTCGAGGTGGAGCTCGGCGGTGCCGCGGCCGGCAACGAAAAAGAAGCAGCCGCGCCGGCGAACCCGACCACGAAAGGATGCAAGAACCAACTCAAACAAACGGCAAGGAGGTGGCGAACTTAACTACAAGATGGAGACAGTGGAGATCGAGTGACGACGATGATTTTCGACGACAACAGAGACGGCGGCGGAGAGCAGAGGAGAGGGAAAAGAAGAACGGCGACGTCGTCTTCGTGTCTAGAAGAGGAAAAGATGAACTCCGAGGCCGCCACGTCGATGAAGAACGTGGCCACGCCTTCCTGCCCCTGCCACGTACCCTGGTGACGTGCTCGTGCGCGTTGCGTCGCCGAGGGCGGCGGCGGCCGAAGCAGGCAGGCAGCTCGGTGGCGAGCTCTGCTTCGCGACACTGTAGCTAGGTTTTAACCCGATTTTGGTTTTTTTAAAATTACTTTCATTTTTATGTAACAAGTCAAAAATATCCCAAAATAAGATATGTGGGAAATTAAATTCTAAACAACTTTCGTATTTAAAGCATTTTCAGATTTCAAATAATTTTTGAAATTATAGAAAAGGGGGTAAATGGCCCTTTTTCAATTCAGTTTAAATTTCAAATTTTTATTGAATAAGATCAAAATCTTTGAACATCAAAGTTGTTCAACTCAGAGAGCTTTACAACTTTTGTTTAAAGACCAACTTCAGATTCCACATAATTTTTGAATTGAAGTTTTGAATTCAAATTTGAATATAGTAATTCAAGTTTAATTTGAATTTCCAAATGAAAACTTGAAAAACTTTGAATACCAAAGTTGCTCTATTTAATAAGAGCCACAACTTTTCTTTTGGGACCAAAGCCCAATTCTACTTAGTTTTGAAACTAGATTTTTAGTCCGATTTGGGGTTTTAAAAGTTAAATTGCTAATGAAACCACTCTATTGCCCTATGCACAAGCTTTAAGAGAAAAGTAAACTTGTTCTTAGTTGATGCAGGTCAAGTTTGACAAAAATTCATACATGTTGTGCAATGCTCATGATGACATGCTCAATTTTAAATGTTCCGTAACACAGGAGTGTTACATGTTTATGGGCTAGCCTAGGCCCAGAAAATATTTCATTTGCTGATGGATCGAAGCTAAATGGGCTGATAGAGAAAAGGTCCAGGAAAAAAATCATAAAAATTGTATGGGCTAAAATAAAAAAATTATGGGCCAAAAAAAAAATGAAAAATAGGCCAAACAATTACAGGCCAAGAAAAGCTTGTGTCCCATAAACAGCCTGCTTGCTATGTGGGCTTTATCAGGCCAAAATTCGTTTTGTGACTTTTTTCACCTGCTATGTCAGTGCCATGTCAGCTTTTGATCCTGCGTGGCATTTGCTTATGTGGCAAGGTCTGAAACTTTGTGACAATAAATCAAAGTCATAAACCAATATGACATTAAAATCCATTGTCATAACCTTGTGACAATAAATATACAAATGTCACATAGTCAGAATATGACGCGGGTTTTTTGACATTTGAATTTTCGTCAACTAAATGTCATAAACTGTAAGTTATGACAAGAATTTCATATGTTTTGACATAATTACAATGTCAAAAAACCCCAGACTTCTTGTAGTAAGTAGAACGGTTAGGAGGCTTGCTCCTTTGACTCGGCTAGCGCAAAACTCGCTTCGCCGTTTTTGTTACTAACCACTTGATCAAGTGTCGTTTGTAGAATTTTTAATTAGGCTATTCACCACCCTCTAGCCTCCTTGGACCTATCAATTGGTATCGGAGCCATGGTCATAGTTGTTGCAAGACTTAACATCCTTTGGTGTCAAGATGGCTCACAACAACTTGATCAACCATATGGGCAAGCCACCTCGGTTTGATGGCACAAGCTATGGGTATTGGAAATTGCAAATGAAAGCTCACTTGAAATCAATGAATAGAAAGATGTGGAAAATGTTGAGAAGGACTTTTTTGTGATTGACATGAATGATCCCACTCCAAGAGAAGAAGAAAAGCTTCAATTCAATGACATTGCTCTCAATACAATCTATAGTGCTCTTGATGAGAAGGTCTTTGAGCAAATCAAGGACTTGGAGTATGCATATGAGGTTTGGAAGAAATTGGAAGACACGTATGAGGGCACTACCGCCGTTAAGAGTGCCAAGCTATACATCCTCAAATATAGATATGCAGGCTTCAAGATAAAGGATGATGAGAGCATACTGGAGATGTTTCACCGATTAAGTGTCATTGTTAGTGATCTGAAGGCTCTTGGTGAAACAATAAGTGATAGAGACTTCTCACATCACTTCTTGAGATCTCTACCTCCTCGGTTTGAGACTTTGGTTCTTATCCTTGTGAGAGAGGATCTCTCAAAGATGATTCCAACACAAGTGCTTGGTGATGTCATGACTCATGAGACATACCGAGTGGAGAAGGAAGAAGGAGTCAAGGAAGAGAAGGAAGAAGAGAAGAAAGACAAAAATGAGAAGAAGAGCATTGCATTCAGGGCAACTTCATCAAGACACAAGGGCAAAGTAAAGAAGCAAATCTCAAGTGATGATGAAGAGAGCTCAAGTGATGATGATGATGATGAGGAGATGGCACTTCTTGTGAGAAGATTTGGTAGATTCATGAGGAAGAAGGGCTGTGGTGCTAGGAAGAGGAGATACTTCACCAAAGGCAAGGGTCCAACCATGAGATGCTATGAGTGCAAGAGCAAGGACCACTTGATAGCAGATTGTCCTCACAAGAATGAGAGTGATGATGAGGATGACAAGAAAAAGAAGTCCAAGAAGGACATGAAGGACAAGAAGATGCAATTCAAGAAGAAGAAGGGCATTCTTATTATGTCACATGGGATAGTGATGTTGACCGCAAGGCTACTAAGAAGAAGGCCATTGCTAGTTTTGCTATCCCTAGCAAGCCATCTCTATTTGACTCTTCACCGACTTGTCTCATGGCTAAGCCATCAAAGGTACAATCCGAAACCGATGAGAGCGGTAGTGAGAGTGAGGAGGAGGACTTCTCCAAGGAGGAGCTCCTTGACATGTTGCGTGACACACACTCCTATCTTAAAAAGAAAGTGAAAGAATGCAAAGCATTGAACAAGGAGAAGAAACTTCTTGAACAATCCTTTGATGAGCTTAGTGCCTCTCATCAGTGTCTAAAGGAAGACCATGAGAACCTAAAGGAAGCTCACTCCAAGCTTGAGGAAGCTCATTCTTCACTTTCCAAGTTGACTAAGATAGAGGATGTGCCCACAACATGTGACGTAGGTGTTACTTGTGATTTATTTGATACACCTATTGTTGTTGCTCCACTAACACTTCTTGTGGCACATCCACCTCTAACTCATCTAAGGATGTTGGTGTCACTTGTGATGCCACAATCTTGGTTGAGAATAGGAACCTCAATCAGAAGGTGCATGAGCTCACTCTAGCTTTACGCAATTCCTATGGTGGAGATGCCCACTTGTTTAAGTGCTTAGGCAGTCAAAGGTTCTCCATTAACAAGGAGGGTCTTGGCTATACCTCCAAGAAGGACAAAGCCGCCTTTGTCCCTCACAAGACTATCTTTGTGAAGGGTAATGGTGTGGTTTGCAATAGTTGCAAGCAAGTGGGGCACAAGGAGCAATATTGCAAAAACAGGATGATGAAGCAAAGCAAGCCTAATGTGTCATCCATTATACTTGATTCTTGCTATGTTCTTACCAAGAGTGCAAAGGGAGTGAGAGTCAAGTACATTGGTGCACCTAAGGAGAGCCAATAGAAGAAGGCTATTTGGGTGTCCAAGAGTTTGGTCACTAACCTCCAATGACCCAAACAAACCTGGGTACCAAAATCTAATTGATTTCTTTGTAGGTAAACTACAAGTCAGGAGAGAGGCATTGGGTGCTTGATAGTAGGTGCACTCAACATATGACCGGAGAATCAAATATGTTCAATTCAATCAAGCCAAATGAAGATAGAAATCTTGATAATATCACATTTGGTGACAACAAGAAGGGCAAGGTTATTGGTCTTGGAAAGATTACAATTTCAAAAGATATGTCTATCTCCAATGTCTTGTTAGTTGAGAGCTTGAATTTCAACTTGTTGTCCATGGCTCAATTGTGTGACTTGGGATTCAAATGCATCTTTGGTGTTGATGATGTGGAGATTGTTAGTGTTGATGGAAGCAACTTGATATTCAAATGCTAGTGAAGCTCAATTATCAACATGCTTGCTCACTAAATCAAGTATGGGTTGGTTATGGCATAGAAGGCTTGGTCATGTTGGAATGAAGCAACTCAATAGATTGGTCAAGTATGACATGGTGAGAGGATTGAAGAAATTTGAGAAAGATAAGTTGTGTAGTGCTTGTCAAATGGGAAAGCAAGTTGGAAACACACATCCTAACAAGAGCATGATAAGTACATCTAGAGCATTTGGGTTATTGCATATGGATCTATTTGGCCCAACCACTAATGCTAGTGTTGGTGGAAACAAATATGGCTTTGTGATAGTAGATGATTATACAAGATACACATGGGTCTTCTTTCTTATTGACAAGAGTGAAGTATTTGGCATATTCAAGTCATTTATCAAGAGAAGCTATAATGAATTTGAAGTAACAATCAAGAAAGTAAGAAGTGACAATGGAAGTGAGTTTAGAAATGCAAGAGTTGATGAGTTATGTGATGAGTTTGGAATCAAGCATCAATTCTCGGCTAAGTACACTCCTCAATCAAATGGCCTTGTTGAGAGGAAGAATAAAACACTTATTGATATGGCAAGGTCTATGCTTAGTGAATACAATGTGAGTTTGGACTTGTGGGCCGAAATAATCAACACGGTTTGCTATTGTAGCAACCGGCTCTATTGTCACCGGCTATTGAAGAATACACCATATGAGCTATTGAATGGAAGAAATCCCAACATTGCATACTTTAGAGTGTTTGGTTGCAAATGCTATATCTTGAAGAAGGGTACAAGATTGGGAAAATTTGAGAAGAAATGTGATGAAGGTTATCTACTTGGCTACTCCACCACAAGCAAAGCATATAGAGTATGGAATCACACCACCAAGTTAGTAGAAGAAGTCCATGATGTGGAATTTGATGAAATCAAGGGTTCACAAGATGAGGTTGAAAATCTTGATGATGTGAGAGGAATTCAATTGGTAAATGCAATGAAGAACATGGACATTGGTGATATTCGGCCAAGGCAAGTGGTTGATGTGGAAGATGAAGATGATAAAGATCAAGTGCAAGCTCAACCTAGTGTGCAAGTCAACACAAATGAAGAAAGCTCTAGTGATTCTCATGATCAAATTCAAGTGCAAAATGATGAAGATCAAAATGCTAATCCATCTCAAGTGGGTCAACCAAGTTCAAACAATCAAGTTCTCCAACCGGTTCACATTGCAAGAGATCATCCATTGGATCAAATAGTTGGGGATATTAGAAGTGGTGTTCCAACAAGATCAAAGTTAGCAAACTTTTATGAGCACTTCTCTTTTGTGTCATTTGAAGAGCTAACTACTATTGAGAAGGCCTTGAATGATAATGATTGGGTAAATGCTATGCATGAAGAGCTCAATAACTTTGAGAGAAATCAAGTTTGGGAGCTAGTTGAGAGGCCCAAGAATTACAATGTCATTGGAACCAAATGGGTGTTCAAGAACAAGCAAGATCAAGATGGCATTGTGGTTAGAAACAAGGCAAGGCTAGTTGCACAAAGATATACTCAAGTCGAAGGATTGGACTTTGGTGAGACATATGCTCCGGTTGCAAGATTGGAAGCAATTAGGATCCTTCTAGCTTATACATGTGCACATGATATTAAGCTCTATCAAATGGATGTCAAAAGTGTTTTCTTGAATGGATACATCAATGAATTGGTATATGTTGAGAAACCCATGGGTTTTCAAGATGAGAAGAAGTCCAACCAAGTCTACAAGTTGAGAAAGGCTTTGTATGGTTTGAAACAAGCACCAAGGGCATGGTATGAAAGATTAAGAGATTTCTTGCTATCCAAGGGTTTCAAAATGAGGAAAGTTGACACCACTGCCTTCACCAAGAGAATTGGCAAAGATTTGTTTGTGTCGCAAATCTATGTTGATGACATTATCTTTGGGTCAACCAACCAAGATTTTTGTGAGGAGTTTGGAAAGATGATGGCAAATGAGTTTGAGATGTTCATGATTGGAGAGTTGAGTTATTTTCTTGGTCTTCAAATCAAGCAATTGAAGAATGAAACTTTCATAAGCCAAGGGAAATACATTAAAGACATGTTGAAGAAATTTAGGATGGAAAATGCAAAATCCATTAGCACACCTATGGGCACAAATGGTCACCTTGATGAAGATAAGAGTGGAAATATGGTGGATCAAAAGAAGTATAGGTCTATGATTGGAAGCTTACTCTATGTGACCGCTTCTAGACCGGATGTGATGTTTAGTGTTTGCATGTATGCAAGGTATCAAGCTTCACCTAGAGAGAGTCATTTGAAGGCAACCAAGAGGATCTTGAGATATCTCAAGCACACACCCGATGTTGGACTTTGGTATCCTAAGGGGTCAAACTTTGAGTTGATTGGTAATTCGGACTCCGATTATGCGGGATGCAAAATCAATAGAAAGAGCACTTCTGGCACATGCCAATTGTTGGGGAGATCACTAGTATCATGGTCTTCCAAGAAGCAAAACACGGTTGCACTCTCCACCGCCGAAGCCGAGTATGTTAGTGCGGGGAGTTGTTGTGCACAATTATTATGGATGAAGGCCGCATTGAGTGATTATGGAATCAAATTCAAGAATGTATCATTGCTATGTGATAATGAAAGTGCCGTGAAGATAGCCACCAATCCGGTTCAACACTCAAGAACAAAGCATATTGATGTGAGACATCACTTCATTAGAGACCATCGAGCCAAAGGTGACATTCAAGTTGAGAGTGTGGGGACCGATGATCAACTTGCCGACATTCTTACCAAGCCACTTGATGAAGCAAGATTTTACAAATTGAAGAATGAATTGAACATCCTTGATTTCTCCAACATGAGTTAAGCTAGCACCCCCACTATATGACTTGCCTCTACTCCAACAAATCAAAGGTAACATTGTTTGGCATGTCATTCATATGTTGCTAAGACTTGTGTAGAGCATATAGACATCTTTCTTCTTATATAGGCTCATTCATGACAAACTAAATGTTTTTGAGATCATATACCACTACTATTGCCTCTATGACTTGTTTGATCTAGTGGTGACATATGACTAGCTTGTGGGATTGTGAACCTAGTATTTAACTAGAATATGAGCATTATGGTATATAATTCAACTTTGACAAGATAACCCCTAGTGGCGTGAAGAAGCTTGCCAAAGGACAAACTGAGTTATATGTTTGTGCAAGTAATCTAGCTAAATGCTTATAAAAACTTTGACAAAGTGGTCCCCTCCATTGATTTCAAATCCTATCCTACCCATGCTACCCTTTTGCGGTCTTTGATGACAAAGGGGAAGAGAATGGTACAAAGTTAGTTATCCAAAGATATGGAGGTTGAGCAATGAACCATCATTAGGCCGATGATGGGAGAGCTATAGGCCAAGTGAGAGGAATCACAAACTTTTAAAAATTGGATCTCACACTTAGGGGGAGCAAGCTCACAAGCATGTTTGCAAGCATTTGATTGTGCATATTCATATGTTTGGTGCATTGCATTTGTACTTAAATTCAATATATATGCTTGCTTGGTGTATGCTAGACTTAAAATTGTGTGGTGAATTGAAGTACTAGCATACATAGGAAGTGGTAGCTAGTTCACGGTCTTTCTAAGTGACTCTAGAAGCTTGTTTCTAATGTTGATCTCACGAGGTATTCTAGTGTCTTTGGTTGCAAGAATTCTTTCAAGTGGAATCTAGCTATCCATGGTGCTAAGGATGGTTTATAAATGCACTCCGATGGTATCGCGCTTCAAAGGTCCAATTCTATAAACCTTAGCATCAAATTGGTAGTAGTATCTCTCCCATACTTCTAATCCAATGCATATGTGCAAAGCCTTTCAAATCCAAACACTTGGCACATATGTAGGGGGACCTAATATTACCAAATTGAATTCATTGAATATCTTTGTAGAGGTTGTCATCAATTACCAAAAAGGGGGAGATTGAAAGCTCTCGTTTGGTTTTGGCTAATTGATGACACCTAGTATCTAACCATGCGCTTAAGCTATAGATTACAACTATGGTTAGAAGATCAAGTGTGGAGCAATGACGGCTTCCAAGATCTTGGTGTAAGCCCATCAACATGAAGATCAAATGCTTCAACACTTGGTGGTTTGGATGGAGCTCAAGGCAAAGGTGAAACTTAATAGGGCTCTTTCCATTTTTGGTGATCAAGACACTATAGAGAGTGTGATCACATTTAGGATAGATAGCCGTACTACAAAGAGGGGAGTTATTCCACGGTTGACATGGTTATCAAGTGCCATTAGATGTTTGGATCATGCATTGCATTTAGATCTAGTGGCTAACTTAAAACCTTTGCGAAACTCTTTGAAAACGGCTGACACTCTTCAAGAATTGTTTCATAATTAACATGTGTTAGCCAACATAAGCAAAGGACTCGACACGGGCTCAAAATCTCCTAATTCAGAGCGTCGGATGCTCTGTTTGCCGAGCGTCGGACCAATCCCCAGTGTCCGACGGCTGACTGTCCTGTACGCTTGAGCCGAGCGTCGGATGACAGTTTTCTGAGCGTCGGACTATTACACTTCGGTCCGACGGTGCAGAACAAATGCAAATCTACACGTGACGTTCTCTGGTGCGTTGGACGCTCCCTGTTGGTCTGAGGCTAACCGTCGGACAATCGTCTGATGAGTTTTTGCTCTAGGGGAGCTCTCTGGAAACGTCAGACGGTTGAAACCGTTAATCCGATGTCTCGCGTCCGACGATCACCGGACCTTCGTTCTCCGTTCGACGTTCTGGCGCCAACGGTCGAATTGAAATGGAACGCATACATGGCAACGCACAACTCGCCGGTGGAAAGCATCGGACGGATTTCTTTAGTCCGACGCCCACGGGTTTAGCGTCCGACGACCCGCAGAGAGGAGTAAAGGCTATGTGGGTTTGTGCAAGTCTATAAAAAGATCATGGCCGGTTCTCACTCACCCTCTTGGCTCTCTAACTTGTTGATACACCTCTTGAGCATCCTCCTAACACTTTCACTCACTTAGATTGCATAAATCTCATCCATTGTGAGCTAGAGTGTGATCCAACTGCATTGCTTTGATCTTTGCATCCATTGGCACTTGTTGATCGTGTTTGCTACGGAGTTCTCTCATTTCTCTTGGTAATTGCCGTCACCTAGACGGCTTGGAGCAGCGAAGGAGCTTGGTGGAGTTGGTGATTGTCTCCGGCCACTCCCGATGATCTTGTGAGGGGTTTGGTGCCTTCCCCGGCGGAGTGCCAAAGGTAACCTTAGTGGATTGCTCATGTCATTGAGTTACCTTGCTCGTGGTAGGTTCTAGTGGCGCTCAGTGGTTGAGCTTGACATTGGTTGTCAATTAGCCACCGAACCACGGAGTAGTGGTCGACACAACGAGGACGTAGCGTGCCGGCAAGCACGTGAACCTCGGGGATAAATCGTGTTCATCTTGTGTTGATCATTGGATTTCATTGTGATCATCACCATCGAGTGATTGATATACTCCCTTGGTGATTGGCTCATACTTCTCTACTCGGTGGTATATCACTACTACACTTCTCTCTCTACCTTGTGCATTTACTTGTGTAGTTTAGCATTGGTAGTTTGCTTGTTCACCTAGGTTTAAAGTAGTTGCAACCTAGGCTAGCTTTGTGTGCTTGTAGAGATTCTAAGTAGAATGGTTAGGAGGCTTGCTCCTTTGACTAGGCTAGCGCAAAACTCGCTTCGCCGTTTTTGTTACTAACCACTTGATCAAGTGTTGTTTGTAGATTTTTTAATTAGGCTATTCACCCCCTCTAGCCTCCTTGGACCTATCAGGTTGCCAATTTGCTAAAGAGACCCTGTACTTTTTTACACATTAACCCGCGGTCCTAAGGTCACTATGCAGTGAGTCTTGGGACTCTTTCTTAGTAGCCCTTGCATTCTATAGTTAATTGCACCCCGTCCTTGGTTCAGTTTAAAAATCAGAATTTGATTTCTTTCAATTCGAAAATGATTCCAACAAATTACAGATTTGCCATTCCATGGTAATTAGGCCATAACTTACCCGTTTTAACTCCGATTTGAACCATTCAAATCGCGTTAGATTCATAATCTGATAATCTATATGTTTATACTACAGAACAATATGTTTACAATATTAAAAATTTATAATCTATTATTTTATTCAAAGGAAAACCTTGTTTAATTCATAACTTCCCCGTTTTAATTCCGAATTGACCCATTCAAGTCACGTTGGATTCGTATCGAGTAGCGCTACGCGTTAGAAATACTGTCGTACTATTTTTCCTACTTTTTTGTGTACTGTTTCTTATTATTCTTTTGTGGGCCATGTTTGATGCTTGTTGCCGAAAGTAATTGAGAGCGTGGATTTCCAGGATCCGGTGTTTGATACTCCCGACCCTACCAAGTTTGAAGGCAAGTGTCCTTGCTCATCTTGCACCTACATTTACTTTACTTTTGAGTTAGTGTAGTTAGATCCATAGTTGCATGCAGAGTCTAATTTTGAATCCTATGATAAGGTTTACTAGCACTTGTTTATATCATCCTTGAAACCCCGGGTTGGGACAGTCATGCTTAGCCTTGCATTCTTGGGATTGGGAAGAGTATAATTTAATATTGATTAATGATCTATGCAACACATGGAATTGGTAATCTTTTTAGTAACATGGTGATTAGGCAAATCCGGTAGGATGGAAAGATTTGGTGGGTTTTGTATGTGCCATGGATTTGGCGGCTGATGTTGGTGGTTTGGGTTTGTGTGAGATATAATCCTGCCTGGATCCCTAGGACCCGGTTTCCAATGCCGGTAACCTGATTTTACAGCGCAACCATGTGGTCTGGTGTGGGGCTGGACCTAGCTAATTAATTAGTCTCTCTAAGTTTGGCTTTACACGGGGAATGTTTTGTGGATCAAGAGGGGGCCCGTTGGGGGCGAAACCTTAGAGAACGTATAAAATAGTATTAGAGGGTTTTGTAACGGCCTTGTAGTGTTACCCCACTATGCACCTAGGCAGTGTGTAGCGTAATGGGGAGAACACGACTCGTGGTGAAAGTGTGCAACCTCTGTAGAGTGTAAAACTTATATATCAGCCGTGCTCGCGGTCAAGAGCTGGCTTGGAACCACTTTGGGATTAGTTGGTTACTTGGTTTTGGATGGGTGGTTCCTGGGAGAAGGAACATGGTTCTTGGATGGACTTCCAAGTGTTGGTTGCTTGGATGGATTTCCAAGTTGGTTGCTCGGATGGTATTTACAAGTTCGAGGAGATGAGAATTCACTTAGTTAAATAGGTGCTTAGGAATTCAGGTGATAGGATTTTGTCATTTTAGGTGCTGTGTACAGCCAAGTCAGCCTATCCTTGTTATTGGCCCCATGTCATATTTTCCTACACTTGCGGAGTACATTTCGATGTACTCACCCTTCCTCTTTGTTCCCCTGCTACCCCACCCAGACACTGGAGTTGACGAGGAGGACTACATAGACGATGGTGCTTTCGACCCAGAAGATGTGTACTTGGCTGGTGCTGCCCCCGGTCAACGTTCCTGTGGAGATGGCATCCTAGATTCCGCTAGAGTTATTATTTAATAATTATGTATTTTTTTTAGACAAATGGGTCCTTTTGTAATAATGTTCTCTACGTAATTCATCACTGTTATGATACTATAATGAAGTCAAAATATGTATGATTATTGCTCCTGGCATACATATATTGTGCATTCGATTTTATCCTTAAAATCAGGTGTGACAGAATGGTATCAGTGCAGTGTTGACCATAGGACACTAGCCTAGAGAGTCAATTTGCAAAACTAATTTAATAAAAGACTCCCTTCTTACCTATTTCAACCTTGCAAAGTATTTTGATAATTTTTTTCCTTCTTTTCCACTTCTTTGAACTTTCCTTGATGCTTTTGTAAAAGAGAAACAAAACTTTTTGTCGAAGCCCCACATTCTCCCAAGATCAAAGAAAATGTCTATGAAGATCAAAAGCTAAGAGTACAAGTGAAACTAGTTATTGATAAAATATGCTCATGTCATGCTAATCTTCCTTTGAAACCGAGGCTGTTGACAGTGTTAGGATGTAACCGTCAACAACTAGCTCTCGCCTTTCTTTCGCCTCCCTCGGCATCGCAGCCACGTTGTGATCCCGACCCATGGTTCCTCGTCCTTGATTCATGGCCGCAGAGGCGTTCCCCGCCACCACCGCCGCCGGCCGTCTGCCCCGCGTCGTCAACCGCTGCACCCGAGTCACTCTACCTGAACTGAGCACCCAGGTGAGCTCGCGACCTCTCTCCCTCCCTCCCTCCCTCTCTCTCTTTCTCTCTCTCTCTCTCCCGGAACCCTCCCCACTCTGAATCGTGACCGCGAGGCCCCAAACCCCGTACTCCGGCGAGTTCCGCCGCCGTGTGGCCTCCTTTCCGGCCGAAGCACCGCCCTCCGTCCCCTTCTTTTAATCTGAGCCACCCATCCATGATCCAAAAGCCCAAAATTGAGAATACCCTTCGGTTGGTCGTTTTACAAAACACCCCCTTGAAAGCCCTAGTTTGTTTTTATAATTGATGACACCCTAAGGACTAACCTATATGCTTGAGTGATGGCTAAGTGTAGGTTGTCGTAACCATGGCGAGAGGAGCCAAGTGATGATTGGTGATGATCAAGTGGGCTCAACCCTAGAGTGATGATGGTGATCAAGAGAAGAAAGAAAAGGACTTAAAGAAGGAAAGCAAGAGGCTAAGGTATAACCTATAGGGTTCTTCTTTTGGTGATCAAGACTTCTAGTGGAAGTGATCACATTTAGGTTAAGTAGCCGATTATCAAGAGGAGAAGTGAGTTGTGGATTACTTTCAAGTACTCTAGGTTGCATCTCAAGTTGTGGAAAATGATTTCAAAAGCTAACACACCGTGCACAGGCGTTAAAGTACCTTGGTGTTAGCACTTGGGAACAAGGGTTGAAGAGTTGGACCTCCTGGATTCCAGCGACTAGTTGAAACACGCAGCGGCAAATCAGAATTGCTGCTGCGTTGGGGCTCCATTTTTGTGGAGAGAAGGGAGAGGGAGAAAGAGGAGAGGGTGGGGCATCCATGGTGGAGGAAGGGAAGGAGGGGATGAGGGTGTCTCTGGTTCTGCTGATCAGCACAGAAGAAAAGGGGAGGGGCGTGAGTTAGAGAGCTGTCCAAGTGCTTTATATGTGAGAGGGGTGGAACAAGGGATTAAAGGGTAGTAATTGTGGCTATTTTGCATGTCATCAACAGGGAATTGTTGTCTATTTTTTCCTGTGCATGAGGGAGGGGGAAAGAAAGAGATATGGTTGCTATTATGTGCATGCATGCCATTGAAAGGATGGAGCTAAGGTGGAAACAATAAGAGAGGTAGAGTTAAGTGGGCTGTTGTTTTGCATGAGTGAAAGGGGAGGTCGGCACCAGAGAGTAGAGGAGAGGGGCAGCATAACAATGCTGCTGCATGCATGCAATTGAAGAGAGATAAAGAGGTGTTATCAAGACAGGATTAAAGGGAATTGTGACCAAGGGAATTAAGGAATGCATTATGGGATGCTCTTATTTTTAGATGAGGGAGAGATGAGGTGGTATGCATGGAGGAGGGAGAGGTTTTCATGTGATGGAGAGGCTATTGTTTTAAACTGTAGCATGCATGCATGGAATTGAGAGGAAGAGAGAAACCGGTGGAGTAAAGAACCAAACAGAGAAATGTGCCTAGAAATTTATGCATGAAGGAATTAGGTGTATTCATTTTTGGATGTGTAGGAAGGAGTGTGAGAGAAGCAGGTGGTTGTGGACAACCTTGGGGAGGAGTCTCTCATTGAAATGCACTTGAACAGAGAGTTAAAAACAAGAATTAGAGAGGCAAATTGTGATGGTTATTGAGGTAGGTCCAAGGGATTAGATGAGACATTAGATGCTTATGTTATTGTTAACACCAAATTTTAGGCTGGGAGCCAATAGCCGATAGCCGATGCTAGAGGAAGATAGCCGATCTCGGAAGCAGATTCCGTCCAGCGGAAGGAAGAAAAATAGCCGATTGCACGGTGAATCGGTTATCGGGCCAAGGTGACAGGAGACGCGCAGCGTCGGTATTGATGACGTCATCCATAGTCTGCGCCGCCAGGGTGCGATCACGATCAGAGTCCGTTATGGAAAGGGAAGATGGAACTCCAAGTTACCTTAGATATAGGATAGTTTGTTAGTTTCCTTATCTATTGATGAAATGTAATTCGACTAGAACTCTATCTACGCTCAGGGTATAAATATAAGCCCTCAGCCATTGTAAAAATCAACAACATCAATACAACACAACTTTCGGCTCCGGCCAACAAACCCTAGAGTCAGTCGAGTCCGGTGAGTTACTTCATCCAGGCTGGGTGTCATCCGGTGGACGCAGGCTTGCTTGTAAGTATCGTCAACCCCCTGTTAAACTATGTCTTTTTAGCGACATCCGGTGGACTGGAAGCATGGCGGACCAGGGTCCTTGCTAAGCTTTGTTTCCTTGGCGTCATCCGGTGGACGTGGGAAGCACAGTGAGTCAAGGATGATTCACGCTGGTTTACCCGATCAATCTGTGTTAACCGTCATCCGGTGGACGAGATGCAGATTAGGATGGTTTTCACGCGCGGATTAGTTATCGATTCGTGTTTGTTTGCTTGATTAATCTATTAGTTAATGTCATCCGGTAGACAGGCTATAGATTGAGATAGTTTGCATGCATGGATTAGTTATCGGCTCTAGCTAAATATGGCAATTTAGTTAGATTCATTAAGTTATCAAGATGTTATTTGTTGTTTATTGTTTATTTATCAATATAACATCTCTCTGCCCGATCAAGATTGATAGATTTGGCCTTAGATTCACTTGATTTTGGTCGTCGTTTATGCTTTCTTATGCTTATTTTATTATGATGATCGGTTCCATGCTATATTAGCTAATTCCCTATCAATCTTGTTCGTTACATATTGTGCGTTCGGTGCTAGTTGAGACATAAGCGGTTCTGAGGTTATTGTAAGTCTTATTTTTGTGTCCTTGTTTAAGTTAAACTGAGCGTCATCTGGTGGAACAGGTTTAACCTAAACAAGTTTTCACTAGATTAGACTTGCTTTAATTTAAAGTATGTTTATGACTACGCTAGCATTCGTCCGTGCTTCATGGACCCTGCATTGGCTAAAGAGCCGATTCAGTTATGCTTTCACGAATAGATCGTGTATATAGACTTATTTGGATATCAAACGATCTAGCTTTATTTGCTGGGTTTGTCGAAGCCTGCTGGCCGTTAGACTAGGTGAACGCAGACTTGGTGAACTTAGCGAAGAGGATTTACTAAAGCCGCCGGCCTTCTAGACCAACTTTAGCAGATCTCTGCTTGTTTGATGTACAGATCAGATCTGTACACGTGATCTATTTTATTTTATACACATTAACCGAATTAGATCGGCTAGCACGTTATTATCTTCATATGAATATTCTGATAGCCGTTTTACTTCATTATTATACTATCAGTTCATAACATGACGGAATCAGCTTTCTAGTCGATCTCCGATTATACTGGCTCTTTGAGCCGTACAGTTGGAACTATCTGGACTCACCAGTTAGTTCCGCCTTGGGTTACTAATTATATCTGTTTCCTTGTCAATTGCAGGTCAAATTGACTGGCACGCTTGGGTGTTACCGACACTCTCAGACCGGGTCCGAAACTAGCTGGATCTGCAAGAGCTTAACTGCTTTCAAGGGTCGTTTCCAGCTTCGCTGGTGTGTTGGGCTTAGGGAACCACTTTTTGCGCCGACACACTTTTTGGCACGCCCGGTGGGACAATTCACTGAAGACCATGGCAAAGGGGAAGACCGCGGCAGACGGCTCCTCCAAGGATGACGGTGTCCTCAGGGTCAGGATCGAAGATCTCAACGAGGAGGACGCGGCAGTGCTGAACAAGATCGTTGAAGAATTCGCTGATGCCTGCCTGCTTTCATTCAGCAAGTAGCGCGCTGGCTCGATAATGAAGAAGAATGCATTCCCAAGGTGGATCATGGACGGCCATTCTGATAAATCTGAAGAGCAGTGCAAGGCCGACCTCAAACAGATGCTGGAAGAAGCGACCTGGGAGGCCGCCTATTCAGCAGTCGGCCACCACCACAAATCCTTCCTGCAGACATTCTATAACATCATGAAGACCGTTCTCAAGCGGCAGGATTGGGAGTCTTTGGGTCCAGTCTACTTCAACATACCCGCAGAAGACGCAGATCCAAAAACAGCGGCAGGGACCTCCAATTCCTCACTGCAACAGCCGAGCCACCCGAAAGCGCCAGTGCAAGGTGCCACGGTGGCCGGTTCGGCTCAAAAAATAGCAGCTTCTCCCAGATTATACAAAGATCATACTCCAGAGGAGCTCGCCGCTTTCATGCAGGCCACTGGGCAGACGGTGAACTCAATGAACTCATCAGCGGTGAACCCGGCGGCTAGAAATACGCCGGCGGCAGACACAGCCAACCCAACTCCTGGATACCACGAGGGGATTACATATCAAGACCTTCAGGCAGCGCCGCATCCGGGGTACGCCCAGACGCCCAACAGTCAGCTGCTGGAGCACATAAGTGCCATGCTCCGTGATACGTTCGGTTTGCAGTCGAAGATCGGGACTGAAATCAAGTACAGACGTCCTTACCCCGAGTGGTACGACCGAGTGATGTTGCCGCCCAGGTATCGCTTGCCTGACTTCTCCAAGTTCAGTGGGCAGGACGACATCACCACCATGGAACACATCAACCGCTACCTGACCCAGCTCGGCGAAGCTTCATATGAGGTAGCTCACAGGGTCCGGCTCTTTCCGCTATCACTGACAGGGCCGGCGTTTAGCTGGTTTGCGTCCATGGAGCCTGGCTCGATTCAAGGTTGGGAAGATCTGGAGACCAAGTTCCATAATTACTTCTTCTCTGGCACCGGGGAGAAAGACATCACAGATCTCACCAACATGCGCCAAAAGCCGAATGAACTTGGATCGGCTTTCATCAGGCGATTCAGGGAAACCAGGAACATGTGTTACTCTTTGAACCTGAACGACAAGCAGCTCGCCAAGATAGTGGTTAGTGGGCTGCTCCCACACGTCCAAGAAAAGCTGGTGGGCACCAACTTCAACAGCATCAGCGAGGTGATGCAGAGGGTGGCCGCATTAGAACAGCAGGCCCAGAGTTTCAAGAAGGAATCAAAATACAAGCAGTCGGCTTACGTCTGTAATTCTGACTCAGAGGTTGGGGAGAATGAATAAGTGGCTGCTGTTGAGCTCAAATGGGGTACAAAGCCCATGGCCGTACCGAAAGGTTGGAGCGCGGAAGATCAATACGACTTTGACACGCGGAAGTTAGACAAGCTCTTCGACCTGTTAGTCAGCGCGGGCCACATCACCTTCCTGGCTGACTACGTCAAGCCGTCTCCTGAAGATTTGCAGGGAAACCATTCTGCCAGTACCACGGCCTCACCTCACACTCCACAAACAATTGCCGCAATTTCAAAGCAGCAATCCAGAATGCCATTAGGCGAGGCCTGTTGAAATTTGAGGCCCCTCCCAAGGGAAAGATGAAGATCGACAAATTCCCATTCCTGAAGGGGCAGAACATAGTCCAGATCGCAAACCCCTCGACCAAAGTAAAGGTGTTAACCTCCGAACGGGCCAAGAAGAACTCCTCGGTTGATACCGATGCGCAGATCACAGCTGAGGAGCTAGCGCTGATCAAAGAAAGGAGGGAGCAGAACCAGAGGCAGCTGGAGAAGGGAGAGTCCAGCGGCACCAAGAGCAGGAGGCCCATGCACCAGCATCTCCTGAATAAGTGGCGGCGACAGAAAGAGAAGGACCATCAGAGGTAGCTGCAGCGCGAAGAGGAGGAGTACCGCAGGTGGCTCCGCGAGGAAGAAGAGGCGCGCTATCACGAAGAAATGGCTCGCCACCGGGAAGGTGAGGAGGATCACTGGCATTGCCCTTCTTTCGACACTGTAACACCCTAGTGTTAGTTACTATTTTCACACTTGCATTGCATGTCATCAAGCATCTATCATGTCATTTCATGCATCATCACTATTCAAGTTAAATTGCATTTCTTATATACTATATGTTTTCCTTTATGCTTATGTTGTGGTAGATATGTTAGCATGCAAATGTGATGCTTGTTTACTGTTCTAGATGCTTTAGACATGTTTGGGATAACAATTGGAACAATGTTCATGTTGGTGAAATCCCCAAAATACCCCTCTAGCTCATAGTTGACTAGAGAGCCCTCTAAAAGCGATTCTGTTTGACCAAACAAGAAGGGCATTTTAGAGATTTTGCATGTTAGTCTACTCTTAATCAAAGTTGTGTAGAATTTATAAGCAACAAACGTTATTTAAGGGTCAAGTCATGAAAATGGGTGGAAGGTGGTCAAAATGTTGAATTAGTGCAGATTTGGGGTTGTTTCAAAGTTCAAAATTTTCCTAAGTCTAAAAGTGGTTTTCAGTTTCGGTGTACCCATGTTCCTTAATCTTTATCTCTCAATCCAGGCCGATCTAGAGTAAAGTGTTCTAATACCAAATGATCTACTCATGAAGCTCTTTGATCCATATTAGTGAAGTTTTCGCTGAAACGCCCTAGATCACGAGTTAGAGATAGATCAAAATCGAGTTTCAGTCGGTTTCGTTGAAACTGAATCGAAGCCGATTCAGTCGTCGCCGACGTGGCCGCCGCAGCAAAACGCCGCCAGGTGGCGCCGTACGCCGTCGTTGCCCTGCTGCGCCCCTGCAAAACCGAAGGCGACACTCCACCCTGCCCCCTGGCCGATTCATTTGCTCTCTCCCTCGCGCTCGCCTCTCTGCTCTCCGTTTTTCCTCTCCGCCATCGCCATCGCCGCCGAGCCAGCTCCGCGGTGAAATCCGCCGCCACCGCGCCGTCTCCGACCGCTCCATCTCCATCCTTGCTTCGCCTTCCTCTACTCTACCTCCTCGACCTACTCTCAGCGCCTGAGACCGCGAGGTAAAGCTTCTAGGGTTCGTCGCCGCCGCGCCATTGCCGGAGCGCCGCCGAGCTCACTGCTCGCCGCATCGAGCACAATGCCGTGGCCGGCTTCCCTCTCTCTTGCTCGTCTAGGGGTCTCCGTTAGCTGTAGATCTAGCCTGGAGAGTTGGTTGGGTCGCTCGTCCTCTAGGTTCGCCAGGAACCCGAGCTCGCCGCGGCTCTGCTCGCCGCCGAGCCGCCATGCACGCGCGGTCATCAAGCTAGCGTGCACCAAAGGTTCGATTCGTCACGCGTATAGGTCTGTTAGGGTTCCAGAGTCTCGAAACGAAGCTTAGCCGCACGAGTAACGGCCGGAATCGGCCGGCGCAAGTTCGTCGTGCCTCCGCCGTCCGCCATTGCCGGCGACGAGCGTGCTCTGGTGCGCGATAGGGCTCGGGAGTTAGTCCATCGAGTTCGCCTCGTTGCCACGAGTCGGTAGGTCGTCTCGGTGCCACCGGAGACCTCGTCGTCGGTGAGTTCTCGCCGGTCAGCGCCGGCGACTCTTCCTCTCTCTCTGTCACGTGGGGTCAGTTTGACCCAAGGCCCCACGCGTCAGCGGCTTGGTAGCGCCTGGAGTGCACTGAGTTGGGTGGATCTAGCGGTTAAAGCCGGTTTTGGATTTAAATGATTTATAAAATAGATTTCCAGAAAATATGTAAAATCTTCCAAAATTCATATTTGGAGCTGGGAGTGTCCAATTGGGGTGAACCAAATTTTGTTGTGTTTGTCTTTCTGAGCTCTATCAAGGAAAAATATAAAATGTACTTTTGGGATACTTTTTCTGTGCAGCCTTGTTTAATTTGTTAATTGCTTGCAAACTTGATAAATGCATAAGTAATTCTAGGAATGTGATAAAAATATGATTCCACTTGCATTAATCTTGTTTATAGAAGTAGAATCTGAGAAAAATATGTTTGCTGGTGTTTCACTGTTATTTATATGATGTCTTGTATAATGTGCCTTTTATGCTTTAATCTTGCAAAAATCGCCATGCTTAATGTGTTAAGGATATGATCATGAATATTTTTCCTGAACCATGTTATGTTGTGAAGAAGCTATGAAAAATGGGAAATCTGTTGTTTGATACTTTTCACTGTGTTAAGTATTTTCCATTGCTTAAAAGGCTGGTTGTTTGTTATTTTTGTGTAGACTGTTATACTTGTCCAAATGACTTGAAATTTTAGCAGTAGGCTAATCTGGAAATGCTTTATCTACTGTAATTTTTCTAGATTTTTCTCGGCACAGTAAATAGTAGGTCCAGTTATAAGCTATGGTTGTTTAAATTGCTTTTAAGCAAGTGCTAGTTGACTTGAGAGTGTTTTCATTGCATTTCTGTGATGTTTTAGCATTGCCACTTGTTTAAAACAGTGGAGCTGATCCTAATTTGAGCTTAGGGCAGCAAGGTTAATGTTTTGTTTATATGATGTTGCTCGTGCTTGTTAGTTATAAGATGATTGTGGTAGGTTAGTTGATGCACGTTAATTATTAAGTGCAGGTTGTAGACCTCTTACCCGGGACGAGAAATTGTTCTATGCTTTGCTTAAGAAGGGTGAGTATGAGTTGGTTGTCTAGAGAAGAAATATGCACGTACTCAGTAAATGAGTGTGGATTGTTAAACTGATTGCATATCATGGGTTAATTTGTGCATCTCTATCTTGCATTTCATGTGCATTCTCAGTTCTCATATATGCATATCATCCATACAGGATCGCCGGGAGGAGTGACGCTGTTGCAGTTCGATCCACCGGAGGAAGGAGTTCCGCCGGAGATTGAGGTGCCAGAGGTTCCCGAAGGCCAGGAGGAGGAGGCTGAACTTCCTGAGTGCCCTGATCACCAACCTACTAACTTTGTGAAAGGCAAGCCCCGCAGCATCCCTAAGTCTCCACCTACTCTTTTTACAAATGCACTGGTCTTTATTAAATCGTATGATTGTGCACTTAAGTATAGGAGTTGAATTGAGACCGTTGCTGCATTTATACCTTGTCCACTATATATATGTGAGCCTGAAATATTACTAGACAAGGGATGGGTTCGATCTTATGCTTAGCCATGCTTAGACTGGTAGAAATTGAGGGATTTCCTGTCCTTCACGAGCACAGGTGGTTACTAATGATGATGGGGTTGGATTCCACATGATGGACTATATGTGCCACCATGCCACAGTGTCTAATGAGAGAATCAAGGCTAGGTAGCGGGGAGCCGCATGACATGGTTGAGGTCATGCCGCCTTCGGTGCTGCTTGCGGCCGACTAGGACTGAGGCCCCCAGACATCAGTTGAGATTGAAAGACGTCGTCACATAGCTGGCCGGATAAGTCGTTCTGACCGCGAAGCCGAGTATTTCTTTCTGAACCGGGAATTGGGGCTGATAAGGTAGACATATTCTGGAGGTAGGAAGTATGTGCAGAGACACCATCTTACCAAGGGCAGGTCAAGGACCTGAGGCTTCCTGGAAGTGGGTTCGTCTCTGAGAATATGGGCCCCCCAAACCCGCGATACATATTACGTCTCAGAAAGATTTAACGGTGACCCAAGAAGCCAGTGGCTCAGCTGACAATTGGCAT
The DNA here is from genome assembly GCA_038502445.1 of Eremochloa ophiuroides. Lineage (NCBI taxonomy): Eukaryota > Viridiplantae > Streptophyta > Magnoliopsida > Poales > Poaceae > Eremochloa > Eremochloa ophiuroides. The sequence goes on from JAHLJS010000003.1 coordinate 42,841,855, forward strand.
ATTTGCCAGCTGGTACAATCGATTCGAATCGTCATCTCTCCTGGTTAGTGAGAAACTGAACTGATCTTCTGGTGAGGTAGAGGCTAATAACTTGAATATAATGATTATGGTGAGATGAGGTTGATATCTGTGGATATCGGAAATCATATGGTTTTATTGATTGCTATAATATTCAGTGAATGCTTAGCATAGTGGCAAATCTTAGTTTAAATAGCTCAACTGAAATTGAAGCTGAATCACATTAAAATGTATAAGTTGAGGAACTACTGTAGTAATGCTTTTTGATGCAAAAATGTTGCTATCCTCTGAGCTCCACCGAATAAGCCTGCATATCCTTGAGAGTCTTTTTTATTTACTCCCTGTCGGGTAAGTCTGGCTGAGTACAATCGAGTACTCATGGTTTTATTCCTATTGTTGCAGATGGTGTAGTCTACTATGCGTATTGCAAGAACTGCTTTACCCCTGCGGGCGAAGAAGACTAGACCTGAGGGCAGGGTCATTATCTATCGTTAGTCGTTGTAAGAATGCTGTGACAAGGCCACGTGTTGGTACTCGTATTTGAACTCTGTGGTGTAAAACTATGTTGACTTCCGCTACTACTGTATTTGTGTAAAAGATTATGTTGTACTCTAATGTTTAAATTCCGTTGCAAACTTATGTATCATGTGATCGGTTGTTGCTGAATGAATGATCCTTGGGGTATGAAAATGTTTGAAATCCTTCGAGATTTTCAGACTACCAGAGTGCGACTTGATTGCTATTAAAAATGCGATCGTGGTACTTGTGCTCGTATAAATTGGTCGGTTCTGTGACAGACACTGCTGGAACGAACGCTTGAGACTGCCAACGCTTCGCAACTGTCCAGAGTGCAGCGATCAGTACCGAGAGTACAGGTAGTCCCAGGTCAACAGCCGGTCCGTGCACCAGAGGCTAGGGAGCCCCCATAGCCCGCGGGATCGGCGTGAAAAAAGGGACCTGCGCGATCGGCTTGATGAGGCGGTGGTTGAACGCCGACAGCCGGTTTGGCAGGAGAACCAGTGGTGCCCGGGAGATCTAACTAGAAGCCAAAGGCGCCGGGTGCAGCGGCTCAGGAACAGGGAGCTCCAGGCTGAGGGGCGTGCCAAGCAGGTGTGGCGCGAAAAGCCTTCACAAAGTAATGGGAAAGCTGTAGCCGACGCACAGATAGTGTTCGTGCTACCTGCAGAGTTCAGAGCCAAGAAGTACGATACCGATTCTGACTCAGACGATTTAGAAGAAGGAGTGGCCAAGTTAGTGCTCGCACAGCAAGTTAATTTTGATAAGCCGGCCAAGAATCGATATCTGAAGGCCCTCTATCTCAAAGGTTATGTTGACGGCATGCCCATGACGAAGATGCTGGTGGACGGCGGCGCCACTGTCAATCTCATGCCCTACACCACATTCCGCAAGCTAGGCAAGGGTCCCGATGATCTGATAGAAACCGATCTGATGCTCAAGGATTTTGGGGGCAATTCTTCCAACACTCGGGGGGCAATCAACGTCGAGTTGACAGTGGGGAAGCAGACACTGCTTACCACTTTTTTCGTGATCGACAGTAAGGGCGCCTACAGCTTGTTGCTCGGACGTGACTGGATCCATGCCAACTGCTGTGTGCCATCCACCATGCATCAGTGTCTCATTCAGTGGCATGGCGATGAGGTCGAAGTGGTCCTAGCCAACGACTCGGTCAGTGTGGCGACGGCGGATGCCACATACTGGGAAGCTGGGGATCATGATTGTTTCTCCGGCAAGGTTTGGGAAGGAGGCTCCATCAAGGTCAGCGATGAGAGTCAACAGCTGATCAGGGCAATCGGCTCTGAGTCTTTTTATTAAATGGAGAACCCGATCGACGGCACAGAGGGTAAGTTGGGGCAAGGATTCACGTCGGCCGACAAGCTCGAAGAAGTAGATGTTGGACCCGGCGATAGGCCAAGGCCGACGTTTATTGCCGCCAACCTAGACCCGGATTTCAGGCAGGAGCTGATTCAACTGCTGAAGGAGAACAAAGATTGCTTCGCCTGGGAATATTATGAGATGCCTGGATTGGACAAATCTATTGTTGAGCATAGGCTACCTATCAAGCTGGGATTTCGGCCACACAAGCAGCCTCCACATCGGTTTAGAGAGGATGCTCTGCCCGACATTAAGGCCGAAATCACGAGGCTATTAGAAGCCAAGTTCATTCGAGCTTGCCGATATGCCGAGTGGATATCGAACATCGTCCCTGTGTACAAGAAAAATGGTAAATTGCGAGTCTGCATTGACTTCAGGGATTTAAATAGAGCTATACCGATGGATGGCTACCCTATGCCAATAGCCGATATGTTGGTAGACTCGGCTGCTGGGCACCAGGTTATTAGCTTCATGGATGGCAATACTGGTTATAATCAAATTTTTATGGCTGATGAAGACATCCCGAAGACTGCCTTCAGGTGTCCTGGTGCGCTTGGTTTGTTTGAATGGGTGGTCATGACGTTTGGTTTGAAGAATGCCGGTGCAACTTATCAGAGAGCTATGAATTACATATTTCACAAGTTGATCGGCAAAATCGTTGAAATCTATATAGATGACGTGGTGGTGAAATCCAAGAGCTATAAAGATCACCTGGCCGATCTGAGGGCCACTCTGGAGTGCACAAGGAGACATGGTTTGAAGATGAATCCTAACAAGTGTGCGTTCGGAGTGTCGGCTGGCGAATTTCTAGGATTCATGGTCCACCGCAAGGGGATAGAGATCGGCAGCAAGAGCAAGAAGGCGATCAATGAACTTGTACCTCCAACCAACAAGAAGGAATTGCAATCTTTGCTCGGTAAGATTAACTTTATCAGAAGGTTCATCGCCAACTTATCAGAGAAGTTGCTACCGTTCTTGCCATTGTTGAAGCTCAAGAATGATCAAGAGTTCAAATGAGGTGACGTGCAACAGAAGGCTTTTGACGAAATCAGAGAATACATGAAAACTCCACCTGTCTTAGTACCGCCACGGACAGGGAAGCCCTTTAAGTTGTACGTGACGGCCGAAAGCCATACTATTGGATTGGCCCTTTTTCAAGAGTTTAAAGGGAAAGAGAGAGCAGTTTTCTACTTGAGCAGGCGGCTCCTTGACCCTGAGACAAGATATACACCGACCGAGAAGTTGTGCTTGTGCCTATTCTATTCATGCACCAAGTTGAGGCACTACCTGCTTGCCTCGGAGTGTGTGGTGGTGTCCAAGGAGGATGTCATCAAGCACATGCTTTCGATGCCTATTTTAAATGGCCGGATCGGCAAATGGATCCTGGCGCTCTCAGAGTTTGACTTGAGGTTCGAATCGGCTAAGGCAGTCAAAGGCCAGGCGATAGCCGATTTCATCACACAACATCACGGAGGATCGGCTAATGTAGCGGATATAGCGCCATGGACTATGTTCTTTGACGTCTCTTCGTGCAAGCAAGGTGGTGGCGCCGGAGTAGTGCTCATCTCGCCGCGGGGTGTGCGCTTTGAGTATGCTTTCCAGATCGGGCTGATTGTCATAAATAATCAGACTGAATATGAAGCCGTGTGGAAAGGTTTTCAGCTTCTACATGAAGCAAAAGCCGATGCAGTTGAAGTATTTGGCGATTCACAACTAGTCATCAACCAATTGCTCGGCCTGTATGAGTGTAATGACGAGATACTTAGAGGCTATTATGATCAGTGCCAGGCTCTCATCAAGAAGTTCATGACGGTATCTCTCTATCACATCCCCAGGGCCCAGAACCAGGAAGCTAATCGGCTAGCGCAGAACGCGTCGGGTTATCGGCCGATGCAGGAGATTTGTAACAGCGAGCAATCAGCTGATGACTGGAGGGGCGAGATAGCAGGTTACCTGGCAAATCCTTCACAACGAGTCAACAGAAAACTAAGGTACAAAGCCACCAAATATGTTTTGCTGGATGGTCAGTTGTATTACAAGACTGTTGAAGGAGTGCTGCTCAAATGCCTGGGGACAGAGGAATCAGTGAAGCTGATGAGCGAGGTACACGATGGAGTCCGCGGTGCACATCAATCGGCTCACAAGATGAAGTGGATCATCAGGAGGACTGGTTACTATTGGCCTACGATGCTGGAAGATTGTTTCAAATATTATAAAGGGTGTCAAGAATGCCAGAAGTTCGGAAATATACAAAATTCTCCAGCCTCGGCTATGAATCCTATAATCAAGCCATGGCCGTTTAGAGGATGGGGTATTGATCTAATCGGCCAAATCTACCCGCCATCGAGCAAGGGTCACAAATGGATCCTGGTGGCGACTGATTACTTCACCAAGTGGGTAGAAGCCATTCCTTTGAGGAACGCCACTTCAGCTGATGTGATCGAATTTGTAAAGGAGCACATTATTTACAGGTTTGGCATACCTCAGACGATCACAACCGATCAGGGGACAATGTTCACTTCAGAGGAGTTTATGACCTTTGCCGACGACATGGGCATCAAGATTTATAATTCATCGCCGTATTATGCCCAAGCCAACGGACAAGCAGAAGCCTCCAATAAAATTTTGATCAAGGTCATCAAGAAAAAGATTGAGCAGAACCCCAGAAAGTGGTATTTGCATTTGAGCGAGGCGCTATGGGCATATCGCATGGCACAACATGGATCGATCAAAGCTTCACCTTATGAGCTAGTCCATGGATACGCTGTTGTCCTGCCATGGGAAATTCAGTCTGAGACACGGCGCGTCACGTTGCAAAACAAACTTACAGCCGGTGAATACAAAGACATTATGATGAACAATTTAGAAGATTTGCACTGTCATCGGCTTAAGGCTTTGGAATACATTGAAAGGAACAAAGTACGGGTGGCCAAGTATTACAACACTAAGGTGAGGAGCAAGAGCTTCACTGAATCAGAGCTAGTATGGAAAGTCTTTTATGCCTATTGGTACAAAAGATAGCCGATTCGGTAAGTGGTCGCCTAAACTGGGAAGGCCCGTATCGTGTGGTTGAATGCGCCCCGGGTAATGCTTACATCCTTGAAGATTTAGAAGGACAGAGACTCGCCAGAGCCATCAACGGGAAGCATCTGAAGAAATACTACCCTAGCATCCCAGTTGGGGGGTGATAGCCGATTCATGTGAATCTGGCTCTAACAGCCGATGCCGTGCAAGCGGGTCGCCTTCAGGACAAAAATGGCCGACATCGTAGTAACGAGTCGCCCTTAGCACAAAAATAAAATACCCTTGATGGGGTGTAACAGCCGATGCGATAAGCATCGCCTTTAGTCTAAAAAAAATAATAAAGGAAATATATATGTATCCGGACACATATGGAAGTCAGATTGATGCTATTGAAGGAGGTTTTTATTTACAGGAGCCCTATTACATTCTAATCATGCGTGGCTTTATATATGATATCCTGGGCGTCAGTGACAGCCACGACCTCGTCAGCGTGAGGGAAGAAGTTCGCCAGTTGGGCGCTGGCCTCCTCCATGTTCTGGCCCTCCGGGAACCCAGGCTCGATGGCTTCCAGAGCAATGCCGGAGCGGAGTCACGCGGCTGTGAGAGCCCTAGTGGTGCCGTGACGAACGCCGGCCATGGCCACCTGGGAGACGCGGTGGTGAACATCCAGGAGCCGCTCCGCCTGCGTGTTGCCATGGGCATTAACGGCATTGGCGGCGGCCTCGGCGGCCACACGCAACTTTTCAAGCTGCGCGGTCAGGGCTGCAAAAGAAAGAAGTGTCAGCCTGAAGGTGATCGTTAGCACGCCACAATTCAAGATATTACCGGCCACTGCAGCGTCCGATTCGGCGAGTTGGACTTGCACCCTGGCCACCTCGGTTTCGGCGGCCTGAAGGGCAACGGCGTGGGCTTCGGTGATGCCCTGCAGCCGGCCATTCTCCTCCGTAGCCTCTGAGTAGAGGTTACGGTACTCCACCATCTGGTGATGGAATCAGCGACCGTCGGCGGCGGTGTAGGACCCGTCAGAAGACCCCGATTCTGATCCAGCGCTCGGGGCCGGATCTTGAGGGGGTTCCTGAGGAGGTGTAGTTCTGAGAGGCCGGGTGTCCACGCCAATCAGTGCTCCCGGTGGGAAAGGAATCACGCGGGCCTGACTGAAGGTTGACAAAGAAGCAGATGTGTTAGAATCAAAAGAAAACCAATGTCTTGGGTACAAGCTGATTTACCTGCTGTAGATGGCTAACTGCCGGGGCGTCACCCAGCGACGACGGCCGTGATGCGGGTCAGCAGCGGCATCCGCGCCAGGGGTGGCTCCAGCGGCTGCAGGGACGGCTTGAGACGGCCCGACACCGGTTCCCGAACCTCCGACGCCGGCAGTGCCCGCATCGCTGCGCAGGACGGTGATGGTCAGATTAGATCAGGTCAATCTATCAAGAAGTGAGCAGCAGCCTTACCCTAACCAGGCTCGCAGGCGATGCCTCCGTTCACCCATGGCTCGCAGGCTCCGGGTGAAGTTGTCACCTTCGGCGGAACTCGAGGCCGGCCGCTTGCCGTGGTTTCCGTCGCTAGCCATGGATTTGGAGGATTTTGTTTTCTCTGGTCTGAGGAGAGAAGGCCAGGTGAGCGAAGGCTTTGATGTTGCGGTTGCTTGTCCAGGCCGAATGTGTACTTATAAAGATGAGGGCATCGAGACGGTTCCTCCTCGGAAGGCGAGACGACGCGGCGGATTTTAGGTTGCGGTTAATCCGCGTTTCTTGAATCCGGAACAGTTGCCAGATCAGGGAAACGAAGCGCCGCCATCAATGGTCGCACACCGATCGGCTTTTTGGGTCAAGCTGTTTAGCTGATCCTATTGTGAGTACCCACAAGCCGATTCGTAGTGAATCTGGCTGAGGGGTCAATTCTAAGGGAAAGCAGAATAAAGCCGATGCTAAGAAGCAAGCCTGAAAGCCAATTCGTATGTAGAACGGATCAGGCTGAGTAATCGATTCTAAGGTACAATGCAAGCCTGAGAGCCGATTCGCATGCAGAAACGTATCAGGCTGAACAAAGTCAATTCGAAACAGGACAAAGCCAATATTAAGGTATGGAATCAAAGGCAGATCAGGCTAAATTTTCAAGCTCAGGGTGAAACAGCACGAAGACAAAGTTGCAAATAGAAGAGAACATGCCAAGTAGTACACCCATCATGTTACAAAGTTAATAAAGATCAAGCCAGTTCTACTAATTCAGCACGGAGCGCATGGCCAGCCTGCAGTAATTGTTGATCTCGGTTTTCAGTGGACAGCAACAAGTCCAGGCGTTGGCATGTCTTCCTGCCTGCAACGACTAAGCTGCTGATTTCCTTCTTTTTCTGGGAAAGCTCGATCGTGCTGGTGGAAATGGTGATTTTGCGTTCACTGATAGCCGACTCAACTGCTTCCAGTTCTTTTCTCAGCTGGTCTCGTCTCGTTTTCAATATCTCCAGTTCTGTTTCGGCTGTGCTGATTGAAGATTTGAGCAGCCTGGCTCGATCGGCCGATCCGGTGGCCTCTTGTCTGTTGGCCGATTTGTTGCTCCTCAGCTGTTCAAGCTCTGCCAGGTTCCCATGAGCAGTGAAAATCCCTAATGCTGTAACTTTAAGATCACCGAGTCTCTGCAGGGATTTCAAGGCTGTCAGATTGGGTTGCTGCTGGACAAGTTCGATTATTTGATCAATCAGTCCGGGGTTCGAGGCCAGAGCAACTAGATCACCCTCTAGATGGGGTACAAGTGCACTCAGCCGATTGTTGAAATCTGGCTCTGAAAGTTTCTCGGAGGAGGAGGCAAGTTCGTCTCTATCACAGAATTCTTCTATGTCGAATGAATAGTCGGGAGACGAAGGCTTCGGTACCTGCAATACATACATTCTTTCATCAGAAAAGGTACAATATAGGTTAATTATTTTCTGGCAGAGACAGGATACCTGAATGAGGCCTGAGGTTTGTAGGGTTGATGCCGATGTTGATTGTTCGACTAAAGCAGTTTTGTCTCTTGCGGCATGCGAATCCTCAGCTGTTATTGCCCTGGGCAGATGGGTTTCTGCAGGCCAGAAGTAAGAGCAGTATGGAAGCAAGGATAGTTACCTGGATTCCTCTTAGGGGGCAACTCCTGTTCTTCAAGGCTCGCCCAGACTTCGTCGGAAGGGCTGTTCGGCTGTATTTTTGAAAAGAAGATTTGGTCAATCAGGGCATTTGTGTAGAGGAAAGAAAAGCCCAACGAGTAGTACCTGAGTTTTGGCTCCTTCTTCCTGGATCCCTTCTTCTTGAGCAGCTGACTCCTCATGACCAGTGGATTCTGGTGTTTCTTCGGCCTGTTTCTCTCCCAAGGTATCTTGAATTGGCTGGGTTTTCACCTGGTAGAAAGCCGATTTGAGAGTCGAAGCATACTGCAATAAAGGAAGATGCTACTTCTAGATACCTGAACTTTTCTTATTGAACGGCATTTCTTGGGTGCTTGCTTTTGGAGCTGAGATGCAGCTGGCCGTTTTGAAGCAGAAGGGGCGTCAGCACAGCAGGGCCTAACATTAGTTGTCGCAGTGATGTGCTTGAGAACCAAGCCTCGCTGTCGGAAAAGGGGATAGTATTCCACTCGCTCTGGTGGATTGGATGATGGGTTCTACGAGAAACATTTGTTAAGTAACATGTTTGACTAAAGCCGTTTTTACTGGAATCGGCTGAGAACACTTACTGCTCGGGAAGATTGGAAGTTCGAATCCAGGACTCTGCATTTGTCGTGGACGGTCTGGCAGAACAAGTGAGCGTGCCATCGCTGCCATCAGTCATCGAAACTCTGATGGGTGATGCAGATTTGATTCCACGGCTTCGGCGAGAATGTGGGCAGGTTTGCTCCGAGTTGAAAAATTCTGCCGGCCTGAAAGAGCTCTGTAATGTTCTCCCTGGGTTTCAAGGTATTCAAGAAAGGGAGCCGAGGGGGCAATTGGCCAAAGCCTAGCTGTCTTGCCGCTATATTTGGGTGATAAAATTCATAAGAGGGATAGCTAGTTGGCTTGCCGCTCGCGCTCCGAAGGTGCTTGAAGTCTACTGGCAAGGCACAAGGTTTTATGATTGCATTCAAGATTCCGATAGCTTCATCATCAGAGCACCCGTTGTTGAACTTGAAGCTGGAGGGCGCTGGAAATTCATCTTCATCCTCATAGGGGAACCAGGTAGTAACCTTTGGTCCCAAGCCCCTGTATAATGTTTCCAACATGTTGCCCTTTGAAGTTGAGATGGTTATGGCAGAAGCAGCTTCACCAAAACTTTGATAGCCTCTAGTTTTTGGATCCTCCTCCTCTGAGTACTCAGTGGATGGAAAGTTGAGGCCCTGGAGTTGTGTTCTTACTAGCTTATGCAGATACAGGTTGAGCCATAACTGTACTAGCCAACAAGGGCCTGTTATGCATTGTACTTCTTCACCTATAATCAAGGAACTGAACACCCGGTTCATAAGCCTGTATGCTGCACCCAACAGGAGTTTGCCCAGGGGGATGGAGTGCCCTTGAGCCAGTTTTTCTGCTAAGACCCGATAAGGGTATGCTGGCCTGGCAGTGGCGCCACAGAACACGAACCTCTCAAGCCACATAGTCAAAAATGCGATGTGTTCTTTCTCGCTGACGGAAGAGGAGTTTTTCTGGTGGTGTTGAACATAGCCACTCCACCCTTTGTATGTGTCCAGCTTCGGGAAGTACGGGTCCTTCTTGCCACTGGAGCAGAGATCCCAGAAGTCATATGATCCAGTGATCTGAAGCCCGGTGAGCATATGGATATCGCCCAGGGTAATGGTTTTTGGACCGTCTCCGAACACGAAAGCATTCAGAGAGTTGGACCAAAAGTGACTGGCGGCTTTCAGGAGCGGCTCATTCCTTGCCATCTCTGATAATGATAGGTCAAGACATTGGCTCAGATGGCGCATCTCCCAGTCCGCGCGTTTCTTTGCCGCAACGCGGCGGAACCAGTTCCTCCATCCAGCAGGTACGCTTGGCCAGTTTCTGAAGGATTTGGCCCAAGAACAGGCGCCCATCATGGAGCTTCGGAATGGGAACTGGTTGGTTTCTTGAACAATGAAATCTTTGGGGACCGGATCGCCCATCGGACCCAGGTAGTAGGTGTTGGGGATGTCCTTCAGCGGAATCAGAATATCATTCCTCAGTACCTGGATTTGAAACACGTACTCAGTGAGGTTGAAGAGGGATTCACAAATCAGGGGGTGGATCGATGAAATTGATACCTCAGGGACCTCAGAAGGAGTCGCCATTAGCTCGGGGATGGCTTGACGGCAGCGGATTGAAGCCCGTGGCGGAAGTTGTGACAGTTTAGGGTTTCGTTTTGGTGCGAAAGTTTGAATCGCCGAGAGGGAAGCTGCGGTTTGACTATTTGAAGGCTCAAGCGCTAATTTCGAAATAAACCAGTTTATTCCAAAATTGGGGGGCATGTGTTAACACTAAATTTTGGGCTGGGAGCCGATAGCCGATACCAAGAGCCGATAGCCGATGCCGGAGGAAGATAGCCGATCTCGGAAGCAGATTCCATCCAGCGGAAGGAAGCAAAATAGCCGATTGCACGGTGAATCGGTTATCGGGCCAAGGTGACAGGAGACGCGCAGCGTCGGTATTGATGACGTCATCCAGAGTCCGCGCCGCCAGGGTGCGATCACAATCAGAGTCCGTTATGGAAAGGGAAGATGGGACTCCAAGTTACCTTAGATATAGGATAGTTTGTTAGTTTCCTTATCTATTGATGAGTTGTAATTCGACTAGGACTCTATCTACGCTCAGGGTATAAATATAAGCCCTCAGCCATTGTAAAAATCAACAACATCAATACAACACAACTTTCGGCTCTGGCCAACAAACCCTAGAGTCAGTCGAGTCCGACGAGTTACTTCATCCAGGCTGGGTGTCATCCGGTGGACGCAGACTTGCTTGTAAGTATCGTCAACCCCCTGTTAAACTATGTCTTTTTAGCGTCATCCGGTGGACGTGGAAGCATGGCGGACCAGGGTCCTTGCTAAGCTTTGTTTCCTTGGCGTCATCCGGTGGACGTGGGAAGCACAGTGAGTCAAGGATGATTCACGCTGGTTTACCCGATCAATCTGTGTTAACCATCATCCGGTGGACGAGATGCAGATTAGGATGGTTTTCACGCGCGGATTAGTTATCGATTCGTGTTTGTTTGCTTGATTAATCTATTAGTTAATGTCATCCGGTAGACAGGCTATAGATTGAGATAGTTTGCACGCATGGATTAGTTATCGGCTCTAGCTAAATATGGCAATTTAGTTAGATTCATTAAGTTATCAAGATGTTATTTGTTGTTTATTGTTTATTTATCAATATAACATCTCTCTGCCCGATCAAGATTGATAGATTTGGCTTTAGATTCACTTGATTTTGGTCGTCATTTATGCTTTCTTATGCTTATTTTATTATAATGATCGGTTCCATGCTATATCGGCTAATTCCTTATCAATCTTATTCGTTACATGTTGTGCGTTCGGTGCTAGTTGTGACATAAGCGGTTCTGAGGTTATCGTAAGTCTTATTTTTGTGTCCTTGTTTAAGTTAAACTGAGCGTCATCCGGTGGAACAGGTTTAACCTAAACAAGTTTTCACTAGATTAGACTTGCTTTAATTTGAAGTCTGTTTATGACTACGCTAGCATTCGTTCGTGCTTCGTGGACCCTGCATCGGCTAAAGAGTCGATTCAGTTATGCTTTCACGAATAGATCGTGTATATAGACTTATTTGGATATCAAACGATCTAGCTTTGTTTGCTGGGTTTGTCGAAGCTCGCTGGCCGTTAGACCAGGTGAACACAGACTTGGTGAACTTAGCGAAGAGGATTTACTAAAGCCGCCGGCCTTCTAGACCAGCTTTAGCAGATCTCTGCTTGTTTGATGTACAGATCAGATCTGTACACGTGATCTATATTCTTTTATACACATTAACCAAATTAGATCGGCTAGCACGTTATTATCTTCATATGAATATTCTGATAGCTGTTTTACTTCATTATTATACTATCGGTTCATAACATGACGGAATCGGCTTTCTAGTCGATCTCCGATTATACTGGCTCTTTGAGCCGTACAGTTGGAACTATCTAGACTCACCAGTTAGTTCCGCCTTGGGTTATTGATTATATCTATTTCCTTGTCAATTGTACGTCAAATTGACTGGCATGCTTGGGTGTTACCGACACTCTCAGACCGGGTCCGAAGCTAGCTGGATCTGCAAGAGCTTTACTGCTTTCAAGGGTCGTTTCCGGCTTCGCTGGTGTGTTGGGCTTAGGGAACCACTTTTTGCGCCAACAGTTATTTCTTCATGAGGGGAAAAGGAGAGGCAACACCATGAGAAGGGATGCATATTCACATAAAAGAGAGATATAGGGGCAGCTAGGAGGTGGGAGAAGTGAAGATAGGTGCGTTGGGCTGATCTGGAGTGCCCAAAACAAAAGAAGATACTTCACTTGATCGGTTAGCGAAAAGAGATGGTCGGGCTAGGGCTTAAATAGCATCTCGGCAAAAGACTTGATTGGGTATTTGGTTTAATGTTTCAGAAGATGAAGATGGTATAAAATCCTAGGCATAATAGAAAACATTTAAATTCATTTTTCAAACATAAACACAATGCAAAGGCATGAATGCAACAAACCATTAAATTGAGTTACAAAAATTTTAGAAACACACATTTTTGACTATCTAGAATATCAACAACTTAACTAAAATTGGGAAATTTTAGAAGAATGATAAAACCATTTCATGTTGTCAAGTGTTTTCTAGGTCACATCCCAAAATAGAAATTTTTGGGGTGTGACATACCATATGTGTGAGCTAAGCATCATTTCCAGCCAAATCCACCTCCATGGCATAGATGCTCACACCATGTTTCTGTGGACTAATCACCTATGTAATCAACACTTAAACACATATTAGTCCTCATAAGTTGTCACTCAATTACCAAAACCAAACAAGGTCCTTTCACCCTCTTGATAGAAGCCATCAAGATGCCACCGCCGGTCGAGCATTCTTTTCTCTTAAAGTTTCAGATGCAAAGGCTGTGATCGAGAAGATGGTGTCCAATCAAGGATGGAACGAGGAACGTCTACAACCACGCAAGCGAGGCATGCATTCTTTAAAGGAAGCTGACCTTATTGCAGCTAAAGTGGACTTACTAGCCAAGAGGCTAGAAAATTACGAGAAGATCTGAGTGTCGATGCGGGACCGACCGGGGTATCTACCGGCCCCCTGTTACCAGATAGATCAATGAGTACGACCCAGAGTCGGACAACCCTGGTGAACTCAGATAGAAAGTCTCTCTTGTAATATTAGATTAGGACACGTCTAGCCGAATCCTACCAGTATTAGACATAGTTCTCGGCCCCTTGAAACTATAAAAGCGGGCCGAGAGCACCCGCCAATGGGCAACTAGAGACAGATTATTCTGTAAACCAACCCACGAGATAATACAATCCAATGCAAAGGCTCACGCTGACTAGACGTAAGGCTATTACTCGATCACGAGGGCCTGAACCAGTATAAATCGTTTGTCTTCGCGTTCACCACCGAGTTCTAGAGTTCACCGAAGCCCGAACTAAACTGTCTCGGGTACCCCCGTGGTAGGCTATCGGTCATAAAACACTGACACTGAGATCGTGCATGCCATGGAGACTCACATGACGTGTGAAGTCTGTGGAGAAGTTGGCCATTTTGGACTCCATTGTCCTGAGACACATGAAGACCTCAACTTCATCAGCAATGATAATAGTTTTCGTTCTTCAAATCAAGGATGGACTCAATGCTCTAATTCTCAAGGTGAGTGTCTGGTGTGCACGATTTCAGTGTAAAACAGCTAGTTTTGCATCCTCACTTATAAATAGCCACTTTAACTGTTTTGGGGATCTCTCTTGCGCATTTCACTCATTGCTTTCAAGCATAACCTTAAGGAACCTCACTTAGTTGAGGTGAAAAGAATCCTTATGTACCTAATGCATCTCTTGAGTCTCCTCAAGCTTCTCCCACTCACTCTTGTGCTTGATTTGCATCCATAGTGAGTTTGGGAGTGATCCAAGTGCATTGTTCGTCCTAGTTCATCTTTGGGCACTTGTTGATCATTGTTGATGCGGATTTCTCTCGTTACTCTTGGTGATTGCCATCACCTAGAAGATCTTAGAGCAGCGGAGGAGTTGGTGGAGTTTGTGATTGTTCTTCGGTCTTCTCAGTGGTTATTGTGAGGGGTTGGCACCTTCCCCGGTGGAGAGCTACAAGGTAGCACTAGTAAATTTCTCGTGTGATTGAGTTATCTTGCTCGTGGTAGGTTCTTGTGGCATTCATTTATTGAGCTTGACATTGGTTGTCAATTAGCCACCGAACCACTGAGTAGTTCTACACAACGAGGATGTAGCGTGCTGGCAAGAACGCGAACCTCAGGGATAAATTCTTTGTCTATATTGTGTTGGCTTCGATTTCATTTTGACCAATACCGTCATGTGTATTGGTATTTGTTGGTATAAATTAACTGCACTCTACTAAATATTATTATTCTCAGATTATCCGCAAGTGCACAGATATAATACCGATGTAGCACTTCACCCGGAGGTTTTAAATATCGAAGCCAAAAGGAACAGTAGGTGATAATGACCAAACCGATGAACTTAACCCTACAATTAGGCTAGATAATATCAAGAAAGAGGAAATAGATAATGATTATCTAGTTCCAACAACCGGTAAGCTTTGAATAATATCATTCTAATTGGGCAGTGAAATGAATAAGAGTAGAAATCAGAGTTCCCTCCTACCAAACACTTATACACCTATCGATCCTATCAACGGGAAGTGGACTACAGAGGAATCAACGTAGCTGTCACCTACGCGAACTACCACTATCCGGCCAATCAGGGGACATTCACAAGTAAACCTAGCCTAGGCACCACACCTACACTACGAAATACTACTTCAATCAAGTAATGACCAAGATCAAAGCCCTCAATATGAGTTGCAAACTTAAGATCGAATAAGAACAAATGCTTACTTGAATTAGAAGTTGAATACAAAAGTACCTCAGCATGCAGCTCCGGGCGAGGAAGCCGAATCCCGAAGAATACAGCTATGGAGAAGCACCGACAGGCCGGAACTCCTCCAGAACTCTACTCCTCTACTCTATCTCTCTACTTCTCTAAATAAGACTAGATCTAGAAGAACTAGTCTCTCCTAATTGCTACATCTAACCCTAACTGGAGATATTGAATTGAAGCTCAGGAATAGAGATGCCTCCAGGGGGGTCTGCCCCTTTATTTATAGCCCGGTGGGATGAATACGCGCTGTTGGATCAAACTGACTTAACCAACGGCCGAGATGACTCCTCAAAGGTGGTGGAGGAAAACTCTAGAAGGTGGGGCCCGCAGTCCAGCAGGGGGGTGCCGGCCGGCCCCACTTTGTGGGATCCGGGGCCCCGGTTGCTTGGGTGTCTTCTAGATCCTTCCCACGTCCTGATGACGATGTTTCCTTCGCGGTTAAGTTTCGTGTCTTTTACGCACTTTAATCCCTCTTTTACGCTTTTTTGGAATATTCCCTGGAAAATATAGAATATGCAAAACTTGTGAAAATTGTCAGTTAAAACCCTACACTAGTGTGTATTCATGTGTCCTTTCACGTCTAAAGTTCTAATAAAAGTTGACGTTATCCACCGTCAACAACTCCCCCAAGCTTACCTTTTGCCAGTCCTTTGGCAAACAAACTAAGTCTAATTGCAAATAAACTTGGATCAGGAGTTGCTACAATGCTTCATGCCTTCCAACTACACATGCTTTCAGACATAAATTGTCCTCTGGATTAGACAAAACTGCTCTAATTTTCAAACTTACCCATTGTACCTTTTAACTATGGAGCTTCTCAGCTTTTGCATAAGTCTTGAGCAATCAAAAGATAGAACAATCAAGTCAAGCACTATGTCTCAAATTCTTCACAGTACCAATATTCCGGAGTTTTGCAAGTTTTTGAAATAAAACTCAGAGCTTAATTGTATGACACCCTCAAGTCTCTTAGTATATGTGGTATTTATGGATCTCACTGAGGCATTAATGATGTTATGGCTTCCTACAACTAAGGATTATAGTGGAGCTTATAGGAGTGGCAATAACAAGGATGAGCATACTTGCAATTCATATATTGTAAAGTCAAACAATGGATCCACAGAGAGTCAAGTCATACAATCAGACCAAGATGTGCATTTGTATGGAATATGATGGATGGGTGTATATAAGGTGGCTAATCCTAATTCTACTTTTGCTCTTTGAAGATGACTCACTCTCTTTTTTCGAACTTAGAACTTTCGTAGGAAACATGGGCTATCTTTTATTCTCTTTTTTTTTGTTTTCTTTCTCTCTCTCTCTCTCTTTTCAGGGAGGCAGACATCTCAGTACCCATTGTTTTAATTGCTGGGACACTTGTTCATCTTTTACTTCCTTTTATTTTTTTTCTTTTTTTTCAATACTTTTGCATAGCCACATGCATCCTTTGAATATAAATAACTGGAGAGATAATGATAAGAACTTAGAGCAATTAAACCGGGGCTGTCCTATAGGGTATATTCTTGGGTCTTTACTCCCAGTGTAGGAGAAAAACATTTTTAAGGTGGATCTGGTTGGAAGTGGAAAATGATTGCGCTTACTCCCAGAGTAGGAGTAATGCATATGTGGGTATGTAAGTGATCTTGATTTTAAAAGCATGCCAAGACTCTCATAAGGTATACAACAAAAGTCGACTAAACTCAATGCAAAGCAAGCAGCATAAATGTGCAAAGGTTTTTTTAACTCTAAATGTATCATATATGGCTTTGGTAGGAATTCACACTTTATCATACAAGAGATCATCATATAAGATTTTAAATTTAAAATAAATCTCCAGAACTTAATAATGCTAGGAATAAGATAAATAGCAGCTCAACCTTCATGTATCATATCAATCAATCACCTGGACTTAGCTCAAGCATATGTCTTCACAAGTTTCAGGTTCAGAGTAAATTCTTAAGCCAAAACAGTAGTATCCAAAACTCGGGAGAATTTAAGGTTAAAAACTAGACACTTGAAAGGAATTACGGCAGAGCAACTATTCATCATCTCCAAGATAAAATTTTAAGCTTCTCTAGTTTTTATTTGACTCTAACCTAGACTGACTCTAGACACACTCTTTAATATATTGCTAAGTATTTATTTGGTTTTCAAATTTTATCTTATTAGCTAACTCACGCGAAAAGCGATATGGTAATAATAATAAGGTGGGAAACTTATACTTAGCTGGATTTTAAATGGAGGGTGCCCTCCCCAAACTGGATGTTTGAAAGGGTCTTTGATGTTGCAAATTGAGTGATCCTTCTTGGTGCAGGTGTGGCAGCGTAAGGGCGTCAGGTTGACTAGCTCTTTGATCTTGTATTTTCCTGTGAAACTCAATTGCCAACAAAAATACCAAATCTCATAGAGAAGGGTTAGGTTTAGTACCACTCCATGGTAAGTGATTGATTTTATATTTCTAGCAGAAGTTTCCTAATTGGGTGGACCTTCATGTGCCCACATATTTTTGGGTTTTTCTAAAAGTTGTGACCTTCATGTGCCCACATATTTTTGGTATTTTTAGATTTTCTTATGGTATTATGGTGAACCTTCATGTGTTCACATATTTTTGGTATTTTATGACTTTATAAAACAGACTCGATAATCGCATAGGTATAGTTACCTGATAACTAGGGGATGCTCCTCCCCCAAGCTAGATGTTTGCAATACTTGGTGTTGATGATCTTTAGATTGGGCTTACCAGCAGCAGTATGGTGGGCGCCACTGATGGACTCACTCCTCAGGCATAGTGTTATCCTGCATAATTATACTCCAACAAGAAAACCAATACTCGAAACTCGAATGTGATAAGGGGTTAGCAGTCAGCCAAAAGGTAATTGATTATTCTTTTGAGTTGATTTTAAATTGATAGGTTCTAGTAGAATTCTCTTTTTAAGATTTTCTAATTTTCTCATGCAGAAAAGTAAATATGTATGCATGATATATATTTTATTTTTATGCCACCACAGAGAATATTTATTCTCATGGGGCTTAGGATTTTCATAATGCAAGAAAGTAAATATAGATGCTATTATCATATATTTTTTATGCCACCGCAGTAAATACTCCTACAGGGTTACCATAAGTTTATTCACATGGGGCTTTAATATTTTGTGATGCAGTAAATAAGACAATAAATATTTTTATTATTATTATTTTTTATTTTTGACCTGCATAAAGATGAATATGCTAAAGTGAAATTACTAATGCAGACAGAAATACTGATTAATTAGATAACTACCATATTATGTTATGGTAAGGGTGCGGAATTTAAAGTCTACCGTTAGGACTTTTCTCCACTCTTGTGCAGCTTTCCATCTTAGAGATGGAGGTCTTGATGGTTGCACTCCTTGTAATGGTGATGTCACTTTTGTTTTTTGCTTGGCCAGCAGGTTGAAGTAGAGTATTAATAGTTGGATCTGGTAGCATCTTGCTCAGTGTGCATGTTCACAGAACTTCCACTTGCGGAATTTTGGGAATTAACAAACTTTGCTCGAAGTATTGTCCTGTTTGCAAAACCAAGGTAGAGGTCAAGTGCATGGGCTCTGTTGGTGGAAAAACACCAACAGAACCAAATCTATTTCTTTATTTATTCTTCTCTATCCTTAGGCACATTAAACAGGACGAAATTACTGTTGCATAATTTGTTTACTTATGACATGAGTGGTAAGATCAGAAGACTAAGCATTTATGTTGCATTTAAGTTCATATGGCAGAAAAGATTTAAATTGCTTAACCAATGGAAGGGTTGTCTATCTCTACATAATATATAAATTTTCACATGAGTATGACTATCATCTTCCAAAGATAGAATACATTGTTTTAGCACATTTGGTTAAGACTGAGATCAAAAGAATGGTGCCATGAACAATCTTAAAGGACAAAGTATGTTGAGTTAATTAGGTTAATCCATTAAAGCTGTAACTCTAGCATGTTTGCATCTTCATTTATGTGCATACCAAGATCAAGAGGAAAATAGTGACCACTTACCTTAAAATATTACCTTCATTATAAGAGCGTGATGGCACTAAATAATGAAGGGTAGATGACTAGTGGTCTTTTCCTTCTCTTGCATCTTGAGTTGTTCATGAGCATCTTGTATCCTTTGTTGCTTATCCTCTTTGCCATCTTTTACTTCTTTGATCTTATGACACCTTGTCAGTCCATTCATTATTATGCCTGCAACAGATTAGTGGATAACACATACCCGAAGGAATGTACAATTTTGGAACATAGGTTGTTTGTCCAGAATCATGTTCCATCTATGCTACTAAGAAGATAGGGTTGATATTATGTTAGCATAGATCATGTTCTATACAGGCATGGCTTGAGGTAAAGTAACTTGCAGCAGAAGATGAAGTGAATGAATCATTAATACTCACAGTTCTTCCATTCATGATGAATGAGCTGTGTCTTCCTCTGCAAAGTTATTGAAGTTCAGCATGTGCCCTGTCTTATCTCTGATTTGAATTTATCTCGTGACTTACCAAATTAATTGTGAAAGTTTCCTGCAGGGGTTAGTCCAACGAAATATCCAATGTCTACTACAGCATATGAGCGGCTCAAAAATCAACCTAGACACCACGTCTAATTTGACTTAGGAAGGCATTTTAACCTAAGCACCACGCTTAATTCAAAAAGCCTTTTGAAAATAAGATCACCACTCCTAAACTAAGCACCGTGCTTCATTTAAGAGATGTTTGAAAGTACTTCAAAGCCTAAAAATATACAATAGCAAATAAAGGTAGCATGAAAGTATTATAAAGCGTTATTCAAACAAAGATGAAAGAGCATGATTATTAATTAACAATTTGAACATGGATTAAAAGGGTAGAGGCAACCAATATTAGCAACAAAAGATTCTCTAAATAAGCCCATTCCCCAAGCTTGAATTTTGCAAAGTAAAGTAAGTTTGGATGGATTAATGTTGCATGATAATTGGTTGGACATACCTGATGATGTCACCCTTCAGCTTCAAGTCTGGAATGGTTAGTGACAAAAATACCCGAGGGAATATTTTTATAATTTTAATTTTATGCTCAATTCAAAAGGGCATTATAGTAAAATTAAAGGTGCAAACTCAATTCATTTTTCAAGAGTGGTTATTTTAGGACACAAAGTCATTCTTGGGAAACCTTCGTTCATGGGGTGGTTTCCTCTAGAACACCAGTCTTTGTGCACCTATATCAAGATTACAACGAGATCTACAATATTTATGATAAACATATGCATCTACAACCACCCTTTCGAAAAATTTATGAACAGGTAGAATGAGGGGGTTGAAGATCTCGTGTGTGATAATATTAGAGAGACCAACTGATCCAGGATATTTCTCATATGAGCATGGATTCGATGAGGCGTTAATGAAATAATTTCCATGCTCATTGATGTGATCTCCCTTTTCAAACTTCAAGGGTGTTTCTTCATGGATGTCTTTAGGCAATAAGTTTGTCTCTATTATTTCATGCCTATGACATTCATTGGATATTTTATTTTCTAGGATTTTTCATGGATTGGTGTCTCTAGGTTTTGTCTCGTCTAAGGCTTTCTCTAAACTTGGATGAGTTATGTTTATTACAGAAATTGATTTAAGCTCACCATTTGAATCTAGACCAAGTTTAGATGCTAGTACTAAGGCTTCGTTCTCTTCCATCCATTCTTTGACAATAGCGTATGTGTTTCTAGTATATTCTATGCATTCCTGCCATTGTCGCAGCTCTTCTTGGTCATTCCAATAATCTTCATGACTCCTATTCTTGGGATGTCTTAATGGGATCCTAGTGTCATTATGAGACTTAGGAGAGAGAGCATAAGAAGGATCATCGGGGTCAAGGATGGGTTTAGAGATGGGGAGACATTTAATGTGAACATAGAAGAGGAGAAGATTGAATTGATTCCTAAGTGGCTTGGCTCTCCTTCTATGGCATCACTAGACATGCCATCCTTGCATTCTTCCCAATGTCTTTCAGGGGGAAAAGAAGTTGACGACACTTTTTCCAAGATGCTCTTCTAAGAAGATCTGATTTACATTGATTTACGAGCATCTTAGCTAATTGGAAGTCTAAATCATCAAAGTGGGGTTTCAATGGTTTAGGATTGACAGCTAAATCTTGGGATTTGAGTGGTTGTGTTTTAGCTACCAAAGCTTCCTCTGCTTGTTCGGGGTATGATTCCTTCTCTTCCTCGTGGAGCTCGAAATTAGCTAGAGCGACCTTGTCGATCATGGCTCTTGCTTTACTTATAGGCAAATAAGGAAAGGCTCCTCCAGAGGATAAATCAAGGGATTCCCTAGAATTCTTAGTAAGACCTAAATAAAAATGTTGAATAAGTACGGGGTCCAGAAAACCAAGGTCAGGGCCAGATGTAACAAGTTCATTAAAACAATCCCATGACGTACTAAGAGATTCTTGTTCTAGTTGCCTAAAAGTTAGAACCTCTTTTCGAAGGTTAACTACTTTATGGATGGGAAAAAAATATAAACAGAATTCAGAGCACAGAGTTTTCCAATCCCCTTGTATACTTCCTACGGCTCGATTATACCAACGTTTAGCTCTTCCGGTCAAAGAGAACGAAAAAGCTTCCATCTTAAGGTCATATCAGACATGCCAGCAATGTGCAAGCATGCACAGGTCTGCTCAAACTCTCGTAGGTATAAGTATGGGTTTTCGTTACCTTCTCTCGAGAAGGGTTTATCCCGAATCATATTAATTAGACATGGGCGTAGCTCATAGCCAGGTGTTATGATAGGCTCTACAGATTTTGGTGGCCCGAAGCTTTTGCACATGCCAAATAGATAGATAGGCGTAGAATTTAAAGCATCCATATGGATAATAAAAGGTAAAAGTATAATACAAGATTACGCTAAACTAAGTCAAAATCAGCAAACCGTTCCCCAGGCAACGGCGTCAGAAATTCTTGTTGGTATAAATTAACTGCACTCTACTAAATATTATTATTCTCATATTATCCGCAAGCGCACAGATATAATACCGATGTAGCACTTCACCCGGAGGTTTTAAATATTGAATCCACAAGGAACAATAGGTGATAATGACCAAGACGATGAACTTAACCCTACAATTAGGCTAGATAATATCAAGAAAGAGGAAATAGCTAATGATTATCTAGTTCCAACAACCGGTAAGCTTTGAATAATATCGTTCTAACTGGACAGTAAAATGAATAAGAGTGGAAATCAGAGTTTCCTCCTACCAAACACTTATACACCTATCGATCCCATCAACGGAAAGTGGACTACAGAGGAATCAACGTAGCTGTCACCTATGCGAACTATCACTATCCGGCCAATCAGGGGACATTCACAAGTAAACCTAGCCTAGGCACCACACCTACACTACGAAATACTCATTCAAGTAATGACCAAGATCAAAGCACTCAATATGAGTTGCAAACTTAAGAACGAATGAGAATAAATGCTTACTTGAATTAGAAGTTGAATACAAAAGTACCTCAGAACGCAGCTCTAGGCGAGGAAGCCGAATCCCGAAGAATACAGCTACGGAGAAGCGCCGACAGACCGGAACTCCTCCAGAACTCTACTCCTCTACTCTATCTCTCTACTTCTCTAAACAAGACTAGATCTAGAAGAACTAGTCTCTCCTAATTGCTACATCTAACCCTAACTGGAGATATTGAATTGAAGCTCAGGAATAGGGATGCCTCCAGGGGGGTCTGCCCCTTTATTTATAGCCCGGTGGGATGAATACGCGCCGTTGGATCAAACCGACTTAACCAAGGGCCGAGATGACTTCTTAAAGGCGGTGGAGGAAGACTCCAGAAGGCGGGGCCTGCAGTCCAGCAGGGGGCGCTGGCCGGCCCTAGGATCCAGGGCCCCGGTTGCTTGGGTGTCTTCTAGATCCTTTCCACGTCCTGATGATGATGTTTTCTAGATCCTTTCCATGTCCTGATGATGATATTTCCTTCACGGTTAAGTTTCGTATCTTTTACACACTTTAATCCCTCTTTTACGCTTTTTTGGAATACTCCCTGGAAAATACAGAATATGCAAAACTCGTGAAAATTGTCAGTTAAAACCCTAGACTAGTGTGTATTCATGTGTCCTTTCATGTCTAAAGTTCTAATAAAAGTGGATGTTATCCACCGTCAACAGTATTCTTTCCGGTGATTGGTCACCACTACACTTCTCTCTTTACTTTGTGCACTTACTTGTGCAGTGGTAGCGTAACTACACTTCTCTCTTTACTTTGTGCACTTACTTGTGTAGTGGTAGCGTAACTAGTGTGCTCACCTAAAAGTAAGTAGCTTCCAACCTAGGCTAGCTTGTGTGTGAACCTAGAGACTTAACTTAGAACGATTAAGAAGGCTTGCATTTTAAGTAGGCTAGCGCAAAACTCGCTTTGCCATTTATTGTTCTAACCGCTTGGTCAAGTGTTGTCTGTAGAATTTTAATTAGACTATTCACCCCCTCAAGCCTCTTTTGGACCTTTCACCCATTCCATCCTCTCTGGGTACCCGTCATTCACAATGGCGTGCGGATCGAGAGAGGTCGGGACTGCTTTAGCTGCTTCTTTTGATTTCTGTCGATTCCAATGACGTCTGGATTGGAAGACTACGGGCCATGGTGCTCACTAGGGATGAGCGAGGGTCTAGGCCATTTTACTTGAAGCCATACAGGTTGGCTCGATCGACTCGGGAAGTACCGGCTAGGCTAAGACTTAAGCTCATGCTTAGCGAACAACCACTTCTGTTTCTTTAGCCCTAGGATCAGATATCCGCCAAGAGGGTACTGTAGGACTTTTCTGTGCACACCACTCATTTCCGTTGCTATGGAATCTAGGTGACCGACCTCCCCGGAACTTTGCCACTACTGCTAGGTTGTTAGGTGATAGTGTAGGGAGGTACGGGCTGCGGTCTACACCCTTCCGAGATAGCGTCATAACCTTGGCAGCCCGATACTTCGTCTCACATCTCACATTCTCAGCATGCCGGTGGACTCCGGGGTGACCCAGGGCTGAGTGGTAGGGTGGCATAGTTTCGGGTGGAAGGCAATTCAGCGTCTGATGAGGACATGAAACCTTCGGATGTGACCACTGATTATAGGTGATTTTATTTCAACATTTACATAATGATTTTTGGTACAATTCACTTGGTCCCACATGTACATGTCATTATTTGCTTGTAGATAATATGCCACGGAATGCGAGTTCATGAAAGACCAAGTTTTAGTTTATCGGTGGCCCAATAGTGCTTCATTGGAAAGACCATAATGCATCCATCCGAAGTATGATTAAGGTCAATAAGATCTTGTTGGAAAGCTTATTTGATAGGCTTTCAAATGGATCTACTCCTAACTCAACATCATGTTGACAATGCCATGAGATCATCAAGTCATTCTGGCGCTATTTCTGCCTTTCTGCCGGGTGCAACAACGACGTCGCGGGCTTGTTATTCACACTTGGGACCTCGGCCCAAGTTGGAGCATGCCCCGAGAAGATGGAAAACACCTAAGAGATTCTCTTGGATGTTCTCCCCATTGACCACCACCCCTGGAGGCTAGCAAGGACATCCAACACAAGCCGGAGGGCATCCTTTCGCAGGTGAATCTCTGGTGTTCTCTAGAATATTCTTGACACGCTTTTGCCGCGTAATTCGATGTATTAGTCTGACATGTGGGTCTCCTTTGGTTCTTTTCTGGATAACACCCTGCAAAACACTAAATCACCAAAACCTGTGAAATTCTGTTAGTTTAAACCCTATCCTATGGTGGTGTTTGCTTTTATACCCTTATTTCATGTTTGGTTGACAGTTGAAATCATACTATAATTACTGTCAACAGTAATGAGAGCTTTAGGTATACCATCAAATTCACCTTTACCCTAGTTTAGTTGATTTTGTCTTTGTCCCATAAATCAAAAAATTGCTCTACAAAAATACTTGTGTTCATCGTTGTTTTTCCCCCTATCCTATCACCCATTGTGCCGTTGCAATGTTTATTTCAGTTTGCTTTGTTGAACGGTCCCTCGCAAATCATTGTGTTGTCGTCTTAATTTTATTCTTGGTGCTAGGTGCTTTTGTTCTGATCCCGTTTGCACAAAGCCGAGGAACGATCTGTGTTACCTTTGATTTATCAGTGCCGGTGAGTGCCTTCCTTTTTTTTTTTATATTCTGGCCCAACCATCAAAATTGCAGAATCCTTTCCTATTATATATACTTCCCGTATCCTTGTTTTCTTGAGGGTGTCGTTCAACCCAAATCCCAAGGAGAGCTAGAGACTACTTTAGGTTTTGTACAAGGAAGCTTTAGTTTTGATCTCGCCAATCTGGGGTATGTCGTCTGTTGGTCCTTTTGGCTAGAGCTTCATATTTGCTGCAACAATTTAGAGCACAAAGATAGGAGATTGGTTTCTGTTACATGAGTGTTCCGTGCAATAGTAGGAAAAGTGAACGGGAGTAACTCTATTGCTCACTTTGGATCTCATTGTGTAGTCATTCAGATATTTTATTTTTATGATCAAGTTTGTATCCTTACACTACGTATATTAGGTAATCTGAAGTCGAGTAAAATTTAAAGCCTATATCATGTGCCGCACTTGCTGATTAAAAAAAAGACAGATTGAAAAGGCAGCAGGTGCTAAAAAAAAAAGAGCAGCACCAAATAGAAAAACAAAAACAAAAGGCAAAGAGGTGCTTAAAAAAGAGCCGCGCCTAATAAAAATAATAAAGAGACAAAAAAAGAAGAGACAAAAAGTGATAAAAATTCAGAAGTCCTTGCATCCTCTGGAGTCTTGCGCTAAGTTGTATTGTTACTTGCTTGAACTAGGTCTAGGACAAGTTTACGCCGGCGACATAGACTAGTCTAGGACTACTTTTCAGTCTTGCAATTTCTGAACTAAATTATTGCTATTCCTTGCTATTATATTCTGCCTCCTAAGCTCCAAAATATAAACTTCAGGCCAGTACAGAAAAATATCCTTGCAATCTTAGTATCACACCCTCAAAGGTATCACGAACTAGCCGCCGATTGTACCGTTCAATGCTTTGTGTTTGTAAGATCCTTGCAAGAGCTTGGTAAGACTCTTGAGAGTGTGAGACTTTTCTTGACCACATCCTAGTAGCTGATAGGAAAATATATACTTGTGTGTTTTCTTGTTTGATGCTAATAATGATAGGTTATGATACTCACCGATATGAGACATTAAAGTTGCATGAGATACGCACTATTGCTACTACACCTCCTCCCGCAGGTCGTTCTATTCTTTCTTCCCCACCTACTTATGATGGTATTGGTGTTGATGAGTACATTGAGTGGGAATGTAAATAGATAATATTTTTCCACAATGTCACATGTGTGAACGGAGGAAGATCAAGAATGCATCTAGTGTTTTAAGATATTTAGCTTCAACTTGGTGGGAGTCTTCAGATAAATCTCACACATGGAATGATATAAAAAATCTTATGAGAGAGAATTTTATTAATCCATCTATTTTAATTAATTCAAATGATGAAGTGCATCAACTAGATAAATCTCTTGCTATTCCTCCTTCTATGCCTAACCTTTTGCAGGACAATTTACAAAAGAGCGAGGATGACATGACAGAAAATAGGATGCTCACAAAAATTCAGAACCACCACCTATTACTCTTGTTGCAATTAATATTTTGCAGCATGAATAAAAAAATATTTCAGGTAATGGCACTCTAGATGTGCTGAATTTTCAAAACCACCACCTATTAATAGGATAAGGTGATCGAGAAAGAACATGTAAATATCTCAGGTAATGGCACTCTAGATGTGCTGAATTTTCCAACCAATGTTGCTAATAACTCTATACTAGTGTCACACGTTGAATGTTCCACTGATCCTTGTGATAAAGAAGAGGTGTGTGATAGTGCTATCATTATTCCCATGCAAAAGCTTGTGAAGGAAACAGATTTCTTTATTTTGAAACAAAATACTTGTGATAAAAAAATTTTGTTTCCCATTGCGATACTTTGGATTATATTGAGTTCGATACTCTATGTGCTCTAAGTAGTTTAGAAGAGAAATTAAATTATGCTGAATTTCCATGGTTGTCAAGTTGCACATATCATTTAATTGGCAAATATAATTGTAAAGTAGAGTATATCGTACATCGTGTCTACATTTGTTCAAATCTGAAATCTTCTTTTGTTGTGCAACAATATGATCAACTAGAGGGCTACAATAGATATAAACATTGTAACACCCATGGTGTTACTGTAACTAAAACCTGACATGTCATCATGATTGCATGCAAATCATCCCGCATTCAACCCTAATAAGGTGCATTAACTAAAATAAAATTTATTCTTGCATATGATTGAGCATAGGCGATTTAGAGTGACTCATTGAATAAATGTTTGTGTTTGTGTGTAATTATCTAAATCCAATCGGGAATTAAAAAGAAAAAAAATAATTTGAAAACCCTAATTCGGACCTAAAATCCTAATTTAAAAACTAAAAGTAATTAGAGGTTGGGCCTTAAATAAAAGTTGTATGTCTTGAAAAGTTGAGAAACTTCTATTTTGGGTAATTTTAAAGTTATTGAAAATAATTTCAAAGAAAACCCCAATATAGGCTTGAAGATCTAAATTTGAAATTCAAATTCAAAAACCAGCAAGAATCTGATGATAGTCCCTTAATAAAAGTTTTAGTCCTTTTAAAATGGAACAATTTTCATTTTTGGAGATTTTGAAGTTATGCAGTAGAAATTTAAATTAACCTCAAAACAATGCTTTGAAATCAAATTTGAAATACTATTTCGAATACTATCAAGAATCTGACTAAACTCATTTAATGAAAGTTGTAGACCTTAACAAATAGAACAACTTCTATTTTTGCAGATTTTCATGTTCTTAAGAAAATTGTTGAGATTTGGCGGGGATTTGAAATTAAATTCAAATTAAAGAATTACCCCCTTTTAAATTATTCAAAAATTATTCAAAATTTCAAACTTCTTCCAAAATGAAAGTTGTTCAGTTTGAATATTTCCACAATTTTTATTTTTGGAATTTTTTGACTTTTTATGTAAAATAAAAAGTAATTGCGCTAAAAATAAAAAGGGAAAAAGGGTAGGTGCTACAGGGGTCGGTCTGGGGGGGTGTTCCGGCCCTTTGCTCCCTGTTCGCGTGCAGAGCTGGGCGTGCCGCGTCGCACGCCGGCGATGCCCGGGGCCGGCCGAGCCCTGTCGGCAGCGTGTCGAGGTCGTAGGGGCCCCGGCCACACTCTGCTCACCTTCCTTCCCTCTATTTGAAGCCCGGTACTGCCATTGTTCCTCTCTTCTTCCTCTGCGCTCGTCGACGGCGAGTTCGAGAGTGGAGCCAAATTAAAGCAGCTCAGTTCATCCCCATCCAATTCACCGTGCCGACAGCCAAGCCATGCCCATGCGCACCGATTGAACCGGGATGTCAAACCTCTACTGGTCGGAGTCGCCCGTGTAGCTGCTTTTCTTTCCCGCGGCCGGCCGGTGCGCCGCCGTGAGCTTCTCACTGTGCATAGTCCGTTTTGGTGAGACTCTTACTCAACTATCTTTTGTTTCTGCTCCGTCTTGGTGTCCTAGTCATCGTGAGTCTTGTTGTTTGGTCTCTACCGCATTAGGCACACCTGAACGGAGGGTCATCGCCGAACCGTGCCGCCACTGTCGTCCTCATCGTCGACCATGCCCTTCCGATTCCTCCCCGTTTCAACCGAGGAGTCAAACAAGTCTTGGTGAGCTCTATGGTGCCCTAAATGTAGCTAGTTTGGATTGAGAAGGCCCGTAGCCGCCGGAACGCGCGGAGCCGCCGCTGCCGTCCGCCATGGACGCCGGCGAACGAGCTCCAAAGCCCTGGGAGCACGTACAGCTACCTAGCTAGTTTCGCCTAGTCCCGGGGAGTCCGGTGGTGCTTCTCCCCACGCCGGAGACCCACTGGCGGTGAGCCGCCGCGCCTGACGTCATCGCGCGCGCGAGTGCATATGCGCGAGGTAGGGAAAGAGGCCGAGCTGGGCCTGTTGGGCCAACTTGGCCGGTGTGGGCGTGGGTAAGAGAGGAGGATTGGGACTGGGCTGTGCACGGGCTGAGACTGCCGGTCCATTAGCGCAGTGGAGTGCTGAGAGAGGGAGGTGCCGAGCTGGGCCGGATGGCCGGTCTGATTGCGGGAGCCCGAGCAGGTGTTTTGGTTCTTTTTATTTTCTGCAAAATAAATAGTGATGCCATTTGATATTTTTGTATAACAATAAATACAGCTCCTAAAATCATGAAACTTTTTGAGTGAGCTCTCTGTATTGATATGAACCCAACAAAAATATTAATTAGTAATTTCCAGTAAATTATGCAGGACTTAAAAATGTCTCTTTTAATTAATAAATGTCCATTCTAGGATTTTTGTAGGCCAAAATAAATGTCCAAAAATCATGAAATTTGTTGTGATACTGTTGTAGACTAAGATCTATTTGTTAAAAAAGTTTGAGCTCAAACGGAAATAGTTTATGCATTTATTATTTTATACTCTATAAATGATTACTAACAATAAATAGAAACCCTAAGGGCTTAGGTTTTGTGTGACTTTCGGATTAATTGTTGATCCTGGATCATTAACTTGAAATGACCCTTTACACTCTTAATCATTGTTTGAAGTCATTATTAACTTGCTTAATAGTAGTACGAGTCGATTAATGCGTCTTTCAACGAATGTTAAAAGGATTAATAAATTAATTACGTAATCTCCACATTGTTTAGTGAAACTGGCTTGCAACTTTATCGTGGACTGCATCATGGCATACATATCATCATGTTAAACATTGCATTATTATTTCGTGTAGTGAACGCGTGGTAATTATTATCGGAAGTAAGTCCCGAATAAGATCTTCACTCGGTGGACGTGGATATTCTCGGTGATTGACTTCAGGGTACTATCTGCTTCAAGCAACAGGCAAGTCCCGGTGCATTCAGCCCTTTCTTTGTGATTTATAAAACGTTATAACTTGAGTTAATCTACTGTATTAAGTTGATAGGAGTTGATTGATAACCCAATTGATGCATTATCATCCTTGACCACTGAAATACCTCGAAACCATTTTAAAATAAAATGTTTGAGAAATGCTTAGCCCTGCTAAATTAATTTAGATTTGCACAAAATACTATTTTTGAGCTATTGTGATACATTAATGATTAAATTCATGAACAAAGGGTGATAATGTTTTCGTTCGGTGGCTGTGCACCTAATCATTACACTGTCACCGACGAAAAGGTTTTGTCCACTCAGTGGTTGAATGCTTGGGTTAGAGTCCCAAGGCTTTGTCACCGGCGGGCAGGGATTTGAAAACCGTTTGGTTACCTTGTACTTGGGTTAGAGTACCAATGCATTGTACCAGCGGGAAAAGCTTTAGGGACCGTCCGTTGTAGGCCTGCTTGTGATCGAGACTTTGTAACTAACCACATACTACGGGAAGCCTTGACTCCAGTGGCTCTTATTGCTTGAACCGACGACCACGCACTGGGAGTGGAGAGATGACGAGAGTAGCATGTACCCTCGTGGGTTAGAGTCCCGGATTGGAGGTGTACTGTACTCTCGGGTGGCGCAGAACCGGTTCAGGGATGGAAAAGTCATGGTAGAAGGGGTTGGCATATACAAGCTTAGGTGCTACATATGCAGTGTGGTTAGGGATCCCCAGCTGGGTACTAATCGATTCGAATCGTCATTGCTCCTCGGTTATGGAGACTTGATCCCCTGACTTACATCGGAAAGTGGTTCGGAACTAGGATGTTTTTGAGAATGAATAAGTAATTGGAATTGAAGGACATATGTGAAAGAATTGAGATCTATTGATTAAAATAATAATGAGTAAAATATTGAAAGAAGGATTAGTATTGCTTTTCCGCAAATTACTTTGACTCTTGCTAAAGCCTTACCTTGATTCCCCTTAGCCTGCATTCCTGAGTCTCATTCGTTTTTCTTAGTCGGGTAAGTCTTGCAGAGTACCCCAGTACTCAGGGTATGTTAACCCCATGTTGCAGGTAAGTCGAGTGTACAGTTCTGCGTGGGACTATGCCGGTTGGCAGATCGAGCATGGCTGATGATGAGTATAGGATTTAACCCTTGGGCAGGGTGTATAGTTGTATACTGCTACTCCACTACGAAACTCTAGTTTAGGATAATGTAAATTATATTTGTAAACCTATGGTCATGTATTACTTCCGCACTCTGTACTCTGATTCAATCTATTGGTGTAAACTGTTATAATACTTGCAATGTCTTTACAATGAGATCCTTGGGTGAATCATGGTTTCCGTGGAAACCCGGCAGGCCTCCTAGGTTGCGGGAAACTCGTGCACAGTAACCGGAGGTCCTTAGGGGCAATGATGGTGCACATGGGCCCTATGATTTAGGTGGTTTTGTCACAAACATGTTTTGTCAAGATCTCCAAGTTTTGTTTTAAAGAAACAGGTTAAATTTCAAGAAGGGGAGCAATGTTGGCTACTACCAATAACATATCGTCCAATTAAGCTCAGACCGAGGACGGTTTGTTGTCAAGAAGGGGAGGATGATGAGGACATGAAACCTTCGGATGCGACCACTGATTATAAGGTGATTTTATTTCAACATGTACATAATGATTTTTTGGTACAATTCACTTGGCTTTACATGTACAAGTCATTATTTGCTTTGGATAATATGCCATGGAATACGAGTTCATCAAAGAACAAGTTTCAGTTCATTGGTGATCCAATAGTGCTTCATTGGAAAGACCATAACTCATCAATCCGAAGTGCGATTAAGGTCAATGAGACCTTGTTGGAAAGTTTATTTGATAATCTTTCAAATGGATCTATTCTAGACTCAATATAATGTCGGCAAGGCCATGAAATCATCAACTCATTCTGTCGCTGTTTCTGCCGGGTGCAACAACGACGTCACGGGCTTGTTATTCACACTTGGGACCCCGGCCCAAGTTGGAGCATGCCCCAAAAAGATGAAAAACGCCTAAGAGATTCCTTTGGACGTCCTCCTCCTTAGCCAGCACCCCTGGAGGCCAGCAAGGACATCCAACACAAGCCGGAGGCCTAGTCCAACTCAAGTTCGAGTCTATTTCGGCCTTCAGGATGAGTCTGCACTAAAACGGACGCCCAGGTCGCATACAACTCTGTTTTCGACAAACCACCTATGGATGGAAAGATAATTTCATAACGATGCCAATGTAGGTGGTCTCACTTCAAAATACCTTCGGAATCAACAGGAATCGTCGAAACAAGTTGACATCCAGAATCTGTCAGGGCATTGCGTCGCCGTCTTTTGGGCCGTTTGAGCCTTGTAACATGGCGGGACTTCGTAGGGACGTGACTAGGGGTCCTTGGACGCCCCTTAGGCCATAAATTCAGTAGCCGTCGCCCTCATTAGGGTTAGATCAATCTGCCGTTGAACAATCACTGTTATCAGTTTGCAAGACCCCAACTTTGAGTGCTTAATTATTCATCTGCAATTGTCACTTCATCTGAGTTGCGCTTTATCTTTTTCTTGCTTGTGTCTTCGATTCGCAGCAGGGATGCTTTCTCGGCGAGGTTAACCGGATTGTGACACGGTTAATAACCAGGGAAGACGTGGTGCTAAGGTTGCAGGAATCAGGTCTTTGTGATCTGAAACCGGATCGGTGTGTCGCACTTCACCCAAATCGGTAGTTATCATTGAACGGACGGAAGATCGGGGCTCAATCCCCATTAGCGTCAGCCTAGGCGATGGCCATCACCGAGGATGGTGACCTTGTGGTTACAGGTGTACACGCTCTACAGAGTTGATCGATATATACATATAGCTGCGTCCTCGGACATGGACATTCCTACTACTTATGCTTCACTTGATTAGTGAGAGGTGTCCCTTCTCTTCTTCCCCCGGGTTTTGTTGGATTCCGGCGTTGGCCATTGAGGCAATGGACGAGCGGGAGTTGTCCTTGCCGCCTAGAGAGTGAGAATGTGGTGAGACGTGTTGGGATGGAAGAACGTGTGGATAAGATAGGTTACAATTTGGAGAACCATGATTAAAACTTGACTACTACTACTACAACTATTATTATAAAATATTGAATGAACCTGCATAGGAAACCTACAGCCACATATAGGCCTCTTCTCTGCCCTTGCATTTTGCATCCACTTTCCACAAAGGAAACATAAAGCATAGAGTGGTAGCAGGTGGCCAGTACAAAATTGTACTGAAAGTTGTTTACCTGGTTGGAATGCCTCGTCAGCGACAACAACGGAGGATAGAATTAGGTGCTCTCGAGCCGCGCTCAAGTTTGGTTAAGATGATCAAGTCCACGACCGCAGATGTTCTATGTCAACTCTGATGATTACACGTGAAGGAAGAGGCTTCATCAGATGATGCGCTATGCCGACTCAGAAGTCGTTATGTGTGCGTGTGCCTTAGTATACATGTATAGGTGTGATTAACCAGTGTTGTAATGTATGTAAATGTGTAAATCCACGTTGTATGACAGTGATACCAACTGTATGAATGATAATGTAATAGTTGAGAATTTCCTCCACTGCTACATTATGATGTACCCTAAGGATTTCCCTTCGAGAAAATCGTAGGTGTACAGAGAGGGGCGGCGTTCCATCCTTCCCAACCTCGGCGTGCTCTAGATGGCCAAATTCATAAATGGCAACAAGGAAGGGGATTACATTTGGTTCCCACATCTTATTGTCTGCTAAAATTAATTTAATTGTCTTGGTGTCGGTAGTATTGTTCGAGTTGGAAGAAAGAAAATTGATATATCAAAATAGGGTCTTTTTGAATAGTGTTACTCTTATATGCCCCATAGATTTTTATTATGTGCATCCGAAAGGTCATTGTAAGTCAGAACTGGTAAGTTTTTGGTTCACAATTGATACAACTGAATGGCTGAACCTGTGCCAATTTATTATTTTACTGAGGTAACATATTAAAAAGACTCGATCACTGCTATGCGCCTTACAGAGTCCATAAATTTCTTCAGCCAGTATCCATTTTTATTCAGCTAACCAGGTAACCACACTCATCTTAGCATCACTTATTGTTTACAACGGTTGTGGCCTGCTCTGAACTATAAATATATCGAGGCCAACCAGGCAACCTTCCACATCTTGGGCCCTTCCGAACTCCTGTTCCAGATACTGTCCAATGGCGGCAAGGCGCTGACCAAACTGCTCCCTAAAGGTTGCATCCACAGATAATGGCTTCTTGCTGTAATCTACGGTCCTCCGAATCACTTCACCATCAGTAGGGCCAGAGTTGAGCACCACAATCTCCTCACTGAAATTCGCAAAAGCTAGTGTTGTGACTTTGCCATCAAACTTGTGACATGAGAGTCTCCATGGAGTGCCACGGGTCCCAGAAGCAAGGGTTTCCCCAAGACCAGGGGCAACCTCGGCCTCAACGAACTTGGGATCATGGTCAGCTGGGTTAATTGTATGAAGCACAAAGGAGAGATCTGGCTGCAGCATTTCTTGCACAAGAACTGCCATCTTTGCGTCTCTCTGAGGTACACCAGCCACTCGACGGCTAAGAATTGCTCTCCTTGTGTATAATGATGCCCAAACCTGTCCAACCGCTGCTCCAAAGGAACTATGATCAGAGAGACTGACATTAGGAATTGATTCATAGAGTCCAGCAGCAGACATTCCAGCCAAATCCTCCACATTAGCAGTAGATCTAACAATTAGTCGAACATTCTGGTCAAATGTTTTTTTCAAAGATTCAATGATTTCTTCCGATGGACAAAGAAGTGAAACAGTTGCTTGAAGCTCCGAGGATAGGCTATCAAGTTCACCATTTTCAATTTGAGCTGTTTCAATCCTCTCTAGAAGGTTAGCGTAGGATTTGAATGATCCACTTTTCTTGAAGGCTTCCTCCATGGATCCAAATGGAATGACAGCACCTGCAGGAACTCTGAATGCTGCTGGAGTTCCTTTGTCATTATAAACTGCCCAGTAATCAATGAAAAATGTAAGATAACAGGAAATGGTACATTAAAATTTCAAGAAAGCAGTTCTGCCGTACTACTATAAGCTCGCAGTTCTGTTGTACTCGTAAGTTTTTTCATAATGTACAAGGTCTATGGATCCATAAACACTATTATCATACAACAGAAATGACTTTTTTTTTTCTCGAACTACGCACGAGAGCTGCGCGTCATTTCATTAAGGTGGAAAAAAAAGTAGTACATGACTCTAGGCTCTAGGAGGACCCAAACCCGAGTACAGGAACGAGCACACACACCACACCACAGGAAAACTAGGCTAGATTCGCACGACAATTTACAAGAAACATGACCAGCAGAAACGACCTTGGAAGCATCATTTTTGCCAATCTAGCACATAAAAAGCTATCACAACATTCTTTGTTATTGTTACATGAAAACTAGGCTATTCTTGATCACCTTGGTTAAACACTATGTTTAATCATTTGTTTTTTATTAAAGGAGGATTCTACAGTATTATCAGCTAGAGTTACTTGCTTTGAATGATACTATGGGTGTATATATTGTACAAATATGGATTAATGGAATGCAAGTTATCTGCGCTGTTTAATACATTTCTCTGTTAATAAGCAGCAACATACTACGTCCAGGCAAATTGACTGGTTGTATAAATGATACTTGTAAAATTCAAGAACATTCCTAAACATGACATTTTGCTCTGCAAACGAGCATGATAACTATGATTTCCTATCATCAGAGATATCTTGAACCTTGTAACGTATCGATTCACAGCAAAGAAGGTAACATAAATCGACATGAATTTGATGGATATTTCAACTGAAATTGGTACCTTTATTTGACACTGAAGAAAGAACCGAAAGAGTTCCACATGCAGCAGCTTTTGCACCAGATGATTCAATTGATGCCTCTGATAGCTTGAGCACACCAGACATACCATTCGTTCCTGATGTATAGCTCTTTTGCTGAAGTGGAGACCCCTTAGGGAAAAGAAAAAAGTAAGTAGGACCAAGTGTAAAAACATGCATTGTAGCATGTAGTCAGCAAGATGTGATAGATTGGCATGCTTTGATTAAATGATTTGATGCAAAAGAAACTTAACCTCAGACAATTCTAACTTCTTGTCTGTAGTCAGCAGTAGCGACAATTGCTGTGCAAATAGATTTCCTCCAGTGGATGGTTCTGATTCTGAAGACATGACAGCACAATCATCTTTGTTTGAAACAAGTGAAAGATCAACATTATTGGATGATGCACCCAACCTGTAAAAAGGAACATCAAAACTTATCAAACATATTTCACGTAGAGGGTGCATAGCAGTAGCATACTACTTCAATACCACTAAGTGGTGCTTAATTAGCAGTCAGGTTTGCTACTTCAGTTTGCAACTGAAATTCTACTTCCACACATTCTTCCATTAGAAAAAAAAAAAAACTTCTAGATTTGTAACCTCACAATAGGACAGACTCATCCACCTGTTCTTGCCTGCATGTAATAAGTTGTGGACTCATTCATGGGCCGCCATTCCGCCAATATAGGCAACGCCCTAGGCGTCCACTGAGCCCTAGGCATTCAAGTTGCATTTCAGAGGGGCTGTTAAGGTATTTGTTTAATCTCCTAGTCTAGGGTTTCCCCACATAGGGCCTCAATAAAATCATCCAGCTTCCTTTATCCGTAACATGGAACTACTTGGCTAGGAAGATGGCACAAGGAGCTTTGTTGGCCTAGAAAAGAGACAGGATCGCGACTCAAAGGAGCATTTTGTTCAGGCTCCATGGCAACATCGAGGACTTCATCGGAGGCAGAACTAAAGATCCAGCCACGGACAGTGCAGCCCGCCGGATCTCATTGCGGATTGGAAGGGTTAGGGCTTAGGGAACCATCGCTATGGCCGGGGAGGAAGAACTTGCCACAGAGTGCGATGAAGAAGACAGACCCCTTGTAGGTACAGTTTCCCAACTCCAAAGTGATAGGCACATGAGCTTTCATGTTGACAGCGGCATGGAAGGAAACCAGATGTTGTGCGGCATGGGAGGTGACGGAGTTGCCGCTGGTGACCAGGCTGATGGAGTCCATCTAGGACAGAGTAGACGGTTCAGTGACCATGGTGCTACGAGGACAGGGGTTGGAGCGAGGTGGAGGTGGTCGTGCGGTGAGGGGATCACAGCGCGAGGTCACGGCGACCTAGAGAAAAAGCGGTGGCTAGGGTTTAGGGCAGCAGATGGGGTGAGGAGACGGGTTGGATCAGGCCCGGTCTCAGAATATCAAGCAGATAATAGCAAAACATCTCATACCCCTTTGTTTGGGTTGCTTTTTATATACAAAGTCAGATATAACATAAGTTACAAGAAAGCTATATAACATAAGTGATGATAAGCGCACTGTCTTTTTTTCCTATATAGCTGCCCTAGATTAGCTCTTTTCCCATCTCGGGTTTCCTTCTTTTTGAAACTTCTTGTGTACAGTGTTGTCCTTCAATTTTTTTTAATTTTAATAAAGCAAACAGTGGGGACCTCCCCTACTGTATTTTCTCAAAAAAAAAAAGAAAAAAAAAGAAAGCTACATAAATATTAGGCCCCTAGATATATGCATATCTAACACAAAGAACTAGTCCCTGGTACTGTTCCCAGCTGGCCTGCTGCCCTGACTATTGGCTAAGTCAGTCAACATAGCATGAGAGAGACGCCACAACAAGCGCCTGTTATGAGTGTTCTAACAGAAAAGGACAGGATCAAACTGATACCATATAGAAATGAGAGGGAGAGAAAGATGAGGGGTAATGCTGCACACAGCCAAAAGGGTCGGCTGCTTGTGTACATATTTCAATATTGATCAAATAGAATCGCGCAGGATTACTGGTGCCATATCAAAGGTACCCTAAGCGGAAGCATTAAGGCTACCAATAGAACAAAGAAATAATGCTTACGCAGTAAATGAAACAAATCAATCAAATTCCTATTGATATACAATTGAATCTCCACGAAATAGTCAACTAACAGTTTCAAACAAAAATCTGAATTGAGTGGAGATTAGGTGCCCAGGGGGACTGGCGCACTCATGTTAGTAAAACAGAACCTAACCTGACATGTTTTCCCTCAAGTAACCTCATGTTCGTAATCGTGTCATCGTCTTCACAGGTTACAAATACAACTTTCTCCTGGAAACATGTGTAAGTAGCATTTTTTTTTTCTTTTTTGAAAAAGTGCAGTGGAATTCATTAAAAAGGAAAACATAATTAAATAAAATGAGGCTTTTGGTACTAACTTGACGAGCTCTAACACCAAGATGCGATAGGTGAGGTAATTCTTGTAGAAGAATAACGCCCACTATGTTATCCCCAGCAGCTTTGACCTGTCAAATGCAGAGCCAAACCTTTGAGATATTAGGAAGTTGTCAAGACAAGAACAACGAAACAAGGATTTAATTGTTTATATATACCTCTTCATCTCCATCAGCCTTGTTTACAACTAGCACGACAGGTTCTTTGATGGATGATGGCAATGATCCAGGAACTATTCTTTCAACCTGAATAACTTAACTATTATGAAAGACAATGCTATAAACACTTCAACTTAAATATGGCAAGCAAGGATGAGTTGGGATGGTTTAAAAGACTACAGGGGTGAACGGGCCTGCAACTTGATTGGTTAGCAGAGCTCACAATTAGCACCATAGGTCCTACCTTCGACCCCCCATGTGAGCGAATTTTAGGCTGGGCTACTAAAGGCCCCTCATTGGCTCACACTCTATACACTAAAACAGCTACCACCAACAGGACGTAATTGTCGAGTGTGAAGCCAACCTTTGTGGCCATTCTAGATGGGTAAGAGTCTAGAGTTTGTTTTAATTAAAACACCCAGGAGATGTCTCCTTCCACCGGTCTAATTTTTTAAAGACTCAAGGGTAGGCCAGATTTTTAATAGACCAAGGTCAAACCCAACTCATGAATCACAACAGAAATAATGCTTAGATCAAATATCCTGGTCTGACCGAAACCTGTCTTATGGTATATGGTTCAGTTTTCTACAACAATTTACATGAACGATTTATTACGAATTATCATAAAATCTATCTTTTAGCTCTTTTTAATCATTCAATGAAGCCTAAGCATGCATAAAGCACCATGTGTGACTGCAACATGTTTCGAATTACATCTCGATAAAAATGAAGAGCAAATTGTCATGTTTTTTTTGTGGTCATGGCGTGGGATTCATGAAATGAACTTATGTCAATTACAGTGAGAACACAACAGGGCAAAAGAAGCAAATGGAAGTTGCCCACACCTGTATCAAGGCTCCATGGGCCACTCCAGGAACAAGAACATCCCACACAGACGATCCAAGAACTGCTCGAGTTGCTTTTAGAAGTACAGTGCAAAGTTTCGAGACCTGAAAAATAACACTAAAACAAATCTAAATAGTTAGATTCACATTGATCAGATTGATGTTAATCTTAATATCAGTATCGTCCAAACGATGTGCAGGAGCACTTAGTACTCTTCTGTTGCTTTAAAGAAAACATTACCCAGCACGAATTTCAGCCTCAGTGTATGTTCTCACACTGTTGTCTGGTATTCCAAGGGCTTTCCCAAGAACCTACATATGTAGACAATCAATCTGAAAATTTACCCACAACAATTCACAAGAAAGTTAAGTGTGAGAATAAATGGAAATGTTTGCTTATGTTCTATTGAACATAGCTTACACAAATGTTTGCTTGAAGTGTTGAAATCGGTCTATAATTTTTTGTACTTTATTTTTTTAGGAAATCCTCGTACAAGGAGACAAATTTTATTTTTGGATTAAGCATTAAATAATTTAATACTCTGTCCTTAATTTAACTTCCTTTTGGACACACTGCATGTATCTTCTTCATCCAAATACGTCCTGCTCCCACCTTCTTCTAACTTGCAATCCAACCACATTTACAGATCTTTCATAGCTCCCTAATCCAGCGAAGCCAAAAAAAATGATGCAAATAGATAAACAAGGATCATATAGAACAACACTCGTAACATCGTGTGCCTGTACTCTACAGACCCTAAGCAATATGTTGTTTTCCCATGCAATACCTTTGCTTTCATGGTATCACTAGTCTAGGTTAAACATTGTTCGCCAAAACGATCATTTAGCCCAAACACCATTTACATGCTAAATGCCAGCAGTGACGCAAGGAGGCGCGAGGGTCGTCGAGGATCTTCAGCTCGGTTCTCCATCGCCGCTGGCACCGGCGCCGCCACCACCGCAAGGAGCAACGAATTCCTTCGGGTAACTCTCGCCGCCAGCCCCCCCCCCCCCCCCCCCCCCCCCCCCGGTCTCTTTTTTGTGCTCCCGCCCATTCCCGGCCTCCCGTGCACTCTTCATCTAGGATTGCGACTCCTCCCTTTTTGAACCCTGCTGTAATCGGGGCGCGAACCGTTGATAAATGGATCGACGTCAACCCATCTCGTCCCCGTACCACGATTTGGGTCGGCATACCAGATACGCGGTTCGCTGCTTCGACCCCAAACCTTGTGATTATGGTATGTCGTTTCTTAGTGAATTTTTTACTGTTGTACGACATTGTCAAATCATGGACTAATTAGGCTCAAAAAAAAATTAGTATCGCAATTTACACGCAATTTGTGCAATTAGTTATTTTTCGTCTATATTTAGTACTCCATACATGTGACCAAACATCCGATGTGACGGGGTGTAAAGTTTTTGTGGTGAAACTAAACAAGGCCTTAAAATGTTTGAACACAGCATATACATGGACATACTCCTTAGCATGTATCGACACATACTATACTCGTCTTAGGTTATATGGACATTACTCTCTAATAAAAAAAGTATGAATGCAAGTATGATTTTTCGATCTGCACGGACCTGGAGCCGCAAGTATGAATACGGCTCCCGTATAACTACTGCAATGTCTAAATGGGTGCTTTGTCACCATGTTAACCAGCTCCACTGCCGGATCACTCATCTTCTCAAATCTCCAAGGTTAGTAACAGCCATCTCCACTACTACTGATGTTGTGGGTGGGGGTGGGTAGGTGGAGAGCAGAATAGCATATGATAAACTTATGATCGCAGGGCTCATCTACACTTTATTCAGTAAACTCACCTTCACTTTTTCAGGGAATATAGAAAGAAGTGCTTCAGAGTATTCTTCTGTTAGTCGTCTTGTTCTATCAAGAGTGGCTTTGAGTCTCAGTGCCCAAATATACTTTCCATCCTCACTGCCTATGAAATGACAAGTGTAGTTGAAGGGTACTCCTCACCACAACGAGAACAAAAAAAAAAAAATGGTTGCACATTCATGTATGGCATATTAAAAAAGAAATTGTACCTTCAAATTCAGATAGACCTATCTGCTTCCAAGAAAGAAGCTCATTCGCTATCGCAGTACACTCATTTAATTTCCAACCTGAAAAGCTAACTTGATTTATGCCAATGACAAGGGCATCAAGGGCATCATCCCATAGACTTGTATTGGTAGGAAGACCCTCTGCAAGTGAAGCTGATCCACCTAAAGCTTCAAGAGCATTGATGTATCTGTTATGGTACCATAGCAACGAAAATAAAGCAGCATTTGCTTCCATGAGAAATCAAGTATGTATGGAAGCATCATAATTGAAAAAAGAAACAAATTTAATTTCATTACCTACTTAACAATACGAACGAATAATCCTCAAGCCCAATCTCACAAAGACGCCACTGCAAAACCTCAATGATGAATTAAATTGAAA
This sequence comes from Eremochloa ophiuroides, assembly GCA_038502445.1. Taxonomy (NCBI): domain Eukaryota; kingdom Viridiplantae; phylum Streptophyta; class Magnoliopsida; order Poales; family Poaceae; genus Eremochloa; species Eremochloa ophiuroides. The sequence continues at coordinate 42,883,592 of JAHLJS010000003.1, forward strand.
TACATGCATCCAATTTCAATCCCTACTTTCTCAAATGTGTTTTGACAAATAACCTTTTGTCGCATTGCAATAGCACTATCTGAAGCATCATTTCTAAGGCCACTTTCCAGACCCTTCATTAGAATTGATCTTAGATGAGATAATGACAGCAAGGTCTTCAGCACAACTTGAACGCCACCATTTTCATCCAAATCTTTTGCACCTTCCAGTTGGTCTAAATTCTGAGATAATCAATAAAATCACATATACACGTATGAAATGGCCAATACACTGGTGAGAAGCAGGTCCATCACTGAGTAAACTGGTTAAAGATAAGCAGTAACAGCTGTTTACTTATTAAAAAAACTGACACTAGGAGGAACTTAATCAGATATTAAGAAGAATTGGCTCCCATGTTCAACTTTAAAGGGGCTTGAATCTGGGTTGCGGGGCATACACCAGGGCCAATAACATTATCCAACTATACGTAGCATCGAACCCAGGAAGGCATGAATACTAACAGGACTTAAGTGCATCAGCAAGGATTCTCCAGGGTCTCTACCGCGGCGTAGCCGGCGGGTCGCTGGCGCCGCTCCCTGCTCCCCTGGCCCGGTGCTATCGGGGACCATAAGAGGGTGATGCCGCACCTCGGCTTTGAGGAAAGGGAGATCATCAAGCCAAACACTCAAGATAGTTATAGTAAGCTCTTCAGGCCACTGCTCTCTAATTCCCATGTTTGTGCTTTAGCTGCTATTTTTGGCTGGGAAGTTGGACATGGTGAGCAGGTGCGAGCTGCGGATGTTATTGCAGTATCGTAAATCTTATGTCCTTGTTGGAGTCATTTAAATCTTGGGTCAAATTAATTCTTCTACTATCTTAGTTTGGAATGTGCGAGGCCTAAATCGAAGGGATCGCAGGAACTCTGTCAGAGATGTTATTCTGTCCAGCGATGCTGACATTGTCTGTTTACAAGAGACTAAGGTAGAGAAGCTATCACAACACTTGTTCCTTTCAGTCTTTGGTCCTGCGTATGATAATTTCATCATGCTCCCGGCCAAAAGGACTAGAGGAGGGGTCCTGATTGCTTGGAAGGGTTGTTCTTGCCAAGCAGTTGCAACAAGGGTAGACACTTATTCTGCTTCTGTTTTGTTCTCAGAGAGGGGATGACGAAAAAGTTTGGTTCCTCCAAGAGCTAAGGAACATTAGAGCTCTTTGCAACGGGGCTTGGCTTCATCGGTGTTGACTTTATTTTGATCTACCAGACCGCTGAGTGCTGACAAGAATAATGGATACTTGGACAGAGCAATGTGGGGAGATTCAAGCGTTTTCTGGATAATATTGATCTCAAGGAGATCCCGCTCTTGGGTCGCAAATATACTTGGTAAGATTGGATCGGGCTTTTTGCTGTGGGGACTCGGATAGTATCTTCCTTGATGCTGTCCTGCAAAGTACAGCAGCTGGCGTCTCTGATCACTGTCCTCTCATCCTGGGTTTGAAAGTGAGCACTAGTGGCATGCACCAATTTCATTTTGAGAGCTATTGGACCAAAATTCTTGGATTTCTTGATGCTATCAAACAGAATTGGGAGGCTCCGGTACAGGTTACAGAGTTGGGGGCAGCGGAAAGTAGGAAATATTAAAGCTCAACTAGATCTGGCCAAGGAGATTCTTCGTCGTTTGGAAATAGAAAGAGATTCAAGGGTACTCTCTGAATACGAGGAATGGCAGAGAAAGAAACTTAAACTTCATTGTCTTGGTTTGGCTTCGCTTGAGTGAACCATTGCACGGCTGCGATCTAGGATTTTATATTTTTGGGAAGGTGATGCCAACACTGCTTTCTTCCATCAAGAAGCTAGGTACAGGAAAAAAGAAGAACTTCATTCCAAAACTCCAAGTTGATAATCAGGTGGTCGTCTCGCAAGAGAAGCAGGAGGTAGTGGTTGATTTTTATGAGGACATCCTTGGCAGGGCTGAAGATAGGGATTATACTCTTGATTTAGATGAATTGGGTATCAAGCAACATGATCTATCTGATTTGGATGCCCCTTTTCACGAGAAGAAAGTGTAGGCTACCATAAAGGATATGCACATGGACAAGGCCCCGGCAGGATGGATTCACAGGACAGTTTTACATATCCTGCTGGAGCATTATTAAAGGAGATGTGCTGATGGCGTAGGACGCAATCCAGCATGGCCATGTTTTCAAATTTTGGCTCCTGAATACGGCTTATATTACCCTGCTGCCCAAGAAAGTGGATGCGGTTGAAGTGAAGGATTTTCGGCCTATAAGCTTGATTCATAGCTTTACCAAATTGGTGATTAAGCTCTTGGCTAATCGGCTAGCCCCTCTTTTACCTTCCTTGATCTCTGTAAACCAAAGCACTTTTGTGAGGGAAAGGAGGATTCATGGAAACTTTATGCTGGTCCAACAGATGGTAAAAGCACTGTATAAAAAGAAAGAGGCGCATATCCTGCCTGGATGTCATGTGCAAGGTGGGGTTCGGCTAGCAGTGGCAGGACCTTGTTTGCTTGATCTTGTCCAGCTCCTCAACACAAGTATTGGTCAATGGGAAATCTGGGGACACCATTTATTACTATCGCGGCCTCAGACAGGGTGACCCTCTGTTACCGATGTTGTTTATTCTAGTCATGGATGTCCTGAATTCCTTGATGTCGATGGGTCTGTTGCAGCCTCTAGCCATTCAACAAGCACGGCACCGGGTTTCTCTCTATGTTGATGATGCGGCTATTTTCTTAAGACCAATGTTTTTAGGTCGATCCTGGTCGTCCATGTATTTCAGGACATATACCTCTCTATATACACTATATAACTATATAACATACACAACAAAGGAAGCAAAGCATGAAGACTGCATTAGTGTTTAGCCGATGATTTACTTGTGGGAGTTGTTTTCTTCTCTTTTCTGGAATACCAAAGAGAACCATAATTAGCTAGTAGGAAGTAGCAACACTAATGCAATCTTGATCTTGCACAACTTAACAGCTGCAGTAGCAAATAACTAACATTCAGCAGAACATAGCGGCGACACAGCCAGCATATCCGCCCAGTTCAACAGGCTCAAAAACAGAGTACCCAAACTGTTCATCCCTGTCCTAGTCGGACGATTAATCGTGATTCCTCGTCGACTAATCGGTCGAGCTAATCGAGTCGGACCTCCTAATCGAACACCTGGGACCGACCAGGACGACTAATCACAATTAATCGGACGACCTGAAAACATTACTTAAGACCGTACAGCTCAAATCTGGTCATTATTAAACAGCTACTAGATTTGTTTGGGCATTCTTCTGGTCTTAGAACCAACTGTCCAAAAGTTCAGTTTCACCTATCCATGGTTCTGATGAGGAGATGGCACTCACTGCAAACTTCCTATCTTGCGCCATAAAGGCTTTCCCTTGTACCACTTACAGCAGTAAATCTGCCTATGTGGCGTTCTTTGAGGGATCCATCAAGTTTGGTTCTTGGAGAAGGATCTGGAAAACCTGGGCTACCCTGCGCTGTAAGTTTTTTATGTGGTTGGTGTTTCACAACCGGGTTTGGACAACCGATAGACTAGCAAAGAGGAATCTCCCTCACCCTAAGTCTTGCCCCTTATGTGATCAAGAGGATGAAACAATAAACATCTGCTAGGGGGCTGTGTTTGCACGATAAGTTTGGTGCCTGGTTTTGCAACAATTAGGGCTGATAAAGTTGGCACCTCAGCTTATGACTCGTTTCTCAGGGTGGTGGAAGAGGTCAGCTGCAGCGGTCCCCAAACAAGTGCGAAAAGGACTAAACTCTTTGATAATTCTAGTAGCTTGTGAGATTTAGAAGCATCGCAACACTTGTGTCTTTGATAATATGAGGCCAAGTGTTCAGAAGGTCCTTAGGTCCATTAGCTCGGAGGGTAGGCTGTGTGCTCGGCAGGGGCTTCCAAGCTCCAGGAACTTGTATTCAGGTCGCTGCCTACAGGAGCTTAATGCTCAGAGGCATTTGGTCGTTTTGCTATTTGTGTGGTGAGTCCGGGTGTGGTGTGTGGGTTGGGTCTCTTTGACATGTCTATCTTACTTCTACCTTAGGCCCCGTTTGGATCCTTAGAATTGGAGGAATTAAAATCTAGTTAACAATTTAGACTATTTCACTTAGGATGTGACATTCCACCACTTTCCAAAGTTCACATATTAGCCTACATCACATTCATAGGGTGAGAGGTGAAATTTGATTCTATAGATCACCACGCTATAATTCTACTTTACAATTTATAGCACGCTCTTCAACTTGCTCCCACACGGTAAAAGTACAGCATATAAGTATCTCTCTTGTATAGACAACAATAACATACAAATATAATCTATATACAACCAAATTAAGTTAATTAATATGTGTGTAAATTAAGATTCTTAAAATGAATTCAATTCCAAGGATCCAAACGGCGCCTTAATGAAATGACGCGCAGTTCTCCTGCGCTGATCGAGAAAAAAATCAGCAAGGATTGGAGTTGCCAAAACATAGAAATATCAAATACGTGACGGTAGCATATTAACATCTCCAAACTTATTATACTTGTCTATATTAGGAAATGAAGAGAAAATTCACAAAAAAAAACTAACCTTTTTGCTTTTCAGAAAGGATGAGAGCGCTTCTAAGCCAGACTCGTTCAAGGATTGCTCGATAGATTCCAGTTGCTCCAGTAGGCTGCAAAGCCCATATTACAGTATCACATAATTATTTCAAAAAGTATTTGACCACTAGAGTACAAAGAAAAGATGATGCAGCATAAAAGCTTTTTTATATTATTCGCAGAATTCTGTCCTAGTACAACGCAGCTTTCCTGCATACTTGCGAATAAAATATGATTCACAAGATTATTTCTGTTCTAGTCTGAAGGTTTAAGGGCGAATTGAGTAATTTATATTGACATTATTTGCCATTAGATATTTCTTTGTTTCATGACTTTCCATGGAATAATTCAGAGTTAATTCCATACCATGTAATTTTGAATTTCTTTACTCCATGTCATTGCCACATATCATGGACTGAGAAAAGTATCAAATCAAATTGAAAACCATCTTCCCAACATTGCTGAAGCACTTCTGCTCACTAGGGAGGAAATTCACCTTTGGGGTCTGGCTGGTGCCCATGGTATTTCTTACTTCCTTGCCACATCTCAAGGAGTTTCTTAGGTCTTTGGGTTAAGACCTGTGTGTTGGGTGTGCAGGTGTGTTGTATGGGACCTTATCTTCTTTCCTGCTTAATATAGTGACATCCAACTATCCTATGTGTTCCAGAAAAAAAAAATAATAAAAACCATGCTGGGATTGCAAATGGACTAATTTGATGGTAATCACAGTTCAGAAGTTCTCTAGTGGCATACAGTGGATTTATTCTCTTAACTAGTCTTAGTGCTTAATTGGGACAGTTGCATTAGTGCCCTTATTTTGAACACTAACTGCACGTTTGCCCCTGTTTTTGCAACTTTGAAGATTTGCCCCTATTTTTTCAAGCTAAAGTTTCCACTTGCCCCTATTTCGTGAATGAGACTTAACTTTGTTAAGTGAAGGCTGAAAAGACACAAATGCCCTTGGTATAGATGACCCAAAAATCAATAAGATTTTTTATGTATTGAATTACTGTGGATATATTTATGACAAATGACGACATCACATATTTTATTTAAAAAATCTTATTGATTTTTGTCAAAAAATATCTTATTTCAATAAGATGTCATTTGTCAAAAATATATCCATATAATTCAATACATAAAAAATCTAATTGATTTTTGGGTCATTTATGCCTAGGGCATTCGTGTCTTTTTAGTCTTTACTTAACATCGTTAAGTCTCATTCACAGAATAGGACCAAGTGGAAACTTCAGGGGCAAATTTACAAAGTTAAAAAAATAGGGGCAAACGTGCAACTAGAGTTCAAAATGAGGGCAGTAATACAATTGAACCTTATTATTCTAGATTGAACTTTGTTAGTTTTGCACATAAACCATTTCTAGTACAAGAACTTTAGGCTTTTAGGCAAGTTATTTTTGCCTTCATCACCATCACCATTGCATGTCTGTTTTGGTATTTCTGGTGACAAGTCATTATGAATAGAAACTCAAAACTGATGCAATTATCTTTGTCACGTGAGGGCGCACGTGCGGTGCAAGAGGGCTGCACGCGGCCAGAAGGCGCGGCTGGGCCACAGGACCGTGGCTAGAGACAAAGGACAACCTGGCCAATTTAGGCATGATACAGGATATCAGGATTAGCATGATTGAAGGAATACTAGCTTTAATAGGAGCAGTTTATTATAGCAAATAGTGAAATGAAGATTCTTAATGGAGAAAATGTGGGCAAATTAGGAATTAGACAACCTGCCAGCATTAAAGAAATCTTTTAGTTCAGTGTAAAACGTCTTGAATTGTTCAATAAAAGCTTCACTGTACTCTCCAGGAGTCTTAGTAATCCTAGCAAGCATGGCTTCAGTAGCAATAAGATCCTCAGGGCCAGCATTCCGGTGAAGCTTGTTTTGTATAGTATGCTTGATTTCTTGCTGTTGATAATAGAGGATAACTGAGTAACAATTCCAATGAGGAAGTTATCCCAAATTGTGAAATGTGATCATCACCTTGAGATCATGTGGTATGTCATTACGATGAGCAATATCACGAATTCGTGTTAGAGGAACGGAGGCAGTAAATTCTGATTTAAATGAAGGTAAACAAGGATGAATCTTGCGTATCACAAGCAAATCCTGTATATGAATGAAAATGTAAATGGTCAGAATTACAAATTAGAATAATATTTTGTCTTTATGAAGGCGTATATGTTAGGCAAATATGGGTTTGGGCTGGCCATGCGGTCCTAGCTCAGTTGGCCATCCTATTTAGTTATGTTGCCTTGGAGTCAAAGCCCGGAACACCTGTATATCGAGTTGTATTCGGCAACGATATCGGAGGACGATTCAATTTCCACAAGCCGCCCCTATCCAGGCCTATATATACATGTACCTTGTACTCGACATCTCAATCTGTTAGCATATTTATTAGAAATATGTATAGTCTAACACATGTATACCATGCTACTTGTACTCAAAGTTGTACTTGACTATATATATGAAAGTCACACCTCCCCCCTAATTGGGTGCCGCGCACAGTCCTCTTGCGGTGTGTCTCCTCTCCTGGCTGTGGTCTCCCGCTCGAGCCTCTCTCGCGCCTGCCTCTACTCGCGCGGGTGTGCCTCCACGCGACTACCTGTCCCATCACACGCTTCTTCCCCATCCGCATGAGCTCTGCTTCCGCTCGCGCTCCTCACAACGTGGTCCTACATGCAATTTGGCTCAGCCCCCAACAGGTGTCCGCCATCCACCGCCCCACGCGCGAATCCACTTTGCTCCCTCATGCGCAGCTAATGCACATCACTCCCTACTTGCTCGCTCCTCTTTCGTGCCTCGTCTCGCAGCTTCCTCCACTTTCAACCAATGACAACCGAGCCCTCCAACTCCTCTGCCACCAGCGGAGCCATGGGCTCTATCCCTGCTGGCCCGATCGTTGCCCCCTACGCTAGGATCGCCATCTGCTCTGACGTCCCTGTCGTCCTTGAGCTGAAGCATCTGAACTTCCACAAGTCAGCGCCCTTTTTTAAGTCTTTACTGGGGAATTTTGGCCTTTATGGCCACATCGATGAACTGTCCCTGCGAATCTCCCTAATCCCCAGTGGGCCATAGACGATGCTTGCGTCCACAGTTGGCTCCTCGGGTCCAGCGCCCCCAATGTCCAGGATCTAACCAGTGACGGCAAACAGACAGCGCGCCAGCTAGGTTGCCATCGAGGGCATCTTCCTGTCCAACAAGGAGCCCCGTGCTGGCTTCCTGCACGAGTTCTCTATTAGGCAGGGGGCGTCTCCAACAACGATTACTGTCAACGCATGAAGACTGTCACAGATGCCCTGAGAGATGATGTCCATGCTTTCTCATCATTCCAGCTGGTCCTCAACCTCTTTCGCGGTCTCAACCTGCACTTCTCCAGCAGGCAGGACAACATCGTGGACACCACGCCACTCCCAAACTTCAACACCACGCGCCAAAAGCTCATCTTCAAGGAATTTCGCCTAGCTAATGAAAGCAAGGTTCCCAATGAGACTGCCCTTCACGCTTGTGGCTCCTCTTCCAGCATGCTTTGCTGCAGTACAGGGACAAGGCAGTGGTGGCCCTGCCAACGGCGGTGGCAGCAGCACTTGGCGGCAGATGGCAGCAGTAGCAAGGTGGATGGCAGTGAGAGTTAAGCCTAGTGCTGCTCTATGTATCTAGTTAAAGTAATTAGCTATGTAGGAGCTGTAGTTATTGAGGACCAACTTGTATCTCAAGTTTGTTTTCCAAATGAATTGAAATAAGCGGTTAAGACCAAGCTGCCCTCTGGCCGTTCTCATCCAGATCTCTCTCTTGTGTGTTACCTGGCTAACAACTGGTATCGGAGCTTAGGTTTTTCTTGTGAGAGTTGAGAGCCACCATGTCCATCCACTTTGGTCTCTCCGGTGGACCTGTCGGTGCCAGAGCCCGTGTTACCGCTGCTAGGCAGCTCGTGTGGCGTGGGCAGCGGCTGCTCAGACCTCCTCCGCAGGCACACTCGGCATTCACTCCGTCCGAGTTCTCCACTCCAGCTGGCATTGCATCCAGCAGCTCCAAACCAGGCAGGTCTCATCATGGCCTTGAACCAGATGGCGCCACAGGGTACTATTCCCTGGGTTTTGGACATCGGTGCCACATCTTACATGGCTTCTTCGGATACTCACCTGCCTTCCTCCTTCATCCATAAGACCATAACTGTGGGCAATGGTCATTCTATACCTGTTGTTAGTCGTGGTAATTCCATCCTTCCCACAGCCATCACCTTCCATCTCAATAATGTTCTGGTTGTGGCTGACATTGTGCGCAATCTTCTTCTTGATCAAGCAGCAGAGTCAATTCAGCCTTTGCCAGACAGGTATGGTTATGGTACAAAATCTTCCAAAGATTGGGATTGAATTCCATTGCGCCGGCCTCTACCAGCAGATTCTCAAGCTGGCGGTACCAGGCAATCAAAGGTTCAGTTATCATTAGCCTATTCCAGGAAACCTGGAAACATCAGAACGATTGTGTTTTTAATAGCTCAAGTTTAAATATCATTGTGGTGTTGTAACCAGAGTGCCAGACACAAATGCCCCAGGAGTTGCAGGCTAGGAGGTTTGTTGGGTGGTAGTTTTCCTGGTTTTATTGTGCGCAATCTTCTTCTTGATCAAGCAGCAGAGTCAATTCAGCCAACTTTTTTTTCTCGCTGCGTGTAATTTCATTAAGGTAGAGGAAAACAAGATAAGCTGGATTTAGAAAGAAACACAGCTCGCGGAACAAAACGAAACAACACCACACCCACCCACCCTAACAGAGGAGGAAAGGGTGTGGGTAGTTCTAAACACGACCAGAACCTGACCAACAAAAAAAAAATACCTAGGAATTGGACAGACTGGACCAAAGACATTGCGAGCAATTTACTAAGCTTTGATGCTCCAGCCACCAGCTGACAAGGACCGGATACCACCGGCCACAAGACGCAAATAAAGTCGCTGGCAGAGGAATAGAGCCAGGAGCACGTCTTTCAACTAACGTGGGTGGGGAGACTAGGAAACGCCACTTGAGTCGCACCACCATAAGGCCTTCGAGCGATCCGGTGCCGAAGAGGGGGTGAGGAAGGGGGATATGGGACCTGACATAGGGTAGAAGCCAGCATGGGGCTACTGGTGATGGGGAGGAGGGAGGTGTTAAAGGGCAGTTAATTCCCATATCCGAACGGATCTATTAACCAACAAACACGGAAGCATAACCACTATAGAAGAAAATACACAAACGAGAACGACACCGAGGCACGATGTTGTTTAGCGAGGTTCAGTGATGTGCCTAATCCTCGAGGCATGACTACAGACGCTCCTCCCCATAAAACAGCAGCTACACTGGCATCCAGGTGATCCCGCGGCTTCGCCGCCGCCCAAACTAGCTGCCAAGTCGTCTCACGGTTACAACAGGGGTTGCCTAAATTCGACTCCAACTCTATGCTTCAGAAGGCCTGACCATTTGGAAAATGTCCGGTGGCATAGTGGCGGGTGTGCCGCCAGCTGCAGGAGCCCGTGCTGGCATAGCCCGTAATACAGCTCAAGTCCTAACGTAACCAAACTTGTACACGTAATCGACACATATGTAACAGGTGGGAGGAGCGGAGGGACATCTTACTGCCTCTCTTCTTGAGTTATTGTGCTTGTGCTTCGGTCGCTCACCTACATTTTTAGAAGGATAGTTCTTGTTTCCTCAAGTCTAATGTGGGGGAGTTTTGTGTGCATCTTGGGGGGGGGGGGGGGGGGGGTGTTATTTTAGGGGATTGTCTCCTTTATGTACTTTATACTCTCTTCTCTTAATGAGATGATACAAAACATAGCCCTCTCGCATGTTGACAAAAATGGGCATATATTCTGAAGATTCAGTTAACCATAGGAACCAGATCCTAGTTTATCATTTTACATTACATGAATGAACTGAACTAGTCCATGGCTAACAATGCTATGGTAGAAATAAACAGTAATACAAATATCTGTAGTGTGGTGCTTGGTCATACTACCCAGAGAAATAACCTGCAAGCCAGGGTCTAAATCCCTGGCTTGCTCACACTCAAAAAAAAAATGTTGTGCCTCCCAAAAAAAAATTTAGGCAGAACACGAACCTATGATAATGGTGCAGTACTATGTCGGGGTAGTGACAATGGTCGCTGGCTCAGGTTACGTGCAGCCCTGTATGGTAAAGCCAGGGTTTGGGGTTTTCATGGCTAGTTTCGCCGAGGTTCTTTTTTTTCGAACACGCAAGAGAACTGCATATCATTGCATTAAGAGAAAGAAATGGCCCCTTAAAAATCACCACCACCTCACTCCGAGCCAAGCCTTGAGGGGTTGAAAACAAAATAAAGTTTTGTAACTAAAAAAACGCCTAGGGGTGAGACCACACGCCCCAAACTCGAGGTTATTATTAGTGCAAAGTCATGGGGCATCCTTATCCCATCAGTAATTTTTTTTTTTTATAGAAACGTAGTGATATAAACAAAATACATGTAGTACAATGTTGATGTCACCACTACTATGACGAATGAAGCAATCAACCTGAGCTGATGTGTTTTTCCCATAGTATATCCTTTCAATTTCACGAAAAATTTGCCTGGATATCTCAGCATGTTTATTGGGTCGATGGTGGCCACCATCCTCAAAGCATGGTATTTGACCCGTATATATCCACTGCGATCAAGAGAAGCTATTGAGAATGTAACCAAAAAAACCATTTCACAAATATCATTGTCTCCAGATAACAAAGATCATAGGGAAATATTTGGATATCTGTGTCACTATTGACTAACAGTACAGTAAGGTGCAAGAGGGGGAACCTTTAGATATATAGCAGAATATGTCAGAGCCTCCAAGTGACTCTGATCTTGAACATATTCAGAAAAGAGCCCACGGACAAGCTCCAACTGCAGAAACATAGCAAAGTGAATTGACATAGATAGTCCACTAGATCAAATTAGTTTCCTTTCTCCAGAAGTGCAAAAAGTTTGAGCAATACCCTGGTTTTATATTACTTAGTAAAGAAAGTCCATTCAGCTTTAAATTAATCTCGAGGAAGCTTTACAAATTCTACAAATGGAATCAGACTTACCTAGAAATCTCAGTATATATTAGATAATACCCACACAAAAAAAGAATAACAAACGAAGGACAACACTAGCTAAGTCCCTTCAAACCCAAAAAAAAAAAAAGATCTGGGCAATAAACATTATACCTCTAGATAATAGCTTCACAAGAGATCCCAGTTATCACAGTTAACAACTATTATGAATTACATTTAACAACAACTAGTAGCAAAAGGTAAACAGCCAGGTGTTAATATCAAATGAATAAACCCACATGGAATACTGTACCCATTTCACTAAAAAGTAGGGAATCTGTCCAACTAACCTTCCGCCACCAGTTTTTTGATGCTTTATCACCCTCCACCAATTTCAGCGATACTGTATCAAGCCCAGTCATGTCCCACTTCCTATCACCCTCATTATTGTAATGCTCATTTGACCGCATGAAAACTGTATCACTACCTTGCCATAGGGCACCAAGTGTACTCGACTTGAGTTCTTGTGTTAGATCGCCATCACCAGTATTACAAATATTTCCCATCTTTTCTACAGCAATATTTCCAGATAGTTTAGCATCTTCACCTATCTCCTCAGTATCTCCGGACAACTTAATCTCTGATGGTCCTAAAAGATTTAAAGGCTCTTTTGTCTTATTCCAGTGGCATGCCATATCAAATGAACCATTTTTTGGCAAATTAACTACACGGTTGTCACCATCCTCCCATATTTTGTCCTTGCCTTTATTCAAAAGTATCACAAACTTGAACTCCAGTAGTGTCTCCCCAGGGATATCAAGCTGGCAGACCCAACCATTTGGTGTCCAGTCCATCTCAACCTGACTCTTCCATGAGCCAAGCTCTTTTGTCGAACCAATAATGCCAACATGCTCACCAAACATAACCTGGTGATCTAGACAAACATGAAGACACACTATATCCTGCTTTGAAGGATCTATTTCTTTTTTCTCCTTTGTTCTGTAGAATAAAAAAAGTCAGTGTAGCCAACAAATTCTACTGGATGACTTTCAGAAGAGTTGCATGTGTGTAAGAGCAGATTTGCAAGTTACTGCTTCATCTTTTCTGCTGTATATAGAGAGAGAGTAGACAAGGAACCACTAGACTGAGACTACACTAACACTAATACCCTTGACTATTATAAAAAAAACTTGTCCGGAAAGAAAAAGATAATCCCATAGATTTCAACAAATCTAATAAACCCGTTTATCTGCGACCTACCGTATTTTTGAAGACATGGTGATGAAATGCACTCCGGAGCAAAACAATTTTGAACGGACCCCACATTCCAAGGTCCCACACAAAGCCTCACAAGAGTCTAACGAAGCAGAAAAACTAACAAAACGATACCTCTTTGTAGCCGAAGCGGTGGATTCCGCACGGTGTGAGAACGCGCGTCTCCACGGGGCAGCGACCCAGCCGCGGCGCCGTAGAGCGGCTGTAGCAAAGGCTCCGCCGTTGTACAACAGCGCGTTAAGCACGCGCCGCGGCCTCGAGGAGGCTGCCGCCACGGCGAGCGAGGGGTTGAACGGTCGCAGCGACGCCATGAGCCTTCCTCCTAATCCTCCTCGGCCGCAATCCGACGAACAAGTGGGTTCCGCCTCGATTGTCCCAAACGGGGCCGACTTTCAGAGAGAGGGAGAGAGTAGGAGGCGGTGGCCTCGGGGCGGGGCGGGGCGGGGCGAGATGCGAGAAGAATGGCGATGGCAGCGAAACGTGTGGTCGTGTTTTCCGTGGCTACTTTTAGGCCTTATTACTAGAGAAGGATGCGCGCTTCGCGGGGCCCTACCAGCGATAATTTTTAGGCAAGAGTAAAATATATCCAATTTTATCTGATGCTAAGTGACACTCATAGACTTAGCTTACCATAAATTAATCCAAGCATCTGAAAGTCCAAGGAGTCTAAACATTAACAGAATAGATCAAAAGTAGTATGTGTCAATATAAAGTTATAAACTGGGCACTTGTTACATCATGTCTCATTAAAGAACGAAACAATGAGTGACAGACGCACTAACAGGCATGCTTACTGATGATCTTGAGCTTAATCTATAACAGAGAATAGAGAACTGTTGAAATCACTATCTCTAAACAGCAATTAAGCCACTACTTGCCATTTTCCTTTCCTCTCTCATCAACTATCGTGTTAAAAAACACATTATTACCTAGAAAAGAGACAAATCTGTCAACTCGCGGCGCTCTGCCAAAGCTCTCTATATAACTGAGATTGTAAAACAATAAAGATGAGGAGATTACAGACAAATAACATCAATAACAATTACGCCTAACAATTAGTACAGTAGGTTCTTACAATCAATCATATATTATTACATGCAAGACCAGAATATATTACTACCAAAAAGTTTTTTTCCGATAGTGGAGAATACCCGTCCAAATTTCCATCCGAAACAATAAAATATTTCATGGCGCTTATACAAAACAAGCACACAGAATGCAAGCGTGTGGCCATGTTGCATGTTCAGACTGATCATTGACTACAACGGACGGTTGGTAGTGATCACTTGAACAAAAGGGTACCCTAGTCAGTAATCATGATGGTTCTCATCACAAACAAGGCAAGGTGTGAAAGCCCATCTGTCGGAAGGAGAATCGCATCAGTGACGAAGTTTGCCATTCACTGGAAGCCTACAATATACAATTAAAAAAACTATTAGCTGATCATAATAGTATAATGCGAAATATCATAAGATTTATAATCAAATCAACGTTACAACAAAAGGCCTTTAACTATGGCATTATCATTTCACTTTTAAGAACATTGCTATTTTGATATTCAAGTATTTACATCTTACTTCACACGATGCATTAATAAGGATGTTTTGCAGCAACCTACCAAGCATATTTACATCCTGTATTTAGAAGAGAGATACCACAAAAGAGGGTGACGTACAGCCTAAAGCATTTCATAGACACAATGAGCTGTTTAGCACTTTAGCTTCTTTGGATCTATTTATTTATTTTCTTTCATGCCAATGTCCTCTATGAGCTCAATATTCCCACACTCCTCGACAACAGAGTGAATATGCAACAAAGATTTGTGGTTAGCATTAACCTTAGCCTAACAAATTCACAAACATCCAACAGACAATATATTAGTTTAAAAGGACTTCCATAGTGAATAAAAAATAATACAAGAAGCAGGACATGGCATGCCATCATGTGGTTTGATTATTTCTGGTGTGATAAATGATTGAGTCCAACCTTTGATGATAATTTTAGACATGAAGCATGGCATTCAGATAACCAATACATACAGGATGCTGTACATTATTATTTTGGGTCGGTTGCATCAGTCATCCATGTGCCTAGAATTACTGGGTAACAACCATGTCCAGTGCATATCAGTTAGTGCCTTGTTAGGTGGCAAAGCCTATCACAAGTTAACAAAAACGTATGAATTTTTTTCTCGAACGAACATTAATGATCCCAAAAATTTATTGATGTGTCACCCGCTGTTTTCTCCCCTGTGGAACTTATCGATCCATTTTAGGCTCAAGGACCACAGAATAATAGTGGTGAGCCAGGATCTGAATATAAGTTAAAAGATCATCCACTACTGAATTAATCTCCAGTTGGTTGTCTCTGGCATGACACAGGTTCAGGCTTTTTCAATTTTCTCTGTTATTGGACATAAGCAGTAGCCTCCTTGGCAAACAATATTTCTATTTCAGATGCGCGCATCTAAGCTTAATCAACATGTCCACATCAAAATAAACAAATACCAATTAGCCAATAGCAACAGACACACGGAACGCTGCATGCTAAACTATATTGTTACTTTGCTAGGCCAGAAGTTCAGAATAAATCAGTCTCACAACATCGGGTATACTAATTTTCAGGTCTAATCGATCTAGGAGTGTTTCAGACAGATTAAATGCAAAACCACACAAGAATAATCACACACGTTCGTAGCAATGTGCGCTTACCTTGGCACCTGATATGCTTCGCGACGAATGAAGAGGCAGCGAGTCCTTCACCATGCACATCTGAAGGGGAACAGGGATTAGAAGACAGGGGAATGAGCATGAGCCTTACTGTGGTACTAACCATGCAACTACACATCCTTATATTGGTCATTAGAATGTGAAGGAGGATCTACTGTCAAGGATCAAATGCAGGCGGCTACAATGTAAAACAAAGTGTATCAAGAGCAAGGAGGGAAGATTAACAAAACTAACAATCCAAAATACAGTAGATCATTTTCATCGGATGGAGTGTTACTTCACAAAGTTAGGTAAATTTCTTCTATACAAATGAAGAAAAAATTGGTCAAGCAACAATTGTGGACCAGGATTGGTCAAGACACATCATGCAATGCAATGAACCAGAATTCATGATTGCTCAGGCTCGTCACTTTATACTAATATCACAGCAAAGACAATGGAATCTTCAGACACCATGGCAGCAAGTTTCTTCCTCATCTACAGTAGATTCCAATTGCTCTTGGCCTCTTGATATAACGTCAGTGCATTTGGTCATATATTTTGGCTACAAGCCTAATTGCATGGTAAATAGATGTTCAGCATATTCAGTGTAAATTTAATATTTCTTTAGACAAAGCGTAAATCTAATATTAGAGCTGGGTCCTTACATGATATGTGATCTTAAGTAAGGAGCAAATCACAAAATACGCAACAAATAGTATAATCTTGCAAGCAGATATTCCAAATCGAGTCCTGCTTGCAAGCCACTTAGTACTTAGTAGCCAGGAGAGGTTGTGGGATAATCTGAGAAGAGGACACCTTCCCCAGGCATTTCCAAATTCTACACCTCAGGAAAGCCAGGCCCTTAAATAGCCATCCATTTTAACAAAATGAAGTTGGACAAGCTGAGGCTGGTATGCAAGCATTATTAGAAGACACATTTTATCAAACACGTATAGGGCATCTGTTGTGTTTGCCATAGGTCCAGGCGTAACATGCCATCAGGCACATGATGTGCTAATCATCCCAGATATTGCATATCAATTATTTACCAAATGGGGCAAATGGAAAAGCAATTTATATCTATCCGAACCAAATTAGATATCTAATTGAATAATTACTGTAAAGCATTTTATAAGAGAACAAAAGTGGAGCTGCCTCCATGTACCTCTCAGCCTACCTTCTGAGCTAGAGGAGCGATCTTGACTGAAGTCAATAAAGGACGTGCTGCCTAGCTCAATGAGCTTGCCCCTTAGGTCTGGCGCCGTCAAGAAGATCCAAGCACAAGGTCAAACCGTCCAGGATCTCATGGCTTAGATTTGAGAGGGAGAACAAGGTCAACTCTAGCAAATGGATCTGGGAGAGGAGGTAGAGATAAGACAATGAGAAGGGAAAGGAGAAGCTGCTCGAACGTTACCATGGATGGTGCCGGCAGGATAACTGCCGGTGCTCTACTCCGCTCCCTCGGCTCCGGCATCGCACGCACATAGCCTCCTTGCCCCTCTGGCTGGTCGTGGTACATGCCTCCCCAGGAGCCAGCGGGAGCCCCATGAACTACCTTGCGGGCAGGGAAGCACCATGGCCGCCATCATGCCAGATCTAGAGGCAATAGCGTCAGAGGGATCAGGAGGAAGGCGTGTTGCAGCTTCTCAGAGGGGAGGGGAAGGGGGCTCGACCGCCTGCTCTTGTCGGCGCCATGGGTGGAGAGCGCCCCATCGATCTCGTGTCGCTCCGTCTCCCCGCGCTGATGTGCCCGCCGAATGCCACCAAGCTCGTGCGGCTCCCCGCGCTCAAGCAATAGCGACGCTGGGAAACACGCATGGCGAGCAACAGCGAGGAGTCGCGGCGAGCGAGGGGCGGCGGCGGAGATACGCGAGAGAAAGGATGGAGACGAATGAGGAGGGTGTTAGGGTTTGGGTGTCGAGGGGTCCTCTGCAAAATCATGCTATCTGGCGTGCGGGTTGATTTGATAAGAATAAGAGGGCATTATTGCAAAATAGCATATGCCACGCGTCAACACAACAGGGCTTCGTGAGGCCGCGGAGCACGGAGGGAGCGCCGATTTGGGGTAGGTTTTAAGAACTCCCATACCAGGGCCCTTCAGACACTACTATATATTTATTATAGCAAGGGAAATTATTTCCTACCCTCACAAAGTAATTGCTCTTATTTCTATATCTCTAAATTTAGAGTAAGACCCTATAATTTTATAGAGGTTTATGCATATTAAATAAAATGTCATATTAGCTTTTCTATGAAACTAGGAGAGATAAATCGTTTCATCCCGTGAAACCTTCCGGTGCTGTTTCCAAAACGTTAGAATCGCTGTGAAATGCGCAGTGAGACATCATCGTTTCATCCGCGCTTGCATCTGCGCCGCCATCCGCCTTGAGCAGTCGAGCTCGCGCCCGCCGCCATCTGAGAGCTCTGTGCCGCCGTCCACCTCTAGCTTGCACGGGGCAGGGGCCGGTGTCGACGGAATACCGGCGATAGTCTACCGAGGGGTATGCCCGCGGTAGTAGATGAGACGGTGAGGGTGCGCCTGAGACGAACGAGGGAGCACAATTCGTGCGAGACAGAGATTTAGACAGGTTCAGACCGCCACGAGGCGTAATACCCTACGTCTTGTATGTTGCTTTGTTGTATTGCTAGTAGATTAGATGAATCGAGTAGACCCCCCTGCTCGCCTTATATAGTCCTGGGGGCAGGGTTACAAGTTGATCTTGCCATACATAACAGATTACAATTCTAGCCAATCTGGAAAACCAATCGGCTAGATCATAGGAAAGTCATTTCTTGCCCGCCAAAGACTCGGCGGATATACGCGATCTCCTGGAGATCGTATGGGCGACGCGTCCTTGGTAGTTCAGACCTGTTCGATAGACTTGGGCCAAGTATGACTATGCGGGTACACGAACTTATACCCCCACAGCTAGTCCCCGAGCGCCTTGCATTCGTCGAGAGGTGCAGACGTTCAGCGTTGCTTGACCAGACGGATGTAAGGGGCTCAGAAAAAATTGAAAAAAGTTTCCCTTTAGCGAAGTGTATCCACTTTTGCCACGACAGAGCCAATACCTTCACCGGCAGGTGAAGTGTATCCACTTAGTCCCCGAACCTGATAGCATGTGACATAGTCACGTGGTGTCAGGGTCATGAATTGTGATGATATCGCTGATCATTTTTGGTTAAATGACAAAGTCCAGCAGCACTTTACTGCTCGGAGACACTTGGCGAAAACGACGAAATCCCCGAGCAGCTTGTCGCTCGAAAACACATGACAAAGACAACGGAGTCCCCGAACAGTGCTTAGTGCTCGGAGACATTTGTCGAAGACGACGAAGTCCCCGAGCAGTACTTATTGCTCGGAGATGCTTGACGAAGACAACGGAGTCCCCGAGCAGTGCTTATTGCTCGGTGACGTTTGACGAAGATGACCGAGTCCCCGAGCAGTTTGCTCGGAGACGTTTGACGAAGACGACGGAGTCCCCGAGCAATGCTTATTGCTCGGAGGCGCTTGACGAAGACGACGGAATCCCCGAGTAGTGCTTATTGCTCGGAGACGGTTGACGAAGACGACAGAATCCCCGAGCAGTGCTTATTGCTCGGAGACGGTTGACGAAGACGACGGAGTCCCCGAGCAGTTTGCTCGAAGACGTTTGACGAAGACGACGGAGTCCCCGAGCAGTGCTTATTGCTCGGAGACGCTTGACGAAGACGACGGAGCCCCCGAGCAGTGCTTATTGCTCGGAGACTGTTGACGAAGACGACCGAGTCCCCGAGCAGTTTGCTCGGAGACGTTTGACGAAGACGACGTAGTCCCCGAGCAGTGCTTATTGCTCGGATACGCTTGACGAAGAAGACGGAGCCCCCGAGCAGTGTTTATTGCTCGGAGACTATTGACGAAGACGACGAAATCCCCGAGCAGTGCTTATTGCTCGGAGACGCTTGACGAAGACGACGAAGTATCCGAACGGAGCTTTTCTCTGCAACAAACGACTTGTAAACCAAAAATACCCCTGTGCTGTTTGACAGAGGAATAAGTTGATAAAGCAAACAGTTGTTTTGTCTTCTTGCGCATTCAAATCCCAAAACCCACATCTGTCTCCGCCTATTCCTCCACCGCCGTCTAGGGTTCCACTTTTTTCCGCTGCCGCCACAGAAAAATCATCGAATCCACCTCTCCCCCGCCCAGATCTGCCATGGCAGGAACCAGGAAGAGCACCCGCGAATCAAAAAAGTCGAAGGAGGCACAACCAGGGGAGTTCCGCATGTCGAACGAATGGCAGCCGTCGGTATTGGGAAAATCGCAGCTCGATGCACTTGTGGCCTGGGGATTCCTTCCTGACCAGGCGACCGGAGGCTGGAGAATATCACAAGGTGAACCATATCCGATGCCTGATTCTGGAGAAATAGTAGTCTTTTCTGATTATTTTACCCGCGGATTTGGTTTGCCATGCCATCCGTTTCTTCGCAAGTTACTTGATTATTACCAAATTTCCCTGTGCCACTTGAATCCCAATTCTATCCTCTTGATTTCCATCTTTATCCACTTCTGTGAAGCGTACCTTGGCATTCTCCCGCACTTCAATCTGTTCTGCCATCTCTTCGTTCTTGTGAAATCGAGCGGCACAGGCTCTCGAGTTGCTGGTGGAGTGTATCTGAAAATGCGTGACGGAATGTCCGCTCATTACCTCCAGATTCCTCTGAATACCAGTGTGCGTGATTGGAACAAGAGATGGTTCTATATCCCCAACCATGAACCGAGCGTCCGGTGCGCCGTGGATCAAATTCCAGAAAAACAGAATAGCTGGACGGAGAAACCGCATGTAGAGGAACTGGGACAAGTAAACGAATTGCTAAAAATCATCAAGGGTTTGACCCTGAACGGAGTTGGGGTTGCTACCAATTTTGTGTTTCGTCGCGTCCAACCTTGCAAAGATAGAGTTCATCCTGCCTTTGAATTTACCGGTCGGAATGATCCGACCAGGTGCTCATCCGGAGATCTATCCGAAGCCGAAGTTAGAGAAGTCTTGGAAGAATATTTTGGAAAAGGCTCTCATATAGGCAACCGTGGCCAAAGTGCGGCTTTTAATCTGAAGAATCCCCCGCCAGAGGTAAGTTCCGAACTCCCCTGGCTCTTCCATCGTTCATATTGTACTTATACCATAATTTCTGTTTGATCTCTTGAAGATAAATGGACAGGACCGAAAGGTGTACTTCTCCGATGTACCAACCGCTGACTGGCCGGGCCGAGTTGACGCGATGCATAGTTATCATCAAAGACGTGCCGAGGACGACTCTATTGAACTATCCAGAGAATAAAGAGATTCTATTGACGAAGAAGATGAGGAAACACTGGCCTAAAGAACTGGTCGGGAGAAACAGCCGGTGTCAGAAAAGGCTGGATCTTCCAGTGGCGTCCGAGCTGCGGAAGGTCCGGTAAAGATTTCCAAGGACCGTGCCCAAGCCGCCGCCGACGCCCCTTGCACGGATCAGCATGATCCGAGAACAAAACGCCATAAGGGTGATGTGCCTGCCGCTGCCGCTGGAGCTTCCGGTCAAAGAAAGAAATTCGGCTGAAAGCGTCGTCGCTCAGAAATGTAAGTAGGATTTTTTCCATATTCCTCCCTTTTTGATCCGAACAGTATTGAGATTTTGTCTTGGAAATGTAGGGACCCTTCTAATGAAGACGCTGAGAATCCCGGTGCTGAAAAAATGACAACTTCGGAGGCTGGTGTAGCTGAGGGCTTCCGCGCTGGCTGGACTTCAGAACATGAATCACCCCAGAGGTCGCCCGAGAGACCCTCAACAGCTGATGCGCAAAGCTCACCATCACCTCCCAAACAGCCGCACATGCCTACCCCGTCGCCTCCGGCTTCTCCTCCGAGGCCGAATGTCAAAAAGCCGAGCCGTGAAGATAAAACTCGGACGTCGCCGCCGAGGGAAAGTAGCACCATTCCTCCTGAGAATGCTGATCATGGAGCGGAGACCAGCTCAGAGGCACGAACAGGGCCATGTCCTCGGCCTTCCACAAGCGCTTTCCCAGAGGATGCGGATATCGAGGAAATCGCCTGAAGGGGGCCCGTGCCATTGATTCGTACTTATCGGATGGTGGGGAGCACCTATGCTGTCGCCACGGAGGAAGATCTTGCTGACGCCGAAATAGATGGACTGAAGAATGACATCCGCGATACTCGCGTGGATTTGAGAAAGCTTCTCGAACGTCTGGGAAACCTTTCGTCGCGTGTGCAGGTGACGCCTATCATATTTTATCCTGACAATATAATGACTTGATAATCTGTTGCTCCTTTGGTCTTCCAGACAGTGTATGAGACCGCTGAAATCGCCGGAAGACCCTACACCGCCTTTGGGATGTAGCAGAGAAAAACAAACAGCTGCAGACCGAGGTGACTCGCCTAGAGGAGGTGATGGCAGGCATGCGCGAGGAGCATGAAACCCTGGAGCTACACTGCTCGGACCTTATGAAATCCGAGAAGCGTCTATTGCGAGAGAACAAAGGTATGTTGGACTCTTGTGTTTCTTGACAGCTATTCGTCCCGCTTTTGCTTTCTGAACACCAGCTGTGTGGCATGTAGGTCTTCAAGAGCTGCTGGATGGATCCACGAAGCGGAGTATGTGCGACGTCTCGCCATTTGTAAAATATCTTGGTTTGATGATCTGATTGTATTCTTTGTGACGTGCAGCCACTGAGCTGGAGGCTGAGATGGCATTGATGCGAGAGGCCGCCCGAAAGAATCTGGAAACGATGACAGGTTGCTTGTTTGTGTTCGGCTTTCCCCTTCCCCCTTTTTTTGTAGCGCGACTGACATGCTTTGTTTGTCAGAGATGGGACGTAAGCATCGTGCGCAGGTTGATGACCTTACGGGTCGCCTTGAGGCTGCCAACGGAAGGTTTGACGCCTTGGTCGGTGGTGTTAAGCCTGTGCTTGACATTATTGAGCATGCGCCCACCGTACCGCCTGCTGAAGGTCCCGGTGCCCTCGATATCGTGCAACGTGGACGGGAAGCTCTTTGATTCTTTAAAGACTTCTGCGTGGATGCTGCTGAAAATGTGGCCGCCCATGTGCTTGGAGTCGTCCGATCGCACTACCCGAGAGTGAAGAACGACCGAGTACAGACCGGGTATGCGCGGGGAACCACCAAAGAGCAGGAAGACCAGCTTGAAGTAGAGGCTAGGGAAGCCACAAAGATGTTGACCGCTGATGTTCAACTTTTTCCCACCGAAGGGTTTTGAATTGAGACGCTTGAACATGGTCGAGATCTTGTATGGTCGACGAATAATCCTATACGCCCTGCGTGTCGCCTGTGCTTTTGCCGGGGCTTTTGGAGACGCTGCTAAACTGCCCAAGCGTCCTCGGGGCTTACGTGTTAGCGAAGACTTAACGGCCCAGGCGTCCCCGGGGCTTACGTGGTGGCGAAGCTGCCCGCGCTAGGTGGGGGTTACGCTTATCGTGGGCGAAGGCTACCCAATATATCGGGGCGGTCGATGAAGTGTCGTAGTTAGGCGGCCTATCATTTTTAGGGCTTACGCGGCGTCGAACCAGATGCTGTCCGGTGGGTGCAGG
The DNA here is from genome assembly GCA_038502445.1 of Eremochloa ophiuroides. Lineage (NCBI taxonomy): Eukaryota > Viridiplantae > Streptophyta > Magnoliopsida > Poales > Poaceae > Eremochloa > Eremochloa ophiuroides. The sequence goes on from JAHLJS010000003.1 coordinate 42,906,802, forward strand.
GGTTACACATTGGTGAAATCGTGCTGCCCGAGCAGTGGCGGGGCTTACGCATAGGCGAAGACGTGCGGCCCGAGCAGTGGCGGGGCTTACGCATAGGCGAAGACGTGCGGCCCGAGCAGTGGCGGGGCTTACGCATAGGGGAAGACTTGCTGCCTGAGCAGTGGCGGGGCTTACGCATAGGCGAAGACGTGCTGCCCGAGCAGTGGCGGGGCTTACGCATAGGCGAAGACGTGCTGCCCGAGCAGTGGCGGGGCTTACCCATAGGCGAAGACGTGCTGCCCGAACAGTGGCGGGGCTTACGCATAGGCGAAGATGTAAGTGCATTCGCCCCCTATGTGGGATTTTGGTGATTAATGACAATCAAATAGGGACTAACGGTTTTATCAAGATTATGTGCAGGTGTTAGTCCATATGAATGAGCAAATTGAAATATTCGGTGAAACAGCACCCCTCCAACTTGACCGAGTTACTTGGTGATCTTTACTCATAATTTAGCAAGTTTTATCTTTTATTGAGTATAGGACTACCGCACTACCAAGAGGGATGCATAGCTAGTTGACTAGTAGAAGGTTTAAAGTGCTCAAACATTGACTTAAAAAACATGCTTGAGAGACACCTTCACACACTTGTGCACTGCCCTATCCTGTTCTGCCCCTGGAGAATCGGTAATACCGGTCTTGGACCGGTAGTACCGGTAGGACTTAGAGCAGGATCCTCTCCAGCGAACTGCTTGCTCTCGGGTTCCAGAAAAGTTTATTCCGGTAGTACCGGATTTTAATCCGGTAGTACTGATGTTGAACCGGTAGTACCGACTCTGTATCGGTAGTACCGGTAGGACTTAGCGCCGAGACTCCTAGCCAACTCGCTGTTCTCGGGTTTGAGTAACTATATTTCGATAGTACCGGATTTTAATCCGGTAGTACCGGTTCCAGAGCGGTAGTACCGGTCCTTGACCGGTAGTACCGGTAGGACTTTGCCCAAGCAGTTACTCAGGGTCTGGATCGGTAGTAACGACTGTACTTCGGTAGTAGGTTGACTGTTGTATCGGTAGTACCGGTGTACCACCGGTAGTACCGGTCAAGTCAACTTGACTGACAAACTTTTCTACCGTTGGGGCCTCGTGCAGTGCTTGTGTCAGGCTTTTAACGTTCGATCTGCTGAGGTAGCATCGGTACTACCGGTGGGAATCGGTAGTACCGGTAGCTCCCAGACGGAGGAAGTATAAATACTTCTTCCCTCTTGTTTAGAACGTTACCCACTTCATTTTGCCTACCAACCCGAGACAACAGCTCTCTCTTGCTCTCCCACTCTCTCTCACACACATTCATTGCTCATAGCTCAATCCATTGCAAGTTTCAAGTTGATAAGTGAGATTCGAGTGAGGAAAACTTAAATCCATTGTTTGAGCACTTGATTCCTCCCTCTAGCCGGCTTTGCTTTGCATTTGTTACTCTTGGGTTCTTGGAACCCTAGGCGGCTAGGCGTTCTTCGGGAGAGCCCGGTTTGATCCATTTGTGAGGGCTCCCCGAAGTGTTTGTATCACCCCAAGATTCTAGTGAAGAAACTCAAGTGACCTTTGTGGTAACCTTGAGTGAGGAAAGGAGGTGAAATAGACTCCGACCTTTAAGGTCACCTCAACAACGAGGAGTAGGCCTTCCTTTGTGGATTGACCGAACCTCGGGATAAATAACTTGTCCCTTGCTCTCTTTGTTGTTGTGTCTACTTGTGGTGTCACGGCTTCGACTGTGCTCTTTCTCTCTCTACCTTGTTCTTAGGTTTGGAGGCCCGATCTACGATTTGGTGGTGATTCAAGTTAGGGAGAAGGTTGCAAGGGACTCTACATACACTTGGGTGGTTTGGTATAGCATAGATCTAAACTTACTGTGTAGTTAATCTTGGTTTCGTAGCTATATGTTCTTGACCGGTAGTACCGACGGATTTCATCGGTACTACCGACAGGTATCGGTAGTACCGGTCCAATCCCGGTAGTACCGGTCTCTGTTCTCACGTTTCAATTGAGTTTGAGTTTCAGGTTTTATACTACGCCTATTCACCCCCCTCTAGGCATTGTAGATCCTTTCAATTGGTATCGGAGCCTAACCCTCGTGTTAGCGCTTCACCGCGTGAGGGAACACAATGTCGGAGATAAGTGAAGCTCAAATGACCCAATTCGCCGAGAAGATAGCAGAAAAATTGTTGGAAAATCAAGCCAAGCACTTTGAAGAGCAAATGAGCAAGATGAGAGAAGAGATTGAGAGCTTGAAGGTAGCCTTGAGCAACAAGAATGAGAAGCAACCTAGTACATCAAACTCAAAAGGTGGTGCAAATGAAGAAGAGAAAGATCAAGAAGGTGACAAGACACTAAGAGGGTTCACCGCTACATCATTTGACTACAATCTATTGAACAAGACCAATGTGAATCAAATGCCACACATCAATCTTGGGAAGCCACCGCCGTTTGATGGGATCAACTACAATGATTGGGCACACAAGATGAAGATGCATCTCATTGCGGCAAGGTGTTGGGAGATAGTGAGTATTGGCATTCAACCTCCGGAAGTAGATGGTGAAATCACTCCTCAAGATGTACATGATTTCCATCTTAATGCTCAAGCCGCATCATTGATTCTCTCATGCCTCAAGCCCGAAGAAAGCAACAAAGTGCATGGAATTGAAAATGCCAAGATGATTTGGGATACACTTAGAGTATCATATGAAGGTGATGAAAGTGTGAGAAAGTGTAACATTGAGTTACTACATGGGAAGATTGAAAATTTCTCTATCAAGAGCGGAGAGACCACTCAACAAATGTTTGATAGATACATGACCTTGATCAACAAGATAAGAGCACTAGGTGATGAAAAGTGGGATGACAACTCGGCGGCAAGAAAGTTATTGAGAGCATATAGGGTCAAGAACAAGACACTTGCGGCAATCATCATGGAAAGGCCAAACTATGAGAAGATGACACCACATGAGATGCTAGCAAAGATAAAGCACCATGAAGTCCTTGATGATGAAGCTATTGAAGATCAATCACAAGAAACAAGCAACAAAAAATGTGTGGCTCTCAAGGCAAATCATGAACATGCATCAACTCAAGAAAGAAGAAAGAAGTACAATGATGATAGCTCAAGTGAAGAAAATGATGATTCCGATGATGAAGCCACACTCTTTGTCAAGAACTTCAAAAGATTCATGAGAAGAAGGATGTCAAGGAAGAGCTATGGTGATGGAAGTAAAAGAAACAAGAAAAGAGTTTGCTACAAGTGTGGTGCCCATGATCATTTCATTGCCGATTGTCCGCAAAACAAAGAGAAGAACAAGTCCAACAAAGATGATGACAAGAAGAATAGAAGGAAGAAAAGAGGTGAAGCACACATTGGTGAAGAATGGTATTCTAGTGATGAGTCAAGTGATGATGAGAAGACTAAAGGGAAGGACAAGGAGAAGGGTGCCGCAAACATTGCTATTCACAAGACATCTTCTCCAAGCTTCTTCACCAACAACTCATCTTCATCCAAGCTCTTCATCAACCTCTCCGACGACGATAACGTCACTCCAACTTGCCTTATGGCTAAGGGGGAGAAGGTACCACACAACTCTCCTACATGCTCAAGTGATGAACATAGTGATAATGAAAATGATGAGATGAATGAATATAAAAGGATTTTGATAATAAAATTTGGTAAGAAAGGAGGCAACAAAATAATCAAATTGCTAATGAAACTAGAAAGTCGGAATGAAAGTCTTGAAATGGAAGATGATTTGATTTCGCAAGAAAGAGAAAAGAATCTTGCACTTGAAACTTCTCTAACCGAAGAAAGGTTGAAAGTTGAGAAATTGACCGTGGAACTATCTTTAGCCAATGACTCTATTAAGAGGTTAACAAAGGAGTGTACCACGGCCAATGACTTAATTGCTAGTGTAAAGAACAAGTATAGCATAGCTTAAGAAAGCCTCACAAGCTTACGAGAAAAGTATCAAAAACTTGAGCTAAGCTATAATGCTCTTTACAATAGCCCCTCAACTTCTTCCAAGGTTTCTGATGACTCTAGCACATCAACAAGTAAAAGTTGTAAAAGGTGTCAAAATGTTGATATAAATGCATATGCAACTAACCTTGTTGAAATAGCAAAGAAGGACAAGGAGATTCATAGGTTAAACATGATATTGAGAAATGGTTGCAAGTGCAAAGACCAACAACCAAGGCTCACTCTCAAGTTCGCAAGGCATCCATCCATCAAGAAAGGAGTTGGTTTTAGTAAGTATAATGGCAAAGCCAATGGAAGAAACGTGATCAATGGAGTGCCTTATGTGAGGTTCAACAAGGGAGTTCCTCTCTTTGAGCTCATAAACAAGGCAAACAAGGTCACAAGTCCATCTACTCCGCTTGCAAATGACAAGTCCAACAAAAAGATGCAAGTTGAACAACCCAAGCAACAAGTGTCCATCTCACGAACCTATGCTAGTGATTACATGTGTTGTTGGGTAAAGATGGCAAGATAGTTATGAAGTATGTTGGTGTACTCAAAAAGAGGGAAATCATGAGGAGTGTTTGGGTGCCCAAAACTTATGTTACTAACCCCCTAGGACCCAAATCCATTTGGGTACCTAAAACAAGAACTTGATTTATTTTTGTAGAAATATGCCTCAGGTGGAACAAGTTGGGTGTTGGATAGTGGATGCACCAATCATATGACCGGAGCAAAGAACATGTTCACCTCATTTCAACCAAATCATGATTCATGTGAAAACATTGTGTTTGGCGACAATGGTAAAGGAGAAGTGCTCGGTTTGGGTAAAATTGCTATCTCAACCGAAAATTCTATTTCGAATGTTTTACTTGTGCATTCGTTAAGTTACAATTTGTTATCCGTTTCTCAACTTTGTGAAATGGGTTATGATTGTCTTTTCACGGATAAGGGTGTGACCGTCTATAGAAGAAGGGATTTCTCTATTGCATTTACGGGTCGTTTGAAAGACAAACTTTATCTAGTTGATTTCACAACTAATAAGGTTGAGCCCGAGACTTGTTTAATGGCAAAATCTAGCATGGGTTGGCTTTGGCATCGCTGGCTAGCACATGTTGGGATGAGGAACTTGGCCTAACTTCAAAGAGGCGAGCACATCCTTGGACTAACAAATGTTTCATTTGAGAAAGATAGAATTTGCAGTGCATGCCAAGCCGGAAAGCAAGTAGGAGCAAAGCATCCAATCAAGAATGTTGTATCAACCACAAGACCATTGGAGCTACTTCATATGGACCTATTTGGACCCATCGCTTACCAAAGCATTGGCGGTAACAAATATGGACTAGTAATTGTTGATGATTATTCTCGTTTCACTTGGGTGTTCTTTATGGTAGATAAAAGTGAAACACAAGGCATCTTCAAGAAGTTTGCAAGAAGAGCACAAAATGAGTTTGAGGTGAAGATCAAGAGAGTTAGAAGTGACAATGGAATGGAGTTTAGGAACACCAACATTGAAGCCTATCTAGATGAAGAAGGCATCAAGCATGAGTTCTCGGTTCCATACACTCCACAACAAAATGGTGTTGTGGAGAGAAAGAATCGAACTCTCATTGAAGCCGCAAGATCAATGTTGGATGAGTACAAGACTCCACGCAATTATTAGGCAGAGGCGGTTAACACCGCTTGTCATGCCATCAACCGCCTATATCTTCACAAGCTTCGGAACAAGACTCCATATGAGCTTCTAACAGGTAACAAACCTAAGGTGCACTATTTTAGAGTTTTTGGTTGCAAGTGTTTCATACTTAATAAGAGAACCAAAAGCTCAAAGTTTGCACCAAAGGTACATGAAGGTTTTCTACTTGGTTATGGTACTAACGAACATGGATATCGTGTGTTCAATAATGTCACCGGCAATATTGAACTAACGGTAGACGTGTCCTTTGATGAATCCGATGGCTCTCAAAAGGAGCAAGTCAATGATGAGCTTGTAGGTAAAGATGTTCCTCCAAGTAAAGCAATCAAGAAGCTTGCCATCGGTGATGTAAAGCCCAAGGAGACACAAGATGAAGAAGATAATTCAATTATGTATTCCCCTCTTGACTCAACTATTTATCATGTGCATGAAAATGCATGTGGTGAAGCTTCCGCACCTACTACTCCGAGTGATGGGAATACACATCAAGCTCATGATCAACATCAAGGAAATGATCAAGACCAAGTACAAGTAGAAGATCAACAAGATGATCAAGAAGCAAGAGAAGATAGCGCAACAATTGATCAAGATCATGATGATGATGGTCCAATGCAAAGAAGATCACTAGTGCCACATCCAAGAGTGCATCATAGCATTCAACGGGATCATCCCGTTGATAACATACTGGGAAGCATTCAAAGGGGAGTCATCACTCGCTCACAATTAGCTTCTTTTTGTGAACATTACTCGTTTGTCTCCTCTTTTGAACCCATGACAGTGAAAGAAGCACTTAAGGACATGGATTGGGTGATGGCCATGCAAGAAGAACTAAACAACTTCAAACGGAATGAAATCTGGTCCTTGGTGGAAAGACCCAAGCAAAATGTGATAGGAACCAAATGGGTCTTCCGCAACAAACAAGACGAGTTTGGCGCCGTGACAAGAAATAAGGCACGGTTGGTAGCTCAAGGATTCACCCAAATCGAAGGTTTGGATTTCGGTGAAACTTATGCACCCGTAGCTAGGCTTGAATCAATTCGTATATTACTTGCCTTTGCTACTTACCATGATTTCAAGCTATTTCAAATGGATGTAAAAAGTGCATTCCTCAACGGCCCCCTATCCGAAGTGGTGTATGTTGAGCAACCACCGGGCTTTGAAGACCCTAAATTTTCCAACCACGTCTACAAACTCGACAAGGCACTCTATGGGCTCAAGCAAGCCCCTAGAGCTTGGTATGATTGTCTTAAGGACTTCCTTCTCAAACAAGGGTTTGAGATAGGAAAGGCCGATCCCACTCTCTTTACTCGCAAAGTTAAGAATGATATTTTTGTTTGCCAAATATATGTCGATGACATAATATTTGGTAGTACTAATGTGGCATTTTGCGAGGAATTTAGTAGGATTATGACAAAGAGGTTTGAAATGTCTATGATGGGCGAGTTAAACTACTTTCTTGGTTTTCAAATCAAGCAACTCAAGGATGGCACGTTCATTAGCCAAATCAAGTACACTAAAGACATGTTGAAGAAGTTTGGCACGGACAAAGCCAAGGCCATCAAGACTCCAATGCCAACAACCATCCACAATGATTTACTAAAGGATGGTAAGGCCATCGATCAAAAGGTATATCGCTCCATGATTGGATCTCTTCTCTACCTTTGTGCCTCTAGGCCCGACTTAATGCTTAGTGTAGGAATGTGTGCAAGATATCAAGCTAATCTAAAAGAATGTCATTTGATGGCGGTTAAAAGAATCTTTCGATATTTAGTTCTCACTCCTAATTTTGGCTTGTGGTATCCTAAGGGCTCCACATTCGATTTGATTGGCTATTCCGATTCGGATTATGGTGGTTGTAGAATCAATCGAATGAGTACATCCGGGACTTGTCAATTTCTTGGTAGGTCCTTGGTGTCTTGGAGTTCTAAAAAGCAAACGAGTGTTGCCTTGTCCATCGCCGAAGCCGAGTATGTTGCGGCCGGCGTTTGTTGTGCCCAACTAGTTTGGATGAAGCAAACTTTAAAAGACTTTGGTTGTGAAGTAAACAAGATTCCCCTTTTGTGTGACAACGAGGGTGCCATTAAATTGGCAAACAATCCCGTAAACCACTCTCGTACAAAGCACATAGATATCCGGCATCACTTTTTGAGAGACCACGAAACCAAAGGAGATATCGTTCTTACTCATGTGAGAACCGAAGATCAACTAGCCGATATCTTTACAAAACCCCTAGACGAGTCAAGATTTTGTGCTTTGAGGAGTGAGCTAAATATCATTGATTCTAGTAACCTAGAATGATCTCTTGCACATGTTCATTGTTTTCACCTAGAGATTATAGAAAAATCATTGCAAAACTTACATTTATGTCTTTCAAAATCTATTTTTTACAACATTCCTTCAAGTGTGACTATGGTTTTGTATTGCTTTGCTGGTGTCTAGTCATATTTGGAATGGTTCTAGTTCCTCATTTAGTTCACCTTGGCTGTAGAGTACCCCTTTCTGTTTCTGGACTGTCGGTAGTACCGGTTTCTGGCCGGTAGTACCGGCTGCATATCGGTAGTACCGGTGCTTCCGTCGGTACTACCGGTAGTGCGTGGGTCTGGGTTAAAACCTCTCCTCTCCTTCTCTTCTTCTCTTGCCTCTTCACTTCTTTCCCACCTGGCCCGTCCCCTGCCTCTCTCTCCCTCGCCACCTTCCCCATCCTCCTCCCCGGTCTCCTTCCTCCCTCCACCATTGCCAAATCCCTTTGAGGAAGAGCTTCTCCTCTCCTTGGAGCCTCTCTTGGACGACTTGGAAGCGGCCCCAACCTCTTCAAGCTTGCGGATTCGGCCCTACTCGTCCATTCAAGGTACTTGGAAGTTCTCTTTTTCGATCTCTCAATGTGCTTAGTCTGTGGGCGTGTCTTTGCTTGAGGAAGTTCCTATGGACATGTTCTTGCTTGTGCTTACCTTTTCCTCTCAAGTTCATAGTTGGTTTGGTGATTCCCCATGGATTGTTAGGGCCGCGGGATGTGTCGGTAGTACCGACCCCCTGTCGGTAGTACCGACCCCCGTTGGTAGTACCGATCACTGGCCGGTACTACCGGTCCTGTTGCCCCACTAATCCATGGTGCCTCCCCATCTCAACTCTGACTTTGGGACTCTCTCTCAATCTCTTGCTTATTCCTCTTGTTCTCTATCCTTTGCAGCATGTCTCGTGAAGGTGGAAAGCGCAAGAACCCCGTCCGTGCCGCCCGTGGTGAGAGCTCACACCGTGGTCGCGGCTCCCATAGCGGAGATTGCGATGATGAGCCGAGTGGTCAGCCTCTCCACTCTAGCATGTATTCGCACGTCCCATGCACTCATGCGGAGCGCGTGAGGAACGCTCCTCCGCCTGCCAGGGCGTCGGATGCCGAGGCAAATATTCGTATCCTTGGCAAGGTGATTGATCCTCGGGTTGTTCCTCGGACCCCCGAGCATGTGCAGCTGCTTCTCTCTCGAAATCTCCCTCGCCACCAGCACTTCAACGCTCGCATTCGTGCTCCTACAGCTGGCGGTGGGTTTTCAGTGCGTTCTCCTATTGATTATCGCCACAAACTTCAAGAGTTGAGGCAGCAACGGAATGAAAATCCTTACCTTTATGTCAAGGATCCCTCTCTTGAGGCTCGTTTTTGGAGTCAGTTCCAGTTTGATTACTATCATTCTGTCATTTTGGGTTGTCAAGAACCCACTGGTGCTGCTCCTATCATTGCTCCCAAAGCAATTGATCTCGTTTCCCTTCGTGCTTTTGATGATCCGGATGTTGTTGCTTTGGTGAATGATCTTGAGGCGTGGGGTTTGCTAAATTTGATGGCTTTTCAGTATTCCTGGAATACTGAAATAATTGCTCAATTTTACTCCACCTATCATTTGGAAGTTGAGAATCGCGTCATGCATTGGATGACGCAAGGGCAGCATTATCGTCTTGATTATTTCACTTTTTCTCGTCTTCTTGGGTTTGGTCAAGCTGACCGTGATGCTCCTAGTATCTTTGATGGGCATGATCATATCACCTATCGGGACATCCGGCACTTTTACCTTCCCGGAAAGACTCCTGATTTCAAAAACACCTATCTTCGTCCCTATTATTATGTCCTCAATAATCTCATTCGAAGCACCATTGATCCAAAGATTGGGGATTCATTGCACCTTGAGCATGATGCTCCTAAGATTCTCTTGCGCTTTGGCGAGAGGGGTGCTCGCTTCTCTGTCTCGGACCTTCTTTGGCGCAAAATCTATTCTGCTTCTATTGATCCTCAGCGCCACCTTCCATTTGCTCCCTACCTAATGCACATCATTGAGCAAGTGGTTGGTCTTTCATTTGCTCATGATCGCAAGCATGAGCAAGTCAAGGTCCGGAACCTCCACACTCCTAAGGCTAAGGATGACTTCCTGCGTCTTCGTAGGCCTCCACAGGATGTGGATGAGGAGGATGTGGAGGATGAGAAGGACTCGCCCCAGTGTCCGTCTTCGGTGCGCCGCACTCGAGGTGCTGCTCGCTCCACCGCTGACCCTAGCTCCTCTCGGGGGCTTGGACCTCGCCGTCGTCGCAGTGGTGCCATCAAGCATGCGCTCCAGAAGATCTTCTCGGCCTTTTGCTATAAGGCTGAGAAGGATGACCGCTGCCTTCGAGCTATTGAGGACAAGCTCGGCCTACCTCCTTCTTCTCCTTTGCGCGAGTTTCACGATCCTTTTGAGGAGTATGCCGAGTCTTCACGTGCAGCGGGTGGTGATGAGGATGAGGATGAGGACGAGGACGACGACGAGGACGACGACGATGACCAGGAGGAGACTTCCGATGACGATGTCGACGAGGAAGACGACTAGCTTTGCTTTCATGTGTGCCTACCCTTTTTGCCAAAGGGGGAGTGTTAGGCATTATTATGATGTATTAAGTAAGTTGCGACTTGCTTTGCCCCATGGTGGTCCAGACCTTAGTTATGGTTTGTAATATTTATATATTTCGTGGTGAACTATGTGTTGGACAAGAACTTTGTTGGTGTAATGCTTAGTTGGAGGTATAACTCTTGTGTTTAATGTTATCTTAGTGAGTTTGCTTTTATCTTGTGGTTTGTGATTTGTTTGTGACTTGAATTTTTCCTGTGCTTCACGCTTATCACTTGTTCTTGTCACACTCTTTTTGGCACCCTACGAATTACAAGATTTAGGGGGAACCTCTCTAAATGTATGCACTCTTGACTATGGTCGTTATTTGGAATTCAAATCCTATGCATACATTAAGGGGGAGCTCCATCCTAAATGTTGGATTCAAAAGCTTCAATTTATCTCAATCATATATAAGCCTAATTTGGTTGTCATCAATTACCAAAAAGGGGGAGTTTGTAAGTGCATTCGCCCCCTATGTGGGATTTTGGTGATTAATGACAATCAAATTAGGGACTAACGGTTTTATCAAGATTATGTGCAGGTGTTAGTCCATATGAATGAGCAAATTGAAATATTCGGTGAAACAGCACCCGTCCAACTTGACCGAGTTACTTGGTGATCTTTACTCATAATTTAGCAAGTTTTATCTTTTATTGAGTATAGGACTACCGCACTACCAAGAGGGATGCATAGCTAGTTGACTAGTAGAAGGTTTAAAGTGCTCAAACATTGACTTAAAAAAACATGCTTGAGAGACACCTTCACACACTTGTGCACTGCCCTATCCTGTTCTGCCCCAGGAGAATCGGTAGTACCGGTCTTGGACCGGTAGTACCGGTAGGACTTAGAGCAGGATCCTCTCCAGCGAACTGCTTGCTCTCGGGTTCCAGAAAAGTTTATTCCGGTAGTACCGGATTTTAATCCGGTAGTACCGATGTTGAACCGGTAGTACCGACTCTGTATCGGTAGTACCGGTAGGACTTAGCGCCGAGACTCCTAGCCAACTCGCTGTTCTCGGGTTTGAGTAACTATATTTCGATAGTACCGGATTTTAATCCGGTAGTACCGGTTCCAGAGCGGTAGTACCGGTCCTTGACCGGTAGTACCGGTAGGACTTTGCCCAAGCAGTTACTCAGGGTCTGGATCGGTAGTAACGACTGTACTTCGGTAGTAGGTTGACTGTTGTATCGGTAGTACCGGTGTACCACCGGTAGTACCGGTCAAGTCAACTTGACTGACAAACTTTTCTACCGTTGGGGCCTCGTGCAGTGCGTGTGTCAGGCTTTTAACGTTCGATCTGCTGAGGTAGCATCGGTACTACCGGTGGGAATCGGTAGTACCGGTAGCTCCCAGACGGAGGAAGTATAAATACTTCTTCCCCTCTTGTTTAGAACGTTACCCACTTCATTTTGCCTACCAACCCGAGACAACAGCTCTCTCTTGCTCTCCCACTCTCTCTCACACACATTCATTGCTCATAGCTCAATCCATTGCAAGTTTCAAGTTGATAAGTGAGATTCGAGTGAGGAAAACTTAAATCCATTGTTTGAGCACTTGATTCCTCCCTCTAGCCGGCTTTGCTTTGCATTTGTTACTCTTAGGTTCTTGGAACCCTAGGCGGCTAGGCGTTCTTCGGGAGAGCCCGGTTTGATCCATTTGTGAGGGCTCCCCGAAGTGTTTGTATCACCCCAAGATTCTAGTGAAGAAACTCAAGTGACCTTTGTGGTAACCTTGAGTGAGGAAAGGAGGTGAAATAGACTCCGACCTTTGAGGTCACCTCAACAACGAGGAGTAGGCCTTCCTTTGTGGATTGACCGAACCTCGGGATAAATAACTTGTCCCTTGCTCTCTTTGTTGTTGTGTCTACTTGTGGTGTCACGGCTTCGACCGTGCTCTTTCTCTCTCTACCTTGTTCTTAGGTTTGGAGGCCCGATCTACGATTTGGTGGTGATTCAAGTTAGGGAGAAGGTTGCAAGGGACTCTACATACACTTGGGTGGTTTGGTATAGCATAGATCTAAACTTACTGTGTAGTTAATCTTGGTTTCGTAGCTATATGTTCTTGACCGGTAGTACCGACGGATTTTATCGGTACTACCGATAGGTATCGGTAGTACCGGTCCAATCCCGGTAGTACCAGTCTCTGTTCTCATGTTTCAATTGAGTTTGAGTTTCAAGTTTTATACTACGCCTATTCACCCCCCTAGGCATTGTAGATCCTTTCAGAAGACGTGCTGTCCGAGCAGTGACGGGGCTTACGCATAGGTGAAGACGTTTAGCTGTACAAAATGTAATGGAGGCCAAAGTATCGAGAATAACAATATATTTCCCTTGTTTATAATAAAATGAAAATACACATATCTGGTTTGACCCCTAGATCAGGGGTAGAAACGTCGCAGGTGCTCGATGTTCCAGGAATTGGGGATGTCGACGCCGTCTAGGTCGGAGAGCCTATATGCTCCTGGTCGAGTAACTGCCTTGACCATGTATGGCCCCTCCCAGGGAGATGATAGTTTATGCATCCCCTCCTTGCTCTGCTTCCGGTGGAGAACGAGGTCACCGACTGCAAAAGCTCTGCTGTTGACATTGCGATTGTAATATCGCCTGATCCCTTCTAGATATTTAGCTGTTCGTACACAGGAGATCAGGCGTTCTTCCTCTAGCTTGTCGACTTCATCTGCTCTGGCCTCGTTGGAGTGGACTTCTTCGTATGCCTCAACCCTTGGAGATCGATAGATTATATCTGTAGGTAGTACTACCTCCGAGCCATACATCATAAAATATGGCGATACGCCTATGTTCCGGCTAGGCTGAGTCCAAAGTCCCCAGATCACCGCCGCAATTCGTCAATCCAGTTGCCTGGGCTTCTCTCCATGACTGCGTGGAGACGCTTCTTGAGGGCGTCGAGCAGCATACCGTTTGCCCTCTCCACCTGGCCGTTGGCTCTAGGATGAGCCACTGACACATATTTGACGGATATGCATCTTTCTTCGCAGAAATCCCAGAAATTACTTCCAGTAAATGTTGATCCCAGGTCGGTGATGATGCTGTTCGGAAGCCCGAAGCGATAAGAGATGTCCTTGAAGAACTCTGCTGCTTTGGTTGCCGTAGCCCTAACTAACGGCTTGTACTCGATCCACTTGGAAAACTTATCGATAGCGACATATATGGAGCGAAATCCCCCTCTTGCCATTTTAAATGGACCTACCATGTCCAGTCCCCATGTGGCAAAAGGCCACGACGCAGGGATGGTCTGCAACTCTTGGGGCTGGTACATGTGTCTGCTTGGCAAAGAATTGGCATGCCTCGCATTCTCTGACTATCTTCTCGGCGTCCTGGACTGCTGTTGGCCAATAGAAACCTGCTCGGAAAATCTTGCCGACCAGAGTATGAGAAGCCGCGTGATTGCCGCGCATGCCACTATGAGCCTCATGAAGGATCCTGAGACCCTCTTCCCTTGGAACGCATTTTTGTAGGACTTCGCTCCTGGTATTCTTGCGCATGAGTTTGCTGTCGACCAGGACATAGCTTTTGGATCTTCTTACCAGGCGCTCGGCTTCTGTCCTATCTTCGGGGACCCTTGCTTCCAGCAGGTAATCAATGAACTGGGTTCTCCAGTCCTCTTCAGGGGTTGAAATATATGCCACTATCTGGTCGGTCGCGGCGATGCTGGTATCGCCATCAGTCTGTATGGAGGGGTTGAACAGATCCTGGATAAAAACGCCGGCGGGGATGTCGGACCGGGATGATCCGAGCTTTGACAATTCGTCAGCCGCCTGATTTTCGCTTCGAATGATATGATGGAATTCTATTCCGAGGAATTTCCCTTTGATTTTTCTGATTGCGGCGACGTAGGAGTCCATTTTCTCATTGTTGCAGTCCCAGTCTTTGTTAAACTGGTTGATGACCAGGGCCGAGTCCCCGTAGACCATGATGCGACGGATGCCGAGCTCAGAGGCTATCTGGAGACCATGCAAGGCGGCCTCGTATTCGGCCGCGTTGTTGGACGCCATGAAGTGAATTCTCAAAATGTAACGGAGGCGCTCACCGGAGGGCGATATAAGGAGTACTCCGGCTCCAGCGCCGCTGATGCTGAGGGACCCATCAAAGAACATTGTCCAATACTCTCCCTGTGCCGGATGCGAAGACTCTTGTATCTCTGTCCATTCAGCTATGAAGTCGGCGAGTACCTGCGACTTGACTGTTATTCGGCTGCGGAAATCAATGGAGTATGATCCTAGCTCTACTGCCCATTTTAGGATCCGGCCGTTGGCGTCTTTGTTTCGGAGGATGCTACCCAAGGGGTATTCAAAGATTACTGCTATGGAATATCCTTCAAAATAGTGACGGAGCTTTCTTGAGGTGACGAGAATAGCGTATATCAATTTCTGCGCCGTTGGGTATCGGGTCTTGGACTCGTTGAGGACTTCACTGATGAAGTAAACTGGTCGCTGGACCGGATAGGCGTGACCGTCTTCTTCTCGTTCAACGATGACGGCAGTACTAACGACATTATTAGTCGCGGCGATGTAGATCAGCAATGTTTCGTCCTTTTTAGGAGCTGTGAGAAGCGGAGGACTTGTCAAGAAGCGTTTGAGTTCTTTGAAGGCCGTATCTGCCTCTTCCGACCAGGTGAACTTCTCGCCAGCTTTTAGTAACTTGAAGAATGGGAGACCTTTCTCGCCCAGTCTGGAGATGAAACGGCTAAGGGCCGCCATGCACCCGGTGAGCTTTTGCACATCTTTGACATTGGTCGGAGGCTTCATCCTCATAACCGTGTTGATTTTTTCTGGGTTGGGGAGGATGCCTTGCTTGCTGACGATGTTACTGAGCAAGTTGCCGGATCGGACGCCGAATATACACTTGCCAGGATTAAGCTTCCATTGGAATTTGTCCAGTTTTTCGAAAACTGCTTCGAGGTTGGAGATGAGGTCTTCAGCCGTCCGAGTCTTGATGACGACGTCATCAATGTATGCTGCAGCGACATTGGGGATAAGGTCGTCCAGACAAGCTTGAATCACCCGTTGGTAGGTTGCTCCAGCATTCTTCAATCCGAATGACATTGTCTTGTAGCAATAAGCCCCGAAAGGGGTGATGAAAGATGTCTTCTCTTGGTCTTCTTACTTCAAAGTGATCTGATGGTATCTGGAGTAGCAGTCGAGGAAGCTGAGCAGCTCGCAACCTGCTGTTGAGTTGACGACTTCGTCGATTCGTGGAAGACCGAAGGGGTCTTTAGGGCAGTGTTTGTTGAGATCGGTGTAATCAACGCACATTCTCCATTCATTATTCTTTTTTCTTACAAGCACCAGATTGGCTACCCAATCAGGGTGATACACCTCTCTGATGAAGCCGGCAGCTAAGAGCCGAGCTATCTCTACCCTAATGGCCTCCTTCTTGTCTGGAGAGAATCGCCGGAGCTTCTGCTTGGTTGGCTTGGCGGTCTTCGAGACATTCAAGGAGTGCTCGATCAACTTCCTGGGAACGCCGGGCATATCCGCTGGTTTCCATGCAAAAGTGCTTACGTGCTCCCTTAGGAAGCTGACGAGCGCGTCTTCCTATTTGGGATCGAGGTCGGCCCCGATACGAGTAGTCTTGTTTGGCTCGCCGGGGACTAGGATAACCTCCTTCGTTTCCTTGTTCTTGGTGGGGTCTTCTCTGGGATGACTTGGTCTTCTGGAGCTACTTGATTTGCGCCCGCGGCACAGATGTTCATGAGTATGGATTCTTTGACAGCTTCCGCCATGGCAATAGCCTCCCGCTCGCAAGCATATGCAACATGGAGATCGGTGCGAATGGAAAGGACGCCGTTCTCCGCTGGCATCTTCATGACGAGGTAGGTGTAGTTGGGGATGGCCCCGAATTTTGCCAGAGCTGGTCGGCCGAGGATAGCATGATATGCGGCGTCGAAGGCGGCCACCAAGAAGTCGATGTGCTCGATGCGGAAACACTGTTGGTGCCCGAACTGAACCGGGAGGCTTATCTGCCCTCGAGGATATGACAGCTGTCCCGGGACGATACCCCAGAAGGGAGCCATTGTGGGCCTCAATTCTTCTTCTTTCAGCCCGAGTTCCTTGGCAGCTCCGGAGAACAGGATGTTGAGGCCGCTGCCGCCGTCGATGAGCACCTTCCAGAAACGCGTCGTGCGTATGACCGGATCGATGATCAATGGAAAGCGACCCAAGTACGGAATCTGGGTCCATTGGTCGGCCCTGCTGAAGGTGATGTCTTGGTGGGACCAAGGAGGAAGCCTTGGATCAGCGATCGCGCTGTCGGAATTGGCAACGGAGTTGACACCTCTGTTGACGAGTTTCTGCTCCCTCTTTGACTCGATGGCGGCGCGTCCACCGATGATGGTGGAAACGGTTCGGTGTGCGTCAGTGAAGCCTGGAGGCTTGTCGGTGTCGTCGCGCCGGTCCCTGTCAGACTCTACGCGAGCCTTCTTCTTCTCTTCTGCTTGTAACTTCCGGGAGAAACCCTCGCACTCCCTCATGGTGTGCTTGTGGTGCTTGTGGATGGGGCACTGGGCGTCGAGGAGCTTGGAGTAGGCCTCCTCGTAATTGCGCTTTGGGGCTGGTCGGGTGTTGTAAACTTGGTAGTGGCGGTGCCTCTCTCCAGCCCTGGAGCTCTCGGGTTCATCGTAGCGGCGGTGTTCTGGGCATCGTCGATGGTCGCGGTCATCGCAGCGGTAGTCTCTCCGAGGAGCTTGATCATCCTGGTGCCGATCAGTTCGGTGGCCCTCTTCTTGGTTCCGCGACTGGTCAGGGAAGCGAAGGCGACTGTGAATGGAGTGATGAGTTGCGTCGTTTCCATCGGCGTATTTGTTGGCGATGCATAGCATCTCAGCAACTGTGGTCGGGCTGGTGCGGTATAATTTCTTCCGCAGTTCCTCGTCGGGCCTCAGGCCGCGCATAAATGCGGAGATGGCTTCTGCATCTATGATGTCGGGGATGTCATTTTTGATTTCCGAGAAATGCTGGATGTAGTCTCGTAGGGAGTCCCGAGAGCCTTGCCGAAGTCTTTCAAGATCATACTTCGTGCCCGGTTGCTTACAGGTGGCACGGTAGTTATTGACGAACTGCTCCTTCAACTGATCCCAAGTGTCGATGGAGTTCGGCCTCAAACTATGAAGCCAGTTGTTGGCGGAGGCGCTGAGCATGACCGGGAGGTAATTGGCCATCACATCCCTGTTTCCACCGGCGGCTTGGACGGTGATCTCGTAGACGTTGAGCCATTTGTTGGGATCGGCTCTTCCGTCGTAAGTCTTGACGCCAACAACTTTGAAGTTAGGAGGCCAGACAACTGCTCGGAGTGCCGGCGTGAATGGCAGTTTCGGGGCGGTCTTGTCGTTGGGGAAGCCGTGCGTCTGATCATACTCTCTTCGTCGCTCGGCCTCTGCTGAGTGTCTGGCTTCTCTCCTGTTCTCGATGCGGCCGCATAGGTCTTTGGTCTTCAGCTTTGCGCGGAGGTCGGATTGGTTCACCTCTTGGTCGCCGTCTCGCCGATGAGGTCTCCGACCACCCGAGACATCTCACCATCTTCGCCGACGAGCTCTGTAGCTGATGCCGTGCTATGAGATGGCGCTTGTCTTCCTTCGTTGATCTGGACCTGAGTTGCTTGGAGAAGAGCGGTGAGCCGTCCGAGCTCTGGAGTCTGGTGTAGCCTCTTGGCCTCGGCGATCGCGACGGCGACATTGGCGCTTGGAGTCGTGCAGACCTCGTACTGCCCGAGCATGCAAAATTCGGGCTCCAGATTCTTCACCGCAGTCCTCCTCGCTTCAGCTTGCTGCTCGTGGCGTCGTCTGCGATCGGTGTTCCTTGCCTCGTGGGCTGCTCGGGCTTCTTCGGACTCATTGGGCGACGGGTCGCTGTCGTTGCTGATGGCAAGGACCGGTCCCCCAAAAAATTGTTTGATGGGGGGCAGATCGACGGGAAGGCCACCCTCTTGATCATCATTGTCGGGGCGGACGTTATCGGGGGTGATGAAGGAGCTGGTGCCGACGTGTTGATGCAGCGTTTGAGCAAAGCTCGAAGCTGCGTTTTGTAGCCTGAGCGGCAAGTAGCCGTTCGGAGGACGATCCGCTCGAGTTCGCTCCTCAACGATGCGCTCGAGAGGTGTGAAGGTGACGACCAGTGTTGTGTCGGGGGACAGCGAGGAGGGGCGGTGCGTCGTGGATGACACAGACTCCAGGATTTGGAGTCCCTCTGACAGCTTCTTGGTGACCCAATCTATAGACCCGATCAGGTCATTGTTGTCGATGTTTTTTCCGAACGTAGCGTGGCAGCCTTTTCGTCGGAGGCAACACGCAGGGGATCTGAGCTGTGTCCAGAATCACCCCTTCGCCGTTCGCGCCGACGACCTAGGTGTTGGATCCCACCGTGAAGATCTGGCCTGGCGTCGGGAGCTTGATGGAGCTTGAAAAAGTCACCTTGTTCGTCATGGAATCAGGTGGCACACCCCCTACCTGGCGCGCCTACTGTCGACGGAATACCGGCGATAGTCTACCGAGGGGTATGCCCGCGGTAGTAGACGAGACGGTGAGGGTGCGCCTGAGACGAACGAGGGAGCACAATTCGTGCGAGACAGAGATTTAGACAGGTTCAAGCCGCCACGAGGCGTAATACCCTACGTCCTGTATGTTGCTGTGTTGTATTGCTAGTAGATTAGATGAATAGAGTAGACCCCCTACCCGCCTTATATAGTCCTGGGGGCAGGGTTACAAGTTGATCTTGCCATACATAACAGATTACAATCCTAGCCGATCTGGGAAACCAATCGGCTAGATCCTAGGAAAGCTATTTTCTTGCCCGCCAAGGACTCGGCGGATATACGCGATCTCCTGGAGATCGTATGGGCGACGCGTCCTTGGTAGTTCAGGCCTGTTCGATAGACTTGGGCCAAGTATGACTATGCGGGTATACGGGCTTATACCCCCACAGCCGGGCGCCGCCGGCCGCGGGAATGGGGTCGAGCGCCGCCGTGAGCAGGCATGGGGCTGAGCTCCGCCACAGAGCAGTGGGGAACAAGGGAGAGAGAAGGGACGGGGCCGGGCACTGCCACCCGCGGGGATGGGGCTGAGCGCCATCGCGAGCAGTCGAGCTCACACCCGCCGTCGTCTGAGAGCTCTGCACCACCCTCCGCCTCGAGCTCGCGTGGGGATAGAGTCGGGCGCCGCTGAAAGCCCAAGTTTCATTTTGATAATTGATGAAACATAGTTTGCTAATATTTTCTCTAAGTGTTTTATGAGTTGAAAACATTAAGATGGAGCAAGATGGCAGGGTCGGTTAAGGCCACAAGTGAGGGGTCATAATGGCGTCCATGTAAATGGTGTAAGTCCATCATCAAGAAAGAGTCCAAATGCTTCATCTATAGAAGAGAAAGAAAAGGGAGAAAAGTTAGGAGATCAAGGCAAAGGAAAGGTATAACTTGTAGGAGCTCTTTCGCTTTCGGTGATCAAAACTCTAAAGAGAGAGTGGTCACATTTAGGATAGATAGTCGTACTATTAAAAGGGGAGAACTCGTTCATGAAATGCGAGATTGGCGTGTGATGCCAATTAGCACGCGAACCCACAAGTGGGTGTATCGCTATAACAAGGAGTGACTTCCTGGCAAGCAAGTGAATCTCGGTAAAAAATCTTGGGTTATCTCTTTGCCGAGGAGTTTTTTTATGATTGTGTATTGGTCGATTGGTTCATCTTCTCTACACCGGCGGTATAACAATTACTACTCTACCTTTACTTTGTTGTACTTACTTTTAGTAGGAGAAACTTGTGTAGCTTATTCACCTAGGAGTAGAGTAAATTTAGTGACTTATGCTCTTGGTGTGTGACTAGAGACAATAGCTTAGAAACAGTTAGGTGGCTTGCATTTTTTAGGTTAGCGCAAAACTCGGTTCGCCTCATATTTGTCTAACAACTTTGATTCAAGTGTTGTTTGTACAATTTTTATAAGCTATTCTCTCCCTCTAGCCATTTAGAACCTTTCAGCCATCGGCCGCGGGGACGAGGCTGAGTGCCGCCGCGAGCGGGCATGGGGCCAAGCGCCACCGCAAAGCAGTGGGGAAGAAGGGAGAGAGAAGGGACCGCCAGGCATGGGGACAGGCCCGAGCGCCGTCGCGAGCAGTTCAGCTCACACCTGCCACGCCTGAGAGATCTGCGCAGCCGTCTGCCTCGAGCTCGCGCGGGCGTGGGGCTGAGCGCTATCGCAAGCAGGCACGAGAGCGAGCGCCACCGTGAGTGGGCACAGGGCCAAGTGTCGTCGGCCACTGGGACGAAGTCGAGCGCCGCCAAAGAGCAATGGGGAAGAAGAAGGGAGAGAGAAGGGATGGGGTCGAATGTCGCCCCAAGCTCTGGTAGCGGCGGGGAAGAAGGAGAAAGTACAAAACGGCGGGACCCATCATGCTAAAATAACATATGAAACTGTGCAATGAAATTATGCACTATGGAGAAAAAGCAATTTCATGTTCAATTTCACTCTTGGAAACCGGGAGGTGAAACCCCACGTTTAGACTGGCCTAAGAGTATATATCACCCAACGGAGCATAAATAAACTATAAGTACACGATCATACTAAAAATCATCTATGGTAATGTATGCGTCAGGCATACATAGAGCATATCGTCATTCTTATTTTATATAGGAATTGGTGTTTTTACCCTTGTGCCAAACTTCAATGGTGATTTTACCCTTTTTTCTAACATTGCAATTTTACCCTCACCATTTTTGTAATGAAACCATCGTCTACCCCTGGTTTCTAACACTATCAGTAATTGATGGATTAAATGGCAACAAAAAAGAAAAGAAAAAGGAGCTCATCCAAAAGACCATAGTACCCTTTTCCTTTCTTCCAGAAAGTGCAATCAAACCCTAATGTGGGTTTTGATGATAATGACCACGCAATTAGAAGACGAACAAGATTTATCGGGATGACAAGCAGGTGAAAGTATTAGGAGGATGTTGGTTTTATGCAGGTGGACTCCTAACAACGAAAGGATGCAGCTTCTGGCTCAATGGAGGTTTAAATTCATTTCATTTTTGAATTTGAGTTCTAGGAAAGCTATACTATTAAAGGGGATGCAAATTATAAGCTTGAATGTGCAACTAAGTGCAATCTTTCCATCAAACATCGTCTACTACTCTACCAAAGGAAGCCACAAAATTTCAGCTAATTCCACTCAGCTGTGGCAGCGTAGCATTGCCGCCCTCAGGCACGACATTGCCGTGACTTATTTCAGACCGTTGGATAGGGGGAATTTTATTCCACTCTCCTTCCTCCCCAACGGTCACCTCCGACTATTTTGCATCTGAGCACGACCAGAAACAGCTCTCTCCCTCCCTCTCTCTCTCTGTCGACGGAATATCGTCCCTAGTCTACCGAGGGGTATGTCCAAGGTAGTAGATTGATCGGTGAAGGTGCGCCTGAGATGAACAAGCGTAACGTAGAAAGCGTGAGACACACGGTTTATACAGGTTCAGGCCGCCGTGAGGTGTAATACCCTACGTCCTGTGTTCTTGTGGATTGTATTGCTATGAGATAACATGTGAGATGTCTGTCTAGATGTTGGATCCCTGGCCCTCCTTATATAGTCTAAAGGGACAAGGTTACAAGTAAACTAGCTAAGTTGGTACAATAACCGTGCGGTGCAGTGCCTTGCGCCGCACGCCTTCATCTTCTGGGCTAGGCCACCTCTGATGGTGTGGCACATGTAGTGTCGTGCGGGTATACGGGTCTATACCCCACAGCTAGTCCTCGAGCACCTTGTATTCGTCGGGAGGTGCAGATCTTCGGAGTTGCTTGACTAGACGGATGTAAGGAGCTTAGAAAAATTTGAAAAAGAATTTCTCTTTGGTGAAGTGTAGCCACTTAGACTCCGTTTGTGAGGATGGATGATCTTCATCATGACGTAGCCAATAAGGAGTGTAGATCCAAATAGAAGCACTACATTCACCGCTAGGTGAAGTGTAGCCACTTAGTCCCTAAGCCTGCTCGAAGATGATGTAGTATCTTGTAGCAGGATCAACAAAAAAATCCTCAAAGTCCCCGAGCACAGCGAGACACATATCAAGACCCCCGATGTGCTGCCCAAGATCAGCACACCCTGATCCGAACAGCGTGGAGTGACTTGATAGCTCGATGACGAGTCTCCAGCTTGGTCGGAGGTGGTGAGGAGCGACAACAAGGACGACGAGGAGCAGCGACGATTCCCCAGTATGGTCGAAGACAGAGTTCGAGCAGCGCGAGGACAGCGAGGAGCGGCGATGAGTCCCCAGCGTGGTCGGAGACAGAGTCCGAGCAGCGCAAGGACGGCGAGGAGCGGCGACGAGTCCCCAGCGTGGTCAGAGACGGTGTCCGAGCAACACGAGGACAGCGAGAAACAGCGACGAGTGTTGATGGTAGTTATTGCTCAATTTTTCCCATCAACTAAACATGAATCAAGGGCATAAAACAATCCACAACATAGTTATAGGGTTTGATTTTAATAAGATCCACGAATTTTGGTGTTCTCACTTGTTTTGCAGGGTATGAAGGGATATTCAATTTTTCACCGATTAAAAGTATCTCAAATGAAGAATTGGAGTTCACCATTGCATAGAGCTCATTGAGACGATCGAAACGAACCTATGGTTTGCTATTTTTGGAGCCCGAAATAAAGAGATATGGATTTTACAAACACTGGAAGATTCTAGAACCTCAGCTGCGGGATTAATTAAAGGCTGCGGGATTAATTGGGCCTAAATCAGAATTTGGCCCATTAAAGCCTATGTGCACATGGTGAAAAGGCTTAGTACCATATCGCTTGCCCAAGGTGGAGGGGACGCCAGGCGCCCCCATATAAGGAACCCAGGACCTCCCAAGTGAAGTGTACCATTTTGGAGTTGTAGAGGCGTCCCTCGAATGGATAACCTCTCAACTCTAGAGAATTAGGGCTAGACTTTCCAATGTAGTAGATTAGTTCTATTTGAGAGTTAGAGAGAGCGGAGCTGCGCTTCAGTTCTGGAGAAGTATTCAGGGGTCTGGTATATCTTTGTATCTTATCTTTGTAAGACTTATGATTTAATATATTTATCTTCTCTATTTACTTGATGCCTTGAATTTGATTGGTTAGTATAGTTGTTGTACTTTGGCATAGGATCTCCACTCCCATCGAGTGCTCTAGTTTTCATATGGGATTAGAGTAGTAATTAATAGTGTAGGCATGGTGTCTAGAGTAGAGGTTACCTGAGATTGCACTCAACCTTACGAATAGTTGTGGTAGCCCCAGGAGGTGACAGCCCTGATAGCCGACGTATTCCACCTTGTGTAGGTTGACGATTGTAGGACCGTAGTCAGAACTTCCTAGTCCCATTCTCATCCCATTCGGTGGCTAGTGTTCTGATGTCCCGAAGTGTTATTGTGTGATTGCTTTATCTATCAGGAATCAGTTATTATAGAACCCCAGTAATAGAGAAGTATCTAGGAACCTTGAACTCTCCTGTTGTCCTCTCACTTTAGCTATCTACTCTTTTATCATAGAATTCTCCTTTGTGTCTATATCATTTAAGCATAACTCCTATCATTTGTTACTTACCCCTGCTTTAGTCTAATTGGTGTACTAAGTTAGTAGACACATGATGGTCAACTATCAAACTTCTTTAATCATTGTTTCCCTGTGGTAAAATATAAATAACGATACTTGGAATACTCCCGGTAAAATGCTACAATGGTATTCTGTGCGCTTGCGGAATCTTTCATATTCTATCTGCACTTAATAAATACCAACAAGCATTTTTTGGCGTAGTTACCAGGGAAGCAATTGGCATAAGAGTTTTATAGTGATCTTGATGTCTGCTAATTTAGTGTACTACTAGATTTAGTAGGATTACCCCTGTTCTTTTGAGTTGTGGAATAAGACAGGACAATAGAAGCAGTTTTGGCCTTCCGGCGAGTTTGCACATTGAAGAGCCCAGGGTGCCTGAACATTCTAGATTCATCAACAATGGAACCTTGCCATCTCACAGGTTTGCACAAATATATGTATTTCTTTCTAACTTTGTGTAGATTGGAGAAAAGGACATCGTCACAACAATTCAAATCACATCTCAAGTGACGAACATAGAGGCTGTGCTACACACAAGTCATGGCTTGAAGTAGAAGGATGACATCATTAGGTATGTCCAACCAATCATCATGCAACAGTAATCCATCCAAACTTAACTTTGCCTTGTAAAATTTAAGTTTGGGGGAATGCGCTTATTTAGAGAATCTTATGTTGCTAATATTGGTTGTTTCTACCTTGTCAATCCATGTTCAAATTGTTAATCAATGATCATGCTCTTTCATCTCTATTTGCATAACTCTCTATAAACTTTCATGGTACCTTTGTTCGCTATAGTATACTTAAGGTTTGGAGAAATTTCATACACCTTCTAAATTAGGCATAGTGCTTAGTTTAAACTGTTTTTTAGAATCATAATTAGACAAAGTGTTTAGTTTGATTTCCGAACCAAGAGGTGTGATAATTTTACTTTCAAAGGCTTTTTGAATTAAGCGTGGTGCTTAGGTTAAAATGCCTTCCTAAGTCAAATTGGACGTGGTGTCTAGGTTGATTTTTGAGCCGCTCGTATGCTGTAGTAGATATTGGATATTTTGTTGGACTAACCCTTGTAGAAAACTTCCAATTTAATTTGGGTAAGTCACGAGATAAATTCAAATTAGAGATGAGACAGGGCACATGCTGAACTTCAATAACTTTGCAGAGGAAGACATAGCTCATTCATTATGGATGGAAGAACTGTGAGTATTAATGATTCATTCACTTTATCTTTTGCTGCAAGTTACTTGGACTCAAGTCATGCTGGTATAGAACATGATCTATACTAACATAATATCAACCCTATCTTCTTAGTAGCGTAGATGGAACATGATAAAATTCTAGACAAACAACCTATGTTCCAAAGTTGTACATCTGTTCGGGTATGTGTTGTCCACTAATCTGTTGCAGGCATAATAATGAATGGAGTGACAAGGTGTCATAAGATCAAATGAGCAAAAGATGGTAAAGAGGATAAGCAACAAAGGAGACAAGATGCTCATGAACAACTCAAGATGTAAGAGAAGGAAAGGACCACCAATCATCTACCCTTCATTACTTAGTGCCATCACACTCTAATAATGAAGGTAATATCTTAAGGTAAGTGGTCACTATTTTCCTCTTGATCTTAAAATGCAGATAAATAAAGATACAAATATGTTAGAGTTACATCTTTAATTGATTAACCTAATTAACTCAACATGCTTTGTCCTTTAAGATTGTTCATGGCATCATTCTTTTGATCTCAATCTTAACCAAATGTGGTAAAACATTGTATTCTATCTTTAGAAGATGATAGTCATACTCATGTGAAAATTTATATATTATGCAGAGATAGACAACCATTCCATTGGTTAAGCAATTTAAATCTTTTCTACCATATTAACTTAAATGCAACATTAATGCTTAATTGTCTGATCTTACCACTCATGTTATGAGTAAAATAAATTATGTAACATCAACTTTGTCTTGTTCAATGTGCCTAAGGCTAAAGAAGAATAAATAAAGAAATAGATTCGGTTCTGTTGGTGTTTTTCCACCACAGAGCCCATGCATTTGATCTCTACCTTAGTTTTGCAAACAGGACAACACTTCAAACAAATTTGTTAATTCTCAAAATTCTACAAGTGAAAGTTCTGTGAACATGCACGCTGAGTAAGATGCTGCCAGCTTCCACTATTAATGCTCTCCTTCAACCTGCTGGCTAAGCAAAGAACAAAAGTGACATCACCATCGCCAGAGGTGCAACCATCAAGAACTCCATCTCTAAGACGGAGAGATACACAAGAGTGGAAGAAAAAGTCCTGTCGATAGACTTTAAATTCTGCACCCTTACCATAAGGTAACATGGTAGTTATCTAATTAATTAGTATTCATAATTTACATTAGTAATTTTACTTTAGCATATTCATCTTTATGCATATTAAAAAAAGAGAGAAAAATCTTTATTGCCTTATTTACTGCATCATAAAACATTAAAGCCCCATGTGAATAAACTTATATAATATTCGCTATGGTGGCATAAAAAATGATAATAGCATCTGTATTTACTTTCTTGCATTATGCAAATCCTAAGCTTCATGAGAATAAATATTCTCCGTGGTGGCATAAAAATATATAGCATACATACATATTTGATTGTTGCATAAGAAAGTTAGAAAACCCTAAAAAGAGAATCCTGCTAGAATCTATCAATTAAAATCAACTCTGAGAATAATCAATTACTTATTGGCTGACCGCTAACCCCTTATCACATTCGAGCCTCGAGTTTTGGTTTTCTTGGAGTATAATTATGCAGGATAACACTATGACTAAGGAGTGAGTCTATCAGTGGAGCCTACCAGGACTACTGCTGGCAAGCTCGCCCTGAAGATCATCAACACCAAGTATTGCAAACATCTAGTTTGGGGAAGGAGCATCCTCTAGTTATCAGATACTTATACCTATGTGATTATCGAGTCTGTTTTATAAAGTCATAAAATACCAAAAATATGTGAACACATGAAGGTTCACCATAGTACCATAAGAAAATCTGAAAATACCAAAAATATGTGGGCACATGAAGGTCCACACTTTTTAGAAAAAAACCAAAAATATGTGGGCACATGAAGGTCCACCCAATTAAGAAACTTCTGCTGGAAATATAAAATCAATCACTTACCATGAAGTGGTATTAACCTGACCCCTCTCCATGAGATTTGGTATTCTTGTTGGCAATTGAGTTTTATAAGGCAACACAAGATTAAGAGCTAGTCAACCTGGCGCCCTTACGCGGCCAGTATGCCTGCTCCCAGAAGGATTTCTCAACTTACAACATCAAAGACCACGTCAACATCCAGCTTGGGGGAGGGCACCCTCCATTTAAATCTAGCTAAATATAAGTTTCCCATCCTTATTATTGTACCATTTTGCTTTTCGCGTGAGTTAGCTAGTGAAATAAAATTTGAAAACCAAATAAATAATTGTTAGGTTAGTTAGTGTGTTTGAATAAAATAAAAAGAGAGTGCTTACAATAATTTTGCCCGGGCTCAATGGAAACCATGCTCAGGAATTTGATAAGTAGCACCCCACCATGATTCCTCATTCCAACTTAGTTTTCAACCTTGAATCATCCCAAGTTTTAGATACAACCATTTTAAATTAAAGATTCGCTTTGAACCTGAAACTTGTGGGTAGCAAATGCTTGATCTAAGTCTAAGTAATTGAGGGATATGATATGCAAAGTTTGAGCTGCTATTTATCTTGTTCCTAGTGACACTTGAATTCTGGAGATTTATTTTGAAAATCCTTAAAACCAAATGATGAGTTCCTATATGACAAGAGCTTTATAATCCCACCACAGCCATACATGGTAGATTAGGAAAACATACACATTATATGCTACTTGCTTTGTTTTGAGTTTAGTCAAGCTTTGTTGATACCTTAGGAGCTTGTCAAGTTTTTACAATCAAGATCACATGCACTCTACCCATAATGCACTACTCATATCCGAGTGGGCGCATCCACATTCCATATTTTCCATTTATATCCACTAAAAATGCTCTACTCCTACACTAGGAGCGAACAGTAAAAATATCCCATTGGTTACCATAGATCAATGCTCCAAGGTTCTTGTTGCTATCTCTCAAAAGAACAAGAAAAAGGGAAGTATTGTTGCAGAGGAGAGGCATGTGGCTATGCAAAAGAGTGAGATGAGAGAAAACAATGGGTACAAAGATGCCCGCCTGAGAGGTAAAAATGGACGAGTGTCCGAATTTATCAAAACAATAGGTACTCTGATGTCCACCTGAAAAAAGAAGAAAATGAAAATAAAGATAGCCCATGTTGTCCTGCAACACAATTCCCTAGTGTTTAAAAAAGAGAGAGAGATGTCTCAAGGAGCAAACGAGTAGAATTAGGATTAGCCACCATATATATCCACGTACGACCTCACATCCACACACATACATATCTTGATTTGATTGTATGACTTGTTCCTTTGGATACATTGTTTGACTTTACAATATATTCATTGCAAGTATGTATGAGCTGCCTCTTTACCCATAAGCTCCACACAAGCTATTCGTTATAGGGTGAGAGAGAGAGAAGAGAAGGCATGCATCACTATTGCCTTGGTGAGGATCCACAAATATCACATATTGAGAGACTTGAGAGAGTCATACAAAGGAAACTCTGAGTTTTATTTTGAAAACTTGCAAAAGCTCCAGGATAAGAGTTGACCGACAGAGCTCGAGACGTGTTTAACTTAGACATTCTATCCTTCAATTACCCAAGACTCAAGAGAAAGCTACAAGCTCCATGGTAAAGGTAATACAGGTAAGTTTGAAGGTTAGCTTGGTCTACTCTAATCCTTGAGTACTTGGTTTAATACTAAATACTTGTGAGGGGTAGCTATAACTTTTGATATATGCTAAAGTTTGGCTTTGCTAAGGGACTAGCAAAGGGTAAGCTTGGGGGAACTTGTTGACAGGTAGTAATTGCTCATTTTTACCCATCAACTAAACATGAATCAAGGGCATGAAACAATCCACAACATAGTTATAGGGTTTGATTCTAATAAGTTCCACGAGTTTTGGTGTTCTCACTTGTTTTGCAGGGTATGAAGGGATATTCAATTTTTGCTGATTAAAAGTATCTCAAATGAGGAATTGGAGTTCAACATTGCATAGAGCTCGTCGAGACAATCGAAACGGACCTATGGTTTGCTATTTTGGAGTCCGAAATAAAGAGATATGGATTTTACAAACACTGGAAGATTGTAGAACCTGAACTGTGGGATTAATTAAAAGCCGTGGGATTAATTTGGTCTAAATCAGAATTTGGCCCATTAAAGCCTATGTGCACATGGTGGAAAGGTTTAGTACCATATCACTTGCCCAAGGTGGAGGGGAGGCCAGGCGCCCCCATATAAGGAACCCAGGACCCCCCAAGTGAAGTGCACCATTATGGAGTTGTAGAGGCGTCTCTCGAATGGATAACCTCTCAACTCTAGAGAATTAGGGCTAAACTTTCCAATGTAGTAGATTAGTTCTATTTGAGAGTTAGAGAGAGCGGAGCTGTGCTTCGGTTCTGGAGAAGTCTTCAGGGGTCTGGTATATCTTTGTATCTCATCTTTGTAAGACTTATGCTTTAATATATTTATCTTCTCTATTTACTTTATGCCTTAAATTTGATTGGTTAGTATAGTTGTTATACTTTGGCATAGGATCTCCGCTCGCATGGAGAGCTCTAGTTTTCATATGGGATTAGAGTAGTAATTAATAGTATAGGCATGGTGTCTAGAGTAGAGGTTACCTGAGATTGCATTCAACCTTACGAATAGTTGTGGTAGCCCCAGGAGGTGACAGCCCTGATGGCCAACGTATTCCACCTCGTATAGCTTGATGATTGTAGGACCGTAGTCAGAACTTCCTAGTCCCATTCTCATCCCATTCCGTGGCTAGTGTTCTGATGTCCCGAAGTGTTATTGTGTGATTGTTTTATCTACCATGAATCAGTTATTATAGAACCCCAGTAATAGAGAAGTATTTAGGAACCTTGAACTCTCCTGTTATCCTCTCAATTTAGCTATCTACTCTTTTATCATAGAATTCTCCTATGTGTCTATATCATTTAAGCATAACTCCTATCATTTATTACTTACCCCCTACTTTAGTCTAGTTGGTGTACTAAGTTAGTAGACACATGATGGTTAGCAATTAAATTATTTGACCATTGCTTCCCTGTGGTAAAAATATAAATAACGATACCTAGAATACTCCCGGTAAAATACTGCAATGGTATTCTGTGCGCTTGCGGAATCTTTCATATTCTATTTATGCTTAATAAATACCAACAGGACTTCAGTAGAGACTCTTGATGAGTTGCATCAGGACATGGAGTCGATGATGAGAAACATGGCAAGTTGTACAGGATGGTGACGAACGTCGCCGCGTACAGGCCACGGTGAGTAATAGATCGGGACCGTCGTCACGTGATGACGTTTCTTCAAATTAACTGGACGCAGCATCGAAACGTCGATGTACACGATTGCGGCCGCTGCCAATGCATGTGGTTGTCAACGAGGATGAGGCCGGATCCTTATGTCGGCGAATCCCATCAGAAGCTGGCGAACGGCGTTGTTGCTATAGATCATTGTGGATGTAGATGCAAATCTGGATCCACGTGTTGAACGATGCCTCATCTGGATATCGAGATCGCCGTGGACGATCATGATGAAAAAGAAAAATTCCATCTGGTCTACCGCCGCTGGATGTGGTCGATGACGACGAAAAGAGATTTTCGTCTTGCTCGCCATGGATTCAGAGTGCACACCCCTACCTGGCGCGTCAACTGTCGATCACGTTCTAATAATGAAGGTAATATCTTAAGGTAAGTTGTCACTATTTTCCTCTTGATCTTGAAATGCAGATAAATAAAGACACAAATATGTTAGAGTTACATCTTTAATTGATTAACCTAATTAACTGAACATGCTTCGTCCTTTAAGATTGTTCATGCCATCATTCTTTTGATCTCAGTATTAACCAAATGTGCTAAAAACATTGTATTCTATCTTTGGAACATGATAGTCATACTGTTGTGAAAATTTATATATTATGTAGAGATAGACAACCCTTCCATTGGTTAAGCAATTTAAATCTTTTCTGCCATATGAACTTAAATGCAACATTAACGCTTAATCGTCTGATCTTACCACTCATGTCATGAGTAAAACAAATTTTGTAACATCAACTTTGTCTTGTTCAATGTGTCTAAGGCTATAGAAGAATAAGAAAAGAAATAGATTCGGTTCTGTTGGTGTTTTTCCACCAGCAGTGCCCATGCACTTGATCTCTACCTTGGTTTTGCAAACAGGACAACACTTCAAGCAAATTTGTTAATTTCCAAAATTCTACAAGTGAAAGTTCTGTGAACATGCATACTGAGCAAGATGCTGCCAGCTTCCACTATTAATGTTCTACTTCAACCTGCTGGCCAAGCAAAGAACTAAAGTGATATCACCATCACCAGAGGTGCAACCATCAAGACCTCTATCTCTAAGACGGAGAGATACACAAGAGTGGAAGAAAAAGTCCTGTCGGTAGACTTTAAATTCTGCACCCTTGACATAAGGTAACATGGTAGTTATCTAATTAATTAGTATTCATAATTTACATTAGTAATTTTACTTTAGCATATTCATCTTTATGCATATAAAAAAAGAGAGAATAATCTTTATTGCCTTATTTACCGCATCATAAAACATTAAAGCCCATGTGAATAAACTTATAGAATATTCGCTATGGTGGCATAACAAAAATGATAATAGCATCTGTATTTACTTTCTTGCATTATGCAAAGCCTAAGCCACATGAGAATAAATATTCTCCGTAGTGGCATAAAAATGTATAGCATGCATACATATTTGATTGTTGCATAAGAAAGTTAGAAAACCCTATAAAGAGAATCCTGCTAGAATCTGTCAATTAAAGTCAACTTAAAGAATAATCAATTACTTATTGGCTGACCGCTAACCTCTTATCACATTCGAGCCTCGAGTTTTGGTTTTCTTGTTGGAGTATAATAATGCAGAATAACACTATGTCTGAGCAGTGAATCCATCAGTGGCGGCCACCAGACTGCTGCTGGCAAGCCCACTCTAAAGATCATCAATAGCAAATATCACAAACATCTAGCTTGAGGGAGGAGCATCCCCTAGTTATCAGGTATCTATACCTAGGTGATTATCGAGTCTATTTTATATAGTCATAAAATACCAAAAATATGTGAGCACATGAAGGTTCAAAATAGTATCATAGGAAAATTTTAAAAAAATATGTGGGCACATGAAGGTCCACACACTTTTAAGAAAAACCCAAAAATATGTGGGCACATGAAGGTCCACGTTTTTTTAGAAAGTTCTCTAAGTGGGTGAAGTAAAGGAAACTTTTGGCTGGAATCATAAAATAAATCACTTATCATGGAGTGGTATTAACCTAACCCCTCTCCATGAGATTTGGTATTCTTGTTGGCAATTGAGTTTTACAAGACAATACAAGATCAAAAGCTAGTCAACCTGGCGCCCTTACGCGGCCAGTATGCCTGCTCCCAGAAGGATTGCTCAACTTGCAACATCAAAGACCACGTCAACATCCAGCTTGGGGGAGGGCACCCTCCATTTAAATCCAGCTAAATATAAGTTTCCCATCCTTATTATTGTACCATATTGCTTTTCGTGTGAGTTAGCTAGTGAAATTAAATTTGAAAACCAAATAAATAGTGCTAGAATAGTTAGTGTGTTTGAATAAAATAAAAAGAGAGTGCTTACAATAATTTTGCTCAGATTCGATGGAAACCATGCTCAGGAATTTGATAAGTAGCACCCCACCATGATTCCTCATTCCAACTTAGTTTTCAACCTTGAATCATCCCAAGTTTTAGATACAACCATTTTAACTTGAAGATTTGCTTTGAACCTGAAACTTGTGGGTAGCAAATGCTTGATCTAAGTCTAAGTAATTGAGGGATATGATATGTAAAGTTTGAGCTGCTATTTATCTTGTTCCTAGTGATACTTGAATTCTAGAGATTTATTTTGAAAATCCTTAAAACCACATGATGTGTTCCTGTATGACAAGAGCTTTATAATCCTACCACAGCCATACATGCTAGATTAGGAAAACATACACATTATATGCTACTTGCTTTGTTTTGAGTTTAGTCTAGCTTTGTTGATACCTTAGGAACTTGTCATGCTTTTACAATCAAGATCACATGCACTCCACCCATAATGCACTACTCATATCCGAGTGGGCGCATCCACATTAGATCCACCTAAAAATGTTCTAATCCTACACTAGGAGTGAACACTAAAAATATCCCATTGGTTACCCCAGATCAATGCTCTAAAGTTCTTGTTGCTATCTCTCAAAAGAAAAAGAAAAAGGGAAGTATTGTTGCAGAGAAGAGGCATGTGGCTATGCAAAAGAGTAAGATGAGAAAAAATAATGGGTACAAAGATGCCCGCCTGAGAGGTAAAAATGGACAAGTGTCCGAATTTATCAAAACAATGGGTACTCTGATGCCCGCCTGAAAAAAAGAAGAAAAAAGAAAGATAGCCCATGTTGTCTTGCAACACAATTCCCTAATGTTTGAAAGAGAGAGAGATGTCTCAAAGAGCAAACGAGTAGAATTAGGATTAGCCACCATATATATCCACGTACCACCTCACATCCACACACATGCACATTTTTATTTGATTGTATGACTTGTTCCTTTGGATCCATTGTTTGACTTTACAATATATTCATTGCAAGTATGTATGAGCTGTCTCCTTACCCATAAGCTTCACACAAGCTATTAGTTATAGGGTGAGAGAGAGAAGAGAAGGCATGCATCACTATTGCCTTGGTGAGGATCCACAAATATCACATATTGAGAGACTTGAGAGAGTCATACAAAGGAAACTCTGAGTTTTATTTTGAAAACTTCCAAAAACTCCAGGATAAGAGTTGAACGACAGAACTTGAGACATAGTGTTTACTTTAGATATTCTATCCTTCAATTACCCAAGACTCAAGAGAAAGCTATAAGCTCTATGGTAAAGGTAATATAGGTAAGTCTGAAGGTTAGCTTGGTCTACTCTAATCCTTAAGTACTTCTTGGTTTAAAACTGAATACTTGTGAGGGGTACCTATAACTTTTGATTTATGCTAAAGTTTGGCTTTGCTAAAGGACTAGCAAAGGGTAAGCTTGGAGGAACTTGTTGACGGTAGTTATTGCTCATTTTTACCCATCAAATAAACATGAATCAAGGGCATAAAACAATACACAACATAGTTCTGAGGTTTGATTCTAACAAATTTCACGAGTTTTGGTGTTCTCATTTGTTTTGCAGGGTATGAAAGGATATTCAATTTTTCACCGATTAAAAGTATTTCAAATGAGGAATTAGAAGTTCACCATTGCATAGCGCTCGTCGATACGATCAAAACGAACCTATGGTTTGCAATTTTTGGAGTCCGGAATAAAGAGATATGGATTTTACAAACATTGGAAGATTTTAGAACCTGAGCTGCGGGATTAATTAAAAGCTGCGGGATTAATTGGGCCTAATCAGAATTTGGCCCATTAAAGCCTATGTGCACATGGTGAAAAGACTTAGTACCATATTGCTTGGCCAAGGTGGAGGGAAGGCCAGGCGCCCCCATATAAGGAACCCAGGACCCCCGAGTGAAGGGCACCATTATGGAGTTGTAGAGGCGTCCCTCGAATGGATAACCTCTCAACTCTAGAGAATTAGGGCTAGACTTTCCAATGCAGTAGATTAGTTCTAGTTGAGAGTTAGGGAGAGCGGAGCTGTGCTTCGGTTCTGGAGAAGTCTTCAGGGGTTTGGTATATCTTTGTATCTCATCTTTGTAAGACTTATGCTTAAATATATTTATCTTCTATATTTACTTTATGCCTTGAAATTGATTGGTTAGTATAGTTGTTATACTTTGGCATAAGATCTCCGCTCGCAGTGAGTGCTCTAGTTTTCATATGGGATTAGAGTAGTAATTAATAGTGTAGGCATGGTGTCTAGATTAGCGGTTACCTGGGATTGCACTCAACCTTATGAATAGTTGTGGTGGCCCCAGGAAGTGACAGCCCTGATGGCCGACGTATTCCACCTCATGTAGGTTGATGATTGTAGGACCGTAGTCAGAACTTCCTAGTCCCATTCTCATCCCGTTCGGTGGCTAGTGTTCTGATGTCCCGAAGTGTTATTGTGTGATTGCTTTATCTACCATGAATCAGTTATTATAGAACCCCAGTAATAGAGAAGTATTTAGGAACCTTGAACTCTCCCGTTGTCCTCTCACTTTAGCTATCTACTCTTTTATCATAGAATTCTCCTGTGTGTCTCTATCATTTAAGCATAACTCCTATCATTTATCATTTACCACTACTATAGGCTAGTTGGTGTACTAAGTTAGTAGACACATGATGGTCAGCTATTAGATTATTTAACCTTTGCTTCAAAGTGGTAAAATATAAATAACGATACCTGGAATACTCCCGGTAAAATGCTGCAATGGTATTCTGTGCGCTTGCGGAATCTTTCATATTCTATTTATGCTTAATAAATACCAACAGGACTTCAGTGGAGACTCTTGATGAGTTGCATTGGGACATAGAGTCGATGATGAGAAACACGGCAAGTTGTACAGGATGGTGATGAACATCCCCGTGTATAGGCCTCGGTGAGTAATAGATCGGGACCGTCGTCACGTGACGACGTTTCTTCAAATTAACCGGACGCAGCATCGAAACGTCGATGTACACGACTGCGGCCACCGCCGATGCACGTGGTGGTCAACGAGACGAGGCCAGATCCTCATGTCGGCGAATCCCATCAGAAGCTGGCGAACGGCGTCGTTGCTGTAGATCATTGTGGATGTAGATGCAAATCTGGATCCTCGTGTTGAACGATGCCTCGTCTGGATATCGAGATCGCCGTGGACGATCGTGATGAAAAAGAAAATTCCATCTGGTCTGCCACCGCCGGATGTGGTCGATGATGACGAAAAGAGATTTTCGTCTTGCTCGCCATGGATTCAGAGTGCACACCCCTACCTGGCGCGTCAACTATCGACGGAACATCGTCGATAGTCTACCAAGGGGCATGCCCAAGGTAGTAGATTCATCGGTGAAGGTGCGTCTGAGACGAACAAGCGTAATGCAGAAAGCGTGAGACACACGGTTTATACAGGTTCAGGCCACCGTGAGGCGTAATACCCTACGTCCTATGTTCTTGTGGATTGTATTGCTATGAGATGAGATGTGAGATGTCTGTCTAGATGTTGGATCACTGGCTTTCCTTATATAGTCTGAAGGGATAAGGTTACAAATAAACTAGCCAAGTTGGTACAATAACCGTGCGGTGTAGTGCCTTGCGCTGCACGCCTTCGTCTTCTGGGCCAGGCCACCTCTGATGGTGCGGCCCATGTAGTGCCGTGCGGGTATACGGGTCTATACCCCCACACTCTCTCTCTTGGAGCTCTCCCAATCTCTCACATTGATTCTTCCATTGATTCTTTGAGAGTTTGAGCTTGCAAGCACTAAAAGAGAGATCTCGAACATGTTCTTCAACTTCTTGCGTTTAGCGTTGAAAACGGACGGAAACGGTCGGAAAAACCCCATTTCTATTTCCGTTTCTATATTTTTTTGGTGGCAACGGAATCCGGTTCGGAAAGCGGGATCGGGATATGCGGATATACGGAAACGAACAAATACGGCCGGAAAATCAATGGAAACGGTCGGAAGCCGAAAACTTAAGCCGAAATGCCGTACATTTTTATACTCAACAACAAATTCACAGTCACACATATCTTTGACAACGATAAGGATTGATAAGTATATCACATAAGGATTAAAAACAGTACATCACTTTCACACAAGGACAATACAGTATAGTTCATCACATAATGACATAATAACATGAGTTCACATAATGACATAATAACATGAGTTCAGATCACAATTCACAACTAACGATCTCCATTATAAGCTCACAGCTCTGCAGCATCATCCATATCGTCAGGATCACTTGCACTGCCATCTTCCTACATTATTTAATACAGTACATCACATCAGTGCAAATATATGGCTGGGCTAATAGTAGAGTACAAACATACCTCATCATTTAGGGTTGCACTTGGGGCTGCAGGCATGTAGTCTTCCGGTTTCAGATCAACCGGTATGGATGGAATGCTTTTACAATCTAAAAAGATAGATTAATAGATTTAGATAAGCCACCGTCGATAGTTCAATTGAACAATTTAAAAAATTATTACCGTCGGGTACTCGAGTACGGGGTACCCAACTTCAACGCAAAAACACACATCCCAAATGAAGCCCGGCCCAAGAAGGCGCCAACCAAGGCCCATGCGGGAACGACTCACTATTGACATTTCCTAACGCAAACAGATTAATCCGTAAGCGCACAGATACCGCTGTAGCTTTCACCCAAGAGTATTCCAGAGTATCGATTTCCACAGGGAACGCGAAGTGTGCTAATTAGGTCTCAATGTCGCCCTAGGATAAATATATATGTTTTTGTAGGGAGAGAGAGAAAGATTTTCTAAGTTCTCTAGATGATCTAGGAATCAAGGTTACTATAAGTGTATTTATTTCGGGATATCAAAACACTAGCCTCAGATTGAGATGAGGATGGGACTAGGAAGTTCTGACTACGGTCCTACAAACTCTAACCCGAACGTGATGGAATACGTCGGCCGTCAGGGCTGTCACCACCTGGGGCTACCACAACTTTACGAAGGGCTAGGTGTAATTCCAGGTAATCGTAAGACTAAGCACCACGCCCAATCTATTAATTATTACTCTAGCGTTGCAAAGACTAGAGCACTTGATGGAAGCGGAAAACTAATAAATAACTTAAAAGTAAATACTGAAAGTAAATAAAGAACTCAGAAATTAAGAATTGAAGAACCTGGAGATTGCTGAAAGATGAACCAAATACTGCAAAAGTACAATGTTGAGAAAGATCCGACAGACCCGGCTCCTCCTCCGCTCTATCCTCTTCTCTCTTCCTCTTCTAAATTACAACTAGAGGAACTAGAACTAGAACTAGAAGTAGATGAACTAGAACTAGATCAACTAGAGGGACCCTACTAGCCCTAATTTATGTAGAGAATATGAAGCACTGGGATGTAGAATGCCTTCTGGAGAGGGCCTGGGGCATCCTTATATAGGCCAAGGTGGAGTAGGGGGCAAGGAATTGCCACATCATCGATCCGCGTAACATTTTATGTGCACCGTCCGATCAAACCGACCTATATTGGGCGGTGGAGGATGTTACTTGGTCACCAATTAATCTCCCAACTAACCTGCGCAAAAAACCAGAGAAGAACCGGCCTAAAAGGCCTCGAACCAGAGCCAAACCGAGGAAACCGCGCATCTGCAGCGTTTCTGGAGAAATCTGGACTCTTCCAGCCAGCTGGACCGGGCAGCTTGGTTGGCCCAACTGCCCCTCGTGCGCAAACCATTGAAAAACTGGCCTCCTGGCCTCCCCTGGCAGCGCCACTGTGGTGCCCAGCCACAGGCTGGTGTGGTCGCCTGTTTCCCCCAGCGGGGACAGGTGCTGCTGCGTGTGGGGCCCGCCTGCATGGGACTGTGTAGGTGGGTCCCACCTATATTTATATAGATTTTCTGAAATGCATATCTTTTTATTCAGGCATTAAAATGTAGCAAACAATATGTTCATTTTGATCAGCGCGACGAGACCTCCGCAATGGTGTAGTCCAATTCACCTTTTGAGATACTTTTATTTGGTGCCAAATTAAATATTCCTGCAAAACATTGGGAGAAAGCAAAACTCGTGGAACTCGTTAGTCTTAAACTCTACAACTATTGTTTATAATTTATTTTAGGTTTTTTATGCAATAGTTGATGGTTATATTTAGTGTTTAATGACCGTCAGCAAGTTCCCCACACTTGCTCTTTGCTCGTCCCGAGTAAAGGTTAAGATAAATATAAACATAGCTATTCCAGATGTAGGACCAGTATAAAGATTATTCCAAAACATTCCTTGTACCTGCGGGTATGTGGAGTGGCTAACATATCTCCTTGAGTGGTTGAAAAGTGGAACAACTCTCAAAGTGAAGTCATCTTCCCGAATTCCTATCTCGGCAACTTGGAGTTTTTAAATTTTCACAAAAGAAAAG
Organism: Eremochloa ophiuroides; assembly: GCA_038502445.1. Classification (NCBI taxonomy): domain Eukaryota; kingdom Viridiplantae; phylum Streptophyta; class Magnoliopsida; order Poales; family Poaceae; genus Eremochloa; species Eremochloa ophiuroides. The sequence goes on from JAHLJS010000003.1 coordinate 42,946,151, forward strand.
ACAGATCACTTTATACTCCTCGAATGGTACTCTCGGTTGCTCAATGGTGTATGATTCCTCACCAAGGCATAAATGAGTATTGCCTTATGTTCCTCCCTACTTCTAAAAAGCTTATGTGGAGTTTTAGGTAGGAAAATATATAACATACTTACCTTGCATATGTTGTAAAGTCAAACCCCGGATCCAAGGAGGGAAATGTCATACTCTTAGATCAAGATGTGCATGCGTGCAGAATATTTTGTGGCTACCCTAATTCTACTTTTGCTCCTTGTAAACAAATCTCTCTTTTTGAAACTTGAGGCTTATGTTGTAGGACAACATGGGCTAACTCTTTCTCTCTTTTTTTCTCTCTCTTTTTAAGGCGGGCATCTGAGTACCCATTGTTTTATTCATTCGGACACTTGTCCATTTTTACCTCTCAGGCGGGCATCTTTGTACCCATTGTTTTCTCTCAGATCTTACACTTTTGCCTAGCCTCATGCCTCTTCTCTGCAACTTGATTATTTTGAGAGATAATAAGAAGAACTTGGAGCATTTATTTGGATGACCCTATCATGAATATTTTTGGTGTTCACTCCTAGTGTAGGAGTAAAACATTTTGAGGTGGATGAAGGGCATGTGTTTGCGTACTTCTAGAGTAGAAGCAGCATATGTATGTGGGTGTACGTGATCTTGATCTTGGGAGTATGATAAATCTCTCAACAAGGGCCAACAAGACTTGACAAAACTCAACACAAAGCAACCAGCATGTGGAAGGTTTCTATCCTATAAGCATGTATATGGCTTTGGTAGAAGTTTATCACCACTGAGGAGTATGTGACACTATGGTTTTTATCATTTTTATTAGAAGAAAAATCTCCAAGCACCTTGACTAGAATCAGTTGGATTTCTAAGCCAGAACTATGTCACACTCCACAACAACTTAGTCAATATGATTTTCCTATTTGATATTTTTCCCACAAGCAACAAGTATATGTAAGGAGTAATCATTATGCATGCTAATCTTAAAAAACTATACTAATATTCATCTTCAAATTTTAAGTGTGAAATTTGGTTCTTTTTAATTTGCATGTTTAAACAAGTGCAAGAAATGCAAGCAGAAGGTAAACATATGAACGAGTTAAAGAGGATCAAACCAATTTTCAGAAGTTATGTCCAGTCCCTTTTATCGTTCATGATGTACTTCAGCGCCTTGTTCACCATGGGAGTGTTGCACTCCCCCACACTTCTCCAAACCTATACCTGGCATTTATTCATAGACAGAAAACAGTGAAGGCAAGGGGACTCTTCTGGCGAGAAGCACCAGAGAGTCAACATTCATTCAACTAACTAATGAAGACAAAATCTAAATTCTAAAACTCTAAACTAAAGAAGGGTTCCAATTTTATAGGAAAGGATGAATGGGTTTTAATGTGAGAATTCTATGAACTCAATCACATCTAGTTCCTCACCCTTGTTGATTCATGGTTCAAAATAGACTTTCAACCGTTGGCCATTCACCTTGAAAATGTTACCTGTATCATCTCGGATGGTGATAGCTCCATGTGTTGAAGTGTCTACGACCTCATAAGGTCCATCCCACTTACTTCGCAGCTTACCATGTCCAAAGAGTTTCACTCTTGAGTTGAATAGTAGAACTTTGTCGCCAGCCTTGAACTCTTTGTGCTTGGTTCTCTTATCATGCCATCTTTTTGTTCTTTCCTTGTAAAGCTTGGAGTTGTGATAAGCCTTTTCTCTCCATTCTTCAAGTTCAGATAGTTGCATTTGACGATTCTTGCCAGCTAGATGAAGATCCATGTTCCACTTCTTGATTGCCCAATGAGCCCTGAACTCTAACTCAACAGGCAAATGGCATGTTTTTCCATATACAAGTTGGTAAGGTGACATGCCAATCAGTGTCTTGTATGCAGTTCGGTATGCCCAAAGTGCATCAGGGAGTTTATCCTTCCATCCCTACCCATCTCATCTACGGTCTTTTGCAGAATATTTTTGATTTGTTTGTTGGATATTTCTGCTTGACCACTCGTCTGAGGATGATATGGTATTGCGATGTGGTTACGAACTCCGTGCTCCGCTAGGTACCTCCGGAAGACCTTATCAATGAAGTGAGACCCTCCATCGCTTATGACCATCCGAGGTACGCCAAAACGAAAAAATATGACTTCATGGAACATTCTCTTGGCATGTTTGAAATCAGCAGCTCGACATGGCAGTGCTTCTACCCATTTGGATACGTAGTCAATGGCTACTAAGATATACTCACAATTTCTGGACTTAGGGAATGGCCCCATGAAATAAATCCCCCAAACATCAAAGAGTTCTACTTGGAGATTATTCATGAGAGGCATCGCATCTCGTGAATTTATATTCCCTTGTTTTTGACATCGGTGGCATCTTCTGACGAACTCCTTTGTATCTGCATACATCGTTGGCCAGAAAAAACCACTTTGCCAGATCTTGGCATGTGTCCGAAATGCTCCATAATGCCCTCCCTATGGTGAGGCGTGACGTCTCTCCATGATCTTAACAGCCTCAGCCATTGGGACACATCTTCTCAACAATCCATCAGAGCAAACTCGATATAGGTATGGCTCATCCCACAGGTGAAAACGACTCTCATGGTGTCGACGGAATACCGGCGATAGTCTACCGAGGGGTATGCCCGCAGTAGTAGATGAGACGGTGAGGGTGCGCCTGAGACGAACGAGGGAGCACAATTCGTGCGAGACAGAGATTTAGACAGGTTCAGGCTGCCACGAGGCGTAATACCCTACGTCCTGTATGTTGCTGTGTTGTATTGCTAGTAGATTAGATGATTCGAGTAGACCCCCCTGCCCGCCTTATATAGTCCGGGGGGCAGGGTTACAAGTTGATCTTGCCATACATAACAGATTACAATCCTAGCCGATCTGGGAAACCAATCGGCTAGATCCTAGGAAAGCTATTTTCTTGCCCGCCAAGGACTCGGCGGATATACGCGATCTCCTGGAGATCGTATGGGCGACGCGTCCTTGGTAGTTCAGGCCTGTTCGATAGACTTGGGCCAAGTATGACTATGCGGGTATACGGGCTTATACCCCCACAGCTAGTCCCCGAGCGCCTTGCATTCGTCGAGAGGTGCAGACCTTCAGCGTTGCTTGACCAGACGGATGTAATGGGCTCAGAAAAAATTGAAAAAAGTTTTCCTTTAGCGAAGTGTATCCACTTTTGCCACGACAGAGCTAATACCTTCACCGGCAGGTGAAGTGTATCCACTTAGTCCCCGAGCCTGATAGCATGTGACATAGTCACGTGGTGTCAGGGTCATGAATTGTGATGATATCGCTGATCATTTTTGGTTAAATGACAAAGTCCAGCAGCACTTTACTGCTCGGAGACACTTGGCGAAAACGACGATGTCCCCGAGCAGCTTGTCGCTCGAAGACACGTGACAAAGACAACGGAGTCCCCGAACAGTGCTTAGTGCTCGGAGACATTTGTCGAAGACGACGAAGTCCCCGAGCAGTACTTATTGCTCGGAGATGCTTGACGAAGACAACAGAGTCCCCGAGCAGTGCTTATTGCTCGGTGACGTTTGACGAAGACGACCGAGTCCCCGAGCAGTTTGCTCGGAGACGTTTAACGAAGATGACGGAGTCCCCGAGCAATGCTTATTGCTCGGAGGCGCTTGACGAAGACGACGGAATCCCCGAGCAGTGCTTATTGCTCGGAGATGGTTGACGAAGATGACAGAATCCCCGAGCAGTGCTTATTGCTCGGAGACGGTTGACGAAAACGACGGAGTCCCCGAGCAGTTTGCTCGGAGACGTTTGACGAAGACGACGGAGTCCCCGAGCAGTGCTTATTGCTCGGAGGCGCTTGACGAAGACGACGGAATCCCTGAGCAGTGCTTATTGCTTGGAGACGGTTGACGAAGACGACAGAATCCCCGAGCAGTGCTTATTGCTTGGAGACGGTTGACGAAGATGACAGAATCCCTGAGCAGTGCTTATTGCTCGGAGACGGTTGACGAAAATGACGGAGTCCCCGAGCAGTTTGCTCGGAGACGTTTGACGAAGATGACGGAGTCCCCGAGCAGTGCTTATTGCTCGGAGACGCTTGACGAAGACGACGGAGCCCCCGAGCAGTGCTTATTGCTCGGATACGCTTGACGAAGAAGACGAAATCCCCGAGCAGTGCTTATTGCTTGGAGACGCTTGACGACGGAGTCCCCGAGCAGTGCTTATTGCTCGACGACGCTTGACGAAGACGACGAAGTATCCGAACGGAGCTTTTCTCTGCAACAAACGACTTGTAAACCGAAAATACCCCTGTGCTGTTTGACAGAGGAATAAGTTGATAAAGCAAAAAGTTGTTTTGTATTCTTGCGCATTCAAATCCCAAAACCCACATCTGTCTCCGCCTATTCCTCCACCGCCGTCTAGGGTTCCACTTTTTTCCGCCGCCGCCACAGAAAAATCATCGAATCCACCTCTCCCCCGCCCAGATCTGCCATGGCAGGCACCAGGAAGAGCACCCGCGAATCAAAAAAGTCGAAGAAGGCACAACCAGGGGAGTTCCGCATGTCGAACGAATGGCAGCCGTCGGTATTGGGAAAATCGCAGCTCGATGCACTTGTGGCCTGGGGATTCCTTCCTGACCAGGCGACCGGAGGCTGGAGAATATCACAAGGTGAACCATATCCGATGCCTGATTCTGGAGAAATAGTAGTCTTTTCTGATTATTTTACCCGCGGATTTGGTTTGCCATGCCATCCGTTTCTTCGCAAGTGTAACACCCTAAAATTTGCTTTTATTAAAGTAGGGACAAATTGATTTATTTATGCAATTGTTTGGCATATTAACCTAGCAAATAATAATTTTTAGCAATTAAAATAAATCATAGGAATTAGAAACATGATTTGTTGCATCCATGCTGCTTAAAGATATTTTGTTTGATTTGCACTATATTGAGATTTGAAAATATTCAAATGTATTTGGAAACCTCCCCTCTTCCTTTTTCACCCGCTTGGGCCGAAGGCCGCCCGAGCGTCGGCAGACCGGCCCATCTTCCTCGCGCAGGCGCCTTTCTCCTTTGGCTGCCATGCGGGGCCTGCTGCTCAGAGTCGTCCCCTTCCTCCCTTTGGAGTCCGAGCAGGACTCGATGTCCAACCGACCGCCGCCGGAATTTTCGGACGAGTCCGTCCTGAGCACGCCTCCACCGGCCCATAAAAGGAAGCCGCGACCCTCTCCCCTCCCCTCCTACTGGCACTGATGCGTCGGGCCACGGCACAGCGCCGTCCCCTTCCTCCGGACAGAGCCCGAACCGAGCACTACTGCCGCCTCCGACCGTATCCTAACCACCGAATCTCCCGAAGTCCGAATCTCCTACGCCTCCCTCACGCCCCTATATAGGTCGGCCGAGCTCTGCCATCCCTCCCCACAAGTTCCCGAGCAAGCCACGCCCTCCAATCTTGCCCTAGCCGCCGCCCCGAGCTCCGCCGCCGCCGTCGATTTCTCCTCGGGAAGACTTCTCCGTCGAAATTGGTTGTTCTCCAAGCTTCGCAGCAAGGTCAGGGACCTTCCCGACCCCTTCTCCCTCGGTTTTGTGCACTATAGCCATGATGCCGAGCTTCGCTGCCGCCATAGTTCCGCCATCTAACTCGCCGCATCCTCCCCGAGCTACCTCTGTGGCAACCGAAACCATAGATAGGTTTGGCTTCAACTCCTCTTGCTTCCTGACCAGATCCCGAGGTGTGCCGAGCTTCCTAGCCTCGAAAACGCCGTCTCCGGCCATCTAGCCGGCGAGGAATCGGCCAGGCGCCGCCCGACTCCGGCGACCAGGGCCGCCCCTCTTTTCCCCGAGCTACCTGCGCCGTCCACGGCCAATCCAACGGCTCACAGTGGGAGATACCTTTTCGACCGGCACTTTTGCAAAAGAGCCCCTAAGCTTTTTAATGTTCTAACCCGTGATCCTTTGGCGTATTTCTCAGATTACGCTTTCCTATTTAGAAAACGTATTTCCTCGGTTTTAATTCAAAAGAGCGTTTTCAATATTTACAGATTTGCCACTCTTATTTCGGCCATATTTTATTTGTTTTAGCTCCGATTTGATCCGTTCAAGTCTCGTTAGATTCGTAATTTTGTAATCTATCTAATGATGCTACTGTTAGTCATGTTTTCAACTTTTAAAATTCGAGATTAGATTTAAACTATTATTTTATTAAAGTAAAACTTGTTTATTTCATAACATTTCCGTTTGAACTCCGATTTTCGTGATCTTTATATCGTTGGAATCGTAGCGATGCGTAGATTATTTTTATATACTTTTCAATCTATTTTCCTACTGTTGGTGTACTATTTCTAATATAGATCTTGTTTGCTTCGTGTATGATTGCCTCGATGATTGTGTGGTGATTTTATGATCGAGTTCAGACGGTGAGCAATACGTTGGTGATCAAGAGTACATGGAGGATCCAGATTCTCCAGAGCACTTTGATCAAGGTAAGTATAGCATGGACCATCCTTGTTGCCTATTCACCTTAATCACTAAATTCATGATGCATGTGTCTACCTTGGCAACCATAGTATTTATTCCTAAGTTTTGATCACTTGATCCTTGTTACCTATGAGATTGCATTTGAGTAGTGATGCTAGCGCTTGACGATGCCATGATCTTATAAACTTGATTAATTAATTATGAGATAAAGATTAAAAGATGCTTTTTAGCAACATGGACTAAGGACTTAACTGTAAGTATGACACCGGGACTTACAGCGCAACCATGAGGGTCATATGGCTCTGACTTTAGTCAAGTATGAAGTTACATGCTATTATGTTGTTAATCTTGAAAGGTTCCTTGCCGAGCTGGTTGTTTTGCGGCTCCTGTCTTTGTGTGTACTGCTGCGTGTGTGTGCCACTAGAAGGAGGGCTCTACCACCCCTTGCCATTGCGCCTGGATTGATTAGTGGCATGTTAGGAAGGCTTTTGAAAGACTTCATAGTGTACCCTGCCGCACTTCCTTGGTGAGGTGACATGGGAGTCATGACCCTTGGCATATGGGAATCACGACTTATGGTGAAAGTGTGCAACCTCTGCAGAGTGTAAAACTGATATATCAGTCGCGCTCACGGTCACGAGCGGCCTTGGACGTCTTACAGGAACTTAACTAATTTATTATTGATTTATTTGGAGTTTCTATTGATGTTTATTCCATATTAATTATCATGTTTATATGATCATGCAAATCTTTGTCCTTGGAATATTCTATTGCTGCTACTCAAATTGCTAACATATGATCAATTAAAAGCAACCGCTGTCAACCAGTGTCAAGCCTTATTGGAGCCTCATAAACCCATGTTATTCTTGTTGAGTACGACATGTACTTACGCTTGCTTTATTTTTTTTATATTTGGATCCCGGATGGGTAACAGATGACTATGATGATTCCTCTGAGGATTACTAGGATTGTGGTTCACCAGTCAACTACTTCCCTGTGAATTGGAGCTTCCGCGAGAGATTATAATTATTAGACCGCTGCTATTTATGTAAAGACTCTGTGATATTATTCGTTATATATTGAACCTTGTGATGGTACTATGTAATTTGTCGCTTATGTGTGTGATTGATCTCTAGGTGCACATAAGTTGGTTCATTCAATTTTATCCTTAAAATTGGGTGTGACAGCAAGTTACCTGATTATTACCAAATTTCCCTGTGCCACTTGAATCCCAATTCTATCGTCTTAATTTCCATCCTTATCCACTTCTGTGAAGCATACCTTGGCATTCTCCCGCACTTCAATCTGTTCCGCCATCTCTTCGTTCTTGTGAAATCGAGCGGCACAGGCTCTCGAGTTGCTGGTGGAGTGTATCTGAAAATGCGTGACGGAATGTCCGCTCATTACCTCCAGATTCCTTTGAATACCAGTGTGCGTGATTGGAACAAGAGATGGTTCTATATCCCCAACCATGAACCGAGCGTCCGGTGCGCCGTGGATCAAATTCCAGAAAAACAGAATAGCTGGACGGAGAAACCGCATGTAGAGGAACTGGGACAAGTAAACGAATTGCTGGAAATCATCAAGGGTTTGACCCTGAACGGAGTTGGGGTTGCTACCAATTTTGTGTTTCGTCGCGTCCAACCTTGCAAAGATAGAGTTCATCCTGCCTTTGAATTTACCGGTCGGAATGATCCGACCAGGTGCTCATCCGGAGATCTATCCGAAGCCGAAGTTAGAGAAGTCTTGGAAGAATATTTTGGAAAAGGCTCTCATATAGGCAACCGTGGCCAAAGTGGGGCTTTTAATCTGAAGAATCCCCCGCCAGAGGTAAGTTCCGAACTCCCCTGGCTCTTCCATCGTTCATATTGTACTTATACCATAACTTCTGTTTGATCTCTTGAAGATAAATGGACAGGACCGAAAGGTGTACTTCTCCGATGTACCAACCGCTGACTGGCCGGGCCGAGTTGACGTGATGCATAGTTATCATCAAAGACGTGCCGAGGACGACTCTATTGAACTATCCGAAGAAGAAAGAGATTCTATTGACGAAGAAGATGAGGAAACACTGGCCCAAAGAACTGCTCGGGAGAAACAGCCGGTGTCAGAAAAGGCTGGATCTTCCAGTGGCGTCCGAGCTGCGGAAGGTCCGGTAAAGATTTCCGAGGACCGTGCCCAAGCCGCCGCCGACGCCCTTGCACGGATCAGGATGAACCGAGCACAAAACACCATAAGGGTGATGTGCCTGCCCCTGCCGCTGGAGCTTCCGGTCAAAGAAAGAAATTCGGCCGAAAGCGTCGTCGCTCAGAAATGTAAGTAGGATTTTTTCCATATTCCTCACTTTTTGATCCAAACAGTATTGAGATTTTGTCTTGGAAATGTAGGGACCCTTCTAATGAAGACGCTGAGAATCCCGGTGCTGAAAAGATGACAACTTCAGAGGCTGGTGTAGCTGAGGGCTTCCGCGCTGGCTGGACTTCAGAACATGAATCACCCCAGAGGTCGCCCGAGAGACCCTCAATAGCTGATGCATAAAGCTCACCATCACCTCCCAAACAGCCGCACATGCCTACCCCGTTGCCTCCGGCTTCTCCTCCGGGGCCGAATGTCAAAAAGTTGAGCCGTGAAGATAAAACTCGGACGTCGCCACCGAGGGAAAGTAGCACCATTCCTCCTGAGAATGCTGATCATGGAGCGGAGACCAGCTCGGAGGCACGAACAGGGCCATGTCCTCGGCCTTCCACAAGCGCTTCCCCAGAGGATGCGGATATCGAAGAAATCGCCTGAAGGGGCCCGTGCCATTGATTCGTACTTATCGGATGGTGGGGAGCACCTATGCTGTCGCCACGGAGGAAGATCTTGCTGACGCCGAAATAGATGGACTGAAGAATGACATCCGCGATGCTCGCGCGGATTTGAGAAAGCTTCTCGGACGTCTGGGAAACCTTTCGTCGCGTGTGCAGGTGACGCCTATCATATTTTATCTTGATAATATAATGACTTGATAATCTGTTGCTCCTTTGGTCTTCCAGACAGTGTATGAGACCGCCGAAGATCGCCGGAAGACCCTACACCGCCTTTGGGATGTAGCAGAGAAAAACAAACAGCTGCAGACCGAGGTGACTCACCTAGAGGAGGTGATGGCAGGCATGCGCGAGGAGTGTGAAACCCAGGAGCTACACTGCTCGGACCTTATGAAATCCGAGAAGCGTCTATTGCGGGAGAACAAAGGTATGTTGGACTCTTGTGTTTCTTGACAGCTATTCGTCCCACTTTTGCTTTCTGAACACCAGCTGTGTGGCATGTAGGTCTTCAAGAGCTGCTGGATGGATCCACGAAGCGGAGTATGTGCGACGTCTCGCCATATGTAAAATGTCTTGGTTTGATGATCTGATTGTATTCTTTGTGACGTGCAGCCACTGAGCTGGAGGCTGAGGTGGCACTGATGCGAGAGGCCGCCCAAAAGAATCTGGAAACGATGACAGGTTGCTTGTTTGTGTTCGGCTTTCCCCTTCCCCCTTTTTTTTTGTAGCGCGACTGACGTGCTTTGTTTGTCAGAGATGGGACATAAGCATCGTGCGCAGGTCGATGACCTTGCGGGTCGCCTTGAGGCTACCAACGGAAGGTTTGACGCCTTGGTCGGTGGTGTTAAGCCTGTGCTTGACATTATTGAGTATGCGCCCGCCGTACCGCCTGCTGAAGGTCCCGGTGCCCTCGACATCGTGCAACGTGGACGGGAAGCTCTTCGATTCTTTAAAGACTTCTGCGTGGAGCCGCCCATGTGCTTGGAGTCGTCCGATCGCACTACCCGGGAGTGAAGAACGACCGAGTACAGAACGGGTATGCGCGGGGAACCACTGAAGAGCAGGAAGACCAGCTTGAAGAAGAGGCTAGGGAAGCCGCAAAGATGTTGACCGCTGATGTTCAACTTTTTCCCACCGAAGGGATTTGAATTGAGACGCCTGAACATGGTCGAGATCTTGTATGGTCGACGAATAATCCTACACGCCCTGCGTGTCGCCCGTGCTTTTGCCGGGGCTTTTGGAGACGCTGCTAAACTGCCCAAGCGTCCTCAGGGCTTACGTGTTAGCGAAGACCTAACGGCCTAGGCGTCCCTGGGGCTTACGTGGTGGCGAAGCTACCCGCGCTAGGCGGGGGTTACGCTTATCGTGGGCGAAGGCTACCCGATATATCGGGGCGGTCGATGAAGTGTCGTAGTTAGGCGGCCTATCATTTTTAGGGCTTATGCGGCGTCGAACCAGATGCTGCCTGGCGGGTGCGGGGATTACACATTGGTGAAATCGTGCTGCCCGAGCAGTGGCGGGGCTTACGCATAGGGGAAGACGTGCGGCCCGAGCAGTGGCGGGGCTTATGCATAGGCGAAGACGTGCGGTCCGAGCAGTGGCGGGGCTTACGCATAGGCGAAGACGTGCGGCCCGAGCAAGTGGCGGGGCTTACGCGTAGGCGAAGACGTGCTGCCCGAGCAGTGACGGGGCTTACGCATAGGCGAAGACGTGTTGCCCGAGCAGTGGCGGGGCTTACGCATAGGCGAAGACGTGCTGCTGTACAAAATGTAATGAAGGCCAAAGTATCGAGAATAACAATATATTTCCCTTGTTTATAATAAAATGAAAATACACATATCTGGTTTGACCCCTAGATCAGGGGTAGAAACGTCGCAGGTGCTCGATGTTCCAGGAATTGGGAATGTCGACGCCGTCTAGGTCGGAGAGCCTATATGCCCCTGGTCGAGTAACTGCCTTGACCATGTATGGCCCCTCCCAGGGAGATGATAGTTTATGCATCCCCTCCTTGCTCTGCTTCCGGCGGAGAACGATGTCACCGATTGCAAAAGCTCTGCTGTTGACATTGCGATTGTAATATCGCCTGATCCCTTCTAGATATTTAGCTGTTCGTACACAGGAGATCAGGCGTTCTTCCTTTAGCTTGTCAACTTCATCTGCTCTGGCCTCGTTGGAGTGGACTTCTTCGTACGCCTCAACCCTTGGAGATCGATAGATTATATCTGTAGGTAGTACTGCCTCCGAGCATACACCATAAAATATGATGATATGCCTGTGTTCCGGCTAGGCTGAGTCCGAAGTCCCCAGATCACCGCCGGCAATTCGTCAATCCAGTTGCCTGGGCTTCTCTCCACGACTGCGTGGAGACGCTTCTTGAGGGCGTCGAGCAGCATACCGTTTGCCCTCTCCACTTGGCCGTTGGCTCTAGGATGAGCCACTGACACATATTTGAAGGATATGCATCTTTCTTGCAGAAATCCCAGAAATCACTTCTAGTAAATGTTGATCCCAGGTCGGTGATGATGCTGTTCGGAAGCCTGAAGCGATAGGAGATGTCCTTGAAGAACTCTGCTGCTTTGGTTGCCGTAGCCCTAACTAACGGCTTGTACTCGATCAACTTGGAAAACTTATCGATAGCGACATATATGGAGCGAAATCCCCCTCTTGCCATTTTAAATGGACCCACCATGTCCAGTCCCCATGTGGCGAAAGGCCACGACGCAGGGATGGTCTGCAACTCTTGGGCTGGTACATGTGTCTGCTTGGCAAAGAATTGGCATGCCTCGCATTCTCTGACTATCTTCTCGGCGTCCTGGACTGCTGTTGGCCAATAGAAACCTGCTCGGAAAATCTTGCCGACCAGAGTACGGGAAGCCGCGTGATTGCCGCACATGCCACTATGAGCCTCATGTAGGATCCTGAGACCCTCTTCCCTTGGAACGCATTTTTGTAGGACTTCGCTCCTGGTATTCTTGCGCATGAGTTTGCTGTCGACCAGGACATAGCTTTTGGATCTTCTTACCAGGCGCTCGGCTTCTGTCCTATCTTCGGGGACCCTTGCTTCCAGCAGGTAATCAATGAACTGGGTTCTCCAGTCCCCTTCAGGGGTTGAAATATATGCCACTATCTGGTCGGTCGCGGCGATGCTGGTATCGCCATCAGTCTGTATGGAGGGGTTGAACAGATCCTAGATAAAAACGCCGGCGGGGATGTCGGACCGGGATGATCCGAGCTTTGACAATTCGTCGGCCGCCTGATTTTCGCTTCGAATGATATGATGGAATTCTATTCTGAGGAATTTCCCTTCGATTTTTCTGATTGCGGCGACGTAGGAGTCCATTTTCTCATTGTTGCAGTCCCAGTCTTTGTTAAACTGGTTGATGACCAGGGCCGAGTCCCCGTAGACCATGATGCGATGGATGCCGAGCTCAGAGGCTATCTGGAGACCATGCAAGGCGGTCTCGTATTCGGCCGCGTTGTTGGACGCCATGAAGTGAATTCTCAAAACGTAACGGAGGCGCTCACCGGAGGGCGATATAAGGAGTACTCCGGCTCCAGCGCCGCTGATGCTGAGGGACCCATCGAAGAACATTGTCCAATACTCTCCCTGTGCCGGATGCGAAGACTCTTGTATCTCTGTCCATTCAGCTATGAAGTCGGCGAGTACCTGCGACTTGACTGTTATTCGGCTGCGGAAATCAATGGAGTATGATCCCAGCTCTACTGCCCATTTTAGGATCCGGTCGTTGGCGTCTTTGTTTCGGAGGATGCTACCCAGGGGGTATTCAGAGATTACTGCTATGGAATATCCTTCAAAATAGTGATGGAGCTTTCTTGAGGTGACGAGAATAGCGTATATCAATTTCTGCGCCATTGGGTATCGGGTCTTGGACTCATTGAGGACTTCACTGATGAAGTAAACTGGTCGCTGGACCGGATAGGCATGACCGTCTTCTTCTCGTTCAACGACGACGGCAGTACTAATGACATTATTAGTCGCGGCGATGTAGATCAGCAATGTTTCGTCCTTTTTAGGAGCTATGAGAACCGGAGGACTCGTCAAGAAGCGTTTGAGTTCTCTGAAGGCCGTATCTGCCTCTTCCGACCAGGTGAACTTCTCGCCAGCTTTTAGTGAAGAATGGGAGGCCTTTCTCGCCCAGTCTGGAGATGAAACGGCTAAGGGCCGCCATGCACCCGGTGAGCTTTTGCACATCTTTGACATTGGTCGGAGGCTTCATCCTCATAACCGCGTTGATTTTTTCCGGGTTGGGGAGGATGCCTTGCTTGCTGACAATGTTACCGAGCAAGTTGCCGGATCGGACGCTGAATATACACTTGCCAGGATTAAGCTTTCATTGGAATTTGTCCAGTTTTTCGAAAACTGCTTCGAGGTTGGAGATGAGGTCTTCAGCCGTCCGAGTCTTGATGACGACGTCATCAACGTATGCTGCAGCGACGTTGGGGATAAGGTCGTCCAGACAAGCTTGAATCGCCCGTTGGTAGGTTGCTCCAGCATTCTTCAATCCGAAAGACATTGTCTTGTAGCAATAAGCCCCGAAAGGGGTGATGAAAGATGTCTTCTCTTGGTCTTCTTCCTTCAAAGCAATCTGATGGTATCCAGAGTAGCAGTCGAGGAAGCTGAGCAGCTCGCAACCTGCTGTTGAGTCGACGACTTCGTCGATTCGTGGAAGACCGAAGGGGTCTTTAGGGCAGTGTTTGTTGAGATCAGTGTAATCAACGCACATTCTCCATTCATTATTCTTTTTTCTTACAAGCACCGGATTGGCTACCTAATCAGGGTGATACACCTCTCTGATGAAGCTGGCAGCTAAGAGCCGAGCTATCTCTACCCTAATGGCCTCCTTCTTGTCTAGAGAGAATCGCCGGAGCTTCTGCTTGGTTGGCTTGGTGGTCTTCGAGAAATTCAAGGAGTGCTCGATCAACTTCCTGGGAACGCCGGGCATATCCACTGGTTTCCATGCGAAAGTGCTTACGTGCTCCCTTAGGAAGCTGACGAGCGCGTCTTCCTATTTGGGATCGAGGTCGGCCCCGATACGAGTAGTCTTGTTTGGCTCGCCGGGGACTAGGATAACCTCCTTCGTTTCCTTGTTCTTGGTGGCTGATCTTGGTGGGGTCTTCTCTGGGATGACTTGGTCTTCTGGAGCTACTTGCTTTGCGCCCGCGGCACAGATGTTCATGAGTATGGATTCTTCGACAGCTTCCGCCATGGCAATAGTCTCCTGCTCGCAAGCATATGTAACTTGGAGATCGGCGCGAATGGAAAGGACGCCGTTCTCCACTGGCATCTTCATGACGAGGTAGGTGTAGTTGGGGATGGCCCCGAATTTTGCCAGAGCTGGTCTACCGAGGATAGCATGATATGCGGCGTCGAAGTCAGCCACCAAGAAGTCGATGTGCTCGATGCTGAAACACTGTGGGTGCCCGAACTGAACCGGGAGGCTTATCTGCCCTCGAGGATATGACAGCTGTCCCGGGACGATACCCTAGAAGGAAGCCATTGTGGGCCTCAATTCTTCTTCTTTTAGCCCGAGTTCCTTGGCAGCTCCGGAGAACAGGATGTTGAGGCCGCTGCCGCTGCCGCCGTCGACGAGCACCTTCCGAAAACGCGTCGTGCTTATGACCGGATCGACGATCAATGGAAAGCGACCCAAGTACGGAATCTGGGTCCATTAGTCGGCCCTGCTGAAGGTGATGTCTTGGTGGGACCAAGGAGGAAGCCTTGGATCAGCGATCGCGCTGTCGGAATTGGCAACGGAGTAGACACGTCTATTGACGAGTTTCTGCTCCCTCTTTGACTCGATGGCGACGCGTCCACCGATGATGGTGGAAACGGTTCGGTGTGCGTCAGTGAAGCCTGGAGGCTTGTCGGTGTCGTCGCGCTGGTCCCTGTCAGACTCTACGCGAGCCTTCTTCTTCTCTTCTGCTTGGAACTTCCTGGAGAAACCCTCGCACTCCCTCATGGTGTGCTTGTGGTGCTTGTGGACGGGGCACTGGGCGTCGAGGAGCTTGGAGTAGGCCTCCTCATAATTGCGCTTTGGGGCTGGTCGGGTGTTGTAAACTTGGTAGTGGCGGCGCCTCTCTCCAGCCCTGGAGCTCTCGGGTTCGTCGTAGCGGCGGTGTTCTGGGCGTCGTCGATGGTCGCGGTCATCGCGGCGGTAGTCTCTCCGAGGAGCTTGATCATCCTGGTGCTGATTAGTTCGGTGGTCCTCTTCTTGGTTCCGCGACTGTTCGGGGAAGCGAACGCGACTGTGAATGGAGTGATGAGCTGCGTCGTTTCTATCGGCGTATTTGTTGGCGATGCGAAGCATCTCAGCAACGGTGGTCGGGCTGGTGCAGTATAATTTCTTCCGCAGTTCCTCGTCGGGCCTCAGGCCGCGCATAAACGCGGAGATGGCTTCTGCATCTGTGATATCGGGGATGTCGTTTCTGATTTCTGAGAAATGCCGGATGTAGTCTCACAGGGAGTCCCGAGAGCCTTGCCGAAGTCTTTCACGATCATACTTCGTGCCCGGTTGCTTGCAGGTGGCGCGGTAGTTATTGACGAAATGCTCCTTCAACTGATCCCAAGTGTCGATGGAGTTCGGCCTCAAACTATGAAGCCAGTTGTTGGCGGAGGCGCTGAGCATGACCGGGAGGTAGTTGGCCATTGCATCCCTGTTTCCATCGGCGGCTTGGACGGCAATCTCGTAGACGTTGAGCCATTTGTTGGGATCGGCTCTTCCATCGTAAGTCTTGACGCCGACAACTTTGAAGTTAGGAGGCCAGACAACTGCTCGGAGTGCAGGCGTGAATGGCAGTTCCAGGGCGGTCTTGTCGTTGGGGAAGCCGTGCGTCTGATCATACTCTCTTCGTCGCTCGGCCTCTGCTGAGTGTCTGGCTTCTCTCCTGTTCTCGATGCGGCCGCGTAGGTCTTTGGTCTTCAGCTTTGCGCGGAGGTCGGATTGGTTCACCTCTTGGTCGCCTCTCGCCGATGAGGTCTCCGACCACCGCGAGACATCTCACCATCTTCGCCGACGAGCTCTATCACAGAACCGACCAATTTATACGAGCACAAGTACAACGATCGCATTTTTAATCGCAATCCAGTCGCACTTGAGCCAATATAAACCCGGTAGTCCGGAAATCTCGAAGGATTTCAAACATTTCATACCCCAAGGATCATTCATTCAGCAATACCCGATCACATGACACATAAGTTCGCAACCAAATTTAAACATCAGAGTACAGCATAGTATTTTACACAAATAGAGTAGTAGCGGAAGTCAACATAGTTTTACACCACAGAGTTCAAATATGAGTACCATCACATGACCCTGTCACAGCATTCTTATAACATCTAAAGATAGATAATGACCCTGCCCTCGGGTCTAGTCTTCTTCGCCCGCAGGGGTGAAGCAATTCCTGCAATACGCGTAGTAGACTACACCATCTGCAACAATGGGAATAAAACCCTGAGTACTCAATTGTACTCAGCTAGACTTACCCGACAGGGAGTAAATAAAAAGACTCTCAAGGATATGCAAGGCTTATTTGGTGGAGCTCAGAGGGTAGCATCATTTTTGCATCAAAAGCATTACTACAGTAGAACCTTAACTTATTCATTTTAATTATGATAAGCTTCGATTTCAGTTAAGCTAATTACTAAGATTAGCCACTATACTAAACATTCACTGAATATTGTAGCAATCAATAAAACCATATGATTTCCGATATCCACAGATATCAACCTCATCTCACCATAATCATTATGTTCAAGTTATTAGCCTCTACCTCACCAGAAGATCAGTTCAGTTTCTCACTAACCAGGAGAGATGGCGATTCGAATCGATTGTACCAGCTGGCAAATATGCCAATCACAAACCCTGTCAGCCGAGCCACTGGCTTCTTGGGCCACCGTTAAATCATTCTGAGTCACAATATGTCGCGGGCTTGGCGGGGACCATATTCTCAGAGACCAACCCACTTCCAGGATGCATCAGGTCCCTGACCTGCCCTTGGTAAGATGGTGTCTCCGCACATACTTCCTACCTCCAGAATATGTCTGCCTAGTCGCACCAATTCCCGGCTCAGAAAGAAATACTCGGCTTCGCGGTCAGAACGACTTATCTGGCCAGCTATGTGACGACGTCTTTCAATCTCAACTGATGTCTGGTGGCCTCAGTCCTAGTCGGCCGCAAGCAGCACCGAAGACGGCATGACCTCAACCATGTCATGCGGCTCCCCGCTACCTAGCCTTGATTCTCTCATTAGACACTGTGGCATGGTGGCACATATAGTCCATCATGTGGAATCCAACCCCATCATCATTAGTAACCACCTATGCTCGCGAAGGACAGGAAATCCCTCGACTTCTACCGGTCTAAGCATGGCTAAGCATCGGATCGAACCCATCCCCTTGTCTAGTAATAACCTCAGGATCAAGTATAAGTGGACAAGGAATAAATGCAGCAACGGTATCATATCAACTCCTATACTTAAGTGCACAATCATACGATTTAATAAAGACTAGTGCATTTGTAAAAAGAGTAGGTGGAGACTTAGGGATGCTCCGGGGCTTGCCTTTCACAAAGTTAGTAGGTTGATGATCGGGGCACTCTGGAAGTTCAGCTTCTTCTTCCTGACCTTCGGGAACCTCTGGCACTTCAATCTCCGGCGGAACTCCCTCCTCCGGTGGATCGAACTGCAACAACGTCACGCCTCCCGGCGATCCTATATGCATGATATGCATATATGAGAACTGAGAATGCACATGAAATGCAAGATAGAGATGCACGAATTAACCCAGGATATGCAATCAGTTTAACACTCCACACTCATTTACTGAGCACGTGCATATTTCTTCCCTAGACAACCAACTCATACTCACCCTTCTTAAGCAAAGCATAGAACAATTTCTCGTTCCGGGTGAGAGGTCTACAACCTGCACTTGATAATTAACATGCATCAACTAACCTACCACAACCAACTTATATTTAACAAGCGCGAGCAACATCATATGAACAAAATATTAACCTTGCTGCCCTTAGCTCAAAGTAGGATCAGCTCTACTGTTTAACACAGATGGTAATGCTGGGCATCACAGAAATGCATAAAAACATTCCCCACCCAAAAGATATTTGCTTAAAAACAATTAAATAAGCCCTAGCCTATAACTGGACCTACTGTTTACTGTGACCAGAAAAATCCATAAAAATTACAGTAGCTATTACACATCTAGATTAGCCTACTGACAAAATTTCAAGTCATTTGGACAAGTATAACAGTCTACACAAAAATAACAAGCAACCAGCCTTTTAAACAATGGAAAATACTTAACACAGTGAAATGTATCAAACAACAGATTTACAAATTTTCTTAGCTTCTTTCCAACATAACATATCCCAGGAAAAATATTCATGTCCATAACCTTAATACATTAAGCATGGTGATTTTTGCAAGATTAAGGCATAAAAGACACATTATACTAGACATCATATAAATAATAGTGAAACACCAGCAAACATATTTTTCATAGATTCTACTTCCCTAAACAAGATGAATGCAAGTGGAATCACATTTTTACCACATTCCTACAATTACTTATGCATTTATCAAGTTTGCAAGCAATTAACAATTTAATTATAACTGCACATAAAAAGTATTCAAAAAGTACATTTTATATTTTTCCTTGATAGAGCTCAGAAATACAAACACAACAAAATTTGGTTCACCCCAAATGGACATTCCTAGCTCTAGATATGAATTTTGGAAGGTTTTACACCTTTTCTGGAAATTCATTTTATAAAACATAAAACCTAAACCCGATAGAACTGCTACGTGCACCCGGCTCAGTGAACCAGAGGCACACCCGAACGGCTGACTCGCGGGCCCCGGGGTCGACCCGACCCCACGCGTCAGAGAGCGGAACAGAGCCGCCGGCGCTGACCGGCGAGAGCTCGCCGACGGCGAGGTCTCCGGCGACGCCGAGGCTACCTACCGACTCGTGGCAACGAGACGAACCCGATGGACCAACTGCCGAGGGTCGTACTCCACCGGAGCGAGCTCGACGGCGGCAATGGCGGACGGCGGTGGTCCGGCGAACTTGCGCCGGCCGATTCCGGCCGTTGCTCGCGCGGCTCGGCCTCGTTCCGTGTTCCTAGAACCCTAGCGTACTTGTGCGCGCGACTAATCGAACTATTGCGCACGGGAGCTCACTGACCGCGCTCGCATGGCGGCACGGTGGCGAGCGGGTTCACGGCGAACTCGGGTTCCGGCGAAACTACGGCGAGATAGACCTATCCGACGGTGTAGACTGGATCTACGGCTAACGGAGACTCCTAGACGAGCAAAAGAGAGGGAAGCCGACCCCGGCATCGCCCTCGTCGCGGCGACCCGAGAGCTCAGCGGCGCTCCGGCAATGGCGGACGGCGAGAAGCTCGCTGGAGCCGTACCTTAGGTCGGCTGAGGTCGGCAACGGGTCGGAAACGAAGAGCAGAGCAAGCCGAAGATACGCCGAGGGTGGAGCGGTCGGAGACGGCTCGGTGGCGGCGGATTTCACCGCGGCGGCGGCGTGGCGGAAATGGCGACGGCGGAGGGGAAAGAGGAGAGCAGCGAGCGAGCGGAGGGCGAGAGAGCGGGGAGAGTGAGGGCGAGCGTGCGGGAGACAGGATGGCGTGTTCCCCTTTGTAAGCCGACCGCGCGGCAGCAACGACGGCGTACGGCGCCACCTGGCGGCCGAGGCCTGACGCGGTCGCGCGGCGACGCCCGAGGGTCGAACTGAATCGGCTCCGATTCAGTCTCCGCGGACCCGACTGAAACTCGATTTTGATCAAGCCATAACTCGTGATCCAGTGCGTTTCAGCGAAAACTTCACTAATATGGATTGAAGAGCTACACGAGTAGATCATTTCATATTAAGGCACTTCACTCTAGTTCAGCCTAGATTGAGAGATACAAGTCGATGAACAGGGGTACACCGAAACTGAAAACCGGTTTAGACTTAGGAAAATTTGAAAACTTCCAAAACAGCTCCAAATCTGCACTAATTCAACTTTTTGACCTTCTTCCACTCATTTTCATGAGTTGACCCAAAAATAAAGTTTGTTGCTTATAAAATTCTACACAACTTTGATTAAGGGTGCACTGACATGCAGAATCTCTAAAATGCCCTTCTTGTTTGGTCAAACAGAATAGCTTTTAAAGGGCTCTCTAGTCAACTATGAGCTAGAGGGGTATTTTGGGGATTTCACCAACATGAACATTGTTCCAAATGTTACCCCAAACATGTCTAAAGCATTTAGAACAGTAAACAAGCATCACATTTGCATGTCAACACATTTATCATGTTATGGGCATATAAACAAACATATAGCAATAAAAGGAAATCAAATAAAATGCCATGATAATGATGCATGAAATGACATGATCTATGCTTGATGACATGCAAATGCAAGTGCGAAAATAGTAACTAACACTAGGGTGTTACAGCCCTCCCCCCTTAAAAGAATCTCGTCCCCGAGATTAGAGTTAATTACCATTGTTTAAAGAAAGAAGCATAGACTTCCTTGAGGTAATCTTCTCGCTCCCAAGTCGCATCCCAGTAACTTTGGTTGTTCCACACCACCTTATAGAACTTGATCACTCGGCTACGGGTGATTCTTTCTTTGTAATCTATTACTTCAATAGGCTTTTCTTCATAGGTCAAATCTGATTTCAACTTGATATCACCAAAATCCACTTGCTCTTCCGGTACTCGTAAACATTTCTTGAGTTGAGATACATGAAACACATTGAAGATAGTGGACATGTGTGGTGGCAACCGTAACTTGTATGCTACTTTCCCACTTCTTTCCAGAATTTGAAAAGGACCTACAAACCTTGGAGCTAACTTTCGTTTCACTCCGAAGCGTTGCACGCCTTTCATAGGTGACACCTTCAAGTATACGTGGTCACCCACTTCAAATTCCAATGGTCTTCTTCGCTTGTCCGCATAGCTCTTTTGACGAGTCTGAGCGGCTTTGAGATGTGTTTGAATGGTATGCACTCTCTCTTCGGCCTCTTTCACAAAGTCAATCCCGTAATATCTCCTTTCGCCTGATTCAACCCAATTGAGAGGAGTTCTATATTTGCGCCCATACAAAGCTTGAAAAGGAGCCATTTGAATACTCTCTTGATAGCTATTGTTGTATGAGAACTCGGCCAAAGGTAACCATTCTTCCCATGAACCCTTAGACGATAGAACACAAGCTCTCAACATATCTTCAAGAATTTGATTTACCCTTTCAGTCTGACCAGAAGTTTGAGGATGATAAGCTGAGCTGCGAACCAAATTGGTTCCCAAACACTTGTGTAGATGTTCCCAGAAGCGTGCAATAAATTGCGGGCCTCTGTCAGAAACTATCGTCCTCGGCACACCATGTAACCGAAGTATCTGAGCAAAGTAGAGCTGTGCCAACTGATGAGGACGATCTGTAGTTCGAACTGGTAAGAAATGTGCAATCTTAGTCAATTGATCTACGATCACCCAAATAGAATCATGGCCTTTTTGCGTTAGAGGTAACCCAGATATGAAATCCATGGTTATCTCATCCCATTTCCAACCTGGAACTGGTAAAGGTTGCAATAGGCCTGCTGGCTTAAGATGAATAGCCTTCACGCGACAACAGGTATCACACCTGGCCACATAGGCTGCAATTTCCTTCTTCATTTTGGTCCACCAGAACCTATGTTTCAAGTCTTGATACATCTTACTACTACCAGGATGGATAGACAACTTGGACAAATGAGCCTCGTCCATAATTTGATTCCTCAACTCACGGTCCTTCGGTACTACCAATCGATCCTTGAACCACAATATACCTTTTTCATCTACTCGGAAATGAAGCATTTCTTGTTCTTTCATCTTCCTTTTGATATGATATATGCCGGGATCTGTTTTCTGACCTTCAATAATCTTGCTTTCCAAAGTACAACTGAGAGTAATATTATTCAACACCACTGGATGCACAAGATTGAACCCGTCTGCTAGCAAAGGCTGCAATACATTGCAATGAGACTTTCGGCTCAAAGCATCGGCTACGACATTGGCCTTGCCCGGATGATAGTGTACTTCTAGATCATAGTCTTTGATCAACTCCAACCACCTTCTTTGCCTCATGTTCAACTCAGGCTGAGTGAAGATGTACTTGAGACTCTTGTGATCGGAATAGATATGACATTTGTGACCCATCAAATAGTGGTGCCAAATCTTCAATGCATGAACTACCGCGGCAAGTTCCAAATCATGAGTAGGGTAGTTTTGCTCATGTTTTCTCAATTGACGGGAGGCATAAGCAATGACTCGGCCTTCTTGCATGAGAACACATCCTAACCCAGTGCCACAAGCATCGCAGTACACATCAAAAGGCCTTTCAATATCAGGTTGTGCAAGAACTGGAGCAGTGGTCAACAACGTTTGCAAGGTGCGAAAAGCTGTTTCACACTCCTCACTCCACACAAACTTGGTATCTTTGTGCAATAGCTTGGTCATAGGTTTAGCTATTTTAGAGAAATCCTAAATAAAGCGGCGATAATACCCAGCTAATCCCAGAAAGCTACGAACCTCAGACACATTTGTTGGTGACTGCCAATCCAACACCTGCTGAACTTTTGACGGATCTACAGAAATACCTTTAGCAGATAAGATATGGCCCAGAAAAGGTACCTTAGTCAACCAAAACTCACACTTGCTGAACTTAGCATACAGCTTATGCTCCCTGAGTCTAGTCAAGACTATCCTCAAGTGTTCAGCATGATTCTCCTCGGGCGCCGGGCCTGAGCCCGTTCCCGGCCCCTCCAACGAGCCCTCGCGGCCACCAGTTGGCGGAGCACCGGCCCCGACAACCTCACCACCCGAGGCCGCGCCTTCAGATGCGGCCTCTAACAACTTTGCTCGGGGGCTCGGGCTACGGCCCCCGGCACTTCCACCGACGGACACCGACATAGGAGCCTTCCCCGGCTCGTCGGCGCCCACCGCGGGCTTTGTGGCCGCTGCGGGCCGGGTGTCATCACTGTCATCATCCGCATCATCATCTTCTTCTTCGTCTTCCTCGGAGGGGGACTCCACCTCCGGCTCCCCAGCCTCCCGCTGGCGACGGCAAAGCTGGGCGAGCCTCTGGGTGTCACGAGCCTGCCTCCTCCTTTCTGTGGTTTTCTTGTCCTTCTCCGTCTTCTGCTGCTCGCCCCGGAGACGGTTCTAGGCTCATAGGGCGGTGTCCTCTGGGACCGGGGGCAGAGAGGGCCTTCCCTCCCTCAAAAGGCCCTATGCCAAGAGGGGAAGAAAGATCAGAAAAAGAAGAGAAAAGCGAATAACTAACGGAAAGAAAGATGCTCACCAGCGAGATGTATCTCGAGCGAGGGCGCATGGCCACCCTTTTCAGCTCGTCCCAAGTGGGATGACCGCCTACCGTGTACTTTACACGGCGCATGATCTCATCGGGGCTGATCCCCTGAGTTAACATCAACGTGCCCTTCCTCGGTGCTCCCTCCACCATCTTGTACAAGGCCAGCCGACGCTCCATCAGGGGCAGCACCGTCCGCGTGTGAAAGTGCGCCACCACTCTGGCCGCCGTCAGGCCCTGGTTCCGCAGCGTTTGCAACGCGATGCGATAGGGATCCAGGTGCTCGGCGTCCCGCGACGGACATCCCCACTTCCACCGCGGAATGGGGGTGGAGATCACCTTTCCCGTGTACTCGGGAAAGGCACCATCATCATTGCACAGGTAGAACCAGTTGTCGTGCCACCCCTTGTTGGAGGAATGGGCCTTGGAAGGGATGTAGTCAGCGGAGAACATCGAGAAGTTACTGCCCTGGCGCTCACAACCTTCCGCGGGTTCTTCGCGCCGAATGACTTGGTGTACGAATAGACGTGGAAGAGGTACCGCCAAAGGTCCCAGTGCAGCATCACCCCGAGGTAGCCCACGCAGATGGAGACAAAGATCGCCGCCTACGAGACAGAGTTGGGGGTGAGGTTGTGAAGCTCCAGGTCATTGGAGAAGAGGAGCACCCGCCAGAACCGGCTCGGCGGCGACCCAAGCCCCTGCTCGTGGAAGGCGACTGTGGGGGTATAGACCCGTATACCCGCATGGCAGAACATGGGCCAAGTGTTCCGAACAGGCCTGAACTACCAAGGACGCGTCATCTACATGATCTCCTGAAGATCATGCATATCCGCCGAAGACTTGGTGGACAAGGAATGAGCTTTCCTAGTATCTAGCCGATTAGTTTTCTTAACCGGTTAGGATTGTAATCTATTATGTATGGCAAAAACCGACTTGTAACCCTGCTCCAAACTATATAAGGCGGGCAGGGGACCCCCTCGACATATCTCATCTCATAGCAATACAATACAGCAACACACAGGACGTAGGGTATTACGTCTAGCGGCGGCCTGAACCTGTATAAACCTCGTGTCTCACGCTTCCAGCGTAGCCCTTGCTCGTCTCAGGTGCACCTTCACCGATCAATCTACTACCATGGGCATACCCCTTGGTAGACTATCGCCGGTATTCCGTCGATAGTTGGCGTGCCAGGTAGGGGGTGTGCTTCCTGATCCATGGCGAACAAGGTGATTTTTTCAAGCTCCATCGAGCTCCCGACGCCGGGCCAGATCTTTACGGTGGGATCCATCACCTGGATCATCGGTCCCGATGATGAAGGAAAGATCCTGGATGCGGCCCAGATCGCATCTACCCCAACTTTGACTCCTCTAGCAAGCTCTGCCCCGGCAAGAAAGTTGCCACGCTACACCTGGAAGGCCATCGACAACGACAACCTGATCAGATCCATAGATCGGATCTCCCAAGGCCTGTCTGAGAGTCTCCAGATCTTGGAGTCGACTGCAGATCGCTTTCAGCACCCATCGACGACACAACAATCTTCTCCGCTTGGCCAGAACATGACTCTAGCCATCATCATCACTCCTTGGGGGCACGTCGTCGAGCTACGGCCCTGAGCTGTCGCGTTTTCGAGGGCCTCTGACCACGACCTTCCGAGTGGTTATATGCCGTTCGGTGTTCAAAACGCGGCCTCCAGTTTTGCACATCAACTACGCTCCTCCGACCACGCTTCCTCTGAGCATGTCGCCACCAGCTGCAGCTTCATCATCGCCGACAACGACTGCTCTGACCTCGACAACGTGGACAGCGGCGATCTCACTGATCTGCCACCTCTCACTGGACGTTTCTTCAGCGGGCCCGTCCTCGCCGTCAGCAACGACAGCGCTCCTCCTCTGAATGAAACAGAAGAGGCCCGAGCAGCCGCGAGGGGAGGAACGCCCACCGAAGACGGCGTCACGAATTGCAAACTGAGGCAAGAAAGTCCACCGTGCGGAACTTAGAGCCAGAATTTGATCTGGTCGGCAAACACCAGGTCTACAAAACTCCAAGTGTAAATGTCGCCGTCGCGATAGAAGAGGTCAAAAGACTAGGTTCGACGCCTGAAGTGGAACGCCTTACGGCTTACCTCCAGGCAGCCCAGGTCCAGATCAACGAAGAACACCGGTGCCCACCTCAATCACTTTCCACTGCGTCGGCTACTGAGATCATTCACGACGATGCCGCGGCGGCCGGAGACGTCGTCGCTAAGATGGAGACCAGGAGGTCAACCAGTCCGACCTTCGTGAAAAGCTGAAGACCAGAGATCTCCGGGGGCGTATCTAGAATCGGAGGGAAGCCAGGCACTCAGCAGAGATAGAGCGCCGCAAGGAATATGATGAGGCGCATGGCCCCCCGTTCAACGACAAGAACGCTCCCGGACTCCCCTTCACGGCAGAACTCCAGGCGGTACGCTAGCCGCCGAACTTCAAGGTCATTGGCGTCGATACATACGACGGCACTGCCGACCCCACCAAGTGGCTTACCGTCTACGAGATCGCGGTCAAAGCCGCTGGGGGGAGCTTCGACATCATGGCAAACTACTTGCCTGTTATGCTCAACACATCCGCCAATAATTGGCTGCTCAGCTTAAAGCCGAACTCCATCTATAATTGGGACCAGCTACGGGAACAATTCATCAACAACTACAGTGCCACCTGCAAGCAGCCTTGCATAAAATATGATCTGGAGAAGATTCGGTAGTCATCACGAGAATCATTGCGGGATTATATTCGGCACTTCTCAGAAACCAGAAATAACATTCCAGGCGTCACGGATGCCGAGGCTATCTCCGCTTTCATACGTGGCCTCCGGCCTGATGAAGAGCTCCAGAGGAAGTTGTACAGCAGCAGGCCAGACTCCATCGCCGAGATGCTACACATCGCCAACAAGTATGTGTTGACGGTAGATATGACACAAATTTACACCTTCAAAACACCGTCAACGGCCTCGGTTTGGAAGGAACATAGGCACATAATAAATATATTTTATCCAATAATAAGTTCCACATGTCCATAAAGTATTTGATGCAGACCTACAGGAAATAGAGACAAATGGGTTAGTGGGACCCACCTAGTGGGGTCGCCCGACCCCCCCATGTGGCTCACCAGCCTCCCAAACTGGCCATGATCCGTGGAAAACACACTAGAGTTGTTCTCCACCCTTGGATGGAGTGTGTGTTTCCTCTCAACGGCTCATATTCAGCTCACATGGATCCATGGGCCCACAAAGGAAGCAAACCGACCAACCCAAGCTCAAACCAAGCTCCACCACACTCTATGACAGGTGGGCCATGCTTCTAGAAGAAGGAGGGAGGCCCCACCTGCCATAGGGGGGTCGGCCGACCCCTGCATGGTGGCCTAGGGGCGTCCTCCCTCCTCCACCTCCATTTGCATGCCTCCATGCAAAGAAGCACATGCTGAATTAAAGAAGCACATGCTGAATTATTCTCCACCATTGATCTAAAGGAGGTTACAATCCAAGGGCTCTCATCCATCATCACGCGGATCGATGACGTGGCGGTGGAGTAGCCCCTACTCCATTTCTCTACTATAAATACCCTCTCACTCCCTCTCATTCAAGACACCACAAGGAGGAGCTCTCCACTCTCTCTCAAGATGTAGCACTAGTAGTAATGTTAGTGTTGTTAGGAGTTAGAGTGAGCCTCTGGTCTTCAGCTCTAGTCTTCCAGGAGGTCAGGTATGGTTCTATTATTCCTTCTATCTTTGTAAGACTTGAGTTATTATTATATTTATCTTCTCTACTTTGCCTTAGTACTTTACTTTATTGTAACATGACTAGTTATGTTGTATTGGTTGTTAGTATAGTCATAGTTGTTTGATAGTAAGATAATGGTAGTATACCTTTGCACTCGTTCACCGCCCTTAACCCGGTGCTCTAATAAACTTCACTGGATATCGGATTAGAGTAGTGAGATATAGTGTAGACGTGGTGTCTAGACTATATGCTTGCCTGTGTCTGCGGCTTGTCCAACGGTTTGTTTGTGGTACCTAGTAGGGGTGACAGACCTATCTAGGCATTGATCCCACCACGTTTGGGCTAGTTCTTAAAGCGTAGGCCTTCTTGTGCTAGGCGGCTTAGTACCCTTCTCATCCCTTTCTGTTGCTAAGCGGTTTAGTGGCCCGAACTGTAATTGTGTATGAACATTGACTTGCTTGATATGACTTATCTTGCTAAGTTAGAACCACGCAAGTAGAGATAGATAATTGGAAACCTTATACTCGCTTGTTGTCCTCCTCGCTCGCTAACCTACTCTTTTATCATTGGAACTTCTCTTGTGTGTGTCGCTACACTTATGATATATATCATTTACCCCCACTCTAGTTTAGTTGGTATATTAGTCAGTAGATCATTATGGTTAGCTATCATATTCTTTAACCATTGCTTTCCTAAGGATAAATACGATACCCTGGAATACTCTTGGGTGAAATGCTACAACTGTATTTCTGTGCGCTTGCGGAATATTCTACATGAGCATAATAAATACCAACGAGCATTTCTGGCGCCGTTGCCGGGGAAGCAATTGGCAAAAGATTTTGATACTAACTTTGATCTCTAGTAATCTATATTACCA
Source organism: Eremochloa ophiuroides (assembly GCA_038502445.1). NCBI lineage: Eukaryota > Viridiplantae > Streptophyta > Magnoliopsida > Poales > Poaceae > Eremochloa > Eremochloa ophiuroides. Next base: position 42,974,440 of record JAHLJS010000003.1, read on the forward strand.
CTAGCTGTGTGGGATTACCCTTGTTCAGTTGAGTGTGGAATAAACAGGACATCAACCTTCTCGACCTTTTGGCATTTTCTTTCCACAAGAAAAAAACCAGCAAAAGAGCCTATGTGACAGAACCGCCTTAATCATAAGGCCCACGTGCCCCGTCATCGTCCCTAAGGACCTTTGACTAGTCTGCATGAGTTCCCTTTTGACTTAGGTGGCCCGTCGGGTCTCATAGGAAACCCTACTTTCCCCGAGGATCTCATTGTAAAGACCTTGCAAGTATTACAACAGTTTACACAAATAATTTGAATCAGAGTAAAGAGTGCGGAAGTATTACTTAAACATAGATTACAATTACATTATCCACAAACCAGAGTTTCGCAGGGAGTAGCTGTATACAACTAAACACCCTGCCCAAGGGTTTCATTGTACGATCCAATGACCGGCACGATCCTTCGTAGAACTGTTTACTCAACTTACCTGCAACAGGGGGTTAACAAACCCTGAGTACATGGGGTACTCCGCAAGACTTACCGGACTAAAGGTGTAAAATTAGACTCAGGAATGCAGGCTGAGGGGAGTCAAGGTAAGGCTTGAGCAAGAGTCAAAGTATTTTGCAGAAAAGCATTTCTAACCTATTTCATTATTTGATCTCAATATTATTTTATTCATATGCATAATTCCAATATCAATTCTCGTATATCATGTACTTTCAAAATCATATTCATTCTCAAAAACACCTAGTTCCAAACCACTCTTCGCTGTAAGTGTGAGGATCATGTCTCCATTAACCGAGGAGCAACGTCGATTCGAATCCAGAAGTACCCAGCTGGGGATCCCTATCCACACTGCATATGTAGCACTTAAGCTTGCATATGCCAACCCCGCCTTCCACGACTTTTCATACCCCGGAACCGGTCCTGCGCCACCCGAGAGCACAGTACCCCTCTAGTCTCCAGGCACGACAGCCACGAGGGTACACGCTACTCTCGCCATCTCTCCACTCCCAGTGCGTGGTTGTCAGTTCCAGCAGTAGAGCCACCGAAGTCAGTGGCTTTCCGTAGTATGTGGCTAGTTGCAAAGTCATGATCACAGCAGGCCGACAACGAATGGTCCCTAATATTTTTCCGTTAGAAACTATGCATTGGGACTCTAACCCAAGTACACTGGAGACCACCCGGTTTTCGCATCCCTTTTCCGATGGCGAGGATCGTTGGGACTCTAACCCAAACAGATGGTCGACCAAACTGAAAACCCATCCACGTTGATGATAATGGACTGGCCAAGTACACCATCACCAAACGAGGACAATACCAATCCCATAAAATGATTCATTTGTTTCATATCATCACAGTTTTCAAAATAGCATTTTTGCAACTCTATCATTAAGCATGACTAAGCATTTTTCAATACTTTAAATAAATCAGGGTCTCAGGTATAATATGTGGTCAAGGAAAGGTAATGCACCAATGGGTTATCACTCAACTCCTAATAACCTAATGCAGTAGATTAACTCAAGTGATAAATATTTTAAATAACAAGGAGGGGCAAATGCACCGGGGCTTGCCTGTTGCTTGAAGTAGACAGAACCCTGAAGTCAATCACCGAGAAGGATCCACGTCCACCGAGTGAAGACCTTACTCGGGACACGCTTCAGTTAATAATTCCCGCGCGTACACTACACGAAATAATAATGCAACACTTATATGATGATATGTATGCCATGATGCAGGAGATGCACAAAATCACCGATCGATAGTAAGTAAACTTAATTTGAAAGTTGAGTACAACTTTTCTTCACGGTAAAGTTGTAAGTCAACAAAACTAATTACTATGCGTATTAACTACTTTGGTTTATTGACCATTTTTAACGGTCGTTGAAAGCTGAACTAGCTCTCTTATGATAATGACCAGTACTCACTTAAGTGATTCATAAAAATCCCATCATCGCATGTGTACAATATAATCTACAAAAAAATTTAATTAATAGCTGATCTACCTTCTTGAAGTTTCCTTTACTCATCTTAATTACATGATTGACATAAGCTTTAACAAGTTAATAAAATTCTAAAGGTCAGCATATGATAATGACCCAAGATTAACACATAATCATAATTCACAAACTCCTTAAATTGATTAAGGTTTCAATTCAATTTTCCCACAGTGATTATAATTACAACAAATAAATCATTACATGCTATGGAGCAGCAAGGGTTAAGAGCCCATGGTCTTCAAACATTTCCCAACAATAATTAGAGACCAAATTAATCGTCTCCCAAATTCATATTATCCTTTATTCAATATTTTAAATTCCTAAATTGGGTTTGAATTCATGGTCTAAATAAAATTTATTTAAACAGACCCAAACCCCTTTTTCATAGATAGCTTTGAGGCCCAAATAGTACCCAAATAAATTTTCATGATTTTTGGGTAATCATCTTAGCCTATAAAATTCATAGAAGTCACATTTACGAATTAAAACAAGAATTTTTACTACATACGTAAAATACTCAAAATTCATATTTCATATTTTTCCTAGGTAAGTAACATCACAGAGAGGTTACACAAAAATTTTCATGATTTTAGGCGCTATACAAAAATTCAGACAAAAATAGCAAAACTCATTACTATTCATTTGCTCAGAAAATGGAAAAACAAATTAAATTCGCGAAGAAATTGGAAACGCAATCCGGCCCGGAACAGCCCAGTTCAGCACGGGCCGGCCCACTCGGCCGAAACAACCCACGCCCACCCCGTTCTTCCACCGACAGACGGCCCCCACCCGTCAGCCTCTTCCCGTGCGCTCCCGCGCGCGTACCGACGGCGGCTCGCCGCGAAGTTCGCCGGCGGCGGTCCTCCGGTGGTAACCAAAGCACCAGCGAGTCCGCTACAAGGGCCTACACCGATCTACGTGCTAACTCCAGTGTCTAGGACACCTGAACAGGACCACCAGCGGCCATGGCGTCTCGGTGCGTCGCCCAAAACGGGATACCGCGTTCCGACCGAACCCGTGCGGTAGAGTCTAAATAAAAGAGTTGGGACGCTTTGGATGCTCACCACGAAGCTGCTGCGCTAGCTGGTTGTGATAGGGGATAGTCCGAGGTAACTATTTGACGGTGACCGAGGTCTCGGCGGCGTACTCCTGCGGCACGGCGGCGTTCCCGGGCGACCTGTGCCCCGTTCGCGAAACCACCAAGCCGATGAGCTTCGAGAGACTCGGAAGAACTCGCAACGAGAAGAAAAGAGAATCAAACCTCCCAGAGCCAACCTAGCCGCGATAAAGATCATGGTGGCGGCGCTCTGCCGGCGCCGAGGAAAAAGTCGGGTCACGTGTTCAACACCGGCAACGAAATGCTACGGCAGCTGGCCCAATTGGTGTGCTCAGAGGTGAAGAGCTTGGTAGTTAGAGCAATTGGATAGGGATGGTTCGAAGGCCATGAATTTTGCCAATGACCGGAGCTCGGCGGCACCGGCGATGGAGAGGGAGAAGAAGAAAAATGGCGACCATCCTGGGCTTAAAAAGGGCACAACGTATACAGCGTGGCCGAGGCCCCCCTTCCCCGAGCTCGACACGCTGTTGGCCGGGTCCGGCTGGTCCCGGCCGGCACCGGCGCGCGGCGCGGCACGCGCGGCCGCGCGTGGCAGGGCCGTGACCGGACCCCCCCAAAAGTACTGTAGCTACTCTACTCTAGGTCAAAAGCTATTTAAATAAAAATGACACCCTATGACTTGAATCAGTGGAAACGTCAAATACAAAAGTTGTGGAGAATTTCATGTAGAGTATTTTTGCTTTTTGAACCACATTCAAATTCGGCTGAATTTTGAAACTACAGAAAAGGGGGTAAATCCAAATTTTAAATTTAAATTGTATTTCCAAAATTACTTTTAATTTCTCTCAACAAGTTGAAAATTGGTCAAAATATAAGTCGTTCTAATCAGTGAGCTCTACAATTCTTATTAAGGAAGTTTTGTCAAATTCTTAATGATTTTTGAATTGATGTTTCATATTTGAATTTCCAATCACTGTTTTGGGTTTAATTCAAGTTTCCAGTACACAACTTCAAAATCTTCAAGAATAAAAGTTGTTCCATTTTAAAATATCTACAACTTCTATTAAAGCACTTTCATCAGATTCCTACTAGTTTTTGAATTCATATTTCAAGTTTAAACTTTAAAACCTAGATTAAGATTTTATTTGAAATTATTTTTAATAACTTCAAAATTACCCAAAATAGAAGTTGCTCAACGTTTAAAAATTTACAACTTTTATTTAAGGCCCAACACCTAATTCCCTTAAGTTTTCAAATTAGGGTTTTGGGTCCGCTTAGGATTTTTAATTTTTTTTCTTTTTATTTTCTATTTAGATTTAGAGGCATACACACAAACAACTATTTTAAACCATAAAGTCACTCAAAGGTTTCTAAGCACATTCACATGTGAAAATGAAAAAGTTTCCCTAGTGATGCACAGTAACAATGATTTTATGCTGGATGAATTACATGCAATCATGATGACATGACATGTTTTAATTAACCGTAACACCAGATGTGTTATAGCCTAGGGTGTCTGATCATTCTTGAACAATCAACAGTTCATCCCTATCATCTCACAGACCCGTATATGTATACATTATTCTAACCCTGTGCAGATATAAAGAGAAGGTCGCTGTCCGAAAGCAAACTCAACCATCATGTGATGGAGCGAAAACACTCACAATTCTGTCTCAAATTGTGGGTAACTGAATCAATTCGAGGTAAGTGAGACCCTGCTAGGAGGTAACCCAACATTATTCTTGCACACTTTTTCATTATTTTATACCACTGATGTTTGCTTAAATCATCATGTCTCTAGTGCTTCATTTTGTTAAGCCAAGAGATTCATGCATATCTATCGTTTAATTCAATTTCCCTTCCCAAAACCATAGCATGTTTAATTGAATGCATTTCACCGACCCCATCTGCATAATAAAATAAAAAAGAGAAAATTGGCCCTTTGCTTCACCATTCACATTCTTGTCTCGATTAATGAATCTCGTTCATTCATGCTTCCTCATTATGTTATAAGTATGCTTTGTTTTGGTTGTACTGGCTAGAGGTGCTTCCATAGACTTTTTAAATTAAGCATGGTGCTTAGGTTAAATAGTCTGCCTTAATCAAACAAGAAATGGTGTCAAGTTTGATTATCGAATCAAAATATACTTGTATAGAATTTAGTTGTATAGTTGGTGTAACCCCTGCAGGAAAACCTCTAAAATTTTGATGGGTAAGTCATGAGATCATTCTTGGAGACAAATCAAGCAGTAAAAAAAATAATGGAGTAAAAGAATCCAAACATAATGCATGATTTACAAAGGAAGAGCAAGTGAAATCTTTCAACCCCAGTCTATTGGATTTGAGTCAATGGAGAAAGTCTCGGTATGGACACACATTTTATTTCTCTATTACTCTTTTACTTTGCCTTTTCATCTTGGATCTCCATGTTTGAATTTGCAAGAACTTAACCTCCATTCCTGCATAAATCTTCGAGAAAATCTTTCACCAAATTTTGAGAGTTTTTGGGTAACAAGGAGGGGTCGCCCGACCCTAAATTGCACCACTTATTTTTTTTCTGTGTCACAAAATTGATAAAGTTAGCATATTGGAAGTTTGGAAGTGATAGGGGGTGGCACCCTAGTCGGCCGACCCCTAATCCTTCCCCTTTTCTTTGCACACTTCATTATGTGACCTTGTCTTCCATCAAAAGTGGTTGCGCACTAGAAGTTTGTGGGAGTAAGCAGGAAGAGGGGGGTCAGCCGTCCCCCTATGAACCTCCACCACATCTCCCCTTAAGGAAATGAAAGGGCATGCTATATAACTCATTTTCTTTGAAACAATTCCTTGGAGTTTTATCTTGCTCTTGAGCCATTCTCCTCTCTCAATTTTGAAGTGCTTGTTTTTTCTCGAGTTCATAAGGGAAAAGATCAAAAGTATTTGGCATCTTTTGGTTTCCCTTTGCCATGATTGTTTTGATCTCTCATGAGTTGCCTAAAACATTTGTTAAGATTTTTACATCCCATAGAAGTATTTTGTGGAGTCTAACAACCCACAATAATCCTCATGGTGTGGCAACCATGCTCAGCAAGAGTAGCAAACACGGAGGCTAATTACTAATGCTAATCCCTTGCTTCCAAGATTGTGTTTGCTCTCTCTTATTGCAGGAATGCTGATGTACTCAAGTAGGTGTCCAAGAAGATGTAACAAGTTGCAAGAAGGACACTCAAAAGACCAAGCTTGGGGGAGTTTCCGTCCCCTACCAAGTGAAGAATAAGATGTTACACAAAATTTGAGCCTATTTGGCCACCATATGGGCATTGTCCGACGTCCCAAAAGTGGCCAATTAATCTCAATTTTGGTGTGTGCATAGATGACAATGAGGAGACACACCTAGGAGGGCCAGGCACCTCCTAGTAGGGTCGACCGACCCCACCATGGGGCCCTGGGCCCACTAGTCAGCCTCCACTATCGGTACTTCACTTCAAAACGCTGGTTTGACACTTCCTCTTCTCTTCTTGGTACATATGTGATATGTTGATATGATTTTATAGAACCTAAAATGAACTAAAATCACTCCTAGATTAAAATTTTGAAAAGTAACATGCTTATGACACTCTTGAGATATCAGCTTACATAAATTTTATTGCATCCACATACACTTATGCTAGTGGGAAAAATATCTTGATAGGAAATTCATATTGACTAAGTTGTTGTGAACTGTGATATCATTCTGGCTTAGAAATCCAACCTTTTCTATTCAAAGTGCTTGGAGATCTTACTTTTGATAAAATGTCATAAAACCACAATGTCACATACTCCTCAATGGTGAGAAATTCCTACCAAAGCCATATGATGATCTTACATGTTTAAAACCTTCTACATATGCTACTTGTACTTGTGTTGAGTTTGGTCAAACCTTGTTGACCCTTGTTGAGAATTTTGTCATATTCCCAAGATCAAGATCACGTACACACATATACCCATGCTGCTTCTACACTGAAAGTACGCAAAAACATACCATCAATTTCCACCATATAGATGCTCCATGTTTTAAAATTTTAGAATATCTCTCTAAGTATGGCTTAGTAGATGAGACACAAAGGCTATGCAAAAGAAAAGAAAAAAATGTGGACACATGAAGATCCATTGCTTGGTAAAAAAAATGAAAAATTGCTAGCCATGTCTCAAATAAAATAGAGAGAGATCCTATCAAATAGAGGAGCACTACATTCCATCATTTTCCACACACTTGCACATCTTGATCTAGGATTATGACATTTTTCTCCTTGAATCCTAGTTTTGTCTTTACAATATATGCAATGCAAGTATGCTATCATATTTATCTCTACCTTAGCTCCACATAAACCTTTTAGAAGTAGGATGAAACAAAAGAAGAGCAAAATAATGCTATGCCTTGGTAAGGAATCATACACCATTGAGCGATCTGAGAGTACCATTTGAGGAGTATAAGTGAACTATGTTTTTTATTGTGAAAACTTAAAAAAAAATCCAAGTTACTAAGATATGAATTGGGAAGATGACTTCGCTTTAAGAATTGTTCCACTTCTCAACTGCTCAAGGATATATGATAGCTAGTGCCACATATCCCACTTGTTTAAGAAATGTTTTGGAATGACTTTTTATGTTAGATATACATCTTAAGGTGTTATGCTCATGTTTACTTTAACCTTTACTCGAGGACGAGAAAAGATTTAAGCTTGGGAGATCTTGTTGACGGTAGATATGACACAAATTTACACCTTCAAAACACCGTCAACGGCCTCGGTTTGGAAGGAACATAGGCACATAATAAATATATTTTATCCAATAATAAGTTCCACATGTCCATAAAGTATTTGATGCAGACCTACAAGAAATAGAGACAAATGGGTTAGTGGGACCCACCTAGTGGGGTCGCCTGACCCCCCTATGTGGCTCACCAGCCTCCCAAACTGGCCATGATCCGTGGGAAACACTCTAGAGTTGTTCTCCACCCTTGGATGGAGTGTGTGTTTCCTCTCAACGCCTCGTATTCAGCTCACATGGATCCATGGGCCCACAAAGGAGGCAAACCGACCAACCCAAGACCAAACCAAGCTCCACCACACTCTATGACAGGTGGGCCATGCTTCTAGAAGAAGGAGGGAGGCCCCACCTGCCATAGGGGGGTCGGCCGACCCCTGCATGGTGGCCTAGGGGTTTCCTCCCTCCTCCACCTCCATTTGCATGCCTCCATGCAAAGAAGCACATGCTGAATTAAAGAAGCACATGCTGAATTATTCTCCACCATTGATCTAAAGGAGGTTACAATCCAAGGGCTCTCATCCATCATCACGCGGATCGATGACGTGACGGTAGAGTAGCCCCTACTCCATCTCTCTACTATAAATACCCCCTCACTCCCTCTCATTCAAGACACCACAAGGAGGAGCTCTCCACTCTCTCTCAAGATGTAGCACTAGTAGTAATGTTAGTGTTGTTAGGAGTTAGAGTGAGCCTCTGGTCTTCAGCTCTAGTCTTCTAAGAGGTCTGGTATGGTTTTAGTATTCCTTCTCTCTTTGTAAGACTTGAGTTATTATTATAGTTATCTTCTCTACTTTGCCTTAGTACTTTACTTTATTGCAACATGACTAGTTATGTTGTATTGGTTGTTAGTATAGTCATAGTTGTTTGATAGTAAGATAATGGTAGTATACCTTTGCACTCGTTCACCGCCCTTAACCTGGTGCTCTAATCAATTTCACCAGATATCGGATTAGAGTAGTGAGATATAGTGTAGACGTGGTGTCTAGACTATATGCTTGCCTGTGTCTACGGCTTGTCCAACGGTTTGTTTGTGGTACCTAGTAGGGGTGACAGACCTATCAAGGCTTTGATCCCACCACGTTTGGGCTAGTTCTTAAAGTGTAGGCCTTCTTGTGCTAGGCGGCTTAGTACCCTTCTCATCCTTTTCTGTTGCTAAGCGGTTTAGTGGCCCGAAGTGCAATTGTGTATGAACATTGACTTGCTTGATATGACTTGTCTTGCTAAGTTAGAACCACACAAGTAGAGATAGATAATTGGAAACCTTATGCTCGCTTGTTGTCCTCCTCGCTCGCTAACCTACTCTTTTATCATTGGAACTTCTCCTGTTTGTGTCGCTACACTTATCATATATATCATTTACCCCCACTCTAGTTTAGTTGGTATATTAGTCAGTAGATCATTATGGTTAGCTATCATATTCTTTAACCATTGCTTCCCTGAGGATAAATACGATACCCTGGAATACTCTTGGGTGAAATGCTACAACGGTATTTCTGTGCGCTTGCGGAATATTCTACATGAGCATAATAAATACCAACATTACGCCGAGGGAAGCGAAGCGGCCCACCACTCCGTTCATAGCCGCCTCCACTTCCCGACCGACCACGCCGCGAGGACGCCGACCACCGATCTGATCGGCACCATGATGAACGAGGAGCTCGGCGAGACCATCACCGGGGCGAGCGTGATCGCCGCGACCAACATCGCTCCGATCGGTGTCGCCACGATGAACCAGAAGGCTCCAGAGCTGGAGAAAGACGTCGCCACTACCATGTCTACACCACCCGACCAGCTCCGAAGCATAATTATGAAGAAGCTTATGACAAGCTCCTCGACAGTCAATGCCCGATCCACAAGTTCCACAAGCATACCATAAGGGAATGCTATGGCTTCTCCCGGGCATTCCAAGAAGAAGACAAGAAGAGGGCTCGCATTGAGTCCGGGAGAGACAAGCGCAACGACAACAATGACCAGCCTCTAGGCTTCACTGAAGCTCATCGCACGGTCTCCACGATCATCGGTGGCCGCATAGCCATGGAGTCGAAGAGAGAGCAGAAGCTCGTCGCCAGACGCGTCAACTCCGTCGCTAACCATGACGCTTCCATCACCGACCCGAGATTTCCCCCTTGGTCTCACAAGGCCATCACCTTTAGCAGAGAAGACCAGTGGATGGAGATCCCATACTTAGGGCGCTTCCCACTGATCCTCGACCCGGTGATACGCAAGACACGCTTCCACAAGGTGCTGATCGACGGCGGCAGTGGCCTCAACATCTTGTTCTCAGGAGCCGCCAAAGAGCTCGGACTCCGAGCAGAAGATCTGGAGCCGACCACGGCTCCGTTTTGGGGAATTGTCCCAGGGCAGCCCTCCTATCCCCTGGGATAGATCAATCTGCCTGTCCAGTTTGGGACACCACAGTGCTACCGCATCGAGCACATCGACTTCTTGGTGGCCGACTTCGATGCCGCGTACCACGCCATACTCGGTCGTCTAGCTTTGGCTAAATTTGGGGCCATCCCCAACTATACCTACCTCGTCATGAAGATGCCAACGGAGACCACATCCTTACGGTCAGCTCCAACCTCCAAGTCGCATACGACTGCGAAAAGGAGGCCATTGCCATGGCAGAAGCCACTGACGTCTCCATCCTGATGAATACGTGCGCGGTGGACGCACAGAAGCTGGCACCCTGAAGAACAGATCATCCCGGAGAAGACCCCGCCCAGAGCTGCTACCAATAGAAAGGAGACAAAGGACATTGTCCTCGTCCCGGGTGACCCGAGTAAAACTACTCGCATCGGGGCGGATCTCGATCCTAAATAGGAAGCGCTCGTCAGCTTCCTCAGAAAGCACGTCAGCGTTTTCGCGTGGAAACCCGCGGACATGCCTGGCGTACCAAGGGAGCTGATCGAGCACTCCTTGAATGTCTCGAAGACCGCCAAGCCCGTCAAGCAGAAGCTCCGGCGTTTCTCCGGACAAGAAAGAGGCTATTAGGGTAGAAATAGCTCGGCTCCTAGCTACCGACTTTATAAAAGAGGTGTATCATCTCGATTGGTTAGCCAATCCGGTCCTTGTAAGAAAAAAGAATAATGAATGGAGAATGTGCGTTGATTACACCGATCTCAACAAACACTGCCCTAAAGACCCCTTCAGTCTCCCCTGTATCGATGAAGTCGTCGACTCCACAGCCGGTTGCGAGCTACTCAGCTTCCTCGACTGCTACTCCGGCTACCACCAGATCGTCTTGAAGGAAGAAGACCAGGAGAAAACCTCCTTCACTACACCCTTCGGGGCCTACTGCTACAAGACCATGTCCTTTGGCCTAAAGAATGCTGGCGCGACATACCAGCGGGCCATCCAGGCATGCCTCAAGGATCTCATTCCCGACATTGCCGCAGGTTATGTCGACGACGTCGTTATAAAAACCCGGAAGGCGGAAGACCTCGTCTCCAACCTCGAAGCAGTCTTTGAGAAGTTGAATGAATTCCAATGGAAACTGAATCCCTCCAAGTGCATCTTCGGCGTACCGTCGGGCAATCTGCTCAGCAATATCGTCAGCAAACGAGGCATCCTCCCCAACCCATAAAAGATCGAGGCTGTCATGAGAATGAAGCCCCCGACCAACGTCAAAGATGTTCAGAAGCTCACCGGATGCATGGCGGCCCTAAGCCGATTCATCTCCAGGTTAGGCGAAAAAGGCCTCCCCTTCTTTAAACTCCTCAAGGCAGGCGAAAAATTTGTCTGGTCGAAAGAAGCCGACCAGGCCTTCAAGGACCTGAAGCAGTTCCTGGTACATCCCCCGCTCCTTACTGCTCCCAAGAAGGACGAAAATCTGCTCCTCTATATCGCCGCAACAAGCAATGTTGTCAGCACGGCGATAGTCGTCGAACGGGAGGAAGACGGCCATGCATATCGGGTTCAGCGACAAGTTTATTTCATCAGTGAAGTTCTAAACGAGTCCAAAGCTCGCTACCCAACAGTCCGGAAGCTGATTTACGCTATCCTCATCATATCACGCAAGCTCCGCCATTATTTTGAGGCTCATCAAATCGTAGTGGTCATCCAACATCCTCTCGGCAACATCCTACGCAACAAAGACGCCAACGGCTGAATCATGAAATGGGCTGTAGAACTGGGGACTTATTCCCTGGAATTCCATAGCCGAACGACGATCAAGTCTCAGGTGTTGGCTGACTTCTTCGCCGAATGGACGAAAGTGCAGGAGCAAGTACCAACCAAGCACGAGGAACACTGGACGATGTATTTCGATGGGTCCCTCAGCATTGGTGGCACAGGTGCCGGCGTACTCCTCATATCACCGACCGGTGAACGCCTTCGTTACGTATTAAGAATCTATTTCAAAGCCTCCAACAACGCGGCCGAGTATGAAGCTGCCATCCATGGCCTACAGATCGCCTCCGAACTCGGCATCCGATGGCTGATGGTGTATGGGGACTCTGCCTTGGTCATCAACCAGGTGAATAAAGATTGGGACTGTAACAGTGAGAAGATGGCGCCTACGTCGCCGTAATCAGAAAACTTGAAGAAAAATTCTTGGGCATTGAGTTTCACCACGTCGTCTGAGCAGAAATTCAAGGAGTCCCCGACGAGCTATCTAAGCTCGGTTCGTCGCGAGCTGATATTCCTTCCAGTGTTTTCATCCAAGACTTGATCCACGCCTCCATCCCTGAAGAGGAAGAGGTCGAAGCACATCCGTCCGGTCAGATAGCAGCCTGCATCTCGGATCCTACGGATGATTGGAGGGCACCCTTCATTGCCTATCTGCTCGAGGCCAAAATCCCCGAAGACAAGATAGAAGCAAAACATCTTGTGAGACGGTCCAACAACTACGTCCTCGTCGACAACAGGCTCATGCGTAAAAACGCTAAGAGCGAAGTATTCCAGAAGTGCGTCACACGCGAAGAGGGCATTAAGATACTCCAAGAATGTAACAGAACCGACCAATTTATACGAGCGTAAGTACGACGATCACCAATTTAGTAGCAATCAAGTCACACTTGAGACAATATAAACCCGGTAGTCCAAAAATCTCAAAAGGATTTCAAACATTTTAAACAGAACATACCCCAAGGATCTTACAAATTCAGCAACAACCAATCACATGATACATAAGTTCACAACCGAATTAAAACATCAGAGTACAACATAGTCTTTTACATAAATGTAACAGTAGCGGAAATCAACATAGTTTTGAAACAACGTAGTTCACATACGAGTACCACCAGCTGACCATGTCACAGCATCTTACAAAAGCAAAAGATGGATAATGACCTTGCCCCAGGTCTAATCTTCTTCGCCCGCAGGGTTGAAGCAGTTCTTGCAATAAGCATAGTAGACCACTCCTTCTGCAACAATGGGAATAAAACCCTGAGTACTCAATTGTACTCAGCTAGACTTACCCAACGGGAAGTAAATAAAAAGACTCTCAACGATATGCAGGCTTATTTGGTGGAGCTCAGAGGATAGCAACATTTTGCATAAAAAAGCATTACTACAGTAGTTCCTCAACTTATAAATTTTAGATATGGTTTAGCTTCAATTTCAGTTAAGCTATTAAGCTAAGGTTTGCAGCTATACTAAACAATCACTAGATATTATAGCAAACAATACAACCATATGATTTTCGATATCCACAGATATCAACCTCATCTCACCATAATCAATATGTTCAAGTTGTTAACCTCTACCTCACCAGAAGATCAGTTCAGTTTCTCACTAACCAGGGGAGATGGCGATTCGAATCGATTGTACCAGCTGGCAAACATGCCAATCACAAACCCTGTCAGCCTGATCAGTGGCTTCTTGGGTCACTGTTAGATCTTTCTGAGACATAATAAGTATCGCGGGTTTGGAGGGGGCCCATATTCTCAGAGACGAAACCACTTCCAGGATGCATCAGGTCCCTGACCCGCCCTTGGTAAGATGGTGTCTCTACACATCCTTCCTGCCTCCAGAATATGTCTACCTTATCAGCCCCAATTCCTGGCTCAGAAAGAAATACTCGGTTACGCGGTCAGAACGACTTATCTGGCCAGCTAAGTGACGACGTCTTTCAATCTCAACTAATGTCTGGTGGCCTCAGTCCTAGTCGACCGCAAGCAGCACCGAAGACGGCATGACCTCATCCATGTCATGCGGCTCCCCGCTACCTAGCCTTGATTCTCTCATTATCATTGTGGCATGGTGGCACATATAGTCAACCATGTGGAATCCATCCCCATCATCATTAGTCACCACCTATGCTCGCGAAGGACAGGAAATCCCTCGACTTCTACCGGTCTAAGCATGGCTAAGCATAAGATCGAACCCATCCCTTGTCTAGAAATATTTACAGGATCAAAATATATATATAGTGGACAAGGTATAAATGCAGCAATAGTATCAAATCAACTCCTATACTTAAGTGCACAACCACACGATTTAAGAAAGACCGGTGCATTTATAAAAAGAGATAGGTGGAGGCTTAGGGATGCTCCGGGGCTTGCCTTTCACAAAGTTAGATGGCTGGTGGTCAGTGCACTCAGGCAGCTCCGTCTCCTCCTCTCCTTCGGGAGTTTCTGGCACCTCGATCTCCGGGGGCACTCCTTCCTCCGGCGGATCGAATTGCAGCAGTGTAACTCCTCCTGGCGATCCTGTATGCATGATATGCATATATGAGAACTGAGAATGCACATGGAATGCAATATAGAGATGCACAACTTGAGCCATGAGATGCATTAGACAACATGTGAGCATCCAAATAATTTATAAAACATTTACTGAGTATGTGCATATTTCTTCTCTAAACAACAACACATACTCACCCTTCATAAGCAAGCTATAGAACAAATTCTTGTCTTGCGTAAGAGGTCTACAACCTGCACTAACTATTAACTTGCATCAAACTCACCTAACTACACTTAACTAGTAAAAAAACAAGCACGAATAAGCACCTACACAAAGAGTATTAATCTTGCTGCCTTTATACATAAATAAAGTCAGCAACACAAATGTCCAGCAAGGTTGTTGAACTAAAACATCTCAGAATTGCATGAAAATTACTTGCTAACAACTCATTAATCGATTAAAAGCAATTAATTTAACCCTACCTTATAACTGGACCTCTTATTTGCTCTACCCAGAAAATTCTAGAAAAATAAAAGCATATAGCACACTCCCACATTAGGCTACTGGCAAAATTTCATGTCATTTGGACAGATATAACATGCTACACAAAAATGACAAGCAGACAGCCATTTAAGCAATTGAAAATACCTACTATAGTGAAAAGTATCAAACAATAGATTTCCTATTTTTCTTAGCTTCTTTATCACAAAACAAGTCTCAGGAAAAATATTCATAGCCATTACTTATTCCCATCAAACATGGTGAATTTAGCAAGAGTATAGCATGAAAGGCATGTTGCACATGACATCATATAAATAATAGTAAGCAACCAGCAAACATATTTTTCTCAGATCCTACTACACTAAACAAGATTAATGCAAGTGGAATCACATTTTTACAATATTCTTATAATTAGTTATGCATTTATCAAGTTTACAAGCATATAACAAATTAATTATAACTGCACAGAAAAGTTACAACAAAGTGATATTTCATATTTTTCCTGTATAGAACTCAGAAATACAAACCCAACAAAATTTGGTTCACCTCCATTGGATATGCCTAGCTCCATCTATGATTTTTAGAAGATTTTACACCTTTTTTTTTTAAAATCCAATTTCCTAATTCATTTAAAACGAAACCAGGTTTAAACGCTACACGCACCCGGTCCAGTGAACCAGAAGCGCACCAGAGCCACTGGCTAGTGGGGACACAGGTCAACCCGGCCCCATGTGACAGAGAGAGGGAGCAACCTGCCGGCGCTGACTGGCCCTATCTTGCCGGTGGTGAGGTCACCGGCGGCACCGATGGCACCTACGTGCTCCTGGGAACAAGGCGAATCCAACAAACTAAGTCTCAAGACCTAACCCTTACCGGAGCAAGCTCAACGGCGGCAATGGCGGACGACGGAGCTCTAGCGAGCGCGCGCCGGCCGCTACCGGCCTTCACCGGCGAAGCTAAGCCTCGTTCCGAGAACCTGGAACCCTAACGAAGCTATACGGCCTGTGAATCGACCTTTGGTCCACTCCGACTCGACCTAACCGTGCACAAGGCGGCACCGTGGCGGACGGGAACTTCGGCGAGTGGTGTCCCGACCGAAACAGGGCTCGAGCGGCTCGACCAACCCTCTAGGCTAGATCCACGACTGGCAGAGACACCTAGACGAGCAAGAGAGAGGGAAGCCGGCCACGGCATTGTGCTTGATGCGGCGAGTAGTGAGCTCGGCGGCGCTCCGGCAATGGCACGGTGGCGAAGGACTCTAGGTGCTATACCTTGCCTCGGCTGGTTCCAGAAATGGGCGGGGAAGGTAGAGTAGAGGATGGTGAAGCTCGGGTGGAGATGGAGCGGCCGGAGACGAAGCAGCAACGGCGGATTTCAAGACGGCATCGCCTCGGCGACCATGGCGTCAGGTGGAGAGGAAAGAGGAGAGCAGAGAGACGAGAGCGAGTGGAGCGCGCAGGGGACAGAATGGCGTGTCGCCTTTGCACTGCAGGCCGGCCGAGGAGGCAACGACGGCGTACGGCGCCACCTGGCGCGCGATGCCTGACGGCGGCAACGTCGGCCCCTCCGCGATTCAAACTGAATCGGTTTTGATTCAGTTCAAAACCGACTGAAACTCGATCTTTGACGCGCCATATCTCTCGATCCAAGGCGTTTCAGTGCAAACTCCACTAATATGTGTCAAAGAGCTACACAAGTACTCCAATCCATATTAGAACACCTTCAATTGAAATGGCTTGGTTTGAGAGATATCGGTTGATGAACATGGGTACTTTGAAACTGGAAACAGCTTTAGACTTAGAGAGAATTTGAAACTTCAAAACAGCTCCCAAACTGCACAATTTCACAATTTTGACCATATTACACCCATTTTCATGAGTTGACCCAAAAGTAAAGTTTGTTGCTTATAAAATTCTACACAACTTTGATTAAGGGTGCTCTGACATGCAAAGTCTCTAAATTAACTTTCTTGTTTGGTCAAACAAAATAGGTTTAGGAGGGCTTTCTAGTCAACTATGAGCTAGAGGGGTATTTTGGGGATTTCACCAACATGAACATTGTTCCAAATGTTGACCCAAACATTTTTAAGGCATTTAGAACAGTAATCCACCATTACACTTGCATGCTAACACATCTATGACATTGTAGGCATATAAGCAAACATATAGCTTATAAAGGAATGTAAATCAAATCAAATGGTGATGATGCATGAAATGACATGATCAATGCTTGATGTCTTGCAAATGTAAGTGTAAAAATAGTAACTAACACTAGGGTGTTACAGCCCTTCCCCCTTAAAAGAATCTCGTCCCCGAGATTAGAGTTAATTACCATTGTTTATAGAAAGAAGGATAAACTTCCTTGAGATAATCTTCGTTTTCCCAAGTCGCATCCCAGTCACTTTGGTTATTCCAAACCACCTTGTAGAACTTGACCACTCGGCTACGAGTGACTCTTTCCTTGTAATCTACCACTTGTATAGGCTTCTCTTCATATGTCAAATCTGATTTTAACTTGATATCACCAAGATCCACTTGTTCTTCCGGTACTCGCAAACATTTCTTGAGTTGCGATACATGAAAGACATTGAAAATAGTGGACATGTGTGGTGGCAACCGTAACTTGTATGCTACTTTCCCACTTCTTTCCAAAATTTGAAAAGGACCCACAAACCTTGGAGCTAACTTTTGTTTCACCCCGAAACATTGTACGCCCTTCATGGGTGACACCTTCAAGTACACATAGTCACCAACTTGAAATTCCAACGGTCTTCGACGCTTGTCCGCATAACTCTTTTGGCGAGTTTGTGCGGCTTTGAGATGCTGCTGAATGGTATGCACTTGTTCTTCGGCCTCTTTCACAAAGTCAATTCCGTAGTACCGCCTTTCTCCTAGTTCAACCCAGTTAAGAGGAGTTCTACATTTGTGCCCATACAAAGCTTCAAAAGGAGCCATCTGAATACTCACTTGATAGCTATTGTTGTATGAGAACTCTGCTAATGGTAACCATTCTTCCCACAAACCTTTGGACGAAATGACACAGGCTCTCAACATATCTTCCAATATCTGATTTACTCTTTCAGTCTGACCCGAAGTGTGAGGATGATAAGCTGAACTGCGAACCAAATTGGTTCTCAAACACTTGTGTAGATGCTCCCAGAAGCGTGCAATAAATTGCGGGCCTCTGTCGGAAACTATTGTCCTCGGCACACCGTGTAACCGAAGTATCTGAGCAAAGTAGAGCTATGCCAGCTGATGAGGATGATCCGTAGTTCGAACTGGTAAGAAATGTGCAATCTTAGTCAGTCGATCTACAATCATCCAAATAGAATCATGGCCTTTTTGCGTTAAGGGTAAACCCGTTATGAAGTCCATGGTTATCTCATCCTACTTCTAGCCGGGAACTGGCAAAGGTTGTAATAAACCGGCTGGCTTAAGGTGAATAGCTTTCACATGACAGCAAGTATCACACCTAGCCACATAAGCTGCAATTTCTTTCTTCATTTTTGTCCACCAAAATCTAGGCTTCAAGTCTTGATACATTTTACTGCTACCAGGATGAATAGATAACTTGGAAAGATGAGCTTCATCCATAATCTGATCCCTCAGCTCATGATCTTTTGGCACTACTAATCGGTCTTTGAACCATAATATACCTTTTTCATCTACCCGGAAGTGAAGTGTTTCTTGCTCTTGCATCTTTCTCTTGATGTGATATATACCCGGATCTGTTTTCTGACCTTCAATGATTTTGCTTTCCAAAGTACAACTGAGAGTAATATTATTCAATACCACTGGATGCATAAGATTAAACCCGTCCGCTAGCAACTGCTGCAATGCATTGCAATGAGACTTTCGACTCAAAGCATCAGCAACTACGTTAGCCTTGCCCGGATGGTAATGTACCACCAAATCATAATCTTTGATCAACTCCAACCACCTTCTTTGCCTCATGTTCAACTCAGGTTGAGTAAAAATGTACTTAAGACTCTTGTGATCAGAATAGATATGACATTTATGGCCCATCAAGTAGTGATGCCAAATCTTCAGTGCGTGTACTACTGCAGCAAGCTCCAAATCATGGGTAGGATAATTCTGCTCGTGTTTTCTCAATTGACCCGAGGCATAAGCAATGACTCGGCCTTCTTGCATGAGCACACAACCTAACCCAGTGCCACAGGCATCACAGTACACATCAAAAGGCTTCTCAATATCAGGTTGTGCAAGAACTGGAGCAGTGGTCAGCAACGTCCGCAAGGTGCGAAAAGCTGCTTCACACTCCTCACTCCAAACAAACTTGGTATTTTTATGCAACAATTTGGTCATAGGTTGAGCTATCTTGGAGAAATCTTGAATGAAACAACGATAATACCCAGCTAACCCCAAGAAACTATGAAGCTCTGACACATTTGTGGGCGATTTCCAATCCAACACTTGCTGAACCTTTGAGGGATCTATAGAAATACCCTCAGCAGACAAGATATGACCCAGAAAAGGTACTTTGGTTAGCCAAAACTCACTTGCTAAACTTAGCATATATTTTATGCTCTCTGAGTCTAGTCAAAACTATCCTCAAATGTTCAGCATGATCCTCCATGTTCTCAGAGTATATCAGAATATCATCAATAAAGACTACCACAAATTTATCCAACTCTGGCATGAAAACTGAATTCATTAAGTACATGAAATGTGCAGGAGCATTGGTTAACCCAAAAGACAACCAAATACTCATACAATCCATACCGAGTGGAGAAAGCCGTCTTGGGAATATCTTGTGGCCTAATCTTAATTTGATCATACCCAGATCTCAGATCAATCTTGGAGAAAACCTTAGCCTTGGATAATTGATCAAACAAGATATCAATATGAGGTAAAGGATACTTGTTCTTAATCGTCACAGCATTAAGTGGCCTGTAGTCCACACACATACGCAAAGTTTCATCTTTCTTCTTAACAAAGATAGCAGGACAGCCCCACGGAGAAGAACTAGGGCGAATGAACCCCTTGTCCAATAACTCCTGGAGTTGCTTCTTAAGCTCAGCTAACTCATGTGGTGGCATTCTGTATGGCCTCCGAGAGATAGGTGTTGTTCCGGGAATAAGTTCTATCACAAACTCCACATCCCGGTCAGGAGGAAGTCCAGGAAGATCATCCATAAAGACATCAGGAAATTCACACACTACAGGGATATCATGAAGGGTTGCAGCCCCAACCGCAAAACAAAGATTAAAAAGATCTCCCCTACAGGGCAAATAAACCTGAAAGGTGCCTTCACCCTGTGGTTCCCTTAATGTCAACATCCGGTTGGGAATATTTATAACCACATCCCACTGTTTCATCTAACACACCCCCAGAATAACATCCAGCCCTAACTCAGGCAACACAATGAGACTGCTGACAAATACCCTGCCACCAATCTCAATGGCCACACTTTCGACACACTGACGAGTACAAATTTCAGCCCAGCTGAAGTTAACCAGAAACTACAGTTCAATTCAACAATTGGAAATGCATGCTTTTGTGCAAATGCTTGACTCATAAAAGAATGTGATGATCCTGAGTCGAACAATACAATAGCAGGATGTTGATTTACAGAAAACATACCCGCAGTGACTGGTTCACCTTCCGGAAATTCTTCAGCGGCAGTGTGGTGCACACGGCCTTGCCTTGGTTGAGGACAATAGCGAGCGAGATGCCCCTGTTGACCACAATTAAAACACGGCCCCACACCTTGGTTGGTTTTTACCTGAACAGTATTGCTTGGAGGAGCATTGTTCTTGTTCAAAGGTACAGTGAAACCCTTCTTAAAGCGCTGCGGTGCAGATTGCTACTTCTTGGGAGGAGGCCTGAACTTTGCTCCAGGAACAGCCGGACGATAAGCAAGGCGATTTGCCACAGCAGGACCTGCTGCTGGAGCCCTTGGCTGAGAAGAGCCTCCCTCCAAAGGCCTCTTGCCTCTCTTGGAAGCAGTGTGCAGATTGTTCTGTTTCTCTTGAATGAAAGCATCACTGATAAATTCGTTAGAAAGTTGTACGAGTGTTGTTAGCCAAAGTCTTCATGAGCTTGGTGCTAAGGCCTCTCTTGAAAGTTTCAGTCTTCTTTTCATCGGTGTCCACCATCCATGGAGCATACCTTGATAGATGGTCGAAAGCATGATGGTACTGAGTAAGGGTCTAGGTACCCTGGGCAAGCTGCATGAACTCATTAACCTTCATCTTGGTCAATGCAGCGGGAATGAAATGGCCTCTGAAATCCTTAGTGAACTGCTCCCATGTGATATTCTCAACCACAGGATAGGCGGCCTTGCGGTTTGCCCACCACATCCCTGCGGGTCCTTGCAGCAAGAGAGCAGCAAAACTAGCCTTCATGGTTTCGGTCAACCTCAGCACTGAGAATGACTGCTCGATTGTGTTCAACCACTCATCTGCCTCCAATGGTTCAACAGCCTGCTTGAACACTGGTGGCTTGGTGTCCAAGAAGTCCTTGTAATCACTGTACTGGCCTTCATCATTTCCACGATGCCCATCTCAGTTGTGATTATTGTTATTGTTGTTGTTGGCAACCATCTGCTGCAGAATAGCCTGCTGAGTATCCAGGAACTGAGCAAACATCTGCTCTTGCGTGCGTGGTGGAGGCGGCGGTAACTCCTCATCCTCGTGCTCATTTTCACCACCACTACCTGACCCACGGTGGGTGTTAACCGGCATCTGTAGTAAGCACAACAACCATTGTCAGGTGTTAGTTATGCAGATGATAACCGAAAAATCATGCCCAGAGGATATCAATGATTATTTTTGATAACATACAAATGGCACAATAATTCAATAACCATCTCAGAACCACACAATAACAAGGCGCAACAAAGAAAAATTCTTCGCGAACCGCATGACGATCATTACTTAATTAAAAGTCTGATGGTTCAAGCCTTGAACATACAAGGTTTAAACATTACAAGTCCAACCGAACCATTTACGGTACATCAAAGTATTTCATTACAAAAGAGTGCCAACATGGCAAGTGCACTAGAAAGAGCTACTCATCGTGGTCACTGTCCATACCGGACACATTCCCACCAAAGTCATCACTCTCGTCAATAGGCACTATCTCCTTAGGGTCTTCTTCTTCTCCTTCCGAACTTGCCTCACCATCATCAGCTGCTACGAAGATCTCAGGACCGATCTCTGCTGCACCTGGATGGTGAAACAGATCAACACGGTTGTTCAGACGATGAACATCCTACTGCAGCTCCCAGACCTGCTGCTGACTCGCACGCAACTCGTGCAAAAAGTCATCTCGCTGACGTGCCAGGTTCATATTACGATTACCAAGCTAATGATGAAGGTCCACATTCTGCCTCTCAAGCTCAGTAACACGGCGATCAGCTGCCATCAAAGCACTAGTGCATCGTAGCAACTCGTTGCGACAGGCGGTAAGTGCTGCCACCTGATCGTCTGCACTGCGACGAGCAATGCGTGCAAACTCTTCCGCTTCCAGCCTCTTCTCAATAGCATCATGCAGGGCGTCAATACACTGCATCCAACCATCCCTAGTGGCAAAGTGCATCTTCAGGACAACAAACATAGCACTCATAGGAGCCCCAGTGCTATGAGCACGCTCATCTCTGCCTTGCACCAAAGGAGCTTGGCTAAACTGAGCCCACTCATCCTGTGAAGCATCTGCCCTTGGGAACACATTGGCTGGTCCCAAATCAGCCCTCTTGTTGAACCTGGTGCAAATCTTCATCAACATTTTGAAGGCTGCAAACTGGGCACCACCCCATGGCGTCTTCATGTCTACTTTGACTTTGAGCTCGAGCAAAGACCAATCCCCTTCAAGAGCAGGAATTGCCACCCAAACATCAAACCAAGGCTGCACCATGTTCTCTGCTGGCTTCCAGAAATACAGTGGTGGCTCTGGATGCCCCACTGACTCCAACAACCTCCACAGCACAATGGGTGTGCCAAACTGCTCCAGAAACTGACCACTTTGCGGTGCACCTTCAGTTGCCATCTGGTACAATGCAATATCTTGCAGCATTAGAATAAGATAGGATAGCACCAATTTATTATAGGGAAGGGAACAATACAGAAATTTTAAATTAATTTCATGATCATGATGCATGCACGTGCCAACGACCTTACACATTATCATTTAATTAACTAACGTTATAGTCGGTGGCATACCACGTGCTCTCATATACGTAACTGGTTGTACTACACGTTTTGCATGGTTAGTATACCTGCAGAAGATTCATTTCAGCCCATTCCCCAATGTATGCATGGCAATAAGAAGCACTTTTTGCCGAAAATGCTCCCGTGAGCACTTGCGACCCCGAAAGTAATTACTCCCCAATACTTCCATAAGTACACATATGAACCACATGTACTCACTTCAGTAACCATAAGCACTCCCCACAGATCGATGGTTGTTCGATCGTACACTCACATCTCACCTTACCTCATCCGAAGTGGCACACCGTCCCATAAGAAGCAATAAGAAACCGCAACCACATATATATATTCACGCAACAAAACCAAATGAACCGCGGATGGAAACATGATGCAATCCCCCAGTTAGTACTTACATAAGCCACCTAATTACCACATAAGCCACCTAATTACCACATTGGTACTCATAATTTTTGCAAACACTCGGTTTAAATCACCTACACCCAACTAATAATTGTCAAATAATTTTCAAAACTCCAAAACCATTTTTGTTTTCAAATAGTCAAGTGATGGTGTATGCTGAATTATGCTCTGGTACCAGCTGTAACAGAACCGACCAATTTATACGAGCACAAGTACGATGATCGCCAATTTAGTAGCAATCAAGTCACACTTGAGCCAATATAAACCCGGTAGTCCAGAAATCTCAAAGGATTTCAAACATTTTAAACAGAACATACCCCAAGGATCTTACAAATTCAGCAACAACCCATCACATGATACATAAGTTCACAACCGAATTAAAACATCTGAGTACAACATAGACTTTTACATAAATGTAATAGTAGCGAAAATCAACATAGTTTTGAAACAACGTAGTTCACATACGAGTACCACCAATTGACCATGTCACAGCATCTTACAAAAGCTAAAGATGGATAACGACCTTACCCCAGGTCTAATCTTCTTCGCCCGCAGGGGTGAAGCAGTTCTTGCAATAAGCATAGTAGACCACTCCTTCTGCAACAATGGGAATAAAACCCTGAGTACTCAATTGTACTCAGCTAGACTTACCCGACGGGAAGTAAATAAAAAGACTCTCAAGGATATGCAGGCTTATTTGGTGGAGCTCAGAGGATAGCAACATTTTGCATAAAAAAGCATTACTACAGTAGTTCCTCAACTTATAAATTTTAGATATGGTTTAGCTTCGATTTCAGTTAAGCTATTAAGCTAAGGTTTGCAGTTATACTAAACAATCACTAGATATTATAGCAAACAATACAACAATATGATTTTCGATATCCACAGATATCAACCTCATCTCACCATAATCAATATGTTCAAGTTGTTAACCTTTACCTCACCAGAAGATCAGTTCAGTTTCTCACTAACCAGGAGAGATGGCGATTCGAATCGATTGTACCAGCTGGCAAACATGCCAATCACAAACCCTGTCAGCCTGATCAGTGGCTTCTTGGGTCACTGTTAGATCTTTCTGAGACATAATATGTATCGCGGGTTTGGAGGAGGCCCATATTCTCAGAGACGAACCCACTTCCAGGATGCATCAGGTCTCTAACCTGCCCTTGGTAAGATGGTGTCTCTGCACATCCTTCCTGCCTCCAGAATATGTCTACCTTATCAGCCCCAATTCCCGGCTCAGAAAGAAATATTCGGTTTCGCAGTCAGAACGACTTATCTGGCCAGCTAAGTGACGACGTCTTTCAATCTCAACTGATGTCTGGTGGCCTCAGTCCTAGTCGGCCACAAGCAGCACTGAAGACGGCATGACCTCATCCATGTCATGCGGCTCCCCGCTACCTAGCCTTGATTATCTCATTATCATTGTGGCATGGTGGCACATATAGTCAACCATGTGGAATCCATCTCCATCATCATTAGTCACCACCTATGCTCGCGAAGGACAGGAAATCCCTCGACTTCTACCGGTCTAAGCATGGCTAAGCATAAGATCGAACCCATCCCTTGTCTAGTAATATTTTCATGATCAAAAATATATATATAGTGGACAAGGTATAAATGCAGCAACGGTATCAAATCAACTCCTATACTTAAGTGCACAACCACACAATTTAAGAAAGACCGGTGCATTTATAAAAAGAGATAGGTGAAGGCTTAGCGATGCTCCGGGGCTTGCCTTTCACAAAGTTAGATAGTTGGTGGTCAGAGCACTCAGGCAGCTCCGTCTCCTCCTCTCCTTCGGGAGCTTCCGGCATCTCGATCTCCGGGGGCACTCCTTCCTCCGGCGGATCAAATTGCAGCAGTGTAACTCCTCCTGGCGATCCTGTATGCATGATATGCATATATGAGAACTGAGAATGCATATGGAATGCAATATAGAGATGCACAACTTGAGCCATGAAAAGCATTAGACAACATGTGAGCATCCAAATAATTTATCAAACATTTACTGAGTATGTGCATATTTCTTCTCTAAACAACAACACATACTCACCCTTCTTAAGCAATCTATAGAACAAATTCTCGTCTTGCGTAAGAGGTCTACAACCTGCACTAACAATTAACTTGCATCAAACTCACCTAACTACACTTAACTAGTAAAGAAACAAGCATGAACAAGCACCTACACAAAGAGTATTAATCTTGCTGCCTTTATACATAAATAAAGTCAGCAACACAAATGTCCAGCATGGTTGTTGAACTAAAAAATCTCAGAATTGCATGAAAATTACTTGCTAACAACTCATTAATCGATTAAAAGCAATTAATTTAACCCTAGCTTATAACTGGACCCTTTATTTGCTCTACCTGGAAAATTCTAGAAAAATGAAAGCAGGTAGCACACTCCCATATTAGGCTACTGGCAAAATTTCATGTCATTTGGACAGATATAACATGCTACACAAAAATGACAAGCAGACAGCCATTTAAGCAATGAAAAATACTTACTACAGTGAAAAGTATCAAACAATAGATTTCCCATTTTTCTTTGCTTCTTTATCACAAAAAAAGTCTCAGGAAAAATATTCATAGCCATTACTTATTCCCATCAAACATGGTGAATTTAGCAAGAGTATAGCATGAAAGGCATGTTACACATGACATCATATAAATAGCAGTAACCAACCAGCAAACATATTTTTCCCAGATCCTACTACCCTAAACAAGATTAATGCAAGTGGAATCACATTTTTACCATATTCCTATAATTAGTTATGCATTTATCAAATTTACAAGCATATAACAAATTAATTATAACTACACAGAAAAGTTACCACAAAGTCATATTTCATATTTTTCCTGTATAGAGCTCAGAAATACAAACCCAACAAAATTTGGTTCACCTCCATTGGATATGCCTAGCTCCATCTATGATTTTTAGAAGATTTTACACCTTTTTTTTGAAAATCCAATTTCCTAATTCATTTAAAATGAAACCAGGTTTAAACACCACACGCACCCGGTCCAGTGAACCAGAAGCGCACCAGAGCCACTGACTAGTGGGGACACAGGTCAACCTGGCCCCATGTGACAGAGAGAGGGAGCAACCCGCCGGCGCTGACCGGCCCTATCTCGCCGGCGGCGAGGTCACCGGCGACACCAAGGGCACCTACGTGCTCCTGGGAACAAGGCGAACCCAACAAACTAAGCCTCAAGACCTAACCCTTACCGGAGCAAGCTCAACGGTGGCAATGGCGGACGGCGGAGCTCCGACGAGCGCGCGCCGGCCGCTACCGGCCTTCACCGGCGAAGCTAAGCCTCATTCCGAGAACTTGGAACCCTAACGAAGTTATACGGCCCACGAATCGACCTTTGGTCCACTCCGACTCGACCTAACCGCGCACAAGGCGGCACGGTGGCGGACGGGAACTCCGGCGAGCGGCGTCCCGGCCGAAACAGGGCTCAAGCGGCCCGACCAACCCTTTAGGCTAGATCCACGACTGGCGGAGACACCTAGACGAGCTAGAGAGAGGGAAGCCGGCCACGGCATTGTGTTTGACGCGGCGAGCAGTGAGCTCGGCGGTGCTCCGGCAATGGCACGGCGGCGAAGGCCTCTAGGTGCTATACCTTGCCTCGGCTGGTTCCAGAAATGGGCGGGGAAGGTAGAGTAGATGATGGCGAAGCTCGGGTGGAGATGGAGCGGCCGGAGACAAAGTAGCAGCGGCGGATTTCACTGCGGCATCGCCTCGGCGACCATGGTGTCCGGCGGAGAGGAAAGAGGAGAGCAGAGAGACGAGAGCGAGAGAGAGAGAGAGCGAGTGGAGCGCGCAGGGGACAGAATGGTGTGTCGCCTTTGCACTGCAGGCCGGCCGAGGAGGCAACGACGGCGTACGGCGCCACCTGGTGCACGATGCCTGACGGCGGCAACGTCGGCCCCTCCCCGATTCAAACTGAATCGGTTTTGATTCAATTCAAAATCGACTGAAACTCGATCTTTGGCGCGCCATATCTCTCGATCCAAGGCGTTTCAGTGCAAACTCCACTAATATGGGTCAAAGAGCTACATGAGTACTCCAATCCATTTTAGAACACCTTCAACTGAAACGGCTTGGTTTGAGAGATATTAGTTGATGAACATGGGTACTTTGAAACTGGAAATAGCTTTAGACTTAGCGAGAATTTGAAACTTCAAAACAGCTCCCAAACTGCACAATTTCACAATTTTGACCACCTTACACCCATTTTCATGAGTTGACCCAAAATAAAGTTTGTTGCTTATAAAATTCTACACAACTTTGATTAAGGGTGCTCTGACATGAAAAGTCTCTAAATTAACTTTCTTATTTGGTCAAACAAAATAGGTTTAGGAGGGCTTTCTAGTCAACTATGAGCTAGAGGGGTATTTTGGGGATTTCACCAACATGAACATTGTTCCAAATGTTGACCCAAACATTTTTAAGGCATTTAGAACAGTAATCCACCATTACACTTGCATGCTAACACATCTATGACATTGTAGGCATATAAGCAAACATATAGCTTATAAAGGAATGTAAATCAAATCAAATGGTGATGATGCATGAAATGACATGATCAATGCTTGATGTCATGCAAATGTAAGTGTAAAAATAGTAGCTAACACTAGGGTGTTACAAAGAAGTACATGGAGGCATGTGCGGCAACCACGCAGCTTCACGTACCCTGGTCGGCAAAGCTTTTCGAGCTGGATTTTACTGGCCTGCTGCCGTCCAGGACGCCGAAAAGATTGTACGACACTATGAGGCATGCCAGTTTTTCGCAAAGCAGATACATGTCCCAGCGCATGAGCTATAGACCATACCTGCATCCTGGCCATTCGCTACTTGGGGACTCGACATGATAGGACCTTTCAAGGCGGCTAAAGGGGGCTACCGCTGCGTATACGTCGCCATAGACAAATTCTCCAAGTGGATTGAGTACAAGCCGTTGGTGAAGGCAACAGCGGCCAAGGCTGCAGAATTCTTAATGACATCTCTCATCGTTTTGGCCTTCCGAACAGCATCATCACCGACCTAGGTACTACATTCATTAGAAGTGACTTCTGTGATTTCTACAACGAAAGGAGCATTGTGGTAAAGTATGTCTCGGTGGCTCACCCTCGAGCTAACGGACAATTCGAAAGAGCAAACGGAATGTTGCTCGACGCCCTCAAGAAGCACTTACATGAAGTCATCGAAATAAGCCCAGAAAACTGGATCAACGAATTGCCAGCAGTCATCTGGGGTTTGAGGACACAGCCTAGTCGCAATACTGGTGTATCTCCATACTCTATGGTCTACGGATTAGAAGCAGTGCTACCAGCCGACGTCGCTTTCCGAGCTCGTAGAATTGAGAACTACAATGAAGAAAGATCTGACGGTGCACGAGCAGAGGACATCGACAGACTCAAAGAAGAACGTCTGGTCTCTTGCGTACGCACGGCCAAATACCTGGAGGGGATGCGGTGGTATTATAACCGGAACGTCAACGGCAGATTTTTTGTGGTCGGTGACCTCGTCCTTCGGCGCAAGCGGAGCAAGGAGGGCACGCACAAATTCTCTTCCCCATGGGAGGGACCATACATGGTCAGAGCAGTGACTCGGCCAGGCTCGTACAGGTTGTGCAACCTCGACGCCGTCGACATCCCCAACTCATGGAATATCGAGCATCTCCATCGCTTCTATCCTTGACAGCGTGTCAAGGCAGATATGTGTATTTTTGTTTCATTACTTCAATAAAAGTCATATTGCCTCAATATACATGTATGTCTACAATCACAGATCAATAAGTTTGCTCTCAATGCGTAAGCCCTGCACCTGCTTGGGCAGCATGACTTCACCAATACGTAAGTCCCGCACCTGCTCGGGCAGCACGACATCGCCAATGCGTAAGCCCCGCACCTGCTCGGGCAGCACGACTTTGCCAATGCGTAAGCCGAGCACCTACTCAGGCAACACCTCTTCGCCAATGCGTAAGCCCCGCACCTGCTCGGGCAGCACGACTTTGCTAATGTGTAAGCCCCGCACCTGCTCGGGCAGCACCTCTTCACCAATGCGTATGCCCCGCATCTGCTCGGGCAGCACCTCTTCGCCAATGCGTAAGCCCTGCACCTGTTTGTGCAGCACAATTACGGCTACGTGTAAGCCCCGCACCCGTTCGAGCATCCTAGCTGCGTCGACGCGTAAGCCCTGCGTTCGACAGGCCGCCCAACTTCGCTACTCCATCGACTGCCCCGATAAATTCGGGAAGCCTCCGCCCACGATAAGCGTAACCCCCGCCAGGCACGAGCAGCTTCGCCACCACGTAAGCCCCAGGGACGCCTGGGCCGTTAAGTCTTCGCTAACACGTAAGCCCCGAGAACGCTTGGGCAGGTTAGCAGCATCTCCAAAAGCCCCGACAAGAGTGCGGGCACCGGATGCAGATCTCTCCAAAGAGTTATATACTCTAGCTACTCGCCAACCAATACGATAAATCTTGACCAAGATTGAGCGCCGCACATCACATGTGATCACCTACGACTCTTCGAACATTCAGCGATTTTATTGAAAATAAAAGCAAATTCATATGAACTTCGTCTGAACAGTTTTTGATCAACATGATTTACAAACTGTCTACTGCACAAGCAAAACTGCATTCTTTTACAGGTGACGTCACATGTTCTCCGTGGGGAATAGCTGCATGTCTCCGCCGCGGGCCTCGCTTCTTCTTCAAGCAGATCTTCCTGCTGCTCGGTGGTCCCGTGGGCATAACCCGTCTTCACCCTGTCATTGCTCACACCGGGATAATGAGAGCGCACCACGCCGAGCACATGGGCTGCCGCATTCTCCGCCACGTCGATACAAAAAGTCTTGAAGTACCGCAATGCATTACGACTCTGGTGAACAATGTCAAAGGTCTGCGGTGCTACAGCAGGAGGATTGCCAGGCGCATATTCAATAATGTCCAAGACAGGCTTAATGTTTTCAGCCACAGCTTCATAGCATTCCTCGGCAGACTCGAGACGCTGCGACAAATCATTCATCTACGCCCGCGTTCTCTGCTCCATAACTGATCACAAGGAAAGACATAGATTACAAGTCTCGACATAAAGAAACGAAGTATTCTACAAGCAAAAGAAAACTTACCCAAGCGGCTCTCTTCATTCCTCTGAGCAGCTTCCCGCAGCATCGTCACTTCCTTCTCCATTTCTTTGGCTACAACACGGAAGACAGTGGATCAACATTATCTAGCAAGAACAGAATCGAAGACCTAAAGAAGCTACATACCACGATTCATGGCTCCATCAAACAGTTCTTTCAAATCTGCATGACAAGACCTCAGAATTAAGGAGCAAGTAAGAGCCCAGATAAACTGGCCAGTATAGCAATGGCTTCCATACCTTTGTTCGCCTACAACAGCTTCTCTTCGGACTCCATAAGATCACTGCAATGCAATTGCAGTGTATCACGTTCCTCGCGGAGGTCCTTCATCGCTTCTTCCAGGCGTGCGGTCTCCTTTTGCAACCTCTAGTTCTCGGTTGTGAGGCTTACGGCACGTTGAAGCATCTTCCGGCGATCCTCCGCCGTATCATGCACCGCCTGGATGAAATAGACGAGCACGATGAGAAGCAGCCGAAGAAATCCCCAAAGTCAATACAATAAGGAAGTTAGTACCTGAACTCGCGAAGACAATTGCCCAGCCGACGGAGTACGTTCCTCATATCGGCGCGGTTCCCAGCAATATCGGCCTTCAAAGCCTCCAGCTCTTCGTCCATGGCTCTTTCCTCCGTGATGACGACAAATTCGTCACCAACTCTCCTCAAGGTTCGGAGTACCACCGGTGGAGCTTCGCCTGTAACTTGATGAGAAATCTCTTCCATGTCATGGTCCGGCAGTGTAGTGCTGGTGGATGGTCGCTTGGGAACTTCAACGGAGGGGCTTCCCGTATGGGCACTTGCCCCTTGATTACGATCGTTGGGTGACACCGGTCTAGCGGTGTTTCCCTCCGGTGAATTATCTCCTCCGGCGTCCTCGGTCTGCTCCTCTGCATCCTGACATGTAGATGGAGGCGGCGGCGGCAGCGGCGGTTCACGTGGGCCCACGGATGATGGCGACTGATTCAGCAAGCCCAAAGCTGGCTACTGTTCCGAGATGTTTGGTGATTCATGGTCAGAAGGCCATCTGGCGGTGACTCCATCGCCATCCCCACTCCTCGGCGGCTCGTTGTCAGCGATTGCCCCACTTGGCATCTTTCAACATCCTCAGTCAACGGATCCCTGGAAGAGATGGAATTCACGAGTACAGATAATTACAGCAGCTCCTCGATGAAACAATAGCAAGACATGCTTACAGCCCTGATCGACGGCGTTTCCATGTGAAGCTCTTCTTCCGACTAGAAGTTCCCTCGTCTCTAGAGTTTTTGGCCAAGGGAACCTCTCCCTTTTGTCGTTTCGGTGCCGGCTCTTCGTCATCGCTTGGGTCTGGGATCACTGCTTGGCGACGGGGCGGCTCGTCAGATATCTTGACAGGTTTTTCTGGCCTCCGAGCACCGCCTCTTGACGATCCAAGCTTCTCCGACACAGCTTGCTTACCGTGAGCTATTCGCTGAGATAGAGTTTCATGGTCTTCTTCAATATCGTCATCATGAGGATCTCCTGAAAGCTCCGTAGTATCCTCTTCTTCGACGCTAGGTCAAAATCGGTGGTCAGGGATTATGCCCTGAGGCCACTCGGCGATTGGCACATCAGAGAAGTAAACTTTACGCTCCTGCCCATGGATCTTCAACCAATCAAATAAATATCAATAAGAAGCAATTGATGAAGAAGCTCAAGATAAAAAAAGATCTGCGAGCTGAGAACCTCTGGAGGTGGAATTTCAATGCGGAATGGCTTATCTTGCCCACGATTGTCAATGTGAACATCTTTGTCGAAAAGCTCCTCCAATCTTTTTACGGCTTTGGTGGAGGACAATTCATCTGGTACTTCTCTAGTTGGGTCTGAGTGGCCTCTCCACTCAAATGCTGGGTGAATCCTATCCTTACACGGTTTCACCTGGCACCTGATGAAGCTGGCAGCAATGCCAACACCATTTAGATTCATCCCTTTTATAATTTCTAGCAGTTCATCCACTTGCACCATCTCATCTGAAGTAGGTCTGTCCGACTAGCTTGATTTTTTCTCTAGCATCTGATCTACAGCGCTGCGGACGGGAGGTTCTTGGTTTGGGATGTAGAACCATCGCTTGCTCCAGTCGTGCAGGCTAGTATTGAGTGGGATATGAAGGTATTGGTTCGACATTCCGTCATGAGTTTTGAGATACACCCCTCCGGCAACTCGGGAACCCACACCAGTTGACTTCACGAGCGTGAATATATGTCGAAACAGATTGAAATGGGGGAGAATACCAAGGAAAGCTTTGCAGAAGTGGATAAAGATATAAACTTGGAAGATGGAGTTGGGATGCAAGTGGCACAATGAGATCACGTAGTAGTCAAGAAGCTTTCGCAAGAACGGATGGCAAGACACACCAAATCCGCGAAGAAAGTAATCAGCAAATACAGTCATTTCACCAGTACCGGACATAGGGTACGGCTCACCTCCTGAAGTCCTCCACTCGGCAATGGCACGATCTGGTAGCAGTCCTTTCGCCACCAACCCCAGAATGGCCTTCTCCGTCATCGTGGAGGGTTGCCATTCGTTGTCCATGCGGAACTCCCCAGGTTGTGGCTCCTTCGCTTTCTTTGGAGGTACACGTGTGCTCTTCCTGGGACCCATTTCTTTGAAATCTTTGGAGATTTGGGGTGGCGGAGGGATGAATCGAAGAACACTTTGAGGAATTGGAATTTGGCTTAAGAAATCTCAGAACCCTAGATGGCGGCGGCTAGGGCAGGCTGGAGCGGTTGGTTGTTCAAATGAGTATCGAATGGATTTGCGGAGAAGGTGAACCATTTCCACTTGGTCTGAAGCCCTTCAAAAAGAGCGGTGCATCGTTTCGAATATCCGCACATAAGGCGGCTGGTCATTCCATCGTCAAGATTTTCTGAGCAGTGAATGGCTCGGGGACTTCGTCGCTTCGTCAAGTGTTTTCGAGCAGCAGATCTGCTCGGAGACTTCGTCGCTTCATCAAGTGTTTCCGAGCAGCAGACCTGCTCGGAGACTTCATCGCTCCGTCAAGTGTGTCCGAGCAACAGATCTGCTCGGGGACTTTATTGTCTCGCCAAGCATCTTCGAGCAATAAAAGCATCTTGGCTACTTCATTGTTTTGGCCATGTGTTTCTAAGTACTAAAATGGCCTGGAAGCTTCATCGTTTTGTCTGCATTCACGAGCATTAGAAATGCTTGGGGAATTTTATCAGTATGATGGTTTTTTTTGAAGTACTGGATGTGTTTCGGTGACTATCGGCAGTTCGTTTTCAACATCGATGGGTGAGATCTTTTATCGAAGAATAAATGGATAACAATCATACAAGAAGAGTACAATCTGGATTTTCTTAATATCATTCTACTCCGGCCTCCGTTATCATCTCTAGTTTTTACGAAAGACTTCCAAGAGCTAAAGAAGCGGGTATTATATACACAGCATCTTCACGTCATTGCGTCGAATACATTCATGATCTGACAGCAACAGTATACAATATGGGAGATAACTTGGAGGGATAAAGGAGTGGAAAGAAAGGGGTTTGCAGTAGACGATGAAGCTGCTCGGTGATGGACGGGTAACATTGGCCATCAGTCTACATAAGGTTCTGGTTAAAAACCAAACCTAGAAGAATTGGTTTACCTAGAGTGAAGAAGAACCCTGTGAAGACCTCATATGGGATTATGAGAATGATTTTGCATCACAAGATTTCTTCAAACTGCATCACCAAGCGGCAAGACTGCTACTAACAATAGGATCAGCCTACAGCTGGTCCCTATCACAAGATTTCTTCAAACTACAAAGGAAGTATAGCATAATTGCCTGGAGGACGCTCAACCTCACACACTGACAAAGCCATAAACAAGAAGGAACAGGAAGAAAGGGTGTTCAGTGCTAGGTGAAAGGAAAATATGCGGTGTGGTTATTTAGAAGCAGATGGGAAGCTGAACAGCCACCTCCTATCTCCCAACCTCCCAAGACAATAAATGCAGGGCATTCAATGGGGCAGCTACCAACCAGCCAGCAAATGCATTTGCAATAAATGGGTCAAGGTACTTTATATCCACCCTGGCACGTCAGTATTTTTAGCTTTGTTCGAGAATTTTTTCTGTTGCTGTTGTCAAACAATCCTGAGCACCAAATGTTCTCGGGGATTCCATTTTCTTCATCTGTCTGGAGACTTCGTCGCATCGCCAAGCATTTCCGAGCACCAAAGTTGCTCGGGGACTTCGTCTCATTGCCAAGCGTTTCCGAGCACCAAAGCTGCTCGGGGACTCCGTCGCATCGCCAAGCGTTTCCGAGCAACAAAGCTGCTCGGGGACTTTGTCACCTCGTCAAGCGTCTCCGAGCACCAAAGTTGCTCGAGGACTTTGTCGCATCGCTAAGCGTCTCTGAGCACCAAAGTTGCTCGGTGATTTTGTCGCATCGCCAAGCGTTTCCGTGCACCAAAGTTGCTCGGGAACTTTGTCGCCTCATCAAGCGTTTCTGAGCACCAGAGCTGCTCGGGGACTTCGTCACCTCATCAAGCGTCTCTGAGCACCAAAGTTGCTCCAGGACTTCGTCTTCGCCAAGAGTTTCCGAGCACGGGAAGTGCTCAGGGATTTTCATCAATTCATCCTTAAGCGGCCACCCAGGAGGTTCCAACCCGGAGGACTAAATGGCTCTGGTTTTAATCATATAACTAGTGTGTCCCTAGCTTGTTAGTGGTTACCGAAAGGCGCAACAGGGGGGCGCCTCATGGGGTCACGGATGTTCCTGCCTCGTGTACAGTGCTACGACCACTTACACATGTTTTAGTTTTTGAGGAGGATACGTCTGTGCACACTTGCCATTGAAACCTCATGGCCACTAACTTGTTAGGGTGCCTAGTGTAAGATTTCATAGTGAAACCCTGCCATTCTTCCAGAGCGAAGGTCTAGTGGGGCTCGAGACCCCCGGCATCTGGGAATCACGACTCAGCGGGTAAAGTTGTACAAATTCTGCAGAATTCTCTCATCTGATATATCAGCCGTGCTCACGGACACGAGCGGCCTGGTTCCTTCATGGTTAATGTTTCTGGTTTACCTTAAGCTAATGATATGATAAAGTGTTGATTAATTTATAATATTACAATTGGAATGGGTTTACTCACAATAAGTAGAATTAAGATAAATAAAATATGATCAACTTAAAATTGCTAACTGCAGTCAACCATGTCAAACCTTTTGAGCCTCATGAACCCTTTGCTATACTTGCTAAGCATGGTGCGCTTGCATTTGTTGTAAATTCAATGAAAATCCCAGATGGGTAACAGATGTTGGATATGAGGAGTTTCCAAAAGACGTCCAGGAGTTCTAGTTGATGTTCACCAGTCAGAGTCCCTGTGGCAGCACGGGCTAGTTTCCGCTATGTAATAATTTGCCTTTGAGCAAAGACTATGTGACAATAATGTAATGAATTATTCGATGTAATAAAGTACTTTACTTTGATATTATGCAGTTTGGCATTATATGTGTGTTTTGGACTTTCTGGGCACACATATATGAGTACTAGGTTTTGCTTTGCAAAATTGGGTGCGACACCGGACTATATAAGGCGGGCAGGGGATACCCTCAAAATATCTCATCTACTAGCAATACAATACAGCAACACACAGGACGTAGGGTATTACGCCTTGTGGTAGCCTGAACCTGTATAAACCTCGTGTCTCGTGCTTACTGCGCAACTCTTGCTCGTCTCAGGCGCACCTTCACCGATCATCTACTACCTTGGGCATAACCCTCGGTAGACTATCGCCGGCATTCCATCAACAAGGGGTGACCCCTTCGGGCCACTCGCAGTGGGCACCTCCGAAAAATAAACTTTCCGGTCCTGGCCATGTATCCTCCGCAAATCAAATAAGATGCAAAGGATCAACACTCGGAACAGAAGACACAAAGGAAGAAATTAGCAAACAACATACCTCAGGCGGTGGATTCCCAATGTGCAAAGCTTTATGCTGTCCTCGGTTGCCAATATGCGTTCGGCTATCAAAAAGCTCTAGCTACAGAAGCTGACATATGGTCTGGTATTTCTCTGGTCGGGTCAAATTTACCGGTCCACTCATAAGCAGGATGAATCCTCTCCTTGCAGGGTTGTACTCGGCGCCTCACGAAACTTGCGGCCACTCCAATCCCATTCAGATTCATGCCCTTCAGAACCTCCAACAACTCATTCAGCTGCTCCATCTCATCGGATGTGGGTCTGTCCAACCAGCTTGACTTCCTTTCTGGTATCTGCTCGATAGCACACCGAACAGGAGAATCTTTGTTTGGCAAATAGAACCATCTTTTATTCCAATCCCGAAGGCTCGTATTAAGAAGAATTGAAAGATAATGAGCGGACATCCCGTCCCTCAGTTTCAGATACACTCCCCCGGCGATTCGAGACCCCCTCCGCTCGATTTCACAAGCATGAACAGGTGGCGGAAGAGATTGATGTGGGGAAGGATACCAATAAAAGCCTCACAGAGATGAATGAAAAAGGAGACACGGAAAATAGAATTGGGATGAAGGTGGCACAAGGAGATTTCGTAATAATCAAGAAGTTTGCGAAGAAAGGGGTGGCAAGGAACACCAAACCCACGGAGGAAATAGTCGGCGAAGACAGTCATCTCATTGGTATTTGGCAAAGGGTATGGCTCACCTTCTGATCGCCTCCATCCAGTGGTGGCGCGATTCGGCAGTAACCTCTTCGCCACCAGGGTCAAAATGGCCTTCTCCGTCATTGTCAAAGGTTGCCACTCATTGTCCAGGTGAAACTCTCCGAGCTACGGCTCTTTCGCCTTCTTCGAGGGCATGCGTGTACTCTTCCTAGGCACCATTTCTTCGAAATTGCTTGCGGATTTGGATGGCGGAAGGATGAATCGAAGAGATTTCGGTAGAATTGGATTTTGACTCAAGGAACTCTGAAACCCTAGATGGCGGTGGCTAGGGCAGGCGGTGACGGTTGCTTGTTCGAATGGTGTTGACATCTACTAACGTCGCCCAATATAACTTTATAACTTTTAACACTAGGGACGAGATTAGAAGATGTATGGTATTTTAATTAACTCGTCATTAGCAACTAGCCACTCATCTATTACCAACGTTCTTTAGCATGAACTGGGTTGTCAAACCTAATTATATATGCTAAGAATAAATAAAGGTTTTATATATTATTCCATGTGACTAGGCAGAAATATAAATAAATATAAACTAAAAACAATTCTGCAAGCGGACAGATAATTATACCATTGTAGCATTTTACCTAGAGTTCTACCAAGTTGTCGATTTATATTTATACCACTGGGAAGGACTTGGTTAAACTACAATCTATTATATTGATAACATCTATATACAATGAATAAGTAATTACCGATGTCATATACTCTACTCATAACAGGTAGAGGTCACAAGATAATAAAGATAAATAGGGTGATAAGTATGATCAAGCATCATTAATAAAGATAAACATCAGAGCACTTTCTAGTCATAGTAATAACTAGCCAATGGATAAACTAAGGAATTAGTATCTAAGGTAATTCTATAACTACGTCAATGTCTAACTAGTGCAATTACATCTAGCAATCATTGTCAGATTAGTCCTATATCATGATCACATGCAAAGGGCATCATCTAGGAAAGGTGTGAAACAGAGTCATCACCCAACTTCGCGACCGTGCCTGCTTGCCTACATACGGGGGGTGGACTACAGAGGAATCAACGTAGCTGTCACCTACGCGAACTACCACACGACCCGGCACATCAGGGTGCACTCGCAGATAAACAAAATATCTAGACACCATGTCTACATATTGTTCTACATCTACCCAATGATCGTTTGGATAAACGCTATGCGAGCAATTACATGAATTCAATAAGATCAAACCAACTATACTAGACATATAATTAAAGTAGACAAAGACTAATGCAATCAAGAACATATGAACTATTAAGAACAATGTTTCCCTAATCATAATGAAGAATACAATAATAGAGAAAGAACCAGAACTATACCAAACTCTGCGCTCCAGACGGATGCCGGGGCTCCAGATCCCGCCGAAGAACTAGATCTCCTCTACTCTCTAATCTAACTAGGCTAGAACTATGAACTAGAAGGCTCTTGATGAACTAGTAGGCTCCTGATAGCTTGAAGACTTGTTGCCTTCGATGAACGATTGATTGATGCCTGCAGGGGTCTGCCTCTTTATTTATCGCCTGGTGGGATGAACGTGCGCCGTAGGATCAAACCGACTTAAACAATGGGCTGAGATGACTCCTAAGAGGCAGCAGAAGAAGACTCCAGAAGGCGGGGCCAAACCCTAGCCGGGGGGCACCGACCGGCCCCACCCTAGCAGGGTGCAGGCCCCAATCGCTTCGGATGTGTTCCAGAGGCTTCTAGTGTTCCGATGATGATGTTTCCTTCGCGGTTACGTTTCGTGATAATTATGCACTTTAATCCCTCTTTTATGCTTTTCTGCAATAACCCCTGGAAAATACAGAACATGCAAAACTCATGAAAATTGTCAGTTAAAACCCTAGACTAGTATGTTTTCATGTATCCTTTTGTGTCTAAAGTTCTAATAAAAGTTGACGTTATCGGCCGTCAACAACTCCCCCAAGCTTACCTTTTGCCAGTCTCTTGGCAAACAAACTAAGCCTAATTACTAATGTATTTGGATCAGGAGTTGCTACAATGCTTTCAATCTTTTCAAGTACACATGCTTTCAAACAGAAATTCTCCTCCAGATTGGACAATAACTGCTCTAACGTTTAGACTTACTCGTTTTACCTTTAACTATGGAGCTTTACAACCCTCGCATAAGTCTTGAGCAATTGAAAGATAGAACAATTAAGTCAAGCACTACGTCTCAAATTCTTCATAGTACCAATATTCTGGAGTTTTGCAAGTTTTCAAAATAAAACTCAGAGCTTAATTGTATGGCACCCTCAAGTCTCTCAGTATATATGGTATTTGTGGATCTCACTTAAGGCATTAAGGATGTTATGCCTTCCTATAACTAAAGATTATAATGGAGCTCATAGGAGTGGCAATAACAAGGTTTAAGCATACTTGCAATTCATATGTTGTAAAGTCAAACGATGGATCCATAGAGAATCGAGGCATACAATCAAACCAAGATGTGCATGTGTATGGAATATGGTGGATAGGTGTATGTGTGGTATTTAGTGGCTAACTCTAATTCTACTTATGCTCTTTGGAAATGATTCACTCTCCTTTATAACTTGGAGGAAAACATGGGCTATCTTTATTCTTTCTCTTTCTCTCTCTTTTTTTCATTCGGGAGGCGGGCATCTAGTACCCATTGTTTTAATGCTGGGACACTTGTCCATCTTTTACTCCCTTTTCTTTTCATACTTTTGCATAGCCACATGCATCCAATACATGATTTGGAGAGATAACAATAGTGAAAACTTAGAGCATTTATAACAGGGCTGTCATATGGGGTTTATATATTTTTGGTGTTCACTCCCAGTGCAGGAGAAAACATTTTTATGATGAACATCGATGAAAGTGGAAATGGTTGCGATTACTCCTAGGGTAGGAATAATGCATATATGCTGAAGTGTGTACGTGATCTTGGTTTTAAAAGCATGACAAGACTCTCATATGGTATTCAACAAAGGTTGACTAAACTCAATGCAAAGCAAGCAGCATGAATGTGCAAAAGTTTCCTATCTCTAAATGTATAATATATGGCTTTGGTGGGAACTCACATTTTGTCATACAAGAGCTCATCATGTAGATTTTAAGTTTTCAAAAATAAATCTCCAGAACTTAATAATGCTAGCAATAAGATAAATAGTAGCTGAACCTTCATGAATCATATTAATCAATTACCTAAACTTAGCTCAAGCATATGCCTCCACAAGTTTCAGGTTCAGAGTAAATTCTCGGATTAAAACAGTAGTATCCAAAACTCAGGAGAATTTAAGGTTGACAATTAGGCACTTGAAATGAATTATGGCAGAGCAACTATTCATCATCTCCAAAACAAAATTTTAGTGTTCATCAATTTTTAATTTATTCTAGCCTAGACTAACTCTAAACAAACTCTAATATATAGCTAAATATTTATTTGGTTTTCAAATTTTATCTTACTAGCTAACTTTCGCGAAAAAGCGATATAATAATAATGATAAGAATAATAGTGTGGGAAACTGATACTTAGCTGGACTTAAAATGGAGGGCGCCCTCCCCCAAGCTTGATGTTTGATAGGGTCTTTGATGTTGTAAATTGAGTGATCCTTCTGGAATCAGGTGTCTCGGCAGCGTAAACGTGTCGGGTCGACTAGCATTTTGATCTTGTATTTTTTCTGTGAAACTCAATTGCCAACAAAGATACCAAATCTTATGGAGAGGGGTTAGGTTTAGTACCACTCCATGGTAAGTGATTGATTTTATATTTCCAACAGAAGCTTCCTAACTGAGTGGACCTTCATGTGCCCACATATTTTTGGGTTTTTTTCTAAAAGGTGTGGACCTTCATGTGCCCACATATTTTTGGTATTTTTAGATTTTCCTATGATACAATTGTGACAGAACCGCCTTAATCATAGGGCCCACGTGCCCCGTTATCGTCCCTAAGGACCTTTGACTAGTCTGCACGAGTTTCCTTTGCCCTAGGTGGCCCGTCGGGTCTCATAGGAAACCCTACTTTCCCCCGAGGATCTCATTGTAAAGACCTTACAAGTATTACAACAATTTACACAAATGAGATAAATTAGAGTAAAGAGTGCGGAAGAGTTACATTAATATAGGTTTACAAATCTATCTTACATTATCCCAAACCAGAGTTTCATAGTAGAGTAGCAGTATACAACTTTACACCCTGCCCAAGGGATTAAATCATATACTTTTCATCCATGCACGATCTGCTGACCGGCACGGTCCCACGCAGAACTGCACATTTAGTTTACCTGCAACAGGGGTTAACAAACCCTA
The DNA here is from genome assembly GCA_038502445.1 of Eremochloa ophiuroides. NCBI lineage: Eukaryota > Viridiplantae > Streptophyta > Magnoliopsida > Poales > Poaceae > Eremochloa > Eremochloa ophiuroides. The sequence continues at coordinate 43,016,088 of JAHLJS010000003.1, forward strand.
AGTACTGGGGTACTCCGTAAGACTTACCCAACTAAAGAAAAAGGAATGAGACTCAAGAATGTAGGCTGATGGGGAGTCAAGGTAAGGCTTTAGCAAGAGTCAAAGTATTTTGCGGAAAAAGCAATACTAACCAATTTTCAATATTTTAAATCAATATTATTTTAATCATAATCCATATTTCCAAATTCAGTCACATGTATCCTCATACTTTTTAATTTATTATCCATTCTCAAAACACCTAGTTCCGAACCACTTTTCACTGAATGGTCGAAGGATCAAGTCTCCATAACCAAGGAGCAACGACGACTCGAATCGATTAGTACCTAGCTGGAGATCCCTATCCACACTGCATATGCAGCACTTAAGCTTGCATATGCCAACCCCGCCTACCATGGCTTTTCATACCCTGGAACCGATCCTACGCCACCCGAGAGCACAGTACTCCTCTCGTCTCCAGGCACGACGGCCACGAGAGTACACGCTACTCTCGCCATCTTTCCACTCCCAGTGCGTGGTTGTCGGTTCCAGCAGTAGAGCCACCGGAGTCAGAGGCTTCCTGTAGTATGTGGCTAGTTGCAAAGTCTCGATCCAGCAGGCCTACAACGAACGGTCCCTAATGCCTTTTCCAATCGGCGACAATGCATTGGGACTCTAACCCAAGTACAAATGTCCCTTCAGTTTTCAAATCCCGTTTCCGTCGGTGATAATTGTTGGGACTGTAATCCAATGCTACGATCACCGAGCAGGAAAATCCCATCCCGTCGATGATAGTGTACTGATCAAGTGCACAGCCACCGAACGAGACTAATATCAGTTCCCTTTTTCATGTTTAAATAATGTATCACAATAGCTCAAAAATAGCATATATGCAAATCTACATTATTTAAGCAGGGCTAAGCATTTTCCAGACATTTTATTTTAAAATGGTTTCCTAGATATTTCAGTGGTCAAGGTTGGTAATGCATCAATTGGGTTATCAATCAACTCCTAAAAACCTAATGTAGCAGATTAACTCAAGTTATAAAGATTTATAAATCACAAGGTTGGGGCTGAATGCACCGGGGCTTGCCTGTGTTGTAGGTTTGTCACTTCTGTCAGAAATCGATGAAAACCCTCTTGACTTCTCCTGACGAACAATATTTCCGTCGGGCTTCAAGCAAGGCTTCCGGAAACCCGTTTACTAAAAATGCATGATGTATATGTTATGATGCAGGAGATGCACTAAATTGTGAATTAATACAAGTAAACTAAATTTAGGAAGTTGAGTACAACTTTCCTTCACGGTAAAGTGGTAAAATAAATCTCGTTAGACAAGGTGGTGGTTATATAATTTATTCATTGACCACTTTAACAGTCATAGAAGGTCGAGTTAACCTTCCTAATAACATTACTACACCTTTACTTAAACAAGTCACTAACCCTATTATCCTATGTGAGTAATATAATTTATTAATGTTCTAATTAGCAATTTAATTAAGAACCCAAACAACTAATTAAAGTGCCATAGATTCTCTCAGGTTAAGGACCGAGGGACTATCTCGCATTCCAAAAGTCACACAAAACCCTAAATGGCTAGGGTTCCTATTGATTTTATTAAGCGATCTATAGAGTATTAATTAGTGATTAAGCAAACTAATTTCTATTTGAGCCCAAACTTTACCAACAGCTAGATCCTTCCCTAAAACAGAGCCTATACAAGTTTCATGATTTTTGGATTAATAGGGAAATTATAAAAATTCATTAAAGTTTTAATTTCTAATTAAAAGGCACATTTTTAGTATCAATAGAAACTGTCCCAATTATACATCTAATATTTTTATAAAATTCCACACCCTACAGAGAGCACTAACATTTATTTTCATGATTTTTGGAGCAATGAATAATTCTCTACAAAATAAACAAGATACACTACAATTCATATATACATAAAAAGAAAAATCTTTGCACTTGACGCCGACCCGGCTGCTGGGCCGACCCAACTGAGCTAGTTCGGCCCAGCTCTTGCTCCCTCTCGGTTTGCAGCTACTGGACCGTAAGCCCAGCAACAACCCGGCCCATCTCTCTCCATCTTCCTCCTCCCGCTCGCGCAGGCGCGCCCCCGTGCATTCGCCCGACGGCACGGGCGCGACGGCTCGCCACCGATGGCTATCCGGGGACGACCAGGACACCAACAGATCCCCAACCGCCCGACACACCTATCGACCCACTCACCCCGGCGGCCAAGGCACTAGAGCGAGCTCTCCACCAGCCATGGCGGCTCGGCGGCGGAGGCACGGCGGCTCAGCCGCGTTCCGGCTCCTCCGAGGACCAAGAAACCTAACCAGTTATACTTAAAGCTTCCCGGAGCTTACCATGCCGCGGTGCGCGCGGCTTAGAGAGGAGACGACTACGGACGCGACCTGTTGATGCGGACCACGACCTCGGCGGCGAACTCCGGTGACGATCACGGTGTTCCGAGGCGACCTGTACACCAACAGCAGAACAGAGAGACCCTAGAGCATCACTACAATATGGAGAAGCTTGAACAGCCGATTGGATGCGGTGAAGCTCACCCGAGATGGCCAATCATGGCGAACCGAGCGTGGTGGCGCGGTTACCGGCCGCAGAGATGAAACCGGCCTTCCGGTTGATTCCGGCTACGACAGGGGACACAAGAGGACTCAGTGGGTGCGCAATGAGGTGCCAAAGCTCTGTGAACAGGCAATTAGACGGCGAGCACTCGAGCAAGGCCAATTTGGCCGAGCACCGCGGCTCACCGGTGGAGGCCAGAGGAAGAATAAAAGAGGAGGGCAGCGACCACGGGGCACTATATAGGACAAGAGTGGACTCTAGACATGGGGAGGACCCCTACGGGCCCGGCCCCGATGGCGACACGCGGCCGGCCAGCCCCGGCCATCGCCGGTGGCCGGCGCGCGCACGCGCGGCAGCCAGTACGCAAACAGAGCAGGGGTCCGGTCCCCCCTACCAACTACTATAACACTTCCCCTACCCTATCTCCTATTTTAGTGCAATTCCTTTTTATTTTGTGTAGAAAGTGGAAAAATTTTCAATGTAAAAGTTGTGGAAAATTTTATTCCGAGCAAGTTTTATTTTTGAACCATACCTAAATTTTGAATATTTTTGAAATTATGAAAAAGGGGTAAATGGTCAATTTGAAATCCATTTACAATTCATTTAAATTCTCAAAATTTTTCTCAGCATCTTGAGATTCTTCAAAAATAAAAGTTGTTCTATTTGACAAGGCCTATAACTTTCAGTAAATAGGTATTGGAAGATTCTTCATAGTTTTTGAAATAGCAATTCAAATTTAAATTTCAAAACACTGTTTAGGGTTTAATTTGAAATATTACTGCATAACATCAAAATCCCCAAATATAAATGTTGTTCAAATTGAAAAGCCTTTCAACTTTCACTAAAGTAGTTTGCCCTAATTCTTGATATTTTTGAAAAGGCATTTTAAATTTAATTAAACAAACACTAATCGGGTTTAATTTAAATTTTTACAGGTAAACTTTAAAATCTATAAACATGAAAGTTGTTCCATTTTGAAAGGGCTAAAGCTTTTATTAAAAGACCATTATCAGATTCCTACTAGTTTTTGAATTCTTATTTCAAGTTTAAACTTTAAAACCTAGATTAAGATTTTATTTGAAATTATTTTTAATAACTTCCAAATTGCCCAAAATAGAAGTTGCTCAACTTTTAAAGATTTACAACTTTTGTTTAAGGCCTAATACCTAATTCTATTTAGTTTTTGATTCAGGGTTTTGGGTCCGATGTAGGGTTTATAAATGTCTTCGTTTTTATTTCTTATTCGGATTTAAAGACATACACACAAACAATTATTTAAAACATAAAGTCACTCAAAGATATCTAAGTACAATCACATGTGGAAATAAAATTGTCTGAATGATGCACAGTAACCATGATTTTATGCGGGATGAATTACATGCAATTATGATGACATGGCCGGTTTTAGTTATCATAACACTAGGGGTGTTACATTCTTCCCCCCTTAAAATAAATCTCGTCTCGAGATTTCAGTTATGGCTAAAGCCTTAGTTTTAGTAATGGAAAAGAAAATGTATCAAGTAAACATTTTTTTAACTTGACTATAAAGCAAGTAGGTGTTTTACATTTCGTAAAACTTGAAAGGGGTAAATGAGCAGAGAACTTAGGAAAGTTTTTAGATGAGAAATTCACTGATTTTTTGGGTAGCTTCTTCTCCTGAAGACTGATTCCAACCTACTTGTGCGTCATCCTGTTGAAGTCTTTTGAGTAACACGATCTCTTTTTGGCTTATGACTCACGCTGAGTATTCTGAGTGTGTCAGATCTAGTTCAATTCAACGCCTACCAAGTCGATACCCATTTTGACACTCGAAGTTACTTCTCAAGTGGTGACACATGAAATACATCTTGAACAGCTAACAAGTGTTCAAACGCTTGAGTTGGTAAGCTACTAGCCACACTTCTCTTCCTATCTGTTATAATGAAGATTCTTATTCGACCTAATCAGTTGTCTCTCAACACTAAAACTTAAAACCTTATTTCTTCGAAATGCAACCTTTGCGAGGAACATCTTTTAAGGGTGGTTACAAGGAGAGTGAGGGCACATTAATTGCGAGCTACAATTGTTCAGAATCACCGACTACGATACCAGTGTGTACCCTGGTAAGATCTTATGTGGCTGTAGTCCACGGAAAATTCCAAGTTTTGACACGGCACCATAGTCACGGGTCGAGATACCATCATAGAACACAATTAAAGTAACCTCAATAAAAAGAGAACATCTCGATTGTGGCTATGATGTACAATGACCACAGACCTTGATACGACCATATACCCATCATAATCTCATGTGATTATGAGTTACAGGAGATCCCAGGTTGCTATATTGTCTCGCAGCCGTAGATCATGTTGTATCATAGCAAGATGAATTCGTTTCCACATACAGTGCAAACAAAGAAACTTTATTAGTTGTGAAACTACAGTACATCATAGCCCTAGACCTCGATACCTACGCGTGCCTAGCAGAATCTCGGCGTGGCCATGGCACGTGAGAGACCCTAGGTTTCGACGCGACACCGTGGTCACAGGTCATGACATCACTATAGGCACAACCATAACGATTTTGGAATAACATGTTGGATTTGAGTGAGTGATACGTGTCGGATCAAAGCATAGCACGTATGGAGATAAAAAGTCATGGTCTAGTGTTAGGTTTTCATACTGAGTCTGTGGGTGAATTGAAGTACATCCTAAAATTTTTGAAGAAGTGAATTTTCAAAATAGATGTTAAGACATTTAAAAATTAACCAAGAATCCATAAAATAATAGGGAATCCTCAGCGGATCACCGACACCATTTCCAAGTGATTAGATCTTAGTTACCATTTCCAAATCGGTTCCTGCTATTTTATCGGATGAAATTAAGATGATTACAAGGACAAAGGATTTGAGAATTCGGAGAGATCAGATGTGAATCCTCGAAGTAGATTTTAATATAATTATAAAGAACAAAAGAATTTTGAAATTCATGAAGAAATATGGATATGAATTTTGTGAAAGGTATTCGAAAGAGAGTGAAAGCACATTAATTGCAGGTTAGGATCGTGACCATCAACCCTGATAGCAGCGAGCGTCTGGCAGTAATTTCCCATGGTTGCGTTCCAAAGGAGACCCTAGATTTCGACGTTGTGTCATGGTCTTGGAGCATGATATCCCATAGACTACAATTACAATAGCTTTCAAAGGAAATAGCAGTGTTTTGAAAGGAGAAGATAAAAATTTTACATGAATGGATTTAATAAATCAAGGATTAGCCAAGGTTTTGTGTCGAGTTGGTATAGTAAATGAGTGCATCCAGAAGTTTTCCAAGGTCTAGAAACTTATGGAGCGAAGATTATTAAAGATTGACAAAACCTTGATATACAACGTGTAACTTTTCAATGAACTCGATTTTTCCTTTGGAAGAAGATTTTTAACAGAGCCTAACTTGAAAATTCAGTTGTGCTCAACACCATTGAGGGCAGTCACGATCATACCACGATACCCGCATACACTCGGCAGCAAGCCATGTGGATGCATCCCACATGGGGCCCCAAGTTTCATAGGTACCGTAGGTCGGGAACGACTTATCCCATTGAGGTACTAGCATCAGCTCGATACTCCAAGTAAGAAAAGGACAAAGGAGTCTTGTGAGAAATCCTTTTTAGAAGATTGTTCTTTTTAAATTCTAAGGCCTTGGTGACTTTTGAAAGAAAGAATTTAGAAACAAAGTCACTTCATAATTCCTTTTTGCAATGGGCTTTTGGTCAAAGGTGTTTTAACAATGGTGGTATGCGGAGTCAAAACAATTTGTAGAAAGCGTACAATTGCCAAAAACCTTTCAAGATGATTGAATTGAAACCTTATTTGGAAATTGGGAAGTATTTTTGTGAGGCTTTAGAATCAGAACAGTTTGAAAATAATTTTAAAATCAATACGAGTTTCGAAAACGAAACCCCCTTGAATGTCTTATTTCCTGAAACAATTTTCAAAACTTGGTTTGAATAGTTCAGTTTTCAAATCAAAGCATCGCTTCCTTTTGTTTACTTAAAACAAAACTGGCATGGCTTTTTGCAATCAAATTGGTTTTTCGAAACCCGTCTTTGATTTGAGTTGTCAGAAGTCGTCACCAGATCTTTCAGCAAGCACAAGGGAGGCTAGAAGAATCATTTTTAAATTTGCTCTCTTCAAAGATTTTTAATTTATAAAAGCTTTTGGAGTTTTCAAAAGTAAAGTTGAGGTTGATCCATTGTTAATACTCTGACTAGGACCTGTAAGGGACACTTCAAATCTCGACCGACCAAGGAGAACAGTGCGGGACAAAAATACTTTAGTGGTTGAGTAACCTACTCCCTGCAGTGATTGCCACGTCCATGTAGGGGTTCCGAACATGGTCAGGCAGTTGTCAATTCCGGTAGAAGGGTCTTGTGGATCCATCGGTTTAGAAGAAATGTAGGGATTTTTATTTTAACAAAATACCTTTTGAAAATAGGTTTCCTTTTTAGAATGTAGAGATATATTTCGTATTGGGGGTATTATTAATAGTTGTAATGTCATGATGCATGAGCGTTCCAACGCGATTCAGCATACTCGGATACATATACGTATATATCGATCAAATACTAGAGTGACATGCACTCAATATTTTCCAACATAGGGCATACTTAGTGAGCTAATCCACTACTAAACTCATGACCTATCTAGAGACCTATAGAAAGAATCAAGGAAAGATTGCATAGAATGAATGAGGAAAGTTCAGAAACAACTCGGACCAAACTACCGCATTAATTTTATTCATTCGAAATCATTTTAAGTTTTTGTAAAGTAATACTGCAAGTACTTTATAATGAAATGCTCTGATACCACTTGTGACAGAACCGCCTTAATCATAGTGCCCACGTGCCCTGTCATTGTCCCTAAGGACCTTTGACTAGTCTGCACGAGTTCCCTTTGACCTAGGTGGCCCGTCGGGTCTCATAGGAAACCCACTTTCCCCCGAGGATCTCATTGTAAAGACCTTACCAGTATTACAACAGTTTACACAAATGAGATAAATCAGAGTAAAGAGTGCGAAAGAGTTATATCAATATAGATTTACAAATCTAGCTTACATTGTCCCAAACCAGAGTTTCGTAGTGGAGTAGCAGTATACAACTTTACACCCTGCCCAAGGATTAAATCATATACTTTTCATCCATGCACGATCCGCTGATCGGCACGGTCCCACGCAGAACTGCACACTTAGTTTACCTGCAACAGGGGTTAACAAACCCTATGTACTAGGGTACTATGCAAGACTTACCCGACTAAAGAAAAAGGAATGAGACTCAGGAATGCGGGCTGATGGGGAGTCAAGGTAAGGCTTTAACAAGAGTCAAAGTATTTTGTGGAAAAAGCAATACTAACCAATTTTCAATATTTTAAATCAATATTATTTTAATCATAATCCATAGTTCCAAATTCAGTCACATGTATCCTCATACTTTTTAATTTATTATCCATTCTCAAAACACCTAGTTCCGAACCACTTTTCGCTGAATGGTCGAAGGATCAAGTCTCCATAACCGAGGAGCAATGACGATTCGAATCGATTAGTACCCAGCTGGGGATCCCTATCCACACTGCATATGTAGCACTTAAGCTTGCATATGCCAACCCCACCTACCACGGCTTTTCATACCCCAGAACCGGTCCTGTGCCACCCGAAAGCACAGTACTCCTCTCGTCTCCAGGCACGACGGCCACAAGGGTACACGCTACTCTCGCCATCTCTCCACTCCCAGTGCGTGGTTGCCGGTTCCAGCAATAGAGCCACCGGAGTCAGAGGCTTCCCGTAGTATGTGGCTAGTTGCAAAGTCTCGATTTAGCACGCCTATAACGAATGGTCCCTAATGCCTTTTCCGTCGGCGACAATGCATTGGGACTCTAACCCAAGTACAAATGTCCCTTCGGTTTTCAAATCCCGTTTCCATCGGTGACAATTGTTGGGACTCTAACCCAATGCTACGATCACCGAGCAGGAAAATCCCTTCCCGTCGATGACAGTGTACTGATCAGGTGCACAGCCACCGAACGAGAATAATACCAGTTCCCTTTTCCATGTTTAAATAATGTATCACAATAGCTCAAAAATAGCATTTATGCAAATCTACTTTATTTAAGCAGGGCTAAGCATTTTCCAGACATTTTATTTTAAAATGGTTTCCAGATATTTCAGTGGTCAAGGTTGGTAATGCGTCAATTGGGTTATCAATCAACTCCTATATACCTAATGCAGCAGATTAACTCAAGTTATAAAGATTTATAAATCACAAGGTAGGGGCTGAATGCATCGGGGCTTGCCTGTGTTGTAGGTCTGTCACTTCTGTCAGAAATCGATGAAAACCCTCTTGACTTCTCCTGACAAACAATATTTCCGACGGGCATCAAGCAAGGCTACCGGAAACCCGTTTACTACATGAAATAAAAAAATGCATGATGTGCATGTCATGATGCAGGAGATGCACTAAATTGTGAATTAATACAAGTAAACTAAATTTAGGAAGTTGAGTACAACTTTCCTTCACGGTAAAGTGGTAAAATAAATCTCGTTAGACAAGGTGGTGGTTATAGAATTTATTCATTGACCACTTTAACAGTTAGAGAAGGCCAAGTTAACCTTCCTAATAACACTACTACACATTTACTTAAACAAGTCACTAACCCTATTATCCTATGTGAGTAATATAATTTATCAATGTTCTAATTAGCAATTTAATTAAGAACCCAAACAACTAATTAAAGTGCCACAGATTCTCTCAAGTTAAGGACCCAGGGACATCTCGCATTCCAAAAGTCACACAAAACCCTAAATGGCTAGGGTTCCTATTTATTTTATTAAGCGATCTCTAGAGTATTAATTAGTGATTAAGCAAACTATTTCTATTTGAGCCCAAACTTCACCAACAGTTAGATCCTTCCCAAAAATAGCACCTATATAAGTTTCATGATTTTTGGATTAATAGGGAAATTATAAAAATTCATTAAAGTTTTAATTTTTAATTAAAAGGCACATTTTTAGTATCAATAGAAACTGTCCCAACTATACATCTAATATTTTTATAAAATTCCACACCCTACAGAGAGCACTAACAATTATTTTCATGATTTTTGGAGTAATGAATAATTCTCTACAAAATAAACAAGATACACCACTATTCATATATACATAAAATGAAAAATCTTTGCACTTGACGCCGACCCGGCTACTGGGCCGACCCAACTAACCTAGTTCGGCCCAGCTCTTGCTCCCTCTCGGTTTCCGGCTACTGCACCGTAAAGCCCAGCAACAACCCGGCCCACCTCTCTCCATCTTCCTCCTCTCGCTCGTGCAGGCGCGCCCCCGTGCGTTCGCCCGATGGCACGGGCGCGACGGCTCACCGCCGATGGCTATCCGGCGACGACCAGGACACCAACAGATCCCTAACCAACTGACCCACCTATCGACCCGCTCACCCCGGCGGCCAAGGCACTAGAGCGAGCTCTCCACCGGCCATGGCGGCTCGGCGACGGAGGCACGGCGGCTCAGCCGCGTTCCGGCTTCTCTGAGGACCAAGAAACCTAACCAGTTATACTTAAAGCTTCCCGGAGCTTACCATGCCGCGGTGCACGCGGCTTAGAGAGGAGACGACTACGGACGCGACCTGTTGATGCGGACCACGACCTCGACGGCGAACTCCGGTGACGATCACGGTGTTCCGAGGCGACCTGTACACCAACAGTAGAACAGAGAGACCCTAGAGCATCACTATAATGTGGAGAAGTTTGAACAGCCGATTGGATGCGGTGAAGCTCACCCGAGATGACCAATCACGGAGAACCGAGCGTGGTGGCGCGGTTACCGTCCGCGGAGATGAAACCGGCCTTCCGGTTGATTCCGGCTACGACAGGGGACACAAGAGGACTCAGTGGGTGCGCAATGAGGTGCCGAAGCTCTGTGAACAGGCAATTAGACGGCGAGCACTCGAGCGAGGCCAATTTGGCCGAGCACCGTGGCTCACCGGCGGAGGCCAGAGGAAGAATAAAAGAGGAGGGCGGCGACCCCGGGCATCGCTGGCGGCCGGCGCGTGCACGCGCGGCAGCCAGTACGCGAACAGAGCAGGGGTCCGGTCCCATCCTGCCAACTACTGTAGCACTTCCCCTACCCTATCTCCTATTTTAGTGCAATTCCTTTTTATTTTGTGTAGAAAGTGGAAAAATTTTCAATGTAAAAGTTGTGGGAAATTTTATTCTGAGCAAGTTTTATTTTTGAACCATACCCAAATTTTGAATTTTTTTGAAATTATGAAAAAGGGGGTAAATGGTCAATTTGAAATCCATTTAAAATTCATTTAAATTCTCAAAATTTTTCTCAGCAACTTGAGATTCTTTAAAAATAAAAGTTCTTCTATTTGACAAGGCCTATAACTTTCAGTAAATAGGTTTTGGCAGATTCTTCATAGTTTTTGAAATAGCAATTCAAATTTAAATTTTAAAACACTGTTTAGGGTTTAATTTGAAATCTTACTGCATAACATCAAAATCCCCAAATATAAATGTTGTTCAAATTGAAAATCCTTTCAACTTTCACTAAAGTAGTTTGCCCTAATTCTTGATATTTTTGAAAAGGCATTTTAAATTTAATTAAACAAACACTAATTGGGTTTAATTTAAATTTTTACAGGTAAACTTTAAAATCTATAAACATGAAAGTTGTTCCATTTTGAAAGGGCTAAATCTTTTATTAAAAGACCATTATCAGATTCCTACTAGCTTTTGAATTCTTATTTCAAGTTTAAACTTTAAAACCTAGATTAAGATTTTATTTAAAATTATTTTTAATAACTTCCAAATTGCCCAAAATAGAAGTTGCTCAAATTTTAAAGATTTACAACTTTTGTTTAAGGCCTAACACCTAATTCTATTTAGTTTTTGATTCAGGGTTTTGGGTCCGATGTAGGGTTAATGAATGTTTTCCTTTTTATTTCTTATTCGGATTTAAAGACATACACACAAATAATTATTTAAAACATAAAGTCACTCAAAGATACCTAAATATAATCACATGTGAAAATAAAATTGTCTGAATGATGCACAGTAACCATGATTTTATGCGGGATGAATTACATGCAATTATGATGACATGGCCGCAATTATGAATTACATGCGGTGGTGTAGTAGGTGCTTCTTCTTTCTCCTTCCATCTCTTTTCTGCCTCTTCTGCTTCTCTCTTTTCTAGCTCCAGCTCTTCCTTGTATGCTTCTCTTGATTTTTCGTCTCTCTTCATCCATTCTTCTACTTGTGCCTGGATCTCTTCTTTCTCTGCTTTAGCAATCTTGTCCATCCTCTCAGCTTTCACTTCCCACTGACTCCAGCGTGGTGCTTGTACGGCTTCTTCTTGCTCCTTGTAGCAGTCTTCATACTTCACAATCTTACCAGGGAACTCCTCCCATCCACAGTGAGGGAGGGCAGCCTGACGGTGGGCTTGGCGTTTCCTTCTGTTGCGTTGCTTCCTGTTCTGCTCGTGGTTAAGATGTGTTCTAAATTGACAGCGTACCTTTCCAGTGGGTAGGTTGAAGTGGATCTGTCCAGACCCGATGTAGATGATAGCATTGGTGGTGTAGAGGAACAGTCTTTCTAAAAGAATAGGTGATTCATTGTCTTCCTGCATGTCAAGAACTAGAAAATCTGCGGGAATATATTTATCTTGAATTCTTATCATGACGTCCTTGACTATGCCTTCAGGGAGTCTCAGTGATTGGTCTGCCATCTGCAACTGAATATATGTTGGATATAATGGCAAATGATCAAATAATTCATCATATACCTTTTTGGACATTACGTCGACGCCTGATCCAGTGTCGTAGACGGTGTCAGGAAAAGTGATGTCTCTGATTGTGCAGTCAATGATTGGTACACCTAGGTCACCTTTCTTTATTGGGAATGGTTCCAGGAGCATATGATCATTTTCTGTGTTGATAGCATTGATTAGTTGAGCGGTTTCTTCAGGTACATGTCGGGGCTTGTTCTTCCTCCATCTTCTATTGTTCTTCTTCTTGGGCACTTGTTGTTGTTGCTCTTCTTGTTGATGGAATTGCTTCGGAAATGCTAGATCCTTCAGGATGCGGTTCTTGAATGAGAATCTTTCCTTCTTGTCCTTGATGGAGAGGACAATCTTGGCATGTTCCGCATAGATGATGGCTTTGGTTGTGCATAAGAATGGTCGTCCCAAGATAATGGGTGCCTTCTCATCTCCTCCAGTATCCATGATCACAAAGTCAATTGGGACATATGATTGCCCCACTCTGATAACACCTTCTTCTAGTACTCCCTCAGGGTAGCAAATGGACTGATCTGCAAGCTGCAAACGCATGTCTGTGTACAACAAAGGATCACCTTATATTCTCTCATAGATTACCTTAGGCATTATGTTGTCACTTGCGCCGAAATCACAGATAGCTTCTGGAAAGCTGTGACATCCTATGGAGATAGGAATGACAGGTCTTCCAGGATCTCCCATCTTCTCAGGTAGTGAGTGATCCATCCACTGTATATCTGCAGGCTCAATTTGGTATTGTGTTGCATTGTGAATATCAACAAGGTTAGCAGTTTCCAAATCTTCCGGCTGGCCCGGAATCTTACCTTTCTCAGATGGAGAGGCAGCAGTAGCTAACTGAGCTAATTGTGATTCTAATATTTTATTAAAGATGTGCTGATTCTTTATAGCAGAAGCAAAGGTATCCATTCTGGCATTTATGTTTTCTAAAGCTTTATCATTCGAGGCTACCTTTCTAGACATTTGATCTATCAATTTAGATTGACCAGTAACTAAATCTCTTAAAGGTGGAAGATTCTAATTATTGTAATTATTACCTTGGTTGTTATCTTGGTAATTACCTTGTCGAGGTTGCTGATTCCATCCTTGGTTTGGCTGGTTCTATCCTTGACCTTGCTGAGGGCGATAGTAGGTGTTGTTGTTTATGAAGTTCACATCCTCTTGTAGCGTAGGGCAGTTAACAGCTGAATGCCCGTAATCTCCCCATTCTTCACAGGTCATGCGGGAATCATCAATATGCATGACTTCCTTCTTCTCTATGTCGAGTTTCTTCACGATGAGGTCTAGCTTGGCAGTGACCATGTCGGTCTCCATGAGATGATGGATGCCTCCTTCTCTCTTGTGAGGTTGAGTACGTTCTTCATTACAGCTTGGATTTGAGGCCATCTTCTCCACAAGTGCTTGAGCATCTGGAAGCTTTAGTGAGAGGAAAGCTCCTTGTTGATGTTTGTTAAACACTAAATATAATCATCAACTATTGAACAAAAAGAGATAAAATAAATTATAGACAATAGTTGTAGGGTTTATACTAACAAGTTCCACATGTTTTGCTTTCTTCCGATGTTTGCAGGTATATTTAATTTTCCATCAATAAAAGTATCTCAAATAAGGAATTGGGCTACACCTTAGCGACGGGCTCGTCGAGACGATCGAAACGGACCTATCATTTGCTATATTCGGAGTTCGGACTCAAAATCTGCGACCCAACATACACCATTGGACTGCGGGAGACCGAAGAAGACACGTCAGTGAAACGAAGCCCGTTTGGGCCCAGGGCGGCGCCGGCCGGCCCTAGGGTGGGACCGGGTGGCCCTACACTGCGCCGCCTTGCCTCTGGCTTCTGGAAACTTCCTCCCACGCTTCCTTGGCACCTAAGCAAAGTATCCCGACCTCAATCTAAGGTCTATTTGATCCGACGGTGCATATAACATGAGACGCGGATCGATGACGTGACGGTTCCTTGCCCCCTACTCCACCTCGGCCTATATAAGGACGCCCCAGGCCCCCTCCAGAAGGCATTCTACACCACAGAGCTTCATATTCTCTACATAAATTAGGGCTAGTAAGGTCTCTCTAGTTGATCTAGTTCTAGTTCATCTAGTTGTAATTAGAAAATAGGGAGAGAGGAGAGGAGAGAGATCTGAGGAGGAGCCGGCCTGTCGGATCTTACTCAACTTTGTACCTCTACGGAGGTAATTCTTCATCGATTCATCTTCAGTTCTTCAGTCGGTAATTCTAAGTTTTCTATTTAATAAATTCAGTTCTTTCTTTACTTTGCTTATGGGAACTCCGCTTGTATTGAGTGCTCTAGTTAGTGTACACAATTGGAGTAGTTTTCATTGGTGTAGACGTGGTGTCTAGGCTAGTGTTTACCTGAGTTTGCGCCCAATTATTACGGTTAGTTCTGGTAGCCCCAGAGCTGACAGCTCTGTCGGTCTTCGTACTCCACCACGTCGGAGTTGGTATTTCGTAAAGCTTTTTGGCAGCCTTCCCCAGCTACTTCTTTCTCATCTTTTCCAGAGTTGGAAAGGTACTATTGCTCCAAAGTAGGTTTAGTATAGTAGGTCTGATCCTTTTTCATCTAGTTGACTTTAGATAACCCCTCTCTACCCACTAAAAATATATATCTCACCTATCCTTGGATGTTCTTGATTTGTTTCTAGTTCACTTCACGTTCCCCGTGGAAAATCGATACCTTGGAATACTCTTAGGTGAAAGCTACAACGGTATCCGTGCACTTGCGGATTAATCTGTGTGTGTTAATAAATACCAACAAGCTTTCTGGCGCCGTTGCTGGGGAACAGTAGCTGTTCTGGGATCAAACCAAGTTCGTCTGTGTATCTTTTATTTTCTTACCACCACCTTTACCACGTGGATTCCACACCCATTTACCAATTTTCAGCTCCAAAGGGTGAATTACTAGAGCCACCACCATCATCACATCCTATTCTTATGGACGGCTTTCAAATTCGCCCTGGTTTCATAGCCATGGTTCGGGAGGAACCCTTCTCTGGATTAGAAGTCGAAAATCCCTACACTCACCTTAGAAAATTTGAGCAATTATGTGCTTGCTTGACTATTTCTGGCATGACACATGAAACCTTGAAATGGATTTTGTTTCTGTTCTCTCTTTCTAAGAGGGTGAGACATTGGTATGATCATAATGTTAGAAGTGTAGATGGAAATTGGAAAAAACTTTGGGACAAATTTTGTCTTGCTTTCTTCCAACTTCCAAGATTGCCGCTCTTCGAATAGAAATTCTTACCTTTCAACAAAAGGAGAAGGAGACCATAGGAGCAGCCTGGGCTAGATTCATAAATCTTATCAATACCGGTCCAACCCTTTCCTTGCCTGACAATGTGCTTCTTAGCCACTTCCAACTTGGTCTTAGCAAGGAAGCTGCTCTACATCTCGACTTATCTTCTAGAGGTTCGTTCTCGCACAAAACCATTAGTGAAGGGAAAGCTATTTTAGAGAAAATTCTAGAAAACACCCCTTACACAGGCATTTTTGATGAATTTCCTGAAGAAGAAGAAGAAAAAGTCGAGCCAATCCCCGACCAACAAAAGGAGGTAGACACAACTGAATCTGAAATTCCTTCAAATCCTTCTAGTAATTTAGTTGTCGAAGAACCTCTCACTGTGGGAACACAACACATTTTGGAAGACGATGAACCCAATCCTTCCATGTTCCCCTTTGAAATCGAGGATGGTCTTTTTGAAGATTTTGGAAACGCCTTGAATTTACCTGTTCAAGTGAAGCCTCTGGCACATTCAGTGTCATCTAAGGATGACGATGGTCCACATAATGAACCTTTCCTTATAGAACACATTAAAGGATTGTCGGTCGTCATGAGTCATGAGTGGTTGGCAGAATCAGAGTTATCCACTGCGGTAGCCCGAATTATTGCTCTCTCATACATCATCTCTTGCATCCTTAAGGGAACCACCATAGAGGCTCACTATAGTCCTACCGTTGGGATCAATATTATTTCAAAGGCTTTGGCCGAACAACTATGCCCCAACGAGTTCGTGATCCCATCTCATAAGCTTCTAAGAATTCCTTCTAGAGTTACTCTAAATGTTATGGGGTCATAAGGTCTATCCCCTTGCGAATAAGATGTTATGAATATCGTCTAGATTTTCATATCTATGACATCTGGGACACATCCTTCTTGATTGGTGTGCCTTTTGGGGCACTCTTTCAAGAGCGACCAAAGCAAGGTATCTTAAACCTAAAATTAGGAAGTTCTCCTATTGCCATCTCGCTTGCGCGCTCAACTAATGCAATAGTAGAACCCAAGCCCGAACAAGACCCAATTGAGGAGGTCTTAATGGTATCTCTAGAAGACATGGCCCAACCAATTCTCGATGATAAACACTTTATTCAAGAAGAGGAAGAGTTGGCAGAGCCTGTTGAATTAGACGAAACAGAAGTGCCACCACAACCCTCAATTGAGCTAAAACCACTTCCTTCTGGCTTAAAGTATGTTTTTCTGAATAATAATCGAGAAACCCCTGTTATCATAAGTGACAAGCTTTCCCAAGAAGAAACTTATAAACTTGTCACTGTCCTAGAAAAACATAAAGCGGTCATAGGCTACTCACTTGAAGACCTCAAGGGCATTAGCCCTGCTCTCTGCACACATCGCATCCCTATCGATCATGATTCCACACCTTCAAGGGAGCCACAACGGAGACTTAAAATGCTATGCGAGAGGTTGTTAAGAAAGAGGTCCTCAAACTGCTGCACGCTGGGATTATTTATCCTGTACCTCATAGTGAGTGGGTAAGCCCTGTCCAAGTAATGCCAAAGAAAGGAAAAATGATGGTCGTAATGAATGAGAAGACTGAACTCATCCCTCAACGAACCGTCACTGGGTGGCGGATGTGCATTGATTACCGGAAGCTAAATAAGGCCACTAAGAAGGATTACTTTCCATTACCGTTCATAGATGAGATGTTAGAATGGCTTCCAAACCATTCCTTCTTTTGTTTCCTTGATGGGTATTCCGGGTACCATCAAATCCCGATCCACCCTGATGACCAAAGTAAGACTTTCACATGCCCGTATGGAACTTACGCATACCGACGAATGTCGTTCGGATTGTGCAATGCTCCTACTACTTTCCAACAGTGCATGATGTCCATTTTCTCAGACATGATTGAGAAAATCATGGAGGTGTTTGTTGACGGTCGCTAACACCCTATTTTACCGTCAACATTTCACCCATAATCAAGGTAAAACCTCATGAAAAGCAAAGAACCCACCTTGAAACTTACTTGGTTCCATATGTCCTTGGAGAAATCTTGTGTATGCAGGAAAAATGGTGAAAGCAAGAAAAAACAAAGCAAGGCAAGACACCTCAACACCTCAGCTGCCACATGGGAGCCAAAGGGGGTGCCCGCCCTGTCCAAAGTGCCAAATGGCACTTGCCACCTCACTGATCTATGTGCCAACCTCCCAAAAGGTATATGGCACGTTGAAACAACATCAACGGCTCAGATACAAGGCACAAGGATCCGGTGGCCCTATCAACAGGGTGCCCACCTTGTCCAAGTTGAGTGCCACGTCCACAATCCGAGGGAAGGTGTCCAGGAGTCATCTACACAATCAAATGAAGTCGGTTTTCATCCAACGGTGATCAAGTGATGTGCCATGGATTGAAGGACCCGCATGTCATCCTCCCAGGGGTTGCAAACCGCCTTTCCAAGGCACCAACCGACTTTGCAACCCCCTATGGGGAGGAAGGAGAGCCGCTGGATGCAAGACGGTGGATCCAAGGGGGCGCCCGCTCCCCTAGGAAGGCGCCCACCCTGCTCCTTCGCACCACTGACCTCTAGGAGCTCTACAAGTACCCCTGGTGCACTCCTACACTATAAATAGGACTAGGATCCTCACTTGTAAAGAAAACACACAAGAAACACAAGAGATACACTAGAGAATCCACTTGAGATTCAGCTCAATAGCTCCTCTCTCTCTAGCGAAGCTATGCTCTTAGGAATAGTGCTAGCTAGAGAAGAGTAGAGTGTTGGAGAGAAGTCGGGAGAAGGAAGAAGTCTGTGGTGGAGCCGGGCTTATCGGCGACCTCCTCTGCGGTGTTCTTCACTCTTATCGGTAATAAAGATCCCCTTCTTCATATACTTATTGTTTTACTTTAAGTAGCTCTATACTTGCTCATTGCTTGGTTAGAGTGCTCTAATTCTTGAGCTCGAGTTAGAGTAGTAAGTTTTATAGATTAAGCGTGGTGCTTAGGCTATAGCTTACCCTTGAGTGCCGCTAGGCCCACGGATTGTAGTGGTAGGTTCTAGGTGGTGATAGCCCTAGGATCCTCTGTATTCCACCACATTCGCCCTAGTATCTGGTATAAGCGTAGGACTTTGGGACGTATGGTGCCTAATCAGTTGAACCCCGATGAGTTTAGGACTTTGCGTGTCCCAAGTATAGCAGTCTCTTTGGTATAACAATCATTTGATCTTTTACTGAGATAGAGTTCTCCCCTAAAACTCTAGAGCTACCTAGTGTGTGTTTCCACCTTAGTTATACTTCATTGATTTATCCTTACTAAGGTTATTACCCCATTTATCCATATATAGATCCTTGACTATCATATCCTTGGAATCACAAACCCCGCCTTCCTTTGGGAAAATATAAATTCGACACCTGGTACTCCCAGGTAAAGTGCTACACGATAGTTCTGTGCACTTGCAGAATCCCATCACCTATCCTTTAGAGCTACCCATAGCCTTTTTGGCCAACAATCATATACTTTGAGCGTAGGGATTGGCAACCCCTGTGATTGCGTTGAGAAGTATTGTTACCACTGCTAGAGGATAGATTTGGCTATATTTTTTGATAGCGTTAGTATCTATCAACAAGAATTTTTGGCGCTATTGCCGGGGAAGGCAACTGTTGAATTCCTTTGATTGAGTCAAGTCTAGATAGTTATCTTTAGAATCACGAATATGGCCGAAAGGACCATCTGTGAATTCTCTGCACCTTCTGCTGCTAATATAGCAACATGCCCTGGTGTCATCGAGGTGAGCACTCAGTTCGAGTTAAAGCCCGCATTAATCACAATGGTTCAAGCTAGCCCATTTTGTGGCAAAGCTCACGAGGATGCTAATGCACATCTCCAACACTTCTTGGAGATATGCAGCACCTTTACCATTAAAGGAGTAACCCCAGACGCAACTCGTTTGCGACTCTTTCCTTTCTCCTTGTTAGAAAATGCCAAGAAATGGTTCTATACGAACCAAAATGATGTGGACACATGGGAAAAGTGTTCCAACTCTTTCCTAGTGAAATTCTTTCCTCTAGGCAAGACCAATGCTCTTCGCAATAAGATCTCTAGTTTCCAACAACAAACCGATGAATCGATTCTCGAGGCTTGGGAATGAATGCAAGAGTGTGTCGCTGCCTGTCCACACCATGGTATGGAGGATTGGCTTTTGATCCAAAACTTCTATCATGGATTAACCCCTCTTGATAGAAGCCATCTAGATGCTACCGCCGGTGGAGCATTCTTTTCTCTTAAAGTTTCAGATGCGAAGGCTTTGATCGAGAAAATGGTGTCCAATCAAGGATGGAACGAGGAACGTCTGCAACTACGCAAGCGAGGTATGCATTCTTTAAAGGAAGCTGACATGATTGCAGCTAAAGTGGACCTACTGGCCAAAAGGCTAGAAAATTGCGAGAGGATGCATACATCTGAGACCGTGCAAACCATGGAGACTCACATGACATGTGAAGTCTGTGGAGAAGTTGGCCATTCTGGACTCCATTGTCCTGAGACACATGAAGACCTCAACTTCATCAACAATGATAACAATTTTCGTTCTTCAAATCAAGGATGGACTCAGGACTCCAGTTCTCAAGGTAACACCTACAATTCCTCGCAACGTCCAAACAACCAAGGTAATAACTACCCTTCTCTTAAAGGTCTTGTCTATGGTCAAGGAAGAATGATTGATAGTATAAATAAGAAGCTCCATGCTAATGATAGGATGCTAGATAGCATAAATGCTAAATTGGATGATTTCTCTTCTACAATTAAGAATCAACTTACCTTCAATAAGATGCTTGAAACCCAATTAGCACAACTAGCAGCTGTAATTCCATCTTTTGAAAAAGATAGAATACCAGGAAAGCCTGAAACAACCATGGATTCTGCTAATCTTGTTACTATTAGTTATCATGGCTATGAATTAGATGGATAGAATTTTCCAACTAAAAAGGTAGATCCTGGAACCCTTGTCATATCTTGCTCTATTCAATCTCAAAAGTTCCATAATGCTATATGTGATCTAGGATCTAGCATTAACATCATGTCTAGAGAACATTATGAAAAGTTGTTCTACACTGAGCTAGTACCAACTTCTACATATGTGCAATTAGCTGATCAAACAACTTGCTACATAGAAGGAGTACTTTGTGATGTTCTAGTAAAAGTAAGAAACAACTTTGTGCCTGCCGATTTCATGATTTTAGACATGGGTAATAGGGACAACTTACCCCTCATTCTTGGCCGACCTTTCTTGAATACTGTGAATGCATGCATATTTGTTGCTAGTGGTAGCATGGATTTCTATATAAATGGGAAGAAAGAAAGATTTGTTTTCTCTTGTGCACCGCACCATGCAACTAACATGCAGGAAAATAAGAGTCGATCCATGAGGAGGAGAAAACCAAGAATCTGGAGAAACAAGAAAGACAGAGATGCGGTTAAGAAGGAACCATCATCTACAGTCTCTACACCAGACCCCGATATCGTCAAAGAAGGACAAGATGAGAAGATGTGGTTAAGAAGGAACCATCATCTACAGTCTCTACACCAGACCCCGATATCATCAAAGAAGGACAAGATGAGAAGAAGACATCAATCAAGGAAGAACCTCCTTCTGAGAAAGGACAACTATGGGAGTGTGGGGGTATAGACCCGTATACCCGCATGGCTAAACATGGGCCAAGTCCTCCGATCAGGCCCGAACTGCCAGGGACGTGTCGTCTACATGATCTTTTGAAGATCACGTATATCTGCCGAAGACTTGGCGGACAAGGAAATAGCTTTCCTTGTATCTAGCCGATTAGTTTCCTTGTTCGGTTAGGATTATAATATGATATGTATGGAAAACCGACTTGTAACCCTACCCCCCGGACTATATAAGGCGGGCAGGGGATCCCCTCAAATCACCTCATCTACTAGCAATACAATACAGCAACACATAGGACGTAGGGTATTACGCCTAGCGGCGGCCTGAACCTGTATAAATCTCGTGTCTCACGCTTCCAGCACAACTCTTGCTCGTCTCAGGCACACCTTCACCGATCAATCTACTACCTTGGGCATACCCCTTAAACTATCGTCGGTATTCCATCGACAGTTGGCGCGCCAGGTAGGGGGTGTGCTTCCTGATCCATGGAGAACAAGGTGATTTTTTCAAGCTCCATCGAGCTCCCGACGTCGGGCCAGATCATTACGGTGGCATCCATCACCTGGATCATCGGTCCCGACAGTGAAGGAAAGATCCTAGATGTGGCCTAGATCGCATCTACTCCGACTCCTCCAGCAACCTCCACCCCGGCAAGGAAGTTGCCACGTTACACCCGGAAGGCCATCGACAACGATGATCTGATCAGATCCATAGATGAGATCTCCCAAGGCCTGTCCTGTAATACCCTAGTGTTAGTTACTATTTTTACACTTACATTTGCATGACATCAAGCATTGATCATGTCATTTCATGCATCATCACCCTTTTGAATTGAATTACATTCCTTTTTATGCTATATGTTTGCTTATATGCTTACAATGCCATAGATGTGTTAGCATGCAAATGTCATGCTTGTTTACTGTTCTAGATGACTTAAACATGTTTGGGTTAACATTTGGAACAATGTTCATGTTGGTGAAATCCCCAAAATACCCCTCTAGCTCATAGTTGACTAGAAAGCCCTCCTAAACCTATTTTGTTTGACCAAACAAGAAAGTTAATTTAGAGACTTTGCATGTCAGAGCACCCTTAATCAAAGTTGTATAGCTTGCCCTAAATTTTTATGGTCATAGGCCTGATAGTTTAGGAGTTATGGCTTTTAGAATTTCTGCTGTCAGATTTTGCTTGTTTTCGGTGTAGACCTGGATGTTTGCTTCGTTTGACCAATTTATGCTTTGAATCACCTCTTGGTGATAATAAAGAAGTTGTAGTAGATTCCATTGGCTTTCCAAATTGTCTGGAATCATCCCTTTTGATGGTCTAGATCCGTAGTTATGATTGTTTGAAGTGTGAGGACAGAATCTGTCCAAATCTGGTCAGAGCTGCCTTCTTTGTGTTGTTTGACCTTTATATGTATTGAATCATCTTAAGATGATAATAGCAAAGTTGTAGAAAATTTCAATAGCTTCCCAGAAAGGCTTATATCACCCTGGTTGGATGTGTATAGCTTGAGTTATGGTTAAACCTTGTGCTTGCTGTCCTGCTGCCCATAAACTGCATGTGTGGGATTATGATTGCTTTGACTTTGTTTTGCTTGGTGTGATTGTTAGCTTATGGTTCAGTGATAGTAGATTAACATGCCTTGTATTACTTCCTTTTATTCATACATGTGCAATGTGCATCTTATTTAGGTACGATAGATGAACATGTGGAGAGAAGGATGTGATGATGGAACTAACCACAAGACGGTGTGGTGGACTAATCACGAAGATGGAAGGACTAATCGAGTGCTTGGATGGGAGATTCTCATCGAACGAGTGTCATCTAACAAACGCTGACTTAGTGTTGAATCCCAGGCAAGCCCCAGAGCATCCCTAAGCCTCCACCTATCTCTTTTTATAAATGCACCGGTCTTTATTAAATCGTATGATTGTGCACTTAAGTATAGGAGTTGGTTGATACCGTTGTTGCATAATTACCTTGTCCACTCTACATATGATCCTGGTATTATTACTAGACAGGTGATCGATCTATTGCTTAGCCCTGCTTAGACCGGTAGAGGTCGGGTGATTTCCTATCATCCGCGAGAAAGTCGGGTGATTTCCTGTCATCCGCGAGCATAGGTGGTGACTGATGAGATCCACATGGATGGCTATATGTGTCACCATGCCACAATGTTTAATGAGAGAATCAAGGCTAGGTAGTGGGGAGCTGCATGACATGGGTCATGTTGACTTCGGTGCTACTTGCGGCCGATTAGGACTAAGGCCACCAGACATCAGTTGAGATTGAAGGACGTCGTCACATAGCTGGCCAGATAAGTCGTTCTAACCGCGAAGCCGAGTAGTTCTTTCTGAGCCGAGAATTGGTGTGACATGGATAGACATATTCTGGAGGTAGGATGTGCGGAGACACCATTTTGCCACAGTCAGGTCAGGGACCTGCACTTCCTGTGAGTGGGTTTGTCTCCGAGAATATGGCCCCCGTCAACCTCGCGATATAATATGACTTAGAAAGATCTAACGGTGACCCAAGAAGCCACTGATCAGGCTGAAGGGGTTTGTGATTGGCATGTTTGCCAGCTGGTACAAT
This sequence comes from Eremochloa ophiuroides, assembly GCA_038502445.1. Lineage (NCBI taxonomy): Eukaryota > Viridiplantae > Streptophyta > Magnoliopsida > Poales > Poaceae > Eremochloa > Eremochloa ophiuroides. The sequence continues at coordinate 43,040,014 of JAHLJS010000003.1, forward strand.
CGATTCGAATCGCCATCTCTCCTGGTTAGTGAGAAACTGAACTGATCTTCTGGTGAGGTAGAGGTTAACAATTTGAACATATTGATTATGGTGAGATGAGGTTGATAGCTGTGGATATCGGAAATCATATGGTTGTATTGTTTGCTATAATATCAAGTGATTGTTTAGTATAGCTACAAACCTTAGCTTAATAGCTTAACTGAAATCGAAGCTAAACCATATCTAAAATTTATAAGTTGAGTAACTACTGTAGTAATGCTTTTTATGCAAAATGTTGCTATCCTCTGAGCTCCACCAAATAAGCATTCATATCCTTGAGAGTCTTTTTATTTACTTCCTGTCGGGTAAGTCTAGCTGAGTACAATTGAGTACTCAGGGTTTTATTCCTATTGTTGCAGAAGGAGTAGTCTACTATGCTTATTGCAAGAACTGCTTCGCCCCTGCGGGCGAAGAAGATTAGACCTAGGGCAAGGTCGTTATCCATCTTTAGCTTTTGTAAGATGCTGTGACATGGTCAGTTGGTGGTACTCGTATGTGAACTATGTTGTTTCAAAACTATGTTGACTTCCGCTACTTTTACATTTATGTAAAAGACTATATTGTACTCTGATGTTTTAATTCGGTTGTAAACTTATGTATCATTTGATGGGTTGTTGCTGAATTTGTAAGATCCTTGGGGTATGTTCTGTTTAAAATGTTAGAAATCCTTCGAGATTTCTGGACTACCGGGTTTATATTGGCTCAAGTGTGACTTGATTGCTACTAAATTGGCGATCGTCGTACTTGTGCTCGTATAAATTGGTCGGTTCTGTGACAGGTCCGAGAGTCTCCAGATCTTGGAGCCGACTGCAGACAGAGCGCCCATCGACGGCGCAACAACCTTCTCTGCTTTGTCAGGACATGACTCTGGCCATCACCATCACTCCTCGGCGGCGCGTCGTCGAGCTACGGCCCCGAGCTATCACGCTTTCAAGGGCCACCGACCACGACCTCCCGAGTGGCTATATGCCGTTCGGCCAGCGGAACACGGCCTCCAGTTTCGCGCATCTACTACGCTCCTCTGACCACACCACCCCCGAGCACGTCGGCACCAACTCTAGCTTCGTCATCGCTGACAACGACTGCACGGACCTCGACGACGTGGAAGGCACGTGACTCACAGAGCTTGCATCTCTGATTCTACAGATGATTGGAGGGCACCCTTCATTGCCTATCTGCTCGAAGCCAAAATCCCCGAAGACAAAATAGAAGCAGAACGTCTTGTGAGACGGTCCAAGAATTACATCCTCGTCGACAACAAACTCATGCGTAAAAACGCTAAGAGCGAAGTATTCCAGAAGTGCGTCACGCGCGAAGAGGGCATCATGATACTCCAAGAAGTGCATGGAGGCATGTGTGGAAACCATGCTGCCTCACGCACCCTGGTTGGCAAAGCTTTTCGAGCAGAATTCTACTGGCCTACTGCCGTCCAGGATGCTGAGAAGATTGTACGCCACTGTGAGGCATGCCAGTTTTTTGCGAAGCAGATACATGTCCCAACGCAGGAGCTACAGACCATACCTGCATCCTGGCCCTTCGCCACGTGGGGGCTCGACATGATAGGTCCTTTCAAGGCAGCTAAAGGGGGCTACTGCTGCGTGTACGTCGCCATCGACAAATTCTCCAAATGGATTTAATACAAGCCATTGGTGAAGGCAACAGCGGCCAAAGCTGCGGAGTTCTTCAATGACATCTCTCATCGTTTTGGCCTTCCGAACAACATCATCACCGACCTAGGTACTACTTTAACTGGAAGCGACTTCTGTGATTTTTGCGACGAAAGGAGCATCATGGTAAAGTATGTCTCGGTGGCTCACCCTCGAGCTAACGGACAAGTTGAAAGAACAAACGGAATGTTGCTCGACGCCCTCAAGAAGCGCTTACATGAAGTCATCGAAAAAAGCCCAGGAAACTGGATCAACGAATTACCAGCAGTCATCTGGTGTTTGAGGACACATCCTAGTCGCAATACCAGTGTATCTCCATATTTTATGGTCTACGGATCAGAAGCAGTGCTACCAGCCGACATCGCTTTCCGAGCTCCTAGAATTGAGAACTACAATGAAGAAAGGTCCGATTCTAGGTTAATCCAAAAATCCTAAAATTTATTATGGCACTGTGTTAGGGTAAGATCTATCTGTTTGTAAAGTTTGGGCTCAAATGGAAGTAGTTTGATTATCTATTAATTAAATGTTTGAATAATTGGGTAATAAAATAGATAGAAACCCTAATCCTTGTAGTTTTGTGTGATTTTTGGATTGACTGTGTCCATGGGTCTCTCAATATGATGATCCTTGGCAAAATAGAAGTTGTCACTGGGTGGTTGTTGTAAAGCTGTGCAGCGGCTTTCTACAACGGTTAAAAAGAAATCTTTAATCATTATCGATAGTTGATTTTGTTGGCGTGCAACTTTATCGTGAAGGAAATTTGTACTCAAGGTTTGTGTATTATTTATTACCGCACTTTGTACTCCAAATCATCTGCATCATATTAAGCATGCATCATTGCATACGTGTAGTGACCGGAGGTGAAGAAGTCAAAGTTGAGACCTCTGCCGAAGAAGTGGTGCCTGAGGTGATCCAAGGATTTAACATTTGCGACACTGATCCCGATCCGACGCTCTACACGATCCAAGGTAAGCCCCGGTGCATTCAACCCTCTCCTTATAATTGCAAAATGTTTATAACTTGAGTTAATCCACTGCATTAAGTTGATAGGAGTTGATTGATAAAATGGGATAAAATGGGAAGCATATTCTTATGTGCGCCCAGAGATCAGTCACACACATAAGCCAACAAATTGCATAAATTGTATCATAACCAATGTTTAATACATAGCGAATAATATCAAAGTCATTACACAGCGGAAAATAAAGATAACTCTCGCGGTAGCTCCATAGCACAGGGACGCCGACTGGTGAAGCACAAGTCTAGTAATCCTCTGGGTAGTCCTCATCACTATCACCATCTGTTACCCATCCGGGATTTTTAACCAAGTAATGAAAAAATAAACAAGCGTAAGTACATGTCGTACTCAACAAGACTAGCATGGGTTCATGAGGCTCAAAAGGTTGACACGGTTTAACAGCAGGTTGCTTTTAATTAATCATCTTTTATGCAGTTGGATAGCAACAAGTTAATATGCCCATTCTCATGATCATAGTAAACATAATTAATGTGTAGCAACAAACAGGTAAGCAACAAGTAAACATCACCCTGAAAGATAACTACTCCGTGAGTTTTCCGGGCCACTCGTGACCGTGAGCGCGGCTAGTATACCAGTTTTACACTCTGCAGAGGTTGTGCACTTTCACTATGAGCCGTGATTCCCATTTGCTCGGGTTAATTACTCTCATAACACTACCAAGGTGAGAGAGCAGGGTTTCACTATGAAGCCTTTCGAAGGTTCGTCTAACATGTTAGGGCCGTGAGGTTTCCTCGGCAAGCAGATGTAGAGCCCCCCTTCCATATGGCACAAGGTCACGCAGGTTATACACATATGGACAGAGGCCGCACTATACCCGAGTCGGCAAGCCCCTCTTGCGCCTTTCGGTAACCTCTAACAAGTTAGAAAAGGTCCTCATACTGAGCTAAAACCAGAGCCATATAGCCCTCATAGTTGCACTGTAAGTCCCAGCTTTTGCTGACAGATCATTACCAAGGGGGAAGGATAAGGTGCATCACAAAACTATGCCCCAATCCCCTAGTTCCATGTTGCTAAAAAGGCATCTTTTAATTCCTCATTGCATATTCAATTAATCAGTTTACATGATCATGATATCCATAACGCACTAGCATCAATTACCACATGCATAATCCCATAGGTTGCAAGGAACAGGATAACAAAGCTAGGAAATAACTATGGTTAACAAGGAAGACACATGCAAATGCAGTTATTTATTTAGTGGATAGGACAACAAGGATGATCCATGCTAATACTTGCCTTGATCAGCAAACTCCTGGTGATCCGGGTTGTCGCAGTACTCATCTTGATCACCCACGTAAAGCTCACCGTCTATACTCGATCCATCATAACAACACACGCGCATACAGGGGCAATCATGCATACAAACAAGAATTTTCATTAGAACAGTACACCAACAGAGAGAAAATAAATTGAAAAGGTTATAAAACAAATCTACACGTTGCTACGATCACATCGATATCAAGTTTGCGCAAATCGGATTTAAAACGAGGAAGATATGAATTTTACAAGATTTATAATAGAATAATAATAGATTAAATATAATCTCGAATTTTAAAAGTTAATAACATATGAAACAGTGTTACTAACTGGTAGATCATCAAATTACGAATCTAACGCAATTTGAATCGTTCAAATCGGAACTAAAACGTGGAAATTATAAATGAAACAATTTTGAATTCAAATCTGAAAACACATTTTCATATATACCGAAAATAAATAAACCTTCAAACGTAATCTACTGAATATGCTGAGGGCTGCGGCTAAGCCTTAAAACTACAGGGGGTTATTCGCAAAAACGTCGGTCGAATCGGTATGGGCTGCTCTGCGGCCGTCCGATTCAAAATCGGCGGATCAGATTAAAAGAGGGGAGGGGTGGCGGTGCTCTCGGCCGGAAAACAGAGACCGACGGCGGCGCCATGGCCGGAGGGCCGCCGGAGAAGGAGAACTCATCCTTCGGTGCATGAAATAGGTCGGGAAGGGTACCCATAGATCGGGAAGAGCATCGCAAGCTCACCTAGGGTGATGGGAAGATCGAAAATTGACTTGGAGATAGCTCGCGGCGTGATCCGGCGGACGGTGGATCTCTGCAACGGCGGCGGAGGCGTGTCAGTGCACAAATCGAAGGGGGACAGTGCTCGGGAACTTCACAAGATCACAGCGAAGCTCCTCAAAGGCTTACCGGGAGGAAATTGGTGGCGAATCGAGCTAATTGCTCGCGGCGGCGGCTGCTCGGTTCTCGCGGGAGCTCGGCAATGGCGGCGAGAAGAGGCGGCTAGGGTTAGGTGACGGCTACGGGGGGGTGTGGCGCTGCTTAAATACTCCCGAGGTGTGGCGTCAATCTCGGAGATTGAAACAAACTCGGCGAGCGGAGAAATCGGCTTCGGCCGTTTCTTCTCTGCTTCGGACTCTCGGCGCGGCGACGAACTCGGCTTCGGCCGTTTCTTTCTTGCCCGCGTCGGACTCTCGGCGAGCAGCAGAGGAAAACAGGGAAGGGCTGTCCTGTGGGTCCACAGGTCGGTAGCACCGAGCGCTGGGGTCGGGCTGGCAGTCACGGCAGAGGGACGCTTCGCGCACGTTCGGCCGCGGTGGATGAACACGGCAGCGGCGTCTCTGTTCGCGCGGCGGGGGTGGTGGAGAAGGAAGGGCTGACCCGTGGGTCCCACTCGTCAGTCAGATGGGGTAAGGGGAAAGGAAGAGAGCAGGTCGGCCGAGCTGTCCTCGGGCCATCCAACCTGGGTCTGCTGGCCAGGGAGTGGAAAACAGGCCAAGCTGCTGCTCGGGCCAGAAAGGAGAGGGGAAGGGCTCTCCTCTATTTCCTTTCTATTTTCCAAAAGGATTTTCAAATTGGGTTTTGAAATATTTGAGAAATTCAAATAATCTACAACAGTACAAAGAAGAAATGCTCCAGCATGAATGCATCATACATGTGTATGACCTAGGTTTTATTTTATATTTGAGAAAAATTATTATTTCCCTATATTGGAATGATCGACTAATTGCATAATTAAATAAATTCCCACTATTTAAAAGAATGTAATTTTTCGGGTGTTACAGATAAACCAATTGATGCATTACCAACCTTGACCACTGAAATATCTGGAAACCATTTTAAAATAAAATGTTTGAAAATGCTTAGCCCTACTTGAATAATTTAGATTTGCACAAAATGCTATTTTTGAGCTATTGTGATATATTATTGATTAATTCATGAAAAAGGGAATTGGTAATGTTCTCGTTCTGTGGCTGTGCACCTGATCAGTACATCGTCACCGACGGGAAGGAATTTTCTACTCGGTGGTCATGTACTTGGGTTGGAGTCCCAATGCATCATCACCGACGGAAAAAGGGATTTGAAAATCGATGGGACACTTGTACTTGGGTTAGAGTCCCAATGCATTGTCGCCAACAAAAAAAGGAATTAGTGACCATTCGTTGTCGGCTTGCTGTGATCGAGACTTTACAACTAGCCACATACTCCGGGAAGCCCTGATTCCGGTGGCTCTACTACTTGAACTGACAACCACGCACTGGGAGTGGAGAGAAGGCGAGAGTAGCGTGTACCCTCGTGGCCAGCGTGCTGGATTGGAGAGGAGTATTGTGCTCTCTGGTGGCGCAGGACCGGTTCAAGTTTTGGCAAAGCCGTGGTAGACGAGGTTGGTATATGCAAGTTTAGGTGCTACATATGCAGTGTGGTTAGGGATCCCCAGCTGGGTACTAATCGATTCGAATCGTCATTGTTCCTCGGTTATGGAGACTTGATCCTCACTCTTACATCGAAGAGTGGTTCAGAACTAGGATGTTTTTTGAGAATAAATAAGTAATTAGAACTGAAGGACACATGTGAAATAATTGAGATCAATAGTTTTGGATTAAAATAATATTGAGTTAAAATATTGAAAGTAGGATTCAAGATTAGTATTGCTTTGCTATAAAATTCTTTGACCCTTGCTAAAGCCTTACCTTGACTCCCCTCAGCCTGCATTCCTGAGTCTTCTCCCCATTTTCTTTAGTCGGGTAAGTCTTGCGGAGTACCCCAATATAAACAACCCTTGTTGCAGGAGAACCACCACAACAGGTTTGTCTTAGTCCCTGCTGCATGACAGTCATCCAGGAGGGAAGTGATGATGAGTGAAGCTAAACCCTTGGGCAGGGTTCTTACTATTATTATCTAAGTGTATTGTATTTGGCTACTCTACTGCTACAGCTATCTACGTATGGTTTGTAATAACTGCTCTTAAATTCTATTTGGACAACTGGTTTGTAATCTAAGTACTATATAATCTTTTCGTACTTTTATTCTGATGTATTTTATTATGAAATGTTATAATCCTGTAATGGCTTCGCAATGGGATCCTGTCGGAGAAACGGGTGTTGGTGTAGCCCAGCAGAGCCTTCTAGGTCATTTGGGACACGGGCCCAGCTGTCAGAAGTCATTAGTGACAATGACAGGTGCCTGTGGGCCATATGATTTAGGCGGTTCTGTTACAAGGTTGTCATCAATTACCAAAAAGGGGGAGATTGCAAGCCCATGTTTGGTTTTGGGTAATTGATGAAACCTAGTTTGCTAATGTCTTGCTCTAAGTGTTTCATGAGAACAATTAGCAAACATCGAGATGAAGCAAAGGACCGGGTCAGTGGAGGCCACAAGTGAAGGGCAATGACGACGCCCATACAAATGGTGTAAGTCCATCAACAAGAGGAGAAAGCCCTAATGACGGTGTTGATAGTCGATAACGTCAACTTTTATTAGTACTTTAGACACAAAAGGATACATGAAAACATACTAGTCTAGGGTTTTAATTGACAGTTTTCATGAATTTTGCATGTTCTGTATTTTCCAGGGACTATTCCAGAAAAGCATAAAAGAAGGGTTAAAGAGCATAAAAGACACGAAACCTAACCGCAATGTAAACATCATCATCGGGATGTGGGAAGAGTGTAGAAGGCACCCGAAGCAACCTGGGGCCGAGCCCTGGCCAGGTGGGGCCGGCCAGCCCTGGGGTGGGGCCGGCCGGTGCCCCCTAGGGTTTTACCGCCGCCCTCTGGAGTCTTCTTCCGCCGCCTTTGGGGAGTCATCTCGGCCCTTGTTTCAAGTCGGTTTGATCCTACGGTGCACGTTCATCCCACCGGGCTATAAATAGAGGGGCAAACCGCCCTGGAGGCATCAATCAATCATTCATCAAAGGCAACAAGTCTTCAAGCCATCAAGAGCCTACTAGTTCATCAAGAGCCTTCTAGTTCATAGTTCTAGCCTAGTTAGATTAGAGAGTAGAGATCTAGTTCTTCGGCGGGATCTGGAGCCCCGGCGATCGTCTAGAGCGCAGAGTTCGGTATAGTTCTGGTTCTTTCTCTATTATTGTATTCTTCATTATGATTAGGGAAACATTGTTCTTAATAGTTCATATGTTCTTGATTACATTAGTCTTTGTCTACTTTAATAATATGTCTAGTATAGTTGGTTTGATCTTATTGAATTCATGTAATTGCTCGTATAGCGTTTAACCAAACGATCGTTGGGTAGATGATGAACAATGTGTAGACGTGATGTCTAGATATTTCGTTTATCTGCGAGTGCACCCTGATGTGCTGGGTCATGTGGTAGCTCGTGTAGGTGACAGCTACGTTGATTCCTCTGTAGTCCACCTCCCTGTATGTAGGCAAGCAGGCACGGTCGCGAAGTTGGGTGATGACTCTGTTTCACACCTTTCCTAAATGATGCCCTTTGCATGTGATCATGATATAGGACTAATCTGACAATGATTGGTAGATGTAATTGCACTAGTTAGAGTTATTCATTGACATAGTTATAGAATTATCTTTGATATTAATTCCTTAGTTTATCCATTGGCTAGCTTTTACTATGACTGGAAAGTGCTCTGATGTTTATCTTTATTAATGATGCTTGATCATACTTATCACCCTATTTATCTTTATTATCTTGTGACCTCTACCTGTTATGAGTAGAGTATATGACATTGGTAATTTCACTTATTCATTGTATATGGTTGTTATCAATATAGTAGATTGTAGTTTAACCAAGTCCTTCCCAGTGGTATAAATATAAATCGACAACCTGGTAGAACTCCTAGGTAAAATACTACAATGGTATAATTATCTGTCCGCTTGTAGAATTGTTCTTAGTTTATATTTATTTATATTTCTTCCTAGTCACATAGAATAATATGTAAAACCTTTATTTATTCTTAGCATATATAATTAGGATTGACAACCCAGTTCATACTAAAGAATGTTGGTAATAGATGAGTGGCTAGTTGCTAATGACCAGTTAATTAAAATACCATACATCATCTAATCTCGTCCCTAGTGTTAAAAGTTATAAAGTTATATTGGACGACGTTAGTAGATGTCAATAAGCATTTTTGGCGCCATTGCCGGGGAAGGCACATTAAACTAAGGAAATATTGGTAACACATATTCATCATGGATAAGATTGTATTACCGATTGATCTCTAACTCAAACAGGACAGGCACACCCCTATTTTTTATTATTTACTTATCTTATGCAGGGTGATGAATGAATGGTTTTTCTCTTCCAAACAATTTCACTGACGATCCAGAGAAACTCCTGAGAAGAAAGAAGTTTGTAGAAGCGAGGGACAATTTCAAGCTACCATCAAGAACACCCATCACTGCTCAAGTTAGTTCATCAATGGAGCCAGCTCCAACATTGGAAGTACACTTAGGAGAAGATTTATCTCCTGTGTTTGAAGACATGCCTGAGAAGACACTGCGCGAGTTCTCTACCCCAACAACAGAAAACATCTGGACTGGACCAGCAGTCAACACGGGGGAGAATGGATTCGAGCTCAAGCCTGCTCTTATCACCATGGTTCAAGCCAGCCAGTTTTGTGAAAAAGCTCATGAAGATGCAAGTGCACACTTACAACACTTTTTAGAGATCTGCAGCACCTTCACGATCAGAAGAGTACCAAGAGATGTTATTTTACTCCATCTTTTTCCATTTTCACTTTTGGGGAAAGCTAAGTAGTGGTTCTACACCAACAAAGATAAGAACACTACATGGGACCGATGCTCAACCGCTTTCCTGGCAAAGTTCTTTCCAACAGGCAAAGCAAATGCTTTGTGTGGGAAATCTCAAGCTTTCAACAGCAACATGACGAATCATTCACTGAAGCATGGGAGAGATTCCAAGATTATATTGAAGACTGTCGTCATCATGGGATAGAGGATTAGCTATTGATGTAGACCTTCTACAACGGGCTTATCTCAAGCACCCGTGAGTCCATAGATGCTGCAGCTGGAGGAGCTTTCCTATCACTGAAGCTTCCAGAAGCTCAAGCACTTGTGGAGAAGATGGCCTCAAATCCGAGCTGTAATGAAGAACGTACTCAACCTTGCAAGAGAGGAGGAGGCATCCATCATTTGAAGGAGACCGACATGGTCACTACCAAGCTAGAACTCATCATGAAGAAGCTCGACATAGAGAAGGAGGAAACCATGCATATTAATGATTCCCGCATGACCTGTGAGGAATGTGGAGATTACGGGCATTCAGCTGTCAATTGCCCTACGCTGCAAGAGGATGTGAACTTCATCAATAATAACACCTACTATCATCCTCAGCAAAACCAAGGATGGAACCAGCCAAACCAAGGATGGAATTAGCAACCTCGACAAGGTAATTACCAAGGTAACAGCCAAGGTAATAATTACAATAATTATAATCTTCCACCTTTAAGAGATTTAGTTGCTGGTCAATCTAAATTGATAGATCAAATGTCTAGAAAAGTAGCCTCAAATGATAAAGCTTTAGAAAACATAAATACTAGAATGGATACCTTTGCTTCTGCTATAAAGAATCAACACAGCTTTAATAAAATGTTAGAATCACAATTAGCTCAGCTTACTACTACTGTCCCTCCATTTGAGAAAGGTAAGATTCCGGGCCAGCCGGAAGATTTGGAAACTGCTAACCTTGTTGATATTCACAATGCAACACAATGCCAAATTGAGCCTACAGATATACAGTGGATAGATTACTCACTACCTGAGAACATGGGAGACCCTAGAAGACCTGTCATTCCTATCTCCATAGGATGTCACAGCTTTCCAGAAGCTATCTGCGATTTCGGCGCAAGTGTCAACATAATTCCTAAGGTAATCTATGAGAAAATATTAGGTGATCCTTTGTTGTACACAGATATGCATTTGCAGCTTGCAGATCAGTCTATTTGCTACCCCTAGGAAGTACTAGAAGAAGCTGTTATCAGAGTGAGGCAATCATATGTCCCAATTGACTTTGTGATTATGGATACCGGAGGAGATGAGAAGGCACCCATTATTTTGGGATGACCATTCTTATGCACAACCAAAGCCATCATCTATGCGGAACATGCCAAGATTGTCCTCTCCATCAAGGACAAGAAGGAGAGATTCTCGTTCAAGAACCGCATCCTGAAGGATCCAGCAGCCCCGAAGCAATTCCAACAACAAGAAGAACAACAACAACAAGTGCCCAAGAGGAAGAACAATAGAAGATGGAGGAAGAACAAGCCCTGATCAATGCTATCAACACAGAAAATGATCATATGCTCCCGAAATCGTTTCCAATAAAGAAAGGTGACCTACGTGTACCAATCATTGAATGCACAATCAGAGACATCACTTTTTCTGACACCATCTGTGACACTGGATCAGGCGTCAACGTAATGTCCAAAATGGTATATGATGAATTATTTGATGATTTACCATTATACCCAACATATATTCAGTTGCAGATGGCAGACCAATCACTGAGATTCCCTGAAGACGTAGTCAAGGACGTCATGGTAAGAATTCAAGATAAATATATTCCCGCAGATTTTCTAGTTCTTGACATGCAGGAAGACAATGAATCACCTATTCTTTTAGAAAGACCGTTACTCTACACCGCCAATGCTATCATCTACATCGGGTCTGGACAGATCCACTTCAACCTACCCACTGGAAAGGTACGCTGTCAATTTAGAACACATCTTAACCATGAACAGAACAGGAAGCAACGCAACAGAAGGAAATGCCAAGCCCGCCGTTAGGCTGCCCTCCCTCACTGTGGATGGGAGGAGTTCCCTGGTAAGATTGTGAAGTATGAAGACTGTTACAAGGAGCAAGAAGAAGCCGTACAAGCACCACGCTGGAGTCAGTGGGAAGTGGAAGCTGAGAGGATGGACAAGATTGCTAAAGTAGAGAAAGAAGAGATCCAGGCACAAGCAGAAGAATGGATGAAGAGAGACAAAAAATCAAGAGAAGCATACAAGTAAGAGCTGGAGCTAGAAAAGAGAGAAGCAGAAGAGATAGAAAAGAGATGGAAGGAGAAAGAAGAAGCACCTGGTACACCACTGCAAAATGGGAAATTGACTGAGGTAACCTCAGACAATGAACCTACTGAGTAAGTACTCTCCTCTAAGTCCTGTCGGTAGACTTTAAATTCCATACCCTAGCCATAAGGTTAGAATGATAGTTATCTAATTAAGTTAGCATTTATTAATAATTTTACTTTAACACATTTAGCATAATCATTTTTGCATATTAAAAAATAAACCAATAAAAATATTTACTGCTTTATCTACTGCATCATAAATATTAAAGCCCTATGTAAATAAACCTATGGTAACCCTGTAGGCATATTTACTGTGGTGGCATAAAAATAAATAAAAATAAAAATAACAATCTATATTTACTTTGTTGCATTATGAAAATCCTAAGCCCCATGATAATGAATATTCCCTATGATGTCATAAAAAAATATATATAGCATGCATACATTTTTGGATTGCTGCATAAGAAACTTAGAAAAACCCAAAAAGAGAATCCTGTTAGAATCCTGCTAAAATCTATTAATTAAAATCAACTCAAAGAATAATCAAAGTGCTCATTGGCTGACCGCTAACCACTTGATAATTCGAGCCTCGAGTTTTGGTTTTCTTGTTGGAGTATAACTATGCAGGAATAATATTATAACTAAGGAGAGAGACTATTAGTGGCACCCACCAGGACTACTACTAGCTCACTCTGAGAAACATTCAAGCACCAAGAATTGCAAACATTAAGCTTGGGGGAGGAGCATCCCCTAGTTATCAGGTAATTATACCTATGTGCTTATTGAGTCTACTTTATACAAGCACAAAATACCAAAAATATGTGAACACAAGAATGTTCACCATAGTATCATAGGAAAATTTAAAAATACCAAAAATATGTGGGAACATGAAGATCCACACCTTTTAAAAAAAACCAAAAATATGTGGGCACATGAAGTCCACTCAGTTAGGAAGCTTCTGCTGGAAATATAAAATCAATCACTTACCATGGAGTGGAACTAAACCTAACCCCTCTCTATAAGATTTGGTATCTTTGTTGGCAATTGAGTTTCACAGAAAAAATACAAGATCAAAGAGCTAGTCACCCCGACACTCTTACGCTGCCGATACACCTGCTCTTAGAAGGATCACTCAATTTACAACATCAAAGACCATGTCAAACGTCAAGCATGGGGGAGGGCGCCCTCCATTTTAAGTCCAGCTGTTGACATCTACTAACGTCACCAAATATAACTATATAACTTTTAATGCGAGAGGCGAGATTAGAAGATGAATGGTAATTAATTAACTTGTCATTAGCAACTAGCCACTTTTCTATTACCAACATTCTTATGCAAGAACTAGGTTGCATCCCTAATTAATAATGCTAAGAATAAATAAAGGTTTTATATATTAATCTATGTGACTAGGCAGAAATAAATATAAATAATATAAACTAAGATCAGTTCTGCAAGCGGACAGATAATTATTCCATTGTAGCATTTTACCTAGGGAGTTCTACCAGGTTGTCGATTTATATTTATACCACTGGGAAGGACTAGGATAAACTACAATCTATTATATTGATAGTGATGGTATACAATGGATAAGTGACATTACCGATGTCATTTTCTCTACTCATAACAGGCAGAGGTCACAAGGTAAATAAAGATAAGATGAAGGTGATAAGTATGATCAAGCATCATAATAAAAGATAATCATCAGAGCACTTCTCTAGTCATAGTAATAGCTAGCCAATGGATAAACTAAGGAATTAATATCAAAGGTAATTCTATAACTACATCAATCAAACTCTAATTAGTGCAATTACATCTAGTAATCATTGTTAGACTAATCATATATCATGATCACATGCAAAGGGCATCATCTAGGAAAGGTGTGAAATAGAGTCATCACCAAACTTCGCGACCGTGCCTGCTGGCCTACATACGGGGGGTGGACTACAGAGGACTCAACGCAGCTGTCACCTACGCAATCTACCACACGACCCCGCACATCAGGGTGCACTCGCAGATAAACAAAATATTTAGACACCACGTCTACATATCGTTCATGTAAGTGCAATCAAGCCCTAAAGTGGGTTTTGGTGATAATGACCACGCGATTAGAAGACTAATGAGATTTATCAAGATGATGGACAGGCAAAAGCATTAGGAGGATGTAATCTTATGCAGGTGGACCCCTAACATTTAAAGGATGCGGCATCCGGCTCAAAGGAGTTTTAAATTCATTTTATTTTGAAATTGAGTATAGGAAAGCCGTACTATTAAGGGGGATGCAAAAGACAGGTTTGAAAGTGTGACCAAGTGCAAATCTCTACACCAAACATCCTCACTTCCACTGCCAAAGCCAGCCACAAAATACCAGATCATTCTGTCCTGGTTTGGCAGCGCGGTACTGCCGGCCCCAGGCCCGGCACTGCCGCTCCAAGTCCGGCACTGTCGCGACTTGTTTTGACCGTTAGACTCAAGGGGGCTTCTTAGCCTCCCTCCTGTCACCCCCAACGGTCATCTCTGCCATTTGCTCAGCTCTCAAACTAGAGAAGTCACTTTCTTGCTCTCTCTCACTCCCAACAAGCTCTCCACTCTCAAGTTTGTATCTAAGTTTGAATCTAGAAGAGTGTGAGCTGAATCTTAGCAAGAACAAGCTTCTCCCCACTGATCTTCAACTTCCTCAAGCACTTGGTTAACGTTCAAGCTGGTGGTTTGCATTTGTTACTCTTGAAGCTTGCTCCTAGCCGGCTAGAGCGTCGCCCGGTGAGCTTGCCAATCTTGTGGCAGCCCCGGGAGGTTTGTAATCACTCTCACAAGCTAGTGGAATCACCCCCTCTTTTCAGGAGTTAACTCTCTTAACTTGAGAACGAGGATTGGGCTTTGTGAACCCAAGTTTCCTTTGTGGAACCTCAACAACGTGGAGTAGGCAAGCCTTTGTGGCGAGCTGAACCACGGGTTAAATCTTATGTCACTTGTGTTGCTTGTTTTATTCTCTATTTGTTGAGTTTCTTGACTTCTAGGGTTTGGTCCCGATCTACGAATTGGTGGTGTTCTAGCTATAAGGAAAGGGTGTGCTTGGGTCTACACATACCAGGGAACATCAGTAATTTGTTCGATCTAAATTTCTCCAAGCAATTTTTGAATTGTGTAGAATTTGCTCTGTGAGGTCCAGCACTGCCGCTCTGGGAGCAGCAATGCCGGGCAACACGGCAGTGCCGCTCTACAGGCCAGCACTGTCGCACCTGTTACTAACCTCTGTTCACGACGATTTTTCATAGGCCTATTCAACCTTCCCTTCTAGGCCAGTCCATGATCCTACAAGTGGTATCAGAGCAGGTTACCTCAGGTTTATGCTTAGCCACGTGAGGTATGGCCAAGAACGATGAAGCGGAGGCAAGTACAGCTCATGAGGTTCGTGGTGGCAGTGGTGGTGATGATCTCCACACCACCGACAGCAGCAGTGACAGCGTGTCGACGGCAAGCCAATCCACGTTGTCACCAGCTGAGATCTCCGAAGGAGAAAGAGCTAGAAGAAGAGAAGAAAGAAGATTGAAAAGAGAAACAAAAGAAGCTAGAAGAGAAAGAAAAGCTAAAAAGAAGAGAAGAAAGAAGGCTGAGAACAATAGAAAAGAAGAGAAGAGAAGAAGAGAAGAAGAAAAGAGAAGAAAAGGGCAAGAAGAAGGCCTCAAGTGATGATGACTCAAGTTGCACCGAAGATGGAGATGATGATAGCACTTATCAACCTACCAAGAGCAGCAAGAACAAGAAAGGCAGCGGCTACACTGACTATGGAGCCGTATCCTTTGATTATTCACCTTTATCTAACCTTGACACTAGACGTGTCATCAATGTGCCCGCGGGAAAGTTGCCTCATTTCGATGGGACAAACTTTGCCAAGTGGAAGCACTTGATGAAAACTTATCTTGTAGGTCTTCATCCCGGGATTTGGGGTTTAGGAGGGAGATTGTGCATCATGGCTTGGAGGCACCGGTTGATCCAAAGAAGCCCACACAAGCTGAGTTTCGCAACATCCATCTCAATGCCCAAGCAACTAGTGTTTTGCTTAGTGCTTTGGATGGAGATGAGTACAACAAGGTAATGGGTTTGGAGGTGGCCAAGGAAATTTGGGATACCTTGCACATGGCACATGAGGGTGTTGACAAGGTGAGAAGGTCCAAGATTGAAATATTGATGGCCAAGCTCAACCGGTTTGCAATCCATGAAGGTGAAGGGCCACAAGAGATGTTTGATAGGTTGATGGTCATTGTTAGCAAGATTAGAGGTCTTGGTGGCACCGAGGTGAATGATCATAAGGTTGTGAGGGTCATGTTGGAATGTTTCACACCAGGAAATGAGACCCTTGTGACTTTGATTAGAGAGAAGAACAGATTTGAGCAATTCACTCCTAGTGATGTTCTTGGGAGGCTTTTGATACATGACATGCATAGAGAGGAAGCACTTGAGAGGCAAAGGCTTGGGAAGCTGCAAACCAAGCTTGAGGGCATGAAAATCAAGGATGTAGCACTCAAGGCATGCAAGAGAAGCTTGCAGCCCGTAGCAAGCAAGCAATCCATATCAAGCAAGCAAAAGGGTAGCAAGCAAGGTGCTTCGTTCAAATCAAGGGCAGCCAAGAAAGTCAAAGAAGAAGTGCCAACAACTTTATCATCTAGTGAAGAAGAAAGCGATAGTGAGCAGCAACAAGAACATATTGATGACTTTGCTTTGTTCATCAGAAGATTTCACAAGGGAATCAAGAGCAATGGCTACAAGTTGGTGAAAAGAACCTTCCCCAACAAGAAAAAGAGAACATGCTATAATTGTGGTAGCACGGAGCATTTCATAGCCGATTGTCCCTATGAGAAGAAGGACAAGAGGCAAGACAAGAGGGCAGCAAGAGAAGGTACAAGAAAGATGTGGGAGAGGCTCACATTGGACATGAATGGGACTCAACCGTGGACAGCTCAAGTGAAGAGGATAGAAAGATTGCAACCATTGCCATTCAAGCTTCATCCTCAACACCAAAGCTATTCAACAACTTGTCCGATGATGATGATGATGATGATGATTGCTTCCCTCACACTTGTCTTATGGCAAAGAGTGAGAAGGTAAAAACCAAATCCAAGTCCAAAACTCCCTCTCCTAGTGACATCTCGAGTAGTGATTCTAGTGATTGCTCTAGTGATGATGAATCTAGTGATGAAGAAATTGATAAGCTAACTAAGAACTTGGATAACAAAACTAAAATGTTCATTGCTAGACTAATGGAAGAACTAGAGAGCACACAAGCTGAGCTAGCATCTAGAGAGAAGACTCTTATTAAACAAGAAGATCTCTATATTGCTAGCAAGGAGGCTCTTGCTTTGAAGAATAGTGAGGTGGATTCTTTGCAAGTGGCTTTAGTCAAAGAGCAAAAAGCCCACACTATCACCAAGAAGACTAATGTTGACCTCAACTAAAGATACAATAGCTTATTGAAAAAGCATAATGAACTTGAGGATCAACATAAGCTTCTTGCTGACAGTAACTCACTCCTCCTCGAAAGCAAAGGTGCATCTAGGTCTTCCACTAGTCAAGCATGTGAACAATGCACCAAACTTGATTTAAATGCTTATGCTACTAACCTTGCCAACCTAGAGACAATGAAGAAAGAAGTGGCAAGGCTCAATGCCTTAGCTGCTGGTAAGGGCAAGAACTTGCAGGTACAAAATAGCAAGAGCAAGGTTAGAGAGCAACCAAAGGTGCAATACAAGGATGGAAGGCATCCACACATCAAAAGTGGCTTAGGCCATGTTGTTGGGGGTAAGACCAATGGAAGATACATGAAAAATAGAGTGGAATGTGTCAGGTTTGAGAGAAGGCACAAATTGGTACAGAGAGGCTTGCACAGACCGCGGCAGTGCCGCGCCCCAGGGCGGCAGTGCCGGACCACGGCAGTGCCGGGCCTAGAGCGGCAGTGCCGCGCCCCAAGAAAGAGAAGGCCACCAATTTGAAGCCTGATCATTCCAAAACACATGTCCAAAAGGTTCCCCAGCAGAAGCAGGTTTTCCAGAAGCCACAGGAATCAATATGGGTGACCAAAAACAAGTTTGTGTACCAACCAAAGCCAAATATCACCCGTGAAAGTTTGGAATCTTGCTATGTGTTGAAGTGTAACAACCGTGGTAAAGTTGTTGCTAAGATTGTTGGTCAAGAGCCCAGCAAGCATTTAGGAAAAGCAATTTGGCTTCCTAAGATACTTGTGACTAACATGCAAGGCCCCAATGCTACTTGGGGACCTAAATTAAGGAACTAAATTGTTTTGCAGGCATACTCCTCCGGTGGATCAAGTAGGGTACTTGATAGCGGATGCACAAATCACATGACCGGAGAGAAGAGTATGTTCAGCTCATACTCCCCTATCGAGAATCCAAGTGAAAACATAGTCTTTGGAGACAACTCGAAAGGGGGAGTAATCGGTCTTGGTAAAATTGCTATAACTCATGAACATTCAATTACTAATGTTTTACATGTTGATTCGTTGAGTTACAATTTGTTATCCGTATGACAATTGTGTGAGATAGGCTACAATTGTTTCCTTACAAATAAGGGTGTGGAAGTAACTAGAAGGGAGGATTCCTCTATTGCTTTTACGGGTCGCTTGAAAGGGAAGCTTTACCTAGTTGACTTCAACAAAAGTAAAGCTAACCTTGAGACTTGTTTAGTGGCAAAATCTAGCATGGGCTGGTTGTGGCATCGCCGGCTAGCTCATGTTGGGATGAGGAACTTGGCCAAACTTCTAAAGGACAACCACATCCTTGTACTAACGAATGTTCATTTTGAGAAAGATAGGATATGCAGCGCGTGCCAAGCCGGAAAGCAAGTAGGAGCACCACACCCACCAAAGTGCATCATGACAACCACCAAGCTATTGGAACTAATTCATATGGATCTCTTTGGACCCGTGGCCTACTTAAGCATTGGGGGTAACAAATATGGACTTGTTATTATTGATGATTATTCCCATTTCACTTGGGTATTCTTCTTGTATGATAAGTCCCAGGTACTAGACAAAGTGAAGACATTCATTAGAAGGGCACAAAAGGAATTCGAGCTTCCCATCAAGAAAGTAAGAAGTGACAACGGGACCAAATTTCGGAACACCCAAGTTGATAGCTTCCTTTATGAAGAGGGCATCAAGCATGAGTTTTCAGTTCCATACACCCCTCAACAAAATGGTGTAGTTGAACGGAAGAACCGGACTCTAATTGACATTGCAAGAACAATGCTTGATGAGTACAAGACGCCGGATCTCTTTTGGAGTGACACCGTCAACACCGCTTGCCATGCAATCAACCGTCTCTACCTACACAAGAAGCTAAAGAAAAACTCATATGAGCTGCTCACCGGTAACAAACCAAAGGTGTCTTACTTTAGAGTGTTTGGGTGCAAGTGTTTCTTACTTAACAAAAGGCCCAAAACCTCTAAGTTTGCACCTAAAGTTGATGAGGGTTTCTTACTTGGTTATGGATCAAATGAGCATGCCTATCGTGTCTTCAATAAGACCACCAGTCGAGTTGAAGTCACGGTGGACGTGACATTTGAAGAATCTAACGGCTCTCAAGTAGAGCAAATTGATTTAAGTGTTGTAGGAAAGGAGGATCCACCATGTGAAGCAATCAAGCAAGTAGCAATTGGTGATATAAGACCATAAGAAGACAAGGCTATAGAGGTAGAGGACCTCAAGAGAAGGCCACTGCAGAAGCTGCTGCTGCAGGGGGCCCAGCAGTGCTGCTCCCCCAAACAGCAGAGCCATCAACCCCTGCAACTGCAGAGAGAACACCGCTTCCGAGGGATGATCTTGCACCTGTTCTTGAAGTAGATGAAAATGATTGGCCAGAAGAAGAAGAACATGAATCCATTGATCATCCAAGGCTATGTCAAACTATTCAACGGGATCATCCCGTTGACAATATCCTTGGGAGTCTTCGAAGAGGGGTAACTACTCGTTCACATTTGGCAAATTTTTGTCAATTTTACTCTTTTGTCTCCTCTTTGGAACCTCTCAAGGTAGAAGAAGCACTTGGTGATCCGGACTGGGTGTTAGCCATGCAAGAAGAGTTGAACAACTTCGAGAGAAACCAAGTATGGACTCTAGTTGAAAGACCCAACACCAACATCATCGGCACCAAGTGGGTATTTGTTGACGGTGGATATACCATAAAATTTCGCATTCAAACACCATCAACAGGCCTCGGATTTAAGGGAAGATAAACATATCATGAGCATATTTTATCAATAACGAGTTCCCCTTGTACTCTTAGCTTGTGATTGCAGGGAACACCAAATCAGTGCAAAAGAGAGCAGCTAGGGGCTAACTACATGGTTCAGCCGAACCATGACATGTTGCCCCAAGCCACCACCTTTCAACACAGTGCAAACAACATCAAATGGAAGAGATCAGAGCTAAGGGTGGGCCCACCCATGGGTCGGCCGAACTGCCCATGGGGCCCACTGGCTCTGGTGACGTGACAGGATCCGTGTGACACCCCAACCAAGTCATTTCATCCATCGGATCAACTTGTGCTTTCATTCAACGGTGGAGATCAAAGGCACACGGATTGAGGCATGAAACGAAGCAATCAAGACAGAACCAACACATAGGAAGGGTCTATGATAGATTGGGGCCACGGTGGTGGGACCCACCCACCAGGGGTGGGTCGGCCGAACCACCAAAAGGGGAACTAAGCCACCTACACCATCACTGACTAGTGGGGACTCCTTCTAGAAGCTCCTGGCTGGGCCCACCAGTCATAGGGGGGTTGGCCGAACCCCCCCGGTGCCTAGCCAGGTCGGTTGACTTCCACCGCCTTCCTGCATGCTGTCCACGTGATGAATTGCCCAGAACCGTCCATCTTATGGCGGTAATGAGGTCGGTTCATCCAAGGGTGGAGAGGCAAGGAGCACGCGGATCGCTGATGTGGCACCCCCTTGCTCTCCCCTATAAATAGAGGCTGCCCACTCCTCTTCAAGACACACCATACAACACAAGAAGCAAGCTAGAGTGAAGTTCTACTCTTTAGTAGTAGTATTAGTCTAGTGTGGGAGTTAGAGTCGAGTTGAGCAACGCTCGGAGTCTCCGGAGTCGTCTGCTGGAGAGTCTGGTATAGCTCTTGTACCTTTCCTTCTGTAAGACTTTATCCTTTTCAATATATATATATATATTATCTTTACTTTACTTCACTAAGTTCTTACTTAGTCTTTACTATTCTTTATAGTATTGTAGTGTCATGTCTTCTTCTATAGTTGTCTTATACTTGATAGTGATCTTGTCCCAACTCAGCGTGTGTTAGTTCATCGCCTGTCATAGGGTGTTCTAGTTGTTGGTACGCAGCTAGAATAGTGAGACTTAGTGTAAGCGTGGTGCTTAGACTAGATCTTGCCTTTGATTACCGCTTGTCACACGGATTGTTTGTGGGTGCTAGCAGGTGGTGACAGCCCTGTCTATTCTTAGTATCCCTCCACGTGTTTTAGGCAAGTTCTTAAAAGGTAGGCTCCCATAAGAGTGTAGGCGCTTCGGGTAGAGGTTTTGTCCTCTATTGTCTCGCACTACCCCCTGCACACCGGTAGTAAGGTAACTATCTTAGTATAAGTCATCTATTTGATAGGGTAAGTCACAAGAGTAAAGTAAGTGTCATAGGAGTCTTATACTCACTCGTTGTCCTCCCACCTAGCTATACTCTACTAGTTATCTTTTATTATCTTAATACTTGTTGTGTGTTGGTGTCATTACCTTTTCCTCTACCTATCGATTTACCCCCTACCACTAGCTGGTACTAAGTTGGTATAGACTTGAGGATCTCTCTTTCTTTTTATTAATTATTCCTAGCAACCGCTTTCCCTTGGGATAAAAATAAATAATGATACCTTGGAATACTCCCGGGTGAAGTGCTACAGCGGTCTATTCTGTGTGCTTGTGGAATTATCCAATAGACATAAGAAATACCCTCAGGCACTTCTGGTGCCGTTATCAGAGATAGCCTAACACCCTGTCTCTGGTGGTTGCGCTAAGAAGTGTCAACAGTATTCAGAAACAAGCAAGATGAAGATGGAATGGTGACAAGGAACAGGGCAAGATTGGTGGCTCAAGGATTCACTCAAGTAGTGGGCTTGGACTTTGAAGAAACATATGCACCGGTAGCAAGACTAGAGGCAATCCGAATGCTTCTAGCCTATGCTACCCATCACAACTTCAAGCTATATCAAATGGATGTGAAGAGTGCATTTCTTAGTGCCCCAATACAAGAGTTGGTATATGTGGAGCAGCCACCGGGTTTCGAAGATCCCAAGTTCCCAAGCCATGTTTACATAAGGCGCTCTATGGGCTTAAGCAAGCGCCAAGAGCATGGTATGAATGCCTTAAGGAATTCTTGCTCAAACAAGGCTTTGAAACAGGCAAAACTGATCCTACTCTTTTCACTCACAAAGTTGGTAAAGATTTATTTGTGTGCCAAATATATGCCGATGACGTAATATTTGGTAGTACTAACAATGTCTTTTGTGAGGAATTTAGTAGGACCATGACTAAGAGATTTCAGATGTCCATGATGGGTGAGCTCAAGTTCTTTCTCGGGTTTCAAGTCAAGCAATTGAATGTAGGAACTTTCATAAGTCAAACCAAGTACACCCATGACATGCTCAAGAAGTTTGACATGGCGAATGCAAAGGCTATCAAAACTCCCATGCCAATCAACGGACATCTTGACCTTAATGACGAAGGGAAAGCCATGGACATCAAGGTATATCGCTCCATGATCGGCTCTCTACTCTATTTGTGTGCATCTAGGCCCGATATTATGCTTAGTGTGTGCATGTGTGCTAGATTTCAAGCTAAGCCGAAAGAGTGTCATTTGATGCCGTTAAAAGAATCTTGAGATATCTAGTGCACACTCCAAACCTTGGCTTGTGGTATCCTAAAGGCTCTAAATTCGATTTGCTTGGGTATTCAGATTCCGATTACACCGGTTGCAAAGTAGATCGAAAAAGCACTTCGGGGACGTGTCAATTCCTTGGACGGTTCTTAGTGTCTTGGAGTTCTAAGAAACAAAATTATGTAGCCCTTTCCACCGCTGAGGCCGAGTATGTTGTAGCCGGTACACGTTGTGCGCAACTACTTTGGATGAGGCAAACCCTTCGTGATTTCGGATGTCACTTTACCAAAATCCCATTATTGTGTGACAATGAAAGTGCCATAAAGCTTGCAAACAATCCCGTAAGCCATTCAAGAACCAAACACATTGACATCCGACATCACTTCTTGAGAGACCACAAAACCAAAGGAGATATCGAAATACGCCATGTGAGCACCGAAAAGCAACTAGCTAATATCTTCACTAAGCCTCTCGACGAGTCAAGGTTTTGCGCTTTGCGTAGTGAACTAAATATCCTTGATTCTCGAAATGTGGTTTGAAACTTAGCACACAACTGTTTACTTAAGCTAGGTTGTTTGAAAAGGATTTAAAAGTTCAATTATGTCTTTCAAAACTATATTGATCGTGTGCTTGTGCAATCTTGGTCACTGTTTTTAATTCCTAGTCCTTTTGACCAAGTGATTGCACAAATAATAGTCTGTGACCTTGTTCTTGGTGAAGACCAGAATAGGTCTAGGCTCTCTGCTGGAAGGCAGGGCGGCAGTGCCGCTCCTAGCCGCGGCAGTGCCGCGCCTTGCCAGCTTGGTGGCCCGTGGGCCTCCTTAGTCAGAATGGTCGGGCTTTCCTCTCTCTATCTCGTGCCCGTGACTGTTTCTCCCTCTTTCCCCTCATTCTCTCGATCTCTCTCTCTTCCCTTCAAACCGAGTAAGTAGGCGACGGCGCCCCTGCCCGGCACCGCCGCTCCCCCTGCCGCGCGCTCCCTCCCTCTACTGGACCTGCTGCTGGAATGTGGGGAGATCTCTTCTCTTCCTTGCCAACATCTAGGTCCCCCTGTTGGCGTGGCCTCTGCTCTCTCCTTTCCTCTCTCAAGGTATGAGAAGCCCTAAGTTAGAGTTTCTTCCCGATCTATGAAATGTGATGGATTCAAGTGAAGAAAAGTGTTGTTTAGGACTGTTTGATGTGTAATGATTCAATTCTATGGGTTGGAAAATGCCGATTTGTTGATTCAAAGGTCAGGAGAGATTGGAGGCAGTATGGCCTCACTGCGCAGGCGCGGCAGTGCCGGGCCCTGTGCAGTGAGCCTCTGTCCTCCAAATTTTATCCCCATCTTTGACTCCACAAATCGACCTTGTTCATTCCAGTGACTTGGTCAGCACTCATCTCTTTCTATATTTAACACATTTTTCGCACACATTTGCGTAGATGGCGGATGAAGGAAGGTGTGAAGCGAGGACGAAGGGTGGTTTCGACGCTGGGGCTGGGTCCAACAACCCACGTCCCCTGCATATGAAGCAGCTAGCCCGTCGAGGAGGATGGAACCCGGAGGGCAGGACGGATAGGCAGGTACTCTGTGATGCTGAGTTGCTGGAGCAGGCAGGAAGGACCATTCCAGATGGTGCCTGCACAGATACCCCAGATGATCTTTCCATGTTTGATGGGGCATACCTGCAGTGGGATGAGCATGATCACCATGTGCATGCTCCAGTTGAGAGGAGGCAAAGGCACAAGATCAGCTACTACAACCAGTTCAGGGCTGTGCAGGAGCAGAGACAGGTCAACCCTTATGCTAGGCGTAAGGATGTTGAGCTTGATTACAGGTTTTGGTCTGCCTTTCAGTCGGACTTCTATGAGTCCGTCCTCTTTGCTTCCAAGAAGCCCAAGATTGTTCCGATGAGATATATTGATTGGGAGCACTTGGCAAGCAAGAATGACAGAGTGTGCAACCAGGTGTTAACACCAAATTTTGGGCTGGGAGCCGATAGCCGATGCCAGAGGAATATAGCCGATACCGGAGGAAGATAGCCGATCTCGGAAGCAGATTCCGTCCAGCGGAAGGAAGGAAAATAGCCGATTGCACGGTGAATCGGTTATCGGGCGAAGGTGACAGGAGGCGTGCAGCGTCGGTACTGGTGACGTCATCCAGAGTCCGCGCCGCCAAGATGCGATCACGATCGGAGTCCGTTATGAAAGGGAAGGTGGGACTCCAAGTTACCTTAGATATAGGATAGTTTGTTGGTTTCCTTATCTATTGATGAGTTGTAATTCGACTAGGACTCTATCTACACTCAGGGTATAAATATAAGCCCTCAGCCATTATAAAACAACAACATCAATACAACACAACTTTCGGCTCCGGCCAACAAACTCTAGAGTCAGTCGAGTCCGGCGAGTTACTTCATCCAGGCTAGGTGTCATCCGGTGGACGCAGGCTTGCTTATAAGTATCGTCAACCCCCTGTTAAACTATGTCTTTTTAGCATCATCCGGTGGACGTGGAAGCATGGCGGACCAGGGTCCTTACTAAGCTCTGTTTCTTTGGCGTCATCCGGTGGACGTGGGAAGCGCAGTGAGTCAAGGATGATTCACGCTAGTTTACCCGATCAATCTGTGTTAACAGTCATCCGGTGGACGAGATGCAGATTAGGACGGTTTTCACGCGCGGATTAGTTATCGATTCGTGTTTGTTTGCTTGATTAATCTATTAGTTAATGTCATCCGGTAGACAGGCTATAGATTGAGATAGTTTGCACGCATGGATTAGTTATCGGCTCTACCTAAATTTGGCAATTTAGTTAGATTCATTAAGTTACCAAGATGTTATTTGTTGTTTATTGTTTATTTATCAATATAACATCTCTCTGTCCAATCAAGATTGATAGATTTGGCCTTATATTTACTTGAATCTAATCGTCGTTTATGCTTTCTTATGCCTTTCTTACCATGATGATCAATTCTATGCTTACATCGGCTAATTCCCTATCAATCTTGTTCGTTACATGTTGTGCGTTCGGTTCTAGTTGGGACATAAGTGGTTCTGAGGTTATCGTAAGTCTTATTTTTGTGTCCTTGTTTAAGTTAAACTAAGCGTCATCCGGTGGAACAGGTTTAACCCAAACAAGTTTTTCATTAGATTAGACTTGCTTTAATTTGAAGTCTGTTTATGGCTACGCTAGCATTTGTTCGTGCTTCATGGACCCTGCATCGGCTAAAGAGCCGATTCAGTTATGCTTTCACGAGTAGATCGTGTATATAGACTTATTTGGATATCAAACGATCTAGCTTTGTTTGCTAGGTTTGTCGAAGCCCGCTGGCCGTTAGACCAGGTGAACGCAGACTTGGTGAACTTAGCGAAGAGGGTTTGCTAAAGCCGCCGGCCTTCTAGACCAGCTTTAGCCGATCTCTGCTTGTTTGATGTACAGATCAGATCTGTACACATGATCTATTTTCTTTTACACATATTAACTGAATTAGATCAGCTAGCACGTTATTATCTTCATATGAGTATCATGATAGCTGTTTTACTTTATTATTATACTATCGGTTCATAACATGACGGAATCGGCTTTCTAGACGATCTCCGATTGAATCGGCTCTCAGAGCCATATAATTGGAACTACCTGGACACACCGGTTAGTTCCGTCCTGTGATTACGGATTACTATTGTTTCCTTGTCAATTGCAGGTCAAATTAACTGGCACGCTTGGGTGTTACTAACAGTCTCAGACCGGGTTTGAAGCTAGCTGGATCTGCGAGAGCTCTACTGCTTTCAAGGGTCGTTTCCGGCTTCGCTGGTGTGTTGGGCTTAGGGAACCACTTTTTGCGCCAACACACTTTTTGGCACGCCCGGTGGGACATTCACTGAAGACCATGGCAAAGGGGAAGACTGCGGCTGACGGATCCTCCAGGGATGACGGTGTCCTCAGGGTCAGGGTCGAAGATCTCAGCGAGGAGGACGCGGCCGTGCTGAACAAGATCGTTGAAGAATTCACTGATGCCTACCTGCTCTCATTCAGCAAGCAGCGTGATGGCTCTATAGTGAAGAAGAATGCATTCCCAAGGTGTATCATGGATGGCCATTCTGATAAATCTGAAGAGGAGTGCAAGGCCGACCTCAAGCAGATGCTGGAAGAAGCGACCTGGGAGGCTGCCTATTCAGCAGTCGGCCATCACCATAAATCCTTCCTGCAAACATTCTATAACATCATGAAGACCGTTCTCAAGCAGCAGGATTGGGAGTATTTGGGCCCAGTTTACTTCAACATACCCACAGAAGATGCAGATCCAAAAGCAGCGGCAGGGACCTCCAATTCCTCACCGCAACAGCCGAGCCAGCCGAAAACACCAGTGCAGGGTGCCACTGCGGCCGGTTCGGCTCAAAAAATAGCAGCTTCCCCCAGATTATACAAAGATCATACTCTGGAGGAGCTCGCCGCTTTCATGCAGGCCACTGGGCAGACAGTGAACTCGATGAACTCATCAGCAGTGAACCCGACGGCTAGAAATACGCCAGCGGCAGACACGGCCAACCCAACTCCTGGATACCATGAGGGGATCACATATCAAGACCTTCAGGCAACGCCGCATCCGGGGTATGCCCAGACGCCCAACAATCAGCTGCTGGAGTAGATGAGTGCCATGCTCCGTGATACGTTCGGTTTGCAGCCGAAGACCGGGACTAGAATCAAGTATAAACGTCCGTACCCCGAGTGGTACAACCGAGTGACATTACTGCCCAGGTATCGCTTGCCCGACTTCTCCAAGTTCAGTGGGCAGGACGACATCACTACCATGGAACACATCAGCCGTTACCTGACCCAGCTCGGCGAAGCTTCATATGAGGTAGCTCACAGGGTCCGGCTCTTTCCACTATCACTAACAAGGCCGGCGTTTAGCTGGTTCGCATCTATGGAGCCTGCCTCGATTCAAGGTTGGGTAGATCTGGAGAGCAAGTTCCATAATTACTTCTTCTCTGGCACTAGGGAGAAAGACATCACAGATCTCACCAACATGCGCCAAAAGCCGAATGAACTTGGATCGGCTTTCATCAAGCGGTTCAGGGAGACCAGGAACATGTGTTACTCTTTGAACCTGAACGACAATCAGCTCGCCAAGATAGTGGTCAGTGGGTTGCTCCCACACGTCCAAGAAAAACTGGTGGGCACCAACTTCAACAGCATCAGCGAGGTGATGCAGAGGGTGGCCGCATTAGAGCAGCAGGCCCAGAGCTTCAAGAAAGAATCAAAATACAAGCAGTCGGCCTACGTCTGTAATTCCGACTCAGAAGATGGCGAGAATGAAGAAGTGGCTGCTGTTGAGCTCAAATGGGGTACAAAGCCCATGGCCGTGCCAAAGGGTTGGGGCGCGGAAGATCAATACGACTTTGACACACGCAAGCTGGACAAGCTCTTCGACCTGCTAGTCAGTGCGGGCCACATTACCTTCCCGACTGATTACGTTAAACCGTCTCCTGAAGATTTGCAGGGAAAACCGTTCTGCCAGTACCATGGCCTCACCTCACACTCCACAAACAACTGCCGCGATTTCAAAGCAGCAATCCAGAATGCTATTAGGCGCGGC
This sequence comes from Eremochloa ophiuroides, assembly GCA_038502445.1. Taxonomy (NCBI): domain Eukaryota; kingdom Viridiplantae; phylum Streptophyta; class Magnoliopsida; order Poales; family Poaceae; genus Eremochloa; species Eremochloa ophiuroides. Next base: position 43,068,576 of record JAHLJS010000003.1, read on the forward strand.
CTGTTGAAATTTGAGGCCCCTCCCAAGGGGAAGATGAAGATCGATAAATTCCCATTCCCGAAGGGGCAGAACATGGTCCAGATCGCAAATCCTCTGACCAAAGTAAAGGTGTTAACCTCCGAACAGGCCAAGAAGAACTCCTCAGTTGATACCGATGCACAAATCACAGCTGAGGAGCTAGCGCCGATCAAAGGAAGGAGGGAGCAGAATCAGAGGCTGCTGGAGCAGGGACAGTCCAGCGGCACCAAGAGCAGGAGGCCCACGCACCAGCACCTTCTGAATAAATGGCGGTGACAGAAAGAGAAAGATCATCAGAGGCAGCTGCAGCGCGAAGAAGAGGAGTACCGCAGATGGCTCCGCGAGGAAGAAGAGACGCGCTATCACGAAGAAATGGCTCGCCACCGGGAAGGTGAGGAGGATCACTGGCATTGCCAATTCTTCCGACACTGCTGGAACGAAGGCTTGAGATTGCCGACGCTGCGCAACTGTCCAGAATGCAGCGATCAGTACCGAGAGTACAGGCAGTCCCAGGTCAACCGCCGGTCTATGCACCAGAGGCTGGGGAGTCCACACAGCCCGCGGGATCGGCGTGAAAAAAGGGACCTACGCGATCGGCTTGATGAGGAGGTAGTTGAACGCCGACAGCCAGTTTGGCAAGAGAACCAGTAGTGCCCGGGGGATCTAACTAGAAGCCAAAGGCGCCGGGTGCAGCGGCTCAGGAACAGGGAGCTCCAGGCTGAGGGGCGCGCCAAACAGGTGTGGCGCGAAAAGCCTTCACAAAATAATGGAAAGGCTGTAGCCGATGCACAGATGGTGTTTGTGCTGCCTGCAGAGTTCAGAGCTAGGAAGTACGATACCGATTCCGACTCAGACGATTCGGGATCAGAAGAAGGAGTGGCCAAGTTAGTGCTCGCGCAGCAAGCTACTTTTGATAAGCCGGCCAAAAATCGACATCTGAAGGCCCTCTATCTCAAAGGTTATGTCGACGGCATGCCCATGACGAAGATGCTGGTGGACGGCGGCGCCACTGTCAATCTCATGCCCTACACTACATTCCGCAAGCTAGGCAAGGGTCCCGATGATCTAATAGAAACTGATCTAATGCTCAAGGATTTCGGGGGCAATTCTTCCAACACTCGAGGGGCAATCAACGTCGAGCTGACAGTGGGGAAGAAGACATTGCTTACTACCTTTTTCGTGATTGACAGTAAAGGTGCCTACAGGTTGCTGCTCGATCGCGACTGGATTCATGCCAACTGCTGCGTGCCATCCGCCATGCATCAGTGCCTCATTCAGTGGCATGGCGATGAGGTCGAAGTGGTCCCGGCCGACGACTCGGTCAGCGTGGCAACGACGGATGCCACATACTGGGAAGCTGGGGATCATGATTGTTTCTCTGGCAAGGCTTGGGAAGGAGGCTCCATCAAGGTCAGTGATGAGAGTCAACAGCCGATCAGGGCAATCGGCTCTGAGTCTTTTTATTAAATGGAGAATCCGATCGACGGCACAGAGGGTAAGTTGGGGCAAGGATTCACGTCGGCCGACAAGCTCGAAGAAGTGGATGTTGGACCTGGCGACAGGCCAAGGCCAACGTTTATTGCCGCCAATTTAGACCCGGAGTTCAGGCAGGAGCTGATTCAACTGCTGAAGGAGTACAAAGATTGCTTCGCCTAGGAATATTATGAGATGCCTAGATTGGACAAATCTATTGTTGAGCACAGGCTACCTATCAAGCTAGGGTTTCGGCCACACAAGCAGCCTCCACGTCATTTTAGAGAGGACGCTCTACCCGACATTAAGGCCGAAATCACAAGGCTGTTAGAAGCCAAGTTCATTCGAGCTTGCCGATATGCCGAGTGGATATCGAACATCGACCCCGTGTATAAGAAAAATGGTAAATTGCGAGTCTGTATTGACTTCAGGGATTTAAATAGAGCTACACCGATGGATGGCTACCCTATGCCAATAGCCGATATGTTGGTAGACTCGGCTGCTGGGCACCAGGTTATTAGCTTCATGGATGGCAATGCTGGTTATAATCAAATTTTTATGGCTGATGAAGACATCCCAAAAACTGCTTTCAGGTGCCCTGGTGCGCTTGGTTTGTTTGAATGGGTGGTCATGACATTTGGTTTGAAGAATGCCGGTGCAACCTATCAGAGAGCTATGAATTATATATTTCACAAGTTGATCGGCAAAATCGTTGAAATCTATATAGATGACGTGGTGGTGAAATCCAAGAGCAATAAAGATCACCTGGCCGATTTGAGGGCCACTCTGGAGTGCACAAGGAGACATGGTTTGAAGATGAATCCTAACAAGTGTGCGTTCGGCATGTCGGCTGGCGAATTTCTGGGATTCATGGTCCACCGCAAAGGGATAGAGATTGGCAGCAAGAGTAAGAAGGCGATCAATGAACTTGTACCTCCAACCAATAAGAAGGAATTGCAGTCTTTGCTTGGTAAGATTAACTTTATCAGAAGGTTCATCGCCAACTTATCAGAGAAGGTGCTATCGTTCTCACCATTGTTGAAGCTCAAGAATGATCAAGAGTTCAAATAGGGTGACGTGCAACAGAAGGCTTTTGACGAAATCAGAGAATACATGAAGACTCCCCCTGTCTTAGTACCGCCACGGACAGGGAGGCCTTTTAAGTTGTACGTGACGGCTGAAAGCCATACCATTGGATCGGCCCTTTTTCAAGAGTTTGAAGGGAAAGAAAGAGCAGTTTTCTACCTGAGCAGGCGGCTCCTTGACCCTGAGACAAGATACACACCGACCGAGAAGTTGTGCTTGTGCCTATTCTACTCATGCACCAAGTTGAGGCACTACTTGCTTGCCTCGGAATGTGTGGTGGTGTCCAAGGAGGATGTCATCAAGCACATGCTTTCGATGCCTATTTTAAATGGTCGGATTGGAAAATGGATCCTGGCGCTCTCAGAGTTTGACTTGAGGTTCGAATTGGCTAAGGCAGTCAAAGGCCAGGCGATAGCCGATTTCATCACACAACATCACGAAGGATCGGGTAATGTAGTGGATATAGCGCCATGGACTATGTTCTTTGACGGCTCTTCGTGCAAGCAACATGGTGGCGCCGGAGTAGTGCTCATCTCACCGCGGGGTGTGCGTTTTGAGTATGCTTTCCAGATCGGGCCGATTGTCACAAACAATCAGGCTGAATATGAAGCCGCGTGGAAAGGTTTTCAGCTTCTGCATGAAGCAAAAGCCGATGCAGTTGAGGTATTTGGCGATTCACAACTAGTCATCAACCAATTGCTCGGCTTGTATGAATGTAAAGACGAGATACTCAGAGGTTACTATGATCAGTGCCAGGCTCTCATCAAGAAGTTCATGACGGTATCTCTCTGTCACATCCCCAGGGCCCAGAACCAGGAAGCTAATCGGCTGGCGCAGAACGCGTCGGGTTATCGGCCGATGCAGGAGATTTGTAACAGCGAGCAATCAGCTGATGACTGGAGGGGCGAGATAGCAGGTTACCTGGCAAATCCTTCACAACGGGTCAACAGAAAGCTAAGGTACAAAGCCACCAAGTATGTGTTGCTGGATGGTCAGTTGTATTACAAGACGGTTGAAGGAGTGCTACTCAAATGCCTGGGGACAGAGGAATCAGTGAAGCTGATGAGCGAAGTACATGATGGAGTCTGCGGTGCACATCAATCAGCTCACAAGATGAAGTGGATCATCAGGAGGACTGGTTACTATTAGCCTACGATGCTAGAAGGGTGTCAAGAATGCCAAAAGTTTCGAAATATACAAAAGTCTCCAGCCTCTACTATGAATCCTATAATTAAACCATGGCCGTTTAGAGGATGGGGTATTGATCTAATCGGCCAAATCTACCCACCATCGAGCAAGGGTCACAAATGGATCTTGGTGGCGACTGATTACTTCACCAAGTGGGTAGAAGCCATTCCTTTGAGGAACGCCACTTTAGCTGACGTGATTGAATTTGTAAAGGAGCACATTATTTACAGGTTTGGCATACCTCAGACGATCACAACCGATCAGGGGACAATGTTCACTTCAGAGGAGTTTATGACCTTTGCCGACGACATGGGCATCAAGATTTATAATTCATCGCCGTATTATGCCCAAGCCAACGGACAAGCAAAAGCCTCCAATAAAGTTTTGATCAAGGTCATCAAGAAAAAAATTGAGCAGAACCCCAGAAAATGGTATTTACATTTGAGCGAGGCACTATGGGCATATCGCATGGCACAGCATGGATCGATCAAGGCTTCACCTTATGAGCTAGTCTATGGACACGCTGCCGTCTTGCCATGGGAGATTCAGTCTGAGACACGGCGTGTCACGTTGCAAAACAAGCTTACAGCCGGTGAATACAAAGACATTATGATGGTTTAGAAGATTTGCACTGTCATCGGCTTAGGGCTTTGGAATACATTGAAAAGAACAAGGTACGGGTGGCCAAGTATTACAACACTAAGGTAAGAAGCAAGAGCTTCACCGAATCAGAGCTAGTATGGAAAGTCATTCTGCCTATTGGTACCAAAGATAGCCGATTCGGTAAATGGTTGCCAAACTGGGAAGGCCCGTATCGTGTGGTGGAATGCACTCCGGGTAATGCTTACATCCTTGAAGACTTGGAAGGACAGAAACTCGCCAGAGCCATCAACGGGAAGCATCTGAAGAAATACTACCCTAGCATCCCAGTTGGGGGATAATAGCCGATTCATGTGAATCTGGCTCTAACAGCCGATGCCATGCAAGCGGGTCACCTTCAGGACAAAAATGGCCGACATCGTAGTAACGAGTCGCCCTTAGCATAAAAATAAAATACCCTCGATGGGGTGTAACAGCCGATGCGATAAGCATCGCCTTTAGAACAAAAAAAATAAAATAAAATAATAAAAGCAAAATATTCAGTCTTACAAATTGGATTGTTTCGGGCATAACGAGTTCAGAAGTATCATATACATCAGAATGCCTAATACAATCTAGTTTGGATTATTGACGCCATCCCGGATCACATCCTCGGCGTCGACGGACACGGAGAGACCATCGGCATGAGGGGCGAAAGCAGCCATCAGCGTGCCGAACTCCTCCATGTCTTGGCCTGCCCGGATCCCCGGTTCGACGTTCTCCAGCACGATGCCGGAGTTGATCTGGGCAGCGGCCAGAGCTCCTGCGGCACCGTGACGGACGCCGCTCATTGCCACCTGGCAGACGCGGTGGTGCACGTCCGCAAGCTGTTCCACCTGCGTTTGCCCCCGCGCGCGGAGGACGTCGGTGACGTTCGCCGCAGCCACGCGCAGTTCGTGCAGCTGTGCCGTCAGAGCTGCATAAACAAGGAAGGTCAGTGTTGGAAACGCGCCGTGCACGCAGTTGGACAAAGCGAGAGATTACCTGTCACGGCGGCCTGCGACTCCGCGAGGTCGGCCCGCGCCTCCGCCAAATCAATGCTGGCGGCAATGAGCGTGACGGCTTGGTCCTCGTTCTCCTTGTCCAGCCGGCCGGCCTCTTTGGTAGCCTCGGAGTAGAGGTTGCGGTACCGCACCATCTCATGGTGGAAGTGGCGGCCGTCGGCGGCGGTGTAGGAGTCGCGGGAACTCGAAGATGACCCCGAGTTCGATTTCGCTCCGGAGGTGGTGCTGCGAGCCGGAGCGTGAGGGAGGTTCAGTTGTGGCGCTGTGCGACGCACCGAGGAACTGGCGCTGATCGGTGCGCCGGAAGGAAGATGGAGCGGGGGACGTTGGCTGAAAGGGACCATCAGATCAGGCACCCAGACTTAGCCAGGTTTAAAGATCGACGAAAATGGGAGAATAAGATACCTGCTATGGACTCCCCGTCCGCTGACTTGCATCATACGCCTGATTGGAGCCCTTACAGGAGCAGAGGGCCCGGCGGCGTCACCAGCGGCAGGGGTTTCCAGGGCGACCGTCCTAGTTGCAGGAATGGCGTCACCATCCGCCGGGGCTGCCCGAGGACGATCAGCGCCGGGGGCAGGGGTGTTCAGGCCGGCTAAGGAGCCAGCAATGCCGCTGACGAAAGATGGCTGGTGACTGCAGAAACGGATCAAATCAGATAGAAACAGCGAGGAGATGGTAGGCTGACGGTTGAACTTATCCTAATGTCTGTTCGATTCGGGCGACGCTGGCCCAGATGCGGTGGATGCTCCGTTCCATCTCATCGCCGTCGGCGGGCTCAGACGCCGGGCGCTTCCCACGGTCTCCATCGCCAGCCATGGTCGTGAACAAGGATTGAGAGAGCGAAAGCGAAGTGGATACAAGGAGGCGGCCGGGAGAGTTGGTTGGCGAGACGGATATGATGGCGTGTGATATTGCCTCAAGCCTGCCAACTATTTATAAGACAACACGGGCACCGAGGCGGTTTCTTTGGGAAGTGAGACGGCACGGCGGATTTTAGGTTGCAGTTAATCCGCGTTTCTTGAATCCGGAACAGTTGCCAAATCGGGGAGACGAAACGCCGCCATCAATGGTCGCACGCCGATCGGCTTTTTTGAGTCACATGGTTTGGCCGATCCTATCGAGAGTTCCCACAAACCGATTCGTGATGAATCTGGCTGAGGGGTTAATTCTATAGGAAAGCAGAACAAAGCCGATGCTACAAAACCGATGCTAAGAGGCACGCCCAAAAGCCGATTCGTATGCAGAACAGGTCAGGCTGAGTAATTGATTCTAAGGTACAAAGTAGTTCAAAAGCCGATTCGCATGCAGAAATATATCAGGCTGAACAAAGTCAGTTCGAAACAAGACAAAGCCAGTATTAAGGTGTAAAATCTAAGGCAGATCAGGCTAAATTGTCAAATTCAGGGTGAACAGCGCGAAGACAGAGTTGCAAATAGAAAAGAACATGCCAAGCAATACACCCAACATATTACAAAGATAATAAGGACCGAATCAGTTCTACTAATTCGGCACGGAGCGCGTGGCCAGCCTGCAGCAATTCTTGATCTCGGTTTTCAGTAAACTGCAACAGATTTAGGCGTTGGCATGTCTTCCTGTCTGCAACGACCAAGCTGCTGATTTCCTTCTTTTTCTGGGAGAGCTCGATCGTGCTGGTGGAGATGGTGATTTCGCGCTCACTGATAGCCGACTCAACTGCTTCTAATTCTTTTCTCAGCTGGTCTCGTCTTGTTTTCAATGTCACCAGTTCTGTTTCGGCCGTGCTGATGGAGGATTTGAGCAACCTGGCTCGATCAGCTAATCCGGTGGCCTCTTGTCTGTTGATCAATTTATTGCTCCTTAGCTGTTCAAGCTCTGCCAGGTTCTTATGAGCAGTGATAATCCCTGATGCTGTAACTTTAAGATCATCAAGTCTTTGCAGGGATTTCAAGGCTGACAGATTGGGTTGCTGCTGGACAAGTTCCATTATTTGATCGATCAATCCGGGATTCGAGGCCAGAGCAACTAGATCACCCTCTAGATGGGGTAACAGTGCACTTAGCCGATTGTTGAAATCTGGCTCTGAAAGTCTCTCGGAGGAGGAGGCCAGTTCGTCTTTATCACATAACTCTTCTATGTCGAATGAATAGCCAGGAGACAAAGGCTTCGGTGCCTACAGTACATACATTCTCTCATCAGAAAAGGTGCAATATAGATTAATTGTTTTCTGGCAGAGATGGGATACCTGAATGAGGCCTGAAGGTTGTAGGGTTGATGTCGATGCTGTTTGTTCGACTAAGGCAGTTGTGTCTTTTGCGGCATGCGGATCCTCGGTTGTCACTGCCTCGGGTAGTTGGGTTTCTGCAAATCAGAAGTAAGAGCAGTATGGAAGCAAGGATAATTGCTAACAGCCGAATAGGAGTTACCTGGATTCCTCTCAGGGGGCAACTCCTCTTCTTCAAGGTTCGCCTAGACTTCTTCAGAAGGGCTGTTCGGCTGTATTTTTGAAAAGAAGATTTGGTCAATTAGGACATTTAAGAAAGAAAAGCCCAATGAGTAGTACCTAAGTTTTGGCTCCTTCTTCCTGGATCCCTTCTTCTTGAGCAGCTGATTCCTCATGGCTGGTAGATTCTGGTGGTTCTTCGGCCTGTTTCTCTCCCAAGGTACCTTGAGTTGGTTGGGGATTCACCTGATAGAGAGCTGATTTAAGAGTCGGGGCGTACTGCAGTAAAGGAAGATGCTACTGGGTACCTGAACTTTTCTTATCGAACGGCGTTTCTTGGGAGCTTGCTTTTGAAGCTGAGATGCAGCTGGTCGCTTTGAAGCAGAAGGGGAGGTCAGTACAGCAGGGCCTAGCATTAGTTGTCTCAGCATCGGTGCTCTGGAGCCTAGCCTCGCTGTCGGACAAGGAGGATAATATTCCACTCGCTCTAGTGGATTGGATGATGGGTCCTGCGAGAAATATCTGTTAAGTAACATGTTTGAATAAAGCCGTTTTTATTGGAATCGGCTGAGAACACTTACTGCTCAGGGAGATTGGAAGTTTGGGTCCAGGGCTCTGCATTTATCATGCACAGTTTGGCAGAACAAGTGAGCGTGCCATTGTTGCCACCAATCGTCAAAACTCTGATGAGCGATGCAGATTTGATTCTACGGCTTCAGCGACAATGTGGGCAGGTTTGCTCCGAGTTGAAAAATTCTGCCAGCCTGAAGGTGCTCTGTAATGTTCTCCCTGGGTTTCAAGGTATTCAAAAAAGGGAGCCGAGGGGGCAATTGGCCGAAACCTAGCTGTCTTGCTGCTATGTTTGGGTGATACAATTCATAAGAAGGATAGCTAGTTGCCTTGTCGCTTGCGCTCCGAAGGTGCTTGAAGTCTGCTGGCAAGGCACAGGGTTTGATGATTGCGTTCAAGATGCTAATAGCCTCGTCATCAGAACACCCATTGTTGAATTTGAAGCTGGAGGACGCTAGAAATTCATCTTCATCTTCGTAGGGGAACCAGATAGTAACATTTGGTCCCAAGCCCCTGTATAATGTTTCCAGCATATTGCCCTTTGAGGTTGGGATGGTTATGGCAGAGGCAGCTTCACCAAAACTTTGATAGCCTCTGGTTTTTGGGTCCTCCTCTTCTGAATACTCGGTGGATGGAAAGTTAAGCCCCTGGAGTTGTGTCCTTACCAGCTTATGTAGATACAGGTTGAGCCATAACTGTACTAGTCACCAAGGGCCTGTTATGCATTGCACTTCTTCACCTATAATCAAGGAACTGAATGCCCGGCTCATAAGCCTGTATGCTGCACCCAACAAGAGTTTGCCTAGGGGTATGGAGTGCCCTTGAGCCAGTTTTTCTGCTAAGACCCGGCCCGGAAGTGGCACCACAGAACACAAACCTCTCAAGCCACATGGTCAAGAATGCGACGTGTTCTTTCTCGCTGACAGAAGAGGAGTTTTTCTGGTGGTGTTGAATATAGCCACTCCACCCGTTGTATGTGTCCAGCTTCGGGAAGTACGGGTCCTTCTTGCCACTAGAGCGGAGATCCCAGAAATCATATGATCTAGTAATCTGAAGCCCGGTGAGCATATGGATATCGCCCAGGGTAATGGTTTTTGGACCAGTCTCCGAACACGAAAGTATTCAAGGAGTTAGACCAAAAATGACTGGCAGCGATCAGGAGCGGCTCATTCCTTGCCATCTCTGATAATGATAGGTGAAGACATTGGCTCAGATGGTGCATCTCCCAGTCCGCGCGCTTCTTCGCCGCGACGCGGCGGAACCAGTTCCTCCACCCAGCAGGTGCGCTTGGCCCGTTTCTGAAAGATTTGATCCAAGAAGAGGCGCCTATCATGGAGCTTTGGAATGGGAACTGGTTGGTTTCTTGAATGATGAAGTCTTTGGGGATCGGATCACCCATCGGGCCCAGATAGTAGGTATCGGGGATGTCCTTCAGTGGAATCAGAATATCATTCCTCAGCACCTGGATTTGAAACTCGTACTCAGTGAGGTTGAAGAGGGATTCACGAATTAGGTGGCGGATCGATGAAATTGATACCTCAGGGATCTCAGAAGGAGTCGCCATTAGCTCGGGGGTGATTTGACGGCAATGAATCGAAGCTGGCGACGGCGAATCGAAACTGACGGCGGCGGATTGGTGCGAAAGTTTGAAGTGCCAAGAGGGAAGCTGCGGTTTGGCTATTTGAAGGCTCAAGCGCTAATTTCGGAATAAACCAGTTTATTCAAAAATAAACCAGTTTATTCCAAAATTGGGGGCATGTGTTAACACCAAATTTTGGGCTGGGAGCCGATAGCCGATGCCAGAGGAAGATAGCCGATACCGGAGGAAGATAACCGATCTCAGAAGCAGATTCCGTCCAGCGGAAGGAAGGAAAATAGCCGATTGCACGGTGAATCGGTTATCGAGCGAAGGTGACAGGAGGCGTGCAGCGTCGGTATTGGTGACGTCATCCAGAGTCCGCGCGGCCAAGATGCGATCACGATCGGAGTTCGTTATGAAAGGGAAGGTGGGACTCCAAGTTACCTTAGATATAGGATAGTTTGTTGGTTTCCTTATCTATTGATGAGTTGTAATTCGACTAGGACTCTATCTACGCTCAGGGTAGAAATATAAGCCCTCAGCCATTATAAAACAACAACATCAATACAACACAACTTTCGGCTCTGGCCAACAAACTCTAGAGTCAGTCGAGTCCGGCGAGTTACTTCATCCAGGCTGGGTGTCATCCGGTGGATGCAGGCTTGCTTGTAAGTATCGTCAACCCCCTGTTAAACTATGTCTTTTTAGCGTCATCCGGTGGACGTGGAAGCATGGCGGACCAGGGTCTTTGCTAAGCTCTATTTCTTTGGCGTCATCCGATGGACGTGGGAAGCGCAGTGAGTCAAGGATGATTCACGCTAGTTTACCCGATCAATCTGTGTTAACCATCATCCGGTGGACGAGATGCAGATTAGGACGGTTTTCACACACGGATTAGTTATCGATTCGTGTTTGTTTGCTTGATTAATCTATTAGTTAATGTCATCCGGTAGACAGGCTATAGATTGAGATAGTTTGCATGCATGGATTAGTTATCGGCTCTAGCTAAATTTGGCAATTTAGTTAGATTCATTAAGTTATCAAGATGTTATTTGTTGTTTATTGTTTATTTATCAATATAACATCTCTCTGCCCGATCAAGATTGATAGATTTGGCCTTAGATTTACTTGAATCTAATCGTCGTTTATGCTTTCTTATGCCTTTCTTACCATGATGATCAGTTCTATGCTTACATCGGCTAATTCCCTATCAATCTTGTTCGTTACATGTTGTGCATTCGGTTCTAGTTGAGACATAAGTGATTCTGAGGTTATCGTAAGTCTTATTTTTGTGTCATTGTTTAAGTTAAACTGAGCGTCATCCGGTGGAACAGGTTTAACCCAAACAAGTTTTTCACTAGATTAGACTTGCTTTAATTTGAAGTCTGTTTATGGCTACGCTAGCATTTGTTCGTGCTTCATGGACCCTGCATCGGCTAAAGAGCCGATTCAGTTATGCTTTCACGAGTAGATCGTGTATATAAACTTATTTGGATATTAAACGATCTAGCTTTGTTTGCTGGGTTTGTCGAAGCCCGCTGGCCGTTAGACCAGGTGAACGCAGACTTGGTGAACTTAGCGAAGAGGGTTTGCTAAAGCCGCCGGCCTTCTAGACCAGCTTTAGCCGATCTCTGCTTGTTTGATGTACAGATCAGATCTGTACACATGATCTATTTTCTTTTACACACATTAACTGAATTAGATCGGCTAGCACGTTATTATCTTCATATGAGTATCCTGATAGCCGTTTTACTTCATTATTATACTATCGGTTCATAACATGACGGAATCGGCTTTCTAGACGATCTCCGATTAAATCGGCTCTCAGAGCCATATAATTGGAACTACCTGGACACACCGGTTAGTTCCGCCCTGTGATTACTGATTACTATTTTTTCCTTGTCAATTGCAGGTCATATTGACTGGCACGCTTGGGTGTTACTGACACTCTCAAACCGGGTTTGAAGCTAGCTGGATCTGCGAGAGCTCTACTACTTTCAAGGGTCGTTTCCGGCTTCGCTGGTGTGTTGGGCTTAGGGAACCACTTTTTGCACCAACACCGGGTCATTTTCTTTTGCAAGAACAGAGGCATCTATGATTTGATGGGTTTCAGGTGTGACTGGAACATAGAGATTCTATATCAGTTCCTAGCCACCTGTTACTTTGATATAGAGGATGATGAGTTGCACTGGATGACTGATGTTCACCACTACCGAGTGGATTTCACTACTTTTGCTCGGATCCTTGGTTTTGGTGAATGGGATAGGGATGCTTATGATCTGCATGATGAGTGGGCACTCTCTGATGGTGAGTTGGCCCATCTATATGATCATCCCTGTCAGGCAGATGGTTTGGTGAAGGGGCTAAAGAGTCGGTACTACATCCTGAACAACCTTTTCCGCCAGACTCTTCATCCCAAGGTTGGTTCAGCTTCCAACCTATATGGGACAACGAGGAACATGCTTGCCAGGACACAGCCAGGTAGTGGGTCTTTCTCAGTGTCTCACTTCATTTGGCGCGAGTTGATTATCACTTCTGAGGATGCTAGGAAGGCCCTACCTTATGCTCCATATTTGATATTTGTGATTGAGCGTGTGTCTGGTATCATATTCAAGAAGGATGTGTCCCATGAGCCGTTTTGGGTTGACAAGACTCACCACTCAGGCGTTGGTGAGAGCAAGGTAGCCACCCGGTCTTCCAGCAGGCGGGCTGCCCCGTCTTTAGATATTCCCAGTTCTTCCCACTCTGGCTCCCAGCGGCGTCCCAGGAAGAGGAGCCGTCTCTCCCACATGCTAAAGAGGATCTTCAGGGCTTGTATGCATGTGTCTAACTCTGCATACAAGGCTCGCATGGAGAATAGGGAGATACGTGAGCATTTGGGGCTACGACCGATTGACCCTCCTACACCACCTCCTGGGTTCAGCGAGATGTCTGGCTTCGACATTGAGGACGTCGATTGGGACCAGCTTGCACGTGACGAGGAGGAGGACCGTCCCGGCACGTCGTCTCGCGGCGTACACTTCACCGCCACCACTCATCCGCCAGTGACGCGCCGTTGTCGACTCCAACGACGATGATGAGGAGGAAGAAGACCAAGACGACGATGACGACGATGACGAGGAGGCCTCTAGTGAGGATGATGACGAGTAGTTGTACTTCACTCTTCTTTCTTTTCTTCATTTTTGATGCTTGTTGCCAAAGGGGGAGAAAGGGGTTTAGAGAGGGGTATGTTGACACCAGAAGTGGCAAACGGATATACCGCAAGTGTACAGTAGTCAATGTAGCCTTCACCGGGAGTATTCTAGGTATCGTATTTTCCACAGGGAACGTGAAATGTTCTAACTAGGTTCAAGGCCATCCAATGATGAGACAAAGGATCTATGATAGCTAGGTAGAGAGGTTCCTATGTAGCAAAAGATATTTGGTTTTGGTGTTCTAAGTATAAAGAGCTTAGTTGGCTCCTCCCTTCACAAGAGGCGACAGGCGAAACAGTAGGAGACAAAACCCATACCCGAGGAGGCTGTACTATTGTCTTGATGCCTTGCCATTTTAATAAATTTTCTTACACACATGGTGGAATACGAAGACCAGACAAGGCTGTCACCACTTGCTGGCTACCACAAACAATCCGTACGACAAGCGGCCTACACTGGCAAGTTATAGTCTAGACACCGCGTCTACACTAAACTTACTACTCTAACCTTCGTGAAAGACTAGAGCACTTCACTAAGTAAAGTAATGTACGGGTGAAGACAGTATATACTTAAAATACCAGAACCAGAATATCAAATACTTAGAAGGACTCGGATGTAAGACTTACTTGAAGATTCGCATCCGCTGATGTACACCTTGGAGAGGATTCCCGACAGGCCCGGGGCTTTCTCCTGAAGACTTCCCTCACTCTCTCCCAGCTAGCACAGCACTACAGCAGAGCTAAGCTACTACATAGTGTTTTCTCCTTTCAATCATGCTCTAAAGTGAAGGCCTATGGGGGTATTTATAGGGGGAAGTGGAGTAGGGGCTACTCCATCGCCACGTCAGCGATCCGTGTGCCTCTCCACCTCCACCCTTGGATAAACCGACCTCCAAACCGCCTTTGGATGGACGCCTTAGATCAACCACCACGTCAGAAGCGTGCAGGGAGTCGGTGGAGTGCCAACCGCCTTGGATGGACACCTTGAGGGGTTCGGCCGACCCACCCACTGACCTGTGGGCCCAGTCTAGTCTTCTGGAAGGCATACTAAGTCGGTGGAGAGAAAGTGAGCCCGGGAGGCCACACTTAGTGGTTCGGGCGACCCCCCTTTTTTAGGTGGAACCATGGGTGAGTGTCCCCACATGTCATAGAGTCCATCCTAGGTTACTTCGGGGCCCACCAAGTGTGGTTTGGCCGAAGCACCTTTGGTGGAATCGAAGGCCCATCTTTTGCAGGTGCCTTCTCCATGCAATTCTAAGCACAATGGTGGTGCTAACTTGCCTTTGGGTGCTTTTGCCGAACCACTCATTGTGCCCATCTTTTGCACATTGTCTCCAGAAGCTGTGATATTGTTGAATGTGAAATTGGTTTGTCATTTGGCCATACTTGGTAGGTTGCCCAACCTTCATATAGAGCTTCCGGACACTGAAAAGTACCTGTTCTGAGTGCCTGCAACCAAATAATGACAAGTACATGTGGAACCAAGTTATTTGTACCTAAGTCACTATGTGTTTGGTGGTTTCCTTCCAGAAAGAATGTCTTGTTGACGGTTTTGATGGGGTAAAAACATGGTATAACTACTGTCAACAAAATCCCCCACACTTAAATCTTTGCTCGTCCTCGAGCAAAGGTTAGAGAGAGAGAATGATATGATTATGACATTGTTAAGGTGTTAGCAAACACAAGGCTTTACTCAAGACATATCTCATACAAGTGGGTTATGTGGTTTTGTCTAGCATATATTCTTCAGATGTTGAAAAATGGAACAGTTCTCAAAGCAAAGTCATCTTCCCATTTTCATGTGTTTAGCACTTAGAGTTTTTTTTATAATGGTTTTAAAAGAAAGCACATAGTTAATTCTTACTCCTCAAATAGTACTCTTAAATCACTCAGTAAGTATATGATTCCTCACTAAGGCATAGCATAAGATTGCCTTCTTTTGTTTTATCCTACATCTAGTCAGGCTTATGTGGGGCTCAGGTACGCATAAACAAGATAGCAACTTGCATTGCATTTATTGTAAAGTCAAAACAAGGATCCAAGGAGAAGAATGTCATAATCCTAGATCAAGATGTGCAAGTATGTGGAAGATGATGCAATCTAGTGCTACTTTATTTGATAAGATCTCTCTCTACTTTATTTTATTTGAGACATAGCTAGCATTTTTTTCTTTTCAAAATAATGGACCTTCATGTGTCCAATTTTTTTTGATGTTTTTTCACTTTGCATAGCCTTATGTCTCATCTACTAGATCAAACTTAGAGAGATCTTGCAACCTTAAAGCATGGAGCATTTATTTGATGAAAATGGATGGCATATTTTTGCGTACTTCCAGTGTAGAAGTAGCATGTGTATATGTGGCGTGTATGTGACCTTGATCTTGGGACTATGATATAATTCTCAACTAGGGTCAACAGGGTTTGACCGAACTCAACACAGTACAAGTAGCATATATAGAAAGGGTTTTGAATCATGGTATGAGCAGTTATGGCTTTGGTAGGAAATTCATCACTACATTTTTAGAAAATAAATGTCTAAGCACTTTGAATAGAAAAGGGATGAATCATGAGCTAAGAACTATATCACATTTGTCAACAACTAAGTCAATATGATATTTCTATCAAGATATGTGACCCACAAGTATAAGCATATGCAAGAATTAAACTTTGTGACGTTTTTACCCTTTAAAGGTCATAAATCGTGTCATATTTTTTAGATGCAAGTCTTCTTGTTTTTATTTTTATTTTATTTCCTCTAAGGAAACAAATAAAAATTAAAAATGAAAGAACAAAGGGGATTAGGAGTGGCAAACCAGTCAAGAAGCAAGTAGACGCTGGGTGGATGCTGACTGGTGGGTCCAGAGGTCCTAGGTGGGGTCGGCCGACCCCACCATGGAGCTTCTGGCAACTCCGGTGATCGCCATTCGAATCCTGACCTTTGAAGGTGCTCCTGCACTTGTGTTTTTGTGTTTTGTGCTCGTCGCCCGACCTGCATTTAAAGGCTTCTAGGGACAGGTTTTGTCGAGCAGACGTGTCTCGTGTTCCTGAGTGTGTTGGGGAGGTCACCAACCTCCCCCCACACTTGGCTTGCTGCATACTGGGTTAGAGAGACAAAGGAAATGTCAAGTGCAGGGGCCCTGCTGGTGGCAACACACCAGCAGAACCAAAATTTCTATTAAACATAGGCACAACTTACTAGGATAAATATTGAATGAACTTACCTATGTGCCTAGCATATTTGCGAAGAGGTTTGAGATATCTAGGGAAAGAGGTCAAAGGAGGATGTCCTCATACCCTATTTTGTTTTTGTTTCTAAGTGCAAACCTTACTAAGGTCCTCCTTTAAGAATTTCTTCTCAAACAGTCATCCTCGAAGAGCCTTGATGGCTTCTTTGACATGGAGGATTATCCTTTCACCTCATGAAGTTCAGCTCCTCCCGCAACTACTTCTTCTCCTCTGAGGTGAACAGGGGAACAAAGCAACTTCCCTTGTCCAGCCCACCGCCAATGCCCTTGCGGTCCTTCATGAAAGGTGGGTGTCGAAGGCGTGTAGGGGCTGGTACTCCGTAGGGCTCAACCTCAAGCTCCTTGACCTCCATGATGACCTCTAGGGTCTCGAAAAGTGATCTCTTGGATGGATTAAGGTCGAAGGAGGGTGCTGGAATGGTGAAGAATGGAAGTGGAAGGAAGAAGAAGGAGAGGAAGGGTTAAGAAGACGAGTGCCAACATTCTCCTTTTCAAAATCGCTAGAAAACGTTGGGGAAACGTTGGCACAACGTTCTGGAGCCGAAGGGTGGTGCCAGGTTGCCATGGGTGGTTCGGCCGACCCCAAAAATGGGTCATATGTCTGTGGCAACTTCCCACATGCTCCCCAAATGCATCTCTAAACGTGACGAGGTTGAGGGGTTGCAAAGTATGGTTCGGCTAAACCATAAAATTGCCCCAAATTTCTGTCACGTCATCTACAAGAGCTCCTGAACATTGTCCCATTTTCCAAAATTTCAAATTGTGCCAAGTGTGGGTCGCCCAACCTGGGTTTGAATGGCCCAGTGCGACCAGATTATACATTTCTGAAAAATATATGGCTTGGCCTAATTTTGGTCCCAAGTGGTCACCGAATTTCTGCAGTCCACTTCTAATTTGGGGTTTTGGGGATCCAAGGTAAAGAAAGGATTTGCAGTTAATTGAGAACCTATCTAGTGATCAAGCTACACAAACAACTGAAAAAGAAAGTAAGACATGTAGATTTTAATTATGTCAATTCATTATCAGGGATAAATTCTAGCATGTCAACTTCTTCTTCAAAGGTTCATGTTCAAGGAAAACTATAAGAAGGTGGTCACTTACCTTAAAGATGATGAGTTGTAGCAGTGGTCCTCCTCAGTTGCATTGAAGTTCTCCTTGGCCAAACCACTTGACTTTTGACCATGAGGATCTCAATCTATCTCTTGAATGATCTTATGACTTACCCATAGAGATTTCGAGCTTCTTGCTACAGGGGTTAGTCCAAAAGTGCATCCAAGTTCCATGCAAGTATGTTTTGATTCAATAATCGAACTTAACACCATGTCATGTTTGATTAAGGTAGTCTATTTAACCTAAGTTTCATGCTTAAATTAAAAAGACTATGGAGGTATGATCGATGCAACGATCAGTACATCCAAACCAAGGCATGCTAACATAGAAAAAGGAGGTATGATAGGATAAATAAAATTCATTCTATTAGAGACAATAGAGTGAATGGTGAAGATAAGAAGCATTTTTTTATTATTATTATTTTATTGTAGAGGGTTGAAGACAAACATAAGAGGAACGCACTAAATAAGAGAAAGGGAAAGTGACAAACTAGTCAAGAAGGATGGCTCAACGTAGTGGAGGTTGACTGGTGGGCTGGGGTGTCCATGGTGGGGTCGGCCGACCCCACCTTGGAGGTTCCAGCCTCTTTGGTTCTTTCCTTGTGCATTCTTACCTCTAATGATGTGTTCATGCACTGATGCTTTTTGCTCGGGATGTCCATCAACGCCCAAATGTGTTTGAGGGGGTCAAATGACCCTCCCACACTTGGTGTAAGATGTGTCCTGAGTCATGGAATAGAGAAAACATCAAGTGCAGGGGTTATGTTGGTGGCAACACACCAACAGAACCAAAAGTCTTACTACCCTACTCAAGTTAGGCACACAAGTTCAATGATGTTAATTTGAAGCCAACTTGTGGGGGCCTAACTGCAAGAACTCATACCACTACGAATTTTGGAGAACTTATGATAAACAAAAGCATCTACAACCTCTATTGCAAAGGTTTTGGACACAAGAAGAGTGAAGGGGTTGTAGATCTCTTGTTGTGTAGTGGTAGAAATAAAGATTGAGTCAGGAGATTTCTCAAATGAGCAAGGACTTGATGAGAGGATCGACGGATAACTTCCATGCCCTTTGATGAAATTCTCCGTCTCAAGGAGTGGGTGAGCAATTTTCTTCTCATGACATTCCAAATCCTCCTCAAGACTTGGACATGTCATGGTTGTTTGTGAAATCATCTTAAGCTCACCCCTTGGGTCATAAATAGGATTGGATTCTACCCTTGCGCTAAGAGATTGGGAAGACCAAACAGGTAGATATTCCTTGCCTATTCTATGACCAAGCTTCTCATTTCCAATGTCCTCCAAGATTCGCATGATTGGCCTTCCAATGAATGTGAGATGAAAGGAAAGTTCAGGAAGGTCAAAGATGTGAAAATCTAGGAAGATCTTTAGATCATCAATCAATACAGGTACGCCTTGAAGGATTCCTAAACAATCAAGGACTTGACCATTTGGGAGCTTAAGGTGTTTTTGGGATTGTAGCAGGTGATTCTTTGATGAACCTTGAACATGGAAATGAGGAATGATGTTAATCCTAAGGCTAGGATCATAGCAAATTTCACTATAGATGCCCATGACTTGACAAGCTATTCTCCTTACATGAGTGGGTATCTTAGTGATTTCATTAGAATCTTTGGTCTCCTCTAACCATTCTTGACTTACAACAGTGGGTGGATTCTCCAACTGTTGTTGTTTCTCTTCTTGGTTAGATTTATGGGCCTGATGACTCTCATGCCTTGGGTGTCTTAATGAATCTCCAGAGTCAATGATCGGATCATCATAAGACTTTGAAGGAAGGACATAATTGGATGTATCGGGATCAAGGATGGGTTTAGAGATGGGTTCAAAGGACATGGCGGATGTGGGCATAGAAGGGGAGAGTATAGATTTTGCTTGTAAGCATTTTGGTTCTCCTTCTATGGGCACAATCAGCATTCCTTTTGGAGGTTCATCCAAGATCCTAGATGTTTTCCTATGTGCCACATGGGAATTCGAGGCGTCCGATGATGCTAATTTGGGAAATTTTTGAAGAGATCCTTTCTTGAAAGGTTTTGAATGAAGTTTCTTAGAAGGTCTCCTTTGGATAGGATAATTGTAGGCATTCCCAAAACCAGCAAGGCCAAATAGGAGATTAGCCTCGTAATCGAAGGAGCGATTTATATGATGAATTTCTTCCTCCCTCGATATTTGTGGTATTTGTGGTTCAGGATCGATGGCAGAATCATTGGATGGGACTAATTTTGATTCGGCTATCGGGATTTCTTTTTGCCTGGGGGTTAATTCCTTTTCTTCGTTAGGATGTTCATTATACCCTTGGGCGAGGGGAGTGTTTTCAAGGATTTTAGCAAGAAGTTTCTTCCCTTCACCAATGGTACAACGAAGGAATGCTCCTCTAGAAGATATATCAAGGAATTGTGCGGAATTTTGGCTAAGACCAAGGTAGAAGTGTTGTAAGAGTACTGGCTCGGTTATAGCTAAATCAGGGCCAGAAGATACTAAGTCTGTGACATGGGCCCATGCCGCACCTAGAGTCTCCCTTTCCTTTTGCTTGAAGGTTAGGACCTCTAGTCGAAGACGAGCAACACGAGAGACAGGGAAGAAGGCTAAGCAGAATTTGGATTGAAGGCTTTCCCACTCTCCATGTGCACTCTCTACGTGTCGAGCATACCACTGTTTAGCTGCTCCCGTCAAAGAGAACGGGAATAGCATCCATTTCAAGGTATATCGTGTCATACCTTCAATGTGAAGATATGAACACAATTGCTCAAAATCACGTAAGTGAGTGTAGGGGTTTTCATCTTCTTCCCCAGCAAATAATTGTTCCCGAACCTTAGCTATGAAACTAGGGCGAAGCTCATAGCTAGGCGAAAGAATAGGATGGGATGATGGTGGTGGCTCCAAACTAGCGCCCTTTGGAGAAGCAAGATGAGAGATGGTTGATTGGTTCATGGTGTGGAAAGGTTAAAGATAAAAGAAAGATAAAATAAGGATAACTCGGACAACTCGATTCTAGTTAAGACAGCTACCGTTCTCCAGCAACGGCACTAGAAAGCTTGTTGACACCAGAAGTGACAAACGAATATACCGCAAGCATATGGTAGTCAATGTAGCATTCACCGGGAGTATTCCAGGTATCGTATTTTCCACAGGGAACGTGAAGTGTTCTAACTAGGTTCAAGGCCATCCAGTGATGAGACAAAGGATCTATGATAGCTAGGTAGAGAGGTTCCTATGTAGCAAAAGATATTTGGTTTTGGTGTTCTAAGTATAAAGAGCTTAGTCAGCTCCTCCCTTCACAAGAGGCGACAGGCGAAACAGTAGGAAACAAAACCCCTACCCGAGGCGGTTGTACTATTGTCTTGATGTCTTGCCATTTTAATAACTTATCTTATACACATGGTGGA
Source organism: Eremochloa ophiuroides (assembly GCA_038502445.1). Classification (NCBI taxonomy): domain Eukaryota; kingdom Viridiplantae; phylum Streptophyta; class Magnoliopsida; order Poales; family Poaceae; genus Eremochloa; species Eremochloa ophiuroides. The sequence continues at coordinate 43,089,507 of JAHLJS010000003.1, forward strand.
ATACGAAGACCAGACAAGGCTATCACCATTTGCTGGCTACCACAAACAATCCGTGTGACAAGCGGCCTACACTGGCAAGTTATAGTCTAGACACCGCATCTACACTAAACTTACTGCTCTAACCTTCACGAAAGACTAGAGCACTTCACTAAGTAAAGCAATGTACGGGTGAAGACAGTATATACTTAAAATACTAGAACCAGAATATCAATTACTTAGAAGGACTCGGATGTAAGACTTACTTGAAGATTCGCATCCGCTGAGGTACACCTTGGACAAGATTCCCGACAGGCCCAGGGCTTTCTCCTGAAGACTTCCCTCACTCTCTCCCAACTAGCACAACACTACAGCAGAGCTAAGCTACTACATAGTGTTTTCTCCTTTGAATCATGCTATAAAGTGAAGGCCTATGGGGGGTATTTATAGGGGAAAGTGGAGTAGGGGCTACTCCATCGCCACGTCAGCGATCCGTGTGCTTCTCCACCTCCACCCTTGGATAAACCGACCTCCAAACCGCCTTTGGATGGACGCCATAGATCAACCACCATGTGGGAAGCGTGTAGGGAGTCGGTGGAGTGCCAACCGCCTTGGATGGACACCTTGAGGGGTTCGGCCGACCCACCCACTGACCTGTGGGCCCAGCCTGGTCTTCTAGAAGGCATACCAAATCGGTGGAGAGAAAGTGAGCCCGGGAGGCCATACTTAGTGGTTCGGGCGACCCCCCTTTTATAGGTGGGACTATGGGTGAGTGTCCCCACATGTCATAGAGTCCATCCCAGGTGTTGGTTACTTCAGGGCCCACCAAGTGTGGTTCGGCCGAACCACATTTGGTGGAATCGAAGGCCCATCTTTTGCAGGTGTCTTCTCCATGCAATTTTAAGCACAATGGTGGTGCTAACTTGCCTTTGGGTGGTTCGACCGAACCACTCATTGTGCCCATCTTTTGCACATCGTCTCCAGAAGCTGTGATATTGTAGAATGTGAAGTTGGTTTGTCATTTGGCCATACTTGGTAGGTTGCCCAACCTTAATATGGAGCTTTTGGACACTGAAAAGTACCTGTTCTGAGTGCCTGCAACCAAATAATGACAAGTACATGTGGAACCAAGTTATTTGTACCTAAGTCACTATGTGTTTGGTGGTTTCCTTCCAGAAAGAATGTCTTGTTGACGGTTTTGATGGGGTAAAAACATGGTATAACTACTGTCAACAGGGTACAACAACTTTTCATCATTTTTACTAATGATCAGCTTGTGAGCTTGATGTTTAGATCTTGTGAGAGCTAGTAGTTGTTGAGTTGAGAGTGTTTCTCAAACTCATTTGGTTTGTAATAAGTACTTTGATGTCTCTATTTTCACTTGGTTGTGAACCTTAGTACTTCATTTGTGAACCAGCCTGTGTTTGTGTGTAAACTAATTCTACTTTTCATATACTCTGTGTAGGTGTTTTGCTTCCGTGAAGTTTCTGTCTTCAGGCAGAGCAGCAGTGCCGGCCCCAGAGCGGCAGTGCCGCCTTATCTGATGGCAGAAGCTAACTCTAATTGTCTCACATGTCATTCGCATCACGTTTATCTTTATGACACTGTGTGCTGCACCCCACAGAGATCATGGATGTAGGGGGAGACCCCATTTCACTCTAGTGTGTGAAACTTAGCCTTTTATGCTAAGTTTGGAAATTCAAATTCCACTCACATATTCAGGGGGAGACTCTACATTCAAAATCTCATTTAAATCTTGCTGTACTTTATCTTTTACCTCTCTAATCGTGTTGTCATCAATCACCAAAAAGGGGGAGATTGTAAGTGCAATCAAGCCCTAAAGTGGGTTTTGGTGATAATGACCACGTGATTAGAAGACTAATGAGATTTATCAAGATGATGGATAGGCAAAAGCATTAGGAGGATTACATGCAGGTGGACCCCTAACATTTAAAGGATGCGGCATCCGGCTCAAAGGAGTTTTAAATTCATTTTATTTTGAAATTGAGTAGGAAAGCCGTACTATTAAGGGGGATGCAAAAGACAGGTTTGAAAGTGTGACCAAGTGCAAATCTCTACACCAAACATCCCCACTTCCACTGCCAAAGCCAGCCACAAAATTACAGATCATTTTGTCCTGGTGTTGGCATTTCTTAACATCGTTACAAGAGATAGACTAAAAGTCCATCCCAGGCAACGGCGCTAGAAATGCTTGTTGGCATCCCCAACCACCATTAATTTAGAAAGGTAACCCTTGGCCTATAAAGGCGCCGCCCTAGGTAGTGCAGTCTGGTAATAGCACTTAGAAGTGCCGGATTGGCCTTCCTAACCGTCATTACTTACGATATGCAAAACTGTGACATGTTGCCGTGGGGTGCACAAGAATTACAATCTTTAAGTAATGGTACTTAGGTACGCCAATCGATAGCTCAGAAAGAAATAAGATAACTCTGCAAGCGCATAGAACTATCATTGTAGCATTTCAACCCGTGAGTAGGGTGTCGTATTTATAATTTTCCGTAGCAGGGCAATATGCATCAAGCGTGGTGTAAACATGATCACTTATTGAGTGCAATGGTAGGCATAGAGTAAACAGGAATAAGACATGATTTCAAGATAGTGGACACACATATGGATCAACCTCAAGGATAAAAGGAGAATAAAGAATAAAAGAATATATCTAACTGAGCAGGCATTGGTCATATACAATTATGCAAAGAACTGTAAGCAGATCATCTAATTAGTAATTCTAGTATCAGGACTAAGTCTGGGATGATACGGAGATCCCCGCAGCTGGTCTGCCAGCCGATAGAGACTTTACGAACTCCTACTCAATATCCGAACGTGGGGGAATGCTAGGGATAGGCAGGGTTGTCACCACCTGTCCACCTACCCCTCTGCCCATGGGATACCGACATATTCGCCGATCTCCGCATACCCAAGCTCCATGCTTGCATACTTGGAAACAACTCCTAACCCCCGCGGACCCCAACCCTTCGGATTGACAGGCTAGGTTAAGAGCAGCCATGACAGCACGACGAACCATCACCTCATTCTTAGTTCTTCCTCTATTCATACTAATTTGATGAACAATGAAGAGCGATGATGAACAAGTCAAGAACATGATACATAAACTATATTCTAGCTCATATACTATGCTCATAACAAGATTATAACTAGACTCTAGTTCATATGCATAATCATATAAGTATGATAAGAAGTTGCTCATGGAAGAAGACCGAATTGTATTCATACCAAGATGATCCTTTTCTTCCAAGGAGACAAGCTCTCCTTGATAGCTCTTGCCTTGCTCACAAACTTCTACAACTACTCTAAAGATACAAGTGAGAGGTGTGAGGTAGATGACTCCAAATGATGTGTGTTGAAGGGGATGGCGCACCCACTATTTATGTTGAAACTATGACGGTATGGGCGTTCTAAACATGGAAGCAGGTGAAACCGCCATCAGCAAACCACCTTGAGTACTGTGGCTGAAGATGGGCCCGGGAAGCTCCACCCGGGGGGCGGCCGCCCCCGGGGGCGGTCGATCCCTGGGGAGCACCATCTGGCCACCGCCTTCAGGTGGTCGGTTGCTCCCTGGGCCTGGGCCTCTCCCTTGGTTGCGGATGGATCCAGTTTCGCTTTTGAAGGTGGGCTTCTTTAATATTCTTTGGTTGCGCATTTGTTGGATTCGTCTTTTGACTTTGCACTTTCTTCATGTTGATGCGTATTTCCACTTGTTATGCCATAAAACCTGTAAAACATGAATGCTAGGGGTACAAGTGGAACTTGTTAGTAGTAAAGGCATATGTGCTAGAATATGATTGTTAATCCTCTTTTTAGTCTAAGTTGGTGGTAAAAAATTTATCCATAAGGACCACCAACAAGACCCCCAAGCTTAACCTTTGCTCGTCCCGAGCAAATAGCTAAGTATGGTTGTTGATCAAGAGTTGCTACAATACCGATATAATTCATAAGTGTCATGCCTATAACATAGCATTCTTTCTTAATTTAAATAAGTTGGCATTCTATCCATTCTTTACCTTGATTTCTTATGGGGCTTGTAGTTTCTCCAATTTCTTGGGTGGTTGCAAGATAGAATGATTATAATAGACTCACCAATCATTCATTCTTTGATAGACCTTTGATCCGGAGGTTTTATGAATTTTTGTAAAATAAACCAAGTTCCTCAAATGATTCTCTCAATCCCTCAATGTGTATGGATTACCTTACCAGAGGCATTGTAGTGTTGCCTTTTCATCCTACTACTAAGGCTGAGAGTGGAGTTTTGGGTAGGTATGAAGGTGGGCATACTTACATTACTTATATTGCTGAGTCAAAGACCGGACCATAAGGAGATACAAGTCATATACCTTGATTGAGATGTGCAAGTGTGTGGAATATGAGTATGGTAAAAACCTATCTCTAAACTTTTTGGCACTCCATGCATCATGACTCTCTCTTATTGGATGGAATAAAACTCTTTGGAGGAATATGGGCCATAGAAATGTCATTGATTTTTTTTTGAACGGGTATTTATATTTTCTTTCCCGTTAGTTTTCTCATGCCCCTTGGGCTCTTCTTTTTTAGCATAGCACATATTTTGATTTGACATATGAAAACTTTTGGATGGAGAGACGTCATGATGGCGAACAAGGAGTGAAAACTTTTTGTATGCACGGCTCTCAAAGTGAGGGTTGGCATTTTTATTTGGTGGATGAAAAGGTGCATGTTGTGCGCAACTCTCAGGATGAGAGTCAGCTTTATTTAGTGGGTGTACGTGAATCTCAATCATGGGTGTATGGCCATAATCTCACTAGGTCTCAGTGTTTTGACTCAACTCAAAGTTCCGTAAGTAGCATGACTAAGTTTTTTGTAAAAGTAGAGCATGTCATATGGCCTTGGTAGGTATTTCATAATCATTGGGGAACTTTTGATTTTTGAATTTTTGAAAAGAAATCTCCGGATGTCAAGTTTCTCTTAGAACAAAGTCATAGCAAAGTCTATTTCTACCATCTCATATCTTGCAACAACTTAGAAAAGCATCATGCAATTGCAACCCACAGGATTTCAAGTTCTCAGAATGAGATATTATTAGCCAACAAACTTAAATCTTGAGGAATACTAAGTTATAACTTAGACACAAACAAATTATAGACAAAGCAACTATTCATCATTTCAACAGAAGAGAAACATATGTTAGCATATATGGGAGTGGAATATTTTATTTATTATTTTTAACAAGGAAATAAAATTACAGAATTTAAAAGTGGGGAAATAAGTGCAAGAAATTGAAAGATACATGTTACCTCTTGTGGGGTCTCCTCCCCCAAGCTAGTTCAAGGCCTAGGTCCCGGGAATTGTCCCATGGACCGAAGGTAGGCCATCTGTGCCTCATGCCGCCGCTGGTTCGCATCCTCGAGGTCCATGAACTGCTGCTGGTACTGCTCATGCCATTGGGTAGAAGTCTGGATGTGAGCATTAAGCGTACCTTGGATTTGTCTATTTTGCAATTCTATTCCTCCCATGCGTGTGTTGAGCATCTCTAGTGTGACCGGCTGTGGGTGTATCGGAGGTGGCATGCCTTCAGAATCTGGAGAATGGTCATGCTCGGGCTGCCTTGATCCTCCTGCCTCCTGCGAGTGTTGCCACCCTGACCCTCCAGCCGCATAAGGATGAGGAACATGTCCCATACCATATCCATACCCAGGGGTGAAACCAGGTGTAGATATGATCGGGGACCATTCCATCCTTGGTATCGTGGTAGGCATGGCTGGGTGTGGTGTAGACTGCACAGGCTGCGCAGGCTCTTCCTCCTGTACTTCTCTCCTCCGTGATCTCCTGCGAGAAACTGAACTCCTACGTGCTTCTTCCTTTTCGACAAGGTCAAAGGTGAGAGATGGGGATTTATATAAAGCGAGATCCGAGTTAGGTAACGGAATCTCGTTTATATATCTCGGATAATAAAATACCAGGTTTGTTCCCGAGTCATCACGTTTTATAGTATGAGCTTAAGTAAAATAATACTCATTGATCATAATGCGCAGAATGGAGAGATAAACAATAGTGTTAGCACCATGAGGATCAACACTAGCAGCAAGACGTGTGATGAGTGAAGTGCACATAATTGGTGTGGAAGTTTTAAAAGAGTTTAACCAGTGCTTAACAATGTCATAGACAGGAGCAACTTTAATCTTTTTAAGCACGGCATAAAGCATCTTCAACTCAATGTCGTAAGCATGATGAGTGTCCTCTCTAGGAAAGAAAGAATTCGCAATCCATTTATACATAAGCCTTAGAGAAGGATGGTGGATGGTGTTGATGTTGGGTTGGAATTTTCCAGTCACATTTTGTCCGGTTATCAAGTGCCCAAAAGCATGACGCTGATAACCCGAAAGAGTGAAACCCAAATCGACAGAGCATCGCTCATGAAAACCCAAGTGTGTAGCAAAATCTTTCCAGTAAAGGCTATGTTCTTTCCCAAAGCAACGAAAAGTATTACCATAATCGATAATTTGTAATGTGCCCAAGATTTGGATGGTCAAAAGACGAGATCCAAGTTCGTGCACGGGGGCAACTTGGCTCCATCCAGTGTTTTTGAAAATGGTATTAAATTCGTGACTCATACTTGTCTGCTGCAGGAAGTGTGGATCGAAAGCCGGTGTATGCAGGAATTCGTGTCCCTTGAGGAGATTGCATGCTTGCGTTTCCCGCTCGCTTTCCAAGTCGATGAAGAGAGTGTCGGCCTCGTCGATGGCGTGGCCTCTTGGCGCCTCCTCTTCTTCATGCAGCGGGCTCTCCTCATGTGTGGGGTTACTTTGACTAGACTCCCCACGAGAGCGACGGCCTTTCCGGAACATGCCAGAAATCCGACCTCCAATCCCACTCATGGTGAGCTTGGCACAAGAACTTGACTTGTGATGGGAGTGGAAGAGGTTTGTGCAGGATTTCCTTGCACTTGAACTATGTGGAGAATTGCTTGGAGAATGGTGGAGCAAGAGAGTGATGAAGGGAGTGAAAAATGTGAGAATGAGAGGGGTGAGGAGCTCTACCCGAATGCTCTGGTATTTATAGAGCTGATCGCAGGCGGGAGAGTGCTCCTTGCAACGGCTAGTGACCGTTGGCAAAAGGAGGAACCTTGGAGCCATTGGCCAGGGGGCGATCGCCCTGGGACCGGCCGGTCCCTTGACTGGGCCGGCTTGGTCCAATTTTTTTTCCAGCCCCCTCTAACGGCTATTTCTAATGTATAGCCGGTTACGAATGACTCCCATTTGAAATTTTGCTCCAGTTTTTGATTTTCCACAAGTTTTATTTGAAACTTTTTGATTTTCAAAAATTACTTAAAAATAATATTTAGACTTAACAAAAGGAAGAAGAGGGAATAATTTCTTTTGATGCAAGGAAATAATTTTTATAGAATTTTTGGAGAAGAATTTATTTTGAACTAAAAATAAATTTTTATAAATCTAGGAAGAGGGAATAATTTCTTTTGATGCAAGGAAATAATTTTATTATTTATATATATATATTTTTCAAAAGGATAAGATACAATACCTGAGTGGGGACACCTCCCCCAAGCTAGAATGATGGTGTGGGCCCCTTCAGATAATTATTATGCATACATATTTGAATGTAGAGATATATATATATTTATTTATTAGATAACTACCGACGTCCTTCGGAAAGGGGCTCAACTTTTATAGTCTGTTGGCGAGACTCTTCTTCCTTTATTGATCTGTAGCTACATGAGCAAACTCGGGAGAAGTCTCAGGTTGCCCCGGGATTTTTCCCGTGTTGTTGACAGGAATAGAAGCAGCTATTTGTGCCATTTGTGTTTCTATCATCTTATTAAAACTTGCTTGATTTTGAATAGAAGAAGATAAAGTTTCAAGCTTGGCATTTATGTTTTCAAACATTTTATCGTTGAAGGATTGCTTTTTGGTCAAATTTTCATTGATTTTAGCTTGTCCTAGAACGAGATCTTTTAAGAAAGGTTGATTTGAATTGAAATTTGAATTGAAATTATTACCTTGCGGGCGGTGTTGGTTGTTCCACCCGTTATTACCTTGCTATGGTTGGCGAAACCCGTTGTTGACATATGAAGCTTCTTCTTGGGTTTCAGGGGCAGTTGTTCCCCGAGTGGCCAACGTTCCCACAGACTTCACATGTCATGTGTGAATCCATGGCTTGGACGGTACTCATGGAAGGGTTGGTAGCACGATCGTCCAGCTTTTGCATCAGCAAGTCTAATTTTGCGGCAAGCAAGTCCGTCTCCTTCACGGTATGCAAGCCTTTTTGTGTTTTTCTTCCTTCTCCCCAACTCTGATTGGCCACCATCTTCTCAATAAGTGCAGTTGCATCTGCGATGGTGAGGGAGAGGAATGCGCCTCCAGCTGTGGCATCTACGTGTCCCTTTGACATGGCCATGAGGCCTTCATAAAAGTTTTGGAGCACAAGCCAATCTTCCATTCCATGATCAGGGCAGGCTCGGATGTACTCTTGAAGCCTTTCCCATGCTTCGGGGATAGATTCAAGGAAAGATTGCTGGAAGTTTGAGATCTTTCCCCTTAGAGCGCTGGTCTTGCTCATGGGGAAGAACTTGGCGAGGAATGGTGCGGAATATTTGTCCCACGTGTTGATGGCTTCCTTATTTTGATAGAACCATTGTTTTGCTTTCCCTGTGAGGGAGAAAGGAAACAAGCGGAGCCTGATACTGTCTTGTGCGACGTCTTTGATGACAATGGTGTCGCACAACTCAAGGAAGTGTTGCAAATGAGCGTTTGCATCCTCGCTTGGCAAACCACAAAATTGGCTTGCCTGCATCATCGAGATAAGGCCTGTACGGATCTCGAAATTTCCATTTCCGATGTTGACAGCGGGCCCAACGGGCACGTTAGCAACAGCGGGGATGGAGTAGTCACGGAGTGTCTTGGCCATGGCGGTAGTAGCGGATGGTGCGGGAACGAACGATTCGTCTGCCGACGGAGTGGCAGAAGAAGAAATGGTACGAAACCTTTTCTTCCTTAGGAGTGCTTCCGGATTGCTGATGAAATTGTTCGATAGAGCAAAACCGCTCATACACTATCCTGTTTTCATTCCAATAAAAAGAGGAAGAAAACAGTGAAGTTAGCCTGTTTAAACTACGTCTACCAATGCTTATTTTGTGATTAATGTTTATGCCAGCTTAGATGTTTTTGCCCTCCCCGGCAACGGCGCCAGAAATGCTTGCTGGCATTTCTTAACATCGTTACAAGAGATAGACTAAAAGTCCACCCCAGGCAACGGCGCTAAAAATGCTTGTTGGCATCCCCAACCACCATTAATTTAGAAAGGTAACCCTTGGCCCTTAAAGGCGTCGGCCGTAGGTAGTGCAGTCTGGTAATAGCAGTTAGAAGTGCCGGATTGGCCTTCCTAACCGTCATTACTTACGATATGCAAAACTATGACACGGCGCCGTGGGGTGCACAAGAATTACAATCCTTAAGTAATGGTACTTAGGTACGCCAATCGATAGCTCAGAAAGAAATAAGATAACTCTGCAAGCGCACAGAACTATCATTGCAGCATTTCAACCCGTGAGTAGGGTGTCGTATTTATAATTTCCCGTAGCAGGGCAATATGCATCAAGCGTGGTGTAAACATGATCACTTATTGAGTGCAATGGTAGGCATAGAGTAAACAGGAATAAGACATGATTTCAAGATAGTGGACACACATATGGATCAACCTCAAGGATAAAAGGAGAATAAAGAATAAAAGAATATATCTAACTGAGCAGGCATTGGTCATATACAATTATGCAAAGAACTGTTAGCAGATCATCTAATTAGTAATTCTAGTATCAGGACTAAGTCTTGGATGATAGGGAGATCCCCGCAGCTGGTCTACCAGCCGATAGAGACTTTACGAACTCCTACTCAATATCCGAACGTGGGGGAATGCTAGGGATGGACAGGGCTGTCACCACCTGTCCACCTACCCCTCTGCCCGTGGGTACCGACATATTCGCCGATCTCTGCATACCCAAGCTCCGTGCTTGCATACTTGGAAACAACTCCTGACCCTCGTGGACCCCAACCCTTCGGCTTGACAGGCTAGGTTAAGAGCAGCCATGACAGCATGATGAACCATCATCTTATTCTTAGTTCTTCCTCTATTCATACTAATTTGATGAACAATGAAGAATGATGATGAACAAGTCAAGAACATGATAAATAAACTATATTCTAGCTCATATACTATGCTCATAACAAGATCATAACTAGACTCTAGTTCATATGCATAACCATATAAGTATGATAAGAAGTTGCTCATGGAAGAAGACCGAATTCTATTCATACCAAGATGATCCTTTTCTTCCAAGGAGACAAGCTCTCCTTGATAGCTCTTGCCTTGCTCACAAACTTCTACAACTACTCTAAAGATACAAGTGAGAGGTGTGAGGTAGATGACTCCAAATGATGTGTGTGTTGAAGGGGATGGAGCACCCTCTATTTATATTGAAACTATGACAGTTTGGGCATTCTAAACATGGAAGCAGGTGAAACCGCCATCAGCAAACTGCCTTGAGTACTGTGGCTGAAGATGGGCCCGGGAAGCTCCACCTGGGGGGCGGCCGCCCCCGGGGGCAGTCATTCCCTGGGGAGCACCATCTGGCCACCGCCTTCGGGTGGTCGGTTGCTCCCTGGACCTGGGCCTCTCCCTTGGTTGCCGATGGATCCAGTTTCGCTTTGAAGGTGGGCTTCTTTAATATTCTTTGGTTGCGCATTTGTTGGATTTATCTTTTGACTTTGCGCTTTCTTCATGTTGATGCGTATTTCCACTTGTTATGCCATAAAACCTGTAAAACATGAATGCTAGGGGTACAAGTGGAACTTGTTAGTAGTAAAGGCATATGTGCTAGAATATGATTGTTAATCCTCTTTTTAGTCTAAGTTGGTGGTATAAAATTTATCCATAAGGACCACCAACACCTAGTTCGGCAGCGCGGCATTGCCGGCCCCAGGCCCGGCACTGCCGGCCGAGCGGCACTGCCGCTCCAAGTCTGGCACTACCGCGACTTGTTTTGACCGTTAGACTTGAGGGGGCTTCTTAGCCTCCCTCCTGTCGCCCCCAACGGTCATCTCTGCCATTTTCTCAGTTCTCAGACCAGAGAAATCACTTTCTTGCTCTCTCTCTTACTCCCAACAAGCTCTCCACTCTCAAGTTTGAATCTAAGTTTGAATCTAGAAGAGTGTGAGTTGAATCTTAGCAAGAACAAGCTTCTCCCCACTGATCTTCAACTTCCTCAAGCACTTGATTCGTGTTCAAGCTAGTTGTTTGCATTTGTTACTCTTGGAGCTTGCTCCTAGCCGGCTAGAGCGTCGCCCGGTGAGCTTGCCAATCTTGTGGCAGCCCCGGGAGGTTTGTAATCACTCTCACAAGCTAGTGGAATCACCCCCTCTTTTCAAGAGTTAACTCTCTTGACTTGAGAACGAGGATTGGGCTTTGTGAACCCAAGTTTCCTTTGTGGAACCTCAACAACGTGGAGTTGGCAAGCCTTTGTGGCGAGCTGAACCACGGGTTAAATCTTGTGTCACTTGTGTTGCTTGTTTTATTCTCTATTTGTTGAGTTTCTTGACTTCTAGGGTTTGGTCCCGATCTACGAATTGGTGGTGCTCTAGCTGCAAGAAAAGGGTGTGCTAGGGTCTACACATACCAGGGAACATCAGTAATTTGTTCGATCTAAATTTCCCCAAGCAGTTTTTGAATTGTGTAGAATTTGCTCTGTGAGGTCCAGCACTGCCGCTCTGGGAGCTGCAGTGCCGGGCAGCCCGGCAGTGCCGCTCTACAGGCTGGCACTACCGCGCCTGTTACTAACCTCTGTTCGTGAAGATTTTTCACAGGACTATTCAACCCCCCTTCTAGGCCAGTCCGTGATCCTACAGTTCATCATCTATCCATCGTACGCATGAATAAACGCTATACGAGCAATTACATGAATTCAATAAGATCAAACCAACTATACTAGACATATAATCAAAGTAGACAAAGACTATTGTAATTAAGAACATATAAACTATTAAGAACAATGTTTCCCTAATCATAATGAAGAACACAATAATAGAGAAAGAACTAGAATTATACCGAACTCTGTGCTCCAGACAGACGCCGGGGCTCCAGATCCGCCGAAGAACTAGAACTCCTCTACTCTCTAATCTAACTAGGCTAGAACTATGAACTAGGAGGCTCTTGATGAACTAGAAGGCTCTTGATGGCTTGAGGACTTGATACCCTGAATGAATGATGGGTTGATGCCTCCAGGGAGCGTCTGCCCCTTTATTTATAGCCAGGTGGGATGCACGTGCGCCGTAGGATCAAACCGACTCGAAACAAGGGCTGAGATGACTCCACAAAGGCAGTGGAAGAAGACTCCAGAAGCTGGGCCGAAACCCTAGCAAGGGGGCGCCGGCCGGCCCTACCCTGGTGCCGGCCGGCCCCACCCTGGGGGGTCTCGGGTCCCGGTGCATCGGGTGTGTTCCAGATCCTTCTAGTGTTCTCGTGATGATTGTTTCCTTGGCGGTTAAGTTACGTGGTAATCATGCTCTTTAACCCTTATTTTATGCTTTTCTAGAATAGCCCCTGGAAAATACAGAACATGCAAAACTCGTGAAAACTGTCAGTTGAAACCCTAGACTAGTGTGTATTCATGTATCCTTTGGTGTCTAAAGTTCTAATAAAAGTTGACGTTATCCACTGTCAACAACACCCCCAAGCTTACCTATTTGCCAGTCCCTTGGCAAACGAACTAAGCCTAACTACTAATGTAATTGGATCAGGAGTTGCTACAATATTTTCATACTTCCCAAGTACACATGCTTCAAACATAGATTCTCCTCCGGATTAGACAAAATTGCTCTAACTTTTAAACTTACCCATTTTACCTTTAACTATGGGACTTTACAGCTCTTGCCTTAGTCTTGAGTAATTGAAAGAAAGAACAATCAAGTCCTACACTATGTAGCAAATTCTTCACAGTACCAATATCCTGGAGTTCTGCAAGTTTTCAAAATAAAACTCAGAGCTTTAATTGTATGACACCCTCAAGTCTCTTAATGTATGCGGTATTTGTGGATCTTACTTAAGGCATTAATGTTATGCTTCCTATAACTAAGGATTTATAGTGGAGCTCATAGGAGTGGCAATAACAAGGTTTAAGCATACTTGCAATTCATATGTTGTAAAGTCAAACAATGGATCCACAGAGAATCGAGGCATACAATCAAACCAAGGCGTGCATGTGTATGGAATAAGGTGGATAGGTGTATATGTGGTATTTAGTGGCTATTCCTAATTCGACTTTTGCTCTTTGAAAATGATTCACTCTCCTTTGTAACTTGGAGGAACACATGTGCTATCTTTATTCTTTCTCCTTTTCTTCTTCTCTCTCTCTTTTTTCGGGAGGCGGGCATCTAGTACCCATTGTTTTAATGCAGGGACACTTGTCCATCTTTTACTCCCTTTTTATATTTTTGCATAGCCACATGTATCCTTTGAATATGAATAACTGGAGCGATAATAACAATAATAAGAACTTTGAGCAATTATATCAAGGCTATCCTACGGGGTTTATTTTTGTGTTCACTCCCAGAGTTCATTTTCACGATGAACATTGATGAAAGCAGAAATGGTTGCGATTACTCTCAGGGTAGGAATAATGCATATGTGCTGAAGTGTGTATGTGATCTTGGTTTTAAAAGCATGACAAGACTCTCATATGGTATTCAACAAAGGTTGACTGAACTCAATGTAAAGCAAGCAGCATGAATGTACAAAAGGATTTCCTAACTAGATGTATCATATATGGCTTTGGTAGGAATTCACATTTTGTCATACAAGAGCTCATCATGTAAATTTTAAGTTTTCAAAAATAAATCTCTAGAACTTAGTAATGCTAGGAATAAAATAAATAGTAGCTCAACTTTCATGAATCATATCAATCAATTACCTAGACTTAGTTCAAACATATGCCTCCACAAGTTTAAGGTTCAGAGTAAATTCTTAAGTTAAAATAGCAATATCTAAAACTCAGGAGAATTTAAGTTTGACAACTAGGCATTTGAAAAGTATTATTACAGAGCAACTATTCATCATCTCCAAGACAAAATTTTAATGTTCATCATTTTAATTTAGTTCTAGCCTAGACTGACTCTAAACAAACTCTAATATATAGATAGATATTTATTTGGTTTTTAGATTTTTATCTTACTAGCTAACTCACGCAAAAGAAAAAATGATATAGTGATAATGATAAATAGGATAGGAAACTTAAACTTAGCTGGATTTTAATTGGAGGGTGCCCTCCCCTAAGCTTGACGTTTGACAGGGTCATTGATGTTGCAAATTGAGCGATCCTTCTAAGTAGTGTATCGGCAATGTAGAGACGTCGGGTTGACTAGCTCCTTGATCTTGTATTTTCCTATGAAACTCAATTGCCAATAAAAATACCATATCTTATGGAGAGGGGTTAGGTTTAATACCACTCCATGGTAAGTGATTGATTTTATATTTCCAGCAGAAGTTTAAGCTTCTTTACCCAATTAGAAAATTTCTTTAAGAGTGTGGACCTTTATGTGCCCACATATTTTTAGTATTTTTGTGAAAGGTGTGGACCTTCATGTGCCCAGATATTTTTGGTATTTTTTTAGATTTTCCTATGATACTATGGTGAACCTTCATGTGTTCACATATTTTTGGTATTTTGTGTTTGTATAAAGTAGACTTAATAAGCGCATAGATAAAGTTACCAGGTAACTTGGGGATGCTCCTTCCCCAAACTTGATGTCTGCAATATTTGGTGCTTGAATGATCTTTAGAGCGAATAGGTTAGCAGCAGTCCTAGTGATTGCCACTAATAGACTCTCTCCTTAGTCATAATATCACTCCTCCATAGTTATACTCCAACAAGAAAACCAAAACTCGAGGCTCGAATTATCAAGAGGTTAGCGGTCAGCCAATGAGCACTTTGATTATTCCTTGAATTGATTTGAATTAATAGATTTTAGCAGGATTCTAATAGGATTCTCTTTTTAGGATTTTCTAATTTTCTTATGCAGAAATCAAATATGTATGCATGCTAATAATTTTTATGCCACCACAGGGAATATTCATTTTCATGGGGCCTAGGATTTTCATAATGCAACAAAGCAACTACAAATACTACTACCATCTATAAATCATTTTTATTTTTATGCCACCACAGTAAATATGCCTACAGGGTTACCATAGGTTCATTCACATGGGGCTTTAATATTTATGATGCAGTAAATTAAGCAGTAAATTTTTTTGTTGGTTTATTATTTTTTAATATGCAAAAAATGATTGTACTAATAAAGGTGCTAAGCAAAATTACTAATGAATGCTAACTTAATTAGATAACTACCATTCTAACCTTATGGCTATGGCACGGAATTTAAAGTCTACCGACAGAACTTAGATAGAGGAGAGTACTTACTCAGTAGATTCATTGTCTGAGGTTACCTCAGTAAATTCCCCAATTTGCGGTGGTGTAGCAGGTGCTTCTTCCTTCTCCTTCCATCTCTTTTCTGTCTCTTCTGCTTCTCTCTTTTCTAGCTCCAGCTCTTCCTTGTAAGCTTCTCTTGATTCTTCATCTCTCTTCATCCATTCTTCTACTTGTGCTTGGATCTCTTCTTTCTCTGCCTTAGCAATCTGGTCCATCCTTTTAGCTTCCGCTTCTCACTCACTCCAGCGTGGTGCTTGTACAGCTTCTTCTTGCTCCTTGTAGCAGTCTTCATACTTCACAATCCTTGTAGCAGTCTGCTCATGGTTAAGATGTGTTTTAAATTGACAACGTACCTTTCTGGTGGGTAGGTTGAAGTGGATCTGTCTAGACCCGATGTAGACGATAGCATTGGCGGTGTAGAGGAACGGTCTTTCCAAAAGAATAGGCGATTCATCGTCTCCCTCCTTGTCAAGAACTAGAAAATCTGCGGGTATATATTTATTTTGAATTCTTACCATTACATCCTTGACTATGCCTTCAGGGAATCTCAATGATTGGTCTGCCATCTGCAACTGAATATATGTTGGGTATAATGGTAAATCATCAAATAATTCATCATATACCTTTTTGGACATTACGTTGACGCCTGATCCAGTGTCGCAGATGGTGTCGGGAAAAGTGATGTCTCTGATTGTGCATTCGATTATTGGTATATCTGGGTCACCTTTCTTTGTTGGAAATGGTTTTGAGAGCATATGATCATTTTCTGTGTTTATGGCATTGATTAGCTGAGCGGTTCCTTCAGGTATATATGCTGAGGCTTGTTCTTCCTCCATCTTCTATTGTTCTTCTTCTTGGGTGCTGGTTGTTGTTGTTGCTCTTCTTGTTGATGAAATTGCTTTAGGACTGCAGGATTCTTGAGGATGCAGCTCTTGAATGAAAATCTCTCCTTCTTGTCCTTGATGGAGAGGACAATCTTGATGTGTTCCGCATAGATGATGGCTTTGGTTGTGCATAAGAATGGTCGTCCCAAGATAATGGGTGCCTTCTCATCTCCTCCGGTATCCATGATCACAAAGTCAATTGGGACATATGATTGCCCCACTCTGATAACAGCTTCTTCTAGTACTCCCTCGAGGTAGCAAAAGGACTGATCTGCAAGCTGCAAACGCATATCTGTGTACAACAAAGGATCACCTCAAATTTTCTCATAGATTACCTTGGACATTATGTTGACACTTGCGCCGAAATCGCAGATAGCCTCTAGAAAGTTGTGACATCCTATGGAGATAGGAATCATAGGTCTTCCAGGGTCTCCCATCTTCTCAGGTAGTGAGTGATCTATGCACTGTATATCTGCAGGCTCAATTTGGTATTGTGTTGCATTGTGAATATCAATAAGGTTAGCAGTTTCTAAATCCTCCGGCTAGCCCAGAATCTTTCCTTTCTCAAATGGAGAGACAGCAGCAGCAAGCTGAGCTAATTGTGATTCTAACATTTTATTAAAGCTGTGCTGATTCTTTATAGCAGAAGCAAAGGTATCCATTCTAGTATTTATATTTTCTAAAGCTTTATCATTTGAGGCTACCTTTCTAGACATTTGATCTACCAATTTAGATTGACCAGCAACTAAATCTCTTAAAGGCGAAAGATTATAATTATTGTAATTATTACCTTGGTTGTTACCTTGGTAATTACCTTGTCGAGGTTGTCGATTCCATCCTTGGTTTGGCTGGTTCCATCCTTGATTTTGCTGAGGACGATAGTAGGTGTCGTTGTTGATGAAGTTCACATCCTCTTGCAATGTAGGGCAGTTGACAGCTGAATGCCCGTAATCTCCACATTCTTCACAGGTCATGTGAGAATCATTGATATGCATGACTTCCTTCTTCTCTATGTCGAGCTTCTTCATGATGAGGTCTAGCTTGGCAGTGACCATGTCAGTCTCCTTTAGATGATGGATGCCTCCTCCTTTCTTGCGAGGCTGAGTATGTTCTTCATTATAGCTTGAATTTGAGGCCATCTTCTCAACAAGTGCTTGAACTTCTGGAAGCTTAAGTGATAGGAAAGCTCCTCCAGCTGCAGCATCAATGGACTCACGGGTGCTTGAGATAAGCCCATGGTAGAAGGTCTGCAATAGTAGCCAATCCTCTATCCCATGATGAGGACAATCTTCAATGTAATCTTGGAATCTCTCCCATGCTTCAGTGAATGATTCGTCATGATGCTGTTGAAAACTTGAGATTTTCCCACGTAAAGCATTTGTCTTGCCTATAGGAAAGAACTTTGCCAGGAAAGCAGTTGAGCATCGGTCCCATGTAGTGTTCTTGTCTTTGTTAGCGTAGAACCACTGCTTGGCTTTCCCCAAAAGTGAAAATGGGAAAAGAAGCCGCGTCGACTGGTGCACCAAGTGGGCCGGTTCGAAGAAGCCGCAGGAGATCCCGCGTGCGGGGGGCTGCGGTTTTGTGATCCGCTCCGGTGAGTACATCACCTGCAAGGCCCCCTCCTCCAACAAGGGCTGGCATCACAGCTGGTTCTACCTCTGCAACAACGGAGACGCCTTCCCCAAGTATACAGGAAGGGCGTTCATTCGCTCCCCTCCCTCAGTGGGAGTGGGGGTGCCCGGCTAAGGAGGCCAAGCATCTCAACGCCTACTTCGACGCACTCCAGACGCTGCGTGACCGGGGTCTCACGGGAGCCGCCGTTGCGGCGCAGTTCCATGCGCGGACGATGCTGCCGTTGATGGACCGCCGACTGGCGCTGAACCAGATGCTCGTCGGGTCGTCGCGGGAGGGCACGGCGATGCTACCCCAGGACATCGGCCAACAAGAGATTATGCGCCGGGTTAAGTACATGGTGGGCGATCACCATACCTGGGACGAGGTGAACTGGATACCCATGCGTCCCCACACGGGCTTCATCGCGCTGGTGAGCGTCGTCCGCTCCGTCGAGTTCGTGGTTCCTCGGTCTTTTCCTTGACTTCTTTCTTCGTTCGTCGCAGGGTCTTTCAAGGACCGGGAAGCCTTCCCTACCGCCTGTCCTGGAGGACAGGGTTCAGCGAACCCAGAACCGCCTTCGGGACCAGGCGGCGAAGGCGAAGAAGGACCAGAAGACCACGCTGAAGCAGAAGAGGGCTCGGAGGACGGAGGAATCCTCCTAGCGCCGTCACCGTCGTCAGGAGGCGGGGGAGCCAGAGGAGGACACCATCTCCGACGAGGATGAGGAGGAGGATGAAGAGGAAGAAGATTTTTCCGACTTCATGATGTTGGACTAACCCTTCGTGGCCACAAAGCCCACGGTGGGCGCCGACGAGCCTGGGAAGGCTCCAATGTCGGCGTCCGCCGACGGAAGTGCCGGGGCTCGTGACCCGAGCCCCCAGGCAAAACTGCCGGAGTCCACGTCCGAAGGCGCGGTCTCTGGCAGCGTGACTACCGGAGCTACAGCTCCGCCTTCCAGCGGCCACGAGGGCTCACTGGAGAGGCTAGGAACAGGCCCTGACCCGGCACCCGGGCCGAGCCTGGCTGCCGCCAGTGGGACCGGGGAATCCTGTTTCCGCGCACCCTCCCCTCCGACGCGTCGTTGATCGGCGCGACGGCCGAAGGCGGGGGAGCAGTGAGCGGAAACTGTCGGAGCTGGAGCCGGCCCGTGCCAAGACACCGGAACTTGGGCAGGGGTCCTCCTAGATTCAAGCTTCCCCACCGGGGGGCAGCGACGTCGAGGTGACCCCCAGCGCCGAGGCAGGGCCCTCGCCTCAGGGCGGTGCCGGCCCGGACGCCGCGGTGGCTCCCACTCCTCCGCTACCGGCGCAGCCCACGCCGTCCGTCGTCTCGCCGAGCGCGGGGGCGGCGAAGAAAAGGAGGGTGGTTCCGAAGACAAGGTAGGTGTACTTACCTGTTATTCCCTTCGTCGGAGATCTCGTTTGGCATTATGAATGTTCCCTTCTTCCTTCTCTGCTTTAGGAAACGCTCGGGGTCGGACCTCCAGGTGTCACACCTGAAGGGCCTGAAAGTGCAGGGCCATGACACGGCCAGGGGGAGCGCCCGGCCAACGGGTGAGGAAATCCGCCCCCCACGCTGGTCCGGTCGTGGCATCTGAGGTTCCTCCCTCGGGGGGAGTTGTTCCGGCTATGGCCGCCGTCGTCGTGCCCATCATGGACGTGGAGGCAGCGCCAGCACGGACTCCAGAGGCCTCGGCCGTTACTTCTGGAGTCACCTCGGGAGCGCCAGCCGATGCTGCCCCCACGGAGCCTGCCACCGTGGGCTCGTCGACTGCTGATGTCGGCACAGGTGCTCCCCCTGCCCGTGAGGAAGGTCCCTGGGCGTTGGCACTGAGGGAGCCTCATCCTCGGGAGCTGACCGCCTCCTAGATCGAGTGGGCGGACCGAGCGGATCCTCAGGCGCCGCCCGTCTTCTCACTCCGGGACGACCTCGAGGCTCCCAAATGGGACGCCGCTCAAGAGCTCGGGTTCAGCTCGGCGGGGGGTCTCCGCGCGATCGCCGACGTCCTCGTGACGGAGCTCCCGGCCCAGCTTCAGGTGAGCCCCCGTGTCTCGTAATTTTACCTGTGTACGAGCGTCGTTCTTACTGTCACCGCTCCTTTCTCCTTTCTAGGACCTCATGCATACCTCCCGGGACAAATCCCGCTTCCTCCGTGGCGGGCTCGGGCTCTGGAAGCAGCTTGACCTCAAGGGGAAAGCCCTTGCCCACGCCCAGGGCGAGCTCACCGCCGTGACCTCCAAGCTTGCCGAAGTAAGTGTTGACAACACTATCCTGAAGGGGGAGGTCATGGAGGCGAAGGGCTGAGCCGCTGCCTCGGCGATGCGAGTGCTAGAGCTGGAGAGCGCCCTGGCCGAGATGACAAGGGAGCGCGACGCCGCCTGAGAGCTTACCGCCGAGAAGACTTCTGTCGCTGAGGCCTTGGCTCTTGACCTGAGTGACACTCAGGAGGCGTTGCGTCTGGCGGTTGGCACGGCGGACTCAGCCCGAAAGGAGGCACAGAAGGCTCGGGAAGAGGCTGGCGGTACGTTCAGTGTCGTGCTTTTCTGTTCTGTTCGTCTTGGTTGCTTGCTGCATCTTTGTTCACTTCATATTTTGCCCCCGCAGTTCTGCAGGCGAGTTACGACTGCGAGGCGGCCGAACACCTGGAACTGCAGAAGGCTGTGCGCACGCTGTGTGACTCCATCGGCACCGGTGGGAAACCTTCGGGGATCTCGCTCTGGAGCCGACTGGAGGCACTCTACAGAAGCTTCGGCGGCAGGACAAGGAGGCCCTATTGACGGGTGTCCAAAAGACACTGGTAGTCGTGAAGTCCCACTATGGGAACTTCGACGCTGGCCCTGTTAGCGAAGGCTTCCTTGAGGCTGACGACGCCGAGCTCCTTGCGCTGGAGGACTCGATGAAGAAGCCAGGAGAAGCGCTGGCGGGCCTCTTCGAAGCCGAAGTCGAACTTCCTCCCCTGAACCTGCCATGAAGAATAGCCGGGCCGTAGTGCCCTTGTAAAAAGTAATTTTTCGTGAGTGGCTGGGAGGAAACAAACAATGTGGCCCTTCGTGGCCTTTATATATATGTAAATATTTGTTGTATGTTTGTTTCATTTCGTTTCGCGTTTTTTCCTTAGGCGTTTTTTCTTGCCAATCCTATGCCCGGGCCATCGAGCCTCAGGGGACTTTATTCGGGTGTCGTAGCTTTAGCGGCGTAGACGCAGCCGATGTCCTAGGAGTTTTGGCAGAAAGAACTCTGGGAAAAAGCTTAATTGTTTCTTCCCGAGCCTCCTCCTTTTGCCGAGCATAGATCTTATAAGTTTTCTTCCGAGCGCGAGTTAGCCTTCGAACATGGAGTGGCGAGGGGAGATGCTGTAGCCCTGGGGCGTAAGCGGTCTCCTCGGCTCGGCCGGCTCTGTCCTCTGGGACTTCTCTTACTCCTCCGAGTCTTATAAGTTCACGCCTGGCATTAGGAGAGAAGCGTGTTTTAGGGAGAAACGATTTCAACGGGTTTTGAAATTTTTGCGTTTTCAAAATCGTTGAGGCTCGGGAAAGTCCGGGGGTTCCCCCCGTCCTAGCCCCCGAGGGAGGGTCGGCCTTTCCGTAGGTTAGGCTGAGCCTCACTTTTCTAATGCGTGGCGAAATGAAAAGTCATTTTGCTTCCGAGTGTAGGCTCGGATCGAACATCTAAAAATCAAGTAAAAAAGAGTAGACCTCGGGTCTCTTTTTATTGATTTCATGATTTTACAAATTGCACAATGCCCGGAATTTTAAGGATAGAAGCGACGTAGCTGTTCGATGTTCCAAGCATTGTTGTAGACCTCACCCTTCTCGTTCGTGAGCTTGTACGTGCCGGGGCGTAGCACCTCGGCGATGATGAATAGCCCTTCCCATGGTGGTGTGAGCTTGTGGTGCCCCTTTTTATCCTGCCTGAGCCGCAGCACCAAGTCGCCTACACTGAAGGCTCAGCCCCGGACGCGCCGAGCGTGGTACTTGCGTAGTGACTGCTGGTATTTAGCCGAGTGCAACAGGGCCATGTCCCGAGCTTCGTCGACTTGATCCAACGCGTCTTCGTGGGAAGTCTGGTTGCCCAGTTCATCATAGGCTCGGACCCTCGGGGCGCCGTATTCCAAGTCCATCGGGAGGACGGCCTCGGCACCGTATACCAGGAAGAAGGGTGTGAAGCCCGTGGCTCGGCTTGGCATAGTCCTTAGACTCCATATCACTGCCGGGAGCTCCGTCAGCCACCTCTTGCCGAACCTATTCAATCTGTTGAATATTATCGGCTTAAGGCCTTGGAGAATCATTGTAAAACTCCTGTGTTACAAAACACTTAAAACTGAGCATGTCATCATGAGCATTGTACAACATGTATGACTTTTTATCAATCTTAACTTGCATCAACTAAGAATAAGTTTATTTTTCACTAAGGGCTTGTGCTTAGGGCAATAGAGTGGATTTACTAGTAATTTAATTTTTAAAAACCTTAAATCGGGCTAAAATCCTAGTTTCAAAACTATGAGGAATTGGGCTTTGGTCCCAAAAGCAAAGTTGTAGCTCTTATTAAATAGAGCAACTTTGGTATTCAAAGTTTTTCAAGTTTCCATTTGGAAATTTAAATTAAACTTGAATTATTACTTTAAAAATTGAATTGAAAACTTCACTTCAAAAACTATTTGGAATCTGGAGTCGGTCATTGAACAAAAGTTGTAAAGCTCCCTGAGTTTAACAACTTAGATGTTCACAGATTTTGAACTTGTTCAATAAAAATTTGAGATTCGAATTGAATTGGAAAAAGGCCAATTACCCCCTTTTCCATAGTTTTAAAAATAATTGGAATTCAAAAATATTTTGAATACTAAAGTTGTGCAGCATGAAATTCTGCACATTTGATAGTTTGGACATTTTTCAACTTCTTACACAAAATCTTGTTTAATTCGTAAATTACTGTCGGCAGGGGGGTAATTGCAAAAATGACAAATCTCCCTAAACTCGACACGCAGCTACCTGCCTAGCCCTCGCCGCCGGCATCTCTGCGCTGCCTTTCGCGCGCGCACGGGCACGTGGCCTGGGACGTGGCAAGGGCCGAGCCGCATGGCACGCGCTCGGGAACTGATTTCCTCCTTATAGCTCGAAGGCGAGCTCGTTTTTCACCCTTTTCGCCAGTTCGGCTCCTCACCGGTGAGCTCACTGCTCGACCAAATTCATCATTTTCGTTCACCAACACGCCGAGTCGAGTCTTCCAGTAGCATCACAATTCTCTTGCGAACACATAGAACCTTCGACCGCGCCGTCTTCGCCACCGAAGTCGCCGTGCCTGGTCATCTTCTCAGGAGCCGGCCGAAACGCCGTCAAGCTCGACCTCAACGAAGCTAGCTCTAACCGGTGATGCCCTCTCCTTCTTGACTTTAGTTCTATGCTCTCTGTGTTCTTGTGAAACTCACGAGCTCGGCCGTTTCTTCTTTGGAGGATTGCAGTCATCGGAACGAGTCTATTGACGCCGGAGTTCGCCGCCAAGGTCGCGGTCGCAGCCGAGCTCTCTCCTCCGAACCTCTTTCCGTCGAACCAGCGCGAGCATCACACTTTGGTGAGCACCTTGACGCCGTAGACAGAGTCGGTTCGGGTCGGGGTGGTCTGAATCCACGGGGGTGGGGCATGCCGCCAGCCACCGTATGGGCCGAGCCGCCATGGCCGGGGCAGAGTTTGTTCCGACTGTCAAATTGATGGTCTAGGCACACAGATGAGTTCGCGGGTCGCGTAGCACGTGTGAGGGCGTTCTGCCCTCGCCGGTGAGGCACCGCCGGCAGCAGCTGCGGTGGGCAGCCGCCGTGCTCACGCGAGCTCTGTTCGCTCTGCTCTGTTCGAGCAGAGGAAGGAGGAAGCTTGGTTGGGCTCTGCTGGGCCTGGCCGAGCCGGCCCAGTAACCCTTGGTGAATGGTCTTTTCAATTTTTAAAAAAAAGAATGAATAGTTACCAATTTTGTTAATTTTGTATGAATTATTGTTTAGTACCAAAAATCATGAAATAAATGGTATAGCTTCTCTATGTAATGTAGAATTTATGAAAATACGATATAAGTATTTTGGGCATTTTCACTAGACTGTAAAATTGCGTATTTTAATTAATAAATAGCATTTATATAATTTTTATAGCTCAAAATATTAATCCAGAAATTATGAAATTAATTGTGTAGTTGTTTTGACCAGTGACCTACCTCCACAAAAAGTTGTAGCTCAATTGGATGAAATTTAAATGTTTAGTAAATTACCCTAATTAAATAAATAAATAAAAATGATATTTAATGTTAATCACTTTAGGATTTTTGTGTTATTTTGGGATTGTGTGAAGACTTAGGATCAGCAAACACTAATTGGTCCTAAGCACTTTCTTTAGTGTTGAAAGTCATGTTAATTGCGCCTTTCTATGACTGTTAAAAATAATTAATGAACTAATTATGTAACAATAATCCTGTTAGGTGAAATCCTGATTACAACTTTACCATGAAGGAAAGTTGTACTCAAGGTTATTAAATTAACATTTGTTTATTTGTTAATCATGTTATTTGCACCATCATTAAAGCATGCATCATTATCACGTATAGTGACCGAAGGCAAGGAAGTGAAAGTCGAGCAAGTCACCGTTGACGACGCCCCAGGAGTTGTCGGTGGTTTTGACATTTACGGTTCTGACCCTGACCCGTCCCTCGCCGTGCAACAAGGCAAGCCCCGGTGCATTTACCCCCCTCTTGTATTTACAAATTTTTATCACTTGAGTTAATCTACTGCATTAAGCTGATAGGAATTGATTGTCACCTACTTGCTGCATTTACCTGCCTTGATGAATTGATTATCATCTTTGATACCTGATTTTAAATGCAAATGTTTATGAAATGCTTAGCCCTGCTTAATTGTTAAGCTTTTATGAAAAGATATTTTGTATGCTTGGGTATACAATTATTGTACTGTTGTAATTAGTCGGCAGGGCAGTGGACTTGCATTGAGAAAGGAATCTCAATGTAGTGTCTCTGACTGTCTAATAAGAAAACTAAATGACATCCATTAGGGACCATTCGTTGTCGGCCTATTGGATCAAGACATTTTAACTAGCCACATACTACGGAAAGCCTCTGACTCCGGTCGCTCCTCTTCTTGAACCGACAACCACGCACTGGGAGTGGAGAGATGGCAAGAGTAGCGTGTACCCTCATGGCCGGCGTGCCTGGAGAGGAGAGGAGTATTGTGCTCTCGGGTGGCGCAGGACCGGTTCAAGTTTTGGAAAAGCCGTGGTAGGCAGGGTTGGCATATGCAAGCTTAGGTGCTACATATGCAGTGTGGATAGGGATCCCTAGCTGGGTATTTAATCGATTCGAATCGTCGTTGCTCCTCGGTCAATGGAGACTTGATCTTTCGACTTATAGCGAAGAGTGATTCGGAATTAGGTAAATGTGGGAAAGGGAATTGATGATGAGATAACTGAATGAATCATTCTAGCTTCGAGATTAAATGCTAAGCTGATTTAGAGAGGTTTTCTGCAAAACTTCTTGATTCTTGCTAAAGCCTCTCCTTGATTTCCCCTCAGCCTGCATTCCTGAGTCTTCTCCCCAATTTTTAGTCAGGTAAGTCTTGCGGGGTACCCCTTGTACTTAGGGTTTGTTAACCCCATGTTGCAGGCAATCAGCAACCCAAGGTCTACGTTGGGCCTTGCTAAATGACGGTGTTCGAGGAGGATAGTGATAGTGAGTGAGTATTTGATCCCTTGGGTAGGGATGTTATGTAATATAAGTGTTGTATAAGCTACTTACCTACTGCCACTACTAATATTTTGGTTTTGTAATAATCGTATCTATGTTTAATTAAGAACTCTGGTTTGTAATCTTATGTAATCTCTTAAGTCTTCCGCTCTTGTACTCCAAATTGTATAATTTGTTTGAAATGTTGTACTCTGCAATCACTTCGCAATTAAGATCCTGTTCGGAGGAAACGGGTTTACTTGTAAACCCGGCATACCCTTTTAGGTTATACGGGTCACCTGCACGGCTTTCGAAAGTCTTTGGGACGACGACAAGTGCATGTGGGCCATATAACTTAGGAGGTTCTGTCACAATCATGCCATTGGCATATTCTACTTGGCCGTTCGTTCTTGGGTGGGCTACAGCCGCCCAGTCCACTCGTATGTGGTACTCGTCGCAGAAGGCCAGAAATTTTTTTCCGGTGAACTGCGTGCCGTTGTCAGTGATGATGGAGTTCGGGACACCAAACCGATGGACAATGTCGGTGAAGAATAACACCACTTGTGCTGAGCTGATTTGGGTGATCGGCCGAGCCTCAATCCACTTTGAGAACTTGTCGATGGCGACAAGCAAGTGGGTGAAGCCCCCGGGTACCTTTTGGAGGGGCCCGACAAGGTCCAGTCCCCATACGGCGAATGGCCAAGTGAGGGGAATCGTCTGGAGGGCTTGGGCCGGGAGGTGGGTCTGTCGAGCGTAGTACTGGCACCCCTCGCAGGAGCGTACTACCTCGGTGGCATCGGCCACGACAGTTGGCCAGTAGAAGCCTTGTCGAAAGGTGTTACCGACGAGAGTTCTTGGCACGGTGTGGTGACTGCAAGCTCCAGCGTGTATCTCTTCGAGTAGGCGTTTGCCTTGATTGAATTGAATGCAGCACTGGAGGACGCCTGAGGGACTCCGTCGATAAAGGGTACCATCGATCATCGTAAAGGACTTAGCTTTACGTGCCAACCATCGTGCTCTGGTTTTGTCTGAGGGTAAGATTCCTCGGACAAGCCAGCTGACCAGCGGCTCGCGCCAGTCCGGCTCGTCGTCGTCCATATCGGCTTCAATCTCCATCGCCTCGGCTTCGTCGCCATCTTCAGCCAGGGTCTCGGGTGGCTCCCTTTTGTCAGAGGGGTCAGCAGCCCCCGAGGAGCTTGCGTGGCTTGAAGACGATCCAAGTTCTCCCGAGGGCTCGGGGGTCTTCTTCCCCTTGGCTCCCGAGGGATCGACATTGACCGAGGGCTTGTGGAGATCATTGGCGAACACGCCCGTCGGGACCATAGCCCTTTCGGACGCGATTTTCGCCAACTCGTCGGCCTCTTCGTTGTACCGACGCGTGATGTGGTTGAGCTCGAGGCCATCGAATTTTTCCTCGAGCAACCGCACCAGCTTGCAGTAGGAGGACATCTTGAGGTTCTGGCATGTCGACTCCTTCATGACCTAGTCCACGACGAGCTGGGAGTCCCCTCAGACCTCGAGGCGTCGGATCCCGAGCTCGATGACGACGTGGATCCCGAGCTCGAGTGCAGCCGCAGCAGGTATTTGAGCCAGACCCCAAGGGGCGAGATGAAGACGATGCCTGCGCCAGCACCGGTCTTCATCATCGACCCGTCGAAGTACATGACCCAATACTCATCATCTTGGGTCGGGAGTGGCGGTAGCTGCGTCTCGGTCCACTCGGCCACGAAGTCCGCAAGCACCTGGGACTTAATGGCTTTGCGTGGCGCATAGGTGATGCCATTGCCCATGAGCTCGATAGCCCATTTAGCGATCCTCCCAGTCATCTCCCGATTCTGGATCACCTCCCCGAGGGGAACGATGATACCACGGTCACGGGATGAGATTCGAAGTAGTGCTGCAACTTGCGCCTGGCAAGAATGATTGCGTACACCAACTTCTGGATCTGAGGGTAGCGCGTCTTGGTCTCTGACAAGACTTCGCTAATGAAGTAGACCGGCCGATGTACCGGTAATGCGTGCCCTTCTTCTTGCCATTCCACGACTATCGCTGCGCTCACGACTTGGTTAGTAGCAGCGACATACAGCAAGAGATTCTCCTCTTTCGTAGGAGGCACGAGAACCAGTGCTTTTGAAAGCAGAGCCTTAAGCCTTTCGAGGGCTTCCTAGGCCTCGGTGGTCCAGGCAAAGTGCTCATTTTTCTTTAGCAACCGATACAAGGGAAGTCCCTTTTCGCCGAGCCTTGAGATGAATTGACTCAAGGCCGCAAGACATCCCATGAGCTTTTGCACACCCTTGAGGTTGCGAATCGGACCCATCTGTGTGATGGATGATATCTTTTCTGTGTTGGCTTCGATGCCACGCTCAGAAACGATGAACCCAAGGAGCATGCCCTAAGGGACCCCGAAAACGCACTTCTCGGGGTTTAGCTTTATGTTTCGCTTCTTGAGGCAGTCGAATGCCTTTTCTAGGTCAGCTACTAAGTCGCTGGCTGTAACAACCCGGGTTTTTCGATAACCAAAAATACGAACTTTTTAAAATTTTTTCCCGTGAATGTGTGAAGCATGTAGTTACTAGGCTAAACGGTAATTAACCCACTAACAAATCGTTGCATTCATATAGTATTGCTTGTAGATATGAGTTCGCATCGTGAGTCGGTTCTCGTTTTGAGTTTTCTTTCCATCGGAGAGCACAAGCTCATGACAACATCTCTTGATCCTTCTCGAATATCCTTCCGACTCCTTGATTCGGAGTCCACCATTTGCTAACGAATAAATCCTTGTCTTCCCTTTTCACCTCGGGAAACCCTCGTTAACCTCTCCACCTATTAATTCCATCGCAAATCCCATTTGAATTCCTCCTTCAAATTCCAGTGGATCTATATCAATTTCCAAATCCTTTTCCGAAACTTTTTGAACCAAATTCAGAAGGAAATGATAAAAGAAAGGAGAAAGACCCTCTCAGAACCAGCCCCCTCCCTACTCCTTGGCCCAGCAGCGCACGGCCCACACCCTCTCTCCCTCCTCTCCTCTTTGAGCCCAACAGGCCCCCACGCGCTCCTCCTCACCTTTCACGCGGCCCAACATGTGCACCGGCCCAGGAAGCCGAGCGGCCCAGCCAGGCCCAGGTTGGCGCGCCCCACCGAACCCTAGGGCAAGGGCGAGCACGCCCAGCGCCCTGGTAGCCGCCGCCGCCACCAGCGGCAGAGCCGCACGCGCCGCGCCCCTGCTGCCTGCCCGCTCCACCCTTCGATCGAGGCCGCGTGTCCCTCGACCTGCACGGACACCGAGGATGCTCGGAGCCCCTCGAACCCTAGCTGCTCGCGGGTATAAAGGAGACGAAGCTGCCGCCGCTCCTGTTCTTCTTCTCCAGCAGCAGCCGCCGCCACTGTTCCTCTTCCAGCTCCTGCCGCCGCCGCCGCTCGGCATCTCTCCACTGCGCCACTGCCTGTGCCCCGCCTCACCACGCCACCAGCCAGCCACTGCACACCGATGCCATGTCGGCCAGCCACGGAGGCGCCGTGGCCGCTGCTCTATCCGGCCACAGCTGCTACGGCCACACCGCGACGCGCAGGGCGTCACCGCTGCTGGGAGCCCCGACGCCCTCCTGCGAGCACCTGCGCACTCTCGCCGCACCCACATCCGCCTCCCTACCAGTGCGCCACGGCCGAGGCCAGCCTCGCCCTGGCCGTACCATGCCGTGTGCCCTGCCAGCCATGGCCGCGCTTGTGAGAAGCCGACGCCGGCTGCAGCGCCATCGCAATAGCGGCCACGCTGGGCATCGTGCTCACCACGACGAGCTGCACCCAGCACCGCACCACGGCGTCATGTGCCAACCCTGCGTCACCACCCTGCAGCGCCTCGACCTCGACGCACCAGAACCTCCGCCGCAACGTCGAGCACCTCACCAAGCTGCAACTGGCCGAGCACCTCCGTGCTGCTGCGCCTCAGCGGCCGCGCACGTCCTCCCCGACACTTCGGTCGCGCTCTGCTCCACGCTGCCAGAGCGCTCGACGTCGACCACGGCCACGAGCAGAACGTCCTTCACCGACGACCGCGCTCGTCCGCAGCGCACCACGCCGTCATCCGCCAACCTCACCACTGAGCAGCGCTGTTTCCGTCCGACCGCGAGCACCACCCCTGCAACGTCTTTGCCATGCCGAGCTCCACCTCAGTCACCAGTACCCCCAACCTCGCTGCAGCCATGCCTTCACCCTGCGGGAGCTCGTCATTCCTTGCCGGTAAGCTGCCGCGACCGAAAGCCCATCCTTCTTTCCGTTACCGAAGGCATGTAGCTGCCCGTTTCTGATGTTAGGCCTTCGTGCCGTCTACTCCACTACTGTAGGAGATCGTGACCCCGTCGTGCTGTCCGTTGGAGCTGGACGACGCTGAGCCACCAAGCCGACCACCGACGGCAGCCGCCCTCCCTGCGTCGCCACCACGGGCACGGTACTGCAACCCGCCGTGTCCGCTGCCTTCTTCAACGAGCACCACCATGACCAGGCGGACCTCTGCAGATGTCCTCAACGGAGCTCTCCCCGTTCGTACTCTACCGGCAACGAGCCCTACCCGCGTCAAGCGATCTACCGACCGCAAGCCCTCGGTGAGCTTCGCCTCGACATCGCTGGTGGGCACCGCCACCGTGACCGAACCCGCCACATGAGCCATGGCGTCCCACCTCAGGGACGTGTAGGCCGAGCCCCTCCCAGCTCAGGACACTCGCACGCACGACACGAGACCTTGTTAGCCAAATCGAACCACCGGCGTTCCAAGAACGTCGGCGTGGCCGGGGACTACCCAAACCACCACCGTGATCCCGTTCCGGATTTACCTTGTGCCTTGGACAATGAGACCGTCGCCACTCTACTCATGTCACCGAAGGACACAAAGGACGTCGATCAACAAAGGAGAAGATCTCTGGAAGTCTTGCCTGATTGCCCCGACGCGCACCGACGCCCCGTCCAAGCTTCACCTTAGCTACCGTGCACACCGTTGGAACCCAGCCATGCTTCGCCGCCTCCCAGCCACTTGACGCCACCTCTGGCCAGCCACAGCCTCGTTCAGCCAGTCACCAGCCCCACCCGGCCAGCCGTGGCCAGCCGCGACCAGCCAGCAGCAGGCCACAGCCAGCCATGACCAGCCAGCAGTAGGCCACGACCAGCCAGCAGCCGGCCACGACTAGCCGTAGCAAGCCATAGCAGGCCAGAAGGTACCAGCAGTTGGCCCAGTGGAGCCAGGATGTGTAGAAGCAAGTCTCGTCACTTTTCTTTAACAATGGCCCTGTCCGACCTTGTGCCATAGCCCCGTTGCCACCTCTTGAGGCCCCATAGATAATGTTGGACGGTTGGAAAGACAAAGTGATATACGACGCTGGACTATTGGACCCCTGCTCTTATTCCTTGTACATCTATCCATCATACTGTATCCTATCCATACGATATATCTATTGTACCCTATCCTTATATTCTATCTGTTGTACCCTGTCCTCATGATCTGTCTGTATCTAAATCTGTAATACAGGATCCATCTATCATAATGCTATGGAATTGTGCTACTCCGCAGTCTTATAATGAGTCTTTTGAGTCATGTCATTGGTTCTTATTGCTGGTTGTCGTGTTATTTGTCTGTGTGCCATGCCTTCGAGCCGGCTGTGTGATCGTATCTCGTTCGGACGTTGCGATCGCGGAATCTGTTCCGCCATGACCGTAACACCGAGTGTAACCTGCCCTCACGCTATCTCTCGCTGAATTTTCGTGCACCGACCCTCGTATGCTCGTACCCTGCTCGACCGCCGCATTCCTCTGATTCTTGCGGTGACAACCGCACCGCTATGGATCCGAGTAATGACTTAGTGCCAGTGCACCCAGGTCGTGGTACCCTACGAGTGGCTTGCGCACTTGCGTATTTTACATGTCGCTCTCTTCTGACGCCCCGTCTATTCCGTGGCGTGTGCGTTGGAAAGAGTAGACCACTACTGTTTTATGCTTCTCGCTCTCTGTTCGTTTAGCCCGCTCTGTTCGATTCCGTCTTACTCACAGTGACCGGATCAAAGACCGGACTGACTCCTTTTGTTAGCGAAGCTATGGTCTATATTAAGATCTCAGACCTATGTAGGTCGACTCGGTCGACCGCTTAAAACCATCTTCGCCGAAGATGTGACTGAGAATATAATATGGATATACCTAGCTAACTTCTCTCCCTCTTTTGATTCTTGGTGTTTAAACGCTTGTATGATTGTACCCGTTTGAATCACAGCCTTGGTGCCCTACAAGTGGATTAAACACTCGCTCTTTCTCGTGCAACATTTCTTGTCAATAAATCCCTCGTTCCCCTCTTGCTTGGCTCGTCCTCCGACCCCCGTCTCCTCCATAGCGTTCGGGTCGGAAGATCGTGTGCCGTGGTGTTTGCTATGAATAAGCTTTGGCCTAAAACCATTTATTATAAAGCCATATTGGCTTGGCTGTGACTTATGCTTGTGCTTAGCAAACCACCACTCTTGTTTCTTTGGCCTGATGAAATCGGACATACGCCGAGAGGGCTAAGCCGTGTACCTTTTATTATTTCTTTGCTGTTAATGGGTCTCCCCGCGTCCCGTCATCTTTTGGTGTATTGGGTGTTTTATTGTATTGCTTCGCGGAGTAGCCGTTTCCGGAATAGCGACGATCGGATCGAGACCCGCTGGAAGAGAACGTGGACGGCGCAAGGACCCGCGGAATGGAGTCACCCTGGAGGAGGTGACCCCGCTGTTCGACTACACTAACTGGAGAACACTCATACCACTACTTCCTCGACAACGCAGGTGTCATGGCAGCACCCTCTTTTAGAGAATCCTATTAGACATTGCAAATCTAGAACTGCTAGCGCTTTATATTTACTCCTTTGCTAGTATAAGATGCATGTTACTACCTAAGCCGCTACTACCCCGCTTGCAACCACTCTACTATACCACCCAGCTTTGCGCTCACGCTCTTTTATACATATTTCTATCTACCTGTTTGCTTGCATGTTACATTACTATATTTATCTATTAACTCCACTCGCATTGTATCTATGATGTGATGCTGGTGGTGAACCCCTGGGAATGGTTTGGCTTGGGATGCCGGATTGGTGGTATGTGAGCGTGCTGCGTGTGTCTTGGGTGTGTGGTGAGGGTCGAGTCGAGCAAGTGGGATACGCGACGAGCTGTGTAAGCAAGTCTTGCCGGGAGTTGCATCTGGGCATTCCCACGAGAGATACCTGTGGCGGGTAATGACTTATGAGGTGGTTCCGGGATGTGCATTGAAGTCCCGTGAATGGAGGTGCCGTGGTGGCACGGGGAGAGTATCCCCTAAGAGAAGATGCCTGCTTGGTCAAACCTAGGAAGGACTAGCCCAGGTTCATGGGAATCCCTTACTGCTCACTCGCTTCTGATGGGCGGGAGACGGCTGGACTACTTGGTAGGGCGGTGCCACTACTGCTAGGTTGTAAGGTGATAGGGTGGGCGGTGGCGGATGCAGGAAGTTCCCGCACCGTCCTAGATGCGCAGTACCACTGATTGGGCCCGGTACTGCGTCTCCCAGTCTCAGCGTTTCGGCGTAGGGCCGAAGTTACCCAGGGCTGAGTGGTAGGGTGGCATCGACCTAGGCAAGCAAGCACCCGGAATTCTGCCTAGATGATTGTACAGCATCGATGATGGCTAATCTTGTGAGTGGTAAAACCTCTGCAGAGTGTATGGTTGATCGATCGATACATATGCCGATTCGTCAGCTATGGACCTTTCCTGTGAAGCTCTGTCTAGTGTAGAGAGCGATATTCTTTTCTTCCCCTGGTTGATGATTGTCCGGCAGTGTGCCCGATGCGGCAGTGTGCCGTTGAGGCAGGACCCGAGAGGGAGTTGGGCCTGTCGACTGAGCGTGAGGTGTGTGTGTGAGGTGGTGTATGGGTGGGATGATGGAAATGGGATGGACTGATGGATGGTGTGATATGGGTTAAAACTTGACAAACTATTATGATATTATTACTTGATATTACTTGCAAGCGCTTAGGATGCAAACCACAGCCAAATATTAGGATCGCCAGATCCTTTGTTTCTCTTTTCCACTAAAGCTCATCGGTGCTGACCATGGCCTGCACATATCTGGCGGTGTGCAGATTACCTGACTAACAGAGACATTGAGATAAGAAGCAATAGAAGGTCTCGTGCCTACGCTCAAGTTTGGTTCAGGAGATGAAGACTATGCTGCGCCAAGAATAACTCTGATGGTACCCGTGAAGGAGGAGCCTTCACTCGACGACATATTCCGCCAACTCTGATGACGACTAGATATGCTTCCGCTAGATTAACCCTGTAATAGGTGTCCCCTCAGTTGATGTGATATTTTGTAAGTATTCTCGATGTATGACTTTAATATCAACTGATATATGATAATGCGATAAGCTCATTCTATGGTTTTATCACATTATATCTCATTCTGTGGATTTTTCCCATCGTGGAAAAATCGAGGATGTTTCAGTTGGTATCAGAGCCATACTTGACCTTAGGACGAGACCATTAGGACCAGATGCTAGTTTTTGAGCCAACAAATCTGTCTAAAAAGTATTTGCGAAAATAATTTTCCCCCACCGCCTTGAGTTTTGATGCTAGCACTTGATTCTTTTTCCCCGCCTTGAATTCTTCCGCTAACTGATCTCACCTGTTCTAAAAAGTGACCCATTAGAGGTGGACTTCCTTTTTGTTGCCCACGATAGATCAATAGATGTGTGAGACTATAAGGGCTCAGGAGTCGCCTTAAGTCAACACTATGCATATAGGAGTTGTAATGCTGCTTGAGTGCCTGGATCTTAAGCTTCTTATGGTTCTTGCGTTTATATTACCTGAGTGTAGGCTATAGAATTATTTTATATACGTGAGACTCCAGGAACTGCCCATAATCCACGGGTCCCAGGATCGAAACCTGGCTGGCTGAAAACCAAGACCGCTATACGCTCGAACGAGCAACCTTGACCACCAGTTGGGAATACAAGACCAAAGCAGCATATCTTTACCACTCCATTTCGAAAATTGATATCAGGTTTTCAACTCCATGCATATTCAAAATTTCCTCCCCACTTTGAGTTGAAAAGATTCGTTTCTCCATTTTTAAAGCAACTCCACTTCAAAAGAAAAACGAATTCAAAACTTTCTGAGTCTCGATATCAGCTCTTTCTCTACCTACTGTATATTCGAAAGCTACTTGCAAAATGATTTGAAAACATGCGGTCTTTCATAAGGAGTTACAAATGTTTTCGAAAGACGTTTTACTCTTCACCCAAATGTTTCCAAACAGACTCAAAATCTTGTGTAAAAGCTTTTGATTCGACCCAACCCTCCGATTTATTTTCAAGCAAAACTCCGTTTTCAAAATAAACACTTGAGAAAAGGGTATTCCCAACCCTTGTGAAAAGAATTTAGCAAAACCAAAATAAGTTTATCTTTCAAACTTGTTTTCAAAAGAGTACAACCTTGGAAAAAGACGGTTTTTGAAAATCAATTTGATTGCGAAAGCCGTGCTTTTCAAAAATGATAAATGATTTCCAACTCATAATGCAAAACTGGTTTTGTTTAAAATTACCAAACAGAGTGAAGCTTTGATATGAAAACTAAACCAAGCTTTGAAGAGTTATTTCAGAAAATAAGGCATTCAAAAGATTTTGCTTTGAAAACTCACATTGATTTCAAAACTCTTTTCAAATCTTTCCCCATTCCAACACTTCACAAAATCGTTCTCCAAATATCCAAATAAGATTTCAAATCAACTATTTTGAAAGCTTTTCGGTAATCGTAAAATGGATTCTTCAAAATGGTTTCAACCCCGCGTATCACCATTTCAAAACCTTTTGACCAAAAGTCCATTGCAAAAAGGATTATAAAATGGTTTAAATTCTAAATTCTTCCTTTCAAAAGTCACCAATATTTCAAAGCTTCAAAGAGCGGAAGGGGTACCGCCTATTTTAAATAAGATTTGTGTTGGTTTCGAAATCCAAGGCTGTATCCCTCTCCTCTACAAATTTGTGAAATAAAAGAATCTAAAATTAGGTTGTAAAAAGAAAAATCTCCAAAATTGTTTAAAAAAAGATTTCTCAAAGGTTCTTTCTTTTTCCCCTCTAGCTTGGAATATCAAACCGATCCTAGTACCTCGATGGGATAAGTCGTTCCCGACCTACGGTGCTGCTACGAAACTTGGGGCCCCATGTGTGATGCATCCACATGGCCTGCCGCCGGGCGTATACAGGTAACGTGGCATGATCGTGACCGCCCCCAAAGGGTACTTGGGTACGATTGAATATCCAAGTCGGACTTTTAAAAGTCTGTTTGCAATGGAAAAATCAAGTTTGTGAAAAGATACCTTTGCGAAAATCTGTTTGATTAAAAAGGTTCAAAACCCTTCTCAAAACCGCTTTGTTCGTTTCAAACAATTACGAATGTGAATCTCACTTGTTTAAAAGCATTCAAAACATCCATTTTATTTCAAACATTTCAAGCGTTCACAACCTTTTGCGTGTGTTTTCAAAATTTTTGGAAAGTCCTATTTCCATTTAAAAAGACATTTTCAAAAGGGCTATGAAAAAAAAACCTAAAATTTAAAATCTTTTGAAAAGGTCTTATAAATTTACAAGCTATTTGGTCTCCCGAAAACACAACGAATAATTTCAATAGGGATTTGATTTCTAAATGAGAGTAATGGTTTTAAAAATTTTACCTCGCGCCCCGATGTGATTCAAAAAAAAAATTATTAGAAAAGATCTCCTATAAAAATAATAATAATAATAATATACAAGTTGCTTCTCTCTTTTACTTATCATTTTCCCTATTTCGAAACGGACTTCACGGAGACTGTTTTGCGAAAACTCTCCTTCAAAATCTATGCATGCAAATCCAAGGCACCAGAGCATACCCTCCACCGTCACTAACTTCTAAATCTCAGGGACGAGATTCCTGTAAGGGGGGTGGACTGTAACAACCCGGGTTTTTCGATAACCAAAAATACGAACTTTTTAAAAAATTTTCCCGTGAATGTGTGAAGCATGTAGTTACTAGGCTAAACGGTAATTAACCCACTAACAAATCGTTGCATTCATATAGTATTGCTTGTAGATATGAGTTCGCATCGTGAGTCGGTTCTCGTTTTGAGTTTTCTTTCCGTCGGAGAGCACAAGCTCATGACAACATCTCTTGATCCTTCTCGAATATCCTTCCGACTCCTTGATTCGGAGTCCACCATTTGCTAACGAATAAATCCTTGTCTTCCCTTTTCACCTCGGGAAACCCTCGTTAACCTCTCCACCTATTAATTCCATCGCAAATCCCATTTGAATTCCTCCTTCAAATTCCAGTGGATCTATATCAATTTCCAAATCCTTTTCCGAAACTTTTTGAACCAAATTCAGAAGGAAATGATAAAAGAAAGGAGAAAGACCCTCTCAGAACCAGCCCCCTCCCTACTCCTTGGCCCAGCAGCGCACGGCCCACACCCTCTCTCCCTCCTCTCCTCTTTGAGCCCAACAGGCCCCCACGCGCTCCTCCTCACCTTGCACGCGGCCCAACATGTGCACCGGCCCAGGAAGCCGAGCGGCCCAGCCAGGCCCAGGTTGGCACGCCCCACCGAACCCTAGGGCAAGGGCGAGCACGCCCAGCGCCCTGGTAGCCGCCGCCGCCACCAGCGGCAGAGCCGCACGCGCCGCGCCCCTGCTGCCTGCCCGCTCCACCCTTCGATCGAGGCCGCGTGTCCCTCGACCTGCACGGACGCCGAGGATGCTCGGAGCCCCTCGAACCCTAGCTGCTCGCGGGTATAAAGGAGACGAAGCTGCCGCCGCTCCTGTTCTTCTTCTCCAGCAGCAGCCGCCGCCACTGTTCCTCTTCCAGCTCCTGCCGCCGCCGCCGCTCGGCATCTCTCCACTGCGCCACTGCCTGTGCCCCACCTCACCACGCCACCAGCCAGCCACTGCACACCGATGCCATGTCGGTCGGCCACGGAGGCGCCGTGGCCGCTGCTCTATCCGGCCACAGCTGCTACGGCCACACCGCGACGCGCAGGGCGTCACCGCTGCTGGGAGCCCCGACGCCCTCCTGCGAGCACCTGCGCACTCTCGCCGCACCCACATCCGCCTCCCTACCAGTGCGCCACGGCCGAGGCCAGCCTCGCCCTGGCCGTACCATGTCGTGTGCCCTGCCAGCCATGGCCGCGCTTGTGAGAAGCCGACGCCGGCTGCAGCGCCATCGCAATAGCGGCCACGCCGGGCATCGTGCTCACCACGACGAGCTGCACCCAGCACCGCACCACGGCGTCATGTGCCAACCCTGCGTCACCACCCTGCAGCGCCTCGACCTCGACGCACCAGAACCTCCGCCGCAACGTCGAGCACCTCACCAAGCTGCAACTGGCCGAGCACCTCCGTGCTGCTGCGCCTCAGCGGCCGCGCACGTCCTCCCCAACACTTCGGTCGCGCTCTGCTCCACGCTGCCAGAGCGCTCGACGTCGACCACGGCCACGAGCAGAACGTCCTTCACCGACGACCGCGCTCGTCCGCAGCGCACCACGCCGTCATCCGCCAACCTCACCACTGAGCAGCGCTGTTTCCGTCCGACCGCGAGCACCACCCCTGCAACGTCTTTGCCATGCCGAGCTCCACCTCAGTCACCAGTACCCCCAACCTCGCTGCAGCCATGCCTTCACCCTGCGGGAGCTCGTCATTCCTTGCCGGTAAGCTGCCGCGACCGAAAGCCCATCCTTCTTTCCGTTACCGAAGGCATGTAGCTGCCCGTTTCTGATGTTAGGCCTTCGTGCCGTCTACTCCACTACTGTAGGAGATCGTGACCCCGTCGTGCTGTCCGTTGGAGCTGGACGACGCTGAGCCACCAAGCCGACCACCGACGGCAGCCGCCCTCCCTGCGTCGCCACCACGGGCACGGTACTGCAACCCGCCGTGTCCGCTGCCTTCTTCAACGAGCACCACCATGACCAGGCGGACCTCTGCAGACGTCCTCAACGGAGCTCTCCCCGTTCGTACTCTACCGGCAACGAGCCCTACCCGCGTCAAGCGATCTACCGACCGCAAGCCCTCGGTGAGCTTCGCCTCGACATCGCTGGTGGGCACCGCCACCGTGACCGAACCCGCCACATGAGCCATGGCGTCCCACCTCAGGGACGTGTAGGCCGAGCCCCTCCCGGCTCAGGACACTCGCACGCACGACACGAGACCTTGTTAGCCAAATCGAACCACCGGCGTTCCAAGAACGTCGGCGTGGCCGGGGACTACCCAAACCACCACCGTGATCCCGTTCCGGATTTACCTTGTGCCTTGGACAATGAGACCGTCGCCACTCTACTCATGTCACCGAAGGACACAAAGGACGTCGATCAACAAAGGAGAAGATCTCTGGAAGTCTTGCCTGATTGCCCCGACGCGCACCGACGCCCCGTCCAAGCTTCACCTTAGCTACCGTGCACACCGTTGGAACCCAGCCATGCTTCGCCGCCTCCCAGCCACTTGACGCCACCTCTGGCCAGCCACAGCCTCGTTCGGCCAGTCACCAGCCCCACCCGGCCAGCCGTGGCCAGCCGCGACCAGCCAGCAGCAGGCCACAGCCAGCCATGACCAGCCAGCAGTAGGCCACGACCAGCCAGCAGCCGGCCACGACTAGCCGTAGCAAGCCATAGCAGGCCAGAAGGTACCAGCAGTTGGCCCAGTGGAGCCAGGATGTGTAGAAGCAAGTCTCGTCACTTTTCTTTAACAATGGCCCTGTCCGACCTTGTGCCATAGCCCCGTTGCCACCTCTTGAGGCCCCATAGATAATGTTGGACGGTTGGAAAGACAAAGTGATATACGACGCTGGACTATTGGACCCCTGCTCTTATTCCTTGTACATCTATCCATCATACTGTATCCTATCCATACGATATATCTATTGTACCCTATCCTTATATTCTATCTGTTGTACCCTGTCCTCATGATCTGTCTGTATCTAAATCTGTAATACAGGATCCATCTATCATAATGCTATGGAATTGTGCTACTCCGCAGTCTTATAATGAGTCTTTTGAGTCATGTCATTGGTTCTTATTGCTGGTTGTCGTGTTATTTGTCTGTGTGCCATGCCTTCGAGCCGGCTGTGTGATCGTATCTCGTTCGGACGTTGCGATCGCGGAATCTGTTCCGCCATGACCGTAACACCGAGTGTAACCTGCCCTCACGCTATCTCTCGCTGAATTTTCGTGCACCGACCCTCGTATGCTCGTACCCTGCTCGACCGCCGCATTCCTCTGATTCTTGCGGTGACAACCGCACCGCTATGGATCCGAGTAATGACTTAGTGCCAGTGCACCCAGGTCGTGGTACCCTACGAGTGGCTTGCGCACTTGCGTATTTTACATGTCGCTCTCTTCTGACGCCCCGTCTATTCCGTGGCGTGTGCGTTGGAAAGAGTAGACCACTACTGTTTTATGCTTCTCGCTCTCTGTTCGTTTAGCCCGCTCTGTTCGATTCCGTCTTACTCACAGTGACCGGATCAAAGACCGGACTGACTCCTTTTGTTAGCGAAACTATGGTCTATATTAAGATCTCAGACCTATGTAGGTCGACTCGGTCGACCGCTTAAAACCATCTTCGCCGAAGATGTGACTGAGAATATAATATGGATATACCTAGCTAACTTCTCTCCCTCTTTTGATTCTTGGTGTTTAAACACTTGTATGATTGTACCCGTTTGAATCACAGCCTTGGTGCCCTACAAGTGGATTAAACACTCGCTCTTTCTCGTGCAACATTTCTTGTCAATAAATCCCTCGTTCCCCTCTTGCTTGGCTCGTCCTCCGACCCCCGTCTCCTCCATAGTGTTCGGGTCGGAAGATCGTGTGCCGTGGTGTTTGCTATGAATAAGCTTTGGCCTAAAACCATTTATTATAAAGCCATATTGGCTTGGCTGTGACTTATGCTTGTGCTTAGCAAACCACCACTCTTGTTTCTTTGGCCTGATGAAATCGGACATACGCCGAGAGGGCTAAGCCGTGTACCTTTTATTATTTCTTTGCTGTTAATGGGTCTCCCCGCGTCCCGTCATCTTTTGGTGTATTGGGTGTTTTATTGTATTGCTTCGCGGAGTAGCCGTTTCCGGAATAGCGATGATCGGATCGAGACCCGCTGGAAGAGAACGTGGACGGCGCAAGGACCCGCGGAATGGAGTCACCCTGGAGGAGGTGACCCCACTGTTCGACTACACTAACTGGAGAACACTCATACCACTACTTCCTCGACAACGCAGGTGTCATGGCAGCACCCTCTTTTAGAGAATCCTATTAGACATTGCAAATCTAGAACTGCTAGCGCTTTATATTTACTCCTTTGCTAGTATAAGATGCATGTTACTACCTAAGCCGCTACTACCCCGCTTGCAAACACTCTACTATACCACCCAGCTTTGCGCTCACGCTCTTTTATACATATTTCTATCTACCTGTTTGCTTGCATGTTACATTACTATATTTATCTATTAACTCCACTCGCATTGTATCTATGATGTGATGCTGGTGGTGAACCCCTGGGAATGGTTTGGCTTGGGATGCCGGATTGGTGGTATGTGAGCGTGCTGCGTGTGTCTTGGGTGTGTGGTGAGGGTCGAGTCGAGCAAGTGGGATACGCGACGAGCTGTGTAAGCAAGTCTTGCCGGGAGTTGCATCTGGGCATTCCCACGAGAGATACCTGTGGCGGGTAATGACTTATGAGGTGGTTCCGGGATGTGCATTGAAGTCCCGTGAATGGAGGTGCCGTGGTGGCACGGGGAGAGTATCCCCTAAGAGAAGATGCCTGCTTGGTCAAACCTAGGAAGGACTAGCCCAGGTTCATGGGAATCCCTTACTGCTCACTCGCTTCTGATGGGCGGGAGACGGCTGGACTACTTGGTAGGGCGGTGCCACTACTGCTAGGTTGTAAGGTGATAGGGTGGGCGGTGGCGGATGCAGGAAGTTCCCGCACCGTCCTAGATGCGCAGTACCACTGATTGGGCCCGGTACTGCGTCTCCCAGTCTCAGCGTTTCGGCGTAGGGCCGAAGTTACCCAGGGCTGAGTGGTAGGGTGGCATCGACCTAGGCAAGCAAGCACCCGGAATTCTGCCTAGATGATTGTACAGCATCGATGATGGCTAATCTTGTGAGTGGTAAAACCTCTGCAGAGTGTATGGTTGATCGATCGATACATATGCCGATTCGTCGGCTATGGACCTTTCCTGTGAAGCTCTGTCTAGTGTAGAGAGCGATATTCTTTTCTTCCCCTGGTTGATGATTGTCCGGCAGTGTGCCCGATGCGGCAGTGTGCCGTTGAGGCAGGACCCGAGAGGGAGTTGGGCCTGTCGACTGAGCGTGAGGTGTGTGTGTGAGGTGGTGTATGGGTGGGATGATGGAAATGGGATGGACTGATGGATGGTGTGATATGGGTTAAAACTTGACAAACTATTATGATATTATTACTTGATATTACTTGCAAGCGCTTAGGATGCAAACCACAGCCAAATATTAGGATCGCCAGATCCTTTGTTTCTCTTTTCCACTAAAGCTCATCGGTGCTGACCATGGCCTGCACATATCTGGCGGTGTGCAGATTACCTGACTAACAGAGACATTGAGATAAGAAGCAATAGAAGGTCTCGTGCCTACGCTCAAGTTTGGTTCAGGAGATGAAGACTATGCTGCGCCAAGAATAACTCTGATGGTACCCGTGAAGGAGGAGCCTTCACTCGACGACATATTCCGCCAACTCTGATGACGACTAGATATGCTTCCGCTAGATTAACCCTGTAATAGGTGTCCCCTCAGTTGATGTGATATTTTGTAAGTATTCTCGATGTATGACTTTAATATCAACTGATATATGATAATGCGATAAGCTCATTCTATGGTTTTATCACATTATATCTCATTCTGTGGATTTTTCCCATCGTGGAAAAATCGAGGATGTTTCACTGGCCTTCTTAGATTTTATCACTATATCATCTACGTAAGCCTCAACGGTCCGCCCGATGAGGTCCCCAAAAACTTTGAGCATGCAACGCTGGTAAGTTGCGCCCGTGGTTTTGAGGCCAAATGGCATGGTTACGTAACAATATGTGCCAAAAGGAGTAATGAAAGAAGTCGCTAATTCGCCAGACTCTTTCATACAAATCTGATGGTAACCGGAATATGCATCAAGAAAGCAAAGTCGCCCACAGCCAGCAGTGGAATCAACTATTTGGTCAATGCGAGGTAATGGAAATGGATACTTAGGACAAGCTTTATTTAAACTAGTGTAATCAACACACATTCTCCATTTTCCATTTTTATTTTTAACCAAAATAGGATTAGCTAACCACTCTGGATGGAAGACCTCCTTGATGAATCCGGCCGCCAAAAGCTTCTGCACCTCCTCCCCGATGGCCCGACGCTTTTCCTCGTCGAATCGGCACAGGCGCTGCTTCACCGGCTTGGACCCGGCCCGGATGTCCAAGGAGTGCTCGGCGACCACCCTCGGGATGCCTAGCATATCCGAGGGACTCCAAGCAAACATGTCGGTGTGCTTGCGGAGGAAGTCGACGAGCACGGTCTCCTATTTCGGGTCGAGGGTGACGCTGATCTTCAGCACCTTGCCATCGGGAGAGCTCGGGTTGAGGGGCACCTCTTTCACCCCCTCAGCAGGCTCAAAGGTGCCCGTGGCCTTCTTCGCGTCGGGGACCTCTTTTGCCATCCTCTCGGGGTCAGCAATGAGGGCCTCGGACTCCATCAGCGCGCCGGCGTACTCGCAGCACTCGACGTCGCACTGGTACGCGTGCTGGTAGGAAGCGCCGATGGTGATCACCCCCATTGGCCCCGGCAGCTTGAGCTTGAGGTAGGTGTAGTTCGGGATGGCCATGAACTTGGTGTAGCATGGCCTTCCGAGAATGCCGTGGTAGGTGCCGCAAAAGCCTACCACCTCGAAGGTGAGGGTCGCCTTCCCGAAGTTGTCAGGAGTCCCAAAGTAGACGGGCAGGCCGATCTGCCTGAGGCTTCCCCGGGACTATCCCGTGGAACGGGGAAGTCACCGGCCAGAGAAGAGAACGACTGATTCCCATCGAGTCAAGGGTCTCAGCGTACAAAATGTTGAGGCCGCTGCCTCCGTCCATAAGGACCTTGGTAAGCCGCGTGTTGCCAACAAGCGGATAACGCCCCGGAGATGGGACGTGGTCCGGGTGATCGTCCCGGCCGAAAGTGATGCCGTCGAAGGACCAGTCGAGGAAACGCGGCGTCGCTGGTCCGACGGTGTAAACCTCCCAATGCTCGTGCTTTCGTTGGCGCGGCGTGGGAGCGGTCCCGGGTCCACCGAAGATCATGAGGCACTTGTCGATGGACAGGAACTCATTGTCCTTCCCATCCTTGTCCTCCTTGTCCTCGGCGGGCTTCTTGCCGGCGGCGTCCCGAAACGCCTGCCGACCGTAATGCTTCTTGAGCATCACACACTGCCCAAGCGTGTGATGCACCGGACCCTGGTGATAAGGGCACGGCTTGCTGAGCATCTCGTCGAAGCGGCCCCGAGGGGGTCGTTCCCTCTTGGGCTCGGTTGCTGCCACGAGCGAGTCGCCGCGGAGGGGAGCCCTTCCCTTCCCTTTCTTTTTCTTGTTGTTTGGGCCTCGGGAAGAGGTGCCTTCGGGGGCCTCCTCCTTCCGTTT
This sequence comes from Eremochloa ophiuroides, assembly GCA_038502445.1. Taxonomy (NCBI): domain Eukaryota; kingdom Viridiplantae; phylum Streptophyta; class Magnoliopsida; order Poales; family Poaceae; genus Eremochloa; species Eremochloa ophiuroides. The sequence continues at coordinate 43,133,876 of JAHLJS010000003.1, forward strand.
GCCCTTGGGGTCAGAGAAGAGGGCTCCTACCACCTCGTCCCCTGAGGCAAAGATTGTAGCTATCTTCATGAGATCGGAAACGCTGGTGGGGGTCTAGCGTTCGAGCTCATAAACGAGCTCTTTACAGGAAGTTCCTGCAGCGAACGCTCCGACGACGTCGGAGTCAGTGACCTGGGGAGCTCATTGTACTACTTGGAGAACTGCCGGATGTAGTCCCTGAGGGACTCGCCCGGCTTCTGCTTGCAGCTTCTGAGGTCCGAGGAATTGCCAGGGCACACGTACGTGCCCTGGAAGTTCCCTACGAAGATCTTGACCACATTGCTCCAGTCAAAGATCAACCGTGGGGGGAGATGTTCCAGCCAAGCTCTTGCAGAGTCGGCGAGGAACAAAGGGAGGTTACGGATGATGATGAGATCATCCCGTGCACCGCCAAGCTGGCACGCAAGACGATAATCCGCTAGCCACAGTTCAGGGTTAGTTTCCCCCGAGAATTTTGCTATGTTGGCCGGCTGTCGGAACTAGGGGCGGGCATCTAGCCCTTCGGATGGCCTCACTGAAGACACGAGGACCCAAAGGCTTGGGTGAGGGCTCGCGTCCTCGTCCGAGTCATAGCGCCCGCCCCGATGGACATGGTAGCCTCATGCGGCTCCATCGGTCTTTCGTCGACCGCGGGCTTGAAGGATGGCTCGGACGTCGACGTCCTTGCCAAGCCATTGGTGAACCGATGGGGCCCTCGGGACCTTGGGATGTATCGAGGCCTCGCGGTCGTGGCGTGCCGCACTGCCACGTTGGTGGCTTTCAGCGCCACGATGGCGTGATGTTGAACTTTCCGCCTGAAGGACGGCTGCATCCTCCAGGAGGTCCTTGAGCTGGTTCCGGAGCTACCGTGCCTCCTCAGTGGCGGGCTCAGGTAGGCTCCAGAGCAGCATTGCTGCCTCCGTGAGCTTACAGCTTGCTCGAGGCAGGGCTCCTGGTGTTCCGGCTCCATTGTCGGCGATGATACGAGCCTGAACATCCCGGGCCCAGCGACGAGCTACTCCGCCGGTGCCCTACTACTCCTCGCGCTCGAGCGTGGCTCGCAGCTGGGTGAGGCATAGGCGGTCCTCGTCCATCCGCGCCTCGAGTTCCTGGAGCTGCTCTAGCTCAGGAGACTGGTGCACGGAGCGAGATGTCCCAGCCCCCGGGTCCTACGGCGGAGCTGACCGTGCAGGCCACGGAGTTGCCGGAGCCGGGGTGTGTTGTGGCTGAAGTGGGGGAGGTACGTCGTTGTCGTCCCCTGAATGGACATCCTCCACCCGTCCGTCTTCGGCATTCCCGAGCGGGGTCAATGTAGGATTGGTCGGAGTCGGTGACGACGCTCGAGGCGTCCTCCCTTGAGTCGTCAGGGTGGAAGGTGAAGTCCACGCTCGCCCAGAACTCGTCATCGTCGTCGCTGGGGCCCCGTCGTGATGGTGAGGTCCAACCGCGACGATCCCACTCCTCCGAGTATTCTCGGGGAGTGAGGTTGTCAGTGGAGTCTGTCTTCTCCCCGCCATACGCCCTGGGATTGCTCCCGGGAGAAGACGGTGGGGAAGCCACGTGGTCGCCCACGAGGTCATCTAGATGCTCGAGGCGGTGGACAGGTGTCTCCACCAGATCGTGCAACAGAGCACGGACCGCGCGGATGTGGGCGTCCACAGCGCTCTGGAGCCCGAAGAGAGATGACGGCGCCGTCCCCCTCCCGCCATGAGGGCGGAGAGAGAGACCCATCGGCGCTGCGTTTCCGCCCCCGCCCTGCCTTTGGGCGGTTCGTGGGCACGCAGCTGCCAGCGCCGGAGGTGTCGGGGTGGTGGCTGGCGCCAGGTTGGCGTCCCCTGCTGGGGGCACCTGGTTGGCCACGCCTTCCGCGGCCAGGGGCAGGTTGGCGCGGTTACGCCTCCTGCTCCTGGTCCGCCGTGAAGCGCGGTGTGCGGTGTTCCCCTTGTCCTCTGGGATGGGTGGAAGCGTCGCCGTGGTCCCTTCCCTGGCCTCATCATGGGCCAGAGTCAGAGCGATGATGGTGCGGGGCTCGGTTGGTTGCGGGTTCATCTCGAGCCCGTGGCCGCTGGCTACGAACTCAAGACTCCCAAACCGGAGCACCACGCCAATAGGAAGCGTCATGGAGATGTCAGCCATCCGTAACCCGAGTCAACACACAAAAGGCCCCTCCCTGGCGCGCCAACTGTCGGTGCTAGTTTTAGCGCGGCTAACACTGGCTAGTAAATTTGTGTTTTGCGGTTGAGGTTGCGGGTGGTGTGCAAGGGGGAACACAGGATTTATACTGGTTCAGGCAATGAGTGCCCTACATCCAGTGTGGGATCAAGTCATGTTGCCTTGCACCGAGGTGCTCGTAGTAGGGGTTACAAGCTGAGCGAGAGAGGGAAGTGCTCCCAAGTCTCTTACGAGAGTCTAAGTGCATACAGATTGCTTGTTGTAGTATGTTGTTGAGTGGCCGTGAGTGTGTGTGAGCTTGTCAGATTGTTTAAGGCTGGCATCTGCTCTCCCTTTTATAGTTACAAGGGAAGGGCTAGATTTACATGTGTTTCCCTGTGTTACAGTACTCGGCATGGCGGAGTTGGTGATGACTGGTGGCGATCGTCAGCCACGCCTTCGTCTTGGCGCCTCGGCGGCATGGCATTAGTCATTCGGCTGATCTGCCACTGTTCCATTGGTGAGTTCCAAGGCGCCTCATAGTGCTGGTCATGGTTGGCTACATGGCGATACGTCATGCTGTCGTGTCCGTCCCTGCACAGTGCAACGAGTAGATAGGTTGACCTCCGGGTACAAGCTCTCGAGGCTCGGGAAGCCTTGGTGCCGTCGGGGCTCGATGGGACAGAGCGGGGGCAGTGTCCTCCCTCCGGCGCTTCTTTTTCCCTGGGAGGTACATTCCAGGGGGTTGGCAAGACCGGTCGTAAAGCTTGCCCATTCCCCTGTGTTGGCCGGACGACTATCGTCCCCCATTTCCTTGTGTCACACGTGTGGCCGGGGTATGGCAGTCACCGTCGTGGTTAGCGAATCTCCTCGTCAGCCCGGGGAGCCGTACGGTTGACTGTCCCTGTAGCGGCATGGGAGGAGGAGGACCGTCAGATCGCCTGCCAGAGGACATGGGGCAGTTGGTATGACGAACGTGCGTGTTTGGGGCGCTGTTGTGTCGAGGGGTCCACCCGATGGGACCATGCCTGTAAAGTGGTCAGAGAGGTCCCTTGTGGTCTAAGACTGCTCTTGCTGACGTCAACTATGCATGGGATGCCTTTGAGAGATTGCGCTCGAGGGGGATGGCGAAGCTCGGGCGAATCGGAGAATTGGCGCCCGAGGGTGCCGCTTTCCCGACCTCTCTCGAGGAGGCTCGGCCGAATCGGAGAATTGGCACCCGAGGGTGCCGCTTTCCCGAGCTCTCTCGGGGAGGCTCGGGCGAATCGGACAATTGGCGCCCGAGGGTGCCGCTTTCCCGAGCTCTCTCGGGGAGGCTCGGTCGAATCGGAGAATTGGCGCCCGAGGGTGCCGCTTTCCCGAGGGTAGGTTGTCGTTGGTGTAGCATCATCATGGGCCTCCGTAGGCGGGGCCTTCATGGGCTTCCGCTGGCCTTACCTAGGTCGGGTCGTGTTGGGAATGTATGTTTTTGCATCGAAGTTGGGTATCCCATACTTTGGTACCCGACACAAGCATACCATGACAATATAATCGGTTGATGTAGTAGCATGCGGTGTTGATAGCCTCGGACCAAAAAGAATGACTAACATTGTATTCACTTAGCATTTATCTTGCCATATCAATCAAGGTTCTATTCTTCCTTTCAACAATGCCATTTGATTGTGGTGTTTACTTGGGTGAGAATTGATGTCCAATGCCATACTCATCACACAACTTATCAATGTTGGTGTTCTTGAATTCACTACCATTGTAACTTCTCACCTTCTTGATGGTTGTTTCAAACTCATTTTGGCTTCTCTTGACAAAAGACTTGAATAGATCATACACTTCACTCTTGTCAACTAGAAAGAATACCCATGTGTATCTAGTAAAATCATCCACAATCACGGTTGGCATTTCTAAGCTCACTACCAAGAATAGATATTCTTGATAACGGCGTTAGAAATGCTTATTGATAATTCCTACGACTATTGCAGAATTCCACAAGCGCACAGAATCTATCGATGTAGCACTTCACTTGGGAGTAACCAAGTATCGTATTTATTTCCACAGGGAAGCTTCTAATGGCTAGAGATATCTATTGGTAAACTAAGAACAATCACGATTTATGATAAGAATGAACTAGTGTAGTGATGACTAATCCAAATAATCTAGTCTAAGATAGAGCCAAGCAACGGCATAGACAGTGATGAGCTCAAGAGTGAGATGCAAGGCAACACGGTAGGCTAACTCCACTTAGCACTTCGGGGTGAATGCGCGGTCCCAAGAGATTGGGATTACTCACAAACAGAAAAGCCCTACGCCTACTACTAGTCTGAACGTGGTGGAATCCAGAGGATCTTAGGGTTGTCACCACCTAAGACCTGCCACTACTATCCGTGGGTCTAGCTGCAATCCAAGGTAACTTCTAGTCCAAGCACCACGCTTACACTACAGGCTATTACTCTAACCTCGCGCTAAGACTAGAGCACCGACTAGCGGCGAAGATCCCGCACTAAGTGTATGAAAACCGATAATTAATCCCCTAGTACTACCGCAACTAGAGCACTCCAACTAATACTTAAAGTAAATACTTGGAAGTAAATACTAAAAGTAAATACTGAAAGTAATGCGGGAAATATAAGTACTAGAAAGGAAATTATATTACCGAAACAAAGAGTACCTTGCAAAGGAAGCGTCCGAGAGAGAGAGACCTTTGCAGAGCTCTCCTACTCTTTAGCTTCTCTTTACTCACACTCACACTACTAGCCTTGCTAGGAGGCTCTCACTAGATGAGCTAGGATGGACTATACTCCAAATCTTTCTATTCTTCCTAAGCTGATTACAACTTAAGCATTTCTGGGGTATTTATAGCACTTGGAGACCCCTGGGGTACTTGTAGAGGTGGCCGGAGGTCGGTGGCCCTGACTTGTAGGGCGGGCGCCCTACTAGGGGGGCGGGCGCCTGGTGGATTTCACCGCCTTGCCATTCAACGCTCCAGGATCCTCCCCAATGACGGTTGCAAGGTCGGTTGAGCACGTGATGGCGGTTGGAGAGGCGGTTTGTGGCCCTTGGAGGATGACAGGTGGGTTCATGAATTCTTGACACCATCTATGATCTCCCTTGGATGAAAACCGACTTCAAATGGACGGCCACAAGTGCTTGGATGCCTCTCCGCCGGATTGTGGACGTAGCAGGCCAAATGGACAGGGCAGGCGCCCTGTCCAACAGGGCTACCGGATCCAGGTGAGGTGAATTTGAGCCATTGATGTTGAATCAACGTACCAAACTCTGTTTAGGAGGTTGGGGGCATGGATCCATGACATGGCAGAGTGCTGATGGCGCCAAGAGGGGGGCGGGCGCCCTACTAGGGGGCGGGCGGCCTGTCACTTGGACCCAATGTGGCTCTTGTCACGTGTACTGCTCAAATGTGCCTTTGTTTGCTTCATTTTCACCTGTATTTCACCTGCAACGACAATTCTTCAAGTACAAGTGGAACTCCATTAGTTTAAACCAAATTCCTACTTTCTATGTGCCATTTCCTTGCTCAATTTTATCAATGTTGATGGTTAAAATGTGCATTTAGTGAGCATCAACAATCACAAATCCATACTTCTTCCCACCAATGCTAGTATATGTGGTTGGTCCAAACAAGTCCATATGCAATAGCTCAAATGCTTTACTTGTACTCATCATGCTCTTCTTAGGATGTGTGTTTCCAACTTGTTTGCCGGCTTGACATGAACTACAAAGCTTATCTTTCTCAAATGTGACATCTTTCAAGCCTCTAACTAGATCATGCTTCAATAGTTTGTTCAATTTTTTTATTCCAACATGACCAAGCCTTCTATGCCATAACTAACCCAAACTTGACTTTGAGATCAAACAAGTTGACAATTGAGTTTCACTAGCATTGAAATCCACAAGATATAGGTTGTCATATCTAAAGCCTTTGAATATCAAATTTGAGCCATCAACACTAACAATTTTCACATCATCAACCCCAAATATGCACTTGAAACCGAGATCACATAATTGTGCAATCGAGAGCAAATTGAAGTTCAAGCTTTCAACTAGCAACATATTTGAGATGGACATGTCATTAGATATTGCAATCTTACCAAGTCCTTTCACTTTCCATATCTTGTTATCACCAAATGTGATTGCATCATAGCCACTATTTGCACTTGTGTTGAGAGAACCAAACATGCTAGAATCCCCGGTCATATGTTGTGTGCATCCACTATAAGCACCCAATGCCTTCCTCCGGCTTTGTAATTGGCCTAAAAAAGAGATCAATTCTTTTTAGGTACCCAATGTTGCTTGAGTCCTTGGAGGTTAGTGACTAAGCCCTTTGGTACCCAAATGGTCTTCTTCTTTGGACCCAACATGGATGTACCAACAAACTTAGCCTTCACACCATTTGAGCCCTTTGTAAGAATGTAGCAAGAATCAAATTTAATTGAGGATACATGAGTGTTGGATTGCTTGCTTTTGCATTCATGCTCTAAATGACCAACTTGTTTGCATTTTGTGCAATACAGGCCATTCCTCTTTACAAAACAAGTCTTGTGAGGAGCAAAAACGGTCTTGCCTTTCTTGGGGGTATAGCCCAATCCCTCTTTATGGAGAGATGCTCTTTGGCTACCCAAGCACATAAGCACATAATCCCTCACCACTATAAGCCTTAGCTAAGGAGTGATTGAGCTTTTAAAGCTCCTCCTTTAGGTTCTTGTTCTCAACTACTAGTGAGGGGTCACTAGTGGGTGAGATAATAGTGGAAGTGCTACAAAAAGGGTTAGTGGTAGCAACAACAATAGGTTCACAAGATATGTCACAAGTCACACCTATGTTACAAGTTTTAATTTTCTTTTTTTGTACTTGACTTTGCAAGTCCTTATTTTCAGCCACTAGAGAGGAATGAGCTTCATCAAGATTAGTGTGAGAATTTTGAAACTTCTTATGGTCTTACTTTAGACTCTCATAAGATGCTCTAAGCTCCTCAAGTTGTTGCTCAAGGGATAATTTAACCTTGCGCAACCCCTTGTATTTCTTTCTAAGTGAATCAAAGTGAATACGAGCATCCATCATTAAGCATGTCAATTAGTTCTTCCTTAGTGAAACGACCTCGATTTCCACAAAGGGAAATCCACAGGCACGCAATGTAATTAAATAGATTGTATCGAACAATCCATAAAATTACCCAATTCTCAGTTGATACCAGGATCCATACAACGAGTACATAACAGAGTCTTACATAAATTATTACATTACCACACTGGCAGAATCATCAATTCAGAGAAGCTAAAAAGATGCAGAAGCGATTCATCCTTCACGGCCAACTTGAGTGTAGCACGCGACCCTACTCTTCCCAATCCTCTCCATCGAGGTCGTACTCTTTCTCGTCACCTGACAGCAAATTATCAGTACGATTTGTACTGGCCACGGAGCCCACCTATGATTGCAATTGCTTTGTGGAAAGTGGATGCAAGGGTGTACAAGCAAGCCTATAGGCTAGGGTTTCCTATGCACAATGTAGTCAATATTTTAATAGTCAAGTTTTATCTCATTCAACTCCACCCATTCACCCAATTCATTCCATTCCCATCCCACACACCACATCTCACACCACCTCGCACTCATTCGGCAGGCCCAACTCCCTCTCGGGCCTGTCTCAGCGGCACACTGCCGAATCGGGCACACTGCCGGAAAGTGTCATCCAGGGGCAGAAAAGAACACTCACTACAATAGTAGAAGCTTCACAGGAAAGGTCCATAGCTGACGAGTCGGCATATGTATCGATCGATCGACCATACACTCTGCAGAGATTTCACTACTCACAAGATTAGCCATCATAGGTGTTGCGCAAACACCTAGGCAGAATTCTGGGTGCTTGCTTGCCTAGGTCGATGCCACTCTACCACTCAGACCTGGAATAATCAGGTTCCAACACCATCATGCTGAGACTGGGAGACGCAGTACTGGGCCCATTCAGTGGTACTGCGCATCTAGAATGGAACGGGAACCCATCAGCCATCTCCGCCCACCCTTATCACCTGTCAACCTAGCAGTAGTGGCACCATCCTACCAAGTAGTCCAGCCGTTCCCCGCCCATCGAAGACGACTGAGCAGTAAAGGATTCCCATGAACCTGAAACTAGTCTGTCCTAGGTTTGACCAAGCAGGCATCTTCTCTTAGGGGATACTCTCCCCATGCCATCGCAGCACCTCCGTTCACGGGCTTCAAACCACACAGGCCGTCCAACCCGGAACCACCTCGTAATCCATTACCCGCCACAGGTATCTCTCGTAGGGATGCCCAGGTTGCACCCCCGGCACGACTTGCCCTTCTGGCTCGTCTCATAACCCACTTGGTCGACTTCAACCCTCACCACGCACCCAGGACACACGCAGCACGCTCTCCCATTAAGTTCGGGTTTATATAGACTGCCCGTATCAGCCATATAATCTCATCAGAGATAAGTAGTAGAAAAGCAATTATTAAAAGTAGCAGCCTCTATCCTATCAGCGGACAGCAGGTGAAAGTTTACCAAGGCAGGGTAATCAATTATTCTAACATGCAACCTAAACAAGTATATCATGTGATCATAAAGCAATGGCAAGATGATATTAGCAATGCGTAATAGGTGCTAAGGATTTGGTGGGACATGGCACCTTCGTAGTTGTCTCCTAGCTCCTGAAGGTACTCGTGGTCGTCCTCCTTAGTCAGATTCTCCTCTGGCTGTGAAAACGGAATCGAAAACGTTAGCGACTCCTACAGATCAATCAGAAAAATCCAATAAAAATAGAAGATCCAAATGCACGGTTCAGGTTGTAGAGCTCATTTTTTTTGATATGTAGTGCGCAATTTTTGGACAACGTATGAATAAGTTATGAATTTCCGAAGTTTATCCTATTTTCTGAAAATGGAAAAATGGCCAATTAACTAGGGGTGACACGTGGCAGTTTGTGATTGGCCGGGTGCTGTTCAAGTTGACCAGGTCAATGGTTTTGGCGGCAACGGCTCTGCTGACGTCAGCATGACGTCACTGCTGATGTCAGCGTTGATCGAGTCAACGGTTTTTCTGACTAGTGGGGTTGGGTGACGTCATCATGACGTCACACAGGTGACACGTGTCGGTATTAGGGCTCGCCACGTGGCAGCGCTGGAGCTCTTCGGGCTCGGCTCACGGCGGGTTTGGCGCATGGTGGACCGTGGGTGCCGGTCCATGGTCTTCAGACTCGGCTCATGGTGAACAGGGAGCATCTCCTTTCTCTATCTCTGTGGCTTACGGTGGACTGGGTTTATACCCGTGCTGCTGCGGGGTGGCGTGCACCCGGTGCTGACGGCTGGCTTACGTCAGTACCCGCCAGGTGCTCGACGTGAGATCCCAGTGGGTCGCCGGTGGCGGTGTGACACGGTGGAGGTCCGACGAACTCATTGGCGGTTGGAGATGGCTTCTACAGTCGACTAGCGGACTTTCGGGTGACCGTGGTTCTAAAACGGATCGGCTTGTGCTCACGGCAAGGGTCCCCTGAGGTCATGGTCGCCGGCGGCGGTGTCGGTGCGGAACAAAGGCTCCGGCGAGGTGTGGTAGGGTTCATGGATGGGTGGTTTCAATCCCTCGACCCCCAGTAAGAGGAATCTGGCTTCAATTTGAGTTAACGGGGCTCCAAGGGGTCTTCTCGCGACCGGGTCGCTACTCCGGCGATGGCGGACATCGGTGAGATGGCCGTGACCATAATTGGGCTCGGTTGAGTACGGTTCCCTCGAATTCACGTGGTCAGGAAACCATACGAACCAATAGTGACGACTAGAGTCAAGGCAAGGCTCTTGCCTTGGTGATGTCCAGCGGCGGTGCTCCGGCGAGGTCACGGTGTACGCGACCTGGGCGATTTGTGTGATCTCGGGATCAACTATCTATGCGGCTTCGTCCGCGGGATCACGGTGAACCTCCTCGGCTCCTCCCCGCCGCGCGGGGCGACTGGCTAAGCCCGGAACATCCTTCGCCGCGGCGGAACGTGTCGATGGTGAGCATGTCTTCCCGCGAACATGTCATGCTGTGTTCCGGGGCCAAAAGGGATTTGATCTAGCGAACTAGTCTTGACCAAGACATCTGCGAGGCCGGTGGTTGTGCTGATCGGTCATGGCATGTAGCTAATGGCTTGTGCGCTCAGGAACGCCGTCGAGGCAGCGACGCTCCGAACGCACGCGACGGCGGTGCCCGTCGGAGGTGTCCAAATGTCCGTAATTGATGCCCAGTTGGCTTGGCCGGTCTCGTGCGTGCATTGTGCAAGTGTTTTCCCCGAGCCGGTGGAGGCTCGTGCCTGCGTGTCCCGGAGGCGGAACGCCATGGCAGAGTGTATGGGCAAGGTTGGAGAAGGGGCACGGGTGGCTCACCACAGTGTCGAAGGAGGAAGGATGGCGGTGCAGTGGAGAGTTGTAGCCGTGCCGGGTGTTCGCAGTGCAGTGCACCCCCGTGGCAATGGCACCAGCTCCGTCTCCAACTCCGGCTCCGGCGCGTTCCACGGCAGCAGCATTCCAGCGGCTCCTGCTTCCCTCCCTCCTTCCTCTTCTCCCTCTCTCTCGGTCTCGCGTTGTGGTGTGGTGTAGTGCCACCAGCGGTGGCGGCGAATGGGATGAGGCTAGGGCACCGGGAGGGGGTCCTTTTATATTGTCAAGCTCGCTTTGATCCATGGTGAGCGGTCGGGACCTGCCGTGCGGCATCCAAGTGCTGTGGCGAGCGCTAGGCTAGGGTTGGCGTGATTCCGACGCGAACTTGGCCGCCAAGGCTTGGCGACACGCGGGGGACAGGAGGGGAGCAGTGCGGGACCGGGGTCATGCGATTTGCGTGGCCCTGTTCCCCGTCGCCTTTGCGAGGAAGAAGAACAGGGGACGAGCGGCGTGGCTGACTGGCGGGGCCGGGATGGCAGCGGCTCTGGGCGAGTGCGATGCGCGCGCGTGAGGGGGAAGAGGGAAAAGGGTGCGCCGGGACTGGCCGCGTCTTGGGCCGACCTGGCTCGGTCGTGTGCGCGAGAAGAGGGAGAATGGCCAGTTTGGGCTGGATTGCTCTTCCACTTTCTCTCTTCCTGTCTCTTGCCTTTCTATTTCAATTCTAATTATTTTGTGTTCCATATACACATGTGTACCACATGGTTACCTAAGCCAAGCGCAAGTCCAATAAAATCCAAATATGCACATGGGTCAGCAACTTAATTTGGGATTTTTGAAATGTAATTAACATGCATATTATTCCCAGGTTTTAATTCCTACATGCATGCACAAAGAAATGTAACAGAACCGACCAATTTATACGAGCACAAGTACAGCGACAGCTGTTTTCCTAGCTATCAAGCCACACTTGAGCCAATATAAACCCGGTAGTCCGTGAAATCTCGAAGGATTTCAAACTTTTACACAGTACATACCCCAAGGATCGCAGAAACTCAGCAGTACACATACACATGATACATAGATTCGCACATATTTCAAATACATCAGAGTACAAGATAAACTTTTACATAAAAGTTCAATAGCGGAAACGAAATAGATTTACACATACTTCAGTTCATAATACAGTGCCAAGTACCGACCAGTCACAGCAACATAGATGAGACAGATAACATGACCTTGCCCAAGGTCTAGTCTTCCTCTCCCGAAGGATAGAAGTAACTCTTTAGTCAACCAAGCATTCCTCCTGCAACATTGGGAATAAAACCCTGAGTGCTCAATTGTACTCAGCTAGACTTACCCGACAGGAAGTAAATAAAAAGACTCTCAAGGATATGCAAGGCTTCTTTGGTGAAGTTCAGGAGATAGCATCATTTTTGCAGAAAAAGCATTACTACAATAATCCCTCAACTTATCAATTTTAGATATTGTTCAGCTTCGATTTCAGTTCAGCTATTATAGCTAAGGTTTGCAGCTATACTAAGCAATCACTTGATATTATAGCAATCAATAAAACCATATGATTTCCGATATCCACAGATATCAACCTCATCTCACCATTAATCACGTTCAAGTTGTTAACCTCTACGTCACCAGAAGATCAGTTCAGTTTCTCACTAACCAGGAGAGATGGCGATTCGAATCGATTGTACCAGCTGGCAAATATGCCAATCACAAACCCTGTCAGCCGAGCCACTGGCTTCTTGGGTCACCGTTAAATCCTTCTGAGACGCAATATGTCGCGAGTTTGGCGGGGACCATATTCTCAAAGACCAACCCACTTCCAGGATGCATCAGGTCCCTGACCTGCCCTTGGTAAAATGGTGTCTCCGCACATACTTCCTACCTCCAGAATATGTCTGCCTAGTCGCACCAAAGCTCGGCTCAGAAAGAAATACTCGGCTTCGCGGTCAGAACGACTTATCTGGCCAGCTATGTGACGACGTCCTTCAATCTCAACTGATGTCTGGTGGCCTCAGTCCTAGTCGGCCGCAAGCAGCACCGAAGTCAACATGACCCATGTCGTGCAGCTCCCCGCTACCTAGCCTTGATTCTCTCATTATTTCATTGTGGCATGGTGACACATATAGCCAACCATGTGGATCTCGTCAGTCACCACCTACACTCGCGGATGACAGGAAATCACCCGACATTCTCGCGGATGACAGGAAATCACCCGACTTCTACCGGTATAAGCAGGGCTAAGCATAAGATCGGTCACCTGTCTAGTAATAGTATCAGGTTCACATATATAGTAGACAAGGTAGATATGCAGCAACGGTTTCAAACCAACTCCTATACTTAAATGCACAAGCATACGATTTAATAAAGACCGGTGCATTTATAAAAAGAGATAGGTGGAGGCTTAGGGATGCTCCGGGGCTTGCCTGGGGTTCAGCACTAAGTTAGTGTTTATTAGATGACACTTGTTCGACGAGCATTTCCCATCCAAGCACTCGATTAGTCCTTCCACCTTCGTGATTAGTCCACCACACCGTCTTGTGGTTAGTTCCATCATCATGTCCTTCACTCCACGTGTTCATTATCTATCGTACCTAAATGAGATGCACAATACACATGTATGAATAAGAGAAAGTAATACAAGACATGTTAATCTAGCATCACTGAACCATGAGCTAACAATGCCACCAAGCAAGGCAACATGAAAGCAATCCTAATCTCACATATGCAGTTTAAGGACAGCAGGACAGCAAGCACAAGATTTAACCATAACTGAAGCCATATACATCCAACCAGGGTGATCTAAGCCTTTCTGGAAAGCTATTGAAATTCTCTACAACTTTGGTACTATCCTCTTCAGATGATTTAATTCATATAAAGGTCAAACAACACATTGAAGGCAGCTCTGTCCAGACTTGGACAGATTCTGTCCTCCCAACTCAAACAATCATAACTTGAGATTTATACCACCAAAAGGGATGATCCTAGACAATTTGGAAAGACAATGAAATTTACTAAAACTCTTCTATTATCACCAAGGTGTGATTCAAAGCATAACTCAGTCAAATAATGTAATCAATCAGATCTACATAGAAAATTGGCAAAACCTGACAGCAGTCATCCAAAAGCCATAACTCCTAAAATATTAGGCCTATGACCATGAAATTTTAGGAAAAGCTAGATATAGAAGTTGGCTACAACCTTTATATAGGACACATTTACATGCAATATCATCTTGATGGGGAAAACATCCCAACAACAGAGACTACATCTGCAGCCATTTTAGCACATAAGCAAAACAACATTAATTTGATTTCTATCAAAGCATACCTATACTTATGAACTATGGACATAGCTCCAACCATCATAGCATGATCAATAACACTCATATCAGATTAAGACATGGCAAGAAGTCATAAACAACATGCATGTGTCTATTTACCTCCAACCTCCTTCTAAATATTACATAAAAGTCATTTATTTATTTATTGAAGTCATGTGATAAATATCTCAAATGGAGCCAATATTTTCATGAGAGCTAGTTAATTACAAAACATGACCAAGGTTCAAATCTTACGTGCTCAGGTTCCATAATTTAATTATTACAAAATAAACAAGTTTATAATGCAACAATTCATTGGAGAGTAAGATAAATGTGAAACTCAACATTTTATTCAAACACATGACCATATTATTGATTCTCAGGCTAACACAATACCATACAAAGGTAGTGGAACACCATTTTCCATTTTTACCACAATATATTATTTATAATGTATTTAAATCTACTTAATATGCACCAAAGAAGATAAATCAACAACTCAGTCATGCATGCACCATAAATCATGAAATTTTAACCATACATCACATATCATACAGAGAGTCTACAATTAAATTTTCATGCCATTTGAGCAATACAACTCCAGTTACAAAAATAACAAGCAATTCAACCCTCTATTTCCTATTTAACAAGATTAATGTGAAACACCAATAAAACAGTAAACAACCTATATGTCTTATATTATTAGGAGCTAGTACATGTTATTAGAAGACTAACAAAATTGGAATCACACATGTTGGACTTCTATTTCTCAGATTATGGCCAAAAGCAAGTTAATCAATCCTAAAAACCACTTTTCCAAAATAATTTCTAGAGCACAAAAATATAAATAACATAGCACATTTACTAGATCTAACATGCAAAGAACTTAACAAGGAAACTAACAAAACTTGTTTCACAATTTTTGGAGCTTCCTAAAGCTAGATATGGATTTCCAAACAACAACACAAATCCTGCAAATTTTGCTGCACATTAGAAACCGTGGGGCCCACTTGTCATCCACAGAGAGGGAGGGATACAGTCTTCTTCTTCCTTGGTTTCGCAGAGAACAGAGAAGGGAATGGAGGAAGCCGGCGCTGGGAGGAGAGGAAGGGGGCTCCTGGCCAGGGGCTGGCTTCGGCCGGACAGCAGCAGCAGCAGCAGCAGCAGGCCGGCAGCGGCACGCTGCGCCCTGCCCTGGCCAGCTGGCTGCCAGTGGCCTCGTGAGGCCTGGCCACGGCGGCGACGAGCAGTAGCAGCACAGCGCCATGGCGGCACACTCCGGCGACGACGAGGCTCCGGCGGCAAAGGGGCACGGAGGAGGAGCGCCGAAGGTGGAGCTGAAGACCGCGGAGCTGCTGGACACGAAGGCCGCGAAGGAGAGGGAGTGGAAGGCGGCCGGCAGTGGAGCTCGGAGGTCATCCATGGAGGACGCGTCCATGGCGGCGTTCGGCTTGCTGCGTTCGAGAAGGAACGAGAGCATGGAGGGCGAGAGAGGAGTGGGAAGGAAGGAGGAAGGAGTGGAGGATGCCGTGGTGCCTCCTTTTCTCGGGCAGAGGCGAGGACAGAGGTGGAGAGGTGGCCGACATGGAGCAGCGAGCTCCAGAGCTCAGTTGCCGCGTGTCCTTCATTGGGGCAAATCGACGAGCATGTGGCGGGTTTATTGCTGCCGCGCTTCGGATACGATTTTGGGCATCTTCCCGGTATATTCTGATCCGATGCCTTAAATCAAAGTCGTTCACCTCAGCACGCTCTACAAAAGTGGTGAAGGGTGCTCAGCCATTTGACAACTGGATTAAGAGATAATTAACCCCGAATTGGCTGCTGTCAACAGGTTAATTACGATCAAAGATCGAGTGGCAACCCTTGTCAAACGAAGTCGGATTGACCTCAAATTTGAATATGTTGTGCCTCAAAGAGTTTGTAACAAATTATATTTTTGGTCCAACTCAAGTTACTTAACAAAATTTGGAGAACACGGGAAATCCATGAAATCAACACCATTTTCAGATTTTGAATTTAATCAAGTCCTGTAATCAGATTTTTCTTCTGTCTTGTGTCCACTTTTTGAGGCAATTAGAGATGGAATCATGACTTGGTCCAAAAATAACATTTGTTCTACTCCAAAATATCTGTAACTTTTATTTTGGGTCAAACTTCATATCTTTCTCCAAAATAATATTTCCACTTTGGTCAAACTAATGTGATTAGAGAGCTCAGAGTAGATGTTTAGGCCAATAAAGGTATTTTCTTGGCATTTGCTCAACATGAGTCCTTCATGACTTTTGTTGTAGAGTTCAAATAGAGTTGTTTGGTCAAGGTTGTAAGGTTTGGTTGGCTTTGCATGCTCATGTTCACGTAGTCTTGCAATCCAATCAAGCAGAGGGCTTGTCATCTCATTTGACTATCCAATTTAAATCTTCATGCAACTTCTTCAATGATCAAGGTAGATGGAGATGAATATAAAATAGTGATTAGGATAATTGATTGAAATAACTTGATTAGGTCCACACTCGCTGGTTAGCTCGTGACTAACACCTGGGGTGTTACAGCCTTCCCCCCTTAAAAGAATCTCGTCCCGAGATTCGGAACGTAAGAGCTTTCAAGGGTAGAGAAGCATGTCAGCCCTTTTTCCAAGGCGGTACTAGTACGAAGCTACTTAAAAATTCCATAGCCGTGATAGACAGAAGTGATCACCTCATGGTTCACGATAAAGTGTGAATGGTAAAGGTTTGTTCAGTTGTTAGTCCGAGAGATCATGTACTCCCATTTACTTGGATGCAAATGCAAGAGAGATCATTATGGGTAGGTCAACTTTCCAATCATTCAAGAATTCTTAGAAGTTAACTCTTGGTTGAAGAATTTTCTTCATTGACTTTTATGAAGCATTGTTACTTTGGGAGGAATCCAAGATAACACTGCCAATTAATTTGGGAGGATTTCAAGACAACTCATCCCAATTAGCACTTTCAGCATACAGTGTGTGAATTGGAGCGTCAAAGAGTAGTTTTCAAAACATATTATTCTCTAGTGGATATAGCATACACCACTATTTTCATATGGGGTGAGATCGTAGAAGAGGCAGACATTTGCTGAGGCTGAGAAAATTGCCTAACCAACATACAAGGTTCATGGCGGCTACAGACAAAGCAATTGGCGTCTGATGGAAAGCTACATAATGTTCCATGTGTGCAGTTTTCTCTTCTCTAATGGCACACCTAATTATTTGAGTTTGTCGAGTGAACGGTGAATGTGATGGCTGATTCTATCGGCTCAGTGCTTTTGATGTCCATCAATAAGGGAACCCTCGTGTCTATGTACCAACAGTCGTTTGGGTAGAGCCTGAGGTAACCTCTTTATAACTGTTGTTGTAAGAAAAACAATGATAACAGTCGCCATTTCTAACAAAATCCTTGAAAACAAAACACATATGCTCTCAATATGTATTTCAAGATTTGATCAATTCTTTCTGATTGGCCTGAGGTATGCTATGCTGAAGATAGGACGAACTCTGGATTAGTTTCATTATGTACACAAAGTTTTCTGTCACTCCGTGATAAAAGGCACAGAGGACATCAAGTGACAAGTGTAGGCATACAGATGCATACGGTTACACTCCATTCTCTTCCAAGGCACAAGATTCTGGCAGGCATTTACTCGAGTAAGGTGATTCTTGTAAATGCTTCCAAAATGAGCTGAAAACTATAGTTCATGATCCGAGACAATGGTTTGGGGTGCACCATGCAGTAGCAAAAGTTTGTGCAATATGCAACTTGCCATGCACATTTGCACGATGGTTAGTCTAGACAGACATGAATTGTGCAGGTTGATGAGACAGATCACAAATTCCTGCATAGAATCAAAAACCTTTTTGTACACGAGGAAAACCGATGAGCAATCCCAAACTTATGTATTCTCATTTGCAGCCGAGAATGAACAAGATTGAAGCGGATTGGCAGGTTTAATGAGGTTGGTTGTGTAGAGTGTTTACTCACAAAGTTTTGAGAAGTAATCCTCTACCAACAACTTGAGTACAACTTTCTTCATGATACAACCATGAATTAACAAAACCAACTTGTTGAACTACTTTTGACTTTGGGTAAACCTTCTTATTTTTGCATCAGCAATCCGAGATCAGAGGGTTTCCAAATAGAAATCTGAAATATGTTGTTTGACATAATTCAACTTATCTTCACTTCACACTTCCATGAGTTGAGTGGGTAGAACTCCTTGACCGATCAAGAATAAGGAACTAATTAATTTTTTTTAATGTCCTTTTTGTTGTTCATACCATAGAGTATCAAACAAAGCACCTGATTGCACCAAGATGTACTATGGTATTGACTTCATCTGTTGGGGTGTCTTTTGTAGCTCTTCACTAGGCTGAAACCATAGTTTGCACTATCTGAATGATTGACAAAGATAGAATTGGCTTCATTATAGCAAGGCCTTGGAGGTAAGGGTGCCACAAATAGTACCATTTGGCTTAGGGGTTTCTTGCATAGCATGGTTCTATGAGACATGGTCTTCAAAAACATGGTCAAACACTTCTTTATACCCCCGGAACACACTTGTTAGCATGAAATAACACTTCTTAATAGTGATCTATTTGGCTATTTCATGCATCCATTTCTTTATGTCAAACAGACTAATCCAATTAGGCAATACATTGCCCACATGAGAGAGCGAATGAACAAACTTCTGCATTTCATCAGTAGAGGCAATCATCTCATCGAGCAGAAACTAATAATGGCCGGTCTTGTTCCTTCTTGATACAAGAACCAAATACACTTCATTGCTTAGCTGCAGACTATTCTTCACACTGGGGTAACTAGTTAGTTGTCCCTAAAAAGGCTCTATATCTTCAGCTTCTATAGCAAATGGTTGCAGATGATATACATGCACCAGGTCACCATCACAGTCAGCAGACATGAAGCAACACATGAGAAGATTTATTTTGACTATGTGATCTTCATGCAAATAGGTATTGAACTTGGATAGAAGCTAGTGGACTTGCAAATAACCTATCAGAAAACATATCACATCCTGCTAACTATTGCCTGACTGATACTTTGCAGATAACTTTAAAGTTCGTGTGCTCTTTTGATCCCACAATAATGGCAGGTGCTGGTTGATATGCCCTAGTAGATCATGTCAGATTCTTTGTTTACCGCATCTTGTAGTATGTCAATGTTGATGTCAGTGACTTGCTCTTCAAAGATCATTCTCTTTGTGACTTCTGAAGGAAGCTATATACTTGACAAACATCTATACCTTCTGATAGAACATTGAAGGATCAAGTCGGTAAAGACTTTGCAAGATAGATCAAGAAACATAGGGATAAATCAATTTGAATTAGAGGCACCTTCAAAGATAGATTTAGGAAAAATCCATGGAAGAAAACACATTGGTATTACTTCATAATGGATTACGATTAGAGGCCGGGATACCAACGTGTGCCGAGAAGCACTACTTTATTGGGCGTCCCCACAAAGAGGTTCTCGATTTCGTCATGGCACCATCAGTCAATAATCATAACACCACTATCAAACACGACCAACGAGAAATCTTAAGAAACATGGATAGATTGGGAGATACGAGATATTACGCATCGGTGTAGTTCTACAATGTATCATGACCAGAGACCTCGATATTCGCACGTGCTGAAACGACCTCGATTTCCACGAAGGGAAATCCACAGGCTCGAATTGTAATTCAACAGATTGCTTGGGACAATCCATGAAATTACCCATATCTCAGTTGACACCAGGATCCATACAACGATAATTAAGTCTTACATAATCATTTATTACATCGCCACACTGGCGGAATCAACATTCAGAGAAGCTTTAGAAGATGCGGAAGCGATTCATCCTTCACGGCCAACTTGAGTGTAGCACGTGACCCTATTCCTCGTCATCATCTCCCTCGAAGTCGTACTCATTCTCGTCACCTGACAGCAAATTTATCAGTACGATTTGTACTGGCCACGGAGCCCACCTATGCAGCATTTGCTTTGTGGAAAGTGGATGCAAGGCTATACAAGCAGACCTATAGGCTGAGGTTTTCCTATGCAGCTGTAATCAATGTTTTAATTAGTCAAGTTTTATCACCAGTTAACACCATCATCCCTTTTCCCATCACCACACCTCACATACCCACACCTCACTCTCATTCGACAGGCCCAACTCCCTCTCGGGCCTATCTCAGCGGCACACTACCACAACGGGTACACTGCCGGAAAAATGTCATCCAGGGGGGAGAAGAGAACACTCACTACACTAGTAGAAGCTTCACAGGAAAGGTCCATAGCCAACAGGTTGGCATATGTATCGATCGATCAACCATACACTCTGCAGAGGTTTCACTACTCACAAGATTAGCCATCATAGGTGTTGCGCAAACACCTAGGCAGAATTCCGGGTGCTTGCTTGCCTAGGTCGATGCCACCCTACCACTCAGCCCTGGGATATTCCGGATCCTACACCGTTATGCTGAGACTGGGAGACACAGTACCGGGCCCATCCAGTGGTACTGTGCATCTAGAACGGAACGGGAACCCATCGACCGTCTCCGCCCACCCTTATCACCTTTCAACCTAGCAGTAGTGGCACCGTCCTACCAAGTAGTCCAGCCGTCTCCCGCCCATCAGAAGCGAGTGAGTAGAAAAGGATTCCCATGAACCTGAAACTAGTCCATCCTAGGTTTGACCAAGCAGGCATCTCCACTTAGGGGATACTCTCCCCGTGCCATCACAGCACCTCCGTCCACGGGCTTCAAACCACCAAGGCTATCCCACCCGGAACCTCCTCAACAACTTTACCCGCCACAGGTATCTCGCTTGGGGATGCCCAGGTTGCACCCCCGGCACGACTTGCCCCATGGGCTCGTCTCACATCCCACTTGGTCGACATCAACCCTTACCACGCACCCAAGACGCACGCAGCACTCTCTCCCAGTAGTTATAATCAGTTATACACCGTCCCAATTCCACCACATAGCATATAGCAAGTAGTAAGTAGTGGAAGAGTAACAGTAAAATAAGCAGCAGCTAACCTAACAGCGGATAGCAGGGTAAAGTCTTATCAAGGCAGGGAATTCAAATATACTACCATGCAACCAATCCATACATAATCATAAAGCAATAGCAACAATGTCATTTGCAATGCGTAATAGGATCTAAGGATTTGGTGGGACGTGGCACCTTCGTAGTCGTCTCCTAGCTCTTGGAAGTACTCGTGGTCGTCTTCCTTAGTCAGATCCTCCTCCGGCTCTGAAATCGAACACGAAATAGTCGCGTCAGCGACTCCTATAGAGTATTTCAGAAAAATCCAATAAAACAAAGAGCCAAATGCACACAAACATAGTCTTAGATTGTAGATCTCATTTTTCTGAGAATTTTGATATATGGTGCGCAATTTTTGGTCATCGTACGAATAAGTTATGAATTTCCGAAGATTATCCTATTTTCTGAAAATGGGAAAACTAGTCGGTTAATCAGGGGCAACTCGGGATGTGGCGCGCGGGTCCAGTAGTGCGGCATGTGGCGCCTCAACTAGAACACAGACCCGATGGTCGTCCAGGTGTTCGATGCTGGTTCCCAGAGAGTTGCCGGAGTTGGCGTGGCTCGGCGTGGCTCGGCGGTGGTCGGTGGTAGCTCGGCTGTGGTTGGGGTATCTCGGCGGAGCTCGGCGGTGGTCGGGGGTAGCTCGGTTTAGCTCGGCGGGGCTCGGGCGAATCGGAGATTCGGGGCGCCGAGGGTGCCGCTCTCCCGAGCTCTCCCGGGGAGGCTCGGGCGAATCGGAGATTTGGTGCGCCCGAGGGTGCCGTTCTCCCGAGGTCTCCCGCGGAGGCTCGGGCGAATCGGAAATTTGGGTGCCCGAGGGTGCCGTTCTCCCGAGGTCTCCTGCGGAGGCTCGGGCGAATCGGAAATTTGGGTGCCCGAGGGTGCCGTTCTCCCGAGGTCTCCTGCGGAGGCTCGGGCGAATCGGAAATTTGGGTGCCCGAGGGTGCCGTTCTCCCGAGGTCTCCTGCGGAGGCTCGGGCGAATCGGACATTTGGGTGCCGAGGGTGCCGTTCTCCCGAGGTCTCCCGCGGAGGCTCGGGCGAATCGGAAATTTGGGCGCCGAAGGGGCTGCTCTCCCGAGCTCTCCTGGGGAGGCTCGGGCGAATCGGAAATTCGGTGCTAGCAGGGTTCCAGGGCGTCTGTTCAAGGCGGCGGTGTCTCTCCGGTGTGGCGGTCGGTGACAGGGCGGCGATGGCCATATTTCGGCAAGACAGGGCTCGGCTTTCTAGCGGCGGTGCCGAGGCAGACTTGGCGAACCTCGGCGGCCTTTCTCCGCAGCGCGAGGCGACCGGGGGTACTCGGAACGGATCTTAGGCGAGGCGGAACCTGTCGGCGGCGATGTCGTCGCGACGGCGGAAAGCGGCATCGCGGCTACGACCAAGTATTGGTTCAATCGAATGCGGTCTTGTCAAATTGGTGAGGCCAGAGAGGCATACAACACTCTGGTGGCGAACTTAGCCATGGCATGACCTTCTTTTGGCTACGGCTCGCAGCGGCGCTCCGGTAAGGTCGCGGCGCACGCGGCCAAGGCGATTCAGGCTTCCTCTAGCGCTTAGATCCGCGTAGCTAGCTCAAGGGGGTCGTGGCGGTGCTCCACGACGTTCTAACCTGTACGGGTGCTAGTCGGATTGCTCGGAACGGGTGATTCGGCGTCGGAACGCGTCGGTGGTGAGCGCGCTCCGCCGAGAACGCGTCGTGCTGCGTTCTCGGTCTAGCAAGCTTGTAGTCCGGGGGTTTTGGCTGGTCGAGTGAGTGCATGGTGCAGGTGATCTTCCCGAGCCGGTATAGGCTCGTGCCTGCGCGTCCCGAGGGTGGAACGCCATGGCAAAAGCAGGGCAAGGTTCGGACATGGCGTGCGATGGCTCACCGTGGTGTCGGTGAAGCTAGGATGGCGGTGCAGTGGCGAGTCGGAGCCGTGCAGAGCGATCGCAGTGCCGTGCCGCTCCTCGTCCGCAGCTCGGCTTCTCCTCCGTGTCCGGCTCCGGCGTGCTCCGCGGCGGCGGCGCTCCGGCAGCTTCTCCTCCCCTGCTCCGCCCTTCTCCTATGCTCTCTCTCTCGGCTTGGTGCGGTGTGCCGGTCTGTGCTGCGGTGGCGGCGAGGGGAAATGAGGGTAGGGCTTCGGGGTGCTCCAATTTATAGGCGAGCTTGGCCAGCTCCAATGGCGAACGGTCTCGATTGCGCTCGGCCGATCGAAGGGCCGTGGCTCGAGTGGATCTAGGGCTCCTGATGGCGCGGGTTCGCTTGGCGGCCAAGAAAGGGGGGACAGGAGGGGAACAGCGGGGTCCAGGGCTCTGCCATGCTGTCGGCTGTGGGACCGGGGTCACGCCATTCGCGCGACACCCCCGGCAGGCGCGTCGCCTTCGTGAGGAAGAAGAACAGTGGGGGCGAGAGTGGCTGACAGGCGGGGCCGGGTTGGCAGCGAGCGCGAGCGCGAGCGCGTGTGTGCCGGTCGCGCGCGTGCGCTGCCGAGCCGCGACGTGGGCCGCGCGCGGTGAGATGAGGAGAGGAAGGTCGGGCTGGCTCGGGCTGACTGGCTGGCCGAACTCTCTTTCTCCTTTTCTATTTTCAATTTAGTGTATATATACATATATTGCCCTTTTTAAATATTGAGTAAATACAAATATAAATTGCAATAAATCCCAAATGTAATGCATAAGTTATTATTCTATGTGAATGGAATTAAAATGCAAACTACACTCCTTTATTTACCAATTTCATAATGAAACCTATATGCTTGCACAAGAAAAATGGGTTTTCACAATAAATAAATGAAAAATTTTAATTGGTTGGGATTTTTAGATTGTGTGGATTTTTAGGGTTGTTACAGTCCTCCCCCCTCATTAGGATCTCGACCTCGAGATTCAGAGTTAACGTACCCATCGAAGAGGTAAGGAAACATAATCCGCAAGTCCGATTCTTTCTCCCACGTAGCTTCCCTTTCAGTGTGATTGCTCCACTGTACCTTGCACATCGGAATGGTTTTGTTTCGCGTCTCTTTGGTGTCCCGTGCCAAGATCTTGATCGGATGTTCCTTGTATTCAAGTGTGTCTTGCAGGTCTAATGCATCTGTAGGAACTTGCTCCTCGGGAAGCTTCAAACACTTCCTTAATTGCGAGACATGGAACACGGGGTGTACTCCAGATAATTCCTCCGGTAGTTCCAGCTTGTAAGCAAGCTTTCCAACCCTTTTACAGATCTTGTATGGCCCAACATATCTTGGTGCCAATTTCCCTTTTACGTGGAATCTGACAGTGCCACGAAGTGGAGATACCTTGAGGTAGACATAATCCCCAACCTCGAACTCAAGCTTTCTACGTCTTCTATCTGCATAGCTCTTTTGCCTACTCTGTGCAATCCTCAAATTCTCTCTTACTTGGGCAACACCTTCTTCTGCTTCCACAATCTTAGCAGGACCGAAGAATGTCCTCTCACCTGGTTCTGACCACATTAGTGGGGTCCTACAGGGTCTCCCATACAATGCTTCAAACGGTGACATCTTGAGGCTTGTTTGATAGCTGTTGTTGTATGAGAACTCGGCGTGGGGTAGACAGCTCTCCCATCCTTCCTTGTACCTCAATACGCAAGCACGTAACATGTCCTCGAGAATCTGGTTCACTCTTTCTGTTTGCCCATCCGTTTGCGGGTGGTATGCGGTGCTATAGTCGAGCTTGGTTCCGATGGACTTGTGCAAGGATTTCCAGAACTGTGATACGAACTGTGAGCCTCGGTCAGATATAATACTCAGAGGCGCCCCATGTAACTTCAAAATGTTTGATACGTATAGATCTGCTAGCTTTTCAACTCTATACTTCCTTTTGACCGGTATAAAATGTGCAACTTTGGTTAGACGGTCCACTATTACCCATATAGAATCATATCCATGCTCGGATCGGGGCAGTCCTATTATGAAGTCCATGGATATGCACTCCCACTTCCATTCTGGTATCTCAACTGGTTGTAGCAACCCTGCTGGTCTCTGATGTTCGGCCTTGATTCTATTGCATGTATCACATCGGGCTACATGCCCTGCAATGTCTGTCTTCATATTCTCCCACCAGAAGTGCTTCCTTAGATCATGGTACATCTTGGCTGACCCTGGGTGTATGCAATATTTGGAGTCATGTCCTTCCGACAGAATCTCTTCTCGTATCGCTGAATCCGTCGGTACACAGATTCTATCTTTGTACCATACAGTTCCCTGCTCATCTTCTCGGTATTCAGGGCCTCTTCCCAGCTTCATCAAACCACGGATATAGTCTATCTCAGGACAGTTCTTTTGTGCTTCACGGATTCGTGAGGTGAGATTGTACTCGACGCGAAGCTCATTTAGCATGCCATAGGAGACTACCTCGAGCTGGAATGCGTCGAACTCTCTCCTAAGCTCAGGTGGCATAGAGTTGGGGATGAGGGTATGGCAGTAGCTTTTGCGGCTAAGTGCATCAGCGACAACATTAGCCTTTCCTGGGTGATAATGAATCTCAAGATCATAGTCCTTGATGAGTTCCAGCCATCTGCGTTGCCTCATATTCAGATCTTCCTGTGTGAAGAAGTACTTCAGGCTCTTGTGGTCAGTGTAGATGTCACACTTGTTGCTTATCAGATAGTGTCTCCAAATCTTGAGTGCATGTACCACGGCTGCAAGTTCTAGGTCATGAGTCGGGTATCGCTGCTCATGCTCCTTCAACTGTCTTGAGGCATAAGCTATCACTCTTCCTTCTTGCATTAGTACACAGCCCAAACCTTGCCGAGAGGCATCACAATATACAACAAAATCCTTGTGAATATCGGGCAGGGCTAGTACAGGTGTAGTAGTGAGCTTCTCCTTCAAGGTCTGAAAACTCTTCTCACATTCAGGAGTCCATATAAACTTGTTCTCTTTCTTCAGCAAGTTGGTCATGGGTCTTGCAATCTTGGAGAAATTCTCAATAAATCTGCGATAGTATCCTGCAAGTCCCAAAAAGCTTCTGATTTCTGACACATTACAGGGTTGTTCCCACTCTTTCACAGCTTCAATTTTGGCTGGGTCTACTGCGACTCCTTCTCCTGACAGTACGTGTCCAAGGAAAGCAACTTCCTCAAGCCAGAATTCGCACTTGGAGAATTTGGCGTATAACTGGTTGCAAGACAACCTCTCCAATACGGTCCTCAGATGATGTTCATGTTCCTCTTTTGTGGCTGAATAAACCAATATATCATCAATGAATACCACCACAAACTTGTCTAACTCATTCATGAAGGCCTTGTTCATCATGTTCATGAAGTATGCCGGAGCATTAGTGAGTCCAAATGAGACTACTGTGCACTCATATTGTCCATATCTAGTGACAAATGCAGTCTTCGGAATATCTTCTTCCCTGATCTTCATCTGATGATACCCTGATCGGAGATCGATCTTTGAGAAGTACTTGGCCTTACTCAATTGATCTAACAGATCATCGATGCGGGGCAATGGGTACTTATTCTTGACTGTAACCGCATTCAGATTCCGGTAGTCGATGCACATCCTCATCGTGCCATCCTTCTTCTTGACAAACAAAACGGGAGATCCCCAGGGCGAAGCACTTGGCCTAATGAAACCCTTCTCCAGTAATTCTCCCAGGTGCTTCTTGAGTTCCTTCAACTCATCAGCCGACATTCTGTAGGGTCTTTTGGCAATCGGTGCAGTCCCTGGCATCAGCTCTATAACAAACTCCACATCTCTATCTGGTGGCATTCCTGGCAACTCCTCAGGAAATACGTCATTGAATTCATAGACTACTGGCACATCTCTGAATGTCAGCTCTGTCCTATCTGCTTTAGTCTCCAGGGCACATAGGAGGGCTTGGACTCTCTCGGTTTGGGGTACACATCGGACAGCTGTTCCCCAAGGGTGGGTTACCTGAACATATCTAGGTGAACAAGATATCACTCCCCGGTGTTTGGTTAGCCAGTCCATGCCTAAGATGACATCTAAGCTATTGGAGGGTAATAGGGTTAGGTCAGCTCGAAAGTCAAGTCCCTCGATTGTGATTATCACTCCCCTACATATGTGAATGCTTCTGAAGGTTCCTAAGGGCGAGCTAGTTAGGATGGGGTTTGCTCTCGGGGTTACAGGTATGTTATGCTTTCGTGCATATGCAGATGAAATGTATGAACATGTAGCTCCCGAATCGAACAGAACTGTAGCCATGTTTCCCTGAACTAGGAACGTACCGTACACAGCATCAGGTGCAGCTTCAGCTTCCTCAGCGGTCATGTGGTTCAGTCTTCCTCGGGTAGCAGATCCCCGGTTCGGTGTGCCCTGTGCAGCTGCTGGTGCGCGGTTGAGGTCGGGGCACACAGCCACACGGTGTCCAGGCTTTCCGCATCCGAAGCAAGTGAAGGGCGCACTGCCTGCTGTAGCTGTCGCAGGAGCCTTCCAATTGCTTGTCCTTGGCGTGTTGGCAGCGGGGGCGGGTGTGTTCTGCACAGCTCGAGTCGGCGCAGGGTAGGTCTGAGCGGGGCGGTGATAGTTGCTGCTGTTGGTACCACCACGGCTCGTTCCCGAAGAGGGTCCCTGGCGAGTCCGAAAAGATGGAGGTGCACCCGTTCGCTGTCTCTGGGGTGGAGCAGTGCGAGCGGGTCCCTCAGAGCGGCGCTTCTTTCCCCTGTTCTGGGCCTCGAATTCCAGTCGTGCTTCCATGCGATCCTTCTCGATCTCAATACAGCGGTCAATCAGCTCACGCAGAGTGTAGCTCTTGTTCCCTGACAGAGCCAACCTGATCTTGGTCTGAAGTCCCTTCCTGTAGTAGTACATCTTTTCCTTCTCGGAACTCACGCAAGACGCAGGTGCGTAGCGGAGCAAGCAGTTGAAGCGAGTGGTGTACTCGTGGATCCGATCAGCTCCCTGGGAGATGTTGCGAAACTCGTTCTCCTTGGCCTCCATGACTCCCTCAGGAATGTGGTGGTCACGGAAAGCCTCGGTGAACTCATCCCAGTCAATGCGGGCTGGGTCCTCGTGAGCGCTGGTGTAGTTGTCCCACCATGCCCGTGCAGCACCGGTCAGCTGGTGGCTAGCAATCCCAACACACTCCTCGTCGGAGCAAGTGGTCAGGTCCAGCTTCTTCTCCATCTCCTTAAGCCAATCATCGGCAACGAGAGGATCGCTGTCGGTCCCGTCGAAGGTAGGTGGCCTCAGCTTCAGGAAACCCTCCAGTTTCCTTTGGAAGTCATTCTGGGGTGGCCCGTGGTGCCTGTTCATCCCAGCAGCTATGGCATTCAGCAGCTGGGTCTGCTGAGCCATCACTTCCGCCAACGTCGGTGGCGGCGGCGGTGGCGGAGGCACGTTCTCGCCTTGTGGTGGCGGATTGATCACTGGCGGTGCATCCTCTGCCCGGCGCAGCTCTTCTTCCAGGTTAACTCCAGCACGTCTGCCAGCTGGGCGTCCACGGTTGCGACCACGCCCACGTCCTGGCGCAGGCGCGGGGGAGGGCTGGCGGTTCTCCAGGCGCGCGGAACGTCTCATCGACATCTGAAGTTATTAGGTACATGCTCAGTGCAGTAATAATCTTGTAGTTGTTTGAGTAGGAGTTAGATGTTTTCAACGATTTAAATGAATTAAAACATTTTTCGTGCTATCCTACACTCAACCAAAGAAGCATAAAAATCCATAAGAAGCATAAGATCCAAATGTCACTCATCACATGGTTATTATTACATAAAGGATGTTCCTAGCTGCTAAGAAGATCGTGCTATGCGCAGATAGCCAAATGACAGGATAACTCAAGGTATCACTAGTCTAAGGGCCACGCAGGGTCCCATAAGCTACTGGTGCACAAGGTCAATGGCCATTTGATCGGGATCTCAATAGTGCCGTCGCGCAGTGGACGAAGTGGTGGTCCAAGGCTGGTCATCTGCAAATTTTTCAAGAGACGGATTAGCAGGTCCTTGTATTAGATAAGCCATTGCATAAAAAATGAATGCAAGGTCGGTAATATAACCGAAAGAGAGTCTGGTTTCCTATTCTAACGTCCATTTTCTATGGGTCTCGTCCTACAGTCAAGTATGGCTCTGATACCAACTGAAACGACCTCGATTTCCACGAAGGGAAATCCACAGGCTCGAATTGTAATTCAACAGATTGCTTGGGACAATCCATGAAATTACCCATATCTCAGTTGACACCAGGATCCATACAACGATAATTAAGTCTTACATAATCATTTATTACATCGCCACACTGGCGGAATCAACATTCAGAGAAGCTTTAGAAGATGCGGAAGCGATTCATCCTTCACGGCCAACTTGAGTGTAGCACGTGACCCTATTCCTCGTCATCATCTCCCTCGAAGTCGTACTCATTCTCGTCACCTGACAGCAAATTTATCAGTACGATTTGTACTGGCCACGGAGCCCACCTATGCAGCATTTGCTTTGTGGAAAGTGGATGCAAGGCTATACAAGCAGACCTATAGGCTGAGGTTTTCCTATGCAGCTGTAATCAATGTTTTAATTAGTCAAGTTTTATCACCAGTTAACACCATCATCCCTTTTCCCATCACCACACCTCACATACCCACACCTCACTCTCATTCGACAGGCCCAACTCCCTCTCGGGCCTATCTCAGCGGCACACTACCACAACGGGTACACTGCCGGAAAAATGTCATCCAGGGGGGAGAAGAGAACACTCACTACACTAGTAGAAGCTTCACAGGAAAGGTCCATAGCCAACAGGTTGGCATATGTATCGATCGATCAACCATACACTCTGCAGAGGTTTCACTACTCACAAGATTAGCCATCATAGGTGTTGCGCAAACACCTAGGCAGAATTCCGGGTGCTTGCTTGCCTAGGTCGATGCCACCCTACCACTCAGCCCTGGGATATTCCGGATCCTACACCGTTATGCTGAGACTGGGAGACACAGTACCGGGCCCATCCAGTGGTACTGTGCATCTAGAACGGAACGGGAACCCATCGACCGTCTCCGCCCACCCTTATCACCTTTCAACCTAGCAGTAGTGGCACCGTCCTACCAAGTAGTCCAGCCGTCTCCCGCCCATCAGAAGCGAGTGAGTAGAAAAGGATTCCCATGAACCTGAAACTAGTCCATCCTAGGTTTGACCAAGCAGGCATCTCCACTTAGGGGATACTCTCCCCGTGCCATCACAGCACCTCCGTCCACGGGCTTCAAACCACCAAGGCTATCCCACCCGGAACCTCCTCAACAACTTTACCTGCCACAGGTATCTCGCTTGGGGATGCCCAGGTTGCACCCCCGGCACGACTTGCCCCATGGGCTCGTCTCACATCCCACTTGGTCGACATCAACCCTTACCACGCACCCAAGACGCACGCAGCACTCTCTCCCAGTAGTTATAATCAGTTATACACCGTCCCAATTCCACCACATAGCATATAGCAAGTAGTAAGTAGTGGAAGAGTAACAGTAAAATAAGCAGCAGCTAACCTAACAGCGGATAGCAGGGTAAAGTCCTATCAAGGCAGGGAATTCAAATATACTACCATGCAACCAATCCATACATAATCATAAAGCAATAGCAACAATGTCATTTGCAATGCGTAATAGGATCTAAGGATTTGGTGGGACGTGGCACCTTCGTAGTCGTCTCCTAGCTCTTGGAAGTACTCGTGGTCGTCTTCCTTAGTCAGATCCTCCTCCGGCTCTGAAATCGAACACGAAATAGTCGCGTCAGCGACTCCTATAGAGTATTTCAGAAAAATCCAATAAAACAAAGAGCCAAATGCACACAAACATAGTCTTAGATTGTAGATCTCATTTTTCTGAGAATTTTGATATATGGTGCGCAATTTTTGGTCATCGTACGAATAAGTTATGAATTTCCGAAGATTATCCTATTTTCTGAAAATGGGAAAACTAGTCGGTTAATCAGGGGCAACTCGGGATGTGGCGCGCGGGTCCAGTAGTGCGGCATGTGGCGCCTCAACAGAACACAGACCCGATGGTCGTCCAGGTGTTCGATGCTGGTTCCCAGAGAGTTGCCGGAGTTGGCGTGGCTCGGCGTGGCTCGGCGGTGGTCGGTGGTAGCTCGGCTGTGGTTGGGGTATCTCGGCGGAGCTCGGCGGTGGTCGGGGGTAGCTCGGTTTAGCTCGGCGGGGCTCGGGCGAATCGGAGATTCGGGGCGCCGAGGGTGCCGCTCTCCCGAGCTCTCCCGGGGAGGCTCGGGCGAATCGGAGATTTGGTGCGCCCGAGGGTGCCGTTCTCCCGAGGTCTCCCGCGGAGGCTCGGGCGAATCGGAAATTTGGGTGCCCGAGGGTGCCGTTCTCCCGAGGTCTCCTGCGGAGGCTCGGGCGAATCGGAAATTTGGGTGCCCGAGGGTGCCGTTCTCCCGAGGTCTCCTGCGGAGGCTCGGGCGAATCGGAAATTTGGGTGCCCGAGGGTGCCGTTCTCCCGAGGTCTCCTGCGGAGGCTCGGGCGAATCGGACATTTGGGTGCCGAGGGTGCCGTTCTCCCGAGGTCTCCCGCGGAGGCTCGGGCGAATCGGAAATTTGGGCGCCGAAGGGGCTGCTCTCCCGAGCTCTCCTGGGGAGGCTCGGGCGAATCGGAAATTCGGTGCTAGCAGGGTTCCAGGGCGTCTGTTCAAGGCGGCGGTGTCCTCTCCGGTGTGGCGGTCGGTGACAGGGCGGCGATGGCCATATTTCGGCAAGACAGGGCTCGGCTTTCTAGCGGCGGTGCCGAGGCAGACTTGGCGAACCTCGGCGGCCTTTCTCCGCAGCGCGAGGCGACCGGGGGTACTCGGAACGGATCTTAGGCGAGGCGGAACCTGTCGGCGGCGATGTCGTCGCGACGGCGGAAAGCGGCATCGCGGCTACGACCAAGTATTGGTTCAATCGAATGCGGTCTTGTCAAATTGGTGAGGCCAGAGAGGCATACAACACTCTGGTGGCGAACTTAGCCATGGCATGACCTTCTTTTGGCTACGGCTCGCGGCGGCGCTCCGGTAAGGTCGCGGCGCACGCGGCCAAGGCGATTCAGGCTTCCTCTAGCGCTTAGATCCGCGTAGCTAGCTCAAGGGGGTCGTGGCGGTGCTCCACGACGTTCTAACCTGTACGGGTGCTAGTCGGATTGCTCGGAACGGGTGATTCGGCGTCGGAACGCGTCGGTGGTGAGCGCGCTCCGCCGAGAATGCGTCGTGCTGCGTTCTCGGTCTAGCAAGCTTGTAGTCCGGGGGTTTTGGCTGGTCGAGTGAGTGCATGGTGCAGGTGATCTTCCCGAGCCGGTATAGGCTCGTGCCTGCGCGTCCCGAGGGTGGAACGCCATGGCAAAAGCAGGGCAAGGTTCGGACATGGCGTGCGATGGCTCACCGTGGTGTCGGTGAAGCTAGGATGGCGGTGCAGTGGCGAGTCGGAGCCGTGCAGAGCGATCGCAGTGCCGTGCCGCTCCTCGTCCGTAGCTCGGCTTCTCCTCCGTGTCCGGCTCCGGCGTGCTCCGCGGCGGCGGCGCTCCGGCAGCTTCTCCTCCCCTGCTCCGCCCTTCTCCTATGCTCTCTCTCTCGGCTTGGTGCGGTGTGCCGGTCTGTGCTGCGGTGGCGGCGAGGGGAAATGAGGGTAGGGCTTCGGGGTGCTCCAATTTATAGGCGAGCTTGGCCAGCTCCAATGGCGAACGGTCTCGATTGCGCTCGGCCGATCGAAGGGCCGTGGCTCGAGTGGATCTAGGGCTCCTGATGGCGCGGGTTCGCTTGGCGGCCAAGAAAGGGGGGACAGGAGGGGAACAGCGGGGTCCAGGGCTCTGCCATGCTGTCGGCTGTGGGACCGGGGTCACGCCATTCGCGCGACACCCCCGGCAGGCGCGTCGCCTTCGTGAGGAAGAAGAACAGTGGGGGCGAGAGTGGCTGACAGGCGGGGCCGGGTTGGCAGCGAGCGCGAGCGCGAGCGCGTGTGTGCCGGTCGCGCGCGTGCGCTGCCGAGCCGCGACGTGGGCCGCGCGCGGTGAGATGAGGAGAGGAAGGTCGGGCTGGCTCGGGCTGACTGGCTGGCCGAACTCTCTTTCTCCTTTTCTATTTTCAATTTAGTGTATATATACATATATTGCCCTTTTTAAATATTGAGTAAATACAAATATAAATTGCAATAAATCCCAAATGTAATGCATAAGTTATTATTCTATGTGAATGGAATTAAAATGCAAATTACACTCCTTTATTTACCAATTTCATAATGAAACCTATATGCTTGCACAAGAAAAATGGGTTTTCACAATAAATAAATGAAAAATTTTAATTGGTTGGGATTTTTAGATTGTGTGGATTTTTAGGGTTGTTACACGTGCCGAGCAACACAGCCTAGTGGTTGCGATCCACAGGATGTCCTCGGTTTCGTCGCAGTATCATCAATCACAGATCATAACAACATAAATGAACATACAACCAATGAGAAAATCATGCGTGGCAAGGATAGATTTGTGCAAGGATGACATTTCGCAGAGGGAAGGTAAGATACTACAATCAATCATAGCGTTAATAGACAACAAGAGCATGATTTGGCAATGAAAACATGAGTTAGAAGACAGATTAGTTGCCAAAATAACAGTACATGAGGCTTTGCTTCAGTCCCACGCGGTTTCCATGTGTCTAGTATGGAGATTACCTGACCCATGATTTACAAGAGATGAGATAGAAGGAGGGAAAATCATGAGACAAAGATTGACAAGCATCTTGAGAAGAAGATAACCATAGACAACCAGATGTCTCATGAACCAACTATATACAACAACCATAGGTTGAGTTGACAAACATCATGATTCATACAGAAAGAATACAAGGAAAATGGGGAAGGAGAGATTTAACTCACACAAGATGGTTTCCTTCAAGTGAGTAACAAGGAGAGGGTTTAGATAGAAACATGGCATAAGAGAATTATACGTTAGCTACCAAGAATAACTAACATGAGATTCTATAATTCCACATGCATCTCGCATCTATCAAGAAACCTTCAGACCATCCAATGGCGTGAGCTTGTGTACCATTAATTAGTACTAGGAGACTCTTAATGATCAACATTGCTAGGCCTTTAGAGAGATTTGGAAAACAACTTGATCATGGGACAGATTCAATGCATGATTTGTGAGATTGAATTGATAAAACCATAACATGATCCATAATGAAAAGATTACAAGGAAACTTCTGGGTAAGCTGAGAAGAGGTTCAAATCAAGGATTTGGGCAAAGATTCCAATGAACATGATGTAGGCAAGCCTTGCTGAATGAAATCTAAACATTCTCTAGATATGGAGAAGACTGCTGGAAGTAAGGAACAGATTAGATCAAATCATTTATAGGGGTGATCGATTTTGCATAACCTGATTTCCAAAGAAAAGATTATAAGATCTAATTTAACAGAGATCAAGCTATCATCATGACATCTAGAAGGACTAGAGGAGACACTCCAGATATGATTTGGATAAGGCTTTAGATGAAAGAAAATGCAGGCATGATTTCATAGATCTTGAACAAGAACATATGACAACCATAGGCTAGCATTAAGAGAAAACTCAAGTGGGTCTATTGTGCCAAATGAAATGCCTACAGGCAGATTTGGTTTAGCTTCTGACAAGATTTATGGTTGAGAAATACTTATAGAGGCTACTTAAAGGTTTAGCAACTCTTATGATTTCAAAACAAGCAAGGAAGAGAGGCAACACAAGTTGTAAACTTAATAAGGCTATTGACACAACGTAGAACAAGGGTGAGAAGAAGCATACTTATGCAACAAGCAACAATCACATGATGCAACAATCATGATGCATGCTCGTCCTATTCGTTCTCACTTAGTTGCCTATATACAACATGGCAAATACGTTCTATGTCGGTGGCATAACCTACGTACTCTCTCGGTATATAGCTAGTCGTTAACTACCATATACGCATTCGAGGTTAGCGTACCTGCAGAAGATTCATTTCAGCCCAACCCGCATGTATGCATGGCAATAAGAAGCACTTTTTGCCGGAAATGCTCCCATGAGCACTTGCGACCCCAAGAAAGTAATTACTCCATCATACTTCCATAAGTACACATATGAATCACATGTACTCACTTCAGTAACCATAAACACTCACCATAGATCGACGGTTGTTCGATCGTACACTCACATCTCACCTTACCTCATTCGACGTGGCACATTGGCCCATAAGAAGCAATAAGAAACCGCCAGTTCATAATTATCCGCACGATAAAACCAAATGAACCGCAAATAGAAACATGATGCAATTTCCCCAAATTAGTACTTAAATAAGCCACCTATCCTAATATGGGCTATAAGACTTGGTCCTTGGCACACTTAGTTTGTTCAAACCATTTGTTTAAAACACCTATATATAGCTACAAGTTGGTAATTAGTTTTGCAAACTCAAAACTTTTTATTTTTAAATACTCATGTGACGGTACATGCTGAATTTTTGCTCTGGTACCAACTGTAACAGAACCGACCAATTTATACGAGCACAAGTACAGCGACAGCTGTTTTCCTAGCTATCAAGCCACACTTGAGCCAATATAAACCCGGTAGTCCGTGAAATCTCAAAGGATTTCAAACTTTTACACAGTACATACCCCAAGGATCGCAGAAACTCAGCAGTACACATACACATGATACATAGATTCGCACATATTTCAAATACATCAGAGTACAAGATAAACTTTTACATAAAAGTTCAATAGCGGAAACGAAATAGATTTACACATACTTAAGTTCATAATACAGTGCCAAGTACCGACCAGTCACAGCAACATAGATGAGACAGATAACATGACCTTGCCCAAGGTCTAGTCTTCCTCTCCCGAAGGATAGAAGTAACTCTTTAGTCAACCAAGCATTCCTCCTGCAACATTGGGAATAAAACCCTGAGTGCTCAATTGTACTCAGCTAGACTTACCCGACAGGAAGTAAATAAAAAGACTCTCAAGGATATGCAAGGCTTCTTTGGTGGAGTTCAGGAGATAGCATCATTTTTGCAGAAAAAGCATTACTACAATAATCCCTCAACTTATCAATTTTAGATATTGTTCAGCTTCGATTTCAGTTCAGCTATTATAGCTAAGGTTTGCAGCTATACTAAGCAATCACTTGATATTATAGCAATCAATAAAACCATATGATTTTCGATATCCACAGATATCAACCTCATCTCACCATTAATCACGTTCAAGTTGTTAACCTCTACCTCACCAGAAGATCAGTTCAGTTTCTCACTAACCAGGAGAGATGGCGATTCGAATCGATTGTACCAGCTGGCAAATATGCCAATCACAAACCCTGTCAGCCGAGCCACTGGCTTCTTGGGTCACTGTTAAATCCTTCTGAGACGCAATATGTCGCGAGTTTGGCGGGGACCATATTCTCAGAGACCAACCCACTTCCAGGATGCATCAGGTCCCTGACCTGCCCTTGGTAAAATGGTGTCTCCGCACATACTTCCTACCTCCAGAATATGTCTGCCTAGTCGCACCAAAGCTCGGCTCAGAAAGAAATACTCGGCTTCGCGGTCAGAACGACTTATCTGGCCAGCTATGTGACGACGTCCTTCAATCTCAACTGATGTCTGGTGGCCTCAGTCCTAGTCGGCCGCAAGCAGCACCGAAGTCAACATGACCCATGTCATGCAGCTCCCCGCTACCTAGCCTTGATTCTCTCATTATTTCATTGTGGCATGGTGACACATATAGCCAACCATGTGGATCTCGTCAGTCACCACCTACACTCGCGGATGACAGGAAATCACCCGACTTTCTCGCGGATGATAGGAAATCACCCGACTTCTACCAGTCTAAGCAGGGCTAAGCATAAGATCGGTCACCTGTCTAGTAATAGTATCAGGTTCACATATATAGTAGACAAGGTAGATATGCAGCAACGGTTTCAAACCAACTCCTATACTTAAATGCACAAGCATACGATTTAATAAAGACCGGTGCATTTATAAAAAGAG
This sequence comes from Eremochloa ophiuroides, assembly GCA_038502445.1. Lineage (NCBI taxonomy): Eukaryota > Viridiplantae > Streptophyta > Magnoliopsida > Poales > Poaceae > Eremochloa > Eremochloa ophiuroides. The sequence goes on from JAHLJS010000003.1 coordinate 43,170,747, forward strand.
ATAGGTGGAGGCTTAGGGATGCTCCGGGGCTTGCCTGGGGTTCAGCACTAAGTTAGTGTTTATTATATGACACTTGTTCAACGAGCATTTTCCCATCCAAGCACTCGATTAGTCCTTCCACCTTCGTGATTAGTGCACCACACCGTCTTGTGGTTAGTTCCATCATCATGTCCTTCACTCCACGTGTTCATCATCTATCGTACCTAAATGAGATGCACAATACACATGTATGAATAAGAGAAAGTAATACAAGACATGTTAATCTAGCATCACTGAACCATGAGCTAACAATGCCACCAAGCAAGGCAACATAAAAGCAATCCTAATCTCACATATGCAGTTTAAGAACAGCAGGACAGTAAGCACAAGATTTAACCATAACTAAAGCCATATACATCCAACCAGGGTGATCTAAGCCTTTCTGGAAAGCTATTGAAATTCTCTACAACTTTGGTACTATCCTCTTCAGATGATTTAATTCATATAAAGGTCAAACAACACATTGAAGGCAGCTCTGTCTAGACTTGGACAGATTCTGTCCTCCCAACTCAAACAATCATAACTTGAGATTTATACCACCAAAAGGGATGATCCTAGACAATTTGGAAAGACAATGAAATTTACTAAAACTCTTCTATTATCACCAAGGTGTGATTCAAAGCATAACTCAGTCAAATAATGTAATCAATCAGATCTACACAGAAAATTGGCAAAACCTGACAGCAGTCATCCAAAAGCCATAACTCCTAAAATATTAGGCCTATGACCATGAAATTTTAGGACAAGCTAGATATAGAAGTTGGCTACAACCTTTATATAGGACACATTTACATGCAACATCATCTTGATGGGGAAAACATCCCAACAACAGAGACTACATCTGCAGCCATTTCAGCACATAAGCAAAACAACATTAATTTGATTTCTATCAAAGCATACCTATACTTATGAACTATGGACATAGCTCCAACCATCATAGCATGATCAATAACACTCATATCAGATTAAGACATGGCAAGAAGTCATAAACAACATGCATGTGTCTATTTACCTCCAACCTCCTTCTAAATATTACATAAAAGTCATTTATTTAATTATTTAAGTCATGTGATAAACATCTCAAATGGAGCCAATATTTTTATGAGAGCTAGTTAATTACAAAACATGACCAAGGTTCAAATCTTACGTGCTCAGGTTCCATAATTTAATTATTACAAAATAAACAAGTTTATAATGCAACAATTCATTGGAGAGTAAGATAAATGTGAAACTCAACATTTTATTCAAACACATGACCATATTATTGATTCTCAGGCTAACACAATACCATACAAAGGTAGTGGAACACCATTTTCCATTTTTACCACAATATATTATTTATAATGTATTTAAATCTACTTAATATGCACCAAAGAAGATAAATCAACAACTCAGTCATACATACACCATAAATCATGAAATTTTAACCATACATCACACATCATACAGAGAGTCTACAATTAAATTTTCATGCCAATTGAGCAATACAACTCCAGTTACAAAAATAACAAGCAATTCAACCCTCTATTTCCTATTTAACAAGATTAATGTGAAACACCAATAAAACAGTAAACAACCTATATGTTTTATATTATTAGGAGCTAGTACATGTTATTAGAAGACTAACAAAATTGGAATCACACATGTTGGACTTCTATTTCTCAGATTATGGCCAACAGCAAGTTAATCAATCCTAAAAACCACTTTTCCAAAATAATTTCTAGAGCACAAAAATATAAATAACATAGCACATTTACTGGATCTAACATGCAAAGAACTTAACAAGGAAACTAACAAAACTTGTTTCACAATTTTTGGAGCTTCCTAAAGCTAGATATGGATTTCCAAACAACAACACAAATCCTGCAAATTTTGCTGCACATTAGAAACCGTGAGGCCCACTTGTCATCCACAGAGAGGGAGGGATACAGTCTTCTTCTTCCTTGGTTTCGCAGAGAACAGAGAAGGGAATGGAGGAAGCCGGCGCTGGGAGGAGAGGAAGGGGGCTCCTGGCCAGGGGCTGGCTTCGGCCGGACAGCAGCAGCAGCAGCAGCAGCAGGCCGGCGGCGGCACGCTGCGCCCTGCCCTGGCCAGCTGGCTGCCAGTGGCCTCGTGAGGCCTGGCCACGGTGGCGACGAGCAGCAGCAGCACAGCGCCATGGCGGCACACTCCGGAGACGACGAGGCTCCGGCGGCAAAGGGGCACGGAGGAGGAGCGCCGAAGGTGGAGCTGAAGACCGCGGAGCTGCTGGACACGAAGGCCGCGAAGGAGAGGGAGTGTAAGGCAGCCGGCTGTGGAGCTCGGAGGTCATCCATGGAGGACGCGTCAATGGCGGCGTTCGGCTTGCTGCGTTCGAGAGGGAACGAGAGCATGGAGGGCGAGAGAGGAGTGGGAAGGAAGGAGGAAGGAGTGGAGGATGCCGTGGTGCCTCCTTTTCTCGGGCAGAGGCGAGGACAGAGGTGGAGAGGTGGCTGACATGGAGCAGCGAGCTCCAGAGCTCAGTTGCCGCGTGTCCTTCATTGGGGCAAATCGACGAGCAGGTGGCGGGTTTATTGCTGCCGCGCTTCAGATACGATTTTGGGCATCTTCCCGGTATATTCTGATCCGATGCCTTAAAGCAAAGTCGTTCACCTCGGCACGCTCTACAAAAGTGGTGAAGGGTGCTCAGCCATTTGACAACTGGATTAAGAGATAATTAACCCCGAATTGGCTGCTGTCAACAGGTTAATTACGATCAAAGATCGAGTGGCAACCCTTGTCAAACGAAGTCGGATTGACCTCAAATTTGAATATGTTGTGCCTCAAAGAGTTTGTAACAACTTCTATTTCTGGTCCAACTCAAGTTACTTAACAAAATTTGGAGAACACGGGAAAGCCATGAAATCAACACCATTTTCAGATTTTGAATTTAATCAAGTCCTGTAATCAGATTTTTCTTCTGTCTTGTGTCCACTTTTTGAGGCAATTAGAGATGGAATCATGACTTGGTCCAAAAATAACATTTGTTCTACTCCAAAATATCTGTAACTTTTATTTTGGGTCAAACTTCATATCTTACTCCAAAATAATATTTCCACTTTGGTCAAACTAATATAATTAGAGAGCTCAGAGTAGATGTTTAGGCCAATAAAGGTATTTTCTTGGCATTTGCTCAACATGAGTCCTTCATGACTTTTGTTGTAGAGTTCAAATAGAGTTGATTGGTCAAGGTTGTAAGGTTTGGTTGGCTTTGCATGCTCATGTTCACGTAGTCTTGCAATCCAATCAAGCAGAGGGCTTGTCATCTCATTTGACTATCCAATTTAAATCTTCATGCAACTTCTTCAATGATCAAGGTAGATGGAGATGAATATAAAATAGTGATTAGGATAATTGATTGAAATAACTTGATTAGGTCCACTCTCGCTGGTTAGCTCGTGACTAACACCTGGGGTGTTACAAGAAAAATGGGTTTTGGAATAATAAAAAGGAAAATTTTAATTGGTTGGTATTTTTAAGTGTTTGAATTTTTAGGGTTGTTACAGTCCTCCGCCCTCATTAGGATCTCAACCTCGAGATTCAGAGATAACGTATCTCTCGAAGAGGTAAGGAAACATGATCCGCAGGTCTGATTCTTTCTCCTATGTTGCTTCCCGTTCTGTGTGATTGCTCCAATGTACCTTGCACATCGGAATAGTCTTGCTTCGAGTCTCCTTTATGTCCCGTGCCAAAATCTTGATTGGATGTTCCTTGTATTCGAGCGTATCTTGCAAATCCAATGCATCCGTAGGAACCTGTTCCTCGGGCAATCTCAAACACTTTCGTAGTTGCGAGACATGGAACACAGGGTGTACCCCTGACAACTCTTCTGGTAATTCTACCTTGTAAGCAAGTTTTCCAACCCGTTTGCAGATTCTGTACGGACCAACATATCTTGGGGCTAGCTTCCCTTTCACATGGAATCTGATGGTGCCTCGGAGTAGGGATACCTTGAGGTAGACATAATCTCCAACTTCAAACTCAACCTCCCTCTGTCTCTTGTCCGCATAGCTCTTCTGTCTGCTCTGGGCGATTCGCAAATTCTCCCTGACTTGTGCAACACCTTCTTCGGCTTCCACTATTTTTGCGGGACCAAAGAACGATCTCTCACCCGGTTCTGACCACATTAACGGGGTTCTGCAAGGTCTTCCATATAAGGCTTCGTAGGGTGACATCTTGATGCTCGTTTGATAGCTATTGTTGTATGAAAATTCTGCATGAGGTAAGCTTTTTTCCCAACCTTCCCTATATCTCAATACGCAAGCACGTAACATGTCTTCGAGGATCGGGTTCACTCTTTCCATTTGTCCATCTGTCTGCGGGTGGTAGGCTCTGCTATAGTCGAGCATGGTCCCGATGGACTTGTGCAAGGATTTCCACTGTGAGCCTCAGACGGATATAATACTCAGAGGCGCCCCATGTAACTTCAAAATGTTTGCTATATACAAATCTGCTAGCCTTTCCGCTCTATACTTCTTTTTGACCAGAATAAAGTGTGCGACTTTGGTCAGACGGTCAACTATTACCCAAATGGAGTCATACCCGTGCTCGGGTCGGGGTAGTCCTATTATGAAATCCATAGATATGCACTCCCACTTCCATTCTGGTATCGCGATAGGCTGCAACAGTCCTGCGGGTCGCTGATGTTCAGCTTTGATTCTGTTACAAGTGTCACATCGTGCCACATGTCCTGCAATGTCTGCCTTCATATTCTCTTACTAGAAATGCTTCCTTAGATCGTGGTACATCTTAGCTGACCCTGAGTGAATATAGTACTTGGAGTCATGCCCTTCTGATAGGATCTCTTCCCGCAATGCCGAATTCGTCGGTACACAGATTCTGTCTTCGTACCAAACTATTCCCTACTCATCTTCTTGGTATTCGGGGCCTCTCCCCAGCTTCATCAGCCCTCAGATGTAATCTATCTCTGGACAGTTCTTTTGTGCTGCTCGAATCCGAGAGGTAAGATTGTACTCGACGCGAAGTTCATTTAGCATACCATGAGAGACTACCTCGAGCTGGAACGCGTCGAGCTCCTTCTTAAGCTCGGGCGGCATAGACCCGGTGATAAGGGTATGGCAGTAGCTTTTACGACTAAGAGCATCCGCAAATACATTTGCTTTCCCTAGGTGATAGTGAATCTCCAGGTCATAATCCTTGATAAGTTCCAACCATCTACGCTGTCTCATGTTCAAATCCTCTTGAGTGAAGAAGTACTTTAGGCTCTTGTGATCGGTGTAGATATCAGACTTGTTGCTTATAAGATAGTGCCTCCAGATCTTGAGCGCATGTACCACGGCTGCAAGTTCCAGGTCATGAGTCGGGTATCTCTGCTCGTGTTCTTTCAACTGTCTTGAGGCATATGCTATCACCCTTCCTTCTTGCATTAGTACGCAGCCCAAACCTTGCCGAGAGGCGTCACAATATACCACAAAGTCTTTGTGGATATCAGGTAGGGCCAATACGGGGGTAGTGGTGAGTTTCCGCTTCAAAGTCTGGAAACTCTTCTCAGCATTCTGGAGTCCATACAAACTCATTGGCTTTCTTTAACAGATTGGTCATAGGTCGTGCGATCTTGGAGAAATTCTTGATGAACCTACGATAATAACCAGCAAGTCCTAGAAAGCTCCTAATCTCTGTCACATTGCGGGGTTGTTCCCACTCTTTCGCGGCTTCAATCTTGGCTAGGTCCTGCAACTCCTTTGGCGGATAGCATGTGGCCTAGGAAAGCAACTTCCTCTAACCAGAAATCGCATTTGCTAAACTTGGCGTATAGCAGATGGTGAGATAACCTCTCCAACATAGTCCTAAGATGTAGGTCGTGCTCCTCTTTAGTAGCCGAGTAAATCAGTATGTCATCAATAAATACCACCACAAACTTGTCTAGCTCGTTCATAAAGACCTTGTTCATCATGTTCATGAAATAGGCTGGGGCGTTAGTAAGTCCAAATGAGACTACTGTGCATTCGTACTGCCCATATCTAGTGAAAAACATAGTCTTCAGAATATCTTCCTCCCTGATCTTCATCTGATGGTATCCTGATCGGAGGTCAATCTTTGAAGCATTGCGCAGTTGATCCAGCAGGTCATCAATGCGGGGCAGCAGGTACTTATTCTTGATCATGACTGCATTCAGGTTCCGATAATCAATGCACATCCTCATCGAACCATCCTTCTTCTTGACAAACAAGACGGGAGATCCCTAGGGCGAGGCACTTGGCCTTATATAGCCCTTCTCCAACAGTTCCCCTAGCTGCTTCTTAAGTTCTCTCAACTCATCTGCTGACATCCGATATGGTCTCTTGGCAATTGGTGCAGTCCCTGGCGTCAGGTTGATAACAAATTCTACATCTCTGTCTGGTGGCATGCCTGGCAATTCTTCTAGAAACACGTCAGCGTAATCTCTGACCATGGGTACATCATCCACTGTCAAGGCCTTCTTGTCTCCTTTAGTCTCTAGGGCACATAGGAGGGCTTGGATTCTCTCGGTTTGGGGTATACATCGGACAGCTTGTCCGGAGGGATGGGTTACTTGGACATATCTGGGTGAGCAAGATATCACTCCACGGTGTTTGGTTAGCCAATCCATACCTAGGATAACATCTAAGCTGTTAGAGGGTAGCAGGGTGAGGTCGGCTCGGAAGTTTAATCCCTCAATTGTGATTCTCACTCCCTTACACATGTGGATGCTCCTAAAAGTTCCTAGGGGTGAGCTGGTTAGGATAGGATTTGCTCTCGGGGTTACAGGTACGTTATGCTTACGTGCATATGCAGATGAAATATATGAACATGTAGCCCCAGAATCAAACAGAATGGTAGCCTTGTTACCATGTACCAAAAACATACCGTATACTGCATCTGGAGAAGCCTCTGCTTCCTCAGCGGTCATGTGGTTCAGACATCCACGGGCAGCGGATCCCCGGTTCGGCGTGCCTTGTGCAGCAGCTGGTGCGCGGTTGAGGTCGGGGCATATAGCCACTCTGTGTCTGGGCTTCCCGCACCTGAAGCAAGTGAAGGGCGCACTGCCTGCTGAGGTTGTCATAGGAGCCTTCCAGTTGCTTGCCCTCGGCGTGTTGGTAGCTGGGGCGGGCATGTTCTGCATAGTCCGAGCCGGTGCAGGGTAGGTCTGAGCGGGGCGGTGGTAGTTGTTGTTGTAGGTACCACCACCATGGCTCTTACCCGAAGGAGGTCCCTGGCGAGTCCGGAAAGGCGGAGATGCACCCGTTCGCTGTCTCTGGGGTGGAGCAGTGCGAGTGGGTCCCTCGGAACAGCGTTTCTTCCCCTTGTTCTGGGCCTCGAACTCCAGGTGTGCTTCCATGCAATCCTTCTCGATCTCAATGCAGCGGTCAATCAGCTCACGAAGGGTGTAGCTCTTGTTGCCTGAGAGCGCCAACCTGATCTTGGTCTGTAGTCCCTTCCTGTAGTAGTACATCTTCTCCTTCTCAGAACTCACGCAAGACGCAGGTGCGTAGCGGAGTAGGCAGTTGAAGCGGGTGGTGTACTCGTGGATCTGGTCAGCTCCCTGGGAGATGTTGTGGAACTCGTTCTCCTTGGCCTCCATAACACCCTCAAGGATGTGGTGATCGTGGAAAGCCTCAGTGAACTCCTCCCAGTCAATGCGGGCCGGGTCCTCGTGAGCGCTGGTGTAGTTGTCCCACCAGGCCCGTGTAGCACCCGTCAGCTGGTGGCTTGCAATCCCAACACACTCTTCATCAGTGTAGGTGGTCAGGTCCAGCTTCTTCTCCATCTCCTTGAGCCAATCGTCGGTAGTGAGGGGATCGCTGTCAGTCCCATCGAAAGTGGGTGGCCTCAGCTTCAGGAATCCCTCCAGTTTCCTTTGGAAGTCATTCTGAGGTGGCCCATGGTGCCTGTTCATCCCCGTAGCAATGGCATTCAGCAGCTGAGTCTGCTGAGCCATCACTTCCACCAACGTCGGTGGTGTTGGCGGTGGCGGTGGTAGAGGTGGCGGAGGCACATTCTCGCCTTGTGGAGGTGGGTCGTTCACCGGCAGTGCATCCTCAGCCCGGTGCAGCTCTTCCTCCAGGTTGATTCCAGCATGCCTCCCGGCTGGGCGTCCACGGCCACGACCACGCCCGCGTCCTGGTGCAGGTGCGAGAGAGGGCTGGCAGTTCTCCAAACGAGCAGAACGTCTCATCGACATCTGAAAATGTTTGGCATGTGCTTAGTGCAGCAATAGATAATTTATTCAAGTAAAGATTAGGTGATTTACAGCGATTTAAATATATATAAAAACATTCTATCCTGCACTCAACCAAAGAAGCATGAAGAATCATAAAATGCATTAAGATCCAGATATCACTCATCACATGGGTTCTTATTACATATCATGAGGTCCCTAGCATCTATGAAGACCGTGCTACACGCAGGTAGCTAAAGAAGAGATGGTGATACTACTAATCATGGTGATACTGATCATAGGGCCTCGCAGGGTCCATCAAGCTACTACTACATGAGGTGGAGTATGGCTGAGGGAATACAGCTGTCCTCTGCCTTGATCTCGTCGTTGGTCATGTGCAGACGGTTGACATAGGAGAGAGCCGCTGCTAACTCTGGGGTGGGTCCGATCTGCTGCAATCCCTAGGATGGGCAAGCTCCCATGTTGAGCGTAGTAGGTGGTATGCTAAAGTCTCCATCTCTGGGCTTCGTGTGGTCTGCAGGTGATAGTTTACTCTGCACCCTCCGAACCTCAATGACCCTCCTGGCATCAGATAGCTCCCAAGCTCTCATGATCCTCCGTACCTTGTCCTTTAGGAACTCCACCATCTTCACGCGATCGATTAGGTGCCCCTGGTTGCGGACAGACCTCTCCTCAGCCACCCCTAACAACTTCTCTAACTCCTCAACCCCTCTGTCTCTACCCTTCTGCTCCTTCTCAGCGAGTTCCCTGTTCTTGTCATCGAGCTCCCTCTGCAGTCCCAGCACCTTGCAACCCAGGTAATGGTTGCGAATTCCAAAGTCTCCGACCTTGTCCTGCAGATTGGCGATCTCCCCTCAGTGCTTCTCGTCTCTGTGCTGCATTTCCTGCTGCAAGTCGGTGACTGCCTTGCTCATACCCTCCAGTATCTAAGTCCCACTCAGCAAGCTGTCATCTGCCTCTGCCAAATGGGCTCGGTCACGCTGCCTCCTCTGCTCCAATGAGCTAATATACCTGTCCTGCTCCATGAGGTGGTGTGCTGCAGTGCGGAGGCAAGGGTCGGTCTCAGCCTGAGTGATCTGGCTGGCGTACAGGACTCTCTGGTAAGGGTCGGGGTGTAGCTCCAGGGCCTGAGGTAGCAGACGAAAGTGGGTCCCTCTGAGGTACTCGTAGGCTGTGTAAACTACTGTGCGTAGTACCTTGCGGGAGACCGACTGTACTCCATCCTCAACAGTCTCTCCAGTAGTGTAGTCTGTGAATACCGGCAGCTCTAGAAAGGTCAGACTGACTAGGGTCTCTACCCTAGTGGTAACGGGTCCCTCAAAGCTCTCGTCCGCGATGATCTTCCCTCTGGAGAAGTACTGGATCTGGTCAGCCGAGGCTCCAAGCTCCTCGAGCACCTGTCGTAGGACCAGGGCAAATCCGTCGTAGTTCCTCCCGCGGATTGGGACCTCGACGGTGCCATCACGCAGCGGTCCAAGTGGTGGGTGTCCAAGGCTGGTCATCTGCAAATTTTTCAAGAAACGGGTTAGCAGGTCTGAGTTTAGATAAGCCATTGCATAAAAGTAAATGCAAAGGTCGGTAATATAACTGAAAGAGAGTCTGGTTCTCTATTCTAGCATCCATTCTCTACGGGTCTCGTCCTACAGTCACGTATGGCTCTGATACCAACTGAAACGACCTCGATTTCCATGAAGGGAAACCCACAGGCACGCAACGTAATTAAATAGATTGTATCGAACAATCCATAAAATTACCCAATTCTTAGTTGATACCAGGATCCATACAATGAGTACATAACAGAGTCTTACATAAATTATTACATCGCCACACTGGCGGAATCATCAATTCAGAGAAGCTAAAAAGATGCTGAAGTGATTCATCCTTCATGGCCAACTTGAGTGTAGCACGCGACCCTACTCTTCCCAATCGTCCATCGAAGTCGTACTCTTTCTCGTCACATGACAACAAATTATCAGTATGATTTGTACTGGCCATAGAGCCCACCTATGATTGCAATCGCTTTGTGGAAAGTGGATGCAAGGCTGTACAAGCAGGCATATAGGCTAGGGTTTCCTATGCACAATGTAGTCAATATTTTAATAGTCAAATTTTATCTCATTCAACTCCACCCATTCACCCAATTCATTCCATTCCCATCCCATACACCACATTTCACACCACCTCGCACTCATTCGGCAGGCCCAACTCCCTCTCGGGCCTGTCTCAGCAGCATAGTGCCGAATCGGGCACACTGCCGGAAAGTGTCATCTAGGGGAGAAAAGAACACTCACTACACTAGTAGAAGCTTCACAGGAAAGGTCCATAGCTGACGAGTTGGCATATGTATCGATCGATCAACCATACACTCTGCAGAGGTTTCACTACTCACAAGATTAGCCATCATAGGTGTTGCGCAAACACCTAGGCAGAATTCCGGGTGCTTGCTTGCCTAGGTCGATGCCACTCTACCACTCAGCCCTGGAATAATCAGGTTCCAACACCATCATGCTGAGACTGGGAGACGCAATACTGGGCCCATTCAGTGGTACTGCGCATCTAGAACGGAACGGGAACCCATCGGCCGTCTCCGCCCACCCTTATCACCTCTCAACCTAGCAGTAGTGGCACCATCCTACCAAGTAGTCCAGCCGTTCCCCGCCCATCGAAGACGAGTGAACAGTAAATGATTCCCATGAACCTGAAACTAGTCCATCCTAGATTTGACCAAGCAGGCATCTTCTCTTAGGGCATACTCTCCCCGTGCCATCACAGCACCTCCGTTCACAGGCTTCAAACCACACAGGCCGTCCAACCCGGAACCACCTCGTAATCCATTACCCGCCACAGGTATCTCTCGTAGGGATGCCCAGGTTGCACCCCTGGCATGACTTGCCCTTCTGGCTCGTCTCATAACCCACTTGGTCGACTTCAACCCTCACCATGCACCAGGACGCACGCAGCACGCTCTCCCATTAAGTTCGAGTTTATATAGACTGCCCGTATCAACCATATAATCTCATCAGAAATAAGTAGTAGAAAAGCAATTATTAAAAGTAGCAGCCTCTAACCTATCAGCGGACAGTGGGGTGAAAGTTTACCAGGGCAGGGTAATCAATTATTCTAACATGCAACCTAAACAGGTATATCATGTGATCATAAAGCAATGGCAAGATGATATTAGCAATGCGTAATACGTGCTAAGGATTTGGTGGGACATGGCACCTTCGTAGTCATCTCCTAGCTCCTGAAGGTACTCGTGGTCATCCTCCTCAGTCAGATTCTCCTCCGGCTCTGAAAACGGAATCGAAATAAGTCGCGTTAGCAACTCCTATAGATCAATCAGAAAAATCCAATAAAAATAGAAGATCCAAATGCACTCAAACATAGGTTCATGTTGTAGAGCTCATTTTTCTGAGAATTTTGATATGTGGTGCGCAATTTTTGGACAACGTATGAATATGTTATGAATTTCCAAAGTTTATCCTATTTTCTGAAAATAGAAAAATGGCCAATTAACCAGGGGTGACACGTGGCAGTTTGTGATTGGCCGGGTACTTTTCAAGTTGACCAGGTCAACGGTTTCGGCAGCAATGGCTCTGCTGATGTCAGCGTTGACCGAGTCAACGGTTTTTCCGACTGGTGGGATCAGGACGTCACACAAGTGACACGTCTCGGCGTTAGGGCTCGCCACGTGGCAGCGCTGGAGCGCTTCGGGCTCAGCTCACGGTGGGTTTGGCACACGGTGGACCATGGGTGCCGGTCCATGGTCTTCAGACTCGGCTCATGGTGAACCGGGAGCATCTCCTTTCTCTACCTCTGTGGCTTACGGAGGACTGGGTTTATACCGTGCTGCTGCGCGGTGGCGTGCACCCGGTGCTGACGGCTGGCTTACGTCAGTACCCGCCAGGTGCTCGACGTGAGATCCCAGTGGGTCGCCGACGGCGGTGTGACACGGTGGAGGTCCGGCGAACTCGTCGGCGGTCGGAGATGGCTTCTACAGTCGACTAGCGGACTTTCGGGTGACTGTGGTTCTAAAACGGGTCGGCTTGTGCTCACGGCAAGGGTCCCCTAATGTCATGGTCGCCGGCGACGGTGTCGGTGCGGGACAAAGGCTCCGGCGAGGTGTGGTAGGGTTCATGGATGGGTGGTTTCGATCCCTCGACCCCCGGTAAGAGGAATTCGGCTTCCAATTTGAGTTAACGGGGCTCCAAGGTGTCTTCTCGCGACCGGGTCGCTACTCCGGCGGTGGTGGACATTGGTGAGATGGCCGTGACCATAATTGGGCTTGGTTGAGTACGGTTCCCTCGAATTGGTGTGGTTAGGAAACCATACGAACCAATAGTGATGACTAGAGTCAAGGCACGGCTCTTGCCTTGGTAATATCCAGCGGCGGTGCTCCGGCGAGGTCACGGTGTACGCGACCTGGGCGATTTGTGTGATCTCGGGCTCAACTATCTATGCAGCTTCGTCAGTGGGATCACGGTGAACCTCCTCGGCTCCTCCCCGTAGCGCGGGCGACTGGCTAAGCCCGGAACATCCTTCGTCGTGGCGGAACGTGTCGATGGTGAGCACGTCTTCCCACGAACACGTCGTGCTGTGTTCCCGGGCCAAAAGGGATTTGATCTAGCGAACTAGTCTTGACCAAGGCGTCTGCGGGGCCGGTGGTTGTGCTGATCAGTCGTGGCATGCAGCTAATGGCTTGTGCGCTCGGGAACACTGTTGAGGCAGCGGCGCTCCGAACGCACACGACGGCGTTGCCCGTCGGAGGTGTCCAATTGTTCGTAAACGATGCCCAGTTGGCTTGGCCAGTCTCGTGCGTGCATTGTGCAAGTGTTTTCCCCGAGCCAGCGGAGGCTCGTGCCTGCGCATCCCGGAGGCGGAACGCCATGGCAGAGTGCATGGGCAAGGTTGGAAAAGGGGCACGGGTGGCTCACCACGGTGTTGAAGGAGGAAGGATGGCGGTGTAGTGGAGAGTCGTAGCCGTGCCGAGTGTTCGCAGTGCAGTGCAGACCCACGGCGGTGGCACCGGCTCCGTCTCCGACTTTGGTTCCGGCGCGTTCCGCAGCAGCAGCGTTCCGGTGGCTCCTGCTTCCCTCCCTCCTTCCTCTTCTCCCTCTCTCTCGGTCTCGCGTTGTGGTGTGGTGTAGTGCCACCAGCGGCGGCGGCGAATGGGATGAGGCTTGGGCACCGGGAGGGGTCCTTTTATATTGTCAAGCTCGCTTTGATCCATGGCGAGCGGTCGGGATCCGCCATACGGCATCCAAGGGCTGTGGCGAGCGCTAGGCTATGGTTGGCGTGATTTCGACGTGAACTTGGCCGCCAAGGCTCGGCGACACGCGGGGGATAGGCGGGGAGCAGTGCGGGACCGGGATCATGCGATTTGCGTGGCCCCGTTCCCCGTCGCCTTTGCGAGGAAGAAGAACAGGGGACGAGCGGCGTGGCTGACTGGCGGGGCCGGGATGGCAGCGGCTCTGGGCGAGTGCCACATGGGTCAGCAACTTAATTTAGGAGTTTTGAAATGTAATTAACATGCATATTATTCCCAGGTTTTAATTCCTACATGCATGCACAAAGAAAATTGGGTTTTGGAATAATAAAAAGAAAAATTTTAATTGGTTGGTATTTTTAAGTATTTGAATTTTTAGGGTTGTTACACTTAGTGAGGTCATCATCACTAGATTCACTATCGGATGATACCTTTGAGCCCTTGGCCATGAAGCATGAAGGAGTGTCAAATATAGAAGGCTTGTCATGAATAGCAATGCTTGCATGTGTCTTCTTCTTGCTTTTATTGTCATCGTCACTATCTTCATCACTTGAAGATACATCACTATCCCATGTCACCACATGAGAGTAGTTATTCTTCTTCTTGTATGATGACTCTTTCTTTTCTTTCTTTTCCTTCTTCTCATATTTGTTCTTCTTTTTGCCCTTGTGCTCATCATCACTAGAGTGTGGGTAATCGGCCACCAAGTGATCTTTGCTTCCACAATTGAAGCATCTTCTTTGCCCATCAAATTTCCTTGAATTCTTCTTTCTTCTTGTCCAATAGCCCTTCCTCTTCATGAACTTGCCAAATCTTCTCACTAGAAGAGCCATTTCCTTATCACTCTCACTTGTGCTTGAAGGGTCTTCACTTGATTCAACTTTGGCTTTGCCCTTGCCCTTTGATGATGATGTGGCTATGAATGCCACACTCTTCTTCTTCTCATCCTTGGAGTCTTCATCCTTCTCTTTCTTTTTCTTGTTGATCAACTCCTCCTTGTCATCATCATCTCTATAAGCATCATTGGTCATCACCTCCGCTAGAACTTGGTTTGGTGTCAACTCACTCAAGGTAGTCTATAAGCCCTCATATGTATCCTCAAGCTTCCTCCAAGCTGAAAGCCCTAGTTTGATTTTGATAATTAATGATATCCTAAGGACTAACGTAGATTGGTAATGATGGCAAGGTTTTAGGTTGGTCAATCCATGGTGTGAAGCCTAAAGGAAAATGGTGATGACTAAAGGAAGGCTTAATCATGGAAGGAGCAAAGGTCATCAAGTGAGAAGGCAAAGGTATAATCCAAATAGGTTTTTCTTTTTGGTGAACAAGACACCTAGTGGGTGTGTTCACATTTAGGATAGATAGCCGACTATTAAGGGGAGAACAAGTGTTGGATTACTTTCAAGTGCTCTAGGTTGCATTTCATTTGCATTGAACCAACCAACCTAGAGAACACCTTTGAAAACCCTTGAAAAATGTTTGCAAAATGCTAACACACTGTGCACAAGTGTTGAAGACCTTGAGTGTTAGCACATAGAAGCAAGGGGTGAGAAATAGACTTGAAAAACCCTGAGAAGTGAGCATCGGACTGTTAGTAGGGGCAGCGTCGGACTATTGTCCAGAGTCCGACGCCTAACCCTAGTTCTGGCCAATCACGAGCGTCGGACGCTCGGTTAACGAGCATCGGACCATTGCCCACTTCAGTTCGACGGTGGCGAGCAGTGTCGGCGTGACGCGTGGCGTTCGGGAGAGCATCGGACGTAGAGCTTCGTCCGACGACGAGCGTCGGACTGGAGTCCGACGATTTTGAGCGAGTTGAAACCTCTCTGAAAACGTCGGACCGTGGTGATCATTGGTCCGACGGCTAACCTCACGAGAGTCCGACGGTGGCCGAGTTGTGTCTCGTCTGTGAGAGTCGGACGGTCCAACGCCTGGAGCAGTGCGCGCGTCGGACCATCAGCTTGAGCGTCCGACAGTTGGGAAAACGGCGCGACAAGTAGCCGTTGAGATCCAGCGGCTGAGGTTGAACGAGAGTTGACACGTGGCAGCCATCCGAGCGTCGGACGCGAAGGATTAGTCCGACGGACTCAGTCTGACGCCCCGAAAAGCGTGTTAATGGCTGTTTTTCAGTGGGTAACGGCTAGGATTGCACTTAGGGGTATTTATACTCCTTCCCTGGTCACTTGGTGACAACTCTTGCACACTTGATTCATTTGCATACTCTTTGTGAGCATCCTAAGCCTCCCACTCACTCAATTGATCATCTCTTGTTCATCCATTTGAGTTGAGTGATCCTCAAGTGCATCATTGCTTAGTGATCTGCATTCTAGAGCACTTGAGAGCAAGCCAAGGCTGAGTTCTTGGGACATTGCCGTGTCCCTAGCGGCTTGGAGGTGATTCCGGTGTGAGGTTGATTGGTGTTTATTCAAGCCCACACCGAGGTGATTGATTGTGAGAGGTTTTGTGGTTATCCTCAGCGGAGTGCCAAAATCAACTCTAGTGGATTGCTCGTGGTTGACAGCCACTTCTCTTGTGTTGGTGAGCGGCTCCCGGTGAGGGATTGGCGTGTGAAGCCTAGCTCGCAATCCACCAAGGAAGACCGGTGCCACAACGAGGAGTAGCGTGACGGCGATCACGTGAACCTCGGTAAAAAAATCGAGTGTTCTTTGTCTTCTCCACCATCGAGTGGACTATTGGCTTTCTTGTATTCTATTGGGTTTGATCATTTGGTTTTCATATTGGATATATCCCGGTGATTGGTCTTCACGGCGTGCGGACTTCACTTCAATCAAGCCCATCGGTATAATCCTCTGGATCTCTCTTCCTTGCGCTTAATACTTGTTTAGGTGCCATCTCCTTAGGTTCGGGGGAGTTGGTTTCTTGCGTGTTGAGTGCTTATATTTGTGAGTAGCATATCTTGATAGGTGGCTTGCATAGAATAGTTTAGAGCTAGCGCTTTGTCTCGCTTGCTTATCAACTAACTTGTCCTAGTATTTTGCTAGAATTTTTAATAGGCTATTCACCCCCCTCCTTTCAAGTGGTATCGAAGCCGAGGTCACCATCGTTTGAGGCTTAACATCTTTGTGGTGAAAAATGGCTCAAATCAATGTGTTGGGGAAGCCGCCAAAGTTTGATGGCACAAGCTATGATCATTGGAAGAGGAAGATGATAGTGCATTTCATGACCATGCATATCGATGTGTGGAAGGTGACGGAGACAAAAATTGAGTATGAGAATGCTCAAGCTCCCACCGATGTTGACAAAAGAAAGATGGAGTGCAATGCCCATGCAATCAATGCACTCTACACCGCTCTTGAGTCTCGTGTGTTTGAGCAAATCAAGGATCTTGATTTGGCTCATGACATTTGGAAGCGGTTGGAGGAGACATATGAGGGCACACAAGAGGTCAAGAATGCCAAGGTATACATGTTGAGAGAGAAGTTTGGCACTTTCAAGATGAATGAAGATAAAAGTGTGCCGGAGATGTTCAATCGGCTACAAGTGATAGTGAATGACTTGAAGAGCTTGGGTGAGGACATCAAGGACAAGGACTTCTCTCATAAGTTCTTGAGGTGTTTGCTCGCAAGATTTGCAATCATCAAGACCTTGCTTGCAAGAGAAGACTTGAGCACTAAGAAGATCAACCAAATCCTCGGTGAGATCATCACACAAGACATGAATAATGAAGAGGTGGTTGAGGAGAAGAAGAAAAAGAGTGTGGCTCTCAAAGCTACACCCTCCAAGAGCAAAGGCAAGGCCAAGATGGTTGAGCTAGAAGAAGAATCTACCTCTAGTGATGATGAAGATGATGAGGCCATGGCTCTTCTAGTACGCAAGTTTGGTCATTTCATGAAGAGAAAGGGCTATGGTCAAGGCAAGAAGAAGTTTATCTCCAAAAACAAGCAAGAGCCAAGGAGATGCTTCAAGTGCAAGAGCTTGGATCACTTCATTGTTAATTGTCCTCTAAATAGTGACAATGACAATGAGAGTGATGATGATAAGAAGAAGAGAAAGAAGAAGGACAAGAAAGAGAAGAAGAACAAGAACGTGACTCTCAAGAAGAAGAAGAAGGGGCAATCATATTGTGTCACTTGGGATGATAGTGATGCCTCTACCGATGATGATGATAGTGATGATGAGAGCAAGACCATCAAGAAGAAGGCTATGGCAAGCATTGCTCTCAACAACAAACTATCTCTCTTCGATACTTCATCTACATGCTTGATGGCCAAGCCATCCAAGGTACAATCCGATGATGAGAGTGATGAGGAGGAGCTATCATGTGATGAGCTTATGTCCATGCTTGATTATCACACCCAATTTTGAGGATAAAATTGGATGCATAAACTTATGTGCACCCGAAGATCAGTCACACACATAAGCCGACAAATTCAAGGTAATATCAATAGACAATGCTAAAATACATAACGCAGTATAATGAGAATATAACCTTAACTAGCAAACAGCGGGAAGACACTCCGATCTTCGCGTGTAGACGCCAACTCTACAGGGACACGGCTGACTGATTGATCACAAGCCTAGCACTTCCAAACTAACAATCTGATAACCACCTGAGGTGCGGGGGGAATTGCAAGAGTGAGTCCATGTCGAACTCAGCAAGTATAGTAATTTCATGATCAGTGTAACATAAATAATGTAAAGCATAAAACGGTAAACAATGAGCATGTTAGCAATCGAAAGTCATTATCCTTATGTAAAGATTTCAAGGCCGCCCGTGTCCTTGGGTAAGGCTAGTATACTAGTTTAATAAATTCTGCGCAGAAGTGTACACTTTCACTGTGAGCCGTGATTTACCCTTTCGCCCGAAGTGATCAGCCTCTTAGCCCACTACCAAGGAAGACCGGCAGGGTTCACTATGAAGCATTTCAAAGGTTCGTCTAACAAGTTAGGGCCGCTAGGTTTCATCAAGTCAGTCTGTGTGATACAACCAGTCACAGGGATCCGCAGTCTGCTTTTCCCCATTTGCGCCACGAGGGTAACCTCAGGCCGTCATACTTAACTAAAACCAGAACCATGTAGCCCTCACAGTTGTACTGTCCCTCCAGAAGCTTCGTTTACAGATAAATCCTCAAGTTGCTAAAAAGTTATTTTTATCGTTTGTTACTTAAACATTAATTAAGCCACAAGATCATGATCACAACAAGAATTCCCAACTATACTTGCCTTAATTTGGTTTTCACCCCACAGCAGTTGCTCAGAATCTTCAAGCTTCATCTTTCACGTTGTAGCTTCTGGTCTCCAGCGCCTACTTACGGTTCTCTTCTATTCGTAGCAAACACCAAGTATAGACGAACATACAAACAAACAAATAGAGACAACTAAGAACAATACACCATACAAGGCAAAACAATATTTGAAAAGGTCGTAAAATTAATCTACGCATCCCTACGAATACCACACGCGAAACCCACGCTAATAAGAGCTATAACGCACAAGAAACGACTACCGAAAGATCTACAAGAAAACTGTGAGCTTCATTAATTTTAATTGTATAAAACATGTACGAGATGTTTCAAATAAATACCTAAATGGAACTACATCAATTTATATTTGAAACCGATAATTACAATACAAATTAATCGTATTTTATTAATAGATGTTCTTATATATTATAAACAACTTAGGTGTAAACTTTCCAAAAGAAATATTTACATGGAAACATCTAATTTAGTTTATGTATTCGTGCTTAAACTAATCAAATTTTAATTAGAAACACATAAGTTGACATTAAGTAAATTAATCATGCCATAATAACATTTATGTATATAAAAAAAGCTGAGGTATAAAAGCTATGTGTTTTTAGTATAAAACTATGAATTAAATTATAAACACATTAGCACACATGAACGCTTACTTCTTAGACGTAAGATTACGTATCGCTAAATATATATAGTCATCACGCATGGTGCTTGCCAGCTTGTGCGCATGCTATTCGCTTGAAGTTGAAGGTCTGCATATGTTGCAGTAGGAAAACATATGACGAACAGGAAAGCAGGCTTGCAAGGGAGGGAAGCAGCAGGTTGGCTGCAGTCGGCGGCGCCATGGCCAGCAACAGCTCGACCTCACCGGAGATCGGCGATTCGTCGACCTCGGGCACAATCGATCAAAAAGAAAGCACGGGGACGGATTACGGGGCACAGAGGATTCACCTAGGCCCTTGATGTGGACTGGGACAAGTTCGACGACGACAGACGAGGCCCAGCGGCTCTTCCTTGCTGCGGGGCACGGCAATGGAATAGACACGATGGTGAAGCAGCGCTGAAGGCGTCAATGGCGGCGGCGGACGTCTCCTGTTCTTCTCGGCGAGATCGGCGGCGCGAGGCGAGCTAGGGCTAGCGGCGGCACACGGGGTACGTCCGTGCGTGGGTCACGGAGCGGTTCGAGAACGCACAAGATCAGGTAGGAGCAAATGACCAACGAGGCCGCTGGCTCGCCTGCTAGGCTGGGTGGGCCGCAGCGCTAAATAGCTGAGAGGTCATGCTGGCCGAATAGAGAGAAGATTCTTAAAGTAATTTTTTTCTTTTTAAAGCTAGTTTGCAAAATCATTTCAAAGGCATTTCAAAGCACTTTGAATTTTGGATCAAAACCACTCAGCACAATAAAGCAGATGCACCAGTATGAATGCACAAACAAGTTTCTAATTACTTAAGACAAATTTTAATTCAATGAAAATTATTGTTTTATTTTATTTTCATGAGCATAAAAATTCATAATTAAATGAGTTTAGCCCTATTTTCAAAACTGCAAATTTTAGGGTGTTACAAATCTACCCCCTTAAGAGGAATCTCGCCCCAAGATTCACAGAGACTAGCAAGAAGGATGGGGATATTTTTTTAAGAACTAGGCTCACATAGGACTTGAACACAAAAGCTTCGAGCTAGCACTTCATAATTTATCTTGAGTGTTCTGGCCCTTCTTGTCTGGATAATCTGTATAAGCCTGACCATCTATTGTATTGAGCTCATCCAAATGTATTTGGTCCTCTACATTAACTTCTGAAAACTCATAGTCCACTTTACTATCCTCATTGTACACATCGTCTTACAAGTCAACCTCCGATTCTCGATTGCAGGTTGAATATGAACATATTCAATTCTTTCTCCTGATGGTGTTGTTAGAAGCTTGGGCATACTTAATATCTCCATTACAGGCCGATAACCATCCCATTCCAAGGATAACATCAATATCCAAAGGAGTTTTTGAATCTATTTTAACTTGAGTCAAATCACACAGTATAATAAATCATATGCACCAGCATGTATGCACAACCATGTTGTTACAACGTATCATGAATTTTAATTCAATGGAAAGTTTTAATTCCCTTGTTTTATGAGCACTGAAATACACAATTAAATCAATTTTATCTTATTTCAAAACTTGTAAACTTTGGGGTGTTACATTGATGATGCCAATACTTACATTGAGGCCAAGAGAAAGGAGTGCAAAGAATTGCGCAAAGGCAAGATAGCCGTTGAGCAATTCTTTGATGAGCTTTTGAAGTCTCATGAGAGGCTAATGGAAGCCCATGAGAACCTCAAGGTGGCTCACTCCAAGCTTGAGAATGCTCATTCCTCTCTAGTGGCCGAAAATGAGAAGAGGGCATCCATCAAGACATGTGACATGGGTTCATCATGTGATATCCTTAGTGACATGTCAATTCCTTCTTGCAGCTCCACCACTCCTATTTCACCCAAAGTTGATGACTCTAAGTCCTCACTTGTGGTAGAAAACAAAAACCTCAAGGAGGAGGTCAACAAGCTCACCCGTGCCTTAGGCAATGCCTATGGTGGGGATGCCCGCTTGCTAAAGTGCTTGGGTAGCCAAAGATTTAGTCACTCTAAGGAGAGACTAGGCTATACCACCAAGAAAGGCAAGACCGCTTTTGTGACTCCCAAAGCTAGATTTGTGAGGAGCAATGGTAGGTATTGCCAAAGATGCAAGCAAGTAGGGCATAATAAGCAATATTGCATGGCCAACAAGATCAAGCAAGTAAAATTTGCTAGTGCGACTTCAATTCGCCTTGGTTCTTATTGCATGCTACCAAGGGAGTGAAGGGTGTTAAAGTCAAGTATATTGGTACACTAAGAGGCAACCCACGGATGAGATCCATTTGGGTGCCTAGGTCTTTGGTCACTAACCTCCAAGGACCCAAGAACACTTGGGTACCTAAAACCAATTGATCTATTCTTTGTAGGTCAATTATAAAGCCGGAGGAAGACATTGGGTGATTGATAGTGGATGCACTCAACACATGACCGGAGAGTCTAGTATGTTCAATTCTATCAACACAAATGGTGGCCAAGAGTTTGATTCTATCACATTTAGTGACAATGGAAAAGGCAAGGTGAAAGAATTAGGCAAGATTACTATGTCAAATGATATGAGCATATCAAATGTGTTGCTAGTTGAATCTCTCAATTTCAACATATTATCGGTTGCACAACTATGTGATCTTGGTTTCAAGTGCATCTTTGGTATTGATGATGTTGAGATTGTTAGTGTGGATGGTTCCAACTTGATCTTCAAGGGCTTTAGATATGGGAACCTATACTTGGTGGATTTCAATGATAGTGAAGCAAAACTTTCTTCATGTTTGATCTCAAAGTCAAGTCTTGGTTGGTTGTGGCATAGAAGACTTGGACATGTTGGGATGAAGCAACTTGGTAGATTGGTCAAGCATGATATGGTTAGAGGCTTGAAGGATGTACACTTTGAGAAGGATAGGTTGTGTAGTTCTTGTCAATTTGGAAAGCAAGTTGGGAACACACACCCTAAAAAAGGCATGATGAGTACATCTAGTCCACTTGAGCTATTGCATATGGATTTGTTTGGTCCAACCACTTATGCAAGTATTGGAGGAAGAAAATATGGCTTTGTGATAGTTGATGACTTCTCAAGATATACTTGGGTCTTCTTTCTAGTTAACAAAAGTGAAGTGTATGGAATCTTTAAGTCTTTCATCAAGAGAAGTGAAAATGAGTTTGATATAAGGGTGAAGCAAGTTAGGAGTGATAATGGAAGTGAATTCAAGAATACAAGAGTTGATGAGTTTTGTGATGATCTAGGAATCAAGCATCAATTCTCGACAAAGTACACTCCTCAATCAAATGGTCTTGTCGAAAGAAAGAATAGAACTCTCATTGATATGGCAAGAACCATGCTAAGTGAATACAATGTTAGTGATGAATTTTGGGCGGAAGCTATCAATACGGCTTGCTACACTAGCAACCGTCTATATTGTCATTCAATGTTGAAGAAGACACCCTATGAGCTCTTGAATGGAAGAAAACCCAGCATTGCATATTTTAGAGTGTTTGGTTACAAATGTTATATCTTAAAGAAGGGCACTCGTTTGGGTAAATTTGATAAGAAGTGTGATGAAGGATTTCTTCTTGGATATTTAACTTCAAGCAAAGCATATAGAGTATGGAACTTGACACATGGGATAGTTGAAGAAGTCCATGATGTTGAGTTTGATGAAACTAATGGGTCTCAAGAAGAGAAGGATAATCTAGATGATGTAAGAGGACCTCAATTAGTTGATGCTATGAAGAACATGGACATTGGTGACATTAGACCAAGACAAATTGAAGATAATGATGATGAAGTCATCCCTCCTATTGTACAAGTGGAAGATGAAGCAAATCAAGCAAGCTCAAGTGAATCTCAAGCTCAAGCTCATGATCAAGATCAAGACCAAGTTCAAGATGCTAGTTCATCTCATATTCTCCAACCAACTCACATTGCAAGAGACCATCCTCTACATCAAATTGTTGGCGATATTAGTAGAGGTGTACAAACGAGGTCAAGAGTGGCTTCATTTTGTGAGCACTATTCATTTGTCTCACAAGAGGAGCCTACCAACATTGAGAAGGCACTCAAAGATGAGGATTGGATCAATGCTATGCATGAAGAGCTCAACAATTTTGAGAGAAATCAAGTATGGGAATTAGTTTCAAGACCAAGTAAATACAATGTGATTGGCACCAAGTGGGTCTTCCGGAACAAGCAAGATCAAGATGGGATTATTATGAGGAACAAAGCTAGATTGGTTGCACAAGGTTACACTCAAATTGAAGGCTTAGACTTTGGAGAAACTTATGCACCGGTGGCAAGATTGGAAGCAATCCGGATCTTATTGGCATATGCATGTGCTTATGATATCAAGCTCTATCAAATAGATGTCAAAAGTGCATTCTTGAATGGATACATCAATGAGTTAGTCTATGTTGAGCAACCTCCCGGTTTTGAAGATGATAAGAAGCCCGATCATGTATATAAGCTCAAGAAGGCCCTCTATGGCTTGAAACAAGCACCAAGAGCATGGTATAAGAGGTTGAGCGACTTCCTACTCTCTAAAGGGTTCAAGATGGGAAAAGTTGACACCACACTCTTCACTAAGAAGATCGAGAATGACTTGTTCATCATGCAAATCTATGTTGATGATATCATCTTTGGATCAACAAATTAAGCATTTTGTGAGGAGTTTGGAGAAATGATGGCCAAAGAATTTGAAATGTCCATGGTAGGTGAACTTAGCTACTTTCTTGGACTCCAAATCAAGCAATTAAAGAATGGCACATTTGTGAGTCAAAGCAAGTATATCAAGGACATGGTGAAGAAGTTTGGATTGCAAAATGCAAAAGCAATCTCAACACCAATGGACACTAGTGGAAGCTTGGAACCGGATGAAGAAGGTGAATTGGTTGATCAAAAGCAATATCGGTCAATGATTGGTAGTCTACTCTATGTGACCGCTTCTAGGCCAGATGTGATGTTTAGTGTGTGTATGTGCGCAAGGTATCAAGTCTCTCCAAGAGAAAGTCATTTGAAGGCAACTAAAAAAATAGTGAGGTACTTAAAGAGCACACCTAACGTTGGTTTGTGGTATCCCAAGGGCTCCAACTTCACATTGATAGGTTATGCGGATGCGGACTATGCCGGTTGCAAAATTGATAGAAAGAGCACTTTCGGTACATGTCAACTCTTGGGAAGGTCACTAGTTTTATGGTCATCCAAAAAGCAAAATAGTGTTGCACTTTCTACCGCCGAAGCGGAATACATTAGTGCGGGAAGTTGTTATGCACAATTGCTTTGGATGAGGCAAACCTTGAAGGACTACGGATTGAAATTCAACAAGGTTCCATTGCTATGTGACAATAAAAGTGCGGTGAAGATCACAACCAATCCGGTGCAACATTCAAGAACCAAACACATAGATGTGAGGCACCATTTCATAAGAGATCACCAAGCAAAAGGAGATATTGTAATCACAAGTGTAGGCACCGAAGATCAACTAGCCGACATATTCACCAAGCCACTTGATGAAGCTAGATTTTGCAAGCTAAGGAATAAGTTGAACATACTTGACTATTCCAACATGTGTTGATGCACTTCATGAATATCTTATGACATGTCTATTCTCCAAGCAAGGCAAAGGTATCATTGTTTGACATGTGCATTCATACTTTGCTAGCACTTGCTAGATCATATAGACATGATTTTGTTCTCTTTAGGTCATTCATTGAAAGCTAAAATGGTTTTGAAGTCTATATGGCATCACTATTGCTTGGTTGATTGCTTGATCTAGTGATGGCATATAACTTGTTCATGGGGATGCAAACCTAGTGTTGAATCTAGATTAAATGAGTAACTAAGTGCTTAACTCAACATAGGCAAGATAACCCTGGGTGGTCTGAAGAAGCTTGTCTTTAGTTCAAACCGAGTTAAGACATTTGTACAAATTTGCTAGATTGAACCAAAATTTGACTAACAAAGGTCTCTCATTCCATTAACTTGACCCTTTTGTGGTACTTGATGCCAAGGGGGAGAAAGAACAAAGATAAAATGACAAAGGGGGAGAGAACTTGAACTTCGCGATGAACCATCGTTAGGCCAATGATGGAAGAGCAATAGGCCAATGTAAAGGGATCAAAATTTTTGAATCATAACCTTTACTTAAGATAAGCTCACCTTAAGGGGGAGCAAACTCATGAACTTGATTGTTTGCATTTGGAATGTGCACTCACATATGTTTGATGCACTTGCATATGTTTTTATATTATATTGCCATGTTCTTGAGTGGAGTATATTAGTATAGAATTGTTTGATAACTTGATAACTAGCATGCTTACGTGATAGCTAGATGATCTTGTACATTACAAGTGGTCTTACAAGTGGTTCTTGAGCATTGCATATAATGTTGATCTCACGGTATACTCAAGTTTTGTGATCATCTAGTTATCAAAAGTGCTAAGGATGGAGATTTCCGCAACTTCGATATGAAATTTTCAATCGGTATCACGCTTCAAAGGTTTATCCTAACCATCCTAACACATCTTGGTGGAAATTTACTCTCTATATATGCATATATGCAAGCTTTCAAATCCAAACTCATGCACATATGTAGGGGGAGCCAAATAGCCACCAAACTGAATTTGTCTTGCTTGTTCTTTCCAAAACATGACAATCTTGTTTGGACAAGCTCACAAGTTCAAAAACAAACTTAACTCTTATATTTGTAAGGGATGTCATCAATTACCAAAAAGGGGGAGATTGAAAGCCCTAGTTTGGTTTTGATAATTAATGACATTCTAAGGACTAACCTAGATTGCTAGTCATGGCAAGGTTTTAGGTTGGTCAATCCATGATGTGAAGCCTAAAGGAAAATAGTTATGACTAAAGGAAGGCTTAATCATGGAAGGAGCAAAGGTGATCAAGTGAGAAGGCAAAGGTATAATCCAAATAGGTTTTCCTTTTTGGTGAACAAGACACCTAGTAGGTGTGTTCACATTTAGGATAGATAACCGACTATTAAGGGGAGAACGAGTGTTGGATTACTTTCAAGCGCTCCAGGTTGCATTTCATTTGCATTGAACCAACCAACCTAGAGAACATATTTGAAAACCCTTGAAAAATGTTTGCAAAATGCTAACACACTGTGCACAAGTGTTGAAGACCTTGAGTGTTAGCACATAGAAGTAAGGGGTGAGAAATAGACTTGAAAAACCCTGAGAAGTGAGCGTCGGACTATTGGCAGGGGCAGCGTCGGACTATTGTCCAAAGTCCGACGCCTAACCCTAGTTCTGGCCAATGGCGAGCGTCGGACGCTCGGTTAATGAGCGTCGGACCATTGCCCACATCAGTCCAACGGTGGCGAGCAGTGTCGGCATGACGCGTGGCGTTCGGGAGAGCGTCGGACGCTAGAGCTTCGTCCGACGGCGAGCGTCGGACTGGAGTCCGACAATTTTGAGCGAGTTGAAACCTCTCTGGAAGCGTCGGACCGTGGTGATCATTGGTCCGACGGCTAACCTCGCGAGAGTCCGATGGTGGCCGAGCTGTGTCTCGTCTATGAGAGTCGGACGGTCCGACGCCTGGAGCAGTGCGCGTGTCGGACCATCAGCTTGAGAGTCCGACGATTGGGAAAACGTCACGAGAAGTAGCCGTTGAGATCCAGCGGCTGAGGTTGAACGAGAGTTGACACGTGGCAACCATCCGAGTGTCGGACGCGAAGGATTAGTCCGACGGACTCAGTCTGACGCCCCGAAAAGCGTGTTAACGGCTGTTTTTCAGTGGGTAACGGCTAGGATTACACTTAGGGGTATTTATACTCCTTCCCTGGTCACTTGGTGACAACTCTTGCACACTTGAATCATTTGCATACTCTTTGTGAGCATCCTAAGCCTCCTACTCACTCAATTGATCATCTCTTGTTCATCCATTTGAGTTGAGTGATCCTCAAGTGCATCATTGCTTAGTGATCTGCATTCTAGAGCACTTGAGAGCAAGCCAAGACTTAGTTCTTATTCTCTTGGAACATTGCCGTGTCCCTAGCGGCTTGGAGGTGATTCCGGTGTGAGGTTGATTGGTGTTTGTTCAAGCCCACACCGAGGTGATTGATTGTGAGAGGTTTTATGGTTATCCTCAGCGGAGTGCCAAAACCAACTCTAGTGGATTGCTCGTGGTTGATAGCCACTTCTCTTGTGTTGGTTAGCAGCTCCCGTTGAGGGATTGGCGTGTGAAGCCTAGCTCGCAATCCACCAAGGAAGACCGGTGCCACAACGAGGAGTAGCGTGACGGCGATCACGTGAACCTCGGTAAAAAAATCGAGTGTTCTTTATCTTCTCCACCATCGAGTGGACTATTGGCTTTCTTGTATTCTATTGGGTTTGATCATTTGGCTTTCATATTGGATATATCCCGGTGATTGGTCTTCACGGCGTGCGGACTTCACTTCAATCAAGCCCATCGGTATAATCCTCTGGATCTCTCTTCCTTGCGCTTAATACTTGTTTAGGTGCCATCTCCTTAGGTTCGGGGGAGTTGGTTTCTTGCGTGTTGAGTGCTTATATTTGTGAGTAGCATATCTTGATAGGTGGCTTGCATAGAATAGTTTAGAGCTAGCGCTTTGTCTTACTTGCTTATCAACTAATTTGTGGTCTAGTATTTTGCTAGAATTTTTAATAGGCTATTCACCCCCCTCTAGCCTATACGGTCCTTTCACAAGCTTCATGAGCACTCTCAATGTTCTTGATTTTCTCAAAGATCTTCTCATCTATGGCCTCATGGATAGCACAAACCGCAATGTCATTGAGTTGGAACAACATCTCTTCGGCGGTTGTGGGGTTGGCCACATTGGCAATCTCTATCTTGGTCTCCGCAACTTTCCAAACCTCTCTATTGATTGAATTGATGTGTGAGGTCATCTTGCTCTTCGAATATGCATAATTTGTGCCATCAAATTGGGGTGGCATCTTAGTGTTGTTGATGTGAATGTTGAGTTGAGCCATTTTGTCGCCGTAGGTTGTTAAGCCTCAAATCAATGGTGCCTCGGCTCTGATACCACTTGAAAGGTCCTAAATGGCTAGAGGGAGGTTAATAGCCTATAAAAATTCTACAAACAACACTTAAGACAAAGTGGTTAGACAATTAAGCGGCGAAGCGAATTTTGCACTAGCCTACTAAAAGATGCAAGCCACCTAACCGTTCTAGGCTATAGTCTCTAAGTTCACACACAAAAAGTTAGGTCACTACTTTACTCTACTTCTAGGTGAGCAACTACACAAGATAAGTACAAGAAGGTAAGTGCTCAAATGTAAAGAAGAGAGAGATGGTTATACCACCGGTGAAGTGATGATATGAATACCAATGAAATCAATCACAATGAATAAGAGAGATCCTCGGTAGAGAGATGACACAAGATTTTTACCGAGGTACTTGCTTGCCGGCAAACTACTCCTCGTAGCGATACACCCATTTAGAGGTTCACGTGCTAATTGGCATCACACACCAAACCCTTCTCAAGGGTGCCGCACAACCAACACAAGATGGGGATCCACAAGTTACGCACAATCCACTAGAGTAGCCAATTGTGATCTCCCGCGGGGAAGGCTCAAGAACCCCTTACAACTTCACCGATCGGAGACGGAGACAATCACCAACTCCCCTCAACGATCCTAGCAGCTCCAAACCGTGTAGGAGTCAGCAAACTCCAAGAGTAACAAGAGAATCCGCTGGAAAAACAGTCACCAGTGCCTCTAGATGAACACACTCATGCAATGCACTTGATGCTCTCCAATCTCACCAAAATGATGATCTCAATTAAGTGGAATGTTGGAGAGATGAGTGGAGAGGCTCACTAGCTTGCTATGTCAATGAAAATGTCAAAGACAGAGAGCACAAGCCAGCCACTCCACTACCTATAGCCCCCACTCAAAGATTCAACCATTACTCACTGTTTTCGGGGGCACCGGACACTTCTTTAGTTCACACCGGACGTGTCCGGTGCGGCGTCCGGTGTATCGCCCAGTGACACGTGTACTAGCTATTTGAATTCTCCCGCTATGCGCACTCACACCGGACGCGGAGCCATCACACCAGACGCTCCGACGCCCGTGTCCGATGTCCACGCAGAGAGGTTCCAGAGAGCACAATTGCTCACCGGACGCGTCTGGTGCAGGATCACTGGACGCTTGAAAGCCCATGTTTGGTTTTGGGTAATTGATGAAACCTAGTTTGCTAACGATTGCTCTAAGTGTTTCATGAGAATTGATTAGCAAATGGCAAGATGGAGCAAAGGACCGGGTCGGTGGAGGTCACAAGTGAAGGGCAATGACGGCGTCCATGAAAATGGTGTAAGTCCATCAACAAAGGAGAAAGCCCTATTGACGGCATCCATGCAAATGGTATAAGTCCATCATCATAGGTGTCCACAAGGTCCATTAAGAGATGAGAAGGAAGTTGATAAGAAACCGGGAGCTCAAGGCAAAGGTATAACCAATAGGAGCTCTTTTGGTTTTGGTGATCAAGACTCCATAGAGGGAGTGATCACATTTAGGATAGATAGCCGTACTATCAAGAGGGGCGAAATCATTGATGAAATACGGTTATCAAGTGCCACTAGGTGTTCATGATCATTGCATATGCATATAGATGCTAGTGACACTAACTTGACCCGTGGAGAACTCTTTGAAAAAGGCTAACACACGTGCACCTAAGTGAGAGACACTTTGGAGTGTTAGTGACTTAAGAAACGGGGTGAAGTTCGAGGGTTAGAGAGGGTTTGGTCCTCTCTTCCTCCTGCCGAGCTTGCGAGGCAGGATTCGGCGAATTTCGGAAACGTTACAATAGAAAAAGTAGCGTCGGACTCTAACTTGACTGAGCGTCGGACCATTGTCTTCGGTCCGACGGCTAACCCCTTCAGCAAGCGTCGGACGCTTGATTCCTGAGCGTCGGACCATTAGCCGAAGCGTCCGACGGTGCAGTTCGTGCGAGAGATAACACGTGGCGAGCTCTGAGAGCGTCGGACTCTTGGCGTTAGTCCGACGGTGAGCGTCGGACCAACGTCCGACGGTTTTCAGGGCTCGGGGAGCTCTCTGGAAACGTCGGACGGCCGCGATCGTTGGTCCGACGGCTTCGTCCCGCTGAGTCCGACGGTGTCAGCTGAGGGCGTCGGACCGTTTGTGTTAGTCCGACGACCTACCGTCCGACGGTTCGTTTTGGCGCGAGGAAATAGCCGTTGTGATCCAACGTTCGACTTCAAACGGCTAGTGACACGTGGCGTTCATCCGAGGCGTCGGACCATGCGGATTAGTCCGACGCTCGGGCCGTCGGACAGTCCGACGGTACGCAGTGAACTCTAAACGGCTAGTTCTTTGTGTGTGGCTTATAAATAGCGACTTGGCCGGTTTGGGGAGGAGCTCTTGGCACTCCTAAACATCATAACATACTTGTGAGCCTTCCCACTCCACTCTCACTCATCCTACTTGATTGTGTTCATCATTTGGTGAGTTTGGAGAGCATCAAGTGCATTGCATTGATTGAGATCATCTAGAGGCACTTGGTAGTGGTATTTCGCAGCGGTTTCTCTTGTTACTCTTGGAGTTTGCCGACTCCTAGACGGCTTGGAGCTGCGAGGATCGTTGAGGGGAGTTGGTGATTGTCTCCGCCTCCGATCGGTGAAGTTGTGAGGGGTTCTTGAGCCTATCCCCGCGGGAGATCGCGAAAGGCATCTTTAGTGGATTGCTCGTAGCTTGGTGGATCCCCATCTTGTGTTGGTTGTGCGGCACCCTTGAGAAGGGTTTGGCGTGTGATGCCAATTAGCGCGTGAACCTCCAAGTGGGTGTATCGCTACAACGAGGACTAACTTGCCGGCAAGCAAGTGAACCTCAGTAAAAAATCTTGTGTCATTTCTCTACCGAGGATTTCCCTTATATGTGATTGATTGGTTATATTGGACTTCATATCTTCTCTTCACCGGCGGTATTGAAATCACCTTTACTCTTTACATTTGTGTACTTCTCTCTTGTGTAGCTTGTTAGTTAGTTGCTCACTTAAGAGTAGTGTAAAGTAGTAACATAGCCTTTGAGTGTGAACTAGAGATCATAGTGTAGTATACTTGTCTAGGTGGCTTGCATAGCATAGTTTAGAGCTAGTGTTTTGCAAAGCTTGCTATTGTTACTAATCGTCTTGTTAAGTGTAGTTTGTAGATTTTTATAGGCTATTCACCCCCCCTCTAGCCATTTAGGACCTTTCAACGCTCCTCAGCGTCCGCCGCTCCAACGGCACTCTGCTGCTCGCTACGATATATGCACCGGACGGTAGAATAGTGTTCCCAGCACGTCCGGTGAAAACTTCACCGAACCGACCCGAGAGCACAGGGTTCGCACCGGACGCGTCTGGTGCACCTTTCTACATTGAGAATTCACCGAAAAGCGCTGAATCCTGTCTCACAAGCATGGCAGGAGGGAGAGAGGACCCAAACCCCTCTCTACCGCTCAAACTTCACCCTGTTTCTAAATGCGCTAACACTCCAAAGTGTCTCTCACTTTAGTGCACGTGTGTTAGCATTTTCCAAAGAGTTTTCAACGGGCTTTGTTAGTGTCACTAGCATCTACATGCATGTGCAATGAATATGAACACTTAGTGACACTTTGATAACTGCATTTCATAAACGGTTTCTCCCCTCTTGATAGTATGGCTATCTATCTTAAACGTAATTACTCTCTCTATAGAGTCTTGATCACCAAAAGCAAAAGAGCTCCTATTGGTTATACCTTTGCCTTGAGCTCCTAGCTTTTCTCTATCTTCCTTCTCATTACTTGATGAAGCTTGTGGACACCTTTGATGATGGACTTATACCATTTGCATGGATGCCGTCATTAGGGCTTTCTCCTTTTGTTGATGGACTTACACCATTTGCATGGACGCCGTCATTGCCCTACACTTGTGGCCTTCACTGACCCGGTCCATTGCTCCATCTTGTTGTTTGCTAATTAATCTCATAAAACACTTAGAGCAAACATTAGTAAATTAGGTTTCATCAATTACCTAAAACCAAACAAGGGCTTTCATCACCCCCTCTACCCATTTAGGACCTTTCACCCCTTTTGGGCATCCTCGATCCTTTCAAATGCTAAAGCTCTTCTAAATAAAACATTATTGGATGTTGTTTGATCCCGTCAATCCATATGTGTTTGGGGATTGGCGTAAAAATTAGTTTAAGTTTCACTTCAATCCACCCCACATGTAGATTGATGCGAATCCAATTAACATCCACACAAGATAGTATTCAAAGGTCTTGTAATATTAGCTTAGTTTTATTGCATATATCTACAATATTGTTATGAAATTTTAAACTTGCTTGTAGTTGAGATGCTACTATTGTGTCGTCATGTTTTTTAGATAAACTAACTTTATCGGAAAACAGATTTGTGTGAAATTTATGTGTTCAACCTTAGAGAGATGACGTCACAAACCTGATATCCTTTAGTCATGTATGAAATACAGGTGAAGCCGTTTTGCCAAACGGTTTGTTAAAACGGCTTTAGTTCTAATTGTGGAACTGTTTTGAGAGTTAGAAAAAATAACTCTATTTGGTTAAGCTGAATTTGGTTATAGCTAAATTCTATGGATAAATTATTATGAGAAAAAATAATATTTTGTGACACTAAAAATAAGAACTAACCTAAACGAAACGAGCGATGGTCTCACGGAAACCCCTCGGTAAATGGGGCTAAAATCGATTTATTTTTGGGGCCAAGGATGCATTTTCCTAGTAGCAGAGAGAAAGGACGTGTATTCCATTATTTTTAGACCAACCGCACCGGCGTCCTGGACGCCATCCTAGAGGAGAGATTCCCCAGATAAGAGCGCTGCAGCGGGGTCCTGCATGCCGTCCGGGACACCGGCGGATCCGGCACTCCGAGGGGAGTAGCGGGCGTCCACTCCGTACCGGGCGGGCTTACCACCGGGCGAACAGAGGAGAGAGAAGAGGCGCGCGGAGAGGGAGAAGGGGCGCACGCACGCCGGCCGCATGCACACACGCTCCGCGCGTGGAGAGGAAGAGGACGACCGCGCACCCGCCGACCGCCCGCCGGTGGCTCGCGCAGACGCCCGCCGCTCGTCGGCGGCTCACGCGTGTTGGAAATAATAACAATTTAGCTATGCACAAATTAATTCCGACAATGAGAAAAAGACCAACAATATGTAAAACATATTTGAGATCTAACACTAGCACTACGATCTGAGATAAAATCACGCCATCTAGTGCTAGCAATAGAAAGGATGCGAGAACGAACAACAGATAGAGAGCGGACATCCTTACAGTGGGGTTATCGGCGCTAACAGCGCAAAAGAAGACGAAGCAGGCCGTCGATGGAGATTAGCGAACACCGGGCGTAGAGAGAAGAATACGTCCAGCGAGCAGTCGCGGCGGCGCTTCCTAAAAACCTGATACGCCCTCTACCCCGTGCAGGGACACGAGAGGACGTCGACTTCGGAGCCTACTCTCCTGGCGTTGATGGCACGTCGACGGCGGGATGGGGAAGACGGTGGCAGCGCAGTAATGTGGAACGGGGAGAGATAAATTCTCGGTGTACTGAGGACGACGTCTCGCCCTTTATTTATACACGCGCACATGTCGCAGCAAATAGGAAACCAATTAGCAGCTCAATCACAGTCATTATGATAATTAACCTGCCGTTTGTGTAATTACCATAATACGAGAATAGTTGCTTACCAAATAGGTCAGCGTAATTTTCTCCATGCATGCAAAAATTTCGAGTGGCAAAAGGAAACCGCGCACCCGCAAGGGTTGGAGCGGGAAATCGCCGGACCATTCACGCGCATGTCGTGCGTGCGCGCCCATTAGCCCCGCCCGGCCTGGCCCGGCGAGGCGAGGCGAGGCGAGCGAGCGCGCGTGTGTTTCTTGCTTTTCCCTCTCTCACATAGCTTCAACTAGTTGGAGATAGCCCACACTTTTAAGTTGGCTTCACTCCATTTAGACTAGCAAGGTGGGACTAAAGTCCCCCCACCATGTCACATATGCATGCATGTGTGAGTGGGCCTTTAGGATTTCTATGGAGATATTTGGGCCATAGCCCAAATCTTCTAACAATCCCCTACCATATCCTAAGGGCACGCGAGTCATACTCCCTGTACAACAGTACTGTTAACATACCAGCTATTTAGTGGAGACCGGTTAAGGTTGAACATCCACCTAGAATAACAAGATAGACCCACCCACAACCGCACAATGGACTAGACCTTGAATTGGCAGTTTGGTGTGAATAGGCTTCTCTTGAAGTCTTGACTGATACTAGGCTGCCATAGCCAACCCCGCGAGTGGAGCGTATAAGTCATACTTCTATCTCACTTCATGAGCTTCTTAAAGAATTCCCAATTCTTATAAATTACGACTAACAGTTGGGCTCACATAGGTGTGTTCTTACAGGGATACTCTGTAGGACAGTATCTCGCTATAAAGCCTCAGAACACATTAAGACAAAGTCAACCTGCCTTATAGAAATGAGAGTACTGCATCTCCAGCGGAGTGGGTTAAAATAGAATTGTACTCTCCCGTCAACCAACAGCTTGTTCTTCCCATATCCTAATTCACGGGATCTCCGATCACATAGGCAAGGTTACTACTGAGGTTAACTCACTTGGGGTCTCAATCCCATCTCCTTCGATGCATTGTCAATCACGGTACGTGATAGTCCCTTCGTAAAGGGATCTGCCACGTTCTTAGCTGTCTGTATATAATCCACAGCTATTACTCCGAAGCTCCTCAATTTCCTGACAGACTTCAATCTACGCTTTACATGTTTAGTGGACTTCGCATTATCCTGACTACTCTTCACCTTTGTGATCACTGTTTGATTATCACAATTAATAAGAATAGCAGGAATTGGTTTCTCAACCACTGGTAAGTCCATCAACAGTTCTCGTAACCATTCAGCTTCAGTAGAAGCTGTATTCAGAGCTGTGAGCTCTGCCTCCATTATAGATTTTGTAAATATTGTCTGCTTACAAGACCTCCAAGAGACAGCACCACCACCCAAAGTGAATATGTATCCACTGATGGCCTTAAGCTCATCAGCTTCTATAATCCAATTTGAATCACTATATCCTTCGAGTACCCCCCAGGTACCCAGAATAGTGAATTGCATAGCTCAATGTACCCTTTAGATAGCGTATTACTCGATCAATACCACGCCAATGATCAGTTCCTGTATTAGAAGAAAATCTGCTCAACTTGCTAACAGCAAATGAGATATCAGGGCGGGTCGCGCTAGCTAGGTACATCAGAGAGCCAATTATTTGGGAGTATCTCAAATGATCCTTACCTAGCCTCTTATTCTTTCGAAGTATTAGGCTAGGATCATAAGGTGTTGGGCAAGGTTTGCTGTCCATATAGCCAAAACGGCTCAATACCTTTTCCACATAATGAGACTGCAAAAGAGTAATCACATTCTCACCTTTATTAAGTTTAATATTGAGAATCACATCCGTTTCCCCCAAATCTTTGATATCAAAATTTTGGGATAAGAATGACTTAACATCATTAATCTCATCGACACTTGTCCCAAAAATCAGTATGTCATCAACATACAAGCACAGGATTACTCCTTTGCCCCCACCATAGCGGTAGTACACGCAAGTGTCGGCTTCATTTACTGCAAATCCAGCAGAGGTCAAAGTCTTATCAAACTTCTCATGCCACTGCTTGGGTGCCTGCTTTAAGCCGTACAAGAATTTGAGTAACCTGCACACATTGCCCTCTTGTCCTTGTGCTATAAATCCATTAGGCTGATCCATATAAATTTCTTCCTCTAGCTCTCCATTAAGGAAAGCTGTCTTCACGTCCATCTGATGAACGAGAAGACCATGGGTAGCAGCCAAGAATAATAGCACTCGGATTGTAGTTAATCTGGCAACCAGTGAGTAGGTATCAAAATAATCCTCGCCTTCCTTTTGTGTATAACCTTTAGCAACAAGCCTGGCCTTGTACTTTTTAATAGTACTATCAGGCCTAAGCTTCTTCTTAAATACCTATTTACAGCCAATCGGTTTACAACCCACAGATCTATCTATTACTTCCCATGTACCATTTGCAGTAATTGAGTCCATTTCACTTTTGACGGCATCTTTCCAATATTCTGCATCTGGCGATATATATGCCTCTGCAATGGTAGTGGGTGTATCATCCACGAGATACACAGTGAAGTCTTCACTAAAGGATTTTGCAACCCTTTATCTCTTACTCCGTCTAGGAGCTACAACACTGTCATCCTCTTCGTTATCATGCGGAGTTATAATTGGTTCAACTATGGGCATTGGTTCAGGAATAAATTCATTTGATGAACTGGGCAAAGAGTAAACATCTTTCATCGGGAATATATTTTCAAAGAATGTAACATCCCGTGACTCTAAAAGTAAATCAACTAAAATATCAGGCGTTTCTAATTTTATCACTAAGAACTTATACGCTGTGCTGTGGTGCGCGTATCCCAAAAGGATACAATCAATTGTCTTTGGTCCGAGCTTGCGCTTCTTATTAATTGATATACTAACCATGGCCAAATAACCCCAAGTGCGCAAGTAGTGGAGAGATGGTTTCCTCCCTTTTCATCCTTCGTACGGAATCACATCACTATTTTTAGTAGGAACTCTATTTAGAACGTGACATGCTGTCAAAACAGCCTCCCCCACCATGCCTTAGCCATACCGGATGTTCCTAACATGACGTTCACCAAGTTCATTAACGTCCGGTTCTTTCTTTCGGCAACCCCATTAGATTGAGGCGAATATGGAGGTGTCTGTTCATGAATTATTCCATTCTCCGCACAGAAAAGATCAAATTCATTGGAGAAATACTCCTCGCCGCGATCAGACCTAACACGTTTGATTTTTATTTTTCAATTGATTCTCTACCTTAGTTTTATAAGTCTTAAAACATTCTAGCGTCTCATCTTTAGTTTTTAGAAGAAATACATAAAAATACTTAGTAGCATCATCAATTAAAGTCATGAAATATCTTTTTCCTCTTTTTGTCAACATACCATTCATTTCACAAATATCAAAATGTATGAGCTCTAATAATGTCGTGCATCTCTCGTCTACAGCCTTATGTGGCTTACGAGGTTGCTTTGCTTGCACACACGCTTGACACTTAGAGCCTTTGACAGTAGAAAAATTCGGAATTAAACTCATACTGGATAGACGCGACATACAACCAAAATTAATGTGACACAAGCGTGAATGCCAAATATCAGCCACCGAATTGTTTGAACCATACACATGGTTCACAACTTTATTACATAAATCGGAGAGTGAAAAGTGGAACAAGCCTCCGCTATCATAGCCTTTACCAATGAACTGGCCATATCTCGAAATGACTACTTTATTAAACTCGAACACCAGCTTGAACCCATCTCGACATAGGAGGGATCCACTAACGAGGTTCTTTATTGAAGGGGCATGCTGCACGTTCTTCAGCCGCATGATCTTTCCCGAAGTAAACTTCAGATCGACCGAACCAACACCAAGAACAGTGGCATGCGACCCATTCCCCATCATGACGGTTGAACCTCGGATGTCCTGATAAGATGAAAACATAGAGACATCAGTAAAAACATGAATATTGGCTCCTGTATCTATCCACCAATCATTAGATTGACATACAGAAAATACGCTAGGTAAAGAATTACCGTACCCAGATCCGTTAGGATCGCCAATAGTCATGTTGGCAGATTTCTGCTCTTGCTGATTCTTCTTGCCTTTGCGGTTCTTGCACTTCTTGGCGAAGTGTCCAGTCTCACCGCAAACGAAGCACACAACTTCATCCATGTCCATCTTCTTCTTCTTGAATTGAGTAGTCTGAACAGCCTTTTACTTGTTCTTGCCAGCGTGCTGCATCACATTAGCGCTGGACTGTCCTTTAGGTGCTTTTGGTGGAGCATCCTTTACCCGACCCTTCTCTTCAACATCAAGACCAGCCAACAAATCCTCAACGGAGATTTTCTGTCTTTTATGTTTCAGAGCCGTGGCAAAGTTCCTCCATGATGGAGGTAATTTGGCAATAATTCCACCGGCCACAAACTTATCAGGCAAAACATGACCGAGCTGTTCAAGTTCCCTCACAATAAGTTGGAACTCATGAGCCTGTTCCACGACCGAACGGTTTTCAACCATTTTATAGTCGTGATACTTCTCCATCACGTACAGCTCGTGCTCAGCATCTGCAGCACCGAACTTATGTGCGAGTGCCTCCCACAGTTCAGCAGCACTCTTAATATTCATGTAAACATGACACAACTGGTCAGAGAGAACGTTAAGAACGCATCCGATGAAAATCGTCGTAGCCGTAGTAAACTCTTGCACCTCTTTCTCAGATCCAAGAGGTAGTGCGGGAGGATTACTCACGACCCAAAACACGCCCATAGCCGTCAGCCACAACTGAGCCCTCGTCTGTTATCTCTTAAAATTCACACCGGTTTCATCGCATCAGAGTATCTCTTAGTCATCGCTAAATGCCTATCAGGTATTTGGATTGTTGGAAATAATAGCAATTTAGTTATGCACAAATTAATTCCGACAATGAGAAAAAACCAACAATATGTAAAACATATTTGAGATCTAACACTAGCACTACGATCTGAGATAAAATCACGCCATCTAGTGTTAGTAACAGAAAGGATGCGAGAACGAACAACAGAGAGAGAGCGGACATCCTTACAGTGGGGTTATCGGCGCTAACAGCGCAAAAGAAGACGAAGCAGACCGTCGATGGAGATCAGCGAACACCGAGCGTAGAGGGAAGAATACGTCCAGCGAGCAGTCGCGGCAGCGCTTCCCGAAAACCTGATACGCCCCCTACCCCGTGCAGGGACACGAGAGGACGTCGGCTTCAGAGCCTGCTCTCCCGGCGTTGATGGCACGTCCACGGCAGGATGGGGAAGACGGCGGCAGCGCAGTAATGTGGAACGGGGAGAGATAAATTCTTGGTGTACTGAGAACGACGTCTCGCTCTTTATTTATACACGCGCACGCGTCGCAGTAAATAGGAAACCAATTAGCCGCTCAATCACAGTCATTATGATAATTAACCTGCCGTTTGTGTAATTACCATAATACGAGAATAGTTGCTTACCAATTAGGTCAGTGCAATTTTCTCCATGCATGCAAAAATTTCGAGTGGCAAAAGGAAGCCGCGCACCCGCAAGGGTTGGAGCGGGAAATCGCTGGACCATTCACGTGCATGTCGTGCGTGCGCGCCCATTAGCCCCACCCGGCCTGGCGAGGCGAGCGAGCGTGCGCATGTGTTTCTTCCTTTTCTCTCTCACATAGCTTCAACTAGATGGAGATAGCCCACACTTTTAAGTTGGCTTCACTCCATTTAGACTAGCAAGGTGGGACTAAAGTCCTCCACCATGTCACATATGCATGCATGTGTGAGTGGGCCTTTGGGATTTCTATAGAGATATTTGAGTCATAGCCCAAATCTTCTAACAGCGCGAACGCCCTTGCCGCGGCGCTGTGGCTGGGCCGCGCGCCCTCGTCGGGGCCGCGTGCCCTCGTCGCCGCGCCGTGGCCGGGCCGTGCGCCCTCGCTGGGGGCACGTGCCCTCGCCGGGGGAGGCGGAGGTGGCCGTGCGCCCTCGCCGCAGGGAGGCGGAGGTGGCCGCACGCCCTCACCGGTGAGCTGCCGTGCCAGGCGCC
Organism: Eremochloa ophiuroides; assembly: GCA_038502445.1. NCBI lineage: Eukaryota > Viridiplantae > Streptophyta > Magnoliopsida > Poales > Poaceae > Eremochloa > Eremochloa ophiuroides. The sequence goes on from JAHLJS010000003.1 coordinate 43,210,750, forward strand.
CTTACCAGGGAGAAGAAAGGGAGAGAGAGGGGGGCTAGGTGGGGAAGAATGGAGGAGAGAGGCCCGGTGGGGAGAAAAGAGAGAGAGAGGAGAGAAGAAAAGGGAGAGAGAGGGGATGGTGTACGACACGTGAGACCTATAACATAGAGGATGGAATATAGAGAATGAATGAATACGGGAAAACTAGATGTAGATGTAGAGAAGAGGATTTGAATGATTAGGATGGAATATTCCTCGTAGATGAGGGATTTAGACGAGGATGAGTGCGGTTGGTCTTCACCGTCGCGTCGGCTGGGACGCTCGGTTACCGCAGCTATCACTGGCGTGAGAAAAAGGAAGCCCACCCGACCAAAATCCCCCAGCCGCCGCAGTCCACGCGCCCGCCCCGCCCCGCCGCGCTCAGTGCCGTGCCCCCGTTCCTTTCCCGTTTCCCCCTCTTTCTTTCCCCACGCCACGCCCCCACCACTCCTCTCTCGCCCCAAAACCAGATCGGCACTACGAGAGCGCAGCGCCTCGGAGCGGCGCGCAGCAATGGCGGCAGGCTACCGGGCCGAGGATGACTACGACTACCTCTTCAAGGTGGTCCTGATCGGCGACTCCGGCGTCGGCAAGTCCAACCTGCTCTCACGCTTCACGCGCAACGAGTTCAGCCTCGAGTCCAAGTCCACCATCGGCGTCGAGTTCGCCACCCGCTCTCTCCAGGTCGACGGCAAGGTCGTCAAGGCCCAGATTTGGGACACCGCCGGCCAGGAACGGTGCGTTTCGTTTCAACTCGCTCCACCTCGTCTCGTCTCCCTCCTTTCTCTGTCTCTCCGCCGCTGCCACGGCAGCTGGTAGTAGATCTGATCTGATCTGCGTCTCGGCTCGGCGGCTGCTAGCGTGCGTATCCTCGTTCCAATCGTGACGCATGGGGCTCTGTGCTTCGGATCTCGCTGCCGAATTGCGTTGCGTGCTGCTGTTGATAACCATTTGTAGGTTTCGGTGCTTTTCATTTCTGGATCTGATAATGTAAGACCAGTGGGTTACACGCGAATCAGCAGGCATGCAGGCATCCTATTGCACACTAGATTTGTAGGATCATAGGATATTTCTTCTATTGCCAAACGACTTTGTGATACTTCGTGGAGTCTGGTTTTCTCGTGCACAGCTGGTCGCGTGGACTGGAGATGACTTTCTCAAAGTTACTAGGTTTCTTTGTCTTGCTCACGATGACCATTTGGCCTGGGAGGAGGAGATCGGCCATTTTGCTTTCTATTATATGCATGCAGCACGCTTGACCAGTTAATTTAATTTAGTCATCAAAACAGTAAAACGCACACAATGCTATAAATAGGTGTATTCTGTATACTGCCACCCCCCCCCCCCCCCCCCCCCCACCACTAGAATTCAGCCACCTTGGGCCCTGCTCCTATATATGTCATAAACAGGTTTGCTGAACATGGTCACCTCAAATTCGAAGTGGTGCTAGAGCCTGTTTGGCAGAGCTACAGCTCTCTGCAAATAGCTCTAGGTCTCCACCGTGGATCTGAGATAATGAAAAACGTTTGGTGCGGCTCCACTCCTGTTCCTTTGTCATTGACAACTTGGACCCACATGTCAGAAGGAAAAAATATCTTCCCCGTGCAAACCACCTCATGCTCGTCGACTCATGGCAGATGGCCGTTCGGGGGCAGCTCGTAGCCCGTCGAGGGTGCATAGGTTAGAGGAAGAAGACGCACCACTCTCCTCCACGTACGACCAAGGGACGAGCAGGGGGGAGGAGCAGGACCGGCGGGAGGAGCTTGTCCGGCAGGTGGACCTTGTCCGCGGTGAGGATTGACGGCGGGGATGACCAAGTGGCAAGCGGGGACGAGGAAATGGCGCCGCGCTCGCGTCTAATGCTCCCGTGCTAGGTTTCGGTGACGTGCGCGCGCGCCTGGCCGCGCGGGAATTCTTCGTGCGCTTCGAATTGCCGCGCCAAATTGGGTGGACTCGCGCTCGCGTCCATCTCGTGCGCCTACGCGCCGCTTCTGCACCTTTCTATCGCCTCTCCACGCCGCCTAGCTCTGCCTCCGCGCCGCCTAGCGCCGCGATGCATGTCTATGCCCCTAGTCGAGGCGACGGGCCTCGCCCAGCAACTAGTCGCGCGTAGGCGCCGCCTAGTCACCGCCTAGTGTAACTTGAGGTGCTCCACCAAATCTATGGATCTTGGAGAAGATCCACTGTTTTTATGGAGCATGTCTGTGGTGGAATTGGCGGAGCTAAAACCTTTTGGCTGAAAAAATTGGGAGCGGAACGGTTTTTTTAGATCTGGAGCTGCGTGGAGCTCTACCAAACTGGCTCTTATTTTTGGAACAGCATAGCTTAAAAAACTCATTCCATTTTCTAAATTGAAACTGCCCCATCAAAATATTTTGTGTTATTATGCTTAGTCCAAAAGTTTGGCTATACGTCTTGTTCCATACTTCACAGCATTTCTCACGAGTGAAGAATTTTGACTTCATTATGGTTGGAATTAGTCCTTGTGATTGGGAATTTCAGTCATTTGCTTGCATACTTGCAGTGAGTCTTTGTTTTGTGTGTATATATATATATATATATATATATGCTGATACTGTATCCATGCCATCTATCTTATTGTCTCAATTGTTTACATAAATTGATGCTTCAAGATGTAATGCACCTTGTATTATAGGCAAAATTTCTTCTTCAAGAGTGTTAAGGAAGCTTGCTTCCACAGTTTGTATTGACTAGCGCTTTTTAGTGACATAGAATTAGTTATGACAAAATTTAATAGAAAAGGCTGCCAAAGTAACACCCAATCTTTGCAAAATGAGTGAATAGATTAAGGTAAAACAAAGATGTACCCAATAGCTTAAACTAATGGACTCTACAGTAATGTCTGAGCATCTTTCTACGTTTTTCCTATTTATGTGTGACGGAACTTTCTTTTTAGCTGTGGTGGATTCTAAGGGACAGATGGATTGTGTGTGCTATTTGCAATCCGTACTGCGGGTAAGCAGTCTAGATAACTATGTAGAGCAATTTTGGTGGCATTTATTCTTGCAATTATAACTAATTAGGACAAATGAGGAATTCACACAAAGTACAACAAAATTGCAAGTGCTTCGATACTTATAAGCATGGGAGTTAGCCATGATAACTCATGAGTGTAGTGCCGTTTCTTTCCGTGAGGATGAGAATTTTCTACTTGAAACTTTTAACGCAGAAGTTAAAGGGTGGGGATGCCATGGGTTTGTCTGTCATGTGGGGCCGGCATTACAGCCAGTGTTCATATTGGAAGACTCGAATGTGAGTGGAATGGTACAGGATCTGACAGGTGCACATAGAAAAATGTCTGCAGCTTTGCATGTATGTTAGGAGAGTCAAGGGCCTATTGGGCCTTAGCCCATTAGGGTTAATTAGTTGCTTGCTTAGGAGTCAAGTAAACCTCTCTATATAAGGAGAGGAGATGTATCAATCTAATCAAGGAAGAGATTAGAAGGAAATCCCTTCTCTCTTGCCGGCCGTGGGCAAAGCCCCGCGGCCGGCCTTCCCAGTGCCCCAAACCCTAGCCGCCGCCGCTCTCTCTCTCTCTCTCTCTCGTCCTCGCAGCCCTAGCCGCCGCTGTGAACAGTACCCGCGGGTACTGTAGCAGCACACCAGGCCGCCGTTCCTTCAACTCCCTCGCCACCACGCAGCCCAACGACGTCCATAACAATGTACCAATCAAAACATGGGTCTATTAAAACTACAATGATTAGTCAAAGTCAACACTTCTGTCTTATTTAGGAATGGCTGTTACTTCCTGATCAGTGAGTTTATATGAGATAAAACCTTATATAAACTGAAATAGCCTGCATGTAAGGCCCCGTTTGGCAGAGCTCCAGCTTCAACTTCTCCGAGAAGAATCACTCCCAACCAGCCTAAACGCTCAAAACGCCAACTGATTCAGGTGGGGATCAGCGGAGAATCACTTCTCCATTTACACTGGGAGGTGGGAGCCGAAAAAACCTGCTTCCCTGGATTCTCTCCCGCTCCCTGTTATATTTTGGTGGGGATCAACTGAGAATCAATTCTTTGCTGATCCCCACCTTGCTTCCTCCCATGAATCTAATGGAATCACTCCACCAGAGAATCGAGGAGCGGAGCTGAAGAATCCGGGAGCGGAGCTCTACCAAACGGGCCCTAATACTCCACCGTCTTAACTTAAGTTCTTTCAACCAATATCCCACTACAACACAAGCAATTTGATGCTATGGATTCACTTTAACAATACAGTAATTGTAGTAATGAATTTTGTTTAGTGTTACATCTATAGATAATTATTTTTGTAAAAGAACTTTCTTATCGGTTTTTTCTTTGCATTCTGTATAAAATTGACAGCGATCTAATGGTATCCTTGTTCTTCAAGTGTAGTCATTGTCATTACTCTGTTTTTTAGCAGTAGCACTGTTCTTGCTGTTAGGAGTGAATTCTATACTTCCACGTCAAGTATACTAATTGTCAATTATTTTTGTCTCATTGGTGCTTGATTATTTTAATATGTCGGTTAGCAAATTATCCTGTGCTCTTATCAATTATTTTCATCAGCATATGATGTACACAGGTCTGGGATTCCCTGTCCTGTATATAAGCGACACCTCTGTAAACAGAAAAACCTTGCATGAATCATCACTGTGGGAGAGAAAAATGTTGCAGATGATCAAACTTGTGAATAATCTGAAGGATTGCATATATTTGTTTGTTGACTTACTTGGTCAATTGTATTAATATTCTTTTATTTGTTTTTCACAGAACTGAAGTTCCTTGCAATTCTGAATGCTATATTTTAGGTTTACTTATCCTTTTGTTTTTGCGAGTAAAGGTTTACTTGCCTTACTGCATTTCTGATTCAATACAGATATCGTGCTAAAGTTTGTTGCAATTCTGAATGCTATCTTTTAGGTTTACTTGTCTCACAGCATTTGTGATTCAATATTACTGCAGATATCGTGCTATTACTAGTGCGTATTATCGTGGTGCTGTTGGGGCGTTGCTTGTATATGATGTCACTCGCCACTCAACCTTTGAGAACGTTGAGCGTTGGCTGAAGGAATTGAGGGACCACACAGATCCCAATATAGTTGTTATGCTGGTTGGCAACAAATCTGATCTCCGCCACCTTGTAGCAGTTCAAACTGATGAAGGAAAAGCATTCGCAGAGAGGGAATCATTGTATTTCATGGAGACCTCTGCACTTGAGTCAACCAACGTTGAGAGTGCATTTGCAGAGGTCTTGACTCAGATCTACCGTATTGTGAGTAAGAGAGCAGTTGAAGCAGGCGAAGATGCAGCATCTGGACCTGGCAAGGGCGAGAAGATCAACATAAAGGATGATGTTTCAGCAGTGAAGAAGGGTGGCTGCTGCTCTAGTTGAGCTTCCCTGCTGTATTTTTTGGAGTTGTGTGATGTAGTTTATGTTATGGCATTTCCAGCGGCTGAGAATTCGTAGTGGCATTAGCAGCTTCTATGTTACCTAGAGGTTTATTGTCAAACTGAAAAAACTGAAGGTTAGATCAGCTTAGATCTTTCTGTTACTGTGTTGTGTATCCAGCAATAGGCATGGTATTGTTATTTGATGTGAATCCACTGCTGCCATGTTTAAACTTATGAATTGTTCAAAATAGAAAGGTGCTTCACGCTTAGCACACAATGTTTTGAATCTAAGATTCGATGTGAGTTGAGTGGATGTGATTCCCCTTCTTCACACAGGTTGAAAGTTCTCGAGAAATCCAAGGCTATCTCTTTCACTTGCTTTGCAAAGTCCCCTTCTAGAGCAAATTAACAAAATTATATTTGCCTGAGAAAATATTAGAAACTGCATTTTTTTATAGGAGTTTAATCTTGGGCCATCTAAACGGCGGGTGAGTTATTAGTTCATTTTTTAGTTATTATATCATAATATATGTATCGAGACAGAACCTGACTAAAGTCACTAAGCTTTATTAATTACCTGAACTTCAGTCATCTGAACTTATATCTAAATTTTAGTTGAACAAGTTCAGCATGAAACACGTAGTTCAAGGATCAAGCAAGCACTTAGCTACGCTCCTTTTAGCCGAGCTTGCTTGCGAATTGGGATATCAAATGTACGCTATTTATAGCCGAGCTGGACGTAGGAATTGAGGGTTAAATATACTCGTCATCATCAGAATAGAAAGTGGGTCCAGCCTCGGACTACCACATCGCCACCGGCGAGGGCACCATAGAAAGCTCGCCCGGTGATTCCTTCAAGAGAAAATTTAGTACTGTATATGCCATTAGAAATTATAACAGTTTGGTATATGCCATTGAAAATCCAGATTTTGCTTCATTGCCAGTGGAACATAATTTATTTCTTTTGTATACCATTAGCAGCTCTAATCTGTTATATGATTGTTAGATGACGAGAAAAATGACGATTGTACCCTTGCTATATATAACATAGAAAATTAGAAATGTCCCTTTGATGTCATCAACACTTAAAAAAGCTAATATTGGACAATATAACACTAGAAAAATAGACAACACTTTAGCCTATATATTTAATTTTAAAATATGTACAATCAATATGATATCAACACATATTTAATTTAAATGTGCACAATATGACAACATCAACTTAGGCATATAGCAAAAATATCAACACATATTTAATTTAAATGTGGACAATATGACAACATCGACTTAGGTGTATAGCAAAAATATGACTGCAGTCAGTTATATTTTTGCTATACACAGTCAGTTATATTTTTGCTATACACAGTCAGTTATATTTTTGCTATACACCTAAGTCAATGTTGTCATATTATGGGCATTTAAATTAAATATGTGTTGATATCATATTAATTGTACGTATTTTAAAACTAAATATATAGGCTAAAGTGCTGTCCATTTTTCTAGTGTTATATTGTCCAATATTAGTTTGTCTAAGTGTTGATGACATCAAAGGCACATTTCTAATTTTCTATGTTACATATAGCAAGGGTACAATCATTATTTTCCTCATCATCTAACAATCGTATAATAGATTAGAGCTGCTAATGGCATATAAGAGAAAGAAATTATGATCCAATGACAATGAAGCAAAATCTAGATTTTCAATGGCATATACAAAACTGTTATAGTTTGGGATATACCAAATTTTCTCTTCTTCAGCCAGCGCGCTGGCGGCTGACAATTTTCCCCATACTTGTAAATTCCATTCCGGAGGCCGTTCCGTTTTTACTCTTGGAATGGAACATTCCGGTACCGATCGATACCGGTGTACCATTCCGGACTTTATTATATTAAAAATATATGAATATATATATACATAAATAATCATATAAATATATACTTATGGCATAGTTACGCTTCATCACACTGACATTTTTTCTAAATTCACATATTTTTTCTAAACTCCATATCTCACACATGGAAAAAGTGTTTCGTCACTTGGTTTTAGTCCGGTACCGGAATGGGTGAAACAGGCGTTTCGGCCAGAATTGACCGGAATGGCCGGTATTGATCGGTATTGACCGGTATTTGACCCGGTACGGGATTGCAGCCCTTCTATGCCGGTTTGGGCATCGGAACGGGGTATTCCGGCCATTCCGGCCGGTACCGAATTTACAAGTATGATTTTCCCCCTTCCCCGGAGCCGCAAGAGGTACAGAAAATTCGCCGCTCCCCTGCTCTCCTCTGCGCCGGTGGGTGGGGACTGGAGAGGAAATGGTAGGTTCTCTTCCCACAGCGATCTATGGCTGCTCCTTTGATCCGATTGTTTCCAACCCCAAATCCCATATTGCTGTCTCATAGGATCCATCCGTTCTTGCTTCTGTTCTGCACAAGAAAATTTTCATTGAGATAGCTATCCAACCTAGCTAGGCGACATCGGTCCTGCCAATTTTTTGACAGTCTTTTTCAGTCAAGAGTTCTATTATCTCTGCAATGCCAACCAGAGCATTTTAAATGTTATAATGTGCACCGGAGATAAATTTTTGGGATGTTCACGTGTTTCAATCTTCACTAGCTGAACAGATGCATGTACAGACAAAGTACCACAATTAGATTCTGTTGGTCAAATTTGCAAGTGTAGTAGTAGTTTTCATAAACTTTTGTGTTTGTTTGTACTCTTTCTGCCTTGTATGTCGGTAATGTGCGCAAATACAGGATTATAATATTTGGGTTTAGGATGCAACTAGGTGGTTTTTGTAAGAAATTAATGAACACTAACTCTGCTGGGTAGTTATTGGTTATGCTGAATTGAGCGTGATGTGATGGGATCACCAAAGCATGTGCCTGTAATTTGTTTACACTAGTAATTAAGGTGTCCGACTCCATCCTCTGATCCCAGTATTTGTTCCATAATCCAAATACATTGGCGCTGTCCTTTGATACACACAAATGTGGTTATCATGTACTATGTACTTATTATTATTAATGCTGCACTTGCAGATACAGTATAAATGGTTGATGAAGTGATAAAAAAAAATTAAAGCAGATATTTCCTCAAAACTTGAAATGTGAAGAGGCCACATAGCACACAAGTTCATTTGATTTTTACATCAATATTGTTTTTGAGAACAGATTTTTACATCAATATTGCATTATTGCCTTGAAAAAACTGGAAGAATGCTTAGTTAAATCTTGTTGCTACTTTATTTGTCTGTTGATAAGTGTTATCTTCAACAAAACAAAGGAGTGCAAGGCTGCTCAGCTGTGCTTTTTAACCTAATGGAGTTCCCTACAAACAAATGGTGGATGGATTCTGCAAATAGGAAATTCATATATTTTTTTTCTCTTGAAATGTTGCTCCCATTATGACTTTTGGGCTTGCACTGCACAATACTAGTAAAAGCATTCTATATAATAGTCTTTTGCAAAGGTGCTTGAATAGGATCCATATGCAATGCCTTTATTGCATCAGCCATTTCCATCATTGGCTTGCAATAGCACTCTGATGCAAGAGAAGGAAATTGAGGCAGGGTTATACTGAATGGCAGGGCAATTCTCCTTTGGCAGGGATGGTGATAGACTGATAGTGCTGTGCCTTGTCCAATGCCTGCTACATTGTCCTCCATGCCAGAGGAGAACCGCACTGTGATTCTTACCTTGAAACCCCATAGCCATCGTTGATCTCCCTAGGTTTTGTTTTTCCACAAAATCTTTCAGTCTGCTTTAGTTCTAACTGTTTCTTGCCCTGCCCTGTATGTTGCCGCTGCAAATATATAGGGCTGAGACGGTAATAAAATCTGGATATGCTTCTGGATATACTTCCAAATCAGGACAATGCTTTCAGGAGGTATTCCTCTACATCCTACCTTTTTCATTTTACTCTTCCTTGTTCTATTGGCCTCTTGCCATCTCACCTGAAAGGCATAGGGCTCTTTTGCCATTTTATTCCCTGTCACCAGTGTCGGAAAAGAAAATTGATGCGAAAATAAGCCACTTCTACAAATGATACATTTTGCGTTAGAGACCAACCATCATCTATTTAGACTATTACTACCAGAATCTAAATCCTCTATCGGTTTATTTTGTATAAACTGGTTACTGTCTCTATTAGATTGGTCAAGTTACCTTATTTTTAAAAGGTCGTTTCTTTCTTGTAATAAGGTTACTAGATTACGGTTGGAGTTAACTAAAGTTCTCATTGTATAGCAATTCATTGCTAATTTCTATTGATTTCATATGGCTATTTGTGATTTAAAATTGAAAATTTATAAAGTAATTCATTGTACTATATCTTTCAAAAATTCTGTTCGATGCCAAATTTGCTACTATGAGTGTGTTCGGACATATTTACATTGCTTGAGCTTGAACAGCAGTGGCTATGGACCTATTGTACTAACCAGAATGACTACTTTGTAACCATTTACAAAAACAAGACATATGTTCTGCTAAAGAACTAGTCATCATTCTGTCTGGAAAAAGATTGGAAACTGCATGCTTGTAATGGGAAAACATATGCACGGATTCACCATCTTCTTAAATCAATTCATATACATGCATTGAATAAGCACAATCAGATTGTATTCTATTTGTTTTATGCCATGAAGGTCCATTGATGCTATGCTTTGTCGTGGAACATCCCAATGGATCTACTCATTTGGTGCTGTTCAAAGCTGCATAAGTTGAAGAATCTTGTAGGTATTTGATTCCATGAGCTTTATACAAAGGATGCACCTCTTGCAATTTGAGCTGCTGCGGGCGTCGAAAGGCCGCATAACACTTATGAAACCTTGGATTCTATCCTGAGATAATCGTTCACATACTTCCTGAATCTTAATGGTCTATAAAATTTCTGGTTCATAGATATTCCATCTGTTTCTGCCGTTTCTTTTTCTTGTTAATTACAAGCTCTAAACCAACAGTTACCTTTGACTACCTTTTTAAGTTTTTTCTCTTAGAAATATCATTGACTAATTTGTAATACATATTTCTGTATGTACTAAAAACTGTAGAAAGTGAATGCTTCTTTATGTTTTATGAAATCTTTGTTTCCTAAACTGCCATATGCTTTTGCCATTTTTGTTCTTGTTTTGTATCTACTAAAAAGGAAAAAGTCTACATCACCCAACTATGGGGTGGTGACCACTTAACCCCCCGAACTATAAAACGGTCTAATTTACCCCCTGAACTATCCAAAACCATTCAAACTACCCCCTGGGCGGTTTTCGATGGCGGTTTTGCTACAGTAACCGCGTTTGCTACAGTAACTGCAGTTTTGCCTTTTTTCGTTTTTATTTATTTTCGCTGAATCTTTGAAAAATCATAGTAAATCACAGAAAAATCATAAAATGAAAAATCTAATTTTGTTGGACTCCACATGAGTAGATCTACACAATGAATATATAATATGGTATACTTTAATACAATTTTTTTGTAGCTTTAAATTAGTTAGAAAATCAAATTTTGTCTGTAATTAATTGGAATAATTCATAGCTGCCGCTTCTATGGTCCAATTGTGGTGAAATTTTTATGATGGGCTTATTATTATATGCTTGAAGTGTAGTAAAAATTTCACCACAATAATAAACCCACCATACATGATCCAATGAACATGAAATTTTTACTACAGTTCAAGCATATAATAATAAACCCACCATAAAAATTTCACCACAATTGGACCATAGAAGCGGCAGCTATGAATTATTCCAATTAATTACAGACAAAATTTGATTTTCTAACTAATTTAAAGCTACAAAAAAATTTGTATTAAAGTATACCATATTATATATTCATTGTATAGACCTACTCATGTGGAGTCCAACAAAATTAGATTTTTTATTTTATGATTTTTCTGTGATTTACTATGATTTTTCAAAGATTCAGCGAAAATAAATAGAAAAAGGAAAAGGCAAAACCGTGGTTACTGTAGCAAAACCACAGTTACTGTAGCAAAACAGCTTTCCAAAACCGCTCTAGGGGGTAGTTTGAACGGTTTTGGATAGTTCAGGGGGGTAGTTTAAACGGTTTTGGATAGTTCAGGGGGGTAAATTAGACCGTTTCATAGTTCGGGGGGTTAAGTGGTCACCACCCCATAGTTTGGGGGGTGATGTAGACTTTTTCCCTACTAAAAATTACAGAGAGCAAAAAGGAAATTGCATACAACGGGAATCATCAAATCATCATTATGACCTGAATACATAGGTATCCAAACAAGTCCTTAGGCTCAAGAGAGCAGCTTTGCTCCTCGAGTATAGAAGTTGTTAGGTTTAATCCTACATCGGTAATTGATGGTGGGGGAGTACAACATATAAGGCGGGGGTAGCCCTCACCTATCAGGCTAGTCTTTTGGATTGAGTTAGGCTCAAGACCTGGATATGTTGTGGACTCCGGTGGACTTGGGCCCAAGGGGGCGCCAGCTCTTGGGTATAGCGAGTTGGGCCGAATCCGTTGCGTGCTCTAACAAGTGGTGTCGGAGGTCATGGTCAGAAGAACCTGAAAAATCTCAGGGGGTCACATGGTGACGGAGGAGCCCGTTAACGTCTTGGGGGTTCACACGGGCTGTGTGTGACATGGAGCGTTAGACTCGGGGCCTGAAAAACGTCTTCGAAAGATCACACGGGGTTGTGTGATGGAAGAGTTGGTCACATGGTGACGGAGGAGCCCGTTAACGTCTTGGGGGTTCACACGGGCTGTGTGTGACATGGAGCGTTGGACTCGGGGCCTGAAAAACGTCTTCGGAAGATCACACAGGGTTGTGTGATGGAAGAGTTGGGTCCGATGTGTGACGGGGGAGATTGTTAGGTTTAATCCCACATTAGTAATTGATGATGGGGGAGCACAACATATAAGGAGGGGGTAGCCCTCACCTACCAGGCTAGTCTTTTGGGTTGAGTTAGGACCAAGACCTTAATATATTGTGGGCTCCAGTAGACCTAGGCTCGAGAGGTGCTAGCTCGTGGGTATAGTGAGCTAGGCCGAATCCGCTGCGCACTCTAACAGAAGTAGAGAGGGTCTGAAGATGGCAAGTACTAAAACTGGTGTGACATGTTACAGCAATTGCAAGTCATTCTGCTATGTTCATCGTTGCAAATGCAAACTTCCGAACATGAGAAGATGCCAGTGCCTAGAAAATATGCTTTTTTTGATGTGAAAAATATGCTATTACCAATTTACATATATATCCACCGTAGGGTTCCCGAACTCTCAGCCTGTCCACGTTAGCAAAAAAGATTTGGACCGTGTGATTTCCATCTCACGTCTCTGATTGACTCCACCGGTGGGTTACAATTTCCCCTTCTCGAACCCTCGCTACATCCATCGAGAAAAAAAAACTCGCTCTCTCTCTCTCTCTCACGTGGCAGGGCGACAGCGCGAGGGCGGTGCTCTCCCTCCTCCTTCCTGCTCCTCCTTCCCCGGTGGCGCTCGCCCTCCTCTTTCCTCCTCCTCCTTCCCCTCTTCCCCTCCTCCTGAGCTCCTGCCTCTTACATCCGTCTCTTCTTCCCCTTTCCTTCCCCTCTCTCTCCTTCCTCGCTAGAGGTGACGGCCAACTTCTGACGCACCCGCCGGCACGTCGTTGGTTGGCCCGGCCGCCCCTCCCTCTCCCAATCTTGTTCGTGATCTGCTAAACCTCAGGTACTTTTTTTAATTTGGATTTAATTTTTCTTTTCAAGGATAATCAGTTTCCTTCTTAAGTTTTGTTTACAATTGTATTGGTACAAAGGAAGGGAGTTCTTCTAATTTTACTTTGTTTTGGTTCCCCCACTCTCTTTCTGGAGGCTTTGTGGGTTCCGTCGCTCTGTGACCTACTTGACGCCTTCTCCAGTTGGAGAATGTGTTCTCCTTGGTTGCATACTTTTTAATTCAATTTATTTTTGTTTTTCAGGATTGATTTCAGCTTCCTCCATACGATTATACTGATATGAAGGAAGGGATTTCTTCTAATTTTGATTCGCCGAATGTGTGCTCCTTTGGTTGCCGAAACCCTAAATACTTTTTTTTCTTTGGATTTGTTTTTATTTTCTAGGATTGATTTCAGCTTTCTTATTATGTTTCAACTACAATTGTACTGGTACAAAAGAAGTGAGTTCTACTCATTTTGATTCGTTTTTGTTTTCTAGGAATCATTTCAGCTTCCTTCTTACAATTATACTGGTACAAATGAAGGGAGTTTTAGCATCTTCAAGGTAACATGTATAATTTCTACGATATGTCTTATTAGCTGTGTTTGATCGTATGGTTTGGTTCAGGTACATCCTATGTAGAAATTGCACATACTTTTTGAGACTACGTAATTACTTTGGTGACCTAACCTTTACTAGCAAACATAAATTCATACAATCGATATTCCAATGGCCCAATTTGAATTAGTTTCATAAAAAATTGTTAACAGAAGACTCATTTATAGAGGAGATGCCACTAGACTCTTTTGTTTAATTCAATATCGAAAATATGCGCATCTATGTCACTGTTAGGTGTTTTTTTTTTTCAATTGGTATCAAAAGCAAGAAGATCTTGGTTATGGTTGCAGCGTGTATTTTATGTGGTTTAATTGGTTTTCATATATACTTACTCTTATTGTTTCTATTTTAGAGGGACACTATGATGATGCTGAATGCTAGGTTTAATGCTACGACAGTGGTGTGATTATGGACCAGCAAAGTACTCTACCCCTTCATACTGTGTCCCTGCATCTTAGTTATGGGTACCTCTTTATTCATGTAGACCCTTATATATAGTGTTCCATTAGTTTACACTTGCAGCTAGCGGTCCAAAATATCTAAGGCTAAATATATTTCACATCATGTCTTTTAAATTTATCTAGGTGATATGTACTCTCCTTTTACTATTTTGCTAATCTTCCTTTTATTTTTTTCGTTAATAAAAGGACTTCAGCTACATGCTCTACGTGCCTTTCCATCTTGTGCTTATATTTCCAAAAATTTTAAAGCAATACACAATTTAGATGAATTGAGCTATTTCATACTGCGAGTGTTCCTTCAAGTGCTGACTACACTGCTCAAAGAAGTGTAATTTTTTACAACTCTAAAATCAATTTAATGTTTTAGGTTCCGTGACATATCAGCGGCTGTAGTCCCAGGCACGGCGCCCTTGGGCGTTCTGTGCTGATGCTCGCCGGCGCGGCTGCCTCCGATGCGACATCTCGTCTGCTCCATGAAATCCTAGGTACCTGTCTCTTCCTTTTCCTCTTCCTCTCCCTCTTTCTTGATCTTTACATCTCTCACTCTGGTTGTGGTGTCGAACCGGTGGATCCCACTATGTGGTGGCTGCCCTCCAGCATGGCAGGATCTCTACACCTTCAGGCCAGCGGCCACTGCACCTCCAACATGCGCTCATGTCCCTACCTCTCTCTTGATGTGTAGCAAATGTAGGGTGGCAAGGTATTGTCCTCGCCCTTTCTCTTACCAATCTATAAGGGTTCTGCTTTTTTTCTGTGTTGTGTAGCCTGGAATAGTTTCATGCCTAACACTAAAAAGTTATTGACTAGATATGTAAACAGATCACAAGTAAATTAATGAGCCTTGACATTATTATATTCAGATCGGATATCTTGATTTGTTATTGCAAAAAATTGATTTGGTGTATCGCAGGAACTTTATTTGGTGAGTCCTAAACTGCAACTTGAAGTTCCAAGGCATAAACTTCCAAGCATTGTTTAGAGTGAATGATTTAAATCTTTAGGTTACGAAGAACATTCCATAGTCCGTATCTTTTTAATATTCATGTTTACAGTTTGGTATGGCAGTCTGTTTGAGTTCTAAGTTTGTGACATTCTATCTAGGGATCTCGACAAAATATCGGCCCCGCTGTACCAGATGGTCGACCACGCCCAATGCAAAGATTGTATGGCCACTCGAGCATTCTATTGCTGTTTCCTTTCATCTGCATGATTATTTTTGTACTGCAGAACCTTTTCTATTGATCACAGTTTCCCTTTCAGCTAACCAGCTAGGTGGTAGCCTTCCAAATGCAATGCATGTCATCCTTTACACTCTGGACAACCATGTAAGTATATTACTGCCAGTACAAATTCATAGACCTTGAGAAAAATTTGAACTTCCTATGGCTATGATAGTTCCTTGATCTGTCCCTCATATGCTCTTTCATTTTGCATGTCAATCAACAGCGATCATTTCACTAAAGCGATACCAGATGTATTTTCAGCCATCACTGGACTTGCAAATTTATATGAGCACTTCAACTTAATAATGTTATACTGCAGCTAATTAAAAGTTACTTATCAATGACAATCATTCTTCTTAATTTCAAATTTTCCTGACAAATTTACGGGTCCATTGCTGCCTGTATCTTTTTTTTTAACATGGTACTCATACATTAGAAAAAAAAACTAACCACCACCGCCCAGGCCATGGCATCTTGAATCTTTTGCTCTATTTTTTTAAAACTTCTACCAGTCAATTCCTGAACCACAAACAAGCTACACTACGATACTCTCCAGGAAGCAACTACTAATTTATTAGTTTTTTAATTCTTAGTTGAAGTAATGTGTTGTCTGATCAATCTACCATTTGTAGATGGCAGGGTCAGCTACCCGCAGCAGAACATCAAATGTGCAAGACAAGAAGCAAATGGATAATGAGGGAAAAATGGAAGAAATAGTAGTCCAGTCACACTTGCTATGAATTGTTCTTGTCAGTTTCCAATTTGCACTGTACCTATCTTAGGAACAGCATCTTAATATTTTATCATATTCTTTAGAGGTAATAATACCTCATTGCATCTAGAATCCATTGCTTTTTATTTTTGATACATAAATAACTCTGACCATAATCATTTTTCCTCGCGCGCGAAGGCGCGCGCCTCCTACTAGTAGTTGTCAAGCAGAGAGAAGAGAAGACACGCGAATATGCTGATACCAGCTTTAGTGCCACTCGGTCAAATCTAGCAACAGTTGTATGCATATAGATACTTCATTGATCTAACCTCGGATGCAACAAGCCATTTATCAGGTCAGCCAAATAAGGGCTCCTTTGGATTCCGGGCGAAACATAAGGAAAAGTGGTCCTGTGTTTCGCCCGAGATCTAAAGGGGCCCTAAGAAGAGTGCCATAGTGCACTGACCGTGTCCAGTGTGTAAGCATGCGAGTCGAGGATTAACAGGCCATTTCTCCTCGGGCAGAGTGATTGAATTTTACTTTGGTGAATTTGATTTGCTCTGCCGAAGGAGATTTGCCCAATAATCCACATTTGTAGTATTTTCGTAACAATCCGCATTTGTAATATTTTCGCAGTTTTTCGTAACAATGCATGTGTGCCTCTTTCGGTTCGTACACTTGCGCCTTTACGAAAATCTTAATATTCAATTACTATTCCTTCTTTCTTGAATTAATCATAGATTTTTATGAGCAACAATGAGGAGTTCAAGTTTTATAAAGAGATAAACTGACAGCGTTGTTTTCTCTTATTTTTGCTGTATTGTCTGAAAAATAAGAGAGAAATTTGCTGTTGATGCTAAACTATAAAACTGTTGATGACTCATATTTCATCGATTCACCGTTTTGGACTATAAAACTGTTGATGCTAATACACCAAACGTCTAATTTATTTATTTTTGGTTATCAACGTCAGTTCCTTCCAATAAATACTTTAGGGCCTGTTCCTCCGGATTGAACACCTCGAACCATTCCCAGTTGGAATACACAAATTTGTATAAACTTGATAGCCTGGATTAGTTCTTGGGTCCAATCCCAAAGAACCGAATGAGCCGTTAATAAGGTAAATGCATTGCCGAAGTTCAGTAATTGTAATTTCTTTACTAAGAGATAATGTGTGTCTTCCTAATAAAGTTGCCGAAGTTCAGTAAAAGATTGAAATATATCTCTTAAAATTGTATCTAAATTGCCATCATATGCTATTACAAAAATATCTAAATAACCATCATATTATATCATATGATTTTACTAATTTTATTATTAATAATATATAAAATGCTCAAGTTAAAATTTTGTCTTACCTCGTCCCATAGATTATTAAGGATGCATGCATATATGAGTAATAATTTTTTGTGTGGACGCATGCATATATGAGTAATAATTTTTTGTGTGTTTTAAGAATCATAAAAAAAATTGTTCCTTTAACGGCTCTTGTCAAGGATGCTAATACATTACATAAATAATATCAGTTTCGTTCATAGTAGTTTTTTATGCTGGGCTTCTACTCAATATTTGTTCCAAATTATAAATCATTTTGGCTTTGTTCTATCGTCAAGATAGTTTCATCAATTCACCATGCATATGTGTTGAGTGTACTTATTGGTATTTTTGTATTTTGTGTGTGTATATATATACACCTACTATTTAGAGTCCTGGCCTCTAAATAATATTTAGTGTCCACCTTCTTCTTCATGTGATTTTATTCCGATGATCTGTCAGCTAAAATAAAGGGCAACATTTTTACTCTCATTTGTTGCATGCATGTATTTATAACATTGATCCTACACATCATCATACACATTAACTAGCATTTACAGCACCTAGGTACGAAAAGGCCACCACGTAAGACAAACACCCATACCCCTAGATAACGGTATTCAATCTTGATTGCACAAAAATCACCACCACAGGAGAAAAAAAAACATCCGCGTCGCTCCCTCGGGGCGGCTCGGGTGGAACCCCACCGCCCCTCACCCACTACTCCGCCTGCCTTTCCGCCACCAGAGCATGATGCCAAGAGTCCATGCGGGCGTGAGGACGGCAGCGGTAGGGCCATCTTCCTTTTCCTCCTTCCCTCCCTTGCGGTCTTCCCTCTCCCTTCATCAACAGCGGCTATGGTGAAGGTGGTGCTGGACGGTGGCTTCCTGATCCTTAGGGTCGGCAGAGGTTGGATCTGGGGTTCCTGGTCTGGATCCAGTGCTCCCCATGGCATACCTCTCTCGTTGGCCAGTACCGGAGCATCCTCCTGTCCACGCTGCTGTCTGCTACCGGTGGGGGCAGCGGCCTAGGTTGGTGGCATGCCAATGGCGGCTATGGCACGGGCTCGGTGTGGGCTGGCTGCGACCGAGCGGCAGCCAGCTCACCTGCATGGCCCGGCGGTCTCGTTGGGCGCCTGGTCATGCCTTGGTGTGCGGGGGCTGCTCTGCGCGGTGGTGTCCTGGAGGCCGGATCCGGGGGTTTGGCGGCCTATGCTACTTGGAGGGCATCCAGGCTTGGTGGGGAGCGGGTGTTTCCTTCGCCCTTGTCGGCTCGACGGCGGGCGTCCTCTACGGCGTGCTTGGGCAGATGCGGCGTTGGCGGACAACCTTGGCCTCCTTGGTCGGGGTCGGCATTGCTCTGCTGGATCTTGCATGCTGATGGTGGAAGTCCGTAACGGGTGCTGTCGAGGATCTGCGTGGTGTGGTCTGATGCTAGAATGGCTCTCAGGCTGGTTTCCTCGGGTTGGCCTACCTCTTGGGTTCTGGCAGCGGCGGATGTGGTTGCTTGAGGTAGAGGCGAAAGCCTGGACGACGTCTGCGGATGCCGTGTCCTCCTTGGAGGCTTCCTTTTTCTACCTCTTCTCCTCCTGTGCTAGATTTTGCATGTGAAAATCTTCCTTTGATGGGCTAGCTTGTCGATACTCTTGGTGTCATTTCCTTCTTGAAGGCTTGCTAGGCGATCCAGTTTCCGATTTGGATCTTTGCCATCTCTCATCTCGCTTCCCCAAGTGTGCTGGTTCTTCATGCTCCAAGGGTGTTGGTGCTCGGTTTGAGACTCGGGTCGATGTCCCAATCTAACCGGGTGAGGAGAGGGACAAGGTGGTGAGATGTGTCTTTGGTTGCTTTGCATCCGCTCACGTGCTATTGTTGTGATCCCGGTGGTGGTGAGATGGATCACCAATTCACCCTTGATGATGAAGCATGTCCGGACTCTCGGAGTCTCCAGCGGAGGGAGTGATGAGGCCCGTGCTCTACATGGTGGTGTTTCCAAGAAGTGGTGTGCAGCGGTGGATGTGGTAAAGGCCCCACGCGATTAAGTTGTCTTTGAGGTCTTTGGATCCGGTGCATTGTTTAGGTCGTTTTGGGGTGTTTGGTGCAGCAGAACTTCTCCTTTTAATTCCACTGACACTTGGCTGTGGCTGGGAGATCGACGATCGCGTGGGCGTGATCTGAAGAGGACGACGACATGGTGGGGGAGTTGGGGTAGCTTCACGGCTTGCAGCGCACTGCGGTGGCTAGTTAACGTATGTTAGTGACTGGTTGACATGGGACTTCATCGAAAATGATGGCGCTTACGGTGAAGGCTATTCGTCGGTTCTTTCTTTTTGGTTCTCTCCCTAATTGTTTGAGTTATTTAGTTCGGTCCTTTTTTTTTGACTAAGTTGGAGCAACTAATGGTGTGAGTTGTTTTTTCTTTTGTGTCAGAGTTGTTTAAGCAGAGTGGAACACTCTACTCAGTTATATGGTTTTTTTTTCTCAATTTTCATTAAAAAATTGAACGTTCTTTCTTCATCTAGTAAAAATCGCGGCAAGGCTTTTGTCATCCTTTAAAAAAAATCTTCATTGCACAATTACCGCCCGTCTCATTATTCTCACTCTCGATCCTTCCCTGACCTCCTCTCTCTCCCATCGTAGATCTACAGGCGACGGCAAGGCGGAGCTCTGTAGCTGGCGCCCTCCCAGCCTTTTAGAAGGCACTAATGAAGCTCCACTTCCTCTTTGCGGGCAACCAGCGATCGGGATAGGGTCCGCGCGCCAATCATGGCAGTACCCTTGCAGCTTGATGCAGAAATTAACGCCGATGGCGCGAGAGACCATTTCCACCGGGCGGGCCGACGACGGCGGCGCAAGCAGACCAGACGGTGGGCACATCGAGTGGAGGCACGTGTCGAGCGGTAAAGTGGCTGGCTCTCCAGGCGGCAACCCGAGCAGACGCGACGGCCAGCCCACATGGAGCGGTGTCGTAGGGTGGCGAGGCGCATGGAGCGGGGAGCGGCCACGGCTCCTCCTGTTGTCCAGGTAACTGAAATTCCGCACTACCGTCAGGAAAAATAAAAATATTTTTATAAAAATATACGTATCGTCATAAAAAATAAAAATATTGCCACGAAATTTTTTACGATACACTTACCATCAGGGAAAATAAAAATTACTGTCAGGGCTAGCTCGACAGGGTAATTCCAGTTTTGCCTGACGTTGGTCAGGGAATTTCAAGTTTCCAGTAGTGATGGGTCCGTACACTAGGAGAATCCGGGAGTAAAGGCTAAACCTTTTAATCCCGGTTAAAGAACCGGGACTAAAACGTCTCGCGAGACTGAAAAATAGTGAATCTCATGCACTGTGTCCTATGAGATTCGAACATGAGACCTCGTGTATAGCGTCACGCACAACTTACCATCTCACTTATACAGCGCATGTGACTTTAAATAGGATGTATTCCTTTTAAACTAGCCCGTGGACCACCCTTTAATCTCGGTTGGTGTTCCTTGGTGTTCCCAACCGGAGAACACCAACCGGGATTAAAAGGTTCACTTTTAGTTCGGGTTGGTGTTATCAACCAGGACTAAAAGGTTCATGCCTTTAGTCACGGTTGATAACATAAACCGGAACTAATGTTGACCCTTTAGTTCGGGTTGGTGTTTCCAATCAGGACTAAAGTTCCTTCGACAACTAATAAAAGTTAGAACTAGGATTAATTCTTTTTTAGTCCCGAACACAAAAAAATGTCGAGACTAAAACTAAAAACGGGTGTGGATCAAAAGTTATTTCTCTACTAGTTGTAGTATTGAATTATTTATAAATCGAACTGATACTATTAGTAATAAAAAAAATACCTTGCACAAAGACCTGACGTCCAGTGATTATCAATGTCAATTTTACTACTCATGCGTCCAGACTAATTAAATTATTTCTAAACCCAAATGATACTATTTGTAATAAAAAATACTCTACATGATGACCGGACGCCACAATGACCAGACCCGACAAAAAGAAAACTCAAACCCTATAATTTCAATGCTAGAATAAAACATAATTAAATTATTTCAAAATTGCTCCATCGCCAAAGAGTACATGATTTATGCCAATACACTGTTATGCATGACATTGGGGCCAATTTTTTTGACTAAACTTCAACGCATCTCTGCATTTAGCAGAGTCTGGACACAATATCGAAATAATTATTACCACACAAATAATAATAATAATAATAATAATAATAATAATAATAATAATAATAATAATAATAATAATAATAATAATAATAATAATAATAATATAGTAATAAAAAGAGTCATCGAAAAATCGACGCTAATATAATTATATGCAAATTTTACTACACACTTGTCGACCTAGAATTATCTACAACTCAAAATAATAACTCTAGTAATAAAAATTAGTCTATGCAGTTCATTTTAAACAAACACAAAAAGAAGAAAACGTTCCACTCATGATGCACCTGCTCATTAACGCAGTATCACAACCCCTTATTTGTAAAATCAATGACGGCACGCAATACCTCATGCAGTACTAGGTAATAAGTGCACGTGCGTTATACAACTCACCCTGGGTTATTTGGTATTTTACCGAACCGATTGGTTCGCTACTTCGGTTCCTCCACCGAGGAAATTCAGTTTTGGTATTTCGGTTCGGTTCCGCTATTTATCGAACAGTACCGAACTGATCATGGATAAGATGTAATAGCATGGTCAAAAACTAATTTTGACTTGATTTCATAGATAGTAATAGTGTAAAATACATATACATATAAAAGTCCACGAGACTATAAGTGTGAGTGTTAAAAATACATAATATAATAGTCTATATAGTACAATCAATAACATAATAACACTCAAACTTAGCACATTTTAGGTAAGCTCGGTGAATTTGGTAAGTTCAGTAAATTCGGTTCGGTTTCGGCATTTACCTCGGTACTTCGGTTTCTAGAAAATCGGAACTGAACAGAGAACCGAATATTTCGGTTTCGGTATTTTCTGTTTGGTTCTCGGTATAACAGTTATGTAAAATCAAATATTGGCCTTAAAATGACATTCATTGGGAACACATATCAAATCACATATTTTCATGCATAAAAATTTGATAATAAAAGAACAATATATTCAACTTGGCTAACAGTAACTGAAGCCCCAATAATGGCCATTGTTTGCTTAACCTACAACAAAGTGCACATGAAACAAATATTTAAAAGCAATATAACCAACAAAAATGGCATGGTGACATAGGGTTGTGTAAAAGGAATCCCAAAAATGTGCACCTAATCATGGCTTGTTTTGATTCTTTTTTTGGAAAAGTGGGTTCATCACAATTGAAGAAAACGACTGTCTGAGGCTATCTCACCATTGGTCGATCTCAGGATATACACCGAAATTCTGAAAGGCCTCAACTACTTGCGCTAAGGATATGGAGATCAAAGTTCATGGTCATCCTTATTTGGCGGCTTTCTTTATTTCTGAAATTAGCCTTGCTCATGAAATATGCGTACCGCAGACCAGCGGAGACAATGATATTGATGTGTTAATCGACTGCATATTTCCAGCCCTCAATGCCAATATGTCAAACAAAAGCTACATCACCTCACGAGCAATATTATCTCTATGGAACGACTAGGTTGATATGATTAATATGAAGAGGATAAACCATTTCCAAGGGGATGAGATGGTGTACCATAACTTTGATAGTGCGGTGGATGATCCACGTAACTACTACCCATCTGAGTTCTTCAACACTATGACCCCTAACGATCTCCCTCCACATGTGTTAAAGATTGGGTGCCCGACCATATTGCTAAGGAACATTGTTGACGGTCACTAACGATGAAATCCGACCATCAAACAATATGAAAAATAGGGGAATTTAGCAAACCAACATCGTATATGCATTTACTTCTAACCTAGTTCTACATGTATTTGGAGAATTGTATTTTTAACTGGACATATACACAAATACATGTATTCATACCCGAAAGGCGTTTTCCAGCGCGTACTTGCGTAAAGAATCAACAAGGACGTCAGACAAATAAACTCCAAAGAGGACCAACACACAAAGGCACCCACCAGAGGCCCAGCAGAGCCCACCACACGAAGGCAGTGGCAAGGCGGTGTAGCCTAAGGGTTGACCGAACCCTGGTTCGGCCGAATCCTACTGGACCAGCTCAGCATCGCCTTCCTCTGGCGATTCCCTGAGGTAGTTCATTGTGTGCTCCAGCACAGCTCTTGGCCTTTACGGCCTTACTTAAATAAGGGGGCACACCCCTCCTTCAACACACACTACACACTTCACTTAGCAATTCATCACATTCAATTTCATAGTTGTAGCTTTAACTTTCTTATTAGTATTTCAAGAGCAAGGCAAAGCTACCTTGGAGAGCTTGACTCCATGGAAGAAGACTTCTTTGGGTATGAATAGCATTATGAGTTCTTCCTAGATCATTCTCTCATTATCTAATTATAGTCATATCTATGAACTAGAGTATAGATGTGATGTTATAATCTTGATATATGAACTAGTGTATAGTTTATGTGTCATGAGAGTATCATCATTAAATTTATGCTTAATAAAACATATAAGTGTTGGTATAAATTAACATGCTACATGTTTAGCTACAGATCACTTTGTAATAGAACTGCCTAAATCACGTGGTCCATAGGCACCTATCATTGCCACTAATGACATCTGACAGCTGGACCCGTGTTCCAGATGACCTAGACGGGCTCTGCCGGGCTACATAAGCACCCGTTGTCTCTAACAAGATCCCATTGCGAAGCCATTATAGGATTAGAACATTTCATAACAAAATACATCAGAGTAAAGGTGCGGAAGATTAAATAGTACTTAATATTACAAACCAGGGTTAAAATGGAAATTAGGTGCAGTTATTACAGACCATAAATTAAAGGGTAGCAGTAGTGATAGAACAACAGTACAACAAGATAACTAGATAGTACACGAACCCTACCCACGGGTTCAACCTTATTCTTCCTCGCTCTCCTGGACGATAGTGACACAGCACGGAGCAAGACAGACTTCAGGCTCCTGCTGACTACCTGCAACGGGGTTAACAAACCCTGAGTACATGAGGTACTCCGCAAGACTTAGCCGACTAAGAGTGTAAAATTAGACTCAGGAATGCAAGCTGAGGGGAGTCAAGGTAAGGCTTTAGCAAGAGTTCAAGAGTTTTTACGGAAAAGCATTACTAGTCCTAATTCAATATTTTAATTCCATAATATTACTAATCATTACCAAAGTTCAAGTACTTTCCAATATCCATCATCATTCTTTCGATACTTCTTTATTCATTTCAAACATCTTAGTTCCGAACCACTATTCGCTGAATGGTCGAAGGATCAAGTCTCCATAACCGAGCAGCAACGACGATTCGAATCAATTAATACCCAGTTAGGGATCCCTATCCACACTGCATATGTAGCACTTAAGCTTGCATACGCCAACCCCGCCTACCACGGCTTTTCATGCCCCGGAACCGGTCGTGCGCCACCCGAGAGCACAGTACTCCTCTCGTCTCCAGGCACGACGGCCATGAGGGTACACGCTACTCTCGCCATCTCTCCACTCCCAGTGCGTGGTTGTCGGTTGCAGCAATAGAGCCACTGGAGTCAGAGGCTTCCCGTAGTATATGGCTAGTTGCAAAGTCTCGATCCAGGAGGCCTACAATGAATGGTCCCTAAACCTTTTCCGACGGCGACAGTGCATTGGGACTCTAACCCAAATACCCCTGTCCCTTCGGTTTTCAAATCCCGTTTCCGTCGGTGACAATTGTTGGGACTCTAACCCAATGCCACGATCACCGAACAGGAAAACCCTTCCTCGTTGATGACAATGAACTAGCTAGGAACACTGCCAACCAACAAGGACGTAACCAATCCCATAAAGTGATTCTTGTGCTATAGATCATCACAATTTAAAATAGCATTTTTGGAAAACTAACCATTAGGCATGACTAAGCATTTTGCAATACTTTTAATAAATCAGGTTCTCAAGTATGGTCAGGTATTTAAGGATGGTAATGCATCAATTGGTTGTCACCCAACTCCTATTAACCTAATGCAATTAATTAACTCAAGTGATAAATATTTTTAAAACAACAAGGAGAGGGGCAAATGCACCGGGGCTTGCCTTGGATGGTGTAGAGTGTCGGATCCGGGTCGGTGCCACAAATATCAAAACCTTGCACAACTTCCTGAGCAGTCTCCTCAGATGCATCCTCAGACTTTACCTCCGGATTCTCGGTCACTACACGTTTGTAATGAATGAATGTATGAAAGCGATACGCATGAAATGACAGATGAAATTCAATAATAAATAAGGCACACACATGATCAAGACCCTACCATAGGCTAGCCATGATTACTCTAATTCACAATGCCATAGGTCATAAAGGTGACTGACCTAGAATCTCAAGCAATCCAAAAATCACACCAATCAATAACCATTTCATTTCCTATTCCTATTATTAATCATTTAAACCAATATATAATTTAATAAATATTTAAATATTTCCATTTGATGCTAAACTTCACCAACAGTTAGCTCTGGACCTAAAACAGTACCAATTAAATTTTCATGATTTTTGGACTTACAGGGAATTTATTAAAAATCATCAAAGTTCCCTTTATCATTTAATGTGCTGATTTTTAGTTAATACAGAAAGCATTCAAATTCTACATTTCATATTTTTATGAAATTCTACACATCACAGGGAGCATCCACAAATATTTCCATAATTTTTGGTGTAGTAGATTAATTGACATAAAAAGATTAAAATACAATACTATTTATTTTAATTAAAAATGAAAAACTCTTGGTAAATCATTCGGGAAAATGAAAAACGGCCATTCGGCCCATTTAAGCGAACAGGCCCAGCATGGCCCGGCCGCGCCCGCGCGCTCATGCGCCTCCTCACGGGACGCTGACAGGCTGGGCCTACCTGTCAGCTCCTCCTACCTCTCGCCGCGCCCCTGGACGCGAGCACGCGCGGCGGACCGCCGCGGAATTCGCCGCCGCCGACTGCCGCAGCGAAGCTAAACGACCCTACAACTCCCCTAGACCCTAGCCGACCACTCTACTCACACAGCCTACGCCCTACCCGCCTCCGGCGAGCTCGTGCTCGCCCATGGCGGACCACGGCTGCATGGAGGCCCGTTCCGACCACCGAGACATGGTTGAGTTAGCAAAAATGGGCTAGGGAGATCCGGGGGCTCACCAGAGGACCAAATCGGTTGTGGGTTGGGACTGGAGTGGCTTGAATCGACGAGCGTGACGGCGGCGGCGGGTCGGTGGCATTCACCGGAAACAACTCTTCCTGTTCCGACGACCCTACGGCACCGGAGCGAAAACCACCGCACGCAAAAGGATCAGTAGGATTTAGGGAATCCACAACACGGAACCTAAGGAGAAGAAGCTCACCACGGAGAGCTAGGCACGGCCCGAAGACCCGCGGCGGCGCTCCGGTCGGACGCGGAGACGACGACCCGCGTTCCCGGACGTTCAAGACACCACAGTCCACACCAAAGACACCGAACGATGCGCAAGGGAGCTAGCAAGCTTGCTGCGAGAGGAAGGAGATGGTGGTGGCTTGGTCACGGTGAATTTCACCGTAATCCGAAGAAGCTCAACGGCGACCGCGGTGGAGAAGATTGGGGAGGAGCGGTGCTCGATGGATTTATAGGACCGGGCAAGGGGAGGATAAACTCGGGCTGGGTCCGGGGCCCTCCCTCGGCTGCTCGACAGCATCGCGGCGTGCCCACGCCGGCCGGACGGTGCTCGGCGCCGGACGGGCCACGCGCGCGTACGGGCACGACGGTGAACAGTGGGACCCCCCAGCTACAGTGCTAGTAGTAATAGGTCAAATGCTATTTGATGTGATTTCGAGCTGATCCAGTCCGTATCTGAAGATGGTGTAAAAATAAAAGTTGTGCACAATTTCAAGAAGAACAACTTTGCTGAAGACACCCTATTCAAATTCGGTCAGTCAAACTACAGAAAAATGGGTAAAAGTAGGGTTTAAATTTCAAACTGAATTTTTAAAATTACTTTTGATTTTTCTCAACAACTTGAAAAATGGTCAACATGAAAGTTGTTCCACTCAGTGAGCTTGACAACTTCTATTAAGGAAGGTTTGGATGATTTTCATTATTTTTGAAATTAAAGTTTCAAATTTATATATCAACATACTAATTTGAGTTTAATTTGAATTTCTATAATATAACTTCAAAATCTTCAAAAATAAAAGCTGTTCCATTTTAAAAGCTCTACAACTTTCATTAATACACTTTCATCAGATTCATTATAGATTTTTAATTAGGGTTTTAGGTCAACTCTAGGGTTTAGTTTGATTTCTATTTAATTTTTATTTTTCATTTTTGATTGAGGACTTAATTACACAATCAATACTAGCTGGAATCAAATCACTCTAGGAGCCCTAAGCACAATCATATGCGTATGCTTAAATTTAAACATGATGACATGGCAAATTAATTAAGGAATAATACCAGGGGTATTACAGCCTTCCCCCCTAAAAGAAATCTCGTCCCGAGATTTGATATAGATATAAAAACAAACTTGAAACAAAGTAATGGAAAAGAAAAATATTTTAAGCTACCTAAAACCACTTGATACAAACTAACTAAGGAAACTTTACATGCTACACCATCAGACAATTTCCTCTACAAGGTGGCGAAAAGCTTGGGGGAAGTTCTCGGCGAGATAGTCTTCAGATTCCCATGTGGCTTCTTCTTCAGAATGCTCACTCCACTGGATCTTGTACCATCTGGTTGTCGTCCTTCGCGTGACATGATCCTTTATATCCAAAACCCGAATTGGATATTCAATATAAGTAAAATCCGGCTCTAGCTCCACTCCTTCAACATTGACAACTTGGTCGGGTACTTGCAGACATTTCTTGAGTTGCGACACATTGAACACATTGTGTACTGCTGAGAGATGATGGGGCAATTGCAGTTTGTAAGCCACCTTTCCATAACGTCCCAATACTTGGAATGGTCCAATGTAACGAGGGGCTAACTTCCCTTTGACCCCAAAGCGGCTGACGCCTTTCATTGGTGATACCTTCAGGTAAACATAATCTCCCACTTTGAATGCCAAAGGTCGACGCCTTTTATCGGTATAACTTTTCTGTCGAGACTGTGCTACCTTCAAATTCTCTTGGATCTACCTAACCTTTTCTTCGGCTTCATTGACCAAGTCCACGCCATAAAACCATCTTTCCCCAGGTTCAGACCAATTCAATGAGGTACGGCACCTACGACCATAAACTGTCTCAAACGGAGCCATCTTGATGCTCTCTTGATAGTTGTTGTTGTATGAAAATTCTGCCAATGCTAAACACTCGTCCCACTTGTCAGGGTAATTGAGTGCATAAGCTCTCAACATATCTTCCAGTACTTGATTGACTCTCTTCGTCTGCCTGTCAGTCTGTGGGTGGTATGCAATACTATGCAGAAGTTTCGTTCCCAACGACTTGTGGAAAGACTTCCAAAAGTTTGAGATGAACTGTGTACCCCTGTCAGAAACGATAGTCTTGGGTACCCCATGAAGCTTCATAACATTTTTGATGTATAGGTCAGCATAGGTAGAGGCAGGATAAAGAGTCTTGACCGGCATAAAATGAGCCTGTTTGGTGAGACGATCCATAATAACCCAGACGGAGTCAAAACCTCTTGTGGTCTTGGGTAAACCGGTGATGAAGTCCATACTAATATCTTCCCATTTCCATGTAGGAACAGGCAATGGCTGCTGCAGCTCTCCTCCAGGCCTCATGTGAACGGCCTTCACTTTCTGACAAGTGTCACATCTCGCGACATACCGAGCAATTTCTATCTTCATCTTTGTCCACCAAAACTTTTGCCTCAAATCCTGATAGATCTTGTTGCTGCCCGGATGGATAGAAAACCTTGTCAATGCACTTTGTCGAGGATCTTTTGTCGTAACTCCGGCACCTTTGGAACTACCAGATGATCCTTGAACCACACGACACCATCATCATCAATCTTGAAGCAATCTGCCTTGCCAGCTTGAACCTTTTCCTTGATGTGCTTGATTCCTTTACTTTCCCGCTGAGCGGCAATAACCTCATCTCGGATGGGTGTTTCAATACTAATATTGGCCAGGCTGCCTTGTGGAACTATTTCTATTCCTAATTTTTCCAACTCATAGCACAAGGATAGATCATACGGCTTGACTGTCAAACAATTGCAGTGCACCTTCCGACTGAGTGCATCGGCGACCACATTCGCCTTGCCTGGATGATAATGCACTTCAATATCATAATCCTTGATTAGCTTGAGCCATCTTCGCTGTCTCATGTTCAATTCTTCTTGAGTGAAAATGTATTTTAGGCTCTTGTGATCTGTGTATACATTGCAGGTACTGCCCAGCAAATAGTGACACCATATCTTCAAGGCATGTACCACAGCGGCTAACTCCAAATCATGAGTGGGATAGTTCTCTTCATGATGCTTGAGTTGCCGTGAAGCATAAGCAATGACCCTACCCTCTTGCATCAAGACACAACCAAGACCGGTACCAGAAGCATCACAGTACACATCAAATGGCTTTTCAATGTCTGGTTGAGCTAGTACTGGTGCAGTGGTCAACAACTTTTTCAAAGTTTGAAATGCCTTCTCACATTCTGGTGACCAGACAAATTTGACTTGATTTTTCAACAGTTTGGTAATGGGCTTGGCTATTCTTGAGAAGTCCGGAATAAAACGACGGTAGTACCCCACCATTCCCATAAAGCTGCGGACTTGATGTACCGTGGTTGGTGGCTTCCAATTCAAGATTTCTTCTACCTTGCTCGGGTCCATGGATACACCTTCAGCAGATAAAATATGGCCGAGAAAAGGAACTCGATCCAACCAAAACTCACATTTGCTAAACTTGGCATATAGCTGGTGTTCTCTTAAGCGAGTTAGGACAACACGACGGTGGTTGGCATGTTCATCAGGGGTTTTGGAATAAACCAGGATGTCATCGATGAACACGACTACAAACTTGTCAAGCTCGGGCATGAAGACAGAGTTCATGAAGTACATGAAATAGGCAGGTGCATTGGTTAGACCAAAAGACATGACCAGATACTCATAAAGGCCGTATCTGGTGGTGAATGCTATTTTGGGGATATCCTCGGGACAGATCTTTATTTGGTGATAACCAGACCTAAGGTCAATTTTGGAAAAGACCTTGGCTCCAGCTAACTGGTCAAAGAGTAGGTCAATGCGAGGTAAAGGATATTTATTTTTACTGGTGACCTCGTTGAGTGGGCGATAATTGACACAGAGTCTGAGTGACTTATCCTTCTTTTTCACGAATATAGCAGGACAACCCAGGGAAATGAACTAGGTCTGATGAAACCCTTATCAAGCAGATCTTGCAGTTGAACTTTAAGCTCGGCTAATTCCTTGGGAGGCATCCTATAGGCTCTACGGGATATAGGTGCAGTTCCCGGCTTTAACTCAATGGCGAACTCCACGTCACGATCAGGTGGCAGACCAGGTAGATCATCAGGAAATACATCCGAAAATTCACAGACTACCGAAATATTTTGGATTTCCTGGACTGAGGTGGCACACAGTATCTGCACAGACTTTTCAACCATTCTCACGGGTAGTGGTAGCTGGATAAGAAGCTGAGATTGACTACCAGGTATGCTGACTTTTATGGTCCTATTTAGCACATCGATCAGAGCATTGTGCTAATACATCCAATTCATACCTAATATGACATCTATGTCCTGATCCTTGAGCACTATCATGGTGGTTGGGAATATATGCCCGCCCAACTCGATAGGTACTCGATGCACTACCTCCTTAGTATTTATACGCCCCCTGGGCGAATATATAAGGAAGTTTTTCTTTATTTCGCCAATTGGAATCTCATGCTTTACCACAAATGTACGATTGATGAATGAATGTGATGCACCAGAATCAAAGTGTAATAGCAGGGTGACTGGTGACAGGAAACCTACCCATCATGATGGGCTCTCCTGCAGGGATGTCATCCACATGAGTATAATAGACATGTCCTGCCTTCTTGACAATTTTGACCTTCTGAGCCTGGTGCTGCTGGCCACGGTGCTGATTCTGATGCTGCTGTTGCTGCTGCTGTCTAGGACCTTTCTGGGCATTTTGACTGTATTTCTTGGGATATGGGCAGTCACGAGCCCAATGTCCCATCTTGCCACAGTTGTAGCAAGGATGATTGTAGGTGGTCTGAGGTGTATTGATACGAACGCCTGAGGCATTCGGCTGAGTAGTGTTCTGTTGGTTTGAGATATGAGAGGTGGCCGCGGTGCGTACCACGACTTGCTACTGGGGGTAAGCTGGACGGTTGTGGTGAGTAGGATGATAGATGATCTTCTGGCGTTTTTGACCGCCAGAAAAGCCTGGTTTTTTCTTCTTCTTCTCATCTTGATGCTTAGGATCACTTTCTTCGTAAGCAATGGCGCTGTTTACAGCTTCGTGATATGAGCAGTTAAGGTTGTTGGATAGACTACGCTGGATCTTAAAGTTTAGGCCCCTGACAAAGCAATCTTTCTTCTTTTGGTCGGTGTTGGTATGTTCAGGAGCATATTGGGCTAGGTGGTTGAATTGGTTCACATATTGCATAACAGAAGAATCCTTCTGCTGCAGAGCTAAGAACTGATCCAGTTTCATTTTCATTACACCTGTAGGGATGTAATGTGCTCAGAAGGCTTCGCGGAACTCTGCCTAAGTTAGCTGATGTCCCTCGGGCTGTGCAGACAACAGTTGGCATACCAGGCACTGGCCGGACCACGTAGCTGCTGAGCCGCGAACAGTGGCTTTTGGTTTCTGTGCAGTGAATCAAGCTGAACTTCTGCTCCATAGTACGGAGCCAATCATCGGCCTCCAAGGGTTCATCGGCTTTTGTGAATACTGGAGGACGGGTTTCAGTGAAGTCCACATAGGTGGTTTCCTCATCTTCGCGGCGGGCTCGACGTCCGCCACGATTTTCTCGGTTTTGGGCCATAACATTGGCTGCATTGGCAAGGGCTGCAATGGCATCGGCTAAGGTTGGAGGAATAGGTGGTGGGTAGGGAGCAGCTCCTTCATCGGAAGTACCGGCACCAGTCGAGCGAGTGTTGACCATCTGTTTTTAAGGCAACCAACAAAGGACTTACACTGCATAATTAAAACATAGTAGCATTACAACTTAAAACATTAAATATAGCAAAGTTCAACACACATGATCATAACAAGATCCACCCCAGACTAAGGTTCTTGGCACGACGATTACAACATTTGGATAGCAGAAGACTAAAGTCACTAGTCCTAAGACTAGCTTAGTCGATGACGATAATCTCCTCCTCGTCGTCCTCCTCAACGACCACATCCTCCATTAGGTCGACTGCCTCAAAGTAACCGTCCTCCGTAGCCTCACTGTCATAATACTCCTCATCGGGTCCTATGACAACACCTTCCTTAGGCTCCTCCTCCCGTGGAACCAGAATCGGATTAAGCTGATCGTTCAGCCTATGCACCTCCTCGTGCAGCATACCATTGTTCCACTCGAGGTTCTCCACATACCCCCTCTAGCTCCTCGACCCTCTCATGGGCCATTCCCTCCTGCTCCAAAGCCTGATCCCTCTCCTGAGTCAGGCGGTCGATCTCCCGCCATAGGTCTCTGTTGGTCCTCACATCCCGGTAATGATCAGCCCGGGCCACTTGGAAATCCTCCTGCATGAGACTCATCTCCCTATGCAGCTCCTTGATCTCCTTCTTCAACTCCTTACGGCTACGGCGGGGAGGGCGACTGCCAGACGCCTCCTCACCGTCGCGCGGTGCCAACTGGTGGCGCGGAACTCCACGGGGTCCAGTCATCTTGCGTGCGGTCAACTTACAACGTGCCAGCTGGAAAGGTAAGTTTGAATTAGTGAGGATATATAAGGCTAGCAAGAATAGGTGTGATAATTCCTAACCCATATACCCAGTTTTAAGGAGGAAGTTATTTACATGTGTGATTATCATGATGCATGCACGTACTTACGAATTTTAAATCATGCAATATAAATCAAAGCATAAGTAATTTGAACATAGAGCTAATATTAATAATGTTGTTCCACCTGCTACCATAACCATAATAAGATATTGTAAATTATTGATCAAGGTAAGAACTATTGAGTAAGATAATGATGTAAGCAGTTTGGACTCAAAATAATAGTTTAAGTTTTTATGATCCAAAACATTTTGAAGTTTTCAAAAAGTAACCCGCAATGATTTAGCAATGGAACTCTCTGATACTAGCTGTAACAGAACCGCCTAAATCACGTGGCCCACAGGCACCTGTCATTGCCACCAATGACATCTAACAACCAGACCCGTGTTCCAGATGACCTAGATGGGCTCTGCCGGGCTACATAAGCACCCGTTTTCTCCGAAAGGATCCCATTGCGAAGCCATTATAGGATTAGAACATTTCATAACAAAATACATCAGAGTAAAGGTGCGGAAGATTAAATAGTACTTAATATTACAAACCAGGGTTAAAATGGAAATTACGTGCAGTTATTACAGACCATAAATTAAAGGGTAGCAGTAGTGATAGAACAACAGTACAACAAGATAACTAGATAGTACACGAACCCTGCCCACGGGTTCAACCATATTCTTTCTCGCTCTCCTGGACGATAGTGACACAGCACGGAGCAAGACAGACTTCAGGCTCCTGCTGACTACCTGCAACGGGGTTAACAAACCCTGAGTACATGGGGTACTCCGCAAGATTTACCCGACTAAGAGTGTAAAATTAGACTCAGGAATGCAAGCTGAGGGGAGTCAAGGTAAGGCTTTAGCAGGAGTTCAAGAGTTTTTGCGGAAAAGCATTACTAGTTCTAATTTAATATTTTAATTCCATAATATTACTAATCATTACCATAGTTCAAGTACTTTCCAATATCCATCATCATTCTTTCGATACTTCTTTATTCATTTCAAACATCCTAGTTCCAAACCACTATTCGCTGAATGGTCGAAGGATCAAGTCTCCATAACCGAGGAGCAACGACGATTCGAATCGATTAGTACCCATGCTGGGGATCCCTATCCACACTGCATATGTAGCACTTAAGCTTGCATACGCCAACCCCGCCTACCACAGCTTTTCATACCCCGGAACCGGTCCTGCGCCACCCGAGAGCACAGTACTCCTCTCGTCTCCAGGCACGACGGCCACGAGGGTACACGCTACTCTCGCCATCTCTCCACTCCCAGTGCGTGGTTGTCGGTTCCAGCAGTAGAGCCACCGGAGTCAGAGGCTTCCCGTAGTATGTGGCTAGTTGCAAAGTCTCGATCCAGCAGGCCTACAACAAACGGTCCCTAAACCTTTTCCGACGGCGACAGTGCATTGGGACTCTAACCCAAATACCCCTGTCCCTTTGGTTTTCAAATCCCGTTTCCGTCGGTGACAATTGTTGGGACTCTAACCCAATGCCACGATCACCGAGCAGGAAAACCCTTCCTTGTTGATGACAATGAACTAGCTAGGAACACTGCCAACCAACAAGGACATAACCAGTTCCATAAAGTGATTCTTGTGCTATAGATCATCACAATTTAAAATAACATTTTTGCAAAACTAACCATTAGGCATGACTAAGCATTTTGCAATACTTTTAATAAATCAGGTTCTCAAGTATGGTCAGGTATTCAAGGATGGTAATGCATCAATTGGTTGTCACCCAACTCCTATTAACCTAATGCAATTAATTAACTCAAGTGATAAATATTTTTAAAACAACAAGGAGAGGGGCAAATGCACCGGGGCTTGCCTTGGATGGTGTAGAGTGTCGGATCCGGGTCGGTGCCACAAATATCAAAACCTTGCACAACTTCCTGAGCAGTCTCCTCAGATGCACCCTCAGACTTTACCTCCGGATTCTCGGTCACTACACGTTTGTAATGAATGAATGTATGAATGCGATGCGCATGAAATGACAGATGAAATTCAATAATAAATAAGGCACACACATGATCAAGACCCTACATAGGCTAGCCATGATTACTCTAATTCACAATGCCCTAGGTCATAAAGGTGACTGACCTAGAATCTCAAGCAATCCAAAAATCACACCAATCAATAATCATTTCATTTCCTATTCCTATTATTAATCATTTAAACCAATATATAATTTAATAAATATTTAAATATTTCCATTTGATGCCAAACTTCACCAACAGTTAGCTCTAGACCTTAAATTTTCATGATTTTTGAACTTACAGGGAATTTATTAAAAATCATCAAAGTTCCCTTTATCATTCAATGTGCTGATTTTTAGTTAATACATAAAGCACTCAAATCCTACATTTCATATTTTTATTAAATTCTACATATCACAGAGAGCATCCACAAATATTTCCATAATTTTTGATGTAGTAGATTAATTCACATAAAAAGATTAAAACACAATACTATTCATTTTAATTAAAAATGAAAAACTCTTGGTAAATCATTCGGGAAAATGAAAAACGACCATTCGGCCCATTTAAGCGAACAGCCCCTGCACGGCCCAGCCGCGCCCGCGCGCTCATGCGCCTCCTCACGGGACGCTGACAGGCTGGGCCTACCTGTCAGCTCCTCCTCCTAGCTCTCGCCGCGCCCCTGGACGCGAGCGCGCGCGGCGGACCGCCGCGGAATTCGCCGCCGACGACTGCCGCAGTGAAGCTAAACGACCCTACGACTCCCCTAGACCCTAGCCGACCACTCTACTCACACAGCCTATGCCCTACCCGCCTCCGGCGAGCTCGTGCTCGCCCATGGCGGACCACGGCGGCACGGAGGCCCCGTTCTGACCACCGAGACATGGTTGAGTTAGCAAAAATGGGCTAGGGAGATCCGGGGGCTCACCAGAAGACCAAATCGGTTGTGGGTTGGGACTGGAGTGGCTTGAATCAACGAGCGTGACGGCGGCGGCGGTTCGGTGGCGTTCACTGGAGACAACTCTTCCTGTTCCGACGACCCTACGGCACCGGAGCGAAAACCACCGCACGCAAAAGGATCAGTAGGATTTAGGGAATCCACAACACGGAACCTAAGGAGAAGAAGCTCACCACGGAGAGCTAGGCATGGCCCGAAGACCCGCGGTGGCGCTCCGGTCGGACGCGGAGACGACGACCCACGTTCCCGGACGTTCAAGACACCACAGTCCACACCAAAGACTCCAAACGATGCGCAAGGGAGCTAGCAAGCTTGCTGCGAGAGGGAGGAGATTGTGGTGGCTTGGTCACGGTGAATTTCACCGTAATCCGAAGGAGCTCAACGGCGACCGCGGTGGAGAAGATTGGGGAGTAGCGGTGCTCGATGGATTTATAGGACCGGGCAAGGGGAGGATAAGCTCGGGCTGGGTCCGGGGCCCTCCCTCGGCTGCTCGACAGCATCGCGGCATGCCCACACCGGCTGGACGGCGCTCGGCGCCGGACGCGGCACGCACGCGTAGGAGCACGACGGTGAATAGGGGGACCCCCCTAGCTACAGTGCTAGTAGTAATAGGTCAAATGGAATTTGATGTGATTTTGAGCTGATCCAATCCGTATATGAAGACTGTGTAAAAATAAAAGTTGTGCACAATTTCAAGAAGAACAACTTTGCTGAAGACACCGCATTCAAATTCGGTCAGGTTTTCAAACTACAGAAAAAGGGGTAAAAGTAGGGTTTGAATTTCAAACTAAATTTTTAAAATTACTTCTGATTTTTCTCAACAACTTGAAAAATGGCCAACATGAAAGTTGTTCCACTCAGTGAGCTTGACAACTTCTATTAAGGAAGTTTTGGAAGATTCTCATTATTTTTGAAATTGAAGTTTCAAATTTAAATATCAACATACTAATTTGAGTTTAATTTGAATTTCTATAATATAACTTCAAAATATTCAAAAATAAAAGCTGTTCCATTTTAAAAGCTCTATAATTTATAGATTTTAGATTAGGGTTTTAGGTCAACTTTAGGGTTTAATTTTATTTCTATTTAATTTTTATTTTTGATTTTTGATTGAGGACTTAATTACACAATCAATACTAGCTGGAATCAAATCACTCTTGGAGCCCTAAGCACAATCATATGCAGATGATTAAATTTAAACATGATGACATGCCAAATTAATTAAGCAATAATATCAGGGGTATTACACACTTGAACTCTTAGCCTCTATCTTTTGGAAATAACTAGGTTGTCATCTCTAGCATGATTCTAAAATATCTCATAAGCTTCTTCTAGCAAGTGACTAAAATATTTATATATTATATCTACAAGCGCATAGATAAAATATAAACCATTGCAGCATTTTACCCAAGAGTATTACGTGTTGTCGACTTATATTTTTACCACTGGGAACGGCTTGGCAATAAAGAATGTAGATAGATAGTTGTCATATGCACATGCAAATATGGAGATAACCATGTATGATCTACTTACTCAAAAATGGGGTTATGTCACAATAATAATAATGATATGAATGGTAAACATAATGATCAATTCATGGATAATGATATAATCACTTAGAGCACTTCCTATGTATGCACTAGCAAGGATTAGGCAGAAACATAAGAATATTCCTAAGTCATTCTAACTATACTACCAAAGACATATTAGATTAGCACAATAATACTAGCAATCATGGCAAAGATACTTTATACTTGTTGGTATTTATTAAGTGCAAATAGAATATGAAAGATTCTGCAAATGCACATAATACCATTGTAGCTTTTACCTGGAAGTATTCTAGAGTGTTGACACTTGTTAACATCTAAATTTTATTAGCAATTATCCCTGCATTACACATGAATATCTAGTAGAATAGGGTTATTACGAATAATTTCCACTAGTTTTGGTGAATTATATATTTTCCAGTGGATTATCCAGAAAACCTTAAAAGAGGGATTTAAGCGCTTAATTACTACAAAACATGAACGCCAAGGCAACATACGTCATCGACACGCTAGAAGTCTTTGGAAGCCACCCGAAGCAACCGGGGCCCTACCTGGCAGGTGGTAGGGCCGGCCGGCCCTAAGGGGGGCCGGGCAGCGCCTCCCTAGGGTTTCTGCCCGCCTTCTGGAGTCTTCTTCCATCGCCTTTGAGGAGTCATCTCGGCCCTTGGTTAAGTCGGTTTGATCCTACGGCACGTATTCATCCCACCGGGTTATAAATAGAGGGCCAGACCCCTCCTGGAGGAGGCCAGATCAAGAGCTGAAGAGCCTGAAGGATTAGATAGATATCCATTAGATCTAGACTAGCAATCAAGAAAGAGATTAGAGAGATAGAGTAGATGAGTAGAGATTCGGAGGAGTCCCGGCCTGTCGGAGCTTCTTCGTAGCTGTATTCGTCTGGATTCAGCTCCCTCGTCCGGAGTTGCGTTCTGAGGTACTTTTGTATTCAACATTCTGATTCAAGTAAGCATTTATTCTTATTCGTTCTTAAGTTTGCAACTCATATTGAGTGCTTTGATCATGGTAGCTCCTAGGTTGAAGTAGTAATCCGTAGTGTAGACATGGTGTCTAGGCTATAATTACTTATGAATGTCCCCTGATTAGCCAGATAGTGATAGATCGCGTAGGTGACAGCTACGTTGAGTCCTCTGTAGTCCACTTCCCATTGATAGGATCGATAGGTGTATAAGTGCTCGGTAGGAGAGAACTCTGATTTCTGCTCTTATTTGGGTCACTGCTCAATTAGAATGATATTATTCAAGGCTTACCGGTTGTTGGAACTAGATAGTCACTAGTTATTTCCTCATTCTTGATATTCTCTGGATTGATTGTGTTATCGAGTTAAGAATCAATAGTTTATCTTAATCTTGTATTACACTTTTGTCTTTTATCTTTTACCTTTTTAAATATGGAACCTATATCCCAACTTTTATATCAATATGGAGCACCAACGGGATCGTATCTCCAGCCAAAAGAATCGTCTAAACCTATTACATCATCTGGCTATGAGTTACGGCCGGGATTAATTAAGTTAGTTCAGAAACACATTTTTTCTGGCAGTTCTAGTGAAAACCCCTATTCCCATTTAGCTGATTTTGAGCAGACATGTGCATGTCTGCATATTAAGGGCATGACAGATGCAACTTTAAGATGAAAACTTCTTTCGTTTTCATTAACGGGAAAAGCAAAGAAATGGTATAATCGCCATGTTGGGAGTAGTCAAGGAGATGGGGAAGTATTGTGTGCTAATTTCTGTCTTAAATTTTTCCCTATCGAGAAAGTCACTAAACTTCGTTTTGAAATTATTGGATTTAAACAATTAGATAACGAATCATTAGGCAAGGCTTGGGAACGCTTTGACGGATTTATAAATTCTGGACCTAATCTTGCTTTGACAGAACCTATGCTTTTGCAACATTTCTTTTTAGGCCTTAATAACAAAAATAAAGAATATCTTAATTTGGCCGCGGGTGGAGCATTTATGCATATTACTGCTACACATGCTAAAACTATTCTTACTAATATCTTAAATGATCTACCTGAAGAAAAAGAAGAGTTGTTAGAAGATGAATCTTTGTTACCTAATTCCAAATTTTTGTCTGATTCATCTCAACCTTTACCTGAACTATCTAATGAGAAGGAGATAACTCCAATTTCTGATTTTATGCTTGAATTTGAGGATGAACTTTTTGATGATTATGGAAATACCTCATATTATCATAAAATTATAAAACCTCAAGAGTCTATAAATTTTTAAAGTTTTAATGTTTCATATCCTGCTGATTTAAAATTCCTTAGATAAATAACAAGAGAATTGATTTTTGTTATGAGTAATGAGTGGTTGATAGAATCTGAACATTCAAATGATATAATTCGTTTAAATTCTCCTGCCATTACTATTAAATGTCAAATTGATGCATATCCTTTTGATGCCTTTTACAACCCAATAGTAGGTGTCAATATTATGTCTCTTACATTTGCTGAAAAGTTCTTGAGAGATATGCCATTAATTTCTACGAATAAATTATTGAAAAGTCGTTCAGGACATATTATTCCTAGTTCAGGAGTTTTATGTGCCCTTCCTATTGTGATTAATGAATTCTGAATTTTGCTGAATTTTTATATCTTTGATATTTGGGATTTCGATGTAATGATTGGATTACCAATAGGAAAAATTTTGCAAGAAGGTTGTACGGGCAATTTAGATATTAAACTTGGGAAAGGATTTAATCTCTCTGTGCCTATAACGCATGTATTAAAAGCTAAGGCAGAGCCACTTCCTGAGTTAGATCCAATAGAAGGGGTTAAGGCTGTGTCATTTGAAGAGTTTATTGAACGTAATATAGAAGATGATATCAAGTTCTTCATTAATGAAGAAGAGGAAGATCCTATTGATCCTGAACCTCTGGATGAATTACTAGAGCCACCTAAACCTTCTATTGAGCTTAAACAACTACCTTCTGGTCTTAAATATGTTTTTCTGAATAATGATCAAAATTCTTCTGTTATTATAAGTGATAAACTTTCTGATGAAGAATTTTTTAGATTAATAACTATTTTAGAAAACATCGTGCTGCTTTTGGTTATTCACTCCAAGACCTTAAGGGGATTAGTCCTTTTTTATACACCCATCGCATTCCAACGAATCCAGAAATAACACCTTCTAGAGAGCCCCAGCTTAGGCTTCAAAATGCGATGAGGAGAGTTGTTAAGAAAGAGGTCTTAAAACTTTTGCATGCTGGGATTATTTATCCTATGCCGCATAGTGAGTGGGTAAGCCCTGTTCAAGTTGTACCTAAAAAGGGTAGAATGACTATAGTTCAAAATGATAAAAATGAATTAATTCCCTAGAGAACCGTCACTGGATAGCGAATGTGCATAGATTATAGAAAACTTAATAAAGCAACAAAGAAAGATCATTTTTCGCTACCCTTCATTGATGAGATGTTAGAGCGTTTAGCGAATAATTATTTCTTTTGTTTCCGTGATGGTTATTCTGGATATCACCAAATCCTTATCTACCCTGATGATCAAAGCAAAACCACTTTTACATGTCCTTATGGAACTTATGCTTATCGTAGAATGTCTTTTGGATTATGTAATGCACCTTCTTCTTTTCAATGATGTATGATGTCTATATTTTCTGAAATGATAGAAGAAATCATGGAAGTTTTTATGGTTGATTTTTCAGTTTATGGAAAAACTTTTGATGATTGTCTAGAAGATCTAGATAAGGTTTTGCAAAGATACGAAGAAAAGCACTTAGTCCTTAATTAGGAAAATGTCATTTCATGGTTAGAGAAGGAATAGTGTTAGGGCACCTAGTGTCTGAAAGAGGTATAGAGGTAGACAAGGAAAAAATTGAAGTAATTGAACAACTACCTCCACCTGTTAATATAAAAGGAATCCCAAGTTTTCTTGGTCATTGTGGTTTCTATCGTAGATTTATAAAAGATTTTTCACATATTGCTAGACCACTGACTAACTTATTAGCTAAGGATGTTCCTTTTAAATTTGATGATGCATGTTTAAAATATTTTAATATTCTTAAGGAGGCTCTTATATCAGCACCAATCATTCAACCCCCTGATTGGTCTTTACCTTTTGAAATTATGTGTGATGCTAGTGATTATGCTGTTGGGGCAGTATTAGGACAAACAAAGAATAAGAAGCATCATGCAATTGCTTATGCAAGTAAAACTATGACATGAGCACAACTAAATTATGCAACAACTGAGAAAGAGCTCCTGGCTATTGTTTTTGCTATTGATAAATTTAGATCTTACTTAGTATGAGCAAATGTAATTGTTTATTCTGATCATGTTGCTTTAAAATATTTGCACACTAAGAAAGATGCCAAACCACGTTTGATAAGATGGATTTTGTTACTTCCAGAATTTGACTTAGAAATTAAAGATAGAAAAGGAATAGAATATCCAGTTGCTGATCACTTGTCTAGAATACACTTTGAGAAACCTTATGAACTACCTATTAATGACTCATTAAGAGATGACATGTTGTTTGAAGTGACCAAGTCAGACCCTTGGTACGCGAATATTGTCAACTTTACGGTTGTAGGTTATGTACCACCAGGGGAAAATAAAAAGAAGCTCATTTATGAAAGTCGTCTCCTCATATGGGATCCACCATACCTCTTCAGAATTTGCTTAGATGGGTTACTTAGAAGATGTGTACCAGTAGAAGAAGGCATGTAGATCATTCAGAAATGCCATGCATCACCATATGGAGGTCATTATGGGGCATTCCGCACTCATGCTAAGATCTGGCAGAGTGGGTTCTTTTGGCCAACTATGTATGAAGACACCAAAGATTTTGTCCGGAGAT
The DNA here is from genome assembly GCA_038502445.1 of Eremochloa ophiuroides. NCBI lineage: Eukaryota > Viridiplantae > Streptophyta > Magnoliopsida > Poales > Poaceae > Eremochloa > Eremochloa ophiuroides. The sequence goes on from JAHLJS010000003.1 coordinate 43,253,472, forward strand.
GTGGATCATGTCAGAGGCACAGAAATATTAATGCAAGAGATGCTATGTCACTCACCAACAATCTTCAGATTGAGGTCTTTGATGTCTGGAGAATTGATTACATGGGACCATTTGTGAAATCAAGAAACTATGAATATATTCTGGTGGCAGTTGACTATGTATCCAAGTGGGGAGAAGCTATGTCATGCATGAATGCTAATTCCAAAGATTCAAAGAAGATGTTCGAAGAAATTATATTTCCAAGGGTTGGGACACCAAGAATGGTCATTAGTGACGGAGGAACACATTTCACTGATAAGAAGTTTCACCGATACTTACAAGCTCATCGAATCCGTCATAATGTTGCTACTCCATACCATCCTCAGACAAGTGGCCAGGCAGAAACATCAAACAAACAGATCAAGAATATTCTACAGAAAACAGTAAATGAGATGGGTACTGCATGGAAGGGTCGATTACCCGAAGCACTTTGGACATATCGGACTGCCTACAAGACACCCTTGGGCATGTCACCTTATCAGTTAGTGTATGGTAAAACCTGTCATTTACCAATAGAATTAGAGCATACGGCTCACTGGGCTATTAAGAGATGGAATATGGACTTTGAAGCCGCTGGAGAAAAGAGAAAAAAATGAAATTATTAGAATTAGAAGAATAGAGAGAAAAGGCTTATCACAATTCAAAGATTTATAAAGAAAGAACAAAAAGATAGCATGACAAGAGGATCAAGATGAAGGAGTTCACACCAGGAGATAAGGTATTACTTTTTAATTCTAGGTTTAAATTATTCAGGCTCGGAAAGCTACGAAGTAAATGGGAAGGACCATTTACGGTGTGAATGCATCACCACATGGAGCGGTAACTCTACAATTACACGAAGGTACGTTATTCAAGGTAAATGGTCATTGACTTAAATTATTTTTAGAGCCATTTAATTCAGAAGTTATTGATGGGCTGAACTTTGTCCAGTTACCAACTTTTTAGCCCTGTCATCATCCGTTACGAAAAAAATTATCGCGCATCGCAACTAACAGGAAGTAGATAGAGTCTAGAAGCTTCACAACCATGGCCACCCCAGGAGGACACCTGGTGGGGCCGGCCGGCGCCCTAGTGGGGCCGGGCGGTGCCCCCCTGTCTCATCTCGTCCCGACTCTTGTTTTCTTTTCTTTCTACATCCTTCCTAAACAATTTCACGTAGAATCCCGATGCGTGCGGATATTCTTTCATACGAATCCTATAAAACCTAGATTTGACCTTATCCTATCTCCTGAAAACCCATATAAAAACGCACCCATACCGCCCTCATTTGCATCCCATCAACAGCTGCCTCTCTCTCCTTCAAGAAAACATTGTAGTTTAGATCTAGTAGCAATGGCAGACGAAGCGGTCAAATGCGCTGACTCCGGCAAGATCCAAGGCGACAACTCAATGGCCATCGTCCTCACGCAGCCAAAGCCTCTCGCCATCGTGCCACCGAAGCACCTCGCTACGGTGCCTCTACAATACGAGAAAGTCTACTACACACAAGCTCAGCCTGCTCTGCCATCACCACCCGCAAGATTGCTGCTAGAAGACGGTACCAAGGGAAAGCAGGTCGCTATTCCCCGAGGCACCCAGCTTCTTCCAACTAGAGACAATGAACGACTCCTATTGGACAAGACCGACAAGAATGGGACGTTAGTGTGTGCAAAATACACCACTACTCGCCCTGCCATCAATGGAGTTTATGCACGTCCAGGCCAAGTCCGCTACACCGATTTCATACCACCTCCGTCCAAGAGATAGAGAGCTGCATTAGCATTATCGCTAGAGAAAGGTCCTAAACAGCCTCCGCTCTCTCTACGAATCCTCAATGAGAAGATTGAAGCCATCTCTAAAGGAATAGAGAAGACTCAATAATTAAGAACTAAGATTATGGCGACATGACTAAGCAGATAGAAATTAATGTCAAGTTAATCCACAGCCTCAAGCGCGACAAAGATAAGCTTGAAGAAGAGGTTGGGAAGCTTAAGAGAGAGATCAGAGATCTCACCAAGAAGGGGCAGCGTTAATCTACCCTACTTATCTATGTAATAAGGCACAAGTGTGTTAGGTTTGATTATATTATTAAGTTTGCTTGGTTATATATTAGAACAAGGCCTAATGAGCTAGGGCAGTCGTTAGCTCAGTCAGTTGTCAGAGTTATCTATTATTATTGAATGAATAAAGTGCCTTATTCTTATTAATGTTTTAGTATTTCTTTATATACTCTACTTTCTATTTTTGGTACGCATGTTGTCTCCATATGTTGCGTAGAAAAGTATATAAGAAAACAAGTGTGGGGGAGGCGCATCGCGACCACGAAAATCAATTCGCTCGGTAAAATCACGTAATTCGGAAAACAATCGAACCAGGACCACACGCAACGAAGTGGGCCCCGAAGGGCCACAGAGGGACGCCGCTCGGCGCCCTACCTTGGCTGGCCGGCGCCATTCTACCTCCTCTACGTCCTCGTCTTGGTCACGGTCAGGTTTGAGTCCAACATAAGTATAATGGCATATGTTTCAATTCCTGTTTCGATCCGAATCAAAATTTACAAGATAAAACACTTTTAAGAAAGAAAAGGATTGTTTAATTCATGACTTAAGAATAAATTATATAACACTTTTCTAGGAGTCATGTTACTGTTGGAAACTATTTATAGGGACCCCTTGACTGCTTAAGTTGTTGTGGAACATGAGATAGTAGAATAATGAGAACTCAATTCCTGCTGTTTCGTCTTTGAAGATTTTATTTTGAAATTAAAATAATTAGTTATACCTCTCCTTTGTGGTAAAGATAATGTCCTACCAGAGCCATATATAGGATAGAAACCTTCTACATTTAGTACTTGTTTCTGTGTTGAGTTTGGTCGACCTTTATAACCCTTTGAAGAAATTTGTCATATTTTTGAATCAAGTGCCACTTCCACATAAGCATTACTCTAATCCGGAGTAATAGAGAATTATTCCAATAAAAATGTTTCTCTCTTACACTGGGAGAAAACACCAAAAATAATCATATAGAATAGCCACCAAATAATTGCTCCTATGTTTCGTTAAAATCTCTCAGTTACTAAATTCAAAAGAGGTATGAGCTATGCAAAAGAAAAAAAGGAGTATAAAAATAGACAAGTGTCCGAAGAAATTAATACAATGGATACTTAGATGCTCGCCTCCCTTGAAAAAAAAAGAAAGAGAAAAAGAAGAAAGAAAGAAGATAGCTCATACTCTCTGGATAAACTTAATTGTTCAAAGAGAGATTTACTTTCTCAAGGAGCAAAGTAGAACTAGGTTCCACCATATTCCACCAAATAAAGCTTAATTCGATTATATGCCTCATTTCTCTATGGATTCGTTGTTTGACTTTGCAATAAATACAATGCAAGTATACTTTCACATTTATACCCACCTGAGATCCACATAAGCTTCTTAGAAATAAGGATAAAGTAGGCAATATCATTAATGCTTCGGTAAGGATACAAAAATACCAGCTATATCAGTGATTCGAGAGTAATACAAAAGGAGAAGGTAAAGCTAAGTTTTATTTTGCCAAAATCAACTTACTCTCCAATTGACTTAACTAAAGGAAGAGAGTGATCTGTTTCAAGCTGTTCTGTTCTCCAACTATTCAAAGATTCATGGTAGACACTTTGAATTCTGCTGTACATGCATGACTAGATCAGTTTTATATAATATATTCTCAAATTATGTTTTAAATGATCCATTCTCTCTAAACTTTTATATCTTAAAACCAACCTTTTTGTCGAGACGAGTAAAAGCCTAAGTGTGGGGGTAATTGTTGACACTTGTTAACGTCTAAATTTTATTAGCAATTATCCTTGCATTACACATGAATATCTAGTAGAATAGGGTTATTACTAATAATTTTCATGAGTTTTGGTGAATTGTATATTTTCTAGGGGATTATCCAGAAAAGCTTAAAAGAGGGATTTAAGTGCTTAATTACCATGAAACTTGAACACCAAGGCAACATACGTCATCGACACGCTGGAAGTCTCTGGAAGCCACCCGAAGCAACCGGGGCTCCACCTAGCAGGTGGTGGGGCCGGCCGGCCCAAAGGGGGGCCGGGCGGTGCCCCCTAGGGTTTCTGCCCGTCGCGTTCTGGAGCCTTCTTCCACCGCCTTTGATGAGTCATCTCGGCCCTTGGTTAAGTCAGTTTGATCCTACGGCACGTATTCATCCCACTGGGCTATAAATAGAGGGCCAGACCCCCCTGGAGGAGGCCAGATCAAGAGCTGATGAGCCTGAAGCATTAGATAGATATCCATTAGATCTAGGCTAGCAATCAAGAAAGAGATTAGAGAGATAGAGTAGATGAGTAGAGATTCGGAGGAGTCCCGGCCTGTCGGAGCTTCTTCGTAGCTGTATTCATCTGGATTCAGCTCGCTCGCCCGGAGTTGCGTTCTGAGGTACTTTTATATTGAACATTCTGATTCAACAAGCATTTGTTCTTATTCGTTCTTAAGTTTGCAACTCATATTGAGTGCTTTGATCTTGGTAGCTCCTAGGTTGAAGTAGTAATCCGTAGTGTAGACGTGGTGTCTAGGCTATAATTACTTGTGAATATCCCCTGATTAGCCGGATAGTGGTAAATCGCGTAGGTGACAGCTACGTTGAGTCCTCTGTAGTCCACTTCCCGTTGATAGGATCGATAGGTATATAAGTGCTCGGTAGGAGAGAACTCTGATTCATGCTCTTATTTGGGTCATTGCCTAGTTACAACGATATTATTCAAGGCTTACCGGTTGTTAGAACTAGATAGTCACTAGTTATTTCCTCATTCTTGATATTCTCTGGATTGATTGTGTTATTGGGTTAAGAATCAATAGACTTAGTCAGTATCACCTACTGTTCCTTTGGGTTCGATATTAAAACCGGGATTGTCTGATGAAGTGCTACATCGGTATTCTATTTGTGCGCTTACGGATACTTTGATAATAATAATAATAATATTTAATACAGTGCAGCTAATTTATACCAACACAGAGTATCATTATTTATGTTTTACCATAGGGAAGCAAAGGTTAAAGAATCTGATAGTTATCATGCATCTACTAACTTAGTTCACCAACTAGACTATAGTGGGGATAAGTGAAAAATGATAGGAGTTATGCATAGTAATCACTTGAAAGATAAATGAGTAGTCTAGCTAAGTTGAGAGGACAACAGGAGAGTTCAAGGTTCCTAAATACTTCTATATTATTTAGGTTCTATGATAACTGAAGGATGGTTAGATCAGGCAATCACACAATAGCACTTTGGGACATCAAAACACTAGCCACAGAAAGGGATGTGAAGGGGGCTATGAAGCTTTGACTAAGGTCCTACAATCATCAACCTACACGAGGTGGAATACGTTGGCCATCAGGGCTATCACCACCTGGGGCTACCACAACTATCCGTGAGGTTGAGTGTAATCTCAAGTAACCTATAGAGGAAACACCATGTCTAGCCTATCGATTACTACTCTAGTCACGATCTATAACTAGAGCACTCGTTGCGAGCGAAGATCCTATGTCAAGGTATAACAACTATACTAACTAATCACGTGATAATGCATATAAGTAAATAGAGAAGATAAATATATAAAAACATAAGTCTTATAGAGATAAGATACAAGTCATACCATACCTCAAAAGACTCCTCCAGAAGCCGAGCATGGCTCCGCTCTCCCTAACTCTCAACTAGAACTAATCTACAACATTGGAGAGAGGTTATCCTTCAATGGGACACTTCTCCATCCAAGCCTTAGCTAGAGAATATGAATTAGGGTTTTAGGGAATGAATAATGAATGAAAACACTAGGGTCTGGGGCTGCTTATATAGGCGAGAACATGAATCGTGAGCCCTTGGAACAAACCGACTTAAGTAGTTGCCTAGATGGACTCTTCATGGCAGTGGGAAACCTTCTAGAGAAGCAGAGGGTGATCCGAGGACCATGAGGGTCGGCCAATCTGGTGGTGGGGTCGGCCGACTGAAAGCTCTATATTTGGTTATGGCTAATTAATGACACCTAGTATCTAACCACATGTCTAAGTGTTGTGATTACAAGTGTGGTTGAAAGATCAAGTGTGGAGCTATGACGGCATCCAAGTATTTGTTGTAAGCCCATCAACATGGATATCAAATGCTTCAACACTTGGTGCAAGGGATAGAGCTCAAGGCAAAGGTGAAACACATAGGGCTCTTTCCGGTTTGGTGATCAAGACACTATAGAGAGTGTGATCACATTTAGGTTATATGACCGTACTATTAAGGGGGAAGAAACTTCGTTAACAACCTTGGTCATCAAGTGCCTCTGGTTGACATAGTTGAGCATATGCATTTAGATCTAGAGCACTAACCTAAAACCTTGCAATTTGACTTAAAATCAAGGTAACACTCATGCCTAAGTGCTCATACACTTGGTTGTTAGCACCTAGAAGCAAGATAGTTGAAGAGAGGGCAAAAACAGCTCTCAGAGGTGCATCCGACGCGTCCGGTAAAGCCAGAGCCTCTCTGGAACCTCTCTGAGTAGACACCGGACGCTGGCACAGTAACTCTAGCGTGTCCGGTGAGAACACGTGCTTTCTGACTAAGTGAAAGGACCGAACACTAGCAGCGTCTGGTGATCTAACAGCGGACGCGGCCGGTGCCACTTTGAGCTCTCTGGATGCTCTCTGTTGGTGCACCGAATACGGGTGTCAGAGCATCCAGTGTGATGTCTCCGCGTCCGGTGAGTTGGCGCGCTGTGGGAAGTTTGAAACGGCAAGTACATGTGTCAATGGGCAGTGCACCGGACAACCACCGGACGAGTCCGGTGCCAACTTAATCAGCGTCCGGTATACACACAGAAACTGTGAAATGGCTAGTTTTTCACCCTCACTTATAAATAGCCGATCAACCGGTTTTGAGAAGCTCTCTTGCACATTTTACTCATTGCTAAGCATCTCTTGAGCCTCCCAAACCTCTCCTAGTCACTCTAGAGCTTGATTCTCATCCAAGTGAGTTAGGGAGTGATCCAAGTGCATTGTGTTCATCTAGATCATCCATTGGCACTTGTTGATCGTTGTTGCTGTGAAATTTCATCTATTCTCTTGGTGATTGTCGTAACTTAGACGGTCTTGGAGCAGCGGAGGAGTTGGTGGAGTTGGAGATTGTCTCCGGCCACTCCCGGAGGTCTTTGTGAGGGGTTTGCACCTTCCCCGGTGGAGGGCCGCAAGGTAGCCTAATACATTGCTCATGTCATTAAGTTACCTTGCTCGTGATAGGTTCTAGTGGCGCTCATTGGTTGAGCTTGACATTGGTTGTCAATTAGCCACCGAAACACCAAGTAGTGGTTGACACAACGGGGACTAGCGTGCCGGCAAGCATGTGAACCTCGGGATAAATTGCTGTTCATCTTTGTGTTGATCTTGGACCATCACCTTCGTGTGTATTGGTATATTCTTCCTGGTGATTGGCTATATATCTTCACTACTCGGCGGTATAACCACCCTTCACCTCTCCATTTACTTTGTGTATTTTACTTGTGTTGTGGTAGTGCGTTGTAGCTTGTCCACCTAGGAGTATGTTGGCATTTCTAACATCACCACTAAATCTAGAGTTAGACTCTACTCTCAGCAATGGCGCTAAAAATGATGGGAGGTATAGATTAATGTGCCACCTGATTAGTCTACATATCACTTGAACTTTTATCCTCTATCTCTTAGAAGTAACCAGGTTGTCATCCCCAGCATGATTCTAAAAGATCTCTCCTTCTTGCAAGTGACTGAAATATGTATTATATTGTATCCGCAAGTACATAGATAAAATATACACCATTGCAGCATTTTACCCAAGAGTATTCCAGGTTGTCATTTAATTTTACCACTGAGAAGGGTTGGCAATAAATGGGATGCAGGTAGATAGTTAGTTATCATATGCATATGCAAATATGGAGAATACCATCTATGACTTATTTACTCAGAACAGGGGTTATGTCACAATAATAATGATATGTATGATAAGCATAATGATCAATCAACCAATCAATCAATATATAAATAATAATGATCACTTAGAGCCCTTCCTATCTAGGCACTAGCATGGATTAGGTTGAAGCATAAGGATATCCTAAGTCATTCTAACTACACTATCAAAGACATATTAGATTGGTGCAATTATACTAGCAATCATGGCAAAGACACTTCATATTCGTATTTAAGGGAATATTACTAAGGAAGATCAAGATCATAGCCAGCCTTCTAAAGTAATAATAACTTCTGACTCTCCCTACATTCGGAGTGTGGACTACAAAAGACTCAACGGGAGTGTCATATCCGCGATCTACCACAGAACCCAGAATATAAGGCACATTTGCAGACAAATTACATCTAAGCACCATGCTTACATGCTGTTGGTCACCCATCCATGACGTCAATGAATGAGGGCTATACAAACCTATGTATAAATATGAATGCATCCTAACTATGCAAAGTATACAATCTAGATAAGCAATGAATAACATAATTGAGAACATAATCAATAATAGAACGATGTCAATCAACTTTATCTCAAGCACTCAAAAGAGGTTTAAGATACAAGAAAGAGCTTACAATGGCTCCGGGAAGACTTCTAGCTCCAAATAGATCTGGAACTCAAGTAGAACTTGCCTCCTTCTACTTCTAACCTATGTAGCTATGCTCTAGATGGTGAAGCTCTAATGATTCTAGGGTTTTTGGCTCTCTACAACTAGATTGAACTGATATCTGATTGATTTATATGAAACCCTGGGGGTCTGGGGGTCCTTATATAGGCCGGTGGGATGAACCGTAGCCCTTGGATCAAACCGACTTCGACGGGCGGTGGAGATTGCGTGAAATTTCGGGATGTGGGTCCACATCGAAGCGCATGCAGAGAAGGTACTCTGACAGGTTGGCCGACCTTGGTAGTGGGTCGGCCAACCCTCTCTCACAGCCAAACGGGCCTCGCTTCGTCAGGTGTGTCTCTGGTGTTCTCTGGAATATTCTTGATCTCCTTTCACGGTGGAATTCGTTATTTTAATCTGACATGTGGGTCTTCCTTGATTCTTTTCTGATTAACTCCCTACAAAACACTGATTCACCAAAATTATGAAATTCTGTTAGTTAAAGCCCTATTCTGTGGTGGTATTTGCCTTTATACCCTTATTTCATGTTTAGTTGACGGGTAAAATCATACAATAATTACCGTCAACAGAGTAGTGTAGCTTCCACCTAGGACTAGATTGTGTGTGCTCCTAGTGACTTAATCTAGAACGGTTAGGAAGGCTTGCATTTTGAATAGGCTAGTGCAAAATTCGCTTCGCCATTTGTGTTACTAACTATATGATCAAGTGTTGTTTGTAGTGTTTAATTAGGCTATTCACCCCCTCTAGCCTATTTGGACTTATCACTAGCCCCACCTGGCGGCCTCTCACAGTATCGATTTGCACAGGGAACGCGAGTGTTCTACTAAGAATCAAGGTTGTCCTATGATCTCAACCTGCTTGGGATAAATAGGGTCAAGAGGGTCTTAATGGCAAAGGTACTAGATCAAGGAAAGGTCTACAACGACTGTTCACTTTGGAGCTCTGTTTCGGTCAAGCATCGCAAAAGATAACTTGTGCCGTTACAGCTTTGGGCCCTATGCTTTAAGAACTTGCATAAACACGTGGTGGACTACAGAGACTAGATGGGGTTGTCACCACCCACTAGCTACCACACATCCGAGGAGCATGCCGCACACACTAGTAATTGATAGCCTAAGCACTACGCTTACACTATAAATTACTACTCTAATCTTGAATTAAAATTCAAAAGTAGACTAGAGCATTCAAATAAATGAACAATGTACCAATGAACAATAGAAGTAGAAACTTATAGAGGCAAGTACCTTATACTAAGAAGAACTCAGAGCAGCTCATCCGAAGGAGGCTCGCATCCACAGAGGTACACACCGGAGACGATGCCGACAAGCCCGGAACTCCTCCAGCTCTCCCTCACTCTCTCCCTCACTTCTACATTCTAAGTGGAGTAGAAGCAGAGCTTCACCTAGTGTCTACTCTATTACTTATGAATGAGATCTGAATGAGATAATTACAAATGAGCTCTACTCCACTATTTATAGCCTTTAGAGACCTCAGGGGTACTTGTAGAGGAGGCCGGAGGTCGGTGGCCCTAAGGAGTAGGGAGGACGCCCTATGAAGAAGGCGGGCGCCTTGTTGGATCCACCGCCTTGCCATTCAATGGTCCTGGATCTTCCCCAATGGCGTTTGCAAGGTCAGTTTATAACTTTTTGGCAGTTGGAGGGGCGGTTTGTGGCCCTTGGACGATCACATGTGGGTGCATGAATCCTTGGCACATCATTTGATCTCCCTTGGATGAAACTGACACCAAATGGATGGCTACAAGTGCCTGGATGACTCTCCTTCGGATAGTGGTCGTGGCAGGCACCCTGGATAGGGCGGGCACCCTGTTGATAGGGCGGCCACCCTATGATCCACCGCCTTTGGATCCGACGTCTCTCCAACATTGTCCCAAGGTGGTTAGAAGTCGGTTGGTATGTCGGTTTATAGCTGCAAGTCCGTTGTTGAGTCGGTGGAGCTCTTGTGAGCATGACAAGTGGGCTCCTTGATCCAAGTGAAGCAAACTTGAGCCATTGATGTCGATTCAACGTGCCAAAACATGTTTGGAGTGATGTCCCACGGATCCATGATGTGGTAGAGCTCGTTTGGTGCCAAGTGGGGGGCAGGCGCCCTGTTGGATAGGGTGGGAGCCCCCTCTCTAGCGCCCATGTGGCATCAGAGGGGTCCACGAGGCATGTCCATCTCATATTTTCCCATTTTCACCATTTTTCCTACATACATATAATTTCTCCAAGTACATGTGGAACTCGGTGAGTTGTAAACTAAGTTCTTCTCATTTCATATTGTTTTACCATGATTATGGGTAGAATGTTGACGGTAAAATGGGGTGTTAACGACTGTCAACAAGTTCCCCCACACTTGCTCTTTACTCGTCCTCGAGTAAAGGTGAAGGATAAAAGTAAGCATGATCATAGCATCTTAAGACATACAGCTAACACAAAAGTTATTCCAAGACAAATCTTATACTAGTGGGATATGTGGCATTGGCTAAGATATATCCTTGAGTAGTTGAAAGGTGGAAGAGTTCTCAAAACAAAGTTATCTTCTCAAATTCTCATCTTAGTGACTTGGAGTTTTAAATTTTCACAAAAAAGCATAGTTCACTTATACTCCTCAAATGGTACTGTCAAGTCGCTCAATGGTACATGATTCCTTACCAAAGCATAGTAATGAGTTGCTTTCTTATCCTTTCCTACTTCTAAAAAGCTTATGTGGAGTTTTGGGTATGAAAAGGATATAGCATACTTACCTTGCATGTCGAGTCAAAGCTGTGTATGGATATTTGGTGGCAAAAGCTAATTCTACTATACTCCTTTATTTGTTATGATCTATCTCTAACTTCATTTCTTTAAAGACATGGCTATCATCATTATTTTTTCATCTCTTTTTTCATGAGCTTTTGCTCATCTCTCTTTTTTTCTCTTTTTTTTCATGCGGGCACCTTTGTACCCATTTTTGCATAGCTTATGTCTCTTCTACTACAAACTCATATGAGAGAGATCACACTTTTAAAACATGGAGTATTTACTTGATGGAATTCTAACATGCATTTTTTTGTCTACTCCTAGTGTAGGAGTATAACACTTTTGGGTGGATCTAAATGGAAGGAATGTTTTTGTGCCTACTCCAGTGTAGAGTAGTGCATATTTAGGAGGGTGCACGTGATCTTGATCTTGAGAGCATGATAAATCTCTCAAGAAGGGTCAACAAGACTTGACAAGATTCAACACAAAGCAAGTAGCTTATATAAAACATTTAATCATGAAAAGCATATATGGCTATGGTAGGAATTTATAACCATTGAGGAGTATGTGATACTATGTTTTTAACATTTTATCAAAAGAAAGTTCTCCAAGTACTTAGATTCGAAAGGTAGAATTTCTAAGCTAGAACTATATCACACTCCACAACAACTTAGTCAATATGATTATCCTATAAGATATTTTCCCATAAGAATATGTAAATGAAACAATCTTTTTGCACGCTTCTATCTTAACAATGCCATAAACATGTCGCTTTTCCAAATTTTAATCAAAGATTGGTTTTAGTTTATTTAATTTGCAGCATTAAATATGTGTATTTAGATCGTGAGAAGAATGCATGAAAAAGGTGTAAAAAGATGATACCGTGGTATTGGAGCTGTGGAGAGGTGGAAACCATGGTAGTAGGCGTCATGTATGACAAGTTGATGATGAGCTTTGATGAATTTGTGCACAATGGGGTCGTAAGACCCCCACACTTAAATGAGATGGTACCTTATGTTGTCATCCTTCATTCCTTTTGCTTCAAACCTGAAATGTTTAGTGATAAAAATACTCGAAGGAATATTTTCACAATTATATCTTTATGCTCAATTCGCAAGGACATTATAGCTCATGTTATTTTTTGAAAGTATTTGTTTTAGAACAGAAGCCTAGGAAACCATAGAATTGCAGTTGGTGAAGTGGTTTCCCCTCCAACACCAATCTTTATGTATTTTCTCAAGATTCTCAAATCGTGATTTGCAATGTTTATTATAAACATATGCATCTTCAACTACCCTTTTTATGTTTTTATGGACAAGGGGCAACAAGGGGTTGTAGCTTTTGTTGGTGATGCCAGAGCTACAGATTAACTTTGGAGATTTTTCATATGAACATGGAATTGATGGGATAAATAGGAAATAACTTCCGCGCTCATTTATGGAATCTATTGATTTAGAGAGAGCGCTTTCTTTCTCTTGATGATTCAGGTCCTTAGCAATATTAGGAGTAATTTCGGAGATGGACATAAGCTCTCCCCTAAGATCAAGATTGGATTTGGATGAGACATTGAAGGTTGACATAGAGGGAGAGAGAGGGTAGAACTGTCTTGTGAATGAATTGATTCTCCCTCTATGTGTTGGGAGTGTTTCTGATGTCTCATATTGGATTTTGAGGTATATGATGATGTGAAATCGGGAAGCTCAAGGTTATCCTCAAATTCAAAGGGAAATGGAAAAGGATGAGATTCGTCCTCCCACAAAGTGTGAAACATTCCCTTGATGGGAGGTTCTTCAGCAACCGGATTATGAGAAGGATTTGAAGGAATTTCGAATCCGATTGCGGGTGCCTCCTCTTGTTGGTCGGGGCTTGACTCCATTTCTTCTTTAGGAAACCCATCGTAAACATTGGTGTAAGGGTGTTTTCAAGGATTTTGTCGAGAATGGATTTCCCTTCACTAACGGTTTTATGAGAAAAGGAACCCCCTGAAGATATGTCGAGATGCAGAGTAGCTTCCTTGCTAAGGCCAAGATGAAAGTGGCATAAAAGAATGTGGTCTGGCAAGGAAAGGTTTGGACCAGAGTTCATATGGCTCATGAAACTAGCCCAAGCTACTCCTAATGTCTCCTTCTCTTTTTGTCGAAAGGTAAGAACTTCTATTTTAAGGGCAGTGATTCGAGAAAGCGGGAAGAAAGCAAGACAAAACTTATCTCAAAGTTCATCCCAATTTCCACTTATGCCTCCTATGGTATGAGCATACCACTATTTCGCTCAACCCAAAAGGGAGAACGAAAACAACTTCCATTTAATGGTCTCTTGTGTCATGCCAGCAATAGTCAGGAAAGAACACAATTGCTCAAATTCCCTAAGGTGTGTGTAAGGATTTTCATCTTCTAGCCTAGAGAATGATTGCTCCCGAACCATGGCTATGAAAGCAGGACGAACCTCATAGCCATCTGTGTGACAGAACCGACCAATTTATAAGAGCACAAGTACAACGATAGCTGTCAAAATAGCTAAACAACCACACTTGAGTCCATATAAACCTGGTAGTCCGTGAAATCTTAAAGGATTTCAAACCAAATGGTAACACAACCAAGAACATACATGGTTCAACAACACACATTCATATTACATAGTTTCACAAATACGGAGTACGCAGATAGTTATTACAACACAATATTCAACTTAAGTAGCGAAAGCCAAGTAGTTTTAAAACTAAGTCTTACACACCATTACTTATTTAATTAGAGTGCCATGTTTGGATCAAACTAGAGAAAGATAAGATAGATAGCTATATAAAGATAAATAGTTGCCCAAGCTTCACTCTTCTTCCACGGCAGGATAGAAGCAATGCTTGCATTACCCAAAGTACACTTGTCCATGTGCAACAATTTGGGATAAACCTTGAGTACATAATTGTACTCCGCAAGACTTACCCGTTTTACCAAATAAAACACTCTCAAGGATTATGCAAGGCTATTTATGTGGAGTTGGCTGACTCATTTTGCATAAATGCCACCTTTTTAAGTAATCACCATGATTTAATAGTAGCAGAGATTTTTAGTGAATAGTATACCTTACTACTAACTTAGCATCTGTCTACTTCAATCACTTGATTAGTTCTAAGCAATATATATAATATATATATATAACCATAACAGTTTGGCCTTTCTTTCTTTCAATAACCATCGTCACATTCAAGTTCTTAAGCTCTACGTTGCCAGAAGATCAGTCTAGTTTCTCACTATCTATGAGAGATGGCGATTTCAATCGATTACAAACCAGCTGGTGTCAAATGCCAATCACAAACCCAAACAGACCTGTACGGGGTCCCTTAGATCACTTTTGGTACTATTTGGGTTCCACCGTGGGTCTAGGGGAGCGATATACTGGGGGACTGACTAGTGGCCAGGAAGCTCAGGCATCCACCTACCCATGGTCTGATCTAGCTCCCAAAACCCTACGCAGTCCAGTATATTAACCCAGCTAACCGGTTCCTGGCACAAATATAGTTACTCGGCTTCGCGGTCAGAACGACTTATCCGGCCAACTAAGTGATGGCGTCTTTCAATCTCGACTGGTGCCCAACAATGGTATAGTCCTAGTAGATTAGACGGGGAATAGGTACGCAACCAAAACCTCCATGTCTTGTGGTTTCGCTATCATGCCCGACTAACCACAATTTCTCTTTCAATCTCTCATGGTTATTGCAT
This sequence comes from Eremochloa ophiuroides, assembly GCA_038502445.1. Lineage (NCBI taxonomy): Eukaryota > Viridiplantae > Streptophyta > Magnoliopsida > Poales > Poaceae > Eremochloa > Eremochloa ophiuroides. The sequence continues at coordinate 43,268,597 of JAHLJS010000003.1, forward strand.
GATAGCAAATATAGACAACCGTGCTTCTCACTTTCTATTTTGGTGACCGGAAATCACCATATCTACCGGTTCGAAGCAAAGCTAAGAAGAAGAGGCGATCCTGAACTTATTTAGGTGAAGGATGTATATAGTGATCCAAGGCATTAGTAATGCATCAACAGTTTCAAGAAACTCCTATACTTAATGCAACAACCACTATACTCAAATCAAATTATTAAGAAATCATAGGTAGTGGAAGTGCACCAGGGCTTGCCTTTCAGAAAGGAAGAAGGTTGGTAGTTTGGGCACTCAGGCAAGTCAGCATTCTCCTCGACGGCTTGCTCGACAGTTGGCGTCTCTTGAGGGACTTTCTCTTCGATTAAGTTCACTTCCGTCAGGGTTACTTCCTCCAACGATCATGTATGCATGTATATGCGATGAACATTTGAAGACATGACAACTTGGATAGTACTACACATGATGCATATATATATATGGGATGCAAGTACATGTTCATATGTCATTTAATTTTACTGAGCACGTGCGGTAGATTTGTACTCATTCCCTTATCACAAGTTAGAAGGGTTCTCATTATGTAACCCTAATTCATATACAAGTTTAAACATAGCCTTTAAAAGTAAGATGGGTTGAATAAACCACCTCAGGACTTGCTATCCTAATAGCTTTCCAAATTGAATCCAATCTTACATTTTAGCAAGTACATATTCATGGATGGATCCAAGAAATACTAAACCTGACCATGATCAATTCATTTGAGTGCTAATTACCCTTTTACTTGCTTTACCTATAATTAGACCTACCAGATCAAGTTCCAGAAAATTCTGAGAAAATTACAGTAGACAGAACAGGATTACATGAGTCCTCTACAAAACTTTCAGAGCATTTGGACCTATAGATCATCCTATACAAAAATAACAAGACAGCAGGCTGAAATTGGGTGGAAAATAATAGCTAGAGTAAAAAGTATGAAACAATAGATTTCCCATTTTTGTTGTTGTTCCTTCTCACTTAAAAACATCACAGAAAAATATTGACACCTATATCCCTTGCATATATTTTGCAATGAATTTCCAAACAAGCAAACCCTAAATAGGGCTTGAACAGCAACCCTATTATGAAACAGTAAACATGCAATACAATTATTTTTCACAGATTCTACACAGCATAAGAAAATTACCAGAGGTGGAATCATATTTTTTCCATACTCCTAGAATTAGTTATAGATTTTCCAAACTAAATACAGAATTAAATATAAATTTCTATAAAATAAAAGTTACATACAACATGTATGAACTATATTTTTCATAGCTAGGGCAAATCAACAGGGAACTAACAAATCTTCTTTCATCTCATTTGGAGAGGTATAACTCCCTCTATGATTTTTACAAGGATTAAGCAGATTCTTGAAAATAGAGAATAAAAGGAAATTCAAAATACATATGAACCCTAAATGCTACACACACCAAGCAACTGACACAGAGACTAAACCCAGGCGCTGACGGCCTGGTCCCACGGGTCAATGACCCCACATGCAAGACACAGCACGCAGCCGCGACCTTTGTCCGGCTAGAGCTCGTCGCTGGTGAGGTTTCAGGCGAAATCAATCACACCATCGTACTCTTGGGACCGAGTAGCATCTATTGGGGTAGGTGCTTGAGGCAGTCACGCACGGGGGCGAGCTCGTCGTCGGCCATGGCGAGCAGTGGCGCTGGACATGGCTACGTTGGTCGATTCTGACCAAACTCAAGGAAACCGACCACCTAGCAAGCTTCAGCGACTAAACAAGAGGCTAGGGTTGCTAGGAATTGGAAAATAAAGCACTATAGCACAGCCTGCCTCACCCATGGTGGTTCGGCGGCGGTGCTCTCATCGGCAAGCCTGCGTTCCGACGAGTTCAGACCACCAAACCCTAAACCATCTTTACTTGCACCAAATTGGACACAATAGAAGCTATAAACGATAAATAAACGAATGAAATCAGGTCTGTAATGACCTAGCCACGACGAGCTCATGGTGGTGGAGCTTCGGCGAGTGGCAGGCGACGTCGAAGTCGAAGAACAGAGGCGCTACCACACGGCCTCTTCGACAAAGGTGTTAGGGACAAGGAGAAGAGGATGGCGAAGCTAGGGGTACGACAAAAAGGGCAATGGCTAGCCAGGAGAGTAGCTGTTCCCCGGCGATGCCATGACTAGACCTTGGTTTTTTCAGTGGCGATGACGGGAGCGAGAGGAAGATGATGCAGACAAAACCAAGGACGAGATAAGGTTTTGGAGTGCTTTACTTCGAGTTGGGAAGGGTTGTTGGGTGGTGGACGAGCGCGAGTGTCGACACGGAGGCTCTATGGTGGCGGCACGGTCAAACGACATGTCACGGACTCAACTGCTCAACCGAATGCTCAAAAGGATTTCAGTATGGTTTTGTTTCTCTAAACCCGAAAGTTTGGCACTAATTATCTCCTAAACTAATGGGTATTAGAAGAAACTTCACTAATATACCAGATAGGTCTACATATGGGCTACAAGTGTTATTAGGGTACTTTGCCCTAACTTAGTTTAGTTTGGAAACTACAGCAAGCTAAACATAGGTACATCAAAACTGACACATACATGACTTAACAAGAATTTCAGCATGAGTTGGACCCAAAATATCATTTGTTACAAATTAAATTGCCTACAAACTTCATTTAAGAGTCAAAGTCATTTGAATATTTTAAATTGCATTTTCAATTTGAATTAACAAACACAGGTCAGACAGGCCCTCTATGAGGACACCCGCATCACTGGGAGGCTGTGAGGTAGCCACGCCGAACGCCGCTCCGCCCGCAAGGTGGTGATGATGGTTGCGCCGAGCGCGCCTCCTCCTGGCTGCTTATGCATGACGAGAGCGGCGGGACCACCGCGCGGCCCCTCCTGATCGAGGGAGCCCGAGATCACTATCATCCGAGTTCCTGGGCGAGAGCAGGACCATGTCAAGGCCGTGGCAAAGCGACATGGACTCCAGACTCCCAAACCAGATCACCGTGGTGAATGGTAGCGGCGGAACGAAATCTGCCATCCGGAAAAATGGCGGGAAGCGGTTGTGACACGCAGATTCCCCTACCTGGCACGCCAACTATCGGTGTTCGGACCCAGGGGGGCCCTAAGCCGACGAGTGAATGTGTACTTCGTGCTCCCTAATCCGGATGGTGATGCAAGAAGAACACACGGTTTTTATCCTGGTTCGGTCAAAGAAGGCCCTACGTCCAGCGGGGGGAGAGATTGTATTATCTTGCACCGAAGTGCTTGTACAGGGGGATACAAGCGAGAGAGTGAAAATGGGGGTGAAGAGAGTGAGGTTGAGCTTGGACTTGAGCATTTTGGGCTCTGGAAGCTCTCCCTCTACAACGAGCCTGGCGCCCCCTTTTATTGGCCAAGGAGGGGCACGGGTGTATATAAAAACCCTAAGCGTGGCACCGGTAGGGCTGGCGTAGGCAATGACATTGAGGGGGTGATGCTTGATCATGTCGGGGGCACTGTAGAGGCGTGCACCGGGCATGGCCTGCCCTGTAGCGACGTGCTTGGAGATGATGGTTGTACTTCGGGTGCGTCATGGTGATGCCAGTGATGGTCAATGAAAGATTGGAGCACCTGTGAAGGGCATGCGAGTCCCTGTTGACATCGCGTCGGGAGTTGTTGGAGCGCTGACCAGAGGTGTCGGTATCTGACTCGAGAGGTGCTTGAGGGGGTCGAGGCCTGAATGGATAAGGCCAAGCCCCAGGAAATACGGTACAAATGTTGGTAAATGTGCTTCGAGGGGGCGCTTGACGAGGCACAGTGCTCAGTACATGGGAATAGTGACAGCACGATTCATCGCTTCTCCGGGGATGGGCGGTAAAAGGTGGATTTGACCCTTCTACTGGGCAACTGTATCCACATTGTAGCCATTTGGTTAGGGGGGGTTGGCAGACGCATTGAATGCTCTGATTCCCGTACGGAGAGTAGGTGGACCGAGGGGACACGGCATTCAACGGGGGGTCGTCCGTCCATGCTGCGCTCCATCATTTCAACGGGGGGTCGTCCGCATAGGCGGACTTCTGTTACTCGAGGGCCCCCGTCGAATGATATGAATATGGGCCAATTTGTCCCGTTCGTGGGTCGGCCCAGTACCACTCAATGGCCCAGTGTTTGGCTTTTGTCTTTTGCTTAGGAACGGCGGTGGGCTTTTTGAGGGATTTATGCCAGTTGTCCTTGGATTGTTTCTCCTGGAGATCGAGAGTTTAGGGTACCCCCTTATCCAAGTACCTGACACCTTGTGAGATCAACATTACAAGCATAATATCTTGAAAAGCACAATAAGGCACTGTGTCAAGTTACCACATATGCATACTAGTACTTCATTTCATCATTCAAGTTCTTTACTAGCATACACCAAGCAAGCATGAATATTGAATTTAAATTTTGCAATGCAACATTTCATCATGTTAGTGCACATACAAGTGCAACAAATAGTCCATGAGCTTACTCCCCCTATTTGTTAGCTCAAATTTTAATTGATCCCCTACCACTGCCACATAGCTCTTGTGACTTACTTCTCCCCCTTTGTCAACAATCACCAAGAAGGGTAAATAATAGAGAGAATTAAGTCAATCAAGCCATGGTGGGAATCAACATGTGGTTAAATCTATATCACTTGCCTAGAATATGTAATTCGGTTTGAACCAAGGGCAAGCTTCTTCACACCTCATGAAAATAAGGGTTATCTTGACCATGTTGAATTACACATCTAGAGCTCATCTTCTAGAATCAACACTAGGATTGCAAGCTCACAAACATGTCATATGCTACCACTAGATCAATTCAAGCATAGAAGCAATAGTGGTACCATACATCCATCAAATTCATTTGATTTTCATGAATGATCCTAAAGATGCACATATGTCTAGATGATCTAAAACAAGTCCTAGACAAGAATGAATGTCATGCCAATACAACTTTACCTTGCGTTGTCGAAGGAGAGGCATGTCAACTATGTGGGGGGGTGCATCAACTCATGTTTGAGAAATCAAGTATGTTCAATTCATCCCTCAACTTGCAAAATCTCTTCTCATCAAGTGGCTTAGTGAATATGTCAGCTAGTTGATCTTTGGTGCCAATGCTCTCAATGCTTATATCACCCTTTTGTTGATGATCTCTTATGAAGTGGCGCCTCACATCAATGTGCTTTGTTCTTGAGTGTTGGACTGGGTTGTTGGTCATTTTGATAGCACTCTCATTGTCACAAAACAAAGGCACTTGCTTGAACTTGACTCCAAAGTCATTCAAGGTGGCTTTCATCCAAAGTAGTTGTGCACAACAATTCCCCGCACTAATATATTCGGCTTCAGCGGTGGAAAGTGCCACACTATTTTGCTTCTTTGAAGACCATGAAACTAGTGACCTTCCCAACAATTGACATGTGCCACTTGTGTTCTTTCTATCAATCTTGCAACCGGCATAGTCAGAGTCCGAATATCCAATCATTTCAAAGTTAGACCCCTTGGGATACCATAGGCCAACATCTTGAGTGCCCTTGAGATATCTCAATATTCTCTTGGCCACCGTCGAGTGACTCTCTTGATATCTTGCACACATGCACACACTAAACATCACATCCGGCCTAGAAGCGGTGACATAGAGTAAGCTTCCAATCATTGATCTATATAGCTTTTGGTCAACCATGTTGCCACTATCATCAAGATCCAAACTACCATTGGTGCCCATAGGTTTGCTAATTGACTTAGCATCTTGTAAGCCAAACTTCTTGATCATGTCCTTGATGTATTTGCCTTGATTTATGAATGTACCATTCTTCATTTCCTTGATTTGAAGTCCAAGGAAGTAACTAAGCTCTCCAAGCATTGACATCTCAAACTCACTAGCCATCATCTCACCAAACTCTTTGCAAAAGTCTTCATTGGTAGAACTAAAAATGATGTCATCCACATAGATTTGCAATATGAACAAGTCCTTGCCAATCCTCTTGGTGAAAAGAGTAGTGTCAACCTTTCCCATCTTGAACCCTTTAGAGAGGAGATAATCTCTCAACCTCTCATACCATGCTCGTGGTGCTTGCTTCAAACCATATAATGCCTTCTTGAGCTTGTAAACATGGTTGGGCTTCTTGATATCTTCAAAACTGGGAGGTTGCTCAACATAGACCAACTCATTGATCTACCCATTGAGAAATGCACTCTTCACATCCATTTGATATAACTTGATCTTGTGGACACAAGCATAGGCTAATAAGATTCTAATTGCCTCCAATCTTGCCACCGGTGCATAAGTTTCTCCAAAGTCAAGACCCTCTACTTGAGTATATCCTTGTGTAACCAATCTTGCTTTGTTTCTCACAACTAAGCCGTCTTGATCTTGCTTGTTCTTGAAAATCCACTTGGTACCAATCACATTGTAGTTCTTAGGCCTCTCAACAAGCTCCCAAACTTTGTTTCTTGTGAAATTGTTTAGCTCTTCATGTATTGCATTGACTCAATTGGCATCCTTCAAAGCTTCTTGTATCTTGGTTGGCTCCATGAATGACACAAATGAGTAGTGCTCACAAATAGTTGCCAATCTTGATCTAGTTTGAACTCCTCTTGAAATGTCACCAATGATATGATCTAGAGGGTGATCTCTTACAATGTTATTTGGTTGAAGCACTTGAAGTTGATTGCTTGAACTAGCATGTCCTTGATCTTGATCTTGACCTTGTGTGCCACTAATACTTGCTTGATTTGTATCAATTTGAACATCTTGACTAGTCATTTGCACCTCATCTTCATCATCAACTTGTCTTGGCCGAATGTCCCCAATGTCCATGTTTCTCATTGCATTGTTCAATTGATCTCCGCCCACATCATCATGATTTTGAGTTTCACTTTGAGATCCTTGGGTTTCATCAAATTCAATATCATGAACTTCCTCCAAGGTGCCATTTGCCAAGTTCCAAACTCTATATGCCTTGCTAGAGGTGGAATATCCAAGTAGGAACCCTTCATCACATCTCTTGTCAAACTTTCCAAGTCTAGAGCCTTTCTTAAGAATGTAGCATTTGCATCCAAACACTCTAAAATATGCAATATTGGGCTTTCGTCCATTGAATAGCTCATATGGTGTCTTCTCATGCTTCCCATGGCAATAGAGTCCGTTTCTAGAGTAGCAAGCCGTGTTGATTGCATCACTCCAAAACCTTTGGCTAACATTGTATTCACTAAGCATTGTTCTAGCCATGTCAATCAAGGTTCTATTCTTTCTCTCAACCACACCATTGGATTGGGGAGTGTAGGTTGGTGAGAATTGATGTCCAATTCCAAGCTCTTCACACAACTCTTCAATTCTTGTGTTCTTGAACTCACTCCCATTGTCACTTCTAATCTTCTTGATGGTGACCTCAAACTCATTTTGAACTCTCTTGATAAATGATTTGAATAGATCAAAGACTTCACTTTTGTCATAGAGAAAGAACACCCAAGTGTATCTAGTGTAGTCATCAACAATAACCAAACCATACTTGTTGCCACCAATGCTTGTGTATGTTGTTGGGCCAAATAAGTCCATATGTAATAACTCAAATGCCTTTGATGTGCTCATTTCACTCTTATTAGGATGTGGCCTTCCATGTTGTTTGCTGGCTTGACATGCACTACATGGTCTATCTTTCTCAAATGTGACATTCTTCAAGTCTCTAACCAAATCATGCCTCACTAGCTTGTTCAATTGCTTCATTCCAATATGACCAAGCCTTCTATGCCATAACCATCCCATGCTAGATTTGCTAAGCAAGCAAGATGTGAGTTGAATCACTAGCATTGAAATCAACCAAGTACAAGCTACCATGCCGAAATCCATTGAATATCAAACTTGAATCTTCTTCATTTATGACTTCAACATCATTTTTGCCAAAGATGCACTTGTAACCAAAATCACATAATTGTGACACTGACATGAGGTTGAAATCCAAGCTCTCAACTAGCAACACATTGGAGATGCTCTTGTCATTGGATATAGCAATTTTACCAAGCTCCTTGACCTTGCCTTTCTTGTTGTTACCGAAAGTGATAGAATCAAATCCACCATTGTCATTTGTATCAATTGACTTGAACATACAAGAATCCCCGGTCATACGTTGAGTGCACCCACTATCAAGCACCTAATGCCTCACTCTGGCTTTGTAATTGACCTACAAGACAAGATCAATCTCTTTTAGGTACTCAAACTTGCTTGGGTCATCCAAGGTTAGTGATCAAACTCTTTGGCACCCAAATGGCTTTCTTCTTTGAGCCCATCCATGGTGTACCAATGAATCTAGCCTTTACACCATTAGCTCCCATAACAAGAACATAAGATGCATTGAGCTTAATTGAGGATACATTAGGTTTCTTGTTCATGTATCTTTGTTCACTATGACCAACTTGCTTGCAACTTTTGCAATAGCTACCATTGTTCTTCACAAAACTAGTCTTGTGAGGAGCAAAGACGGCCTTGCCTTTCTTGGAGGTATAGCCCAATCCCTCTTTATAGAGAGAACCCCTTTGGCTACCCAAGCACATAAGCAAGTGGTCCACACCACGATAAGCCTTAGCTAAGGTGTGATTGAGCTTTCTTGCCTCCTCCTTGAGTGTCTCATTCTCAACCATTAGTGTGGAGTCACAAGTGAAACCATCACTACTAGATGAGCTAGAAGTGGAAGTGCTACAAGAAGGGTTAGATGGAGCAACAACAATAGGCTTATAAAAAGATTCATCAAGAATATCACATGATATGCCTATGTTGCAAGTTTTAGCTTTTTCAACTTGAGGAGGCATGCTATCAAGCTTGTCACTAAGAGAGGAATGAGCCTTTTTAAGCTTAGAGTGAGCCTTTTGAAGCTTCTTATGGTCTTTCATTAGACTCTCATAAGATGCCGCATGCTCATCAAGTTTGTCCTTAAGGTGTTGCTTATCCTTAAGGGCATCCTTGCATTCCTTCCTAGTTTTCTTATATTCATTTTTACAATCCTCAAGCATGATGAACAATTCATTTTTAGTAGGGCCATCATCATCATCACTATCACTAGCATCATCATCATGATCACTCTCATCATCGGATTGTACCTTTGTGGCCTTAGCCATGAAGCACGCTGAAGGAGTGTCAAATAGAGAAATCTTCTCTTGAATTGCAATGCTAGCATGCCCCTTCTTCTTTCTTCTCTTGTCATTCTCATCTTCACATGAGGATGCATCACTGTCCCAAGTAGCAACATGTGATTCATTCTCCTTCTTTTGAGAATCCTCTTTCTTCTTCTTTTGCTTCTTGGCCTCCTTCTCCATGGCATCTTCATCACCACTATCATATGGACACTTGCTAATAAGATGATCCTTGCTATGGCATCTAAAGCACTTCATGGTGTGCTCACTCTTCTTGGATGAGGATGAGGATGAGGACTTCTTGCTTCCCCTTCGGTGTGTCTTCTTCCTCAAGAGTTTGCCAACCTTGACAAACAAAGCACTCAACTCATCAACATCTTCATCACCCTCATTGCTAGAGCTAGCTTCATCTTCACTAGATGATTCTTGCTTTTTCTTGCTCTTGCTCTTGGAGGATGAAGCCTTGAAAGCCAAACTCTTCTTCTTGTCATCATCCTTCTTCTCATTTTCCTTCTTCATTTTGTTTACCAACTCTTCCTTCTCATGATCCTATCTAAACTCATCATCAGCCATTATCTCTTGAAGAACTTGATTGGGAGTTGGTTTGTCCTTCATTGTGGTCTTGTTCACACGGTGATCAATGTGTCAAATCTCTTGGGTAAGCATCTCAAGAATTTTGTTGAGAATTGACTATCCTTGACTTCTTCACCAAGTGCCTTGAGCTCATTGACAATCACTTGTAGCCTATGAAACATCTCCGGCACACTCTCATCATCCTTCATCTTGAAGCTAGAGAACCTTTCTTGAAGCATGTATGCTCTTGCGGACTTCACACTCTTGATGCCCTCATATGCTTCCTCAAGCTTTGCCTAAATGTCATGAGCCATCTCCAAGTTCTTGATAAGCTCAAAAGCCTTGTCATCAAGTGCCTCATGAAAGGAGCAAACCGCAATATCATTACATTGAACCTTCCTTGCTTCAACGGGTGTGGGTGCATCCACATTGGCAACCTCAAACTTTGTCTCGGTCACACTTCACACCTTAGTATTGATTGACTTGAGATGAGCCTTCATCTATAGCTTCCATTTTGCATAATCATTGCCATCAAATGGTGGTGCTCTTTTGGTGTTGTTGATGTGTAAACTCAATGTAGCCATTTCTTCACCGTAGGTTGTTAAGCCTCAAATAAACGGTGCCTAGCTCCGATGCCACGTATAAGGTACTAATGGCTAGAGGTGGGTGAATAGCCTATAAAAATTTCTTGCAAAGCACTAAGACAAAGGATTAGTACTTAAGATGGCGTAGCTCACTAGCACTAGCACAACTAAGCTATGCAAGCCACCTAAACAATTCTAGCAAAATAGGCTATGATCTCTACGTCACACCAACAAGACTAAGTTGCTACTTTAATTCTAGAGAGCAAGCTAATCACAACTAAGAAGACAAGCTACACAATTCTAGCAATATGAACAACTAGCAAGCAAGACAAGATATATTGCAAGAATGTAAATGAGCAAGTGATTGATGTTTATACCGACGTTGATGAGAAGAGATATCACAATGAAATCAATCACAAAAAGAATCCTCGGTAATCAAGATGACACAATGATTTTTTACTGAGGTTCACTTGCTTCCCAGCAAGCTAGTCCTCATTGTGGCGATACACCCACTTGGAGATGTGCTCGCTAAATGGCGTCGGCTTAGCCAATCCCACAGCCTCAGGAGTGGCGCTATCAACACAAGATGGGGATCCTCCAAGCCACGATTCCACTAGAGTAGCCAATTCACGAACTCCCACGGGGAAGGCTCAAGAACCCCTCATAAATCACTTGGTGTGGTCTCGAACAATCACCAACTCAAGCTCAACCACCTCCGTTGCACCAAGCCATCTAGGGTGACGGGAATCACCCAAGAGTAATAAGAAATCCATAGCAATCACGAAGAACAAGTGCCTCTAGATGCAAACATTAAGCAAATGCACTTGAATCTCACTCACTCTCTTTTGAATGAAGCAAAAATGCAAGGAGAGGAGTGGAGGGAGTCTCTTCAGCTCAAAGTGTGCTCTAGGATGTTAGAATGGGCAAGAGAGTGCTCCCATGGCTGGCAAAGGGGGTATTTATAAGCCCCCACCTCGAAACTAGCCGTTATGCCTCGGTTTGCCCCTGCACATGCACTATGGACGCGTCCGCACTGTGTATTCCAAGCATGGGTAGTTCAAATGCAACTCCGGACGCGTCCACAGCAGGTCTCCAGATGCAGGAAGTTCACTGTTGATCATCCACAGCATGCAATCTTGGTTCAAACGAAATCCGACCATTGGGACCTCCAAACGCGTCCACAGTTGAGCTCCAGACACATCCACAGTTGAGCTCTGCGTGCATCCTTCTCTGAGTAGCGTCCGGAGTGCTTTGGACACGTCCACATTTGAGCTCCGAACGCGTCCACAGTGTTGAAGTCACGCGCTAAAACAGGCATATCTCTTAGCTCCGAACTCCGATTTCGATGATCTTGGACTTGTTGGAAAGCTTAATCAGAGGGCTACACAACTCACATATCATCTTGATCCAAATCACAAAGGATCAAAGTAGTTTTCCAATCCAAGAGCCATCATCTCTCTTTTCCAACCCACGAGCTTGTCGAACCTTCTCCAAAAACTTCTCCTTTGCAAATGTGCCAACACCACCAAGTGTACATCACCACATGCATGTGTGTTAGCATTTTCACAATCATTTTCAAAGGATTTTAGTTAGTGCTCTAGATCCTAATGCATATGCTCAATGTTAGATCCTAGAGTCACTTGCACGACGCGATAAAACCGTGACTTCCCCTCTTGATAGTACGGCATTTATCATAAATATGATCACGCTCGCTAAGTGTCTCGATCACTAAACTGGAAAGCCCTACAAGCAAACCTTTGCCTTGATCTCCATGGGCTCTTCTTGATTCCACCGGAGCTTTGATCATCATCACATGTGCACCATGTCCATCACATGATCAAGTGGTCACCTCCATGCCACCTAGCTCCCATCATCACATGTGTTGCTAATATATTTCTACATTCACTTAGTGAAACCATTAGCAACTAGGTGTGTCATCAATTAGCCAAAATCAAACAAGAGCTTTCAAAGGCATTGCAGTAGGCTTCTTACAGATACATCCTTCGGTTGTCTCTGCTGCAAAAATCAACCTCGATGCCAATAATGATGTGGAAGCAGGTTGAAGAAGTCAGTGTGACATGGGTCCTACAAGTGCCACGAACTTTTGCTGCAAACAGTAGTTCTACCTTATGCCTGATAGTCTTGCCTGCGAGCAGATTGAATAATTGTACAGCCATCCCTTGCAGGCTACTGTGTTTTATACTCTTTTGCTGTCATGTGAACATCAGTCACTTACATTAGTAGAGATGTGAACTACCATGATGAAAATTCTTATGATGATTTTGTTATGGTCACGGAAGACTGGTTTCCATGACGTTTTTGTCGCTTTGGTCATGGAACTACGTGACGATTTCCCGAAAATTACATTTTCGTGGCGTATTTTATAAAGGTCACAGGAATCATCACGGAAAGCCTGACGAAATCTTCATAGAGGTGTTCATGGCACTGTTCATCGCTGGATTATGACGATTTCATGGATATCCTCGAGTTGTGACCAACACACTTTGTCACTGAAACCTGTGCCGCTCCATTTGGCTACGGGAGCCGACGCCGTTTGCCTGCGGGAGAGCCGCCTTTACTCATACTTTCATCCGCCGTTAGCACGCATCACTAGTACTCCCATCCACCGTTAGTCGTGGGACCCGCCCATCACTCAGCCGGGCACTTCTCCGTCTAACGTTATGGGACCCGCCGTTACTCATCCGTTCCGAATGGGCGCCGTTCTACCACACTTCATCGACCGACCTGTGGGACCTGCCTGCCAGGGGAACCTTGAGGCCACCACCCTTCGATGACTGACATGTGGGACCCGTCTGAGATAGTTTTCCATTCGACGTGTGGGATTAGCGTGTCAGTTAGATGGGACCTAGCCTACCACCCTTTGATGACTGACATGTGGGACCCGTCTGAGACTGTTTTCCATCTGACGTGTGGGATCAGCGTGTCAGTTAGATGGGACCCAGCCCACCACCCTTCGATGACTGACATGTGGGAACCGTCTGAGACCGTTTTCCATCTGACGTCTGGGATCAGCGTGTCAGTTAGATGGGACCTAGCCCACCACCCTTCGTCGACTGACATGTGGGACCCGTCTGGGACCATTCTCCATCCGACATGTGGGATTAGCGTGTCACTTAGATGGGACCCAGCCCACTACCCTTCGATGACTGACATGTGGGACCCGTCTGGGACCATTCTCTATCCGACGTGTGGGATTAGCATGTCAGTTGGATGGGACCCGCCACGGGGGACCCATCTCCATTCATGTGGGGTCAACCTTCGTCAACTGACATGTGGGACCATTCTCCATCCGACGTGTGGGATCAGCGTGTCAGTTAGATGGGACCCGCCATGGGGGACCCATCTCCGTTCATGAGGGGTCAACCTTCATCGACTGACATGTGGGACCCGACCGGGATCGTTCCCATCAGACGTGTGGGACAAGAGCGTCAAGTTAGATGGGACCCTCAACTAGGGAGCCTTCTCTATTCACGTGGGACCACCCTTCTCTGACAGACATGTGGGACCACCCTTCTCCGACCGATGTTGAATTCCCCAAAAACATTGGGTTCTCTAGGATTCGAACCTGGGACCTGACACTAAAGACGTGAAGGTCTTTGCCACTACGCTAAGCGGCTTTGTGTGTTCTCGTCCCCTTGGAGCCTTTATATATTATAATGTAAGTACATTTTATGTTCTCTTATATCTTATATCTATATATATGGGATATATATTATATCCCCTGAAAGTGGATAAGTATCTGCCCGTTGGCCTTGCGGCGGAGTCGGAGGCGGCAGTGGAGGATCCCCGGTGTGCTGTGGTGGCTCCGGCGTCCATTTGGAGGCAGGCGGCGGGGCTTTCCCGGTGGAGCACGGTGGCATTGGCGTCCGCGTCTCTTGTGTGTCGCGGCAAAGACGTCAGATCTGATTTGCAGGTCTCCTTTCTCCCCTTTTTACTGTTCGTTTCTTCATTTCTGCTTTGCCTCGACATGGATCTACTACAGGACTTGGGGATTTCGCTTAGATATATCACCTTTGATGCATACCTCCATATCTCTTAATTTTAGATAGATGCGGGGCGGGGAATGGTTCTGGTAGTCCCTGTAGCACATGGCTATTGGATTTGTTAGGAGGTAGCAAATCAGTGCCACTAATCTTTGAGCTGCACTTGTTGCTACGCATGTTGCATATTCGAGATGAAACCCTGCTATGCTGTGTTCCGCGGCCGTAGGCGAGGGGTTTTCTACAGCTAGGCTGACTGCCAGGAACAAGTTCATGGGTTCTCTGGTGCTTCATATAAAAAGTACAACTCCTATGAAGATGCAGTTGTTGCCTTCAACTCAAGAGCAAACAACTCAAATCCACCCTTGGCTGCTGATGATGACATCTGTCTTCAGAACCCAATACCTGCTCCACCCTCTTTCTCCTTCAAAATTGTTGTAATAGTCATCCTGGTTATCTATGTCTGTAACATATGGAAGAAGCCGAGCTCGTGTACTGACTGTTAGTGTGATTGTTAGACTTGATCTAGCAGGAATAAGTTCATCGGTTCTCTGGTGCTTCATATAAAAAGTACGACTCCTATGAAGATGCAGTTGCTGCCTTCAACTGAAGAGCAATCAACTCAAATCCACCCTTGGATGCTGATGATGACATCTGCCTTCAAAACCCAATACCTGCTCCACCCTCTTTCTCCTTCAAAATTGTTGTAATAGTCATCCTGGTTATCTAAGTCAGTAACATATGGAAGAAGCTGAGCTCGTGTACTGACTGTTAGTGTGATTGTTAGACTTGATTTAGCTGAATTTGTAATGGTATTGTAAGTGTGATGGTTAGACTTGATTTGCCCGAAATTGTAATGGTTACAGCTCCATTAAGTGCTATCCTAGTTTTTGTTATATTGTGCTGCTATTCTAAATTTTGACGAGCTTGTACCATGGAAAATGTTAATGGCTGTTAAAGCTGCTTTTCTTCTGATATACGCACGCAATAGTATTTCAACACTATGGTTCCTCGATCCGTTCAGCATAATGATGCGGCGAGAGTTGCTCCTCGCTGCAATGTGGGAGCCAGTAGGTAGGCGAATTATGTTTTGTATCGGTGCATACTGATTGATACGACAATCAAAACTGACAAACCCATTATTATTTGTCCTACGAGGTCAATTATGTAGCGGTCGGACTTTCTACGTTAGCAGATATGAACTGCCAGGAGACAACACCTGGGATAGTCCAGCCATTTCAATTTCGTGTACCATGGGAAAGTACGACGCTATCTCTTTTGTGTACCATGGGACAGTCCTTAAATAGGCCGAGTGATAATTGGGCCGTCCCCGTTTGTAAGGGACAGTCATCCACCTCATGTGGAACACGTATAGTGGATATATAATTCTCAAAAAAAAAACGTATAGTGGATATATCTCTGATGTTACATCTTGCTCAGGAGCTTCTGGAAGACGACCAGAACCAAGGATGAAGAAAAAAGAAAATGTGTTGAGAATGTGAACCATGACAAGCTGGAAATGATGTGAGAAGCCGGGGTTTTTGCGTGCACCACTCTTTTCTGGGAGCATGTTTTCTGGGAGCATGTAATAAACTGGTTTGATGTCCTTTGTTTGAACTTGGCTGTAGTGCTAAAACTCCTGGCTAGTCTTGTTAGACTTCTCTATTTTGGGTGGAGAGCGTAGTAAGGTGTCGCTGATAGCTGTTTTTTTTTTTTGAAAGCAGTCGCTGATAGCTGTTATGAGTAGTTGTTGAGGTGTCGGTATTTTTCTCCTAAAAGATCTGTTATCTCTGGCCGCTTATCTGTAAATTCTACAGCTTGCTGTGTATTTCCGTTGCTCTATCAATGGAAATGGGTATTCCCGTTTGAAGACCCCACAAGCTGACTGAACTATTTCTGATGATAGCAAGCTGACTGAACTTTTTCTGATGATAGAAAATCAGCGGCAGACTAAAACATACATAACTGGAGATATACTTATCCTAACTTTATTTGTACTACATGTTCAATTATGTAGCGGTCGGACTTTCTTACATTAGCAGATATGAACTGCCAGGAGCCAAGACTTGGGACATGGGATAGTCTGGCCATTTCTCTTTGGTGTACCATGGGAAAGTCCGGCCGTATCTCTTTTATGTACCACAAAAAGTCTGCCCCTCGACTGTTGTTGTTGCTTTACTTGTTTATTAGGACAGTCCGGCCATTCCTTGTTTGTGCAGCGCCGGAAAGTCCATCATGTGTGCCATAGTTGGGCCGTCTTTGCAGGGACATGCATTATATCAAGAGAAGGGAAAGTCCTTCGGTATCACTTTTCTGTAGTGACGGACAGTCAATTGTAAATGGGCCAACTGATAATTGGGCCATACACCGGCACACACCACTCTACAACAGCCGTCGCGCACACACCCCTCTGCTACACCGCCGCTCCAAACCCTACAACGCTGCTTGCTACCGTATAGCGCCGCACACCACTCCACATCGTCGGTTCCGCGAGGAAACGACGACCAAGGCCGGAAACGCGGAGGCAAAGAAGCCCTCATTGAAGCCGCCATGGCCGGAAGGCAAGCATGTCATCCTTCTCTTCATTTGCTTTGTTCCTTAGGAGTTTGCATTAGGGATTCAGATTTTGATTTGGAGAAACGCAGCATAGGATTTGCCAATGTGGTGGTGGTGCTGGTGTGTGTGGGTGGGTGGGTGGGTGGAAGGGGGGCAGGGAGGAGGGGGGCGGTGTTACCCTCCCCCCACCCACCAACTTTTTTCGCATCACTCACTCATGGGGACAATCCTCAAACACACATTTATCAACAGTAAACTAGAAAATGTGTAGGACATAAACAATTCTTGCTTGAAATTTGTTGGTCTTGACCATGATACTTGATACCAAATTTGATTTATCTATAATTCATTTGGATGGCTGTGAATGTGTTGATGTTTCCAAATTGATTGCTCATATATAATTATATGGTGTATCCAAAATGTTTTCTCTATACTGTATACCATGGTACTTTGTCATGAAGTTCTAAGCATGGAATCAAAGTGTTGTAGCTTGCTTTCTAATTTCTTATTTGTTTTCATCATTGGTGGCAGTTTTGATGAGACAAAGTATCCCGTGGACTTGGCTCGAGTCCCTAAAAGGATATTTGATTGGGACGTATCTGCTTTGTATGAGAAGCAATACAACAAGCAGCCAAGAAATTCTCCATCAGAATACTTTCACACAAGCAAACAGTTTAAACTGTTTCGAGGAGGCTTAGATAAGAGACCTATGTACGGAGAGCATAGGTGTGTGAATTGGGAGCAGTTGGAGAAGTGTCCCCTAATGGCGAGTGTTGTTACTGCGTTTGAGGTTATGGGTCGAACTTTCTTATGTGCGCACTGCATTTGAACATCAATGTCTCCTCCGTTCTGCATTAGGATGCAGTGAGAATGGCTCCTCGCTGCAAGGTGGGAGCCTGATTGTATTCAATTGACGCAATGCTATCAGTTTCCCAGCAGACTGATTGCTACGACATTCATAACAGTCAAACATTCACATTTTGTCCTACGAGATCAAATATGCAGCGGTCGGACTTTCTTGCATTCGCAGTCAAATTCAAGTACTTGGTCTCACCCGTGAAGCTGTAGATCGAGGCGAGACTTGTTGAGATGGACTCCTAGCAGCGTACGGTTTACAACGAACATGTAATAACCAGGGTATTACAAAGTTCAACAGAAGACCACGTGCATAGGCATTATAACAGCAAGTTAAACTGTTCAACATCACAATTGTATCCAGTGAGCATGTCCTGACAAAAAAATACTGCCGATCTTGCGGCGGTGACCTCGATTGGTCACGGTGAAGATGAGTACCAGTCTGGTCCACTAGCTTGTCGAAAACACCCCGCTGCTACACCGCCGTCTTCAAGGATCCCCTTTGTGCTGTGGTGGATCTGGCGTCCATCTCAAGGCAGGCCGCGGGGCACCATGGCGGCACTTGTTGCTGCTGATGCCAATAGCGCCGGCCCTAAGTACTTTCCCATGCTAAAAAAAATTGAGAAGTTTTTATATGACCATAGTAATACTACAATCAAAACTGACAAACCCATTATGCTTTGTCTTACAAGTTCAATTATGTAGCGGCCGGACATTCTGGCGTTCGCAGACACTGCCAGGAACCAAGACCTGGGACTTGCGGAATCAAGAGACGGGACAGTCCATCCATTTCCCTTTCTTGTAGCATGAGAAAGTCCGGCCATATCTCTTTTGTGTACCACGGGACAGTCCTTATATGGGCCGTGTGATAATTGGGCCGTCCTCGCTCCTAAGGGTGGAACATGTTGGCCTATATATTGGATATATATATATATATATATCTATATATATATATATATATATATATATATATATATATATATATATATATATATATATCCCCTGAAAATGGGAAAATATCTGCCCATTGGAATTACGCTGTCTGGGCTGCGGAGCTAGAGGTAGTGGTAGAGGATCCCCGGTGTACTGTGGTGGCTCCGACGTCCATTTGGAGGCAGGCGGCGGGGCTTTCCTGTTGGGGCATGGCGTCATTGGCGTCCATGTCGCTTGTGTGCCACGGCAGAGGCGTCAGATCCGATCCACAGGTCTCCTTTCTCCCCTTTCACTGTTTGTTTCTTCATTTGTGTTTTGCCTCAGCATGGATCTACTACAGGACTTGGGGATTTCGCTTAGATATATCACCTTTTATGCATACCGCCATATCCCTTAATTTTAGATAGATTTGTTAGGAATGGTTCTAGTAGTCCCTGTAGCACATGGCTATTGGATTTGTTAGGAGGCAGCAAATCAGTGCCACTAATCTTTAAGCTGCACGTGTGATGGTTAGACTTGATTTAGCTGCTATTCTAGTTTGAGTTGTATGTCTTTGTGCTGCTACTCTAAATTTGGATGACCTCGTAACATGGAAATTGTTAATGGCTGTTAAATATGCAATTTGGTATAACTTGTGTACTTCACTGATGGATCTTTGTTAGATTATTTTCTTCTTCATTCAGTGATATCATTACTTAGGTAGCTGAGGCCTCCTGCGCACTGACAAAATGAAGCAGGCCCCCAACAGGAGGACAGACTCATTTGCCAGCCTCCTAGATGATCTCGTTCTCGAGATCCTCCGCCGCATCCCTGGCCCCTCCTTGTTCCGCTGCAAATTGGTCTGTCGAGACTGGAAACTCCTCATCAACAACTCTGACATCAATGACAAGCTGGCCCGCCAGACTATGATCGGTTTCTTCTTCGATACCGGGAAGAAAAACACCCAGCACTTCACCAGCTTCACCGATGAACTTCTCTGCTTCAACTTCTTGCACACACATGGTGATGTAGATGTCTCAGATTGCTGCAATGGCCTCATTCTATGCCTGTCGTCTGGATATTGCTGGATTGTCTGCAATCCAATCACACGGAATTATAAGGACCTGCCAGTTAGCCCTCATTGTCGTGCCCAACGTTTGGAGGGTTTTCTTCCATTAGCTGGGGTGGCTCAATTGTGTTTCGATCCGACAGTCTCCTCGCACTTCCATGTCGTTGAATATGTGGATGGTGAAGATGGTACAGTTGAAGCTTTGCAGTTCTACTCGTCTGAAACTAATACATGGCTCAGTAAATATTGTGGATGGCTGGAGGGTATTGATATACAGCTTGGTGAAATGTGAAGTGTATTTATTAACGGTTTTCTACACAATATGACGTATGTTAGGGATGAGGAAAGGGATGTGATAATTGCTGTGGATATGGAGGGAAACACATGGAAGGAAATTGCTGCGCCTACTGGTAATGAAAACCATACCCTGCATCAATATCAGGGTCACTTGTGTGTATGTCTCATTGATGGTCCTCGCAATCAACGCAAGTTTTCAATGTGGATCCTTGAAGACTATGGTACTAATAATTGGACATTGCAGCATACAGTCATCCTTAACAACATTTTTAGAAGCATTAATATCCAATGGGTTATGACCCACAAGTTGATTGCAGTTCACCCTGAATGGAATTTGGTTTTCTTAGCTGGGTATAAAGGACGATGAATCATCGCATATGACATGGACAGCAGAAAAGTTCATGTCATCCCTACCAGAAGGTTTCAGTGTCGGAGATATTGGTTTATACCGGAAGAAGAAGAATACTTCTGACGAGCCTATCTTCCATATGTTCCCTTGTTATTCGATTCACTACAGCCATAAGTTGCAGATCTGGCAGAGGAGTCGATCACTTTAAACCTACGTGCCATCATATGAGGAAAGTCGCTTGTAAGAAAGGTGGGGCCATGCTTGTTTATTGTAATGACTTTTGTAATTATTAGTTTCATTTGTATGAACTTGATGTATCGATGATCATGTGTTCCCTTGCGTTTTATGTCGTAGTTGTCGATACTCTATCATACTCTGTCATACGCGTTCAAACATAAAGGGGTCAGACTTTCTTGTGTCCAACAGCATTTCCATTAATAAAACTTGCTGTAAAAATACCCTTGCACGTGATCTGTGGTTGAACTTTATATTAAATTAAACTCTGTCGTGCCACTACTACAGAGTGACCAAAATCGAAACCGTCAGTGAGCACTCGGCAGACTGATTGCTAGGGCTTTCAAAACAGATGCATTCACACTTTGTCCTACGAGATCAATTGTGGAGCGGTCGGACTTTCTTACGTTCGCAGTAAAACGCAAGAGCTACGCGTCACCCGTGATGCTATAGAGCCAGGCGACACTTGTTGAGATGGACTCCTAGCAGCATATGGTTTATAGCAAACTGATAATAAGAACCAACAGGGTACTATAAAGGTCAACAGAAGATCACGTGCATAGGTATTATAACAGCAAGTTAAATTGTTGAACATCACGATTGTCTCCAGTGAGCATGTCTTGACAACAAAATACAGCGGATCTTGCTGCGGTGAACTTGAGTGGTCACGGTGAAGATGAGTACCAGTCTGGTCCGTCGGTGGATCCATGCCGACGTGCCGATGAGGCCTTGTGACCTGGAATGAACCAAAAATTTTAGAACTTATTATATGACCATAATAATAATACAATCAAAACTGACATACCCATTACGCTTTGTCCTACGTGATCAGTTATGTAGCGGTCGGACGTTCTGGTGTTCGCAAACATGAACTGCCAGGGCCAAGACTTGGGACTTGCAAGATCAAGAGATGGGACAGTCCGGCCCTTTCTCTTTCGTGTGTCATGGGGAAGTCCGGCCATACCTTTTTTGTGTACCACAGGACAGTCCTTATATGGGTCTTGTGATAATTGGGCCGTCCCCGCTCCTAAGGGACAAGTCATGTGGATATATTGGATATATATCCCCTGAAAATGGGAAAATATCTGCCCATTGGACTTGCGTTGTCTAAGCTGCAGAGCTAGAGGTGGCGGCGGAGGATCCCCGGTGTGCTGTGGTGGCTCCGACGTCCATTTGGAGGCAGGCGGCGGTGCTTTCCCAGTGGGGCACGGCGTCATTGGTATCCGTGTCGCTTGTGTGCCGCGGCAGAGGCGTCAGATCCAATCCGTAGGTCTCCTTTCTCCCATTCCACTGCTTGTTTCTTCATTTGGGTTTTGCCTCGGCATGGATCTACTATAGGACTTGGGGATTTCGCTTAGATTGAACACCTTTTATGCATACCGCCATATCCCTTAATTTTAGATACATGCGGGATGGTAATGATTCTGGTAGTCCCTGTAGCTCATGGATGTTGGATTTGTTAGGAGGCAGCAAATCAGCGCCACTAATCTTTAAGCTGCACTCAATACTGCTGATGCCAATGATGCTCACTACCACTTGCACTTGTAAAACTAAGGCACTAGCACTCGATCCCTTATTCTTCTTGTAGAAAGTACAACTCCTATGAAGTTGCAGTCGCTGCCTTCAACTCATCTGAAGCTGAGCTCGTGTACTGATTATTAACATGATGGTTGGAGTTGATTTAGCTGAATTTGTAATGGTATTGCAAGTGTGATGGCTGGACTTCATTTAGCCGAATTTGTAATGGCTACAGCTACATTGACTGCTATTCTAGTTTCAGTTATACATATCTATGTGCTGCTACTCTAAATTTGGATAAGCTCGTACCATGGAAAATTTAAATTGTTGTTAAATTTGCATTTTGGATGAGTTGTGGACTTCACTGATGGATCTTTGTTGGATTGTTTTCTGCTTCAGTAATCTCATTACTTAGGAAACACAGGCATATAGCACACTGACAAAATGGAGGAGGCCCCCAACAACAGGACGGACGCAGCGGCCAGCCCCCTAGAACAAGCACTACTTATTCAATATTCCATCCGATACCTTGTTTCCAGGGTCCTCTGCATAATCTCTTGGATTTTCAATTGCAGTCCTCTTCCACTGTCTATAAGCTGATGTTTACTGCTTGGATTTCGCAGGAGAGACTGCTTTGTGAACTGCTTGCAGCTAAACAGAAATATTCTGCTGCGCTTTTCGACAAAGTGAATGAATTGCTAAGCATGATAGAACAGTTTGATTCCAGAACTGAGGAGTTTGAAAAAAAGGTACTAGAGCTTCAGAATAAGGGGGTGTTGAGATCCCAAATTTTTTAGGTTTTTAGCACTATAGCAGCGAGGAATCTTTTACAATAAGTGTCCAATTATAGCCCAAGTAGACTCAAAAGATTCGTCTCACGATTTACAGGCAAACTGTGTAAACATGCAAAATTTTCGTCTACATTTATTATTCCATACATGTGCCGCAAAATTGATGTGACGGAAGTTTTGGGTTTTTGAGAGGAACTAAACACCCCCTAGCTACAGAGAGAAACGGAGGAGGTCAAAAAGCTCCACGAGTATGTCATGCGTATCAAGCACAACTCTCAGTCTTCAACTCCTAGGGACTTGGCTGAGTGAACATTTGTGGTTTGATGTTACAGTGCCTCAGTGCTTTTGAGCAATTTCCCTCCGAAGTCTGTGTTCGTGCAGTTCTTTTCAACAAATGGTCAGATGGTGTGAACTTTAGTATCTATGGAATTGGAGATATGCCCTTGTTCTCTGTTTCTGAAATAGGTGTGATGTTTTCATTGTTCACTGGAGACAATTATTTTGTTGTACTGTTTTATCTCAACTTTGTATTAGGTCTGTTGTCAAAAAAACATTGTATTAGTCGGTTAAACTCTGTTATGCCACTACTACAGATTGACCAAAAGCGTAGTCATCAGTAGGCACTAGCAGTGATGCTCGAAGCCATCACTGTCGGTGTCACAAACCGTCTGTGCGTGTTTCTTCACCGTCTCTGCCCTCTCCTTGTTTCGCTGCAAATTGGCCTCATCATATGCAGCTGCTTTTGGCCTCTTTAAGGAAACTACTATGGAGCATACTGTCAGATGCGATCAAAATTGCACGGGCCGGACTTTCTTACGTCAGCAATCGCATTTCAAATCCTGTGGCTGCTCCGTTCTGCATTTGCGGTGAGATTGGATGATAGCTGCAAGTCTGGAGGCAGAAGGAAGGCGATTGATTCATTGCTATCGGTTTGCAAGCATACGGATTGCCACGGCATTCAGAACAGACAACGAGCCTAATGATGAGGTTCACGCGATACTCGCGCGAGTAGTAGTATGGCGCCGACGGACACCCCCGTGACACCACCCGATCCAGTGCCATGGGCCTCGCCGCACACCGCTTTCATCGTCTTGCACGACGCGCGCAGGGCGGCGAGGTCGTGCATCGGATGCTCTGCGGTCTTGGCGACGCGGCCCGCAATCTCACCAAGCAACGACACTGGAAGCTCGTCCATACTGCATGCCACAAGGAACGCCACCAACGCGCGTGCGTGCGTCCACAGCCACCGCACGTCCTTCATTAATACTATCCGTGTAAGTGAATATTTTAAATGGTCGGACCTTCTGGGCAGCAAGCTGTACAGTGCGGTCCAACCAAACTAGTGGCACTATTATGGACTCCAGCTCACCTAAAGCAATTTGTTCTGCGTGGTTTTGCAGATGCTGCAGCTACTTAGAGATAACTACAACAATGGCTTCAAAGGTCTGTGCTGTTATAGTAATTCGCGCCCTGGAGTGGTTGGGTGGCTTCGCCTCGTCACAATCAATGCGACGGGAAGCGATGCGACGCGACGTCCCTGAAGCAACAGGCTGCCGTTGCCAGGCACGCGCGACGTGCTTGCGCCCTAGAATTCATGATTACCGTAGTAGACCAGAATTCAAATGGCCAGATCTTGCGTTATCCTGTGAATCAGTCCCTCCTTAAAAAAAAAAAAAGAAAGCTACAGGATGCGTGCTAGCAAAAGTACCATTATTTCATATTTGACCTAATTTATACGGAGTAATACTGCTAACCCTCCATAAATGTGCCATATTTGTCTTGTTTGCAAAATAAGTTATTATATATAGTTTCTTGTTGTTTTAGTTCATGTATATTTGTTTCCAATAGGGTTTCAGCGACAAAACTATGTGCGACGTGTGCTTCATTTTATTTGTTTCCCTATTTCAATTTTTTTTGGTAACCCTGTATGACGTGATACGTGTCTGATACTATAATGGTCGGACTTTCTGACCTGAGCATCCCCGCACGGCGCTGGACTTCCTTACATGTACAATAAATAAAACACAAATAGAAGACGTTTGCATGCGAATCGTTGATATTGAGTGGATGCAATCTTTATGCGGTACACTTCTCTCAGAAGAACCGATCGAGTGTGATTCTCATAATCCAGTATAATGAATAGACATATACCACTTTAATTTTCTATGTAGCATCACAACATGACTTAAACACATAGAAAACTGCACCATTACTTAAACATATAGGACAATGCAGCATTTTGACTTAACAACTTCACGAGACTAAACGACAGTCGTGCATACGAAACAAACTTCTTGGATATGTCAAGGCCCACCACTGACAGGGCACACCCCCTTTCTTAACAAACAGAAGATCACATCGTTCATTTCAGCATTTTCTGAGCCCCAGACTTCAACTCCTTCAGCTATTCAGAGTGATGTCCTTCGCACACGCGGCTTCACTACAAATATATATTTAGAAATTATTACAAGTAAGCAGGCAGAGACATGTACAATTTTTACATAGACAGACACTACTAGAAAATTGATTAGATGGACATATATACCATACCGACTCTCTTGGGAGCTTCTGGGTGTGTTTAGATCCCGGTGGCAGTTGTAATTCTACACTGTAACACGTTCGTTTGTATTTGGCAACTTTTGTCCAACCATAGCCCAAGTGGGCTTAAAAGATTCGTCTCGTGATGTATATACAAATAGTACAAACATGCAAACATTTCGTTTACATTTAATACTCCATGCATGTACCACAATGTTGATGTGACTAGTTGTAATTGTAATTTGCAGTGGATCTAAACAGGACCCTATTCCCCGGGTTCCTTCCCAACTCCGGGGTGAGCCGCTATAGGACGAAACCACATTGGCAACTGTATGCTCCATCGATGATCGTAGCGGCGTGCTCCGGCTTGGTTGGTGCTCTGTTTGGAACACATGATGACCTCAAAGGATTCCCAGTCAAGGTTTATTGGGCCCGCGAGGTACACACGATTGCCCCGGAGATAAGAACGAGCTCCGGAGTCATCCCCATTTTTGACAAACTTAGAGACGTCGATGTAGAAACGTTGGTTTGTGCCCACAAACAAGGCGCGATCCCTACCGAGGTGTGTTACCAGCCGCCACACGCCGGCACCGTCGTTGCGCTCGTGGAGGAGGGTGCGCTTTGGCACGGAGTCGAACTGCGTTTCCACCACCCTTGCCGGGTTCCGAGACGGACAATGTTCATATCTGCGACCGCACACGCTGACTAGCTGGAGGTTGCCGCTGCTCGTCAGGGCGAGGTAAAAAAATGTTTTGCGGTCAATGGTGTCGTGGATGACAAGGCCGTCCGGTGACGCACCAATTGTGCCCTCGGAGGCAATGCCGCCCTGTTCAATCTTCCAGGAGCAGATTTTGGCAGAAGCTGTCACGGCAAACACTTCCCTCTTGTGTACAACAATGTCCACGTACCTTTCGTGATTCATTATTCCGCTTGACGGATCTCTCAATGGTGTCCACTGCTGATGGCCTTCCTTGGACGTAAAAGCAATCAGATTGCCATATACCCAAGAGAAGAATAGAGCGACGGCCAGGTAGCCTCTCGGTTGCGACTGCGACGGCGACTTACTCCACTCTAGCATGATCTTTCTCATCCAGACCTGTGGCCTGTACCTTTTGGACCATGGTACACGGCAGGAGACACCGGGACGTGTCCTTGGAATGGCCAGCACCTGGACGCCTGGGATGGTCTCGAAGGACGGCAACGGGATGCGTTCGCCGGCTATCAGATTGAAGAGCTCGATGCTACACCGCAGGTCCGTGGTCGCCAGCCAATGGTCCTTACCGCCGACCCAGAACCTGTTCTTCAAACCCTCCGCCTCGCCGTAGTAGGGGTTGTCGGTGGCGACGTCGTGCAGGCTGAAGCCCCCCCACTCCGTCTCGTTGGCTTCCTCTGTGCCTTCAGGGCCTGACGCGATCAACGTTGGAGTGCCTGACCGCGGCAGGGGGAATTGTGATCCCTCCTTTGCAGCATTCTCCCATCCCTTACAGACTGTCGGGAAGCGCATGGTGGTGAAAAAGTCGTTGTCTGATAATTTCAAGACGTTGTTGCATACCTCCGGCAGAATGGTTTGCCATGGACTTATGGTGTCTGGATTGGCGGCATTGTCGGCCCTTGCACGCTTCCTCGAAGGCTCTCCGTCGGAACTCATGATGAAGGTTGGTTTCTAGGAAGCACCGGCGGCGAGAGAGGGTTCACCAGACGGGAGGATATGATGCGGCGGCAGGTGGGGGTAGCCGTAATAAATAAATAATGGGGCAATGGAACTGACGCGACTCTCGCAGAGAAACCACTCCCCACCATGTATACGACTCCCGCGGAGAAACACCTCCCTGCCATCTGATTTTGTAGCCTAAGGCTGCGTTTAGTTTGTAAAATTTTGCAATTGTAGCACTTTCGTTTGTATTTGATAACTTTTGTTCAATTTTGGTCCAAGTAGACTCAAAAGATTC
This sequence comes from Eremochloa ophiuroides, assembly GCA_038502445.1. Taxonomy (NCBI): domain Eukaryota; kingdom Viridiplantae; phylum Streptophyta; class Magnoliopsida; order Poales; family Poaceae; genus Eremochloa; species Eremochloa ophiuroides. Next base: position 43,295,962 of record JAHLJS010000003.1, read on the forward strand.
ATCTCGAGATAGACAGTCAAAAAGTACAAACATTCAACAGCTGCTACTTCATTTAGTGTTCCATGCAGACTGAAAATACAATCGATGTGATGGGAAGAGAGAAGGAAAGTTTGCAATAAACGCTGCCTAAAGAAAAAATGCGACACTTCACGCCGAATAAACCACCGGTCTTGCTGAACCGGGGCCGCCGGACATTACCCGCAGTCCACCCAGCACGGCGTCGGACGTTCGTGCGCACAAAATTGTGATGAGAAAGAAACGTGCAGACAGGGTCAACTACGACCTGCAGAAACTAGTAAGGGCTTGTTCGCTTGGTTCAGATTGGGGTTCGAAGAGGTGTGCTGTAGTTGGAGGAAACTTCTTACAAAACTGGGATTGAAGCACGCGCGACGTGCCCGTGCCGGAATCCAGGAATCCATGATTATCCGAGTATACCAGATTTCAGACGGCTGGACCTAGCGTGATCCCGTGATGCAGACGTCCCTTCTTCCAGAAAAGAACCCAAGCTACAGGATGCGTGGCATCAAAAGTACGATTAGTTCACATTTGACCTAATTTATACGGAGTAATACTGCTCAAATTTACCGATCCAGCCAAGGGACACTTCACGCCGAATTAACCACCGTTCGTGCAGAACCGGGGCCGCCAGACCATGCCCTCAGTCTACCGAGTACGGCGTCAGACTTTCTGACGTGCGCACAAAATTGTGATGACAAATAACATGATATCAACATATTTTTGAAGCGCATTTGATTCATGGATTGTCAATTACAATGGGCTGCCTGCTACACCGCAAGGTGAAGCCGAGTCACTAGACTAGGAACCAACACAAGACACAAGGACACGATACTGAATCCCAAGTAGCCACCATCTTGCCGGTAGCCGCGGGGATGTGGACGTCCACATCGACAGACGCAAATCTAGCCAGACATGCGCCGACATGATCTAAGGGGAGCGCTTCGTGACACACAGGTGCACGCCGGACGACGGCATGCCATGGCGACCTATGTTCGCCGGTCTTCATGGAGCATTGGAACGGAGGAAGCAACAGCGACCGCCACAGCACAGCGGCCGGAGCACGACAGCGACCGCCACAGCACGTAGGCTAGAGCACGACAGCGCCGCCGCCTTGGCCAGTCTGCCCAGATGCAGCGGACCCATCGGGTTCTTCTTGTTCAGGATCTTGCGGCCCTTGACGTGCTTGTCCACGTCCTCCGAGCACTCCTCCATGCTCTCAATGATCTCCTTGCGCTGGATAGGCTTGTCTGCCGTGGGGACGAACACATCGGAGTCCTCCGCCAGCCAAGTGCTAGCGTGGTTCGGCACGGCTTGCTTGGGACGGCGTTCATGAACAGCGCGCCCAGCATGCGCCACCGCCATGAGGAGTGGTGGGGACTGCGGGGTGAGGGTGGAGGAGTGGAGCCACGGGTGGAGGTGGGCGACGGTGGCGGTGGGAGTGGGTATTCCGGCTCCCAGTCATGGATCCAGGGCAGATGCCACTCAAGGTCCCCACTCGTAGAGGATGACGCGGAAGACCGGAACAGGGACTCGTCAAAGTCATCCTCCTCTCCATTGGACTCCGAGCTAGAGGGGACACCCCGGCTGACCATCTTGGGGAGGACAAAGTCATCGACGTCGTCCATGGCCCCCCTTGGCGGAGCAGCAGGAGCAGGTGGCGCCCTCGGAGCCAGATGGGAGGTGGTGGCGGGGACCATGGGCCGCGGCATCTTGCAGCGAAGCTCACGGTGGCGGGAGACACCATGGCGATGGCAAGCGGCAATGTGACCGGAAGCAGGCGAAGGGTTGTGGTTTGAAGTATCTATGAGGGGAGGATGGCATCTACAAGAAGTGAACACCTTATCCCGAAATATTTTGGCGGAGTTTAGTACACCGGCCACGGGCAGGAGGGGTTGGGTAGCCGTCATGTCGGATTTACTACTTTGGGAAGTAGCGTTGCAGAGTAATCGTGTCCGGCCGGTCGACATTTACATCCATCGGACTTTCCCACTTGCGTATATATGGTGAGATGTGTCCGTGTCAATCTGGCTTGTACTACACTAAAATTTGAATGCCAAGGTGCCCCTCTGTAATGCATGAGATGGACGCAAGACTTGATCAAATGAATTCCGTGATGCATGTTTACCATACAACAAATCAGAAAGACAGATAGAAAGAAGCCTTCAGGCTAAACCACAACACGGGGTAGAAACCGGGTACCAAATGATCAAAATAACCTGAAAGCATGGGCATGCCACTGCTCAAAGCGAGCCATGCAGCAAGGCACTAGACAACATACTAGTACTAACTACACATGTTAACATGAGCTGATACTAGTAATGAGCATTGGCATCCTACAGCTCTAAGCAAATCTTGTAACAAAGGAACTAACCAAAATCTGCGAGGTAAACCTGGCTGGGTTGAAACCAGCAAATCCCTTGCACTCGGAGAACCGGCACGGCCTCAAGATCTATTCAGTCCATCCAGCCCTGGTTCGTCGCCAAGACGCGATGTTTGGCAGCCATCTCACCGTAGAGGGATATCCATTGACGGGGAAGGTTCACCCAATACAGGACATGGTTCTTAGCATCGGGCTGTATCCAACCAATGCGATTCCCAGGGCACAGGGGGCACACCAGGCCGCCAGCATGTTCTTTTGGACTGAAAAATAAGCGCTGATTTCACTCGTGCTGATTTGTTGTGAGAGAAAAATACTGTTTCGTGATTGAAAATAAGCGCTGATTGGTCAAAAGAACAAGCTGAAAATTTGCTGGCACGCATCATCAGCTTGCTCTCGGGGCAAGGGGGCACACCTGCTCGGAGCCCGTCAAAACGTGGCCCGGACCAGGAGAGCCATCGGACATGTCATCCACGGACGGAGATCGGGAGCGGGACGCCGCATGAGTCCCGCTCCCACCATGCATGGGGCCCCAAGAGCGGATCCGAAGACGGGACCTGTGACCACGGCGAGGTGCACCGCGGCGGTAGCGGTGGAGCCGAGCGAACCACCCCAGCCGGTGCCGTCAGTGTCGTCGTCGATCGCGAAGGGGACAGCAGTGGCACCATAGGAGACACAAGCCGCGCCGAGCGAACCTTCGTTGAGTACCACTTCTTTACCACGGGCTTCATGGCAAGCGACGGAGAGGCAGAACTAACCTTCCTCGAGTACCACTTCTTTACCACAGGCTTCATGGCAAGTGACGACGAGGCAAAACTGGGGTATGTTTTTGCAATGCAAATGGGTGAGTGAAACAATTGGTGTCAGGCCAGGCTTTGTATACACAGGAAGAGAGGGGGTGTTTAGATGTGTAAAGTTTTAGGATTTTGACTATATAGCAGCGAGGAATCTTTTCCAATAAATGTCCAATCATGGCCCAAGTAGACTTAAAAGATTCGTCACGCGATTTATAAGCAAACTGTGTAAACATGCAAAAAATTTCATCTATATTTAGTACTCCATGCATGTGCCATAAAATTGATGTGACAGAAGTTTTAGAATTTTAGAGGGAATCTAAACACCCCCTGACAACGCTTTACACAGTCCTATGTGATCAAATGCTCAGCGGCCGGACCTTCTGGCGTTCCCAGTAAACTTAGGGGGTGTTTAGTTCCTCTCCAAAATTTCAAAACTTTCGTCACATTAATTTTGTGGCACATATATGGAATATTAAATGTAGATAAAACTTTTGTATGTTTGCACAGTTTGCCTGTAAATCACGAGACGAATCTTTTAACTCTACTTGGGCTATAATTAGATACTTATTGCAAAAGATTCCTCACTACTACAGTGCCAAAATCCTAAAACTTTTAGGATCTAAACACCGCTTAGAAAGATACGGCTGTTGCTGCCGTACTCCGAAATGACCGTGGACCGTCCATTTATTCCGATCCAACTGTCACAATCATCTATTACCTCCTAGGATGTAATAGTATTTATTGATTTTTTATTTTATAAAAAATACGGTAAATAAGGAAGGTTTGAAATATTATTTTTTTTTTTTTTACGATTTGGTTGTTAAGATTTGCTTGATGCATGCGATTCTGAAAATATTTTCCCTAGATTTGATTGATACCCGCATGATCCCATGGATATGGCAATTTTCTTAAAATTTTACATTTAATATGACTCATATGCCTGATAGTGACAGCATTTGATTGTGTGTTACAGACGTACATGATATGTGTACATGACATATGCGTGTATCATGTGTAAATGATTTAGTGAGTGGCCGGTAACATGAGTACGAGTACGTACATGTAGCAGGTAGCATATGTATATACGTGTTAGCACATGGCTAGCAATGCGAACAGCTATACACCAATACGAGTTAGTACATGTAGCTAGCATATTTATTTGAAAAAATAAACAAAATGTCAACCAGATTATTAGTGTAGATCGCAACCCATAGGAATCAGGATGACAGTCGAGCACTCTGCATGCAGTGCACCCTGACGCGAGTCCGCCCGACCGCTCGACCCCCTGCACACTCCATCAGAATCCCGTTATTTGGGGAATCAAGACGAGAACTTTTCTTCCACGATTAGGGGCACCCGCATGATTACTTTTTTGTTTTCCTGATGTGATCAAATGCTCAGCGGGCGGACCTTCTGGCGTTCCGAGTAAACTTTGACAGATACAGCTCATCAGTTCTGCATTAGTTATAGGCGAGGACTTTGAGATAAACACCTCGCTGCATGGTTCTTGCAAGTTCAGCAACTCCTGTCGAAGACACAAGTTGGGTCCACACAGGGCCGATAAGGGCAAAGTTGTACACGTAGCTCGGTAGTCCAAACATCAATTCGTACCGCGAGAAAGTCCGACCCACGCATATTTGGGGGTGTTTAGTTCATCTTCGAAATTCTAAAACTTCCATCATATTAATTTTGTGGTACATACATACAACATTAAATGTAGACGAAATTTTTGTATGTTTGCACAGTTTGCCTGTAAATCGCGAGATGAATCTTTTGAGTCTACTTGAGTTATAATTAGACACTTATTACAAAAGATTCTTTACTACTACAGTAACAAAATCCTAAAAAGTTTTGAATCTAAACACCCTCTTGATCTCGTAGTAATGTCCGGCCGCTGTAAGTCTGGTCGCGTCGGACAGTATCCTCTTTAATGTATTTTCGTTTGCTTTACTGTGTCATACATATACTAGTAATATTTTACGTGGCTAGGAAGGTACTCCCTCCGTCCCTAAAAAAGAGACGTTTTGAGTGTTCGTGCTGGTAGTTTGACTAAATTTATAAAAAATACGTGCAATATTTACATCTTTAAATAAATTTGTTAAAAAACTAGACTCAAAGATCTATCTAATGATACTAATTATGTGTTATAAATATTTATATTTTTTAATATAAATTTAATTAAAGATATTTTTCGGGAAGCGAGAACGACACTTTTTTAGGGCCCATCCTCCTCAGGCGGTGCTCATGGCGGTTTGGCAAAGGCGGTTTCATCTCCTTCCATACTTAGAACGCCCAAACCGCCCAAGTTGGACTATAAAAGAGAGGGAGAGCTCCCCTCCAACACACACCATCATTTGGAGCCATTTACCTCACCTCTCACTTGTATTCTTTAGATTAGTCTTAGTATTAGAGCAAGGCAAGAGCTAGAAATAAGAGTTTGTATCCTTGGGAGAAGAAGGAACACCTCGGTATGAATACAATGCAGTTCTCTTCCAAGTTCAAATTCTTATCTTATTTATATAGCAATACATATGAATTAGAGTATAGTCTTGGACATGTTATGATCATGATATATGAACTAGCTATAGTTTATGTGTTATGTTCTCGATATGTTCATCGTTGTTCTTCATCGTTCATCGACTTAGTATGAATAGAGGAAGAACTAGAGATGAGGTAATGGTTCGTCGTGCCTTCTCGGTTGCTCTTAACTTAGCCTGTCACTCCGAAGGGGTGAGGTCCTAGGGGGCTAGGAGTTGTTTCCAAGTACGTGAGCATGGTGCTCGGGTATGCGAAGATCGGCGAATATGCCGATATCCCACGGACAGAGGGGTAGGTGGGCAGGTGGTGACAGCCCTGTCCATCCCTAGCACTCCCCCACGTTCGGATATTGGGTAGGAGTTCGTAAAGTCTCTATCGGCTGGCAGACCAGCTGCGGGGATCTCCCTGTCATCCCAGACCTAGTCACTGATACTAGACATGCTAGTTAGATGTTTGCTAACAGTTCTTTGCATAGTTATATATGACCAATGCCTGCTCAACTAGATATATTCTTTTATTCTTTATTTCTCTTTTATCCTTGAGGTCGGCTCAGATGTGTGTCCACTATCTTTAAATTATGATTTACCCCTGCCTATGCTATGTCTACCTATGCATTCAATAAGTGATCATGTTTATGCCAAAGCTAGATGCATTCGTCCTGCCCTCCTACGGGAAATTATAAATACGACACCCCACGGGTTGAAATGTTACAATGATAGTTCCGTGCGCTTGTGGATTTATCTATACTGAGCTATCATGATTAGCATAGCTAAGTACTATTACCTAAGGATTGGAATTCTTGTTGCACCCCAAGGCGCCGTGCCACAGTTTTGCACATCGTAAGTAATGACGGTTAGGAAGGCCAATCCGGCACTTCTAACTGCTATTACCAGACTGCTTTACCTAGGCCGGTGCCATTAAGGGCCAAGGGTTACCTTTCTGAAGTAATGGTGGTTGGGAATGTCAACTTACGTTTCTAGTATCGTTGCTAGGAATGGGCTTTTAGTCTATCTTTAGTAATGACGCTAAGAAACGACAACACAGCTGCGGGAAGAGGCGTCGGCCTCGACCCCGCCGCCACAGCAGCGGGAGGGGGAGAAAGAAGAGGCCCCATTGACGCGGGGCAAGAAGACGACAGGCGACTGGGGACGCCGGCCTCAGACCAACCGGAGGAAGCCCCACTAAATGTGGGTCAAGAGAACAAGCGGCCGGAATTGCCGGCCTTGAGCCCTCCGGATGAGCTGGTGGCTGAGGACATTTCGTAGTGGAGGAGGGTCGGGCAGCCGATCGCGCAGGCAGTCCCGGCGGAAGCGTCAGAGGATGGGGTAGCTGCGGTGGCACTGATGCCTCGCCCACCGCCGGCCGGAGCGTCGGCTGCCCGGGGATCCTTGTACGGCCCCGGCTTGTATACCCCCAGCCTCTTTGCCAAAGGGAAGCAGAAGGCAGGGGAGGCTGGGTCGTCGGGGGTCGGGGAAGAGGCTGAGCCGCCATTCCCCACTCTGGCCGACCGAGTGATTCGTCATGGTGGTTCGGTCGAGATAGGGGATGGCATCATGGCGTCCGTGCAGGAGCGGATCGAGAAGGACCTTCCTCACTGGGGCCAGGAGACTCTTCAACTCCGGGACCCGACGAATCCCAACGCGCCCATGTTCGAGATGAACGATCCGGCGGAGGTCGAGAGATGGGAGCACGTCGAGGAGTTCTGGGTCTGGATGCAGCACACCCTGCGGTTGGCGGTCGACGTCGCCTCCGAGGACTTGGCAAGATGCTTCCAGGTATGTGATTTCTCTTCGCGGTGCGGGGGTCAATTTGCTTTCTTATCTGACATCCTTTTTTTGTGTCTTTTTGTTCCCAGGACCTGACGGGGCGCTCCCATGTCAAATCCCAATTCATCCACCTAACGAGGGGTGGATGGGAGTAGGTTCCCGTGCTGCAAGCGGCGGTCGAGGCTGCCCAGGCCGAGGCAAAGAAGGCAAAGGAAGATGCGGCCAAGGCCTAGGAGGAGGTGGCGAAGGCCAAGGAAGACGCCGTTGCGGCTCGAGGAGAGGCGACCCAGGCCAAGGAAGTAGAGGCCAAGGCCACGAACGACGCTACCAAGGCCCAGGAGGAGGCGCGAAAGGCCCTCGTGGGTCTCTCCCAAGCGGGAGGCCGTGTCAAGACGCTTGAGGGAGAGCTCGAGGTGTCCACGTCACGCGTCAAGGAGCTCGAGGCGACCTTCACCGAAGCTTCCCGTCAGCGTGACTCCCTCAGCGTCACGATCGGGCAGGTGCAGCGCCGTGTCCAGGCCTTGTCCGCCGAGGCTGCCACGCTGAAGGAAACCCTCCAGAAGAAGGTGGAGGCCATCGCGTTGGCCGGCGAGGCGATCGAGGACCTGAGGGTGAAGAAGACGGAGGCGGTCCGTGCTCTGGAGGGGGCCAAGAAGAAGTACACCGAGCTAAAGGACGGGTACACGGCCCTTGATACCCATGTCACTGGTGAGTCTTCTTCTTTAGCCTTTGAATTTTTGCTTTTGCCGTTCTGCTTGTCGTGGCTGACCCTTGTCTTATATTTCAGACCTCGACGAACAGAGGCTCCAGTCCCAGAAAGATGCCAAGGCGCTCCAAGACCTCTACTGGGCGGAGGCGATGCTGACCGATAAGCTCCGAGGAGCCATTGACTTGGTCTGCGACGGTCTGGGGGTTGACCCTGAGGCGGAGGTTGAGGGTGACGTGCGTGGGGGCTCCTATCCCCAGCGGATGTACGTCCTCGGCCGTGCCGTGCGGGAGCAGATTCATGACGCGCTCCATCATGGCGTGAAGAGGGCGATGGCGGTCGTCTGCTTAGGCTTCACGTATGACATGGCGATCGTCTCCCAAGGCTTCATCTCCGACCCCAACAAGACTGAGGACGAGAATCGTGAGACGCATCTGGCCTTGATCGAGGTGGACGAGGTGCTGGGCGGCGAGTTGGCGAAGCTCTTCGAGCCCGAGGTCGTCCCTCCCGACGTTGATAAGGAAGAGGGCCTGTGAGCCAAATCTGGACAGAGGGTCCATGTAATAGGTTAGATTTTGTGACTTGGTGATATCGTGGCCCTGAGGGCCTTAAAAACGATGTGCATCATGCCAGATGCTTTTGGGTATTTTTTAGCTCGAGTTTCTTATCTCCTTTTGTTTGACTCACACTTTTACCAAGTTTTCGACGCGTGCTCGAGTCCCTTGAGGGAGGGAGTGAGTGGAGCTACCGTAGCGCAGAGGCGTAGGTGAGCTCCCGGCTCGACGACCCTCGACCCTTAGGGATTTGAGGCGTTTTTGACTAAGTAAAAGCAGGGCATTGAAGCGCAGGAGAAGAAGGAGAACGTCGAGTTTCGGAAAACGTGCGGGTTCCCCCTTTATATATGTTTTATATTCAATGTTCTATTTCTTGCTCTGCCTGAGTTGGCCATTCACAAAGTTTTCGGCGCGTACGCTTGCCCCTCGAGGGAGGGAATGAGTGGAGGTACCGTAGCCCGGGGGCATGGGTGGTCTCGTGACTCGACGCCCCTCGACCCATCGGGGCGTTGCGTGGCGCTTTCGACCGAGTGACAGCAAGCATCGAGGCGTAGAAAGAATAGCACGTTTTAGTTTCGCAAAAACGTGCGAGTTTTTTAGGAACTTAGGGGGTTCCCCCCCATAGCCCCCGAGGGAGGATGAAGCAGAGTCGAGGCTACCTTATGCATATGAACAAAAATTTGAACCTGTAAACGAAAGTATTTCTTATTCGTTTATGACATGGGAAATGTACAATGCTTTCGAGTTCGAGCCTGTCATTCCTTTTTTGCTCGAGTTGAGTTTTTACGCAGTCTTCTTGGCGCACGGTTGCGTCCTTCGGTGTGGGGTGTGAGTGGAGGTACCGTAGCCCGGAGGCGTAGGCGATCTCGCGGCTCGATGGCCCCTCGGCCTTAGGGTGCCCTCGTGGCCTTGTCGACTATGTAGGAACTCGCATCGAAGCATATAGGAACGTTAGACATTGATTTTTCAAAATCCTGTGCTTTTACTAAGTCTTCTTAACGCGTGGTTGCACCCCTTAGCGTGTGGGAGTGAGTGGAGGTACCGTAGCGCGGACGCGTAGGCGATCTCGCGGTTCGACAGCCCCTTGAGCCTTAGGGTGGCCTCTCGGCTTCGTCGACTATGTAAAAGATTTTCAAAAAATGCAAGATTTTTTTTAGGGATGCAGAGGGTTCCCCCTTCCAGCCCCCGAGGGAGGCTCAACTCTGTGAGGGCATGGATGTATTCTTTATTCATGAATGTATTCTTCATGAAAGAAAGGTTTGATCATGGATGTATTCTTTATTCATGAATTGAGAATATGTACAAAGCCTCGAGGCTCTAAAGGTAAGAGTGACGTAGCTGTTCGATGTTTCAGGCGTTGGTGAAGGTCTATGGTGGCTCGTAGGATGTGCCCCGGGAGATCCTCGTACGCGCACATGTTGGTGCTCGTCGTAGAGGAGTACGTCTTGGCGGAGTTGTTTAGGCCAAATGGGAACGGGCGACGGGCCTTGAACAATCCATGTGGGAGCAGGTTGGATGGCGTTGGAGCTGTGCCCGCAGAAGAGACCACACTCGGTCCCCTCAGCGAGCGCATAGCGAAGCTGAACGTCGGGGTGTCGCGTGTCCTTCTAGCCCATCCTCTGCAACCAAACACAGGTCAGATAGGCCCTTTATGAGGACACCCGCATCGCTGGGAGGCTGTGAGGTAGCCACGCCGAACGCCGCTCCGCCCGCAAGGTGGTGACGATGGTTGCGCCGATCGCGCCTCCTCCTGGCTACCGATGCATGCCAAGAGTGGCGGGACCAGCGCGCGGCCCGTCTTGATCGAGGGAGCCTGAGATCACTATCATCTGGGTTCCTGGGCGAGAGCAGGACAATGTCAAGGCCGTGGCCAAGCGACATGAACTCCAGACTCCCAAACCAGATCACCATGGCGAATGGTAGCGACGGAACGAAGTCTGCCATCCGGAAAAATGGCGGGAAGCGGTTGTGACACGCAGATTCCCCTACCTGGCGCGCCAACTGTCGGTGTTCGGACCCAGGGGGCCCTAAGCCGATGAGTAAATGTGTACTGCATGCTCCCAAATCCGGATGGTGATGCAAGAAGAACACACGGTTTTTATCCTGGTTCGGGCAAGAGAAGGCCCTATATCCAGCGAGGGGAGAGATTATATTATCTTGCACCGAAGTGCTTGTACAGGGGGATACAAGCGAGCAAGTGAAAATAGTGGTGAAGAGAGTGAGGTTGAGCTTGGACTTGAGCGTTTTGGGCTCTGGAAGCTCTCCCTTCTACAACGAGCCCAGCGCCCCCTTTTATAGGACAAGGAGAGGCACAGGTGTACATAAAAACCCTAAGCGTGGCACCGGTAGGGCTGGCGTAGGCAATGACGTCGAGGGGGTGATGCTTGATCATGTCGGGGGCACTGTAGGGGCGTGCGCTGAAGCAAAGTCGAGCCCTGTAGCGATGTGGTTCATGATGAGATTCGCCCTCCTGAGCTGTCACGGCGAAGTCGGTGATTGACTGGTCCAGGGGGTTGAATGATGATGACGCCGGCATGCTTCAGCGACGTGGTGAAAGACGTGAGCTCCCTGTGAAGGACGTACGGCCCACTGTGGATTCACGTCAGAGCCGCTGTAGCGCTGACCGAAGCCGGCTAGAAGCCCAATCGAGGGGTGCCCGAGAGGGGTCGAGACCCGAACGGATAAGAACGAGCCCCGGGAATCCTAGTACGGAGGCTGACTTCTGCGTCTCGAGGGGGTGCCTGACGGGGCACAGTGCTCGCGCGTGGATACAGTGATTGTACGAATCAGTGTTTTCCCAGGGATGGGTGGTGAAAGATGGATTTGACCTTGCATACTTGCCCCTCATGACCTGCGCTGTAGCCACGGGGGTTGGCAGGAGTTGGCGGACGCATTGAATGCTCTGACTCCCGTACAGAGAGTAGGTGGACCGAGGGGACACGACATTCGACGGGGGGTCGTCCGTCCATGCTGTGCTCCGTCATTTCGACGCGGGGTCATCCGCATAGGCGGACGTCCGTCACTCGAGGGGGGGCGGGGTCGTTCGCTCGGGCGGACTTCCGTCACTCGAAGGTCCCCGTCGAATGATATGAATACGGGGCAGTTCGTCCAATTCGTGGGTCGGCCCAGTACCACTCGACAGCCCAGTGTTTGGCTTTTGTCTTTTGCTTAGGAACGGCGATGGGCTTTTTGAGGGATTCATGCCAGTTGTCCTTGGATTGTTTTTCCTGGAGATCGAGAGTTTAGGGTATCCCTTATCCAGGTACCCGACAAGACATAAATGCAGTGTTGTGTGCTATCAATAGTAGTACAGTCTAATAAGACGAATAGTCAAACAGGAATCGTAGAAATCAAAGAATTGCACTTTAATTTGTGAGACGGAGTATTTTATTATGAAAATACATTCACCGCTGCATGTCTACAGTATCAGGTGGCAGACCGTGTGAGATGTGTCCGGCGCGGTCAGAGTTTCGATGAGCGGACATCACTACGAGTAAGATTTATCTCCCAACCGCTGCGCGTAGCCTCGGGTGCCGTCGCGGTTTCTCGGGGTCGCAACCAATGCTTGTATTTACATGTACCCCACCCCACAACTGATAGCTCCAGAAACACAGATAAAAAAAATAAAGCACCCGCACGAGAGGAGAACAAGAATAGAGGTATTGCACCAACGATTCCTCAAGACTGTGAAGTTCCCTAGTTGGCACGGCGGGGCAGCAAGAAGACATGGAAAATCCAACCCAACGCAACGTGGAGTGCTTCATGGTCCTTCTTCCTGCATGTATGCAGACGAACTGGTAAGTGCCCATTATCTGTGCCCTCAGATCTGGTGGGGTTTGCAATTGGGAATGAATCACTCCTTATATTTGGCCATGTCTATCACTGTGCACGCAGAAGCTGCCGTCTGAGATGGCCATGGCCATCGGAGCTTGCCGGAAACTCGAGCATTGTTTAGACGATGACCAGATCCAGGCACGATGGGTGGTGGAGGTGTTCCCCGTCATCGGCGGCCTCATGTACCTCCGCCGGGGATGGAAGAAGATCGCCGGCGTCCTCGACCTCCACGATGGGTACCCTCTTGTATTGCGGTACGACGGCTACTTACAGATTAACTTCAAGGTCTTCGACCTTACCGGCTGCCGCAAAAAGTACAAGCACACCGACGTGGTCTCCTGTAGAACTCTCTCCCTGCCAATCCCAGAGCCGAGGAGTTTTGCAGTGATCCTGAAGAAATACCACCTCAATGCGAAGTATCTGGTGAGAACTCGCGCCAGACGCAGAAATTCCGATGTTTCAAGTTACCATTGTGGTCCTTCACATCAATCTCTCTGAGTGCGAGGCGAAGAACGTTCCTGTGGACTTCGAGCAAGTGCACGGCTACGGGAATCTGTCGGTGGTTGTGCTGCGGATGGCTGGGCAGTCCTTTGTCGTGGGCTTGAAGAGGAATAACATGAAGAACAATGTCTACCGCACATCGTTCTGGTGGGGGTGGGACAATTTCTGCGCTACAAACCGCCTCGTGGTCGGCGACACCTGTTTTTTCACGGTCATTCGCGAGTACACCTGGAGCGTTGAAGCCGACGAGATGTGGGAGACGGACTCGACGGAAGTGCTTGAAGCTACGCTCAAGGTGGAGGTGCGCAGGACGAACGGCGAATGGAGGCGGTGAACTAGGCACATGAGTTGACACCATCTGTATTTTGTCAGTTCAGCAGAAGTATTATCCGACCTATCCGGATTTCTAAGTATCGGATTGTCTCAGGCTTTGTTTGGATGGACTTTGACTAGTTAGCTCCCCTGATAGTTGCCACCACTCTATTTTGTTCCTTTGATCACAACTATTTTCCGGCTTGTTAAGATTTCTGTGCAGCGGACTGTCTTAGGCCCAGTGTGGATGGACTGCTGACTAGTTACAGCCTGTTCTTTTGGCTGAAAATAAGCGCTGATTTCGGCTCGTGCTGATTTGTTGTGAGAGAAAAATACTGTTTCATGGCTGAAAATAAGCGCTGATTGGTCAAAAAAAACAAGCCCTAACCTTTGGCCTAGTATATTTTATTGTTTCTTCGAATATTGTCTTCGGCTCTGTTTGGAGTTGGACTGCGACTAGTTAGCTCTCCTAAAATCATCGAATTAGTTTGTTCATGAATATTGCTATTTATCTGTTGACAGATTGGTACGGCTGTACCTTATCCCTCCACTATAGTGTCCGGCTTTTTTATTAATGGCTTGGTCGATCCACTGGTACATAAAAGTTCTGTGCTGGCGGTTAGGAACGTATTTCTACAGGCATTTCTCCCAACCGCCAGCGGGAAAGGCCAGTAGAAATCAAGCGGTTTCCTGTGAACCGTCTGTAGAAAAGATATTTCTACAGGTGGTTCCTAAAGTGAACCGCCAGTAGAAAACAGATTTCTATAGGCGGTTCTCTTTAGGAACCGCCTATAGAAACACGTTTTCCACAGGCGGTTCACATAACTAACCACCTGTATTTAGTTTTCCTGCCTTTTTTCAAAACAGGTTGTGCACTGTTTTTTAATATTATAATACGATATAATATTGAATATATTAGGTCCTATTATACAGTCATTATCAATACATATATATACAAACATGCAATTAATTAATTAATTATATGTACAAACATATTTAATATATACTTCTAATTTTTTACATCACATGCGATATCGAGATATATATATAAAAAACACATGCATCGATCAGTGTTTTTACATTGTTCGTGCCCTAGCTAGTAATCTTCACGCTGAAGATTTAGGCTGCCAATATCTGTTAGCGCTCTATACTAGGGCTGTGTTAAGACGCCGGTAGGATCGTGATAGTTGCCGTCGAATGATATGATTTGTTTCAACATGAAATTGCACATGTCCTCGACGATGCCCAGCAAAGTTTGTTCTGACATGTTATTTGCCCTTTCTATCTTACATCCCTGTCCCTGTATAAATATCAAATTTTTTAACTTGATTATTACACATTAATTTGAATTTTAATGACATATTATTGCTTGTGCATTAATTACCTTAGGGTTGTTGACGTATCGCCCGTTGACTCTCACGAACTCGCACACGTAATATCCACAGTGGACCGATCCAGATGGTTGTTTATGGCACTATATATAAAAGACAAATAATTAAGTTGTCAACTTCATATATTGTCATATATGTGCCATGTGTATAGCATATATAATAAGGTATACATACCGGGTAATCATAAATTATATTCATTGGAGGAATATTCCCCAACGACTTTTCTTTCCCTTTCCCTTTTCTAGTTTGGACCACCGCCAAGCCCTATATATAACAACTCGAATTAATCATCGTCAAATTAATTAATCTCTCAAGCTGATCACACATGGACAAAAGTATATATATGCATGCATACATGAAAACTTGGCTTACCGCTCTATGAGAACCAGGACAGTTGCATATTTTGAGAGCAAGTAGTTTGCGGAGTCAAAGACCACCACCCGTCCATCCCTTGGATAAATATAAAAGCAGATCCAGTGGTCCCTGCATGAATCAAATTTGTAAATCCATATTAATGATGTTGTAATATACACAATTAAGCTCACACACAGTATATATATTATACTTACCCAAAGTGGTACGGGGTCATTATGACTTGTCTGTTCCTTCACTGCTTCAGCGCGTTTCCAATATAAATGGCATATTTGGCTTCAAGGTCCTTATGCATCTCCACTATTTTCAAGGAAGCTTCTTCCTCACTCAAACCCTTTAGTTTATCATGTTCCGGCCCGATCCTTAATGTATGCTGCTCCTCGCATAGTTTCATTGGAGAAAGATACCCAATCAACTTGCTTTCGTCTCTTTCCCCACGATTCTCCTGCTCATCATATTGCATTCTGCAAGAGGATCATTTTTTTAATGTCAGAGATCCTCATCAAACTTGTTCACACAACACAACAAATTCATGATAACGACACACAAGCATATACTTACAATGCAAACAATGTGACGGTCTGTACGTCAAGTCTTTTGAGGTTCATCATCAACCAGATGTCTTCGAAGCTGAGATAGGCCATACCCTGGGTACAAAGAAAAGTCCCATATGGTATACTTACAGTTATCTAGTCGAGGCCAGCGTGAGGAGCTCTCATGTACCAGTCGTGCATCTTTTTTATACCAGCTGGGATGCTTGTTAGTCGCTTCCAACTGAGAAGAGGCTTGGTAAACACATATTCTTCTGGGACATCTTCATAATCCTTCTTCGTTGGCTTCCTGATCTGTATGACTTCCTCTTTTGCTGCCTTCTCGTGCTCAGCCAAGTCAACGACACGTGTCGTGCGAGACTTTCCAATTCCTTTCATAAACAGAGCCGTGCCAGCAAAATTCTTCTTTGGCTCATGTGGGGAAACCAATTTGGGTATCGGGAATTTTCTCTTCTTAGGCGGCGACGAAGCTGGCGGGGTCGTAAGCAACTGCTCGGATTCTTTGGCTGGTGGGGAAGAGTGAGGCCACGGTGGTGGCGGGGTTTGTTGCTTAGGTGATGGTGGGTTAGAAAGACGAGGTGATGGTGGGTCAGGAAGACGAGGTGATGGTGGGTCAGGATGACGAGGTGATGATGGGTCAGGTTGTGATAACTCGGCATGTGTAGACTCCTGAGTTAGTGGCTGCTCCTGAGTCAACAGGACGTCCCGTCGAGGCCACAGGATGAAATTTTTGACAGCCTGACCGAGTTTCTCAATATCCTCTGGGCCTGGGATGTCTAGCATGTCGTCCTCATATCCTTGGATGACCGTCGAGACTTCTACCTTGCAGTAGTCATCTGGAATGTCGCTGTTATGGTACCTGCGTCCTGGGATAGCAAAGCCACTGGCCACTTCCTTTGTACGATTATTATTGAAACCGTACCTTATGACTAGGGAACAAGGTGTTGGCCCTGTGATGTCATCAACTGAATAGCGAACCTTGTTGGTCGTAGACGCGACACTGCTTTTAATCGGTGGACTCGCTAACTGTTGATCAGTTGCTGGTACAATCTGCATCTGGGACGGAGCTTGAGTGGTCATCATCTGTTGATTGGACACCACGCTCACCAATTGCTGCACCAAGTCAGAATCAGGGTTAGCTAGCATTGCAGACATCATCTCTTTGAAGTCCTTTTTGGCCTCTTGCTCGAAATAACTCTTCATCTCTTCCTTGTATCTATCATGTTTCTTGTACATGTCCTCCCACTCCTGACCAAATCCTTCTTTCCATCCCTTCCTGGATGAGATCCCTCATACACGTCCAGGATGCTCGGGGTTACCCAGAGCAACAGTCAGGTCGTCCTTCTCCCTTTGTGGCCTGAATGATCCTTCCTTTTCCTTAGCTGCCACCGCATAGATGTTCTTTGCAGCTTCTTCCACCAATGGATCATGAAAGGACGCGCCTGTATCTGTTATTTCTCTAGGTTTTCGAGCACGAAGCCAATTCGCGCTCCTTTCGCCAATTTGCTCAGACAGCACAGGCAACCCCGCCACCTTCCTTTCAGCCTCTTCTCTTCTCCATTTCTCTAGCTGGCGGTCATATCCACCTGAGCCAAGGTGGTGCTAGTACACGTTCTTCTTTGCTTGTTCTGAAGCGGCTTGGCTCATAGCTAGGAATTCCGGCCGATTCTTCTGCTCTTGAAAAACAGCCCACTGACCTACTGTGATCTTGTACTTTGTTGTCGGGTCCAACCCGAGCTTTAGGTATTTTACATTGAGCTCATACCTCCAGCCTCAGAACGAGATCGCAATCTGCTTCATGGCATATGCCCTAACGAGGTTTTCTGAACCCTGAGGAAAAAGAAACCTCGTACAAAGCTTATTCCACATGGCCGTCTTTGTATCAGCTGGCACATCCTTCCAATTAGATATTGTGCAGTCTAGCATATCTCTAACTAAGAAACCAACTGCGTTATGAAACTTAGCTGGCACTGGTTGAGGAGCTACAGGTAAGGCCGGCCTGCTAAGGCCCACAGCTGCCACGCCCCGCGCGCCACCACCGCCGCACCGCCGCGCGCGCCACCACCGCCGCACCGCCGCGTGCCACCACCGCCGGCCCGCCACCGCCGCCATAGCCGCGTGCCGCCACCGCGTGAGAGGGAGAGGGATGTAAGAGAGAGAAGCAGAGAGAGAGCGACCTACCAGGCCTCGGCGGCGGCGGACGCGGCAGACAGCGGCGGCGCGCTCGGCGGAAAATTTCAGCAGCCTGACGGCGTACCAGAGAGAAGAAAGGCGCCTCCGTGACTTAGAAAATTTCAGGCTCGCGCGTAGTGAATATAAATAGGAACCATTTGTGCAGGCGGTTTTCTTAAGGAACCGCCTGCACAAGCTATTAGTGCAGGCGGTTGACATAGTAAACCGCCTGCACAAATCGTTTTAGTGCAGGCGGTTGACTTAGAGAACCGCCTGCACAAATCGAGTTAGTGTAGGCGGTTGACTTAGAGAACCGCCTTCACAAATGATTTCTCCAGGCGGTTCTCTAAGACAACCGCCTACAGAAATGATTTTTTATTTTTACAAGTAATCTTATTCTATTTTGCACATAATAATATAAATATGTTGCTATATGTTATTCTGGACTAGTTATGCTATATTTAAATCATGCAATGGTTAGTTTTGGGTTAACCAATTATTAATTATTCATATTTTGGGTTTGGTAGCTTCAAAAGTAGTGGTTCACCTAGGGTAAAGCTAGAGTTTAGCTATGGTTAAGATAGGGTTTACGTAGGGTTAAGATAAGATAGCGTCGATTGACATATTATCACACATGATGGTAGGGTAGGTAATATTTATGTTCAAATGGATTACAAGACTTATAAATGGTACAAGACACATGATCCTAGCTAGCTAGCTATCCTGCTACTGTTCTTCCTTCTCCATCGTGGCGCACCCATGGCAATGCAGTTGATGGGATGCTTCGCTCAACATTCTTTATCTTGATTGGATGGTCTTTAAAGACACTCATTTCGTCGAATTGGTTAAAATCCTCCAGATCAGTTACATCGTCAACTCCTATGGCTTGTTGTTTTCTAGGAAAAACAACATGTTTCGGCTTGTCGGTGCTTTTCTTCTCATTCTTGGAAAGGACCTGTTCAGCATAGAAGACCTGTGCAGCACGGTTAGCAAGAATCCATGGGTCATCTTTGTAACCTACTTTACTTAGATCAAGAACTCTGAGCCCATAGTTATCCACTGTGACATGTTTGTCTTCAACCCATTGGCATCGAAACACGGGGACCTGGAATGTACCATAATCTAGTTCCCATATGTCCTCAATGAAGCCAAAGTAAGTAGTGATTTCACCAGTTCCATCATCTAAGGCCTCGCACCGAACACCACTGTTTTGTGATATACTCTTTTGGTCCTTGGATTTGGTACAAAACGTGAAGCCACTAATGTCATAGGTTTGCCATGTCGTGACCTGGCATGATGGTCCCGATACCAACTTCTTGATGGTTTTTTCCACAATTGTTTCCCCATTTGGAATGTTCTTCTCACTTAGCCATGTGGTAAACCGCTGCTTGTGTTCTTTCATTACCCAATCATCAGTGCATCCAGGATTGTGTTTTCGAAGCTCATTAATGTGTTGCTCGATGAAAGGGTCAATTGATGATAATTGTTGTAGGATGCTGTGGTGTGCCTCAAGGACTATTTTGTAATTTGAAGGGATGAATGATTTCCGTCCCATCCTCCCGCGTCCATGCAGCCTACCCTCATGTCGTGTGGGAGGCAAACCTATTGCAATCTGGTCTTTTAGGACATTACTGCAGAAAGGACCTCCGGACTCTATGGCCTCTTCGGTCAAGTACCCCTCTATCATGGATGCCTCAGGACGAGCACGAGTTGAAACATAGCCATTCAATATTGACATGAAACGCTCATATGTCCACATTTCATGCAAATACATGGGGCCCAATGCTTCTATTTGTCCCACTAAGTGCATCATGAGGTGTACCATTATATCGAAAAAAGATGGGGGGAAACACATCTCAAGCTGTGACAATGTCTTCACTACGAATTCTTATAGAGAAGGCAACTCATCGCGGTCAATTACCTTCTGTGAGATCTTATTGAAGAAGTAGCACAACCTTGTGATTGCCATCTTTAAGAACACTGGCTTTATAGCCCTGATGGCAAGAGGGTGGAAGGTAGTCAACATGACATGACAATCATGTGAGTTGTAGTTGGTGAGTGTAAGGTCTTTCATTGACACAATACTCCTTAAGTTGGAGCAGAATCCAGATGGAACTTTCAAATTCTTCCAGCACACACATATCGCATGCTGCTCATCTTTGTTGAGGTTGTAGCTTGCTGCTGGGAGGTGGTACTTCCCATTTTCAAGAGGAATAGGGTGAAGTTCCTTTTTTATGCCTAAGTTTACCATGTCTAGACGTGATTTCAGTCCTTCCTTCATCTTGCTCTTCATGTCTAGCAAGATGCCAACTATGCTCTCAAACACATTCTTCTGAATGTGCATGCCATCGATCGCGTGTCGTACGTCCAACTCTTTCCAATATGGCAAATACTTGAAGAAAACTGACATCTTCTTAAATGTAGCCCCTGGAGTTGGCTTGACATCCTTTCTGGCCTTCCCTTCTTTTGTCTTCTTCCCGAAAGCGAACTTGATGTTTTTGACAATTTCAAAAACTCTTTGACCTTTGCTGTTACCTGATTGAGCAGTAGAAAAGTTAGCTATATGGTTGGATATGTTCAACATTATCACCGACCAATGAGCAAAAGATTACCTGATGGAGCAGTAGAATGTAGTTCATCCATATTGTCAAAGTACTTATCTATCTTACGCAAGCGGAACTTGTGTACTCTCAGTAAGAAACATCTGTGCCTCATGTAAACTAGCTTGTTTGATTCATCTAGGTATACACAAGCTGTTTCATCTATGCATATTACACAACCAACCTTCCCCTTGAACTGCCTTGATAGCACGAATAGAGCAGGGTAGTCATTGATGGTAACAAATATAATTGCTTTCAGTGTGAATGTCTCTTTGCGGTACTCATCCAACACTTTGACACCTTCTTCCCATAATTTTTTCATGTCCTGCATTAAGGGCTCCAAAAAGACATCCATGTCAACTCCAGGTTGTGTAGGTCCAGAAATAAGAAGTGTTAGCAAAAGGTATTTTCGCTTCTGCATCAACCAAGGAGGAAGGTTGTATATGGTGAGGATCACCGGCCATGTGCTGTGCTTGCTGCTCCTCTCGGCAAATGGATTCATTCCATCCGTACTCAGAGCGAACCTAATATTTCTTGGCTCATTAGCAAAATCTGGGTGATTTGCATTGAAATCTTGCCATTGCTTGCCATCAGCTGGATGTCTTAGCTTTCCATCGTCCTTGTACTCCTCAGAAGCATGCCAACCCATAAGCTTGGCATCGTCAGGGTTTGCAAACAAACACATCAATCGATCAACCACGGGAAGGTACCACATCACCAGAGCCGGAATCTTTTTCTGCGCATAGTAGTCTACTTCCCTTTTTTCTTTTTTTGTGGGTTTTGAACTCTGCTGGGTTTTCTTTTTCCTCTTACCTGCTGTAGACACAGAGGCTACGTTCTCTTCCTCTTGATAGTCTTTGTTCGTCTTGTACCTACTTGCGCCACAATTTGGACAGCTCTCCAAGTCTTTATAATCATCACCTCGATAAAGGATGCAATGATTTCTACAGGCGTGGATCTTTTCGACACCCATAGTAAGTGGACTGATTAGTTTCTTTACGTAGTAGGTATTAGCTGGCACGTTGTTCTCCTTTGGAAGCATGTCTGCTAGAATACTCAAGAACGCATCGAAACCAGCATCACAAAGACCATATCTAGCTTTGACCATCAATAACTTCATCACGGACCGCAGGGTCGTGAACTCTTTCGTACAATCCTTTGACTCATCGTAAAAAGTCTCTTCTGCTGCCTTCTTCATGGCCTCCGTACCTTTCACGAAGAACATTGATGGATCAGTATGATGACGCAACATTGCGTCTAAGAGTTCTGCATCTTCCTCAGCATCTGGTAGGACATGATCAGTTCTGTCGTCTACATTTCCTCCAACGAAATCATGATCAGTAACATTTGGCACTACATGTTCACTCTGGGTACTAGGCTGATGTGTCCCTCGTACAAACCTATCTAGGCCATCGGCGCCGATGTTCTCACGGTTTTCAACTAAATAAGGTGCAGAACTACCCTCTCCATGCTTAGTCCAAATCAAATAGTCCTGCATAAATCCTCGACGGACTAGATGAGAAAGGATTGGCTCTGTGTCATCGAACACAACAATATTTTTGCAGTCTGTGCATGGACAATATATGTACTTCATGTCTGTTCTCCTAGCATGGCTCTTAGCGGCATCAATGAACCTGTTGAGTTCAGGTAGGTATGATGGATCGACTCTTGGTAACTTATACATCCAGTATGGCCTCTCCATCATTACCTATAAATAACAAATTAAATAAAAAGAGAGACAATAATGGTGGAACCCGAGATCCAAAAAATGGCTAAATAAAGCAACAATGGTTCAGAAAGATGTGAGAGGTATAAACTAACCTTTTTTTAGAAATCTCCTTCCAAAAAATGAAGATGAAAACCTCTCCCCTTGTAGAGGGTGAAATGCATGTAGACCTCCAAATCGCCTCCAATGAAAGTTGGCTGCGAATTCTGCTTAGATCGGGGAGGAAGAATGGGTATTCACTATTATAATCTTCCATTAAATCATGTTAATCATACTACACATGCAAAGTCATACAAATATGGCTTAAATGCTTATATTAATGGAGGTGAACTAACCATGTTGAGAGAGGGGAGAAACTATTTAAACTAAGAAGCAATCATGATAGGGAGAGAGGGCAAACTTCATCTAACCGTGTTGAGCAACCTCATTTGAAAAAAGCAGACAATAACCTAGCTATTCCTCTCTCTAGCTCATGGTGAAACCCTAGATCCAAAATTTGGCTAAATGGAGCAAAGAATGGTTAAAATGAGGTTAGAAGTAAGTAAACTAACCTTTTTTAGCAATTTCCTTTAAAGAAATGAAGATTAAAACCTCTCCCATTATATTTGGAAAAGTCTGGACCACCAAAATCGCCAACTATGGAAGTTGGCTGCGAGTTACTGCTCGGCTCGGGAGGAAGAAGGGGCATTTATAGCAGGCTTTGTACTGGCGGTTTCTTAAGTGAACCGCCTGTAGAAAACCATTTCTACAGGCGGTTCACTTAAGGAAACCGCCAGTAGAAATGTCCTATTTCTACTGGCGGTTCAGTTAAGTGAACCGCCTGTGCAAACTGATTTTTACTGGCGGTTCACTTAACTGAACCGCAAGTAGAAATAGGACATTTCTACTGGCGGTTTTCTTAAGTGAACCGCCTGTGCAAACTGATTTAAATTGGCGGTTCTTATCTCTGGCCCTACCGTTTTTTCTGCTGGCGTCCGGTAACAGGAACCGCCTGTACAAATAAAACAGTGGCGTCGGTGTAGCGCTTTTGTGTACTAGTGATCTATGGGTCGCAGGAAAAATTCAACAGCTGTGCATCCATCATTCGACGGATGCAGTTGATCCAAATCATATTCAAGCAAGGATATATGGAAAAGTTACAGCCGAGTGTGTATACATACCTATTATATATAGTAGACAAATATGAAGTGTGATAGAAACCATGAATAAAGGTAGACAAAACTATATGATGTTATATATTATGTAAACATCTATATGAATTTGAATAAACCATGAATAAAGGTAGAAAAAACTATATGTTATTATATATTATGTAAACATCTATGTGAATTTGAATTGAATGATATTATATTGTATCATATCTGATAAAAAAATCGATAAGGTAATATAAAAAAACAATAGAATATTTGATTACGTTATAGATGAATAGGTGGTGAGACAAATAACGTATGTCGATGACTTGTGTGTTAATGGATTATGGCTAGCGGCACATGTAAGCTATATTTACCATGCGAAGATTTAGAATAGCCAACTTGCTATTTTACAAAACAAGACAACATAGCTATTGGAGTTTATTTTTTCTCTAAAAATCTAAATCTATATAGCATACAAAACAAGAATGACATGTCTCTAGGAGATGCTCAGTGGGGAATGATGTGGACACCTTACTTGAAGAGAGAAATCATCTAGTGGGGTTACCTTTATAAGAGTTATAGTACCCTCCGTTTTAAATTGTAGTTCGTTTGACTTTTTGACCTCTAGTGGACCATTCGTCTTATTAAAAAAATAGAGCAAAATGTAGTCAAATTTAGCTTATTCTCGAAGATATTTTGTTAATAAAGAAAGCTGCAACAAAAGAAATGATATTTTGAGCAATTTTTGAATAAGATGAGTGGTCAAACTTGGGATAAAAAAGATAAACGAACTACAATTTGGGATAATAAAAAAATCAAACGAACTACAATTTAAGACGGACTATAGTAGATATTAGTATATACGTAAAAGAGATCGAGAATACCAGTCAGAGTAGTAGGCGACATCGCCGGCCACCAACGTGCTATCCAGCGCGTTGTATTTATGGAGATGGGGACTTTGTCTTGTCGTAGTAAATATTTTCCTATTAAAAAAACACGGAATATGTGGCGGTCTCTGCTTGAGAGCGTACGGGGCGGTCTCCCCGCCCAAATGTTTGAATTTGGGCGAAATTTTCGCTCCGTGCCCGCCAACACGTTGATGTGTCTGTTTTGCCCTTCCACGCTGAAAATATGTTCACCTAAGACAAGGCACTTATGGTATTGTGTTGGCCACATAAAAGCGCAAGGATGGGCTTTCTCGCCCCCATCTCCCATTCTCGCAGCCGCACCAGTCACTCTTCCCGCTCCTGCCTTCCTCTCCACTTTCAAACTTTCAAGCAGTGCCGCCCGCTGCAATACCCACCTCACTCCGAGCGCTAGGCGCCATCGCCGCAGCAGCTTGACTCGAGATCCGGATCCCCGGCCTCGGCACCCGTCGCCATCCAACTGAACCCTAGCCAGATCCGGATCCGTACCCCATCGTCAACGCCTGCCGCACCAGCTCCGCGACGACGATGAGACCTCGGGGCCGGCAGCGAACACTGGCCAGTCAAAGAGGAACAGGTACCGAGATCCCTTTTTATGATTGTACTGCACTGAGGTGGTTGAACCTGAGATTATTGTAGCTGCACTTGCTTTTTTATTGGATCAATGATCTCCGCCTAAGCTGTAGTTTGGCGCTTATTTGTACACCCCTGCTCTGCTGTGTTGGCATTTGATATAATCGTTAGTCTTTAGTTTAATATAAGTGCCTTTGTAATCTAGATGAAGAGGAGCTAAATCCTTATGCACGAGCACGGAATGAAAACATCACGAAGAATCTTTTAAAGATGCAAGAATTATTAGGAATAAATGTGGGCCCAAAACCTTTGATTCCTCCAAATGAAGAGGTGTCAAGCGCAAAGAGTAGACATGGTGAAGATTTGGAATACATCCCTGATCCAAGAGAGTTAGTTGATGGAGGTCCTAAATCAGATGAAACAGATTCAGAATTAGAAGCTGAGCCAGAGCCTTTTGCAGTTAAGTTGATTGTTATGCCTTGTATTTTGTTATCAGGGGTGGGTGGGTGCAATACAATGCTCCACTGTTTGGATAACAATTTAATTTGTACATGCTTGCTGCTTTTGTTTGTTTCACCAATTTCAGTGTCAGGGTCCAGGAAGGAAAAGAGGGCGAAGTTGTACGAAGCAAGTTATGCCAACAGCACCAAAGTTGACTGGTGTTTTACTCAGTCCAGTAAACAAAAATTGCTGGATGTATCCGGTGGAGGTTATTGATTTAATCTGCATTCACACTGATTTAATCTGCATTCACACTGATGCAGACAAATCTGGCCTTCGACCGGCACAACCTACCGACAAGAGAAGCTTGCTGGAGTGTGTTTCGGTGTGCTGTGAGGCAGGAACGCTACAGGTTGAAGAAATTGTACTTCAATACTGTCCCTGCTGATGAGATCGCGACAAGCTCTCCTGTCCAGTCTATGAATGATAAGCAGTAGAAAGGCCTTGTCCAAGCTTGGTCCAGTGTTAAGAGCAAGGTGTGTGAACTCAGCAATTTCCTATCTAGTCTTCCTATTGTCTACATGTGCTGCGGTCTAACACAGATGTCGTTACAGAAAGTATCTGTAAAGAACAAGCAAAACCGTGTAAAAGTGAAGTACCACCAGACTACAGGGTCTCAATCCTATATTGGCTCTGTTTGCTGGAGCTGATAAGCTGAGCTGATTTTGGCTGTTGCTGATTTTTTGTGAGAGAAAAACACTGTTCCAGGGCTGAAAAATAAGCGCTTTTTAGACGAAGCGAACAGGGCCTTATCGGCCTCCACGAACTAGTAAGAGATGGTTGTTGTATTGTTATCGGTACTTTATGTAAATATAAACTGAAACTCACATGCAAAGTGAACAGATGGAGAACAAGAGGAAGGCCGCGCGACGACACCAGGGAGTAGATGAACAGTCTGATGATCAAGGACTCGATGAACAACTTGGTGGACCTGATGGAGATGTTAATGCTGTGGAAGTCTTCAAGCGGTTCCATACCATTAAGAGGAAAGGCCTTAGCGATGCTGCAAGAGAAGCCGTTGCAAGCACCTTGATTTGCTTTCTTTGAAATTTGCAAGTCTATCCCAATCTATATGGTACCTCTACATTGTGATTATGTAATCTCTGTTAGATCTCGGCTGATCTCTACAAATGCATTATGCTTATGTATTCTCTATCAGCAGAATGCAGAGGAAGACCTATGCATTAGTTATGAATCAATGCCCGATGTTTTCAATTGAAGTCCTCTAGCACTATCTATAACCTAATGTTCAATGTATGAATATTCACAGGTAGCGATGGAAAGCATGCTAGCAGCCGTGTTGGTGAAGGGTAGGAAGCAATGGCTAGTGCTGATGTTGTTTGCAAGGTCATCTGTGACTCCCAAGGCAAGAATGAGTCACAGGCACACATCCGCAACATCCCTTTTCTGAAGAATGCTGGTATCCGGGCAGGGTCCACCATGACGGAGATATTGGCGAAGGGGGTCCTTCGACAACAAATTTTTGAGGAACAGGTAAGTTGTGGTGGCCTTGTTGAGCGATTGGATGAACTGAAGAGGAAACCAGAGAAGACTGAGATGGAGTTTGAGGAATACAGGAGACGGCATGAAGAGCAGAAGAAGTTTTGTGATGAATTGTTGGCATCCAAATCTTCTGGTAATTAACTATAGGTCTTCTGCTTCAGTGGCCTTGATGCCGTAAACATTTGTGGTTTGATGTGTGCACTTGTGTGTGTTGGCAGTCCTTATTGCATATATTTTAACCGCCAAAATGACCAAATTCCAAGGAACAATACAGCAAAAATATTATTTATCTAACAAGTTCCACGAGTTTTGGTGATTTCACATGTTTTGTAGATTATTAAAGTTTTCATAATATAAAAGTATCTCAAATGATGAAACGAAGTACACCATTACGAAGGCCTCGTCACACTGATCAAAATGGACATATTATTTGCTATATTTGGAGCTCACGATAAAAAGATATTAAATTTGCAAATTAAAAAGGAGTGCTGACGTCAGCACCCCCAGGTCAACGCCAGCAAGCGGCTGATGTAGGGCCAGCGGGCCTAGCTGACACACGCAGTCAGTGCACCGGCTGACAGGCGAGACCCGTCGGTCCAGCTGCTGTCGGCCAGCAAGGAGGCAGGCGACCGAGCCAGCAAATGGCCGGGTGACACGTGGCGCGGCTGCCCTACCAACAAGGCCGCACGCGCGCGCTTCGAACAGAGCGGGCGAGAATTTGAATTCCCCTTTTGACACGTGTCGGCGCAGGGCTGGCCAGTGGCGCTGCTCATGTGGGAGCACGCGCGCGCACGCGGGCACTGAACACGCGTGGTTCAGCCGGCCGGGATGGACAAGTGGCGAGCTCTGGTTGGCGCGCTGGAGTTGGTTGCCGGTCAGCACGGTTTGCACGCGGTTGGGCCGCGGTTTACGCCTGGTTCGGCCCGGTTCACTTGGCTGCCTGCATGATTTGCCTTCCAGAAATGCTGCAGAGCGCAAATCTCGCGGTTCACCTCCGGTTCGGGTCCTTAATGGCCGGTTCTTCACCGGTTTTCAACGTTGATTGGCTGCTAATTAAATGTACCGACCTGGACGAGGTCGGTTGCATGCATTCCACCGCCATTAGGCAGGGGGTGATGTGCAAAACCTCCCTCCTCTTCTCCACTATAAATAGAGGCCATTCCCCCTATTGTATTCATTCAATTTTTATTCATTCTACACAAGAGAGAAGAGAGAAGAGTGTGCCACATTGCCACTAGCTTCTTGCTAGACTAGTAGAGGGTGTGAGTGAGGAGCAAGTTAGCGGAGCATTCTTCGAAAGTTCCCAGGAGCATCGTCTTCCACGTAGAGGAGTGCCGGAGTTGTCGGCTCCCTCCACGCTTGTACCTCGACGGGCATCTTGCTACTTGGAGTAAGAAGTTTGTGTTCATCCTTTGAATTTAAGTTCCTAAGTAATTTATCTTTGTTCACTTTATTCTTGTGGGTTCGTCGTCCGTCCTTGTGGCGGTTGTTCTAGTAGAAGGACCCCGGAGACGGGTAAGCCTTGTTGACATGCTAGAGTATGTAGTTGACAGCGTAGACGTGGTGTCTAAGCTTGAAGCTACCGTCGTTTGCCTCGTATCTCGACAGGCAGAGGGGTAGGCGTGCAGGTGGTGACAGCCCTATTTGTCCCTTGCATTCCCCCACGTCAGACTATGGCGTAGAGCTGTAGGCCGGCAACGCTTGGCAGACCAGGTGTTATCCGGTGCCCGAAGTAAGTCTATAGTGGCAGAGCTATCTTCCTTAGGATCTATCCTTAGAAAACCTCACTACCCAAGCTACTCTTCATCTTGCCTCTCTGGGACAACTAGCTCAGAGACCTTTTTACACGTCGTTCCTTATGGAAAATACGATACCCTGAATACTTCTGGGTGAAGTGCTACAATGGTATTTCCGTGCGCTTGCGGGCTTTTCTGCTAACGCTAAGAAATACCAACAAGCATTTCTGGCGCCGTTGCCGGGGAACGATTGTCGTAATTGTTTCTGAACCTAGTTCGTCCCGTGTATCCAGTCTTTTCTTTTCTTTTATTTTATATAAAAAACATATTTTTTCTATGGAGCAAAAATCTATCCAGCATCTTGCCGCTCCGAAGGGCAAGTTCTTAGAGCCACCTAAGTCTTCAAAGCAAATCACAGCTTCTAGCTATGAACTCCACCCAGGCTTTATAGCCATGGCTCGGGAACAAACCTTTTTGGGTTTTGATGACGAAAACCGATACCATCATTTACGGGAGTTTGATCAGCTCTGTGCGTGCCTATCCATTTTAGGCATGTCACACGACACTTTACAGTGGAAGTTGTTCCCTTTCTTTCTTGATGAGAGGGCGCAACAATGGTATGCCCACAACGTAGGGAAGGTAAATGGAGATTGGAAAGAATTGAGGAATAAATTTTGTGTCGCATTCTTCCCTATATCTCGAATCGCTTCCCTGCGTCAAGAGATTCTCAACTTCCAACAAAAAGAGAAGGAAACAATAGGTGCAGTCTGGGAAAGATTTTCAATCTTATCATGTTCTGGCTCAGACTTGTCATTGCCAAACCATGTGCTGTTACAGCATTTTTGGTTAGGTCTTAGCAAGGAATCTGCCCTACAGCTTGACCTTGCCGCCGAAGGTTCTTTTTCACATAAGACCATAGCGGAAGGAGAAGCTCTTCTGGATCGCATCCTAGAGAACACTCTGCTAGAACCCCTTCGTGTAGAGCCCGAGCTGAAACATGAGGAAGTCTCTTCGGCCAAGGCCGAACCTTTACCTCCCATTCAGAGACCCTCACCCGAACCAGAAACTTCGGAGGATGTTTCCCAAACTTCTGAATCTTCACTTTCCGACGACGAATTTGAAGATTTTGGGAACACCTCGAAGTATCCATGCGAAAAGAGACCACAGTCCCCATCACTCCTAAAGATCTGCTAGATAAAGAATTCCTTAGAAAATCTATCAAGGAGTTGATGGCCATCATGAGCGCTGAATGGGTAGAAGAAGTGGAGCTTTCATCTGAAGAAATTCAGATTCGCGTTCCATCTTTAACCATTCAATGCCAACTCTTTAGGACCATGGTGGATGTGCTTTACAATCCTACTGTCAGGAGCAAATCTCATGTCTCTATCATTCGCTCTTGCCTACTTGGGTGATAAACCTCTTGCTCCGACAAACAAATCTCCTAGACTTGCCCCACGCTCTAGCTTGAAAGGATGTGGGATTCTTCACAACATAACAGTACATCATGATAATGTTGAAATGGCCCTTGATTTTCATGTTTTTGACATCAAAGATTTTGGCATCATGATAGGGCATCCCCTAGAAAAGTTTTTCTTTGACCCACCAGAAATGAAGGATCTGGACGTAAAGTTGGGGAGGGAATCCTTTTCCATCCAAGTCACTCGAGCTAAAAACTCAATGGCAGAACCTCTCCCCTATCACGACCTGCCCACGGAAGTTAAGTCGGTTTTACCTTTTGATTCGCCTGAGTCGTCCTTAGAAAAAGATGCTGAACTCTTCATAGAAGAAGAGGACGACTTAGGAGATACCTTTGACCTTCCCAAGGAGGAAGTACCGACACGACCTCTGGTTGAGCTTAAGCCCCTGCCCGATGGCTTACTTTATGCTTTCTTGAATGGCGACACACAATCTCCTGTTATCATTAGTGATAAGCTTAACGATGAGGAGACATCCAAACTCATCGCCATTCTAGAAAAGCATAGGTCTGTCTTTGGGTATTCCTTGGAAGATCTTAAGGGGATAAGCCCAGCACTTTGCACCCATCGCGTTCCTATTGACCCTTCGCATAGACCTTCTCGAGAACCTCAATGAAGGCTCAAGAATGAGATGCGGGAAGTCGTGAAGAAGGAAGTCCTCAAACTTCTCCACACCGGGATTATTTATCCCGTGCCGCATAGCGATTGGGTTAGCCCTGTCCATGTGGTTCCCAAGAAAGGGGGCATGACGGTCGTTAAAAATAGCAAAAATGATTTAGTCGAACGAACTGTTGGCGGTCCTTAGCAACTAAAATACAACATCATTTTAAAACTAAAACAAATAGAAGGTAGGGCTTTTATCTAATCCTTCCACGAGTTTTGTTGTGTATATAACATGCAGGTTTGACACGTGAAAATGCATAAAATCCACAAGAAAGCGCACTTCCAGGAAACGTATTCAGAGGAGGCGCAAACCAAGAAAAGAAGAAAGCCCATCTCAAACAATGAACTAGATCCATCCGTAACCACAGGAGAGGCCCAGGCCCAGGGAGCAACTGACCACCCGAAGGCGATGGCTAGCGGGCCCAGCCAGGGGACCGACCGCCCCCAGGTGCGGCCGCCCCCCAGGTGGAGCTTCCCGAGCCCAGTCTTCGGAGGCGGTGCTCTAGGCGGTTTCCCAAGGGCGGTTTCGCCTCCTTCCAATCCTGGAGACGCCCAAACCGCCCTACTCTAGCTATAAATAGATGGTGCTCCTTCATCCTTCACACACACACCAACATTTGGAGCACTACACCTCACATTTCATACTTGTTCTCTCTAGTTTAGTAGTAGAGCAAGGCAAAGCTATCAAGGAGAGCTTGTCTCCTTGGAGGAATCAAGAACATCTTGGTATGAATATAATTCAGTTCTCCTCTATGAGCAGGTTCTCATCTTATGTTTATAGCAATGCATCTGAATTAGAGTATAATCTTGTTCATATTATGATCATAACATATGAACTAGTTCATAGTCTATGTGTTATGTTCTTGATATGTTCATCAAAGTTCTTCATCGTTCATCAAATTAGTAGGAATAGAGGAAGAACTATGGATGGGATAATAGTTCATTGTACTGTCATGGTTGCTCCTAGCCGAGCCTGTCAATCCGAAGGATTGGGGTCCCGGGAGGTTAGGAGTTGTTTCCAATTACGCGAGCATGGTGTTCGGGTATGCGAAGATCAGCGAATATGTCGGTACCCCACGGGCAGAGGGGTAGGTGGGCAGGTGGTGACAGCCCTGTCCATCCCTAGCACTCCCCCACGTTCAGGTATTGAGTAGGAGTTCAGAAAGTCTCTATCGGCTGGCAGACCAGCTGTGGGGATCTTCCTATCATCCCAGACATAGTCCTAATTCTAGTCTTGCTAGTTAGATGTAAATGCTATTCTTTGCATAGCTGTATACGACTAAAGCCTGCTCAGTTAGTTGTATTCTTTTATTCTTTATTTCCTTTTTTATCCTTGAGGTTGCTCCGATGCGTGTGTCCACTATCTTATAAACTAGATTTAACCCCTGCTTATGCTATGCCTGCCTATGCATCCAAATAAGTAAACATGTTTATACCAAAGCTAGATGAAATTCATCATGCCCTCCTACGGGAAATTATAAATACGACACTCTTGAATACTCACGGGTTGAAATGCTACAATGATAGTTCTGTGCGCTTACAGAGTAATCTTATTTCTTACTGAGCTATCGATTGGCGTACCTAAGTACCATTACTTAAGGATTGTAATTCTTGTGCACCCCACGGCGCCGTGTCACAGTTTTGCATATCGTAAGTAATGACGGTTAGGAAGGCCAATCCGGCACTTCTAACTGCTATTACCAGACTGCATTACCTAGGCCGGCGCCTTTAAGGGCCAAGGGTTACCTTTCTAAAGAAATGGTGGTTGGGACTGTCAACTTTCGTTTCTAGTATTATAATTAAGGACAGACTTATAGTCTATCTTTAGTAGTGATGCTAAGAAACGCCAACAAGCATTTATGGCGCCGTTGCCGGGGATGGACCTTTAGTCTATCTTTTGTAACGACGTTAAGAAATGCCAACACGAACCGTCACGGGGTGGAGAATGTGCATAGATTACCGAAAGCTCAACTCGGCCACAAAGAAAGACCACTTCCCACTGCCTTTTATCGACGAGATGTTAGAATGGTTGGTGAAGCATTCTTTCTTTTGCTTTCTTGATGGGTATTCAGATATCATCAAATTTCCATCCACCCCGATGATCAAAGCAAGACGACCTTTACATGCCCGTATGGAACATACGCTTATCGTAGAATGTCATTCGGGTTATGTAATGCACCCGCTTCATTTCAACGGTGCATGATGTCCATTTTCTCAGACATGATTGAAGAGATCATGGAAGTTTTCATGGACGATTTCTCAGTCTATTGAAAAACCTTTGATCATCATCTTGAGAATTTACACAAAGTCTTACAACGATGCCAAGAAAAGGACCTGGTACTTAATTGGGAAAAGTGCCATTTCATGGTCCGTGAGGGCATCGTCCTTGGACACCTTATGTCTGGAAGAGGGATTGAGGTAGAAAAAGCCAAGATTGAAGTTATTGAGCTACTACCACCCCCTGTGAATGTGAGAGGACTCCGTAGCTTCCTAGGTCATGTCGGGTTCTACAGGCATTTCGTCAAAGATTTTTCACAAATCTTTAGACCCCTCACGAACCTGTTAGCTAAGGATGCACCTTTCAAGTTCACGGACGAGTGCTTAGATTCCTTCCACACTCTGAAGAAAGCACTCATCTCAGCACCAATCCTCCAACCTCCAGATTGGTTGCTGCCCTTTGAGATCATGCGTCATGCTAGTGACTGTACTATTGGGGTGGACCTTGGCCAAACCAAACACAAGAAGCATCACACGATCTCTTATGCTAGCAAAATGCTGACAGGAGCTTAGCTTAATTACACTTACGAAGAAAAAGAGTTCTTGGCAGTTGTTTTTGTTTTTGAGAAGTTTAGATCTTACTTAGTGGGAGCAAAAGTTGTTGTTTACACTAATCATGCTGCATTAAAATTCTTGCTCACTAAGAAAGATGCTAAACCTAGATTAATACGATGGATTCTTCTAATCCAAAAATTTGACCTTAAAGTAAAAGATAGAAGCGAAATAGAAAATTTTGTTACAAATCCTTTGTCGTGTATGGAAGCAGGAATTACCAATGAACAACTTCCTACACGACAACATGCTGCTGAAGGTGACAGATACCAACCCATGGTACGCGAACATCGTAAACTTCATGGTTGCAGGATATGTACCACCAGGGGGAGACAGAAAGAAGCTTTAAGTTGAGAGCAGATGTCACCTTTGGGATGACCCATACCTGTACAGAGTGTGTTCTGATGGACTGCTGAGGAGGTGCGTACCAACGGCAGAAGAGATGCAAATCATAGAAAAATGCCATGCAGCACCATACGGAGGCCACTATGGAATATTCCGCACACAAGCCAAAATCTGGCAGTGTGGGTTCTTCTGGCCGACGATGTATGAAGACACCAAAGAGTTCATAAAAAGGTGTCGGACATGCCAGTTGGAAGGCAGCATCACCGCTCGTAATGCAATGCCCCTACACTACAACTTTCAAATAGAGATATTTGACGTATGGGGCATTGACTTCATGGGACCATTCCCAAAGTCCCATGACACAGAGTACATCCTAGTGGCCGTTGACTATGTGTCCAAATGGGTGGAAGCCTTACCATGCAGAGCTGCTCATGCCAAACATGCCAAGAGGATGTTTCATGAAGTGATCTTCCCTCGCTTCGGAACTCCTAAAATGGTCATAAATGATGGAGGGTCTCATTTCATTGATAAGACCTTCCGCAACTTCTTGAAGGAGCTTGGAGCAAGGCACAATATCGCCACACCGTATCATCCTCAAACAAGCGGTCAGGCAGAAACTTCAAACAATGAGATGGGGAAGGCTTGGAAGGACAGGCTACCGGATGCATTATGGGCATACATGACCACTTACAAAACCTCCATCGACATGTTACCATACCAGCTCGTCTATGGGAAGAGTTGCCATTTGCCAGTCGAGCTAGAACATAGAGCTTATTGGGCAATAAAGAGCTGGAACATGGATGAAACATTAGCTGGCAGAAACCGACAAAAGCAAATTTCTGAGCTAGAAGAACGGAGGGAGAAGGCTTATCATAGTGCCAAGCTTTAAAAAAAAGAACAAAAGATGGCACGATCGCCGAATCAAGCCAAAAGAGTTCAAGGAAGGAGACAAAGTTCTTCTATTCAACTACAAAGTTCAACTCTTCGGTGAAGGAAAACTTCGAAGTAAATGGAAAGGACCGTACACCGTCGTCATCACATCATCGCATGGCGCCATCACGATTCAAGATGACGAAGGTAATACTTTCATGGTAAACGGTCAACGTTTAAAAGTTTTCTTTGAGCCTTCATACAACTTAAAAGAAAATATAGATGTAATAAAACTGATAGATTTTAACAAGTATCCTAACTCAAAATAATTACATCAGAGCTCGAATAAAATAATTTACCATATTAGAATATCTACACTTGTTTTGTATTCTTTTTATTTCTGCAAAATAAAAAGAACAGGTACAAAGACAAGTGTGGGGGAGGCGTCACACTCACCTCCAAGAAAAGATGCACAATTGTTCATCACGATCAACTCTGGTTTGTGCACTTCTACTCACTCCTTATTTATCTAGTAGATTTCCAATAAAATGAATCCAAACTAAAAATGTGGCACTCCAATCCTGTTCTACCAATTGTTTAAAACTTGCATACTTTTTATTCCTTGCCAATATTCCTATGACTTGTGAGTGTTGGCGCTTCTTAGCGTCAGCAGAAAAGTCCGCAAGCGCACGGAAGTACCATTGTAGCCTTCACCCGGAAGTATTCAGGGTATCGTAATTTCCCAGAGGAACGGTCTTTGTACTTAGTCTCTTAAACTAGTTTACTCAGAAGAGACGGAAGGGATAGCTTGGGTAGAGAGGTTCTTCTAAGGTCAAACGCATATAAACGATGGTAACTTCCCCACTACTTGTCTGCTTCAGGCCCACTGACGCAGCTGGTCTGCTAGCCGATACCAGTATCAGCGCTACTCCAGCGGTCGAATGTGGGGGAATTCAGATACGAGTGGACAGGGCTGTCACCACCTACCAGCTACCCCTCTGCCTGTGGGCACGCGCAACATACGAAGGTAGACACCGACTTAGACACCACGTCTACGACGGCGACTACTACTCTAGCGGCGTACAGGAACATCCGTCTCTATGAGGAGTCCTCTTACTAGAGCATCCGTCCAAAGGACGAACGACGATCCCACAAACAAGTAGCTTTATGGAAGTAACATGCTTAATGAATCAAACCAAAGTTGAACACGAACTTCTTACTTCAAGTAGCAAGACGATCGTAGAGGTACAAGTTGGATCGAGAGCCGACAAGCCCGGCACTTTGTCCACCCGGAGGCAGAACTGCTTCGACTCCGCTCTTTCTCCAGCTCTTGTCCCTCTCTCACTCCCTATACTAAATTAGCTATAAGCTAATGGAATGGAGCTTGCTCTTACTCTCTACATTGTGACCTCTTGTGTTGGTGAATCAATTGATCCCTTTTTATTGAATAGGTGTAGAGAGGAGGCCTCCTTTTATAGCTTGAGAGGAGGGGGTTCTATGCAAAAGGTTCATCCCCACATGGAAAGATCCAAACCGACCTCCAAAGGGCGGTTTCCATTTTCCATTTGTGTTGATCGTAGGTGGAACCGTCCTTGGGGAACCGCTCTACAACCGCCAGAAGAAAACTGGGCCCGAGAGGCCCCACCAGGGGGGCGGCCGGCCCAGGACCGGTCGGTCCCCTGGTGGGCCTGTTTGGCCACCGCCTTCGCGTGGTTGGTTCTCCTCTGGGCCTAGACCCCTCCTATGGTTACGAATGGGCCCAGATTTGTAATAAAGGTGGGCTTCTTTGTTATTCTTGGTTGCGCATTCTCTGAATTCACATTTCTCCTTTATGCTTTCCAATTGGTGTTGTGCACTTCCACTTGTTTCACCATAAATCCTGCAAAAACATAAATACTAGGGGTACAAGTGGAACTCTGTTAATAGCATATGTCTATGTGTTAAAGTATGATAGTTTCTCTCCCTTTAGGCATAAGTTGGCGGTTAAAAATGATCTATAAGGACCGCCAATAGTGAGCAACTTGTTAGTAGGGACCTCATTTTACTCTAAGTAATTGTATGATGTGATATGGTAGGATGATATGAAACTTGCCTTCTCTTGCGATAGACTTGGGATTTGTTTTACAAAATCAAAATGCAATAGCATGCTCCTCAATGATAAAGAACTTCCTACAAAGGCCATATGCGTTGCTTCTTGATACGAACTCTACATATAGCTGCTTACTTTGTGTTGAGTATTGTCAAGCTCTGTGATCTATGTCGAGAGAAGTTTCATGCTCCCAAGATCGAGAATCACATGCACCCACCAAATAAAATGCCAACTCTTACCTTGAGAGTTGCACCCAACATGCACCCTTTTCGTCCACCAAAAATATGCCACCTCTTATCCTGAGAGTTGCGCACCTTTTCCACCAAATAAAAATGCCGATTCTTACCCTAAGAGCCGCGCACTCCTCATTTAGAAAATTTACTCCTCGAATTACCATCATGATGTCTCTCCATCCAAAAATCCTTCATATGTCAATAAAGGATATGGGCTATGTCAAAAAAAACTAAGCCAAGAGCCATGAGAAAGAAAAAAATGATGAAAAAAAGAAGAAGAAAAAAATCCATGCCAAGGGGCATAAGAGATAGATGCACTACAAGATTCGACCCTTGATACAACGTTGGAAAAGTGTTGCAATAGACCCAAAAATGTTGCAATAGACACAATGGCAACAGTTTTTTTGGTTGCAAGGCGTTGCCACTGCTTCCGTAGCAATAGCCTTATGCAACACTTCATTTGAGTGTTGCAGTAGCCTTTTCTCTATTGCAACACAAGATAGGTTTATTGCAACAACCCGTAATGTTGCAAGTCATAGCACACACAACCACCATGGGTGTTGCAATAGTATCTATTGCAACATGTCAAGCGTTGCCAAAGGTACCTGTTGCCACGTACCCACAGAGTAGCAATAGTTGCACTAGCAACGACAATGGGCGTTGCTATAGACCTTATTGCAACGCGTCAATAGCATTGCAATAAATGTTACATCTATTGCTACCACATCTATATGGTTGTTATAGCTCAGACCCTTTATTGCAACTACGAATATTTGGTTGCTATAATCTTCCCTTCAATTGCCACACCACACATTGTCGTTGCCATGGGTCATGCCCTCTGTTGCCACGCCATAATTTGGTTGCTAGAGATGGCTTGTCTATTGCTATAGTGGATGTGGTGGTTGCTAGAACTCGCCTACCTATTGCTACCCAAATTATTGTGGTTGCTATAATTATCGTCTCTATTGCCACGAGGAACACCCGACTATAGTTCTGTTGCTATAGCTGAAGGCTCTATTGCCATACCCAAAGTTTCACTGGATCACGTTTTTGCAACACCATTTGTTTGTTGCTATTGCACATATTGCAACGCCAAATAATTAATTCGAAACTTGTTGCAACGCTTTGTCTGGTAGCTTGAAACAACAATTCCAGAGAACAATATTTGATGAATCAAGCATCTAGACATCCATTAAACAAAAATATATAATTTGTTCATACAAATCATGCATAAACTCAGCAAACATAGTTGATAACACACCCACAAGTGAACACTTAAGTCTCCATCACATACTAACTTGTTTGAACAAATTATACTATAACAAACTAAGGAGATCTATTATAGCAAATAAGGGTTGACTTTCATCCAATCTGTGGTGCACTCCAATCAAATTCCATCTTGCTCCTGAAAAAGAACAATAACATTGGCATGCATCAAGTAATCTGAAATAGAAATATTTTAGAATATTAAAGTAAAGACTAACAGGTTTGCAACAACATTAAGTCAATCTGGTATGTACAAAACAACAAATTCATTAACAGAAATGCGATTATTAATATAAGAAATATTAATTCACACATAGTTGAGTTAAGAAAACCACCTGTGCATTGTCATCTCGTTGATTCTTTCTAGCTCGTTTCTTAGCTGCACTTTCCCTCAGTGTTTTTGTAGTAACATAACTAACTGAGGCAGTCCCTCTTTTCTTTTGTCCTGATTGTTTGTTAATCAAAGCACTTCTAGTTACTCGACTAGTACTGTTACCTCCTTGTGTGGTGGCTGCGATATGTGTTTGTGACGGGCTAGTAGGTGTGAGTTGTGGTTGCGGCGGGCTGCTATCTTCGTTAACCTGCAAATCGATAGTTGGAGGCTAAATTAGGCCCCATCATATGGAATATATATCACATGGCAGCATTTAGCAAACTTCGATTGTCAAAGTACCTGCTGATTTAATATTTCTTCACTTTCTGTAGTTGTTACATTCCCATGACCAACGGTTGCTGCAGCAACATTCTCTCCAATATGTTGTCCAGTTGTAGGCTGCACTTAATGTTTGGTCAAAAAACATTAGTGCTCAAGTTTTAACAAATATGCATGGTTTGTAGACAACTTGAGCACATGATTTCAATTCAACATATTATAGAAACACTAAACAAGTAGACAGGTCTAGAAGTAAGAGTCTAAGACAGAGATAATCACATTAACTAACTGCTGAAACATATTAAAGTGCATGATCTGTCCAGATATCTTCTCTATTTCAAAAAGAAATAAAAACTGAATATTAAATAATTTGAGCCCTCATTACATGTTACACGATGTCATCTACTAGTGAAAGTGAAAAAATGAGAACAAATATGCCTAAAGAAACAAAATTGCATGCCACGTAGAATAAAATGCATGGACTATACCGGTTGTATTGAAATTTGTCCAGGAGCTGCTTCCATCATAGCCTTGAACTCTTGCCTAAGCGCTTCTCTATCAGCTTCCCTTGCCTTCCTCATTTCTTCAATCTGACGCCTATGCTCTTCCCTTTCGGCTTCCATTTCAGCCTCCTGAGCTTCCATTCTTCCTACCAGCTGAGATAACGCGTTTGCAATTGCCGCGTCATTACGGACTTGGTTTTGGTAATCCTCAGACAGAAGCTGCCTTCTAGTTGGGTACTTTGCCATGTATCCATTAGCATGGATCTTGGTTGATTTGCATTGTGTTGCTTCCTTGTAGGCTGACTGAAAAATATGGTTTTGCTCCACATCTGAGATGCTTGCAGCTCCACTTGCTTCCTTCTCAGAAAGTTTGGTGCTAGCATAGTCCTAACAAGGATAGAGCAACAAAAGTAGTTAATTCAAAATGTAATTGTAGGCCTTCACTGTACATCACTTAATAAGGTTTGAACAATTGTTATATACTCACATAGATATCCCTAGATTCTTGGGTTGCCCATCGTCCATTCTTACTGTGTGTCAACATAAAAAGCTCCAAATCATTTGGCTCATCACCAGTTATGGGGTCCCTCTAATGTGGCAAGAATGTAAAAAATTAGCGACATTTCAAAACATGTAAGAAAGCATATACATGTGGTTATGTAGTTATTACCTGCTCGTAGCTTATCTGAGAAAAAGCCTTTGATCCTGTCACATGGTTTATCTTTCGTTTCTGCCGATTATGGGAATTCTTGCTACTAACCCTCTATACAAGGAGTAAATTTTAAAAATTAAATATTGCATACTTGAAACATATGATTAATTTCAGCAAGTGCAATTGGCAACAATATTAAAAGAAATATCCTCAAACCTGAAATTCTTCACTCCCAAAATACATGACCAAATAGTGCCATTCGACGATGTCCAAATCTTTAGGCTTGTGGCTCATCCTCTCCTCATAGGTATCGTATGCCCTGTACGTAGCACTAAATGTGGAGCGCCATCCTTTGTATCTCTCATTAGCAATGGTCCATATCTTTTTCTTGTTTTCCGGTGTTTCCTCAATGTCCCATTTATTATGTTGAACATAATCACATATTTGGTGAGACATTAAATAATTTGGTTGCAAAAATGTGTACACTAACAAAATAATCTGAAGCTCACCAAGATATCAGATGCTATTCTTTTTTTCACATCCTCGTGGATATCTCTTCATGTTCTCACTCCAATGAGTGGTGCATGTCTCCTTGTAAACACTACAATTTCATCAGTAAATGTCCGTGCGTTCTCACCTGCACCTCCTCCAAGTCTAGAGAACTCAATTTTTAGTTTTTGACTGCCAGACTTGGATCTCTTGTTGCTTGCTGCCAATCCTTTCATGGCACCTCGTGTCTTCCTCTTTTGAGAATCTTGACCAACAAAAGAATGTATAATGCAAGAGATTAAACAATATTGTTTACATAGGGACAATTGATGTAAACATCAAAAAAAATTCACAGCAAGCATTACTTACTATTTCCTAGTGTTATTGCACGCCGAGCATGAGATGATTGGTTCTGAGGTGGTGTTGGATTGCTATCTTGATCTGAAATTAAAACATCTCTCTGATTCCTAGGGTTGTCAAGTGCACCTGCAAACAGTATATATATATAATTTGGGAAAATATGTTTTATTACAAATATCATCAAGTTCTCCTTGCACCCTTAACCATTCTTTGTAAGTACTGACTGTATCAGTCCTGAATATATCTTTAAAATCTGTTAAAACCATGCTAATATTAGTGATGAGTGGTCATTGAAATATAATAAGAAAATAACCATTTACAATAGAATAGCAGCATATATCGTACCCAAGCATTTTCCCTCTTTATGCATTTGCTGAAGCCACTTCTTGTAATCATCATCTGACTCATCTGTGTCGTCTTCACTCGATGAAATTCTAGGCAATTTAATGGGTGTTATTTGCACATTTCTCTCTGTTATTTGATCCTTAGACAAAACTAATCTGACCTCCTTCTCCGCCGAATTACATGACACCATTGCATTTGCATCATCATCATATTGGATCTCTTTTAGTGTTGCTACTGCATTACCACATCTCTTCTTATAGTACAAGTAGTCCCTGGAAGCATACCCCAAACCTGATTTCATTGTTATTAAGTTGCCATATGTGAGCTCATCCTTTTTTATTGTGTAAGTAGCAAAGTCTTCCCCCCCAAGTGCACCCTTGCAAGTAAAAAACATTGTCCATCTTTCTTCCGAGCTGTCACATAGAAAATAGAGACAACCATAGAAGCACAGGTCATGAAACAGTATCCATAGCTCAGTTAATTTAAAAGCAAAAATTCCTAATAGTTGCATGCAAGAAGTTGTTCAGTCCACTTGTATATGGTGTTGTCTTTCAGTAGTAGTTTTACTCTATAGTTGAGTACTGAACTGAATTAATGCTTGTGCCTATGCAGTATTTTTCTTTCAAGAAAAAGTGGCAGCTTGAATCAATGCTCCGAATCGAGTAATTATTTTTTTTCTTCAAATTACTTAGAAACTGCGTAATAATTTTGCTTGTTGCATCAACTATTTACAGAAAAAAAACAACTAAGAAACTAATTGATGCATTGAGGCTGAACGGTCTCAGATGCTAACGTCAGAAGCTAGCACCAATGCACCATGGATACAATTCGTTCCCAGGATTTAGGCCAGACTAGGGCCAGGGCTGAAAAACTAAAAGCTGCATGTCACGTAAAAGAAATAATATTCTCAACGAAGTCTAGGAACTCAAGAAAAATAAGATGCTAAAGTCCTACTCCTCTGCATCTTGTACAGTATGATATTATAATCTGGCTGGAATCAAAACATTATGAACCATAAATAATGATTGAAAATTAAAATCGAAAAAACCAAATGCAAACTAGAGCTGCAGCTACTCTATTCCTCGTAGTTCAGCGCCAGTTCTTATCTTCGCCCAGGCTTGGACGGGCAGCGCTGGACTGCCGCTGCTGCTGGGGGCTGGGGCTGTTCCGCTGGGCAGAGCCGCTGAGGGTGTAGCCGCCGCAGCCAGCAAGCGCATAGGCCAGAGCCACGGAGACGGATGGCAGAATGGAGAGGGCGAGCCATGGAGCCGGTGAGGGATGGAGCGAAGAGGCAAAAGGGAGGCCGGAAAGAGGCAGGAAGCCACGGCGACGCCCCTGACGGCGGGGTGGGCAACACATGAGGATGAGACACGAGCGAGCAAAGTGGCGCGAGTCGGTCGAACGCACTGCCCTCTGACCCGCTGCCGTGGTGCTGGCCATGGCGAGCCCGCAGTCAGCCGTCGGTGTCACGTGCATCTTGTTCAACGAAAGCCAGAACACATTCATGCCAATTGCCAACACACCAAAGCCAGAGCAGTTTCATGCATGTATTGTTTGTCTAAGATGAACGCAATGCAAACCTAAATCGACCAAACACATCTTACCTGCCGTTGTCATTCTGAGAGGAACACTGCCGGCCTTGTAGTCCTTGGCTGTCGTTGCCTTCATCGTCGGCAGAAGGTGTCGAAGTCCTGGACGAAGTTGTTCGCCGAAAAAGCGACATCGTCGCCCTGGGTCTTGACATCATGGAAGTGGAGTCAGGTGCACGCGCGGACAAAGGTGTTGGCGTGTTCAACGCAGGTGATGTCTCCGCTGCAGCAGTTGCTGGCGTTGAAGTGGACCTAGGTGTCCCGGTCGCCGCTCTCACCCGTCCCTCCGAAGAGGTCGCCATCTTCTTCCCCTTGTTTGTACGCCCAAAACCCTAACTAGCACCTGGTGGCTGCGACGATACGTCTCTCTCGGCCTCTCCCGATTAGATTAGCGCTAATGAAGGGCGAACGTGGGACCAGTTGCGCGTTTGGGGGGTGTTTGGCGCGACGTTTTTTAGTGAAAAGGCGCGGCACCGAGTTTCGTTTGGAAAAAAATTGGCGGCATCGATCTGAGGGACATCGTCGTTTTCTGCCCATAGACCATCCATGGCGCAAGAACAAGATCAGCTTCAACAATGAGGTGGAAAGCAGGGAGGCTCCAGTTCCACTGTCTGGTGAGCAGGTATTGGAGCATTATGCAACTTTTGATCAATTGAGATTTGGAAAGGAGGCAGGAAAAAAGAGGAAGCGTGATGAAGATAAAAGATGGCACAATTGGAGGAAGAAGAGTATTTTTTTTGAGCTGCCTTATTGGTCTTCTTTGCTCATACGGCATAATTTGGACGTCATGCACATTGAGAAAAACATTTGTGAGAGCATATTGGGTACTTTGCTTGAAATTGAAGGTAAGTGTAAGGATAGCGATAAGGCCTGGCTTGACATGGAACAACTAGGGATAAGACAAGATCAGCATCCTATGATTGACAATGATAATTATACTTTGCCAGCAGCCTTGTATTTCTTAGATAAGGATGACAAAACAAGTTTATGCCAATTTCTACAGGGAGCAAAGATGCCTGATGGCTGTAGCTCCAATATAAGGAGATGTGTTGATGTAAATTCATGTAAGGTGTCTGGACTCAAAACTCATGACTACCATATTATTCTACAAAAACTCTTACCCTTAGTCATCAGAAAGATTTTGCCAGATGATGTTGTGATGCCTTTGATTCAGCTCAGTAGGTTCTTCAGTGCTCTTTGTTCGAAGGAGCTGGTGGAAGAAGATGTTGACAAACTTAGCAAATCAATTGCAGAGACTCTTTGCCGGCTTGAGATTGTATTCCCACCTACATTTTTTGATATCATGGTGCATTTGCCAGTTCATCTAGCTCAAGAGGCT
Source organism: Eremochloa ophiuroides (assembly GCA_038502445.1). NCBI lineage: Eukaryota > Viridiplantae > Streptophyta > Magnoliopsida > Poales > Poaceae > Eremochloa > Eremochloa ophiuroides. Next base: position 43,340,248 of record JAHLJS010000003.1, read on the forward strand.
AAACTTGGAGGGCCCGTGTATTATAGATGGATGTATCCAGTTGAGAGGTATCTACGTACTGTTAAAGGCTATGTGAGGAACAAGGCGCACCCAGAAGGTTTTATAGCTGAGGGATACAAAGCTGAGGAGTGTCTTACATTTTGTTCTAGGTTCTTGGATGTTGACACCAAGCTGAATCGTGTTGATCGGCATGAAAGCACAGCTGCAAATGAGCCGCCATGTGGTTAGTGAAATGGATTACAAGAGGAGAGGTCAGAATTTGCATGTATTTGAAGCAGATGAGATTCGGAAGATGCAGCACTATATACTCAGTAACTGTGAGGAAGTCAACCATTTTGTCGAGTAAGTTGCAATATATTTTCTTTTATAATTGACTAGCAAATATGGATGCTGGTAAAATATGACCAGAACCATAACTGAACCCTGGATGGATAGGTTCTAATATAGTCCATAGCGAACTGACAACACTTAGATTTTTTTTATACCTAAGTAATTGGTATTTCAATGTAGGCAGCATAAAGAAGAACTTAAAAGTACTAGTATAAGGAATCTTGATAAACGACACCAGGAGCACTTTGTAAGGTGGTTTGACGACAAGGTTAGTACTATTTTTGTATTTTTTAATTCCATATGATGGTTACGACGATGTAATAACTAATATAATATTTGTTCTCAAATGGTGTTTGCAGATCACCAAACTATATGAGAAAGGGGAAGCAAGTGAACTCATGAATGCCCTTGCTACAGGACCAGACCATCGAGGTCGTGTGTTCAATAGATGCTACATCAATAATTGGCTTTTTCGAACGGATGCCATTGAGAGAAACCTTATGACACAGAACAGTGGTGTGCTTGTGAGGGGTGATGGTACTACTGGCAACATGACATGGTATGGAAAAGTTAAAAAAATGATCTCACTCGAATTCCCTACACAAAAAGAAGTTATATTGTTCCAGTGTGATTGGTATGATGTGCCTGCTACCACTACCAGTAGAAGTAGAGGATACAACAGGGATAAATATGGTATTATCGATATCGATACTTCTAGGTTCCGATATTCAAATGAACCTTACATACTGGCGACACAGGCTGAACCAGTGTTTTTTGTCAACCTCGTGACCAAGCCGGGGTGGTCCAATGTTGTTGCGGTGAGACCAAGAAATTTGTTTGCTATGCCAGAAGAAGAAAATCAGGGTGGCCTTGACGTCGATGTACTTGATGTGGGAACCCGAGATATGAATTTATTAGGCATACATCATGATTTGTCAAATTGGACAAGACTAGACAAGGAAGGCACAACTGGTGATGCCATGGTTATTAATTAGGTGCGTGGAAGAAAGTGAGGAAGATTTTGTTGTTTGAATCCATATTTTTTTTGTTAATTTGTGATGTTATCATCAGGTGCGTGCCGAAGCAGTTCCCGAACTAGATGATGCAGTCTTGCTTTATGAGGATGATGACGACCAAGATGACACCTACATTGACGATGGAGTCGTTGCACCAGTTGTGGTAGAAAGCGAGGAAGATGATTTCTTTGTTTAAATGCATATTTTTTTATTGGTTTGTGATGTTATAACTGGTTTTTTTCTGCACTATCACATTGTTTTACATAATTAATATTTGTGTTTGGTCTTTAATCTTTATTCTCATTTTAGGCTGGAATGAAAGACTTAAAGAAACCTCAAATTCTCATTTTAGACTCGAATGACTTGGCTCCACATGTACGATGTCAAGTTCATTTTTTGAACTCTATAATATATTGTTGGAAATATATGGTCCAAGCATCCAGATTGACCATATTACCGCCAAACTAGGAATAGGAATGAAAAAAATAAGTGCGCACCAGCAGCAAACAACGAAAAAAATCCCCAAAGGAGCGCGACTAGGCCAGAAACGCACCCAGGCCAGTGACAAGCAAAATATGCACAATACCATGCAAATTTGTGAGCAACAAAAATATGCGTCAACCAGGGGGTCGAACCCTGGTCACTTGGTTCCAGACGCGTCAGCCTAACCAGTTGGACTAGCAATGATTCCTGTGTACTTTCTCCGTCTAAAATTACATGTTTTTGTGAGATGCGTGTGCAGGTAATCTGAGCCAATTGACGCCGCGTCGTCGCTACGACTTTTGGTGCCGGTCCTGGGGGTGGGGGCATGCAGTTCTATGAATATTAAGTTATTTATTATTAGTTTACTTGGCTCGCAAAGTTAAAAGATCAAGAAGGCAATAGCAACACGTTAATTGAGAAGGCTAATTGGCTTAGCTAGAGCCTAGCCCAAGAGACCTGCGATGCCTAGCGATGACTGCAGCCTGCCTGCTGAATCAGTAGGTTCTCTTCGCTTCTTTTTAGTCTCTCGATCAAAAATCGAATTCATTAGTTAGGGACTTAGGGTACACTGAGCATATATAAAGAATTTTTTTTGCTTTATGACGGATTCTGTTACGATTTATGAGTTTGTGAGACGACTATTACTCATTAGTATCTAAGTTATCATTTTGAGGCAGCAACGTCCAAAGGTACTCATTAACCAAAAGCCAAAAGTTCATATTATTTTGTATGTGATACTTTTCAGTTTTATTAATTAATTATAATAATTTCTTATGAATATTGCTTTTCGACCCATTTGAGCGTAAAAATGAATTATACATACATGTTGAGTATTTTTTTAAACATGTTTATAAAAGGTCCTGAGTTTTGGTTCGGCTCCAAGTCCAAAATAACTCAGGACCGTGTGCCTCTGCTAGCTACGGCGTCGCGATCCCACATGTCTCGCATATATTTTTTTTACGTGTACGTGGGGAGATTAACAGGTTGCTGTTGGGCCCAAGCCTATCTAACTAATTAAAGCCCACCTTATACGTTAGTTTCTCGCAACATTCAACTAACCGTGGCAATTGTAACTCGATATTACATCCACATAGGATCATCGTTGCAATTAGTATGTACCAATTGCAACACTACAGAAGACTATTGCATCCCAAAAAATTATGGCAATAGCATGTCACTATTGCAACTGCTGCAAATCATTCATTGCAATATCCATCAAGCATTTGCAGCAACTCAAAAAAATTGTCGCAACCAAAATAGTTGTGGCAATAGTACCACATAAAGGCAACCAAATCCAATATAGTTGCAAGAAGATCAGGTAATTGCAACAAAATCAATATTAATGCAACCAAAAAACTCCATTGCAATAACTCCTATCAAGCGCAACGAAAGACTAAAATAGTTGCAATAGAACACACTTTTTGCAACGATTGACCATACATATTGCAACACTTTTACTTCGTTGCATTACAGGCACATATGGCAACCATTTTACGCCTAGGTTGCAATATGACCCCCCTATGGCAACCAAACTTGTGGTGCTGCAGTGGTGTGGCGTGGCATTAGGGGGAAAACCTTGTAGTGATGCAATAAACAATGGGAAATTCAAATACCCATTCAAAAAAAACCTATGTATACTTCCTTTCATAGCCCATACTCCACCATATCATCATTCCAATCAAGAGAGTCATGATGCATGGAGTACAAAAATACTTACAGGTAGGAACCATCTTTTCCACACACTTGCACTTCTCGATCTAGGAGTATGACGTTTCCCTCCACGGATCCGGGGTTTGACAAGACAACATATGCAAGGTAAGTATGCAACTCTCATCCATACCCAAAACTCCAGATATAGCCTATGGAGGTAGGATGATCAAGAAGGCAATGCCTTGGTGAGGAACCATACACAAATAAGAGTGATTTGAGAGTATCATTTGAGGAGCATAGCTATCTTTTTTATCAAAATCAAATAAAAACCCGAGTTTTTGAGCAGGAGTAGAGTAAGATGACTTGAATCCAAGCTGTTCCATTATCCAATTACCCCAGATGATTTGGTAGACACTTTGAATGCTCACATGTTCAGGTGAAGCTTGGAATAATCAATATGCAGGTTAACATTTTGGAGAATAAATGTTGACGGTGGATATACCATAAATTTTCACTTTCAAACACCGTCAACAGGCCTCGGATCAAAGGGAGAATAAATATAACATGAGCATATTTTATCAATAATGAGTTCCACTTGTACTCTTAGCTTGTGAATGCAGAGAAGATTCAAAACAGGACAAAATGCAGTAGCTGGGGCTCACATATGTGGTTCGGCCGAAACACATATGGAGGCACCAGACAACCACATTTCAATACATGACACAAGGGACCACATGGAAGAGACCACAGCTCAGAGTGGGCCCACCCATGGGTCGGCCGAACTGCCCATGGGGCCTACCAGGCTTTGGTGATGAGGCAGAATCAATGTGACACTCGAACCAAGTCATTCCATCCATCTGGTCCACTTGTGCTTCCATTCAACGGTGGAGATCAAAGACACACGGATTGAGGCGTGAAACGAAGCAATCAAGACATAACAACTACTAGGGGAGACCCTATGACAGGTGGGGACCACGTTGGTGGGCCCAACCCACCAACGGTGGGTCGGAAGAACCATCAATGGTGGGGCCAGGCCACCTGCAGCTTCAATGACTGGTGGGGACACCTTCTAGAAACCCCTGGCTAGGCCCACCTGCCATAGGGAGTTCGGCCGAACCCCCTGGTACCTAGCTAGGACGGATAGCTTCCACCGCCTTCCTGCATGATGTCCACGTGAGGAAATCACCAGCACCGTTGATCTAAGGCAGATTCAAGGTCGGTTCATCCAAGGGCCAAGGTGGAAAAGCACACGGATTGCTGACGTGGCACCCCTCCATCTTCTCCTATAAATAGAGGCTGCCTCCACCCTCTCAAGACATGATTCATTCAAGATACAAGTGAAGAAGTAGTGTAGTTCACCTTTAGTTGTAGTTGTAGACTAGTGTGGGAGTTATAGTTGAGTCGAGCTGCACTCGGGGTCTCCGGAGTTGTCTGCTGAAGAGTCTGGTATAGCTCTTGTATCTTTCTCTTTCTGTAAGTCTTATTTACTTTAATATATTATTCTACTTTACTTGACTGAGTCTTTACTTAGTGCATTACTTTAATAGTATTATTGTGAGTTATCATATTACTTGGTCGGTTTGCATTAGTTTGTGATCCTGTTCCAACTCAACGTGTGTTAGTTCATCGCCTGTCATAAGGTGCTCTAGTTGCTCTGATCACAGCTAGAGTAGTGAGACTTAGCGTAAGCGTGGTGCTTAGGTTAAATCTTGCCTTTGATTACCGCTTGTCGCACGGATTGTTCGTGAGTGCTAGCAGGTGGTGACAGCCCTGTCTAGTCTTAGTACCCCTCCACGTGTTTTAGGCAAGTTCTTAAAAGGTAGGCTCCCATAAGAGTGTAGGCGCTTCGGGTAGAGGTTTTGTCCTCAATTGTCTCGCACTACCCCCTGCACACCGGTAGTAAGGTAGCAATCTTAGTGTAATTTGACCATTTGATAGGATAGATCACAGGAGTAAAGTTTGAATCATAAGAACCTTTCTCACTCGCTGTCCTCCCACCTAGCTACACTACACTAGTTATCTTTTAGCATTTCATTTGTTATCTTTGGATCATCACCTTCCTATCATACTTCAATTACCCCCTCTGCACTAGTTGTGCTAAGTTGAGATAGAGTTCAGGATCTCCCTCTATTAATATTTCTAGCAATCGCTTTCCCTTGGGATAAAATAAATAACGATACCTTGGAATACTCCTGGGTGAAGTGCTACAGCGGTATATTCTGTGCGCTTGCGGAATTATCCAATAGACATAAGAAATACCCCCAGGCACTTCTGGCGCCGTTATCAGAGATTAGCCTAACACCCTGTCTCTGGTGGTTGCGCTAAGAAGTGTCAACAAGCATTTCTGGCGCCGTTGCCGGGGAAAGCATAGCCTAGAAATTTTAATAAGATCGAATCCGGAACCTATCATCAAATTAGTATCAATTAGTTGTAGTAGGGCTTACCCTTACCTCTGCTTCTCTTTATCGTGAAGCAAGGCATACATGAGTGGATTTCAGTTTCAAGCCACAGCAATAGAAAATCTAGAGGCATCCATCAGGAGTTCTCGACATCGTTCAGTCTCCGATCGGAGGTCCGATTTGGTATTGGAACCACTCAAGGAAGGTGGCTCAGCACTATCACCTAAGGAAGCTATGGCCCAAAGGATCGTCTTCGAGCATTCTGCACCGTCGGTCGACAATGTCGCCACCGGTCCGCAGTTTAGCTTGGGGATGCCACTTTTGAGCTCAAGCCATCTCTTATCAACATGGTGCAAGCCAAGCCATTCAGCGGAAAGCCCCATGAGGATGCAAATGCACATCTCCAGAATTTCCTGGAGTTGTGTGGCACGATTGCCATAAAAGAAGTCAAAATGGACGCCATTTGTCTTTGTCTTTTTCCGTTCTTTTTGATCGGAAAGGCAAAACAATGGTTCTATGCTCATTCCGAAGGCATTGACGATTGGACAAGCTGTGCTAATATATTCCTCAAGAAGTTCTTCTCGATGGGCAAAACCACTGCTCTTCGAGGAAAGATCTCAGGCTTTACACAGCAAGTGGACGAGACGATTCCCGAAGCATGGGAACGTCTCCAGGAATACATTCGGGAATGTCCTCACCATGGAATCCAAGAATGGCTCCTGTTTCAAGGTTTTTATCATGGGTTAACTCCAACAGCCTGTAGGCACCTCGATGCCGCTGCTAGAGGAGCATTCACTTCACTCAATGTCACACAAGCCAAGAATCTGATAGAAAAGATGGTGACAAATCAAGGGTGGATTGAAGATCGACTCCAAAGCAAGAAGAAGAACACACATACCATCCATGAAGTAGATACAATATCTGAGAAGATGGATCTCCTCTTGAGAAGGTTGGAAGAACGTGCTAATTTCAAGAAAGACCGAGAGGCCATTCAACATTATGCTTCCAAGCATCAAAGGGATCAGGTATGTAGTGTATCTTATTCCAAATTAAATCCTAAGAAGATAGACGCCATCAACAACAATTCAAAATACCCTCAACAAGGAAGATGGGCGTCGAACTCAAGTTTCAAGGTAATGAAAATTTTGGTAATCAATTATCATTAAAAGATCTTGTTATGAATCAAGCTAAAATAAATGAAAGCATGACTAAAAAGTTGATAGAAAATGACAAGACCCTTGAGACATTAAATTGTAAGATGGATGCTCTCGCTTCTTCTGTTAAAGAACAAATGAGTTTTAATAAGATGTTAGAATCTCAATTATCTCATCTTGTCGCTACTACTTCATCTCCTAAAAATACTTGCAATATTTCAAATATCAATGCGGTGATCACGAGGGGAGGTAAGTCCACTCGCGATAAACCAAATCCTAACATGGCAGGGAAGGCTGCAAGAAAAGACAAGGAAGATGATGAAGAAGAAGAAGAAGTGCCAGCGCCTGATGACAACACCAAATTCCAAGGAAAGACAACCCCACATGAATATTATGACACCAATGTGCTGCTACCTTTCCCAAGAACAAGAAAGCAAACCATCGACGAACAATTCGAGAAATTCGTCGAGGTAATCCGTCATCTTTATGTGAATATTCCATTACTTGACGCAATGCAGGTACCAACCTACGCCAAGTACCTAAGAGACATCCTCAACAATAAGCGCCCACTGCCCACAACGGAGATTGTCAAATTGACGGAAGAATGCAGCACGGCCATATTGAACCAACTGCCAACCAAGAAGAAGGACCCTGGGTGTCCCACCATTGATTGCTCCATTGGGACACAACACTTTGAGCGTGCACTATGCGACTTGGGAGCAAGCGTCAGCGTCATGCCAAAGGTAGTGTTTGACAAACTCAATCATACCATCTTGTCCCCTACATCAATACGTTTGCAGCTGGCAGATCAATCAGTCCGTTACCCGGCGGGGATAGCAGAGAATATCCCAGTTAAGATTCGTGGATTCTTTGTCCCCGTGGACTTTGTGGTCCTAGACATGGAGGTAGATGAGAAGGCTCCACTCATCTTGGGGAGACTGTTCCTCAGCACCGCCAATGCACATATTGATGTTGGTGCTGGAGAAATTCAATTCACAATCAATGGGACCCTGGAAACATTCAAATTCCGACCAAAGGTTGAGCAGTGCTCATTGATCATGCTAAGGGAGATACATGCCTTTGCTATCGTAAAAGATTAGAAGAAGCCCAAATCACAACCAAAGGCAAAGAGCAAGCGAGTATGGAAGAAAAAGGTTATACAGCCAGCGACACCTCCAAAGAAAAATTCCACGCCAGCTCAAGAGAATGGTCCTACCCCTAAGACCTAAAGAATCAACTCTTCCATTAAGGTAAGTATACCAACATTTAAATTCGTGTTACTTTCCTTACTTGTTTAAATTATTTTAGCATGTTAATCCCAAACCTTTTGCTGTCGACCAATAATTTTAGCATGATAATCATCATTTAATAAATCTTCTGAATAAAATCGACACCAAGAGGGGCCCATGGTGGGGTCGGCCAAACCCCATCATGATGCCCCCACCTGCCACCTTTTGTCCACTTCAATCCATGCCCTATCCCATGCACGACAACACTTTAAACAATTTGCATGATGGTCTTAATCATTAGCATGGCAACATTGGATCTTTTTATGCACCCACAGGTTCGGTGCTAATTGGCTTAATCAAAGTATCATGTGAGCTGCCCCGTAGAGTGCTACAAGACATATGACTGTCATCTTGCACTCTAGGAGATAGAATCTCTCTCTCATCCCTTGCTTCAATAAAATGCCAATAAAAATGTTCATAGCAAAGCATGAGTAATTTAAGAGAGAAATCATGTCAAGACATAACCCATTTCTCCTCTCCTTAATTCCACTCATGAAACTCTTAACCAAATCATTCTTGCTAATCAAAAGAGAACAAGCAAGGCAATCACTTGAGCCTTCCCATGAAGCATCCCATGAGCAAACATCCACCAGCCTCGGTCATGTCTTGCTCCCTCCTTTCCCCTTTGTTCTATTCACCACTCATTCCAAGAAAGGATCCCATGAGCAAGCATCCAAAGGAGGGAAACATGAGTGCTTCACCATACAAGAAGTGACCACCCTTGACTCCTTTGCTTGGCACATAGCAATTAGAGAGAGAGGCCAGTTCGGCCGACCCATAGGATGGCACCTGACAGCTCCCACTTGCTCTAGTTCCAACAAAGAGTGCAAAGCAACAAAGTGCCTGAAACATGGAGGTGATTGATGGTTCGGCCGACCCACTAATTTAGCTCCATCAATTCATCTTTCGTTCCATTCAATGCAACAAGGATTCCCTGGAGTTTTGGCATGAAACAAAAAAGTGATAGGGTTCGGCCGACCCGTCAATGTGCTCCCCACTTCACATGCTCTCTCTGCTCTCGACACACTAGAGCTCCTAGCTAGCACACTTGCAAATTATTGGAAGAAAGGGGTCGGCCGAACCAGGCCAAGAACCCCACGCACATCCTTGCCATGCTCGTGAACACATTGCTCAAACCAAACTACCAGCAGAGCACTCCGACATTCTAAAACTCTCTCACTCCCCAACAAAGTTCATTTCTTTCCAAGAAGAAAACCCAAAAATATTCCCCTTTCATCCTTGTTCTTCAAGTGTTCATCGCCTGAGAGAATCAACGAAGGTAATCATCCGGTAAGAAGGTTCAATTAAGCTAACCCCTATCATCTAAATCTTGGTTCATGTTTTTGTTTTGTGCAAATATGAAGAACCCATTCAAGGCCGCAGCAAAGAAAATACGCTCAGCGTTGAGCGGGATTTCATCACGACGATCATCCTCCCATGACACTGAGATACGACTCTCAGGGTCACAGGATGAATATTTGTATGAGACAACTGAGCCAAGCAACAACACGGGAAATGTTGAACAACCTTCTCATGATCATGAAGAATCTGAAGAAGAGGAAGAACTGTTAGAACACAAGACCAAGAAACAGGTATTTGGGTCACTCCACAAGAAATTCTTGTCCTCAACTCCATCCGCAGCCACAACTTCGAACATACCAAGGTAATTGATTTAGGACTCCTCCAACGCACAGGTATGTTTGAGGAGTTCTTTGATGTTTTTGGTGCAATAGGATGGGGTGAATTCTGGAATTTTTCTGGGTACCAAGGTAGCAAGAGTCTCACTTTAGAATTTATGTGCACAGTAAAAGCAACTAGAGACAACATCTATTTTTGCCTATTTAATCAAGCCTATGATCTTACTTAGGATCAGTTTAGTGCTTGCCTAGGCTTCATGACGTTTTGGAATTACTTTGGTGACAAACTGAATTTCCTCTATGGACGAACCAAGGCAGCGAACGTGGTTAAATAAAAGCTCGACACGTGGTCGAACTGTTGGTCTACACGTATAATGACGAGGCCTCGGTGCGTGGGCTCCTGAATACCTGATGCGTGGAGGGAAATCATCTCGCCACGTGTCCCAATCAGTAAGCCCAACGTGGACCGATGCAAAAGTGACAACTGGTCGAATGTCAAATGGCCACGTGGACAAATAAAAAATCGACAGATGGTCCAGTGAGGCGCAGACATGTGGGCAAATAGCAACACGAAACCTGTGCCAATATGAAAGTGACACGTGGCTGAACAGGGACCTAACACGTGGTCCTATGAGAACCTGAAACGTGGAAGAAGTAGAGCACGCCATGTCAGCCTAACGGCCGCCAAGGCACCTAACGGCCATCTAGACCGTCATGTACGCATACGTAGCCGTCTTGTAGGCATACGGAAACAACACTATGACGGTCACCATTTGGTCATAGGAAACACTCTTCCGCGACGCTTTTTTTAGAATCATCATAACTACATAAGTGTGACGCGAGTTCCGCGACGATGGTGTTTTGGTCACAGATTCATCACGGAACTGAAATAGTGACGAATTTTGCACCTACCGTGACAAAAACAGTTCATCATGGTAGGTCATATCTCTACTAGTGTTAAGTTATGCTATGTTGGTGTAATCTAAGTACCTTATAATCTTTTCGCGCTTTTACTCTGATGTAATTTATTATGAAATATTGTAATTCTATAATGGCTTCGCAATGGGATCCTGTCGGAGGAAATCGGGCGGTAATGTAGCCCGGCAGGACTTTCTAGATCATTTGGGACACGGGCCCGGCTGTCAGAGGTCATTAGTGACAATGACAGGTGCCTGTGGGCCATGTGATTTAGGCGGTTCTGTCATAGTTGGTTTGCTACTACTTGATATGTGTACTTCTTTTTATTTCCTATCTCTTTATCTTTTCCTATATGATACTGATGCTTTTCTCATCAGTTGCTCCTAATTGCCACCCCCATCAGTTTCCCCATGGATAGCACAAGAAACGTCAAAATTCTAGTGTTGAATGTAAGAGGAATCAATTCACAGGACAAATGGGATGCTATAAGAGAGAAAATTACAGGGAGTGCCTGCCATATTGTTTGCCTATAAGAAACTATAAGAGAATTATTTGATCCCTTCTATCTTAAAAAATTTTGTCCTAGACACTTGGACAAATTCTTTTTTACCTTCTATTGGTGCTTCAGGAGGTTTAATTACAATTTAGAACAGTAGTATGCTCTCTGCCACTCTCATTCAAGCAAATAACTTTGTCATCACTGCAAAATTTGACTGCTCCCTCAACAACAACTCCTTTCATCTGACCAACATTTATGCTCCCTCTGCCTCTGACCAAAGGTTCAGTTTTGTCACTTGGATGCTCAATCTGGACAGTAACAACTTTGATGAATGGATCCTAGCTGGTGACTTTAACCTTTACAGATCACCTGAAAACAGAAACAAACCTAGAGGTAATACTAGTGAAATGCAAATGTTTAATGAATTAATCATTGATCTTGATGTTGCAGAAATCCCTTTTAGTGGTCAAAGATTTACCTGGAGCAACATGCAACCAGATCCCCTCCTAGAGAAATTGGACTGGGTTTTCACCCCCCCCCCCCACTTGGAGCTTTACCTACCCTGCAACAAATGTTCAGGTTCTCTCAAAACCCATATCTGATCATGTTCCTTTTAGCATTGGCACAAAAATTCCCAAGGCAAGGCAATTCAGATTTGAAAACCATTGGGTACAACATGAAGACTTTACAAGCATTGTAGATAATCATTGGAACAATGCAATGTTCTTTGCCAATCCTGCAAAAATCTTCAGTCAAAGACTCACGCAAGGTAGAAGTGGCCTAAGAACATGCAGTAGGAAATTTTCTAACCTAGCAAAATTGATTCACAACTGCAACTGGGTACTGATGCTTATGGATGGTTTAGAAGAACAAAAACCACTCTCTAATCTAGAGTGGCTTCTCAGAAACCCGATAAAATCCCACCTTAACCAGCTCCTTGAAAGAAAAAGAATATACTGGAAACAAAGAAGCACTGTCAGATGGGTCAACTTTGGAGATGAAAACACCTCCCTTTTTCAGTCTGTAGCTACCATCAATCACAGAAAGAACTTCATTGTCTCCCTCTGCAATTCAGAGAATGTTCTGATTATTGATCATGACCAGAAGGCAAATCACCTCTTTGATTCTTTCCAGAACAGACTTGGGATCAGTGAATTCTGTGGCATCGACTACAATCTGACAGAGCTTCTGAGTGTCCAAGACTTGTCCTCCCTTGATGAAACCTTCAGTCAAGATGAAGTGGAACAAGTCATCAAAGGTATGCCTAATAATGATCATGCTCCAGGCCCTAATGGCTTCAATGGTATGTTTATGAAAAAATGCTGGTCTATCATCAAATCTGATTACCTGAGGCTCATCACAGACTTTAGCAGTGGTCTCCTTGACTTGCAAAGCATAAACAATTCCGATATTGCACCGATCCCAAAAAGACAACCCTGCCAAAGTAGATGACTATAGACCAATCTCACTCCTCAACTACTCCTTCAAAGGGATCATTAAACTACTGTTCAACAAATTGCAAACAGTGCTACCTGACCTGATCCACTCTAATCAATATGGATTTATCAAAGGGAGATGCATCCAAGACTGCCTTGCCTGGGCATTCCAATTTCTCCACCTCCGCCACCACTCCAAAAAGAAAATAGTCATTCTGAAGATTGATTTTGAGAAGGCTTTTGACAAAATTGAACACCCCTTTATAATTGAAATCATGAGACACAAGGGCTTCTCAATTAAATGGCTTAACTGGATCAGATCCATCTTCAATTCAGCATCCTCAGCTGTCATTCTGAATGATCCTGTTCAAGTAAGGTCGTCATTCTGAATGGGCTTACTAGAAAAAGTTTTCAATGTAAGAGAGGTGTGAGGCAAGGAGACCCCCTCTCTCCCCTCCTTTTTGTTCTTACAGATGATTTCCTTCAAACCATTGTCAATAAATCCTGGTCTAATGGAGTGCTCAAACACCCTCTTAGTGATGATTTTGGAGAAGATTTCCTAATCAATTCAGTATACTGATGACACACTCTTAATTCTGCCCACTGATGGAAGGATCCTCTTTAACTTCAAAGGCATCCTTAGATCATTCTCTGATAGCTCTGGACTCAAGGTGAACTATCTCAAATCATCTCTCATCCCTATCAACATGAGTGAAGAGGAAACCTAACATCTTGCTAGCACTTTTGGATGCAGTATTGGCTCTATGCCATTCACCTACTTGGGCCTCCCTCTAGGTACTACCAGACCCACAATAAATGAGTTTGGCCCTATGCTCAACAGGATTGAAAAAAGACTTGGTGGAGTAAGTAAAATGCTATCATATCATGGAAAGCTAATCCTAGTTAATTCAGTTTTCAGTGCCTTACCTACTTCCTATATGTGCACTCTGCAGCTGCCTCCTGGAATAATTGAGCTGATAGACAAATACAGAAAAAGTTTCCTTTGGAATGGAGGTGAAATAAACAGAAAGGGCTCCTGTCTTGCTGCTTGGGAACTAGCCTGCAAAACAAAAGAAGGGGGTTTGGAGATCATTGACCTGAGAAAACAAAACTCAGCTCTACTCATGAAGTACCTTGACAAATTCTATAACCATGCTCAGATCCCTTGGGTTCAGCTGACCTGGAGCAAGCTTTACAATAACCCCAACACCCCTCCCCACGCCAAATGCCCCACTAGATCTTTCTAGTGGAAAGATGTGCTGAAACAACATGAAGAATTCAGGAAAATCACCACTTGTATCCCCTCCAAAGGTAACTCAATCATGATGCGGCAAGACAAGTGGAATGATGGGTCACTCAGTATCAAGTTCCCTGAACTTTACAATTTTGTGAGAAAACCTAAGAGCTCGATCAGATTTTTTTTAGACAAGGATGTATCAAGCATCTTCTTCTGCCCACTCTCTCCTCAAGCTTCTCTCCAGCTTAATGAAGTCAACTTGATCCTTCAGAACATGAATCTAGATTATCTGACTGATGACTCCTGGACCTACACTTGGGGATCCTCCTCCTCTTCTAAAGTCTACAAAATTCTCATGGGCACTCACCAAGTCTCTCCTCTTTTCAAATGGCTCTAGACAAGCAGTAATCTTGGCAAACATAAATTCTTTTTTTGGTTACTCCTGATTGATCGTCTCAGCACTAGAAACATTCTAAAGAGGAAAAATAGACAGCTCCCTAGCTACAACTGTGTTTTTTGTTCCCTTTGCGAAGAGACATGTTTTCACTTATTCTTTTCATGCCCCTTCACCTCTAGCTGCTGGAACTCGATCAACATCAGCTGGAATCTTGACCTTTATCCACTTTACATGATGTGTGAAGCAAGAAATCTCTTCAACAGCCATATTTTCAGAGAAATTGTCATCACTACCTGCTGGATCACGTGGACGACCAGAAATGGAGTAATCTTCGATGGCAAAAATTTCAATCTTGCACAATGGAGAAGGAGACTCAAGGAAGAGCTTAGCTTGGTTTGTATCAAGGCTAAGAGAAGGACAGCTGAGGCTTTAGAAAGTTGGTGCGAGAATAACCTCTAATGTATTTCTTTTTTCTCTTTTGGGCAATGCTTGCCTTGTGATTTTTGTACTCTTGTATCTTTGTTCATATATGAAATACCAAAAATATAGGTAGGGGGCTCCCCTGCCGACCCTTCTCAAAAAAAAAGAAATTCAATTTAGTGGCACGAGTAGAGCAATTATAATATTCCCCTCTTAATAGTACGGTTATCAAACCTAAATCACTCACACCCTCTATGGTGTCTTGAGTGTAAACCAAAAATGGCCCTACAATTTTATACCTTTGCCTTGAGCCCTTTTTTGCTTTCTCTATTTATTTTCCAAGCATGAGCACTTGATCAATCTTTTGGACCATCTCCATCCACCATGATGCATCAACTAGCTTCATCACTTGGATAGGACCACCTTGTCTAGTTCAACCACTTAGCACAAAGGCTAGTCCTAGGTTGTCATTAATTATCCAAAACCAAACATGGAGCTTTCAAAGAGCCGATTGGATTCGCTGATGAAAAACATTACAATCATTAGTAGCATGAGAATAAGAGTTATGAAATTTGCAATAAGCCTTCCTCTTAATCACATCTGCAGAAGGCATAATATAATGAGTTCTAATGTATCCAATTTTGAGCAATTCATCAAAAATACGGTCACATTTAGAAACATCAAAAGTAAACTTCACTTCTTCACCCCGATTCTTTTGAATCGGTTTGAGAGAAGGACATGTAGCAAGTTTATTCTCTGCTGCCCATCTAAATTCAGCAGCCAACACTTCTCTTTCCTCATCTGAAGAATCTGATTGACCATCTAAAGCATGCACATTTGAGCTGTGCGTTATATGAGTGTCATGACATTCTTTAAGGCGCGATTCCCAGAAAACGGCCCTCTCAACCAAATGATTAAAACTATGGAATTGAACATTCTCTATTTTATCTCGAATACTAGAACGCAAGCCATTGAAGCAAATATCAACCAGATCCCTCTCAGAGATCATCAAGTGGAAACATCAGTTCTTAATCTGATCCCTGCACCTTTTAAAGAAATCAAGAGCAAGCTCATCTCGCCCTTGACGAACCGATGTGAGGTGTGACAATCTAGTTTCTTAAACTCCAGTGTAAAAGTGACTATGAAATTTCTCTTCTAGTTGAGCCCAAGAACCAATGGTGCATGCCGGTAATAAAGTGAACCAGGCAAAAGCAGTACCAGTAAGAGATAGTGGAAAATTATGAATTCTCATGTGGTCATAGGCACTAGCTTCACCCAATTGAGCCAAAAACATGCTGACATGCTCCATAGAAGTTTTGGTGTCACTTTCACTAAACTTTTGGAAATCTGGCACCTTCCAACCATCAGGACCCTTTAAATAATCAAAGTGGACAGGGTATGGTTTGCGGTAAAGGTCTTGCTTGTTTTAATTGACACGCATATGCTTTCTTCCAGAGATTTAGACAATTCCTACTTAAACCGATAAATTGATCCGTAAAATTGTAGAAGGGGCTGCATTAGAACTTTACTGCATAGGGATAGCACTAGGTGACTTCGGCAGATGTGGAAGGATAGTGTTTTGCCCTGCCGAAGTTCTAATTGTTTTTGGTCGTTGTTCCGTTCGTGTAGAATGACCCGAACTATCACCAAAAACAACCATTTGATTAGATGGTCCAACACTAGTAGAATTTACTTTTGTTTGCTGCTGCATGTAAACTTTGATTCTCATAAAAATTAGTAGGCATTCCATACTCACATTGTTGAGAACTAGACACAACACCCGATTGATCTACATCAGTTGTTTTACCTTCTAACTTATCAAATCTAGCCATAATAATCATGCTCACAGTAGTAGTTAAGTTACTTTCAACACTTTTCTTATGACCATCTAACATAGCAACATATTTGGCATGAGTAGGAGATAAAACTTCATCAACTTGGGCTACTCATCAAGATTCACCTCGGTGTTTGTAGATGCAACAGCTAGAGCTTGAGCATAGTTGGGATCCTTGAATTGCTTCACCTTGTCGTGCTGATTCTTGGAGCAATGGTCGAAGAAATCCTTGCAAATGGCGTCGAGTTGGCTCTAAAGCTTCTTTTGGAGCTCTAATGGAATCTCATCCATGTTCTGAGGACACAAGATGTTCTTGCTGCTGACCTCTGTCTTGTCCTCATCACCACTTGACGATCCATCACTTCCCATGACGCTGGTAATAGATGGAAACTAGAGTTGACGCTTTGCCTTCCCTAGCGGAGTCACCAAAAAGTATGTTGACGACGAATCTGATCCATGCCAACACACCAGCGGGCCTTGGACGCCCAAAGAGATTGCTTGATCAACCTACAACGCAGCAAGAGCGTAGCGTAACCAGTCAAACATATCTAGAGATCGATAGGACCGATGTAGAGCTCGATCGTGGCTGAATAAGCTTCCGAACCACCTCCGGAAGGATCCGGCAGGAGGAAGCACGTGGAGGATCTCCTAGGACCAGCAAGGCCGCCTAGGATTGAATGAATCTCGTGGAGAGAAGCACCAGACAACAGGTAGAAGGGTTGAGGAGAGAAAAGGGGTAAAAGGAGTTGATATCGATTTTTGTTTCGATTGATAGGATGAGATCAATTAGACATGATCCTCTTGTTTATATAGATGGGGTGGTCTTCTCCCAGTAAAAAACAACTCCCAAACATAATCTCCAAGTTTCCCACGTCCAAAATATGTCCAAAACCGATTTTGAAGTCAAATCGGCTTAGGAAACAGGCCAAAATTGGCTTAGTCGGGTCCCAAGTTGGCTATGCCGATTCAGAGGGGCTGGTTTTAGGCTAAAAACAGCCTAAGTCGGCTTAGCCGGGTGGGGGACTCGGCTAAGCCGACTGGTACCTGGAAATTCTGGATGAAATCTTCCAAAATTCACAATTAATTCATCTGGACTCCAAACGAAGCAAACCATATATGTTTTTTGATAAGCTCAACGAGAGGAACACAATGGTGATATAAATTCTTGCATTTGAGGAACTTGGTCAAGTCGGTTTAGCCGACTTAGGTGGCCGGCCTAGCTGACTCCAGCAGGTTCAGCAGCCAAAATACCCTTTTTTGTGTCCAAACATCAAACGTGATGACCCAAGTATGCTCTCTAGTCTTCTTGATGTTAGAAACACGATCATAAATCCCATTATGCTCTCTCGGACAATTTTGAGTGTCAACAATAGGATTAGTATTTGGATTAGAATTCATATAAATATAGATATATATTAAAGTTATGATCTATTATGAGTAAAAATAATTTGTGCATATAATTCAAAAAAATCGTGGTTGTACTCTCTCTATTCTAAATTGTAAATCATTTCCTATGTATTTTTTAGACATAATGCATATGTAGAAGCTTAGTAAAAAGCTAAAAAGTCCAAACAACTTATGATTTGGGACAATGGGAGTATTTTAATTCCCTACAGACTTAATAGGACATTGTCATATTATTAACAATATTAACTTTTTTAGATGTTATGATCATCATAAAATAAATTATATCCATTAAAATTTATAGAAAATGTAAGAATATATATACACTATTTTTGTCTTTATTTTCTATAAACATCTATTTTTTTCTTCTTTCGTTGCAACACACTGATATATTTACTTAGTATATCCATATTTCAAAAACAACGTAGAAGAGTTTTATCTCCACGAAACACTTTCTATTTTATGAAACTCTTATCATTTCTCTTTATAAATATAGTGTTATGTCAGTATATCTAATATACCAATAAAACTCTTAGGAAACTTTCATTAAGAGGGTGTTTAGTTCCTCATTTCACCCAAAATATTATGGGTTTTGGTCCATCATTTTGCAAAATGAAACTAAACACCACCTATATTTTTTGACAAAAAGTTAATCATTCTTCATTTTGGATTTTGGCCTCAAGTGGCCAAAAGAAACCCAAAAGTGATGCTGCCTCCTCATTCACCCCATGAAAAATTTGGCATTTTAGATGAAACTGAACACATCCATAAAAAATTTGCATTTGCATTTCGTCAATCTAAAGAGTTAGCATTTTGCATTCCATCCTAAGATAGGTCTCAATCCATCCATGAACCATCCAAACAGAGCCTAAACTGACCGATCCATATCAGTTGGTCCTTGTCGACAAACGATTTCCAGTGGAAACCCTAAGGCCCAGGTCAGCCCATCCTACGGTTCCCACATCCCACCCCCCCCCCCATTTCAGCTTTTCTCCCATCCGCCGGCCGCCGCCCCCATCCAGCAGACCATGCAGGCACGCACGCACGCACCACCCGCACCCGCCGGCCGCCGCCCCCATCCAGCAGACCACGTAGGCACGCACGCACCACCCGCAGCACATTATAGGCTGTGCACGCATTCGCCGCTGCCATTCTTCCTTCCCCCTCGCCTCGCTATCGTCATAGATCGGTCGCCGCCGGTCACCATATCGAACCACCTTCTAGCCAGATGGGGAGCCCCTCTGTCTAATCTCTTCAATACCTCAGTTTAGCTGGAGTGTGCGGACTGCGCTACAACGGTTGTTTGCTCCTCTACGGCGCCGGCCGCCTCCCTGCCCTCACCTCCTACCTGGTATGATCTTTTTCCCCTTAGACGCGGCTTAGGTGCCGTAATTGTTCTGTGAACTTCCCTCAGAACATTAGGGACCTATGATGCACTTAACTGATCATCCAACGGACACTTATTGATTTCACTGTGGTGGTTCAAACGTACTATTGATCATAACGAACTTTCTGTAAGTGCAATCAAGCCCTAAAGTGGGTTTTGGTGAAAATGACCACGCGATTAGAAGACTAATGAGATTTATCGAGATGATGGGCAGGCAAAAGCATTAGGAGGATGTAATCTTATGCAGGTGAATCCCTAACATTTAAAGGATGCGGTATCCGGTTCAAAGGAGGTTTAAATTCGTTTTGATTTTGAAATTGAGTATAGGAAAGCCTTACTATTAAGGGGGTTGCAAAAGACAGGTTTGAAAGTGTGACCAAGTGCAAATCTCCACACCAAACATCCTCACTTCCACTGCCAAAGCCAGCTACAAAATTCCAGATAATTCTGTCCTCGTTTGGCAGCGTGGCACTGCCGGCCCTAGGCCCGGCACTGCCGCGACTTGTTTTGACTGTTAGACTCGAGGGGGCTTCTTAGCCTCCCTCATGTCGCCCCCAACGGTCATCTCTGCCATTTGCTCAGTTCTCAGACCAGAGAAGTCACTTTCTTGCTCTCTCTCACTCCCAACAAGCTCTCCACTCAAAAGTATGAATCCAAGTTTGAATCTAGAAGAGTGTGAGCTGAATCTTAGCAAGAACAAGCTTCTCCCCACTGATCTTCAACTTCCACAAGCACTTGGTTCGCGTTCAAGCCGGTGGTTTGCACTTGTTACTCTTGGAGCTTGCTCCTACCCGGTTAGAGCGTCGCCCGGTGAGCTTGCCAATCTTGTGGCAGCCCCGGGAGGTTTGTAATTACCCTCACAAGCTAGTGGAATCACCCCCTCTTTTTAAGAGTTAACTCTCTTGATTTGAGAACGAGGATTGGATTTTGTGAACCCAAGTTTCCTTTGTGGAACCTCAACAACGTGGAGTAGGCAAGCCTTTGTGGCGAGCTGAACCACGGGTTAAATCTTATCACTTGTGTTGCTTGTTTTATTCTCTATTTGTTGAGTTTCTTGACTTCTAGGGTTTGGTCCCGATCTACGAATTGGTGGTGTTCTAACTGCAAGGAAAGGGTGTGTTAGGGTCTACACATACCCGGGAACATCAGTAATTTGTTCGATCTAAATTTCCCCAAGCAGTTTTTGAATTGTGTAGAATTTGCTCTGCGAGGTCCAGCACTGCCACTCTGGTAGCAGCAGTGCCGGGCAGCCCGGCAGTGCGGCTCTACAGGCCGACACTGCCGCGCTTGTTACTAAC
The DNA here is from genome assembly GCA_038502445.1 of Eremochloa ophiuroides. Lineage (NCBI taxonomy): Eukaryota > Viridiplantae > Streptophyta > Magnoliopsida > Poales > Poaceae > Eremochloa > Eremochloa ophiuroides. The sequence continues at coordinate 43,361,036 of JAHLJS010000003.1, forward strand.
CTCCGTTGGCGAAGATTTTTCACAGGCCTTTTTAACCCCCCCTTCTAGGCCAGTCCGTGATCCTACACTTTCATTCATAGTTGTTGAGTCAGAAGTTCGGGGGCAAAACCCACCTGATGGAGTAGTATTTCAAGTACTATTGAAAGGATTTTTTTTCATTTTTTTCATTAAGATCCCATGTTTATCAGTTTATGTATCTGTTTCTGAGGAAAAAGTAGGGTTTTTTCCCATTTTTTTTGCATTAAGATCCCATGTTTATCAATTTATGTTTCTGTTTCTGAAAAAGTATGTTCTCTGCTAGAATATTGCTCAGATTTTGTCCAAACTATTATTCTTTCTGGTAAGTTATGCTCTGATTTGTAGTCCCCGTTGGAAGCAATCAAATATTTTTACTGATATCATTCAGTTATGTGCTTCTGTTGTTGTGATAGCTTTAAATGTTCTCCATGGACTGGAATCTTAGACGTGCTTAGGCTGCTGTACCTGCAAACTGTCCTCTTTATTTGGTAAGTTCACATTTTTATTGATTTGTTTGTATTCTCCCTGACTTGTGCTGAGAGTAATAAAATATTTCAGTGATATTCTGCCCAGTTACTGTATGCATTTGTTGTTTTAGATGGTTGCAGTTTGCTTGTTTTCCTAGTGTGATCCATTCATAAGGTTCTTTATTGTTTACATGAGAATCTTAAACATTGAGTTACCATTATTGTCTCTTCCCCTAGAGCACTTGCTTTGGTTTGTTTTATCCCCTCCTAAAGATCCTTTCTTATTAAGTTACCCTTTTGATTTTCAGTGACCTTTTGATTTTCAGTGACATTTTTTATTAGCCAGGTGGCATAGTCTGGTTCTAACTCTTATTCCCCTATCGACACTAAAGCTCCCATAGTCCCATCTTTCCTTCTATTCCCTAATTCAGTGCTTCCCTCATGTTGGCTGATCTTGTTTGTTCTAACTAGATGATACCCGCACGTTGCTGCGGAAATTTCTATAACACTATTTATGAGAAGATTCATAGAGTGAGAGATGATTAAAATATGGAATGCTCCCCCCTCCTCATATTAGAATTTTCGTGACCATGGTCGTATGAAACATACCTATGTTACACATGCTAACAGTGAAAATCAGATGGTACATAGGAGTACTTTGATAACATGTGTTCAACAGTGAGCCTGCATCGTTGAAGGAAAAGCAGCATCACTTGCTATATTATCATCCTTGTTCTTTCTGGATTTCTCTCATGGTGGGCCTTCGAAAGCCATCATGCGTTAGTCGCCATTAACAACCTTCTTCCTCCGATTCTCAATTGCTGGTATAATAATGTTGCATTGGGGCTTGGTGCCATCTTTCAGCATTATTTGTTCTGCTTCTGTACGACCACTCCTGCCACACATCTAATAATGTCATTGGCTATCCATTCCAACCCAAATGGCCAAACCATATACATACTGTTTGGGGGGAGGATATGGATTATCTACTAATTAAAACATGGATATGGGTAGGGTAGAAAAGAGTAATACCAATTACACCCATACGCCCCATACTAGTGTACACATCATTGATCATCTTCTTCAATCCTAGCGATTCTCTCAATACCCTCAAAGAAGTCTAGCGTGAAGCATGTAAGTCGGTGCGGCGTGCTCTCACAGCCCTTCTATGCTCTGCCGATGCCGTAGCCGTCGTGTCAGATGGCGGTGGAGAGCGGCACGTGCTCCGCCGCGGCGCCATTGCAGGCCACGCCCCAGCATGCTTGGAGGCCAACTACGTCCAGGTGCCCAGGTTGGGGCTGCGACCACTGTGGATGGTGTTGACGAAGTGTCCGCTGCAGCGCTCCTTGAAGTGCTCCTCATTGTCATGATCGTCGACACTGCTTCCTCCACCCCACTTCGTCACGCACGTGCCCGTGCGGGAGCCCATGCTGCTCGACCCGGCGCGCCTCGACACCACGTTGCTATGCTTGGCCAGCCGATGGGAGGGGACCCTGCAAGCATGCGGAGCCTGTGCGCCATAGCACAACGTTCGTCCGACTGAAGAAAAGAGACTATATATAGCCTTAGGAAATGGAAGAGAACAAGGCAATGATGGGACAACAAGGAAACTATCTGGAAGTCTATCATGGTTATTATAGAGTCTTCTATTAGATTACTTGTGTAAGCATGTTTGGTTTTGTTATGGTTTCATTAGCATTGTCTTACTGAAATCGATTATGTTTACTTGATTCTTTTCCCAAATTTTATTATCTGCTGTGCTCTGGTTGATCTCTTGATTGGCAGGGATTTGACTTGAAATGAGATTTATTCCCCTCAAATCTCCTTTAATTCCCCTCAAAACGAACAAGGCCTAATAGTAATACCGTGGGGCGGTCTTTCCCCACTGACCAAGTTTCTTTTGTCTGCTGCACTAATTTTGCCATTAAAAAGATTTTATTTGGTGTCTCTATAAAGATTGTCCTTTGTTGTTTCATCATGTTCATGATTGTTGTATGTTTTTTCACATCTCAATTTCTCCCTAGAGATTTGGGTGAATCATAATTTGTCTAAGATAGCGGTCTGATTTTTTGCCAATGTTTGTCAAGTTTCACATTTCTCTGGTTGCAGCAAGCTCCAAAATCATCTTTCCTGTTTCCCTTTATTTGCGGTAACCCAATTATCAGCCTCTTTCCATCTTTCTTTGTTCTCAGATTATCTGTGAAGTTATTATCCCCTTTCTGTTTATGGAGCACTAAACTCCCATCGCATGCCAAGCTCCATCTTGCACAAAATAGATGACAAGCAGTTACTGAATTCTTATTGGGAAGCCACCAAGTCACAGTGCTTCCATTGGCAAGTGCTGCATGACAGCTGCGGCATCGACTGCTGCCAGCTGAAGGAACCATGGCACAGGGTAGGTGGCTAGAGCAATAATATATAGGCTTGGTGAGGGGAGAGAGAATATATACATCCAGTGATAGCTAGGTGTTGCAAGTGAGTATAAGCATGTCTGATTCTTACTGGGGAAAAATGGAAGTTTGAAAATTAGGAGACTTGGCAGTAAGTACGAAGTTTGTGTTCCACTCTCAAAAAGACAGGAGAGCAAAATAGGTACAGGAACTATCAATCTATGACCTTTCTGCTTTACCACTTGGGCCACATGAGTGTCGCCAATCTAGGTTGCTTCTTAGTTCCTTTTTATGTTTTTTGCTAGCAGTTAACCATTCTGAGATATGGTTCAATGGCCTTGGCGCTCCCCTGTTCATGATCTGATCAGTTCTTATTGTACTCACTTAACCTGGCATTATTAAGCTATCTGTAACTTTGATTTTACTAATAAAGGTCTGCAGGAATTAAACTGTTATATTAAACACATGTCTTCTGGTTAGTTCTAAACCAGTATATCACAGTTCTTGTACCAGTATATCACAGTTCTTGTACCAGTATATCACAGTTCTTGTGCCTTTTACAGTCCTTGTGCCTTTTAAATTCACTTATCCGTGACACTTTTTCTCCCTATTTTGTAGCTGCTGCCTCAGTGGTGACGTAGCTCAATTTCTGCTCTACAAGCTCCCAAAGCTGTTAGGAATCATACGAGGTGGATTCTGTGGGACTCTAATGTTAATGAGAAAGTGCAGTATAGTTCAATAATCTCCAACCTCTTCAGTGCCAGCCTGATAGCTAAAGAAAATACTGCATCTTGGCTTCCAGAAGCTCAAGCTAGTGGCTCCAACTTCCAGTACCCCATTCGGCTAGTTCTGGAACGCTGCAACTCCTTGCGTATGTTTCCTCATCTCCCAGTTGCCAGCACCATTTCTTGAATTATGGAGTTATTACATGCCCTTGTCCACGCCTAATGTTTATTGTTTCTCCTTTTACCTTCATAGATTTTGAGAGAAACTGATCAGGTCAGACTGGCAAGAGAACAATAACCTATGATGTCCTCAAAGATGCGAAGATTCGTACATCTTATTGCCAATGATCTAAAGGGCAGCTACACTCGATATTGGACCTCTGTTTGCTGGTGCTAATGTGGGCACAGGGAGTCAAGTTGCTCGTCTTCCACGACCCCTTGTTTGCTTTGAGTCCTCTAGCAAGACCAGCCGCATGGAATTTTTCCATCTTGGAAGCAAGATTGTTGGTGTCAATCATGACCGACACACTACCTTGTTTGACACAGTAACTTCGGCTGTGCGCATGGGACCGGACCTGCAACATGGCAAGTCTGTTGATCCTGCTTGGGCTGCTATGGGGGGCAGTCTCTACCTCATCAACATGTTCCCAGAGGACTATGGGACTTCGTGCTTTGAAGCCCTGCGCTTTGACAGTTGCATTGATGATTGGTCGTGGGATCTACTCCCCTCACCACCGTTCCTGGACATGCCATTTGAGAGTGACTGTGACATCCAGAGTTATGGAGCTGGAGATGACAAAAACATATGGATATCTACAGAGGGCAAGGGCACCTATAGTTTTGACATTACAACCGGTGTGTGATGTAAGGTCGGTGGCTGGGCACTGCCTTTCGAGGGCCGAGTGCAATACATTCCTGACAACAATCTGTGTCTTGGATTCTGCAACCAAACCATGAACTTGTGCTCGGCTGAGCTTACTGTCGGGGCTGGGGCCTTGGAACCTCCAGTGCACCGGAAGGTTTGGGATGACGAAGATGTTGATGGCTATATAGCTGCTGGATGGTATTTGGCACGTTCCCACCTAACATATCTAGGCTGCGGAAAATTCTGCGTTACCAGGTTCTTTGATACCACGCATGACTTTTGCCAGCCCATGCACCACGTTGCTGTCATGACAGCCGTGGAAGCAAGACTGAACTCTGGTACAGGGGATCTGGAGATGATTAATAAGGCTTCCAGGCGCTACAAATTCGCACTGGGCACAAGGTTCGGCTGGGCACTGTAAACTGTTGTGCAGCTAGCCCATGGATTTTGGGTAGTGGAAATCTTTCGATGTATCGTTGCTCAGTAGTTATTCCATCCCGGATGGAATCTTTAGCATAAATGGTGTTGCGTGAACTAGAAGGCGCAGCGTTTGTTACTTTGCATAGCTTATTGTAATAACATATGCCTTCCGTTATGTGGTATGCTGTATGCATTTAAGACTTTTCTATTTCTATAAATAGAAAAGGGTTGAGTTGGGCCAGGCAAGGCTCCTGGGTCAACGATGTTCACGCCTGCCTAAATCTGCAATCTGCATATTGGTTCGCCTACATTATTTTGGCGTTCGATCCCTCTGACTTGTGAGCGTACATCTGCCACGTACCGTCGTCCGACGACCCATCAACTGGCCACTGTTATCGAACGGCCGGTCGGGTCGGGTGAGGTCAGGTGTGGTCGTCTTCGAAAACCTAACCTAAGTGACCATGCACGCTGCGCGGCCGACTCGTGTGTCATACCATACATATTCATGTGCAGGTACATGGTCAAGTTGCGTGCCTGCGTACGTCTGTGTACGTACGTACGTACGTTGACAGGTACTGGTACGTGACGGACCCATATCGATCGAGCAGCCGCATGCGTGCGTGCCCAACACAAGAACCACCACGGTGTGATGCACGGTAGCTAGCTGCCTGCGTGCGGCGAACCGGCGAGTGCTTGCATGCGTATGCGTGTCCATGCATGGGTCTAACTCGTGTGTGTGGACGGACGACAAGATATGTGGGCCGTCGTCACTCGGCATATATTGGCTTCCCTCAGTTTCCTGTACGCGTGCATCATGCATGCCGTACGTGGTGGTGGTGTGTGAGCCCGGCCCATTGTTTCGAGACAAAAACAGTGTGCTGTGCGGCGGTGCACGCGCGCGCCGCCGGATTGTTAACCAGCTGAATGTGTCCTGTCTGAATGTGTCCCATACTACTCTGCTTCCATTTATTGCTATAATAAAAATGCGAAGGAATCGGGGGGCATCCGCCACAGATCTCAATATGTTCAGATTATCTATCAAACGGTTATTAAGGTGGGACCTCCTTACCTCTTACCTGACAACGTGTTCCCCTCCGCGTCGAACGCTGCGCGAAACTTGTTTAGCTTCCTTCCCTCCGCTGCGAGGCGTCGCGTCGCTACCGCGTAACCACACACCCCCGCCCTCCGCGTCGCCTTCCCTCGCGACACCGCCAACCGCCGCGCTACATCGTCTTTGGCGCTTCACTCCCTCCGTGCCCGCGACAACTGCCGGTGGTCGGACAATGCTGTCGTGGCGAGTGGGATTTGCGACTGCGACCAACGCCACGCAAGTAAACACCCCGGCTCGCGCACGAACAACCGCAGCGGAGAACTGCATCACGGGACGGGATCAACAAGACAACAATCGGTCGGAGCAGGGTCCTGGTGTGGACTCCAAATCGATCGGCTCCCTTCTTCTCGTCGACTTCGTCTCCAGGCACCCTGCGGAGTACGGGTTCGCTCACCGCGTGGGCGCTGCTTCCATGGGGGCAGAGGCAGAGGCAGAGGCGCCGCTGCCAGCGATCTTGGCGAGTCCGATTTGTAGTTCTGTTTTTCCCTCTGGCCCTTGAATCCGATAGTCTGTTGGTTGGTTGTTGCAATCTGCTATGGCCTCCTTGCTAATCGAGTCCAGGTACCCGGAGGACCTGTGTCAGTACTCCTACCATCGGCGAGGCTTCCGGTTCTACTCAGAAGGACGACGAGGCAGCGGCCCAAGTAGAAGGATGGCCCAAGAGAATGCTCAAGCCCAATCGGCTGACCACAGGCCCTGAATGGGGGATGTAATGTGAGTTCCTAGTATATAAAGGAGATGAGAGGAGGAAGAGATCAGAAAATTGTAAACTGAAAACCCCTGCCAATTCAAATCCCATCTCGTTGCTTGCTCTCCACTCTTCTCCCTTCATCTTCTTCCTCAATCCTGATCCCATAGCTAACAACTGGTATCGGAATCTCGTATACCCTGGCATCTCCTATCCCCACCCCTGCGACCCACTCCCATTTCACCCGGTTCCAACGCTCCCGTGGCGCCATGGATCCGAATTTCAAGATGATGTTCGATGAACTCGCTCGCCTGAACAGCCGCTTCGACGACCAGGACGAGCGCTGGACGCGCCGTTTCGACGAGCAGGACGAGCGCTGGTTGCGTCTCGAGCGTACTCTCGTGGAGCGCGCTTCCATGGTCGATGCTCGCCTCGGCGCTGTGGAGGCGTCCAACTCCTCCAACGCCGTCGCGTTCTCACGGCGACTCGCCGACTTGGAGTCTGCCCCGGCGGATCCCAAGGCCCTGGCCGTGGAACGTCGCCTCTCATCCCTCGAGGCTAACTACGTCGACCGAGATGCGGAGCTCACGCAACGCCTCGACGATCTCGAAGCCCTCCAAGTCCTCCCTGACAAGGACGGCCACGTCGCGAAGCTGGAGGCTGGGTTGGCGGACGCCCGCGCCCACATCGCCCAGCTGTCGAAGTCTCGCGATCGCGAGGTGTTCGACGAAATGTCTCGCAAACCGGGAATACTTCCGACTCCAAACATGGCGGCCGCGCGCTCACCTGCCAGACTCCCCGCCGATCGGCCCGTGGTTGGGCACCGCGTCGCATCGACTACACGGGATTCGGGATCCGGTGTGGTTACCACCTGGATCCCAGTCCCGGCCAAGGGTATGTGCCCTGCTTCACCTGCTCAGTTTATCCTTTCACCATCGCACGGTCCACCCTGCTCATGTTCCCCATCCTCCGCTGCGTCCTCGTCCACCAGATTTCCACTCACCTTCCCAACACTCGAGTCGTTTACCCAAGTTTCCGTTTCCTCGGTTCGACGGCGACAACCCTCGTCGTTGGCGTAAGCGCGCCGAAAAGTACTTTCGTATGTACTCCGTAGAACCTGACTTATGGATTTCTATTGCTGAGATGCATTTTGATGATGCTGCGTCGTTGTGGTACCAGTCGGTTGAGGCCCAACTCATCGACTGCTCCTGGTCTGATTTCTGTGCTATGCTTCATGATCGCTTTGATCGAGACCAGCATGAGGCCTTAATTCGCCAATTTTTCCATGTCAGACAAACTTCCACCCTAGCTGAGTACATACCCCGTTTCACCGCTATTGTTGACCATCTTAAGGCTTACTCACCACACCATGATTCGCTGTACTTCACTATGCGTTTCATCGATGGCCTACGGGCGGATATTAAAGCGGTTGTTATTGTTCAGCGCCCCAAAGATTTGGATACTGCTGCTACTCTTGCTTTGTTACAGGAAGAGGTGGCTTCTACTCCATCCAAGCACGCTCGTGGTGGTGATTGGCCTACTACCTTCAAGCCCAAGCTGCCGCCGCCAACGGCTCTTCCTCTACCGGCTCCTCCTCATCCTCGTGGCGAGCGGCCTTCCCAAGCCGCTGCACCGGCGTTGCCAGCTCCTCCTCCTAAGGCCAAGCTCTCGGCGATCAAAGCATACCGCCGCTCTATGGGTTTATGCTTCAAGTGCAGTGCTAAGTGGAGTAAAAATCATGTCTGCGCCCCTGAAGTACTGATGGCTGTCGAGGCTCTCTGGTCTTCATTGACAGATTCTGATTCTGATGATCCGACTGCCACAGAGTCCCCTCCCGAACAAGTGTTTATGGCTATTTCCAAATCGGCAGTTGCTGGGTCTGTATCGAGCCGTGCAGTTCAGTTCCAGGGAATGGTGCAGCATGTTTCAATCTCTATCTTGCTTGATTCTGGCAGTACCTCTTCGTTTATCAGTTCGTCATTGTTGCCTCTGCTACAAGGCGTCATTGTTGCCTCTGCTACAAGGCGTGATCACTGACCCGGTTACTTGCAAGGTTCAGGTTGCTGGCGGGGAACAACTTCAGTGTTCCTAGATATTGCGGCAGCTTCAGTGGTCCATTGCCTCCTGTCATTTTCAGTCCGATTTTCATGTATTGGCTCTTACTTCTTTCGACATGGTTATTGGCATGGATTGGTTGGAATCCTTTAGTCCGATGTTTGTGGATTGGAAGGCTAAGTGGATTTCCATACCCTATGGTGGGCAGTCTGTGGTGTTACATGGGACTGCTCCGGAGTCGCCATCCCAGTTTCTGCTCCATATTTCACAGATGGACGTCTCTGATATTGTTGCTCAGGCACAGCCCGAGTTGCCGCCGGAGGTTCAGCACTTGCTTGACTGCTTTGCCACTCTGTTCGAGCCACCCACTTCACTGCCTCCATCCAGGGCTTGTAATCATTCAATACCACTGATACCTGGTGCTCAACCTGTGTTCATGCGACCGTACCGCTACCCCCCATCTCTGAAAGATGAGATCGAGAAGCAAGTCCATGAAATGCTGTCCCAAGGTATCATACGCCCTAGTGCCAGCCCGTTCTCTTCTCCTGTCTTACTTGTCAAAAAGAAGGATGGTTCTTTCCGCTTTTGCGTGGATTTCCGTCAGCTCAATGCTATCACTTGCAAGGCCAAATTCCCTGTTCCAGTTATTGATCAGTTAATGGATGAATTGTCTGCTGCTAGTTGGTTTTCTAAGCTAGATCTTCACGCCGGCTTCCATCAGATCCTGCTACAGCCGGGTGAGGAGTTCAAAACGGCCTTCCAAACTCACTTGGGCCAGTATGAGTTTCTGGTTATGGCATTTGTCCTCACAGGCGTCCCAGGAACCTTTCAGAATGCTATGAATGTTACTCTGTCCCCCGGCCTCCGGAAGTTTGTGATTGTGTTTTTCGATGATATCTTGGTATATAGTCCTACTCTAGAGTCCCATGCTGAGCACCTGCGTATGGTCTTTCAGTGGCTAGCAGCGGATCATTGGAAGCTCAAAATGTCTAAGTGCCTATTCGCTCAGCGATCGGTGGCTTATCTAGGTCATGTGGTGAGTGTTGCTGGCGTATCTACTGACCCGGCTAAAATCGAAGCCGTGCTTCACTGGCCTATTCCCAAGAACCTCAAGGAGCTGCGTGGTTTCCTTGGCCTTGCTGGTTACTACCGTAAATTTGTCAGGCACTTTAGTATTCTGGCCAAGCCATTGTCTGACCTCCTTCGCAAGGATACTATGTTTGTCTGGACACCAGCTCACGATACTGCCTTCTTGGTACTCAAACAGGCATTGGTGGCTGCTCCTGTATTGGCTCTCCCAGATTTCAGCCTTCCGTTTCACACTGAAACAGATGCCTCTGCGGTTGGGATTGGAGCAGTTCTTCAGCAACAAGGGCACCCCCTCGCTTATATTAGCAAGGCCCTGGGTCCGCGCAATCAGAGCTTGTCGACCTATGAGAAAGAGTATTTGGCCATACTCATGGCCGTCGAGCAGTGGCGGCACTATTTGCTTCAGGGTGAATTTTTCATCCACACAGACCACAAGAGCTTGATCCATTTGAATGAGCAACGACTTCATACTCCTTGGCAACAGAAAGTCCTGACCAAGCTGCTGGGACTCAACTACAAGATACTGTACCGCAAGGGCGTCGACAACTCCGCTGCTGATGCCTTGTCTCGCCGCGTCCACCCCTCCTGTCTCATGGCTATTTCTTCTGTCACACATGAGTGGTTGACGGCTGTCGTTGATTCTTATTCATCGGATGAGTTTGCTCAGTCCTTGCTCACAGAGTTGGCAGTGGATTCCAGTGCCCGCCCTCCTTATTCATTGCTGAATGGCGTTATTCGTTATAAAAACCGTGTGTGGCTTGGCTCAGCCCCGGCAGTACAGCAACGCGTGCTCAATGCTCTACATGCCAGTCCCGTGGGTGGTCATTCAGGTGCTCCTGTCACTTATCAGAAGATTAAGCAGTCCTTCTTCTGGCCGGGCATGAAATCTGCTGTTTGGCAGTATGTGCAGAATTGCCACATTTGCTTAAAAGCGAAACCCGATCGAGCCCGCTCCCCAGGTTTGCTCCAACCTCTGCCCTTGCCTTCTGCATCCTGGGAAGTCATATCTCTGGACTTTGTGGAAGGTCTTCCTCGCTCTGGTTCTGTCAATGCCATTTTGGTCGTCGTCGATAAATTTTCTAAGTTCGCTCATTTCATACCATTGTCCCATCCTTTCACGGCCTTCTCAGTAGCTCGTTTGTTCCTGGACAATGTTTACAAACTTCATGGGCTGCCGCGAGTTATTATTTCGGATAGGGACAAGGTCTTTACCAGCTCTCTCTAGCGCTCATTGTTTCAGTTAGCTGGAACTGTCCTTCATATGAGCTCTGCCTACCACCCACAAACCGACGGCCAAACAGAGCGAGTTAACCAGTGCCTTGAGACATTCCTCCGCTGTTTTGTTAATTCTTGTCCTACCAAGTGGGCTCAGTGGATTCCCCTTGCCGAGTATTGGTATAACACTAGCCACCATTCTGCTATCGGCCGTTCCCCATTTGAGGTGCTCTATGGTTTCCCACCTCGGCACTTGGGCACTACTCCTGCATCAGTTTCTCCTGTCCCTGACTTACAGTCTTGGTTGGAAGAACGTCGAGTTATGCAGGCTCTGGTTCTGCAACATCTCAGTCGTGCTCGAGACCGTATGAAGAAGCAAGCAGAAAAGGGCCGCTCTGAGCGATCTTTTGATGTTGGCGACTGGGTCTACCTGAAGATTCAGCCGTATGTCCAGGCATCATTGGCTTCAAGGTCTTCTCAGAAGCTGTCATTCCGTTTCTTTGGGCCTTATCAGATTCTCAGTCGCGTTGGTGCTGTGGCTTACAAGCTGGCTCTCCTGGCTTCTGCTCGTATTCATCCGGTGTTTCATGTCTCCCAGCTAAAACGCTCTCCGGGTGATGCTCCAGTTTCTTCGACCTTGCCCTCTGCTTTGTCTGCTATTCAGGTGCCCATACGCATTCTGCAGCGTCGCTGGACGTCGGGTGATAACCCAACGGAGCAAGGCCTCATCCATTGGTCGCACATGCCGGCGGACCTGGCGACCTGGGAGTCATTGGAGCCTCTTCGCCAGCAATTTCCGCGTGCTCCGGCCTGGGGACATGCCGGTTCCAAAGGAGGGGAGAATCTCAGTACTCCTACCATCGGCGAGGCTTCCGGTTCTACTCAGAAGGACGACGAGGCAGCGGCCCAAGCAGAAGGACGGCCCAAGAGAATGCTCAAGCCCAACCGGCTGACCACAGGCCCTGAATGGGGGATGTAATGTGAGTTCCTGATATATAAAGGAGATGAGAGGAGGAAGAGATCAGAAAATTGTAAACTGAAAACCCCTGCCAATTCAAATCCCATCTCGTTGCTTGCTCTCCGCTCTTCTCCCTTCATCTTCTTCCTCAATCCTGATCCCGTAGCTAACAACCTGGCGTACGATGGCACTGGGGGGTGGATGCACACGGGGTGTGCGACTGGTAGGTCCTGACGGTGAGCATGCTAGGCGGGGACGTCGAGGACAGGCGGCCGCCCGCTTGGTGTTGTGCTCGCCTGTACTTGTATGCTGCAGGGCGTGCCCTCGACGATCGTCCATGGCCATGTCCATTACGCCGTTCCTCGGCCGGCGCCACAGGATGGATCGTCCAGGACTCCAGGCCGTGTCCACTACGCCGTTCCTCGGCCGGCGCCACGGGATGGAGTTGGTTCTAGGTGCGGCGCTTACTGCGGTGTTGTCGAAGGCGCTGCTGCCTGCCCATCGCGGTATCAAGGTCAGGACGTACCTGCCGAGGGCACCCTCCATCCTCCAACCCCCGCACCACCCGGAAGGACACCCATGGTAGATCTCGATCAGTAATTGGATCATGCATCAATTCCTGTACTACATGATTTTTAGTACATCTTCTCTCTTCTTGATATACTTCATATTCATATTCATACTTGCCTGTGAACTCTGAATCTTTTGCGAAGCTAAGATTTTTGAAAATGATGTATATGTGTTTCATTCTTTTCCACTCTGGTTATTGTGTGCCAATAGTTACAGCTTCAATTTATTCTGAAGTTTGAAGGATGACGTGAAGAGATATTGTGCTTTTAACTCTTTACTCATTTGTTTATTGGTCTTCAAACATGAGGTTATACTTTAGATTAGGATTCAGGCAAGCAGGAGCACAGGTTTTTCACACATCTGCAGCAGAGGGGAAATAGCATCACCTTTGCCTTCTTTATTGGAGAACTGTCAACAAATAGAAGCAACTTTTCCAGAGTCTTTAATGTTCAGATGCAACGAGAGCTAGGGGTATGTACCTGAGAGTATATTCCTGCAACTAATATTTTTCTCCCTTTATTTAAGATAACTATTTTTTCAAGATCGTTCCAGGTCTTTGGTTTCCTAAATATGCAAATCAATACATGTGAAGTGAACTATTTTTCTGTAAAGTGAAAATCTTCAATCAGACATGGCAACGAGGCACAACATCCTCTCCACTAATTTCCCGTCGTCCATCAAAGGTGATACATATCCTATTGTTATAAATCCTCTTATTTTATTATTCTACCATCATTATGTTCATCTTATTACCCACTGGATCCAAAATGCTTTGGGTGTGACAGTTAGTGTTTCTAGACCGAGAATGTAGTTGCTAAACTCTGGGTTGCACCCTTATCTCATATTCACCAGGTGACCAAAAAAATAGTTAATGTGAAGAAGGGGTAAAATAGTTAATGTGAAGAAGGGGTCTTGTATGATCGACATCACCATGAAATACTTGTTAGGAGAATCCATTATCTTGCTGAGCCTGTAGTGACACTGCTTGGTTCTGTTCATCTGATCTTTGAGCAGCTGCTTTTTAGTGTGACACTACTGCATAGTTAGAAAAAAAATGCGCTGATAAGGGTATCTTTCTGTTAAATGCCCTAGCAGTTTGATATAGAGCATGATTTGTTGGGAATATGCCCTAGAGGTAATCATAGAGATGATGATATTCCAATTGTATCTATGACATGCATTAAGTGTTCATTGAATATCCATTATAGACAACTTGTGTTGATTGGCAATTATGTGAATTGTTTGTGGAACTCAATTACTTGAATGGTTATTCTGAAGTTGTCCCTGGTCGGCATTCTTGTGAGAACACACTTGAATATTAGACCAGCACATGTATTAGTTGATGGCTATATTTCACAAGTCATAGACATGGAGATGTCAAACTAATAATGTGAGCACATGTGAGACATGTAGGCTGGAATGACCCAACTTGAGAAAGTCTCTACTCACATCATATATGTTATGTCCTTAGACTTGAGATTGTGGTATGTACTCAAGATGTGAAACGGCCTACTTAGGGACTGTCAAATGCTGCTCCATAACAGGGTAGTTATGAAGGCGGTCTTCGGGTGGTCGGGAAACATGCTATGAGGCATAGACAGTCAAGATGGAATTTGCCCCTCTCTATACGAGAGAGATATCACTGGATCACTCAAGTGATTGGATCAACAAATGCATGGCCGTGCTTGGGTTAAGTGTTAACCCACGAGTTGAACCATATATCGAGTGGCAAAGGATCATGTTATTCTTTCTCTGTTTCCAAGACTATTGACGGTGTTTTGAGGTGGAATTTTATGGCATAACCATCGTCAACAATCTAAACCTAACTAGAGGTGTACTAGTCTTCTTCTTGATTGCTAAGCTCTAGAGAGGTGATCCATTCAAGGGACTCCTCTCCTGAGATCTATTCTGGAGATGAATAATGATTTGTAGATTGGTAGATCTGCCACAGGGGGGTCTGCCCTTGCTTATATAGCTCGGTGGGATGAACCGCAGCCCTTGGATCAAACCAACTTGAAACAATGGTCGAGATGCATCGTAGAGGTCGGTTGGAGATCCAACTTCGAAGGAGACCAACAGGTGGGACCCACCTGGGCCGGCCGGCCCCACATGGCAGGCCAGTCGGCCTGGCCCAGTGCCAGGTAGCCATGTCCTTTGCTCTGGTGTCCTCTAGAACCTTCCCATCAATTCTTGCGGAAATCCGACTTGATTTGGTTCGGTTTCTTGACTCCTACTCTTCCTCGGTTATTTCTAATCCAATCCCTGAAAAATAACAATTCACCAAAGTTGTGGAAATTATTATGTTAGTCCAGAAAACTCTTGCTTGGTGATGATTCCGGTGTCTTCTAGAAGATTCAAAGCGTATCCAAAGTGGACTCTCTCGTCGGGACTCCAAATATAGCAAGTGATATGTCCGTTTCGATCATCTTGACGAGCTCTTCATAATGGTGTGCTCTAATTCTTCATCTAAGGTACTTTTCTATGATAAAATAAGGATAATCCTGCAATAAGTGAAAATACCAACACTTGTGGAACTTGTTAGTTTCAATACCCTATAACTATGCTTTATGATCTATTTCAGATGTTATTAAGCAACAATTAATAGGTATATTTAATCATTAGTAAGCATCAACATGGTGTCAATGGATTAGGGATGTGGTTTCTGGGGGAACAGTTAGTGTGAAAATTAATAACAAAATTGGCTCTTATGTCAAAAGTCACAAAGGAGTCAGACAAGGAGATCTGTTGTCTCCAATCATGTTTAACTTTGTGGCGGACTATCTAACCAGGATGATTCATAAAGCACAAGCAAATGGTTTGATTACTCAATGGATAGCTATTTTACAATACGCTGATGATACGATTATCTTTCTTAAACAAGATTTGGAAAATGCTAATAATATGAAAGTGCTGCTATATCTTTATGAGATGCTTGCTGGTTTGAAGATTAATTTTAGTAAGAGTGAGATTCTTATGATCAATGATGATAGTGGCTGGGACCAAAAACATGCAGAGATTTTTAATTGTCAGGTGGGGAGTTTCCCTGTAAAATATTTAGGAGTACCTGTTAATCCTAGTAGACTGAAAATCAAAGATTGGATACACTTAGTAGAGAAAGGAAATAAAAAGCTGGATATCTGGAAAGGTGATTTATTATCTTTTGCTGGAAGATCAACACTCATTTGCTCTCGCCTAAACAATTCACCAATTTATCATATGTCCGCATACATTCTTCTAAAAACCATCATAACTAAGATGGATAAACCAGAAGGTCTTTTTTCTGGCAAGGTAGCAGTTTGAAAAAGAAATACCATCTTGTTAAGTGGGAACTTGTGTGCAGAAGTAAGAAGAAAGGTGGCTTGGGAATTTAGGACCTTAGAAAGTTAAATGTTAATTTGATTTGCAAGTGGTGGTGGAAGTTAGAAAGAGGAAGGCCTTTGGCAAACAATCATCAGATCCAAATAACTTAACAACAAAACTATCCATGAAGTCACTCATAAGCTCAATGACTCCAATCTGGACTGATATGCTAAGAATTAAGCACTTGTATCTTTCTGAGCGTAATGTGATCATTAAGAATGGTAACCTGGTTGCACTAGTACATAAAGTTACATCAGTAATGCCCCCCATTTCCAATAGAGGCGGCTGACGCAGCACACCGACACTAACCTTTACAGGATGCACTGTAGATATACAACCATTGCTAGAAATCAAATTTTAGAGGCGGTTCCATTAAGAAACCCGCCTCTAAAAATACATGATTTTCAGAGGTGGTTCTCGAAAAATGAATGATTTTCAGAGGCGGTTGCCTTAGGAGAGTGTTGACGGTAGTTAATGTCAATAATTAACTGTCAACATAACTTATATACCTGTAAAATGATGATCACCAACATAGGTCTAGGGGTTTGAACTAATCAATTCCATGAGTTTTGGTGCATCTATGTTTTGCAGGGGTTAATAAGGAAAAAAGCTAAAGGCGACCAAAATCAATGAATAGAAGTATCTCAAATGATGAATTGGACTACACCATTTCATAGAGCTCGTCGAGACGATCAAAACAGATATATTTTTTCTATATTTGGAGACCCAGATGAAGAAATATGAATTATGCACCTACGTATACAAAAGATGGTTCTAGAAGACACAAAAATGCACCGGAACGAACGGGATGGCGAACCGCCACAGAGGTAGGGCACCCGCCCTACTCTCTAGGGCACCCGCCCTGGCCAGAGAGCCAATCAGGCTCCGTCTCACGGATTGCCCTTCCACCGCCTTTGAGGATCAATAATCACCATTCATTAAGGTTGGTTTGATCCAAGGGCTGTCGTTAAGCTTGACGCGGATCGATGACGTGACACCTCCACCCTGGGCTATATAAGGAGGGCACTCCCCTTGCCTAGGGGCCATATCTCTTCTACATAGATAAATCTAGGGTTTCAATTCTTCATCCAAGTAGAAGAAGGTCCCTAGCTCTAGTTCATCTAGTTCTAGTTCATCAAGTTGTATTTAGAAAATTCTACTTCATCAAGTTCATCTAGTTCATCAAGTTCTAGTTCATCAAATTCTTCATCCTAGCTCTAGTTCATCAAGTTCTAGTTCATCAAATTCTTCATCCTAGCTCTAGTTCATCTAGTTCTATAGTTCATCAAGTTGTATTTAGAAAAGGGAGAGAGAGAGGAGGAGGGAGCTGAGGAGCCGGATCTATCGGATCTTCCTCGACTCTGTAATCGTACAACATCTGGTTCGCCATTCAGCAATCCCCAGGTTCTTACTTTATTCTACTTGCTAGAACTCTGCTTGTATTTGAGTGCTCTAGTCTTCAGATCTAGATTAGAGTAGTAAACATTAGTGTAAATGTGGTGTCTAGACTAAGGTTTACCTGAGTTTGCGCCCAATCCTACGGTTAGTTGTGGTAACCCCAGAGGTGACAGCTCTGTCAGGCCTTTGTAATCCACCACGTTCGGGTTGGTGTTCCGTAGAGCTTTTGGCAGCCTTCTCCTAACTACTTTCTTTCCAGTCTCCTTCTAGAGTTGGAAAGGACCTGCTGCTCCAAAGTAAGTAAAGTATAGTAAGCCTGATCTTGATCATGTATTCAACTTATAAAACTCTAGAAGGTTCCTCTCCACCCACCAAATATATATATATATATATATATATATATATATATATATATATATATATATATATATATATCTTTCTTTCTTTCCTTACCTTTATCCTTGGATGACCTTGATTCTCTAGTACACTTCACGTTCCCTGTGGAAATCGATACTCTGGAATACTCCCGGGTGAAAGCTACATCGGTATTCGTGCGCTTGCGGATTATTCTATTTGCGTTTAAAATACCCAACAAGCTTTCTGGCGCCATTGCCGGAGAACAGTAGCTGTTCTATACTCAAACCAAGTTCGTCCGTTTATCCTTTTTCTTTTTTACCACCTTTCTACCACTACTACCTTACCACATGGATTTCACTCCTATATATAAATTCTTTGCTCCAAAGGGCGACTTGTTGGAGCCTCCACCATTATCACGTCTTATTCTTACAGATGGCTATGAGCTTCGTCCTGCTCTAATAGCCATGGTTCGGGAGCAATCCTTCTATGGGCTACCAGATGAAGATCCATAGGCCCACCTTACGGAATTTGAGCAATTGTGTTCTTCTTGGATTATTGCTGGCATGACACAAGAGACCCTTAAATGGAAATTATTTCCGTTCTCCCTAGGAGGAAGAGCGAAAAAGTGGTATGCTCATTCCGTAAGAGGCACAAATGGAAACTGGGATGAACTTCGGGACAAATTTTATCTTGCTTTCTTCCCTCTTTTTCGTATCGCTGACCTTAGAATAGAAGTTCTTACATTCCAACAAAAAGAGAGGGAAACACTAGGAGCAGCTTGGGCTAGATTCTCATCTCTTACCAATTCAGGTCCAAACCTTGCCTTGCGTGACCATGTCCTACACTATCACTTTTATCGTGGTCTTAACAAGGAAGCTGCTCTGCACCTTGACATCGCTTCAGGAGGTTCATTCTCACATAAACTCGTTAGTGAAGGGAAAGCCTTCCTTGAGAAAATCCTTGAAAACACCCCTTACACTGGCGTTTTTGATGAATTCCCTGAAGAAGAAGTCAAGCCAAGCCTCGGCCAACACGAGGAGGAACACACAACTGAATCTGAAATTCCTTCAAATCCTTCTAATGATTTGGTTGCCATAGAACCTCCCATAGAGGGAACACCCCACACCTTAGAGAGTGACGACCCCCATCCTTCCACGTTCCTCTCTGAAATCAAGGTAGATCTTTTTGAAGATTTCGGAAATGCGTCAAATTTTCCACTACAAGTGAAGCCTCTGGTACACTCCAGACCATTTGAAGATGATGATGTTCCACATAATGATCCTTTCTTAATGGAACACAACAAAGGACTTTCAGCCATCATGATCCATGAGTGGTTGGCAGAAACGAAGTTATCCACTAAGGTAGCCCGAATTACTGCCCCCTTAGAATCTATATCTTGCAACCTTAAGGGAACAACCATAGAGGCTCACTATAGTCCTATTGTTGGGATGAACATCATTTCAAAGGCATTGGCTGAAAAACTATGCCCCAATGAATCTTTGATCCCATCTTATAAGCTTCTAAGAATTCCTTCTGGGACTACCTTTGAAAGTTATGGGGTCATAAGGACTATTATGTTACGCATAAGAGGCTCTGAGTATTTTCTAGATTTTCACATCTATGATATCTCGGGTATGTCCCTCTTAATAGGTGTACCTTTGGGAGCACTCTTTCGAGAGCGACCAAAATAAAGTCTCTTGCATCTTAAGCTAGGGAACTCTACTATCGATGTCTCTCTTGCATGCTCACATAACGCGATAGTAGAACCCAAGCCTGAACAAGATCCTGTTGAGGAAGTTTTAATGACATCTCTAGAAGACATGGCCCAACCTCTTTTCAAAGATGAACACTTCATTGAAGAAGAGGAAGAGCTAGCAGAACCCGTTGAGCTAGACCCTTGGGAGGTGCCTACACCACCCTCAATTGAGTTAAAACCTCTTCCTCTTGGCTTGAGATATGTCTTTCTCAACAATAATCCAGAAACTCCTATAATTATAAGTCACAAGCTTTCCCAAGAACAAACCAAAGACTTGTCACTGTCTTAGAAAGACATAGATCGGCCATAGGCTACTCACTTCATGACCTCAAAGGGATTAGTCCCGTTCTTTGCACTCATCGTATCCCTATGGATCCTGACTTACCACCATCAAGGGAACCACAACGGAGGCTTAACAATGCCATGAGAGAGGTTGTTAAGAAAGAGGTCCTTAAGCTTTTGGACGCCGGGATTATCTATGTTGTACCACATAGTGAGTAGGTTAGCCCTGTCCAAGTTGTGCCAAAAAAAGGAGGAATGACAGTTGTAAAAAATGAGAAGAATGAACTCATTCCTCAACGCACTGTCACTGGGTGGTGAATGTGCATTGACTATCAGAAACTTAACAAGTCTACAAAGAAAGATCACTTCACGTTACCCTTCGTTGTGTTTCTTTTGTTTCCTTGATGGGTATTCTGGATATCATCAAATCCCAATCCACCTGATGACCAAAGTAAGACTACTTTTACATGCCCGTATGGAACTTGCGCATACCGACGGATGTCGTTCGGAGTGTGCAATGCTCTAGCTTCTTTCCAACGGTGCACGATGTCTATTTTCTCTAAAATGATCGAGAAAAATATGGAGGTGTTCATGGATGACTTTACCGTCTATGGAAAAACCTTTGATGAATGTTTAAAGAATTTAGACAAAGTCTTACAACGATGTGAAGAAAAGCACTTAGTCCTGAACTGGGAAAAATGCCACTTTATGGTTCGGGAAGGAATAGTGCTGGGACACAAGGCGTCTGAACGTGGGATAGAAGTGGATAGAGCAAAGATCGAAGTCATTGAACAACTTCCACCTTCCACAAATGTGAAAGGAATCCAAAGCTTTCTAGGCCATGCGAGGTTCTATAGGCGTTTTATCAAAAACTTGTCTCAGATTGCTAGACCCCTCACTAGCTTATTAGCTAAGGATGCACCTTTCATCTTTGATAATGAGTGCTTTGAATCTTTTCAAACCCTCAAACAAGCACTCATATCAGCTCCAATCATCCAACCACCCGATTGGACACTACCTTTGGAGATCATGTGTGATGCTAGCGACTTTCCTGTTGGTGCCGTCCTTGGCGAAACAAAGGATAAAAATCATTATGCTATATCCTATGCTAGCAAAACCTTGACTGGGCCACAACTCAATTATGCTACCACTGAGAAGGAGTTGTTGGCAGTTGTCTTTGCAATAGACAAGTTTAGATCTTACTTAGTGGGGGCAAGGTAATTATTTATTCAGACCATGCTGCTCTTAAATACCTCCTCACTAATAAAGATGCTAAGCCTCGGTTAATTCGATGGATTCTTCTGCTCCAAGAATTTGACATAGAAATAAAAGATAAGAAAGGAGTAGAAAATTCGGTAGCCAATTACTTGTCTAGGCTTCAGTATAAGGAAACACATGAGTTACCAATTAATGACTATATGAGGGATGACACACTCCTCATGGTAACACACTCTGATCCCTGGTACGCAAATATTGTGAATTATATGGTTACAGGATATGTAGCACCAGGGGAGGACAAGAGAAAACTCAAGTATGAAGCCCGTTGCCACATATGGGGTGATCCATATCTATTCCAAGTTTCCTCTGATGGACTACTGCGGAAATGTGTTCCAATAGAAGAAGCCAAGAAAATCATTGAAAGATGTCATGCATCACCCTATGGAGGACATTATGGAGCATTTCGTACAAATGCTAAGATCTAGCAATCTGGATTCTTTTGGCCTACGATGTAAAGATACAAACGAATTTGTTAGAAGATGTGCAAGATGTCAAAGACATGGAAACATCAATACTCAAGATGTAATGCCACTCCAAAACAACCTCCAAGTGGAGTTGTTTGATGTCTAGGGAATTGACTACATGGGACCATTCCAAAAGTTTGGAGATGCGGAATACATGTTGGTGGTAGTTGATTATGTGTCCAAGTGGGTAGAAGCTTTACCATGTCGATCTGCTAATTCCAAGCATGCCAAGAAGATGTTTCATGAAGTGATATTCCCAAGATTTAGAACATCAAGAATGATCATAAGTGATGGAGGATCACATTTCATCGACAAGAGCTTCAGACAATTCCTAACAGAATATGGAGTTAAGCACAATGTTGCAACTCCATACCATCCTCAAACAAGAGGTCAAGCTGAGACATCAAATAAGCAAATCAAGAACATCTTGTAGAAGACTGTAGATGAGATGGGAAAGAAATGGAAGTACCAGCTTCATGATGCACTATGGGCATATCGAACTACGTACGAAACACCCATAGGCATGTCACCTTATCAGCTGGTATATGGAAAAACTTATCACTTTCCTGTAGAATTGGAATTCAGAGCTCATTGGGCAATCAAGAAATGAAACATGGATCTCCATCTAGCTGGCAAGAATCGTCAGATGCAAATATCAGAACTGGAAGAATGGAAAGAAAAGGCTTATCATAACTCCAAGATTTACAAAGAGAGAACTAAAAGGTGGCATGATAAGAGAATCAAGCACAAGGAGTTCAAGCCTGGAGATAAAGTCCTACTGTTCAACTCTAGAGTGAAGCTATTCGGTCATGGAAAACTTAGAAGCAAATAGGAAGGGCCATACAAGGTGATTGAAGCCGCACCTCATGGCGCTGTCACACTGTAGGATGACTTAGGTAACATATTTAAGGTAAATGGTCAATGTTTAAAAGTTTTTCTTGAACCTGAAAACTTAGAAGAAATTGATGTGATTGAATTTTTGCAATTTAATGGTCCAATATAAAACATCTATCAATCCCAATAGCTCTAGATATCTAATGCTGAAGCACTTAACACTTAATCAGTTCCACGAGTTGTGTTGTCTATTTGAGTTGTGCAGGATTTGGAAGCTTGAGAAGTGTGAGACCAACATGTAAGCCACAAGAGTGAATGACTATGTCAACATCCAGCTTGGGGGAGGCACCCCCATGTGTATCGAGATAAGTATTTATTTCCCCTTATAGTTATTTAAGTTTTCCTTGCTAGTATCTAGAAATAAAAAATGCATAACCATAAAACAAAATAAAGTTTTTTCCTTTAAAGTTATATATCTAGTAGTCTTATGTGATCTTTAAGATTGAAATAAAAAGAGTGGGTATAAAAGTTTGTTTTCCTGCTAAAATAAAATGAATAATAAAGATAATCCCTATGCATGGAAATGATGAATAGTTGTTGTGCCGTAATTCCTTTCAAGTACCTAGTTTTCAACCTCCAACTCTCTTAACTTTTGGAATAATTGTTTTGACCTAAGATTTGCTCTGAGCTTGAAACTTGTGGGTAGCGAATGCTTGATGTAAGTCTAGGTAGTTGGCGGATTTGATATGGGAAGGTTTGAGCTGTTGTTTATCTTGTTCCTAGAGATACTAGAGTTTCGGAGATTTATCTTTTGAAAAACTGAAAATTCCTACATGATGAGTTCCTGTATGATGAGAGCTTAAATTCCTACCACAACCATATATGCATGCTTGCTATAATAGGAAAAACTTCCACATTTATTTACTGCTTGTGTGCATTGAGTTTGGTCCAGCTGTGGTGACCCTTAGGAACTTTTCATGTGGTTTAAATCAAGATTTCAGACACACTATGCACCCCTTGCTACTTCTACCCTGGAAGTATGCACCGCCATATTCACCCATTTAGATCCACTCAAAAATATTCTGCTCCTACTTTGGGAGTGAACACCAAAAATTTTCCCCATAGGTTTTCCATGTTTGCTACCCAAGTTCCAAAATAAATGCTCCGAGCTGTTATTATCATTTTTCCTCTCAAAAATTTCATAGAAATAGATTTTGGGCTATTAAAAAAAAGAGAAGAGAGAAAAAAGTAGAAAAAAAGAAATAAAAAAAGTGTGATGAAAAAAGTTATTATATAGCAAAGCCCCAGTTTTTTAGTTCCTCAAAGTTTCAAGTTGAGAGAAGTTACCCTTTGTAAAGGAGCATTGTAGAATTGGGCTTTCACCCCTTCTACCTTCCACAAATATTTTCTACCATTGTTTACTCTTTTGCAATCACACATGCACATCTTGATTTGATCGTATGACGAGTTCCTCTGGATCCATGGTTGGACTAGGCAACATACTTATTGCAAGTATGTTTGAGATATTTCTTTCCCACCTATGAACTCCACATAATTTTACTAGTTATAGGGTGAGAGAGATAAGGCACAATGTTACTTTGCCTTTGTCCAAAAATACCACATATTCTGAGAGAAGGCATACCGTCATTATTGCCTTGGTGAGGATCCACAAATACCACATATGAGAGACTTGAGAGGATCATACAAAGGAATCTCTGAGTTTTCTTTGAAAATCTAC
Organism: Eremochloa ophiuroides; assembly: GCA_038502445.1. Lineage (NCBI taxonomy): Eukaryota > Viridiplantae > Streptophyta > Magnoliopsida > Poales > Poaceae > Eremochloa > Eremochloa ophiuroides. The sequence goes on from JAHLJS010000003.1 coordinate 43,385,074, forward strand.
AAAAACTCCAGAATGAAGTTTGATCAAAGAACTTGAAACATAGTGCTTGACTTGACTGTTCTATCTTTCAATTGCTCAAGACCCAAGTAAAGGCTACAAGCCCCATGGTTGAAGGTAATATGGGTAAGTTTGAAAGTCAAAATAGTTTACTCTGATCCAGAGGAGAGTTCTTGTTTCAATGCATGTGTACTTTTGAGGTATGAAAGCATTGTAGCAACTCCCGATCCTTTGCTGAGTTCAGCTTTGCTCAGGGACAAGTAAAGATTAAGCTTGGGGGAGTTTGTTGATGGTAGTTAATGTCAATTATTAACCATCAACATAACTTATATACCTGTAAAATGATGATCACCAACATAGGTCTAGGGGTTTGAACTAATCAATTCCATAAGTTTTGGTGCATCTATGTTTTGCAGGGGTTAAACAGGAAAAAAAGCTAAAGGCGACCAAAATCACTGAATAGAAGTATCTCAAATGATGAATTGGACTACACCATTTCGTAGAGCTCGGCGAGACGATCGAAACGGATATACTATTTTCTATATTTGGAGACCCGAATGAAGAAATATGAATTATGCACCTACATATACAAAAGATGGTTCTAGAAGACACGAGAAGGCATCGGAACGAACGGGACGGCGAACCGCCACAGAGGTAGGGCGCCTGCCCTACTCTCTAGGGCGCCCTCCCTGGCCAGAGAGCCAATCAGGCTCCGTCTCGTGGATTGCCCTCCCACCGCCTTTGAGGATCAATATTCACCATTCATTAAGGTCGGTTTGATCCAAGGGCTATCGTTAAGCTTGACGCGGATCGATGACATCGCACTTGACGCAGATCGATGCCGTGGCACCTCCACCCTAGGCTATATAAGGAGGGCACCACCCTTGCCTAGGGGCCATATCTCTTCTAAATAGACAAATCTAGGGTTTCAATTCTTCATCCAAGTAGAAGAGGGTCCCTCTAGTTCATCTAGTTCTACCTGTAGTTCATCTAGTTCTAGTTCTAGTTCTAGTTCATCTAGTTGTATTTAGAAAAGGGAGAGAGAGAGGAGGAGAGAGCTAAGGAGCCGGATCTGTCGGATCTTCCTCGACATTGTAATCGTGCAGTATCTGGTTTGCCATTCAGCAATCTCCAGGTTCTTCAATTATTATTTCTAAGTTCTAACTTCTTTATTTAAATTCTTACTTTACTCTACTTGCTAGAACTCCGCTTGTATTTGAGTGCTCTAGTCTTAAGATATAGATTAGAGTAGTAAACATTAGTGTAGACGTAGTGTCTAGACTAAGGTTTACCTGAGTTTGCGCCCAATCCTACTGTTAGTTGTGGTAACCCAGAGGTGACAGCTCTGTCAGCCCTTTATAATCCACCACGTTCGGGTTGGTATTCCATAGAGCTTTTGGCAGCCTTCTCCCAACTACTTTCTTCCCAGTCTCCTTCGAGAGTTGGAAAGGACCTACTGCTCCAAAGTAAGTAAAGTATAGTAAGCCTGATCTTGATCATCTATTCAACTTAGAAAACTCTAGAAGGTTCCTCTCCACCCACCAAATATGTATATTTCTTTCTTTCCTTACCTTATCCTTGGAGGGCCTTGATTCTCTAGTACACTTCACGTTTCCCATGGAAATTGATACTCTAGAATGCTACATCAGTATCCGTGCGCTTGCGGATTATTCTGCTTGCGTTTGAAATACCCAACAGAGAGCCGCCTCTAAAAATCGATTTTTAGAGACTGATTTTTTAAGAGCCCTGGCTCTAAAAATAACCACGCGCGCATGTAGTCCAAAATTTTGGCTTTGGATTCCCTATCTGCCTCTCTTTCCTAAAAGTACGCGTGCATGAGTTACAAATTTTCAGACTATGGATTCTTGGCTCCCTGCTCAATCTATCTCTCTCTCTCTTTGCTTTGGGACATGTGCATGACCTTATCTTTAAGCTGCACACGGCACCTCTCAGCTCACTTATCATCTACATACTCGTCCTCATTTTCCCATCTCCCATCTCTCTTTGTTCTTCAGTTGCACGCGGTTTTCATCTCTGATCTCTCTTTCTTCTCTAGGAGCAGGAGCACACGCCGTGGCTGAGCAGCATTGGTATGGCATGACACAAAGCCGAGCAACGTTGGTACGGCATGGCCGGCTTGGGGGTTGTGTCCAATGGTGAGTTTGTGCTTTTCTTCTTCACCGAGCAATGTCTTGTTCTTGGCCTTGATTTGCTACTTTTTTTTTACTTGCAGTGTTGCTCAATCTTCCCTACTCTGCACCACCAACAGATGCTCGCCGTTGTGCCACCACTGCACATGCCTCATGCTCACCTATGGTACACCTCCGCCACAAGTGCCTGCCTGCCATGCTCGCCGGTGGTCCGCATCATGAGCTCGCCAGTGTGAATGGGTTCTCCCGTTTGGAAACCACTATGCCAAAATTGAATAACTGCAGCATTGCCCAAAACGCCTTCGTAGCGGACATTTTTTCCTGCCCGCTGCAGTAATTCACCATGATTTACCGCGGCGGGCACTTTTTATTTACCATAGCAAGCACTTTTGCCTGCTGCGGTAAATTGATTTACCGCAGCGGACATATTAACGTGCCCACTATGGTAAATATCCTATTTACCGCAGCGAGTATATTAAAACGTCTGCTGCATTAAATCGATTTACCGCAGCGGGCAACTTTAAAGGCCTGCTTCCAAAAATAAAGGCCCAACTAAGAAACCATCACAAAGCCCACACCTAACAGTCTACTAGACTCATATATAACCTAGCACTTAGGGTTTTCTTTTTCACTCCCTTCCTCTCCATCCCATGCGCAGTCACTTTTTCCTCTCTCTCTCCCTCCCACGCCGGACTCCAGGCGCGTCTCCTCCCCAGATCCGGCCCTCTCCTGTCCCTCCCTCACACTTTCTCCTCTCCCTCCCTATCGCGAGCTCCAGCCGCTGCCTCTCCTCGTCCCTCTCCCTCCCTCACTGTCCCAGATCTGGCACGGTGAGGAACTCTAGGTGGCGACGTGAGGTGAGGAGCTCCAGGCGGTGTGAGTTCCAGGCGGCGGCGCCAGTTCTAAGCAGCGTGGCGTCTGGCAGCGGCGCGCGGGGCCAGGTGAAGCGGCGACAGAGCAGCTGAAAGTCCCTAGTTTGGTTTTGATAATTTAGTGACAACTTTAGGTGGACTAATGTGTTTATGTTGAGATACACAAGATTAGTCCACAGGTACATGTGTGTGAGCAACATATGCCATGTGAAGGAAATGGCTTGGAGATGTTGTGAGACTCAACACATGTGATGATGAAGGAGCTTATTGTATATGAGACATGACATGGAGTCATGTGACCCAAGTATGAAGAAAATCAAGATGAGGCTTGGCTTGAAGGACCGGTTGTAAGTGTGAAGGGCAAGTTGAGGCTTGGAAGTGAAGGAACATGCGATGGTGAAGCCTGGGCAAGACTTGGCGCCGATGGACCGACACAACGGAGAAGAGCAAGTGAGGTCAAGATCAATGGAGCAACACGGTCATGTGACGATATGAAGTGGATCATATCATTTGTTGATTGTGTCGTGCATGCGTTGCATTGACACAATGGAGGTGACGGTGGAAATGAAGATGCAAGGCAAAGGTATAACCTAGGGCATTTCGTTTCACCAGTCATGAGGTGTGTAGAGAAGTTGATGACCAGATTTATGATTGATAGGCCATACTATCAAGAGGGGCAAACGAGTTTGCTTATCTGTCATCTAGTGCCACTTGAGTGATCTAACATTGCGATGTTGCTAGGATCGAGTGGCGATGTGAGCACAAGAGAAAATCCTTTGAAAATGATTATGAAAATGCTAACACACAAGCACATGGTGATGTACACTTGGTGGTGTTGGCACATTTTGCAAAGGTGGTGGTGTTTGTAGGGTTGAGTGCGGATTTGGGTTGGTGGTGTTGGCACATTTTGCAAAGGTTGGCATTTTTGGGAAAATGAGATGCATATTTTCTATTGAGCCCGGATGCAAATTGTTGTTGAAATCATGCTAACTGTTTGCGGTCCATAACGACCATTTGATACCGCCAATAATAATCCAAAAAGGGGAGAACTATATGCTTCTACACACATATACATTTATTATTAACCAGATTCCACTTGTATTGGAGAATTATCTCTTTGCAAGAAACATAACCAATTACAAGAGGAATTATAATAAAATGGCACAATTTGGGAAGGCACAAAAATCCACATCAAGGAAAAGGATAAAAGGCCCAACATCAGAACAAACCAGGGCTGGTCCACCATGCACCCAAGGCCCAGACTCAGAAGGCCCAGTCGCCAGACAAACCAGAGCCCAGATGAGAGGAGGTTGAACTAAAACCCACGTCAAATCAGCCCAACTTCGTGAGTGCACCACATGGGCCAACTCAAGATGAAGAGACAAGCACGTCCACCAAGTTTGGGCCAATTCCATTCCGGACCAGGGGCGCGCGACCCAAGGCCTACCGCGGGCCCGAGTTCTGCGCCCGATCAGGCCTAGCTTTGGTCAGTCAGTTTACGACGACGTGTGGAGGTCCACCATTGGCTGCTGGGTTCATACAAGGAAGGCGTGAAACCGATGTGGGGAGGTCGGTTTGGTACCTTCCAAGTGGGGAGGAGCATTTTCCAAAGAGCCCCCTCCACTCCATCTATAAAAGGAGGCTCTCTCCCCCCTCATTGGATACACCACACAACAAGAGCCTCTCTCCCTCACTTGTATCTTTTTAGTAGTTTTAGGATATAGTAGTAGTATCTTAGTTGGAGCAAGGCAAGCTTCATTGGAGAGCTTGAACCTTTGGGAACGATCTCGGTATGAATACATTCCAGAGTTCCCTTTTGTTCTTGTTCTTATTCTAACAATACAGTTATGTTCTAGAATTAGGGCTAAGTTCTTTTGCGCATAGAACTTTATGCTAAATCTATCATACATACATGTTTAGACCCAGAGCTTTGTTGAGGTGACGGGTTCTTCTTTAATTTAGTCTTGGCCAAGTTGGTTTGCGTGTTCATCGTCCGTCCTTGTGGCGGATGATCTAGTAGAGGGCCCTGATAAAGATGGATAACCTTGCGCAACGCTAGAGCAGTAGTCGCCAACGTAGACGTGATGTCTATGTTGGAGTCTACCTTCGTTTGCCTCGTTCCCCACGGTTGAGGTGGTAGGCGGCGAGGAGTGACCTTGTTCTGTCCGTCTCTTGTAATCCCCCACGTCCGGGGTCGATGTAGAGCTACAGGCCGGTATCGCTTGGCAAACCAGGCATGCTCCGGTGCCCAAAGTAGATCAGCAGCGGCCAGGCTATCTTACCTTAGGATCTCTAACCCTATATAGCAAGCTTGTATGATGATCTGCTATCTTAACATAGCTATCTAGGAATGCCTGCTCCAATTAGGGATATTCTTTATTCTTTCTTTTATCTTTACCCTTGAGTTTGGCTTGAGTGTGTGTGTCAAGTTATCCTTCTATCTATCCTTTACCCCTGTTATGAACATTGGTCTATTATGCACTCATGTTATCTTGACCATTCCCTCTTATACACCATGCCTTCCTTTCAGAAAATATAAATAATGATACCCTGAATACTTCCGGGTGAAATGCTACAATGGTATTTCTGTACGCCTGCAGACTTGTTTTGTAAACATTGCAGAATACCTACCGGCGTCTCTAGTGAGATTGCCAAGGACTTTGCAATCCTGGTGATTACGCTAAGAAACACCAACACTAACTCTCGGTCACAAGCTGGTATACTTGTTGGGTAGCATGGTGGAGAAGTTTGCGTGGACGGTGACTTGAAAACGAGTGTTTTGCAAGCGTCAGACGCTAGAGGATGGAGCACCGGACGCCGGGTGTGCGTCCGGGCCGTTGTGTTTCGGCTGAGTCGGAGCTGGCGAGCTCCGGACGCTGCACAGTGTATTGCGGGCGTCCGTCCGGGGAGGCGCGTCGGACGCTGGGTCCAGTGTCCGGAGCTCTAGTTTGAACTGGCGCGACATGGGCGAGAATAGCGCCGGACTCGACTCAGAGAGCACCGCAAGCGGAGGTGGCCTCCGGACGCTGGGGCCGGATGCTGGGGCGTCATCGTCGGACGCGTCTGTGGCAGTGGCAGTTGGCACGGCATGGTGTGCTCCGGACGCCGAGAGCTGCGTCCAACGGCGTGCGTTGGACGCCGAGCTCCGCGTCTGACGATAGTCCAATGGTCAACTTTTGAACGGTGGCGTTGTCTCATGAAAAACGTAAAGCACCGGACGCGTCCGGATGTGGGCTCCGGATGCGTCCAGATGTCCCGAAAATGTTGTTTGTGGTGCCAACGGCTCTATTTGTCTTGAGGGCTATAAATAGAGGGCTTGGCCGGCCTTGTGTTGGTGCTGAGCACACTCTAGGCTTGGTGGCTGGTGTGGTGGTGCTTGGGAGCCCTCAAACTCACATATGCTTGATAGGAGATCATTCAATCGTGTGAGTGAGCGACGATTCTAGTGCGATTGCTTTGAGAGAGAGCATCGTGCGGCACTAGGTGATCGTGTTGGAAGCTTGCGATCTTGTTACTCTTGGAGATTGCCACCTCTCAGACGACTTGGTGGCTAGAGACTTTGTGAGGCACACAAAGGAGATTGTGCGGTGCTGCGAAGGTCGATTTGTGAGAGGTTTGTGCTCACCTCGCCGGGATCGCGAAGAGTAACGCTATTAGATTGCTCGTGTCATTGAGTTACCTCATTCAACATAGTGGGGGTCTTGCGGTGCTCTTGAGGGAGCTTGCCTTGTGAGGCAATTGGCTGGCAAGTCAAACCGAAGAACTAATTGTGTGTGGGTTCGCTCGCGGTGCCTTTGCGAAGGCGTGCCTTGAGGGGCATTGGCGTGGAGCGCCAAGTGACTTGCGAGTCACACTGGAGGAACCACAAGGGTGTTGGTCGACATAAGAGGATGTAGCTTGGTGGCAACCAAGTGAACCTCGGGCAAAATCGCCGTGTCATCTTGTTCCACACTTCGCAGTGGTTTGCAGTCTTTTCACAAGCTTGCATTTACATTCTTATATATATATTTTGCTTATGTTGTTGCTTAGTTTGTGTATCTAAGTAACTGAGCTCTTAGGTTCGGCTTGTGTAGCCTTGTCCTTGAAGCACCTAGTGAGCTTAGATTAGCTTTGTGCTTTTGCTCATTAGAATTGTATAGGTGCTCCCTTGTTTGTTAAAGTACAAGTTGCTTAGGTTTGTGTGACCTTGAAAGCTATAATTGATTAGGTGAGCACTAGCTAGATTGGCACCTTGATTTCTTGTATAAGATCTTTTACAAGGTGCATCTAGAGTCATAGTTAAAGGTGTGAAGTTTTGGCTAGACTGTTTAGTTTAATTACGCATTTGTTTCGGTTAGCCGGTGCGATAATTTTTAGAAAGGACTATTCATCCCCCTCTAGTCCGCCATCTCGACCTTATAGTAGCTCGTGCAGCGGATGTGGCGCCGTCTCCCACGCATCTGCGGTGGAGCAGCTCGTGGAGCGGATGCGCACGGGGCTAGGTGGAGCGCCGTTTCCCAAAGCTGCGGCGCCCCAGCATCCACGCTGGCGGAGGAGCTTGTGGAGCGGATGTAGGGGCGCCATTGTCGGATCCGATGAAGGTATGTCTCCTCCTGTCTTCGATGTTCCTCACTCTTCTCTCTCCCTTTTCAGGGGCTACATCCGACGACGGGCCGGCCAGATCCGGAGAGGCCGCACCCCGATCCACGGCGGGGCCGGCGACACCACGGCAGAGGATCTGGCGAGCACGCGGTGGGCGCCTTCCTCCAGTCTCCACGAGCACGTGGAGGATCTGGCGAGCATCGGCGGGCGGTGGAGCTCCCGCCGGTGGGGGGCTCGGCGGGCCTAGATCCAGCCCGCGTGGGCTTTTTTCTTTTTTTTTTTGTTTTTTGGGATTGATTTACCACAGCGGGCTTCCTTGTGCGCCCGCTGCGGGAAATCCAATTAACTGCACCGGGCAAAGGCGCCCGCTGCGGCAAGCCACGATTTACTGTGGCATTGCACCGGCAGCGGACGCCTTTGTCCGCTGCGGGAAATCGAAATTGCCCGCTGCGGTAGTTACTTTGGGACGTAGTGCCGTTCATGAGATCTTTGTTTGGTGCTAATCCCAGGACTGTTTTCCTTTGATGAAACTTGAATCTATCAACTCCTAGCAGGCTTGACTAGGCTCCTCCTCTATATTGATCATATATGTCTTCATTAGCAGATTACCCAAAGCCAATGCTAAGCCAGATATAAAGTCCCTAAGATTTGAAAACATTGACTGACGGGATGCTTGCAAGTCTCCTCTTGCTTGCGGTTGACACAACACTAGCTAGTCTCCTCTTGCCACAAACCCACTCTTTCACAATAACATCGACCAAAACAACTTAAATACTATCTCGTCTCTCCACAAAGATACCCATTTTATCTTGGATATTCGTCCACATGATGGCATCCAATAATCAGGTTGATCTCGGTTCCCAGAAGCCCGCAGTGACTGCTCATGCCGTCATTGCATTGGCGGCTTCCGCAACTGCCGTGCCAGCTTGTTCTAGTGTGAAGCCTCATCAGTGGGGAGAACCTCGATCAGTCTCCGTCGTCTGTAGTCGGCATCTCCGATGACCAGCACGTGGCACCAGAGACTCAGCCACTACTGGCTGAGCCGAATGGAGATCGCCACGACGAGGGACAGGGAGACGGGTATCACTGACTATGAGGTAACACGCTGGAGTGGGCAATGGTGCAGGTGATCTGGAAGCACCGCAGAGGGTGCAGTGGAAGAGCGAAGTAGGGGAGCGTGCTCGAACGGAGGGAACCAGAGCGTGTTACGGAAACTGATCCAGGTGAGAGGAAGAAACAAGCTGAGTCTCCCCATCGCTGGATCCGTCGTTTCCTAGCGCATCGATACACGAAAAGATTCAACTTCTTTGGAAAGAAACGGTTTTTCTCTTCTTTTTTTTCCTTGTCTCTTCATAATAAAGCTACTGTCACATTGTCCATGTAAACCTCCTTCGTTCCACACTTCCACTAATAAAAATAAAAATTTCAGCGTAGGCCCCTGAGCTTCTCCCGTTTTCTAAAAGAAAAAACATCACTAAAAAGCTATTACCATGAATTTCCACCGAGACTGCAGTTAAGGGTTACCATTGGTTCAGCACATGAAGTTACAGATCCAATCTCTTATCTCTACACCTAAAACATCTAAAATGTCAACGTCTACTCGACAGCACCAAACCCACCCTGCGACCCCTGACTACCCGGCACACAAAAGGAAACTCCCGCAAAACAATCGTCCCCTGGCGCTAATCGCGTCGCCCGCGTGCGGTGTCCCCCGGCCATGGTCAAATCATATGCTGAAATCACAGCACCTCACCTCCACCTTCCACGTTCGGCAACCGACCTCCTAATATCTTGTTGTGCCCGTTAAAAAAAAAAAAACAGACGCAAGGGTAGCAGTCATGGGCTCGTGGCCTAGATCTGCTCGGCCGCCGGCACATCACATACATCTTCCGCGCTTGTACGCGCCGCCGAACGCTCCCGCTGCTGCCGCCGGACACGCTGTACTCAACGCTGCATCGACGACGGATGCAATGCCGCAGTCGAACAGGCTGCCGCCGTACGTACAGGCCACACAGCTGGGCACGACCCCGCCGTCGGACGGGCGCTGCCGCTGCATGTACGCGACGGCACAGCTGGGCACGCCGCCGCTGAACGTGTCGTACGCGCCACGATTTTTGTTTACCAATGTAACTGTCCGACAAATTCAATTTAACAGTGTTTTTTTCTATTTTATTCAAGTTACTTCAGTCTTACATGCATTTTCTGTCTACCACTATTTAGTCTGACACCTAATATGTTGGTCATCAATCTATAATACAACTTGCTTTGCATCATCGTGCATTTGCCATCAGCCATCGCGCTATGATCTTTATTTCAAGTTTAGCTGACTGACAATAGGTGAAGTGCAACAGAGCAATTTTCTTTGGCTAGCAGTGTTCGACAGGTAGCTTTCGTTGCTATGTTCAGCACAGGTAGCTTTGACAGTTTTAGACCAAAATTAATTTTATCCTTTCTCATTCATAATATATAAGCTAAGACCTATTCTCATTTTTTGCCTTCTTCCAAAACTGTTTGTTTGTACAAGCAGGCAACTTTAAGCGCACTGCGCACTCAATGTATTGTGAATACCTAGACCATATTCTTGCCTAATTCAGATACCAGTCTATATCCTAGAAAGTTTCACAAAATATGAACTAAACCTTCACCCATCAAAAGTGCTTGTGTCTTCCATTCCTGTGTATACTGCAACCAACCATCAAACTGCCTGCTAAGAGAAGGACGTGAGCAATAGGAAGGGGAAGAAGAAGCTGACCGACAAAGTATATATTCACGACAAAGAGGTTCTAACTCCATGAAAGAGGTAATGCATCATACGTAGATACATATTTTTCTTCAAGATATCAACAATACTTTAGCTTTAAAAATTAATAAACAACTTTTGTACGCAGGATACTTCTAGCTACAGCCTACAGATTCAGCCATCTGCATACTTCAGCTACATGAAATCCATCTTAGATTTGAAATTTGGAGTTGTCTTTTAATTATCTTTTCTTGGAGACTTATATAATATTATTGTTCCAAAAATGATGATTGTAGTATGTTTTTTAATTAACAACACAACACATGCTCATATCTACGTTATCGTGATATTATGTTTCCCGTTGCAACACACAGGTATTTATCTAGTTATCTAGTTACAACTAAACCATATAGAATGTCAACGTCTACCCGGCAGCACCAAAACCACCTATCCATGACTGCCCGGCAAACAAAAGTTAGGAAAGAAATAATCACCACGCGCCCTGCATGCAAGGAAATCACGGACTCACATCCACAAATTCCTAAAAAAATCATGCAAGGAAATCCATGGTCCTTTATTCGCGCATGAAAGGCAACCGCTCCTAGCAACCGCATGCCCGGTTGCCCCGCGGTCAGCGGCCAGTAAAAAGGAAGACCCTGGCTCTCCCGCACTCAGCGCAATCGTGATCTCCCAGCGTGCGGTTGTTGCATGCAGGACGTCGCTCAGCCTGCGATCGTGTGTAGCCCCATGCTCCAGGATCCGTCGATCAGCCTCGGACTCAGGGTCTCAGGGATTCGCAGAGAAGCACAAATCATAGATGGAAACCACCAATCAAATCTTGTTGCCATTTATGTAAGTCCCCATGAATATCTCTACCTCCCATCTGTTTGAATAAGTCCTGAGCGTCCTAACTTAGCAAGTAGAAGCCTGATTAGCCGGCTGTGCTAAGAATGGCATGTCCCAGATTGTTAGGATGGCAACAATTGCAACAGATCATGCTGTGATTGTGTCAGTTATTTGTATCTATATTTAGCTTGTAACTTGCTTTATATATGAAACGAAGATCAACAGAAAAAGCTGCCTTTTTGCAGCACCAAATTCGTGTCCTCTGTGTTCACGTGTGTCCACTCTCTCTCTCGGAATTCTGTCAATTGGCACCGGAGCCGGTTGCCGCCGTCACCATGGCCTCGCGGTCTCCCTCCAAGAAGATCGAGACCAGAGATGGTTCCGGCGGTGAGAAGAAGGTCCAGCCGTCGCGTTCGCCGCCACGTCACCGTGGTCGCTCCCCAGGTCGCCGCTCACGCCACCGCGCCGCTTCGCGCGTCGTCGAGCGCGTCATCGAGCGGCCGTCCGCGAACGTCGCGTGGCCGATGCTGACCTGGACTAACTATCCGGAATGGGCCCTGGTCATGGAGGTAAACTTCCAGACCCTCCGAGTCTGGGACGCCGTCTACCACGGTATCTCCGACGACCCCGACGAAGAAGAGTACCACGACGACCGACAGGCGATGGCCGGACTCCTGCGCTCGGTGCCGTCCGAGCTGTGGAGTACCCTCGGCACGAAGGGGACTGTGAAGGAAGCCTGGCACGCGGTCAAGCACCTCCGGATCGGCGACGAGCGCGCGCGCGATGCCAGCGCGCAGCAGCTCCGTCGGGAGTTCGGCGTTCTCTCCTTCAAGGAGGGGGAGACCGTCAACGAGTTCGGCGTCCGCATCACCACGCTGGCCACCAATCTTCGCTCCCTCGGCGACAACATCACCGACGCTGAGGTAGTGAAGAAGCTATTGCAGGTCGTCCCGGACAGGCTCTCACAAGCCGCCGTCTCCCTGGAGATGTTCCTCGACCTCAACTCGGTCACCATCGAGGAGGTGATCGGGCGGCTGCGCGTGTTCGAGGAGCGCGCCAAGCCCAAGGAGATCACGGACGCCATGGGGCGCCTGGTGCTCTGTGAGGAGGACTGGGAGGCTCGCCGCAAGGCCCGTCAGGAGGACGGCTCAGGCAGCGGATCGGGATCTGGCGGCCGTGGCAAGCGACGTGGGCGCGGTCGCGGTCGCGGCGGATCCACATCACGTGACGGCCGCGACGGACAGAACGCAGGCGCTGGGAATGCTGGTGGCGGGAAGCCACCACCCGGTGATCGCTGCAAGAATTGCGGCAAAATTGGCCACTGGGCCAAGGACTGCCGCGGCAAGAAGAAGGGTGCGGCTCATGTCGCACAGGCCGAGGAGGATGAGCACGCACTGATGTATATCGCCGCGGACACTAAGGTAACCACGACGCCCGCGCCGTGTCCCTGTTCCAGGCCGCCGCTGGATGCTGCACCCTAGGCGCACGTCCACCTCGTCGAACGCAAGGTTCTTCTTCATCTCAGTGAGGAGGAGAAGGATGCCGTGGGGCCTCGCCGCTGGGTGCTCGACACCGGCGCGACAAACCACATGACAGGGTCGCGATCTGTTTTCGCCGAACTGAACACCGGCGTCGCCGGGACTGTCAAGTTCGGTGACGGGTCGGTTGTCGCCATCGAAGGTAAAGGCACCGTGCTGTTCGCCCTGAAAAACGGGGAGCACCGGCGCCTCGACGGTGTCTACTACATCCCGAGACTCACCACCAACATAATCAGCCTCGGGCAGATGGATGAGGATGGCCTCAAGGTGGACATCGAGAACGGATTTCTGCGCCTCTACGACCTGCAGCGCAGGCTGCTCGCCAAAGTGCAGCGCTCGGCGAGTCGGCTCTACTACCTCGACATGAACGTCGTCGCGCCAGTCTGCCTTATTGCCAGAGCCGATGACGTTGCGTGGCGCTGGCATGAGAGGTATGGGCACCTTAATTTCCAGGCGCTGAGGAAGCTTGGGCGCGACGAGCTGGTGCGGGGACTGCCGGTGATCGACCATGTTGATCAGGTCTGTGAGGATTGCGTGATGGCGAAACAAAAACGCACCTCGTTCCCGCAGGCCGCAAAGTTCAGAGCTGAGGAGCAGCTCGAACTCGTCCATGGTGATCTCTGTGGACCGATCATGCCGCAAACACCAGCAGGGAACGCCTATTTCCTGCTGCTGGTGGACGACATGAGCCGCTATATGTGGCTCACCCTCCTGCGCACCAAGGGGGATGCACCGGCAGCCATCATGGAGTTCCAGGCCCGTGTCGAGCAAGAAACGGGCAAGAAGCTCAAGGTCCTACGAACTGACAATGGAGGTGAATTTACCTCGGTTGAATTCGCTGAGTATTGTGCAGGTGAAGGAGTGCAGCGCCATTTCTTGGCTCCCTACTCGCCGCAGCAGAACGGCGTTGTAGAACGCCGCAATCAGATGATTGTGGGGACAGCGAGGAGCATCCTGCGTGCACGCGGCGTGCCCGGACGCTTCTGGGGGGAGGCGGTTCACACTGCCGTGTATCTCCTCAATCGGGCACCGACGGCCGCGCTCGAAGGCAAGACCCCTTACCAGGCTTGGTACGGGAAGAAGCCGCCCGTGCATTTTCTGAGGGTGTTCGGTTGCGTCGCCTACATCAAACGACTGCGCCCGCACACTGCCAAGCTCGACGACCGCGGCCAGAAGGTCGTCTTCATCGGTTACCAGAGCGGGTCTAAAGCATATCGCTTCTATGACCCCGCTACGGAGCGCGTCCACGTCTCGCGCGACGTGATCTTCGACGAGAGTACGCGCTGGGAGTGGGGGAGCACCTCCACCGACCTCGAGCAGGAGCCCTTCACTGTCGAGTAGGAGTACGAGCTCCCACGCCGCGCCTCTGGCGCACCGTCGACGGCCGCGACGTCCGGGGAGCCCGCGACATCGCCCACCGCTCCGGAGTCACCTGCGGCTGCCGCGACAGCCACGCCCGCTACGCCGCCGCCTCGAACTCCGATCGCTCCTGTAGGGACGCAGGTCGAGTTCGCCACGCCGCTCAGCGACGACCCCAACCTCGACGCAGATGATGATGAGGACATGGCGCATAGGTACCGTAGGCTGGACAACATCCTCGGCTCTGGAGCCGTTCCAGGCCTGGCGGACCGGGTCACCGTGGAGGCTGAACTGCATTCAGTCAGCGTGGAGGAGCCGCGGTCGCTGAAGGATGCAGAAGGCGATCCAAATTGGATTGCAGTGATGGAAGAGGAGATGACTTCCATCCGGGAGAACAGAACCTGGTCTCTGGTGGATCTCCCGCGTGGTCACCATGCCATCGGCCTCAAGTGGGTCTATAAGGTGAAGCGCGACGAGAATGGGAACGTGGCCAAGTTCAAGGCCCGTCTCGTTGCCAAAGGATATATGCAGCGTCCTGGCATCGACTTTGAAGAAGTGTTTGCTCCCGTGGCTCGGCTGGAGTCAATGCGGCTGCTTCTCGCCATAGCAGCGCACTACGGCTGGGGGGTCCACCACATGGACATCAAGTCGGCGTTCTTGAATGGCGATCTCCAGGAGGAGGTCTATGTTCAGCAGCCGCCGGGTTTCGTTGACGACAAGCACCGGCACAAGGTACTGCGTCTACACAAAGCGCTGTATGGACTCCGGCAGGCGCCACGGGCGTGGAATCAAAAGCTCAACGCGTCGCTGCTAGCGCATGGCTTCACTCGCTGTGCCAATGAGCACGGGATGTATACCCGTGGAGGAGGTGCAGCGCGCCTGATCGTAGGCGTGTACGTTGATGATCTAATCATCACTGGAGGCAATGCTGATGTGGTGAACAAGTTCAAGGCCGAGATGATGAGCACCTTTCGCATGAGTGATCTCGGGCTCCTCTCATACTACCTTGGTCTGGAGGTCACGCAGGGAGCGGGCGGCATCACTTTGCGGCAAGCAGCCTACGCCACCAAGATACTTGAGAAGGCGGGACTGGGAGCATGCAAACCGAGCGCCACTCCCATGGAGATGAAGCTCAAGCTGCTGAAGGAGGGAACGACACCAAATGTTGACGCCACCAATTACCGCAGCCTCATTGGGAATCTCAGGTACCTTTGCAACTCCAGACCCGACTTGGCCTATGCAGTTGGGTACTTGAGCCGATTCATGGAAGCACCTCGGGAGGAGCATCTTGCTGCTGTCAAGAGGGTGCTCCGTTATATAGCAGGGACAGTGCATTGGGGCCTGCATTACTGTCCGGGGAGAAGAACAGATGGAGTTCCTAAGCTGGTCGGCTACTCTGACAGCGATCTCGCTGGAGATGTCAACGATCGGAAGAGCACCAGCGGGCTCATCTTTTTCCTTGCAGGTGGTCCGGTTGCCTGGCAATCGGCTAAGCAGAAAGTGGTCGCGTTGTCTTCGTGCGAGGCAGAATACATCGCGGCTGCAGGAGCTACGTGCGAGGCAGTTTGGCTGGCACGCTTGCTGGCCGAGCTTGTCGGAGGAGCAGTCCTCGCGCCAAAGCTCAAAGTGGACAACAAGTCCGCCATTTCCTTGATGAAAAATCCTGTGCATCATGACCGGAGTAAACACATTGATGTGAAGTTCCATTTCATCCGGGAGTGCTACGACAGGAAGCTGATCGACGTCGAATTTATTGGCACCGAACTGGAGCTGGGAGACATTCTCACAAAAGCTCTTGGGCGTGTTCGGTTTCATGGACTTCGTGGCGAGATCGGCATGAAGAATTTAGTCTAGTTGCTCTAGGACTTAGGAGGAGAATGTTTGAATAAGTGCTGAGCATCCTAACTTAGCAAGTAGAAGCCTGATTAGCCGGCTGTGCTAAGAATGGCATGTCCCAGGTTGTTAGGATGGCAACAATTGCACGCGATCATGCTGTGATTGTGTCAGTTATTTGTATCTATATTTAGCTTGTAACTTGCTTTATATATGAAACGAAGATCAACAGAAAAAGCTGCCTTTTTGCAGCACCAAATTCGTGTCCTCTGTGTTCGCGTGTGTCCACTCTCTCTCTCGGAATTCTGTCACCATCCACGACCATGCCGATCGATGCTGGTCCTGGCGTCCTGCCCCCACGAGCCACGGCCTTACCATGCATCCGCCCCGGGCATCCACTTTCGTGTCTACGTCGCCCCTGTCCACCACGAGTCCACGGCCACTTGACACCAAGCAATCAAGTCGACATCAAGGTTTGCATCACCTTGATCATGTTCACTTCTCTGTCCAACTGGTTTATCCAGGGCGTCTTGTGTTCATCTTCAACTCTTGATTTTTGAGTTTCATCTTAGCTGCCTATATATCGCGAGCCATCTCTCACAGCCCGGCGGCCACGAGTAGCCGCCAGCCGCCAGTGTCCGCCTTCAGCAACCAGCAGCAGGGGTCGT